>OY725325.1:68596957-70996957 GCA_963242795.1 Inga leiocalycina
ATTATGATTAATTTAGAATATGAAATTATTTTGTCGCTCCCATTGATTAAAAAAGGAAAGAAATAATATATGTTTTTTTTGATAATTACTTATGCCTATTTTGACAATTGAATGACTTATTTGACAAGTTCATTTTTCTCTATAAAGAAATTTTGAAATTTTAAGGGTACCTTTGAATTTCAAACAAATTTCGTTACTTTCTTTTCTAATTATAGATGATATGATTCTTCAAAACTCCTTATAAATCGTATCTTCCTTTATGCATCTTGTTATTACTGAGGAGGAACATCAACTTGTCAATATAACTTATGCAATTGTTAAAATAGGCACAAACACTTGTCAGAAAAGGCATATGCACTTGTCAAAATTGGCACATTTAAGTCTGAAATTTCAAAACTTGTTGAGGGAGAAAAATGACCTTGTCAAAATAACTCATCTAATTGTTAAAATAGACATAAGCACTTATTAAAAAAGACATGCACTTGTCAAAGTAAAGACCTTAAGTTCTAAAATTTCAAAACTTCTCCAGAAAGGAAAATGAATTTGTCAAAATAGCTCATCCAGTTGTCAAAATAGGCATAAGCACTTGTCAAAAAAGGCATATGATATTCCTTTCCTTTTTTATTCAATGGAGGCAATAAAGTAATTTCACATTCTGAATTAATCACAATACAATTCCTAAGGACTTTTTTTATAGGGGAATTTGATTTGGGAATTTTTAAAAAAAATGTTATGGTCATTGGAATCTCACAATGATTTTCCTAATTTTTTATACACACACACATGCTACAATAAGGAGGGAAAAATACAAAATGGATTTACAATTGTGCTCACCATTGTAATGGGGTAAGAGTGTGGGACCAAGATTGTTGGAAACAAGGCAAAATAAAATATATACCAGCATGGATAATTGGTTCAACAGTCGTCTTGAAGAATGAAAAGAATATACACATTATAAATACACACAAAAAAATAAGTGGGGTTGCTGAAGAAATAAAATAAAATATCTATACACACACACACTCTCACCTATAGTAGGGGTGTACATGGGCAGGGCATGGACCATGTCCGATGCCCATCTCGGAAAAAGAATGGGCGGCTTTTTGAGGCCCGTTGCCCGGCCCTGCCCAATGAAAGCCCGAGTAATTTTGGGTTGGGTTGGGTGGGGCTGGGCAGGATGGGTTTGTGTGCCCAAAAATCTCTCAAAAATTTAAAAATAATAAAGTATTAAATAATAATGATACAAAAAAAATATACAGTTTGGTATTTCAAAAACATATTTTATACTATAGTCCTTTTAAGATTTTATTACTTAGATTCGATTCATGAGCCAATAAAACAAATTAATTCAATTGAGATTATTTTCTTATTATTTGAAAATAATTTACTTTTCAAAAACTCAATTTACCCACTTCTTAATTAAATATGTGTATGAAAAAATATGCCTATATGTTTAGTAAATACAAAATATGTTTATTCATTAAATTCTAATTGAATGGTAAGTAAATACTTGTTCAATTATATATACAATATATATATTTTTTAAATACAATTATACATACATATTGGGCAGGGCAGCACACCTTGCCCTGTGCCCAGCCCTGCTTGGTATTTGGCCTAGTCCGAAGATGCCTAAATGATTTATGGGCGTATTTTTTAGGATCGAACTAAACATTTTTTTTGTAGGGCTCGGGCGGGTATTGCAGGCCTCTGGGCCTCAGGAACACCCCTAACCTATAGTTACAAGATGGGGTTATAAAACTATATGTATACATACACACTATTAAGGAAATATTCTATCATTATTATTAGATGAATTGGCATAATTAGTGGGATTGATTAACCATTACGATTCCCTCATTTATAAGCAATTAATACCTAGGCTCCTCACTCTTTGTATATATATTGTACCTTCATGTAAATAGAATACACACAATTCAAATACTTGTATTACATGGTATCAGAGTGAAATTGATATCTGAAATTTGTTTTTCAGTGCGCACTGGTCATTACCGTAAGCATTGTTCATCACTGTGCGTCGTTGTTCAGCACTGTGCGTCGTCTGTGCAGCTTTATGCGACACTGTTCGTCACTATTTTGGTATTGTTCCGCACTGTTCAGCATTATTTTGCACTGTTTTGTACTATTTGGCACTGTTTGGTGTTGTTTCTGGTACTGTTCATTTTGTTGTGATCCAATTTGAAGATTTTCTTGTCGATTAGACTTATTTATTGTTGTTATTCGCTTCTGGATTAAATGGCTGACTCTAAGATTCCTGAAATGTTACCTATATCTGCTAAGATCACTTTCTCACAATTAAACTGGACTAATTAGAATGATTGGAGCACCACTGTTAAGATATATATTATGGGTATTGAGAAAGAAGGACATTTAACTAATGACCCCCTAATGACAAAGACAAACTAGTTGCTTGGAAACAGGCTGATGCTAGAATCTTGTTTCAAATCAGAAATTCTATTGAACCCCGGATCTTATTTTCGGTGAGTCATTGCGCTACTGTTAAGGAAATAATGAATTATCTCGAATTGATGTTCTCTGGTAAATGAAGCTTCACTCAGATTCATGAAGTTTGTAAAGGTTTTTGTCGCTCTCAATAGCAGGGACATCCGTTGAAGGACTTCTTTTTGGATTATAAATGGTTGTATGAGAAAATGAAAATCCTCATGTCTCCACAAGCAGATCTTGATACTTGCATTAGGAATATGGAACTACAAGCTATTATTGGTTTTCTCGAAGCCCTTGATCGCTTTTATGAGACCATCCACTCTCAAATCATGTCTAGTCAGGAGCTCCCATCTCTCGAAGATGTGTTCGCACGAGTCATTCGTGCTGATGGTGTGACCCGTCCGTCTATGGATCCTAATGCGAGTGCTTTGGCCAGTTGGGGTCCCTTTAACAATAGGAATTCTGGCTCCAAGCAGGGTTCCAGTGCCTCGAACATGACTTCTAGTGGTATTATCTGTCATTATTGCAAGGAATCTGGCCATATCAAGAAAAATTGTCGAAAATTGCAGACTAAACATAACAAGATTGACAACGTGGTTCTACTCATGTTTCCCAGACCTCTGATCCTTCTGCCCCTAGTTCACTATCTGTCGCAGCCTTATCTATATATACTATGCCCTCTGGTCTTGCTACAACTTCCTCGAAGTGGGTCATTGATTCCGATATTACCGACCACATGACAGGTAACCATCATTTATTTTTGTCGTATGCCGCCTATGCTAACCCATCTTCCATCTTCATTGAAAATGGTTCCTTCGTCTATGTAGTTGGATCAGGCACTATTAACCCCACCCCCTCTATTTCGTTATCTTCTGTTCTTGATATTCCCGATCTCACCTTTAATCCTCTATCTCCCAGTGAACTGACTCTTCATTTCTATTGTTTCATCTCACTATTTCCTAACCATTGTTTGATCCATGATCTGTCCACGAAGCGTATTATTGATAGAGGCTATGAATCTTATGGACACTACATTCTAGATGATCAAGTGCATGTTCTGGTGGGTTATCTCCTTTTGAAATTCATTGTCGTCTTAGTCATATGTCAATTTCATCTTTAAAGAGATTATAACCTCAATTTTCACCTGAGTCTGCTTTAGATTGTGAGTTGTGTCAATTTGTCAAATACCATCGTGTTCATTTGGCACCTTGAGTCAATAAATGGCTTGTATTTCCCTTTAAGTTAGTACATTCTAATGTTTGGGGTCCTTATTCAGTTTTATCTCAGATTGATTCTCGTTATTTTATCACTTTTGTTGATGATTTTTCCCAAACAACTTGACTTTATTTAATGAAACAATGCTATGAATTTTTTTACTCATTTTCAAAACTTCTATGCTAAAATTCAAACTCAGTTCAATACTCCTGTCAAAATCCTTCAAAGTGATAATACGAAAGAATATTTTTTCGCCCCTTTTACTGATTACATGCATAGCCATAGTATTCTTCACCAATCCTCATGTGTCAATATCCCTACTCAAAATGGTATTGCTGAAAGAAAGAATCGCTATCTTTTAGAAACTGCTCGAGCTCTTATGTTTCATTCCAGTGTTCTTACACCGTTTTGGGCTGATGTCGTATCTATTGCATGTTTTCTCATTAATCACATACCTTCGACTGTTCTTAGTGGTGACATTCCCTATTCTGTTTTATTCCCCACCACTAAGCTCTTCCCTGTTGATCCGAAAATCTTTGACTGCATTTGTTTTGTTTGGGATGTCCGTCCTAGTGTTAGTAAACTCGATTCTAAGTCTTTAAAGTATGTCTTCTTTGGTTATTTTCGCATCTAGAAAGGCTATTGGTGTTACTCTCCTAATCTTTGTCGTTGTCTTGTATCCATTAATTTCACCTTCCATGAGCCCTCTTCTTTCTTCAAGTTTTCCATCTTATCGGAGTCTCCCTCGGTCATTGATAAAACGGATGATTTCTTGGTTTATCGTATCCCACCAGTTCAAGCTGCTATTCTAGTTTTTAATATCATCATTAAGACTGATCTAGCCAATTTTGTGCCTCTGTCAGTAGATGCTTCGCCATCAGATTTTGTTACTGTGACCCAAGACCCTCCCATTCTTGCCCCTGATATAGTTGTGCCTGATTCTGTATTGACTTGTCTAATGACCTCCCTATTGCCCTCAGAAAAGGTATCAGCTCCCATTGTCCTCCCAAACGCTATGCTAATTGTATGTATCCCATATCAAACTTTGTGTCTTACCAACAATTGTCCCCTGTTTCCGCTTCCCTTGTGGCCACCCTTGAGTCCATCACCACCCCTACCACCCTTCACCAAGTCTTAGCCCATCCTGGTTGGCTTGCTGCGATAGAAGAAGAAATGATGGCCCTTGAAAAGGCTAGTACCTGGATTCTTGTTGATCTGCTTTCTGGGAAGAAGGCCATTGGGTGTAAATGGGTGTTTGTAGTTAAATCTAAGGTTGATGATTCTTTGGAACAGCTAAAAGCTTAGCTTGTTACCAAAGGGTATGCTCAAACTTATGGCATTAATTACTCTGAGACTTTCTCCCCGGTCGCTAAACTCACTTTCCTTCGTCTTCTTGTCTCTTTAGCTTCCACCTATTATTGGGATTTACATCAGTTCGATGTTAAGAATGCATTTTTGAATGATGACCTTTTTAAGGAAGTTTATATGGAGCAACCTTCTGGTTTTGTTGCTCAGAGGAGTGTGGGAAAGTGTGTTATCTTAGAAAATCATTGTAGGGTCTGCAACAAAGTCCATGTGCCTAGTTTGATAGATTTTGTAATGTGGTTCAGAAGTTTGGATTAAGCTAAAGCAAGAGTGATCATTTTGTGTTCTATCAGAAGACTGATGCAGGTATAATTCTTCTAATTGTATATGTTGATGACATTGTGATTATAGGGAGTAACATTTCTGGAATTTCATAGCTTAAAGTCTTTCTCAGCCTCCACTTCCAGATGAAAGACTTAAGACCATTGAAGTACTTTTTAGGCATTGAAGTTATGAGAAACAAGAAAGGCGTTCTGTTGACTCAAAGGAAGTATGTTCTCAACCTCTTGAAGGAAACTCGAAAGCTTAGAGCTATACCAAATAGCCTTCCCATGATTCCAAATTCATACATAGACTTGAATGATAGTATGTTTGATGAACTTCCTGATGACTTGAAAAAGAAGATTGATTTAGAAAAACTGAAGCCATTTGCATATCCTTACAGATATAGAAGATTGGTTGGAAAGCTGAATTATCTGACAGTGACTCGTTCTAATATAACCTTCTCGGTTAGTGTACTTAGTCAATCCATGGCATCTCCGACAGTGGCATAGTAGGAAGCCTTAGAACATATCTTACATTATCTGAAAGGTTCCCCAGGTGATATAACCTTCTTGGTTAGTGTACTTCGTCAATCCAAGGCCACGAGACGATCTACTACGGGTTACTGTGTGTTTGTTGGTGGCAACCTGATATCTTGGAGGAGTAAGAAACAAGGGGTTGCATCTAAATCAAGCGCAGAGGCAGAATACAGAACTATATCACAATCCGTACAAGAAGTTGTATGGGTATTTGAGCTCATGAAGAAAATTGGCATTGTCACGACATTATCTACGAAGCTTTGGTGTAACAATAAAGCAACGCTTCATATAGCATCGAATTCTATGTTCTATGAGTGGGCGAAGCATGTTGAGATTAACTGTCACTTCATTCGGGACAAGAAAAAAGAAAATGTTGTATCTACAAAACATGTGCGATCGGACGACCAGCTAGCAAACCTTCTGACAAAAGCTTTGATTGGGATACAGGTTAAGTATCTTTGTAACAAGTTGGACATGATTAACATATATGCTCAAATTTGAGGGGGAGTATTAAGGAAATATTTTATCATTATTATTATATCAATTAGCATAATTAGCGGGATTGATCGATCATTACAATTCTCTCATTTAGGAACAATTAATACATAGGCTCCTCACTCTTTATATATATATATTGTACCTTCCTGTGAATAGAATACACACAATTCAGATACTTATATTACACACACCTTCATAAATGAAGAAAATAAGGTGGAGTATGAAGAAGGGTTAAGGAGCAAATCTACTAATGATGTTTTAAGAAAAGAGCATATGACACAATTATCTTTTAGAAGGGGCAAAAATACCAATGAACAATTAAAAATGGGCATCCACCACAAAAACCATTAAATTTGTACTAACGGCGTTAAATCATAAGAGAAGAAAACCCCTAACGGCGTTAGTACGGATTAACGGTTTTTGTGGTGGATGTCCCTTTTTAATTGTTCATTGGTATTTTTGCCCCTTCTAAAAAATAATTGTGTCATATACTCTTTTTTTAAAACATCATTATTAAATTTGCCCCTTAAACCTAGGAAGAATACAAATTTTCTTTTGAAAGAAAAGACATCCACACAGTAAAAGCCGTAAGATGGGATGTGTATGATAGGAAAACACAAATGTAAAAAAAAACTAAAATGAATGGAGAAATAAGGCTTGATAAGACATTTTGTAAATACAGATGAAAAAAGGTATGCTAAGAAAAGAAGGAGCACTTGCGCAGAGTCTGGAGGCACGGCACCTTGAGGGTGTGAAAAGTGAAGGAATATTTATAGAGGAGGGGTTAGGGTTTATTTTTTATTAAAATATCATTATTTTAAAAAAGATAATAATAAAAATAATAATAGTTCAAATATTTAGACAACATTTTTTTTAATTTTATATTACTTATTCCAATAATAAGATACATTTACACACACACTTACTCATATATTTAAAATAATTATTTAAAGGAATTTTATTTGTATTTATTTATTTATTTACCTTAAATTAAATATTTTGATCGAGATGTTTCTTTTAAATTATGAATTTATTATATATTCTTTGTCTAAATAAAACTTAAACTACAACCTACAAGTCTACAACTAACTCTAAGTGTTAACATAAATAAGCATGGTTCTTAAGACTTGACTGGACCGGCCAATCCGACTCCGAAACTGTCAAATCGGCAGTCCGACCGGTCTAGTTTGGTAACTAACTCCGGTTTAACTGGTTTTCACGCGGTTTGATCAGTTTTCTCATGGTTTAACCAGTTTTTTTTAAAATATTTTATTCAGAATTTCATATAAATAATCCTAAAATATTTCTTTCCTCACCGGTCTAGCCTCGATTTGACTCCGATTTCACTCACTGACCCTTGATCCAGTACCCTGCCCGGTTCAGTAACCTGTCTAGATTTCATAACCTTGTAAATAAGGATGTTACATGTGTATTTTAACTAACTTATCAAAATTAATATATAAATTAATTAAAGAAATAAAATTGTCTTTAACTTTTTATTGGTCAAGAAAAAAATTGTCCTTAACTTTATATTATTTTTTGTTTTTATCCTTAATATGTAAAAACAACACAAATTATGGTTTGGGGAAAAAAGAGGAGCGTAAATTATGTGTAAACAATTATGTGAGTATATAAATTCAAAATTACTAAAATAATTAGTTGATTTTATAATATTTTATTTATAAAAATTTGTTCAAAAATACTTATAACACCAGAAAATTTCTTTAAAATGTCATATGAAAAATCTAAATTCTAATATGGGTCACAAGACTAAACAAATTATTATCTTGTCACGTAAATTTAAACTATCCCATGTCACTGGATTATTTAAAAAAGTAAGATTGAAGTGTATAAGTTTTTAGCATTGTTATTAAAACCGAATTGGACCGGTTTGTTTGACCACGAGAACTGTTGAACCGGTCATCTAACAGGTCCGGACCAATCAATTCAATATTTATTCTAATTTTTTTTATTTTAAAAATTCATATTTAATTTTACATATTTTTAAAAATTATAAATTTGGATTCTTTGGAAATCTTGAGATGTCTACTTTCTAATATCAAAAGAATTAGTAAAAACATATTGTCATTTGATCTTAAAAAATTATTAAATTCCAAAACTATTATCGTTCAAGTTCACTTCCTCACCGGTTCAGCCCCGAATTAGTTCTGATTTGACTACAATCTAACCCACTAACCTTTGACCCACTACCCAAACTAGTTCAGTAGCCGGTCTGGATTTAAAAACCTTGGTTTTTAGTAACACTCTTTTTATAAATGCCTATTTAGATATTGTGAGCATCAAAGTTGAACTTATTAATTTTTAAATGGTTATTGAGTTCCAAGATGTTGTTCAAGTGTGCAAAACTAATCTCCAGCCCCACTGCAGATCCTGAAATCTTTTCCTTAATGGAGTTCACCAACTTAGCGTTTGTTAGGGAAGGCGGTGGGGGTTGAAAAAGCAAAGCAAAAAAGGAAAAAACACGGTGTAAGTAAAATAAAGTGTTTGGGTTGACATTTTTTTAAATAGTCTTTTAGGCCCAAAGTTATTTTTAAGAAGAAGCCACTAAGATATACTTTTCACATGATTGATAGGTTTTTACTACTGTCAATTCAAATATAAATCATATTTATAATTTGATTTTTGTTTTGTCTTAAGTTTGCAAAAGTTATATTGAAAAAAAAAAGAGTCATTTTTGTCACCGTTAACCCAAACGAGCACTTAATATGTCCCATAGACATTGTTAAAAAAAAGAAAAGGAACAAGAAATATTAATCATGGTAATTGAGCATGTGTATGTTTGGGAAAACATTAAATTATAGTTTTAGAAGTCATTTTTTGTAAGTAGAAATAAAACTTCTCTCATATACTTATCTCATAAATCATAAAAACACTTCTAAAAAAATAAAATAAAGGAACACTTAAGAATGAGATCTAACACACGTAATTCAGGCCCATTTAGCTAGACTGGTCATGATTGTTAATAAAAATACTTGCGGATTTGATTTCCAAGGCATTAAATCAAGAAAACTTTTACCACTCTATAGTCTATGGATTCGGCTGCGGTCCGCTGCCTAGCGGTCCGCTGCCTATCCTTTTCTTCCAAACTACACCGTTTTGGTGTAGTTTGGGGTAAAGGGGTGGGTTTTTTTTTTTAAAAAAATAGAATATAGTATTTTAAAATAGTTTTTTGGAAGTATCTGGTATCTTAAAATATTTTTTAAGTAACATGTAGTATTTTAAAATAATTTTTAGTACTTCAACCCCTTAAAATATGTTTTCAGTTGTATCCAGTATGTTAGCAGACTGATTGTAATTTAACTTTTAATATATTTTAAAGAGTTAAAAGCACCAAAAATCACTTTAAAATATTTTTTTGGTGTTTTTAACACTTTAAAATATTTTTTGGTGCTTTTAACTCTTTAAAATATATTAAGGAATTTTTGGTGCTTTTAACTCTTTAAAATATATTAAAAGTTAAATTACAATCAGTCTGCTAACATATTGGATACAACTGAAAACATATTTTAAGGGGTTGAAGTACTAAAAATTATTTTAAAATACTACATGTTACTTAAAAAATATTTTAAGATACCAGATACAACTGAAAACATATTTTAAGGGGTTGAAGTACTAAAAATTATTTTAAAATACTACATGTTACTTAAAAAATATTTTAAGATACCAGATACTTCCAAAAAATTATTTTAAAATACTATATTCTATTTTTTTAAAAAAAAAAACCCACCCCTTTACCCCAAACTACACCAAAACGGTGTAGTTTGGAAGAAAAGGATAGGCAGCGGACCGCTAGGCAGCGGACCGCAGCCGAATCCATAGTCTATATGCATACGGGAGTACAAGTCGCTTTTGATCTCATTCCTGTACTGTACTATTAGGAAATATATTAAGTGTGTGTTTGAAATAACGATAGGAAAAATGGAGTTTATCAATTTAGCTTTTGGTAATTTTATTTTTGGTAAAAGCCTGATTGTGTAATATGATTTATGTTTGAAACAACAATTGTATAAATGACTTTTACAAAAGTAAAACTTGTTTGAATTGACTTAAATACAAGTGAATTTTGTGATAATAGTAAGAGATAGTCGATGGAAAAATATTTTAAAGGGTTAAAAACATAAAAAAATAGTTTAAAATAATTTTTGGAACTGAAAAAGTATATTAATGATAAAATTGCAATCAGTCTGATAACACACTGGGTACATTTGAAAATATATTTTAAGGGTTAAAAGCACCAAAAAATAGTTGAAATTAATTTTTGTATCCGAAAAAGTACATTAAGGATAAAATTGCAATCAGTCTGATAGCATAATGGACACAACTGAAAAAATATTTTAATCATTTTCACCCTTTCCAAAAGCTAAATTAGTAAAAACTCTAATGTTGAGCTCATGACATATGCTATTTTGATCATCATAAGCTCAATTGGTAATTGGGGATACCAAACACTCTCCTTTTTTTTCTCAATTGCCAATTGGGATTTAGGCACCTATAGCACTTTTGGGGCCCAAACGCTCCCCCAAACACACACTAAATGGATAAAATTTAACACATTGACTTTTATTAAAATTTTTGTCTCTCTATACTTTTATTCATTTATCAATCATTCTCACATTGCTCTCTCATCTTTCTCTCTTTCCAATAAAAATTAAATAAGGATAAAATTAGAAAAAGAAAAAAAAGTCATTAATTACTCTATGAGTAACTTATTTTTAGAACCAAACTTTTCTTCTACAAATAGCTTACATATAGGTACTGAATGGTATATATTATTAATTTTATCTTAACATTTAACTACTTTCTTACTTTATTTCTATTTAATATTTATACTTTAATAGGAGCATTTTGATATTTCTTTTTACCGTTGGCAAAAAGAAACATATTTCTTTTTACTGCTTATAGCACTTTGTTCAAGAAGCCTATTTGAATGTGAAATTCCACACAAAAAATAAAAAACAAAAAGATATCTTAATAGAAAATAAATAAAGGGAGAAGTTCAGTTAGCCCTTATAAATGATACTTTATTTCAGTCAACCCAAAAAAATCTGAAACTTTATTGTATTTTCTTAGATCAAAATGAAATTAAGTTTTATAGATGAAAAGATAATGACGCCCTTCCTTTATTTTTTTCAAAAGAGCATTTTACAAGAAAAATAAATGGATTAAAAAAAACCGGGAATTAACAAGAACATTGTGGTTATTTACAAGATAAATAAGGAAATTTATAAAACGAATAAGGGCATTTATAAGACAAATGAAGATATTTATAAGACAAATAAAGGGATTCGAAAGAACCCACGGAGTTAAAAATGTTTTGGTCATTTGTAAGATAAATAAGGTAATTCACAAAATAAATAAAATAAAGGTATTATTATCTTTTTACTCATAAAACTTAATTTCATTTTAATCTTAGGGGTATAGTGAAGTTTCAGATTTTTTTAGGAGTGGACGGAAATAAAGTCCCATTAATGAGGGTTAACTGAAATTTTTCCATAAATAATTTAAAAAAATGTAAAGAAAATTGTTGTAAGGAAGCTTTGTTTCGTGGATGTACTCAACCTTTAATAAAGTGTCCTTTTTACTGGCAAAAATAAATAAAGAAAGTGTCTTTTTCACTAAAAATGATAAAAAAATTGTTTGGCACTTCTTCTTTTTTTTTAAAAAAAAGGGTTAAGTCAAAGGTTCTTATCGAAATGAAAAAGAGTGTCTTTGAATTGGTGATTGACTAAGTGACTTATTTTTACTTTGACTTATAAAATATTAATATTGGAAAAAAGTAAGATTAGGTAAAATGATGAATATTTGGATTGACGATTGGATAAGTGACTTATGTAAAAGTGAATGATGTTTGGTTTGACTTTTTCATAAGTGTCTTTTGTATTATTTAAGAGAAAAAATTGTAAAAATTATGAAAATAGAAAAAATAAAGGGATAATTGTGAAAAAACACCTCATTGGCAACTTAATTGTCAAATGAGACATGAGAAGATATCTACACATAGAGAGATTTTTTCACAATTTTTTCAAAATTTAACTTTGAAAATTTATCAATTGTACAATTTTAAATAAAATGTTTAATAATTATAACCATCATGACAAATAATGTAAAAGGCACATACGAAGACAACCGTTTCCACCTCCTTCTCATTTGTTAAAGCGGCATTCTTGGTGATAAATTGATCCAAACCATCCAATTGTGACAATGTTACCACAAGGCACATACTCAAAGGGTGTGTTTGGTTTGGTTTTTACATAAGTAGCTTTTGTGATATTTAAAAGAAAAAATTTTAAAATTATGAAAAGTGAAAAAAAATAACTTTGAAAATTTGGCAGTGGTCAAATACATAATAAAATGACAATAAAAATGCGGATAAAATAGAAATTATACAAACTTACGGTTTTTGATAAAGTAAAATATAACAGAACTAATTAGCTCAAAAGTCCCGTACAATCTGATCGAAGTTGTACTTATGCATTTTTTGTAATATTTCGAATCTATTTTATCACATTCCAAAAGTCATTTCTATTGTGCACCTCAAGCTTAAATTTTATAAATTATATCAAATTCTAATTTAAATATTAAATCCTAACTCATATTTTCACATAGCTCAAAATCTAACAAAATAAACCGATTAAAACCTCAATAATACCTCCAATAATCCAAATAAATTATTTAAACTAAATTTAATCAGTAAAAACACTGGATAGAAATTAATTTATGATATGTTTATAAAAGAAATTAATTATGAAATAATAAAAAAACTAAAAAATAAATCTAAACTGATTAAAATTAATTATTAATTATTCTCTACATTTCTACAATTATATATTGACAAAACTCAAAACTTGCCTAAACTATTATCCCAAAGTATTCTCTAATTAGCAGAAGATTATTATTTTAAGAAAGAGAAAATTATTTAGAACATTTTTCATAAATTTTTTTTATTATTATAAGTGATTTTAAGTACCTCATTGATCCCTAAAGATCCTCAAAATAGAAGCCATCACTTGATGGCCCATTCATAAACAATTTTAAACTCCAATTATGAGCTTATCATCCATCAGGACTTTTCTTAACTTTTGTCCGAAAGCTCATCGCCCAACCAAACACTAACAAATAAATAAATCACTGTGCACACCCGGTTAACCCACTCAATCGTCCGATTGGCCTCTGCATCAGTAAAACAAACACGCACTTTAAAGATTCTAGAGTACAGGTGCTACGGGGGACAGATACCTATTATTAAGATCTATTTATTTAATTGGATTAAATTTTAAAAAATTAGTAAAGTTAATTAATAGGATAATCTTGTGATTAATATAAGATAAATTTATTTAATTTTATTAAATTAAATAAATTAGTTATATTAGTTTATATTATATGTATTTTCTAAAATACTCAAATTTGACAAGTATGAAAAATATGTCTAACATTTATGATCAAAATCAATTCTCAAATATGTTCTATATTAAGGACATGAGGGAGTAACTAACATAGAATTGGTGTAAAGGGTTAAGACCCCACCAGATCCTTTTGATTCTTAAATTCAAATTTTAGAGAAATCGCTTATATTAAGAGAGGCAGTCATAGACTTTGAATTATATACCAAATTACAATATCAAATAGAGAGAAAAGACATGAGGGATTATGCTTTTTTCCTTAAAACACTGAAATATCTTCCATTGTTTTTGTCTTAAATTATTGTTGAGGAACATAATAAGGATAAAATTATGAAAACTTTAACATTTAGGATAAAATCAACTCTCCATTTTAACCCTATTTGTTGTATTTGGATTAACTTTTAAGAATAATTTTTATAATTTATAAGGTAAGTTTGTGATAAGGTTTTTATCTCGACCTACGAAAAAATTACTTCTAAAATTTTTGGATTGCTTATGCTTTTATGCGTTCAAGAATTTACAAGGTTGTTCTCATTGATGGGGACCTTTCTCTAATTTTTCCCTTTTTTTTTTTATTCAATTTTTTCTTCAACGGTTTCAGCATCGCTCCCAAACCTTCCCTGCCAAAATTCCTTCTCCTCCCCTCTCTGTTGGTTCGCCCTGCTGTAATGGCGGCAACAATCAAATAGTTTTGGCGACGCCAAATTAGTTCGCTTGGCTATCCGGTGGGTTATTTTGACATTATCGAGATACCGAGAACTGATCGGGATCGCATTCGAGGGTAAATTTGTATTTTCAAAAAGCTCATCACATTTCAAGGTAGGTGGTTCTGCAACAGCTGTTCTCCCATTTATTAATTGCAATTAGCATTTATGCTCGTACAGTCGTCCCCTTCTTGCGTAGATCTTCAGGGCAGAGTGGGTCTTCTTTCGTATTCCACATCCTGAGAATCTTTCACAAACGTCGATCTCAACCTAACCAACCCCACGGGTAACTTCAGCTTTACTTGCTTCAACGTTTATGCTTCATTCTAGTTCTGTTCCGTTGTTGATTTGATGAGCAAATGTTGTGCCCCCCCCCCCTCGGAGCTTGCATTTGGATAATATTTACGATGATGTTCATTTCTTTGGGGACATTAGATTTGGTTCATTTTTTCTGGAATATGAAATTGTTTTCATTTCCTCGTTTGTCTGCCCTTTCTGATTCTGGCTTTGGAAGCACTGATCATTTCATGAGTTTCAGTTGTTGGATTCAGCTTTATATGTGCAATGTTTTAATTTATTAGATCGCTTTGTAAGGGTTTGGACTTGATATCTTGGTGTAATATAATATATGCACTTTGTACTGTCTAATGACAGTACAAGTTTAATACTTTACTTTTGGGACTAAACTATTGAAATGTGCTTCTAATGGCCTGTTGGTGGAGCTGCAAGTTTTTGTTTTTATAAGGTGTGTAGAAACAAAATACTAGTATAAACAAAGCCTCGATGAATGAGATAAAGCAAAAAACTTCTTTGCAGAAAGTTATTCTAAATTTTAGATCAGTAGTCTTGTGCTGCAGTGTAGTGCTTTTTGAATCAAGTGAAGCCATTTTTTATTTTTCCCCCTGCTCGGTAGATAAATAAGTGCTACCTCCCATTGGTTTATTCCAAGAGAGCATTAGATCTTTCATAATGATTGAGAATAAATTATTGCCATTTGAACTTTTTTGCGTTATATTCCTGATCATACATGCAATAGTCAATGGTTTCACCCTCGCCATAGACTGGTCTTCTCAGTAGATAACCCCTTAGGTTTTATAATGTATAAGGTATATGCAAGAATTTTGGAACAAATTGAAGTTTTTTAATGAAGATAAAATTGTGAATACAAATGATATTCAAGCCAAAGTTTCAACCCATAGTTTTTTTGAAAAAATTAGATTGGAGAGCCAACCATTCATCTTCTCAACACATGTTTATGCGTTATCTTCTTTGATATATATATATATATATTGCCAGAATGCGGTATCTTCTTTGATGCTCTTTGATAATCTGTAGGAACATGCTAAAGGTCCCAGAACATCAGGTTGCTGGCCATCTAGCCGTAGAAGGTGATCTTGGTCCTCTAGTAGATGATTCTGGTCACTTCTATAAGCCTCTTCAAAGTGATAAACGTGGTTCCCAGGAGGTGGAATTCTACGAATCTCTTAATTCTGATGCCAGGATTCCTGATCACATCCGCAGATACTTTCCTATCTTTTATGGTACCCAGGAAGTCAATGCATCAGATGGGTCTGGCTTGCATCCTCACCTGGTCTTGCAAGATCTTGCCTCCTCCTACAAAAGTCCATCCGTCATAGATATTAAAATTGGTTCCAGGACATGGTATCCACAAGCCTCTAATGACTACATCCAGAAGTGCATGCAAAAAGATCTAAAAACCTCTAGTCTCTTATTGGGTTTTAGGATATCAGGATTGAAGGCCTTTGTCTCAGAGGATTCTGGATTCTGGAAGCCTCAGAGGAAGCTTGTGCAAAATCTACCTGCAGATGATGTTAAATTGGTTTTGAAGAAGTTTGTTTCCTCTAATGCACCCACAAATCATGGAGTGCAGCCTGATTGCCTTTTTGCATCTGAGGTTTATGGTGGTTCTTCTGGAATTTTAGCACAGCTCTTGGAGCTCAAGGCATGGTTTGAGGTTCAAACCATTTTCCATTTCTATTCTTCTTCTGTCCTTATCATGTTTGAAAATGAATCTGTGCTAAACAGAGAGAGTTCAGGTGCTGCCATTAAACTTGTTGATTTTGCACACGTGATCGAAGGAGCAGGTGTTATCGATCATAACTTCTTGGGTGGGCTTTGCTCTTTAATCAAGTTCATTTCAGATATTGTAGCCTCTCCAATTGAAAAGTGTATATCTAATGGTAATGACACTGAAAGTGAAAAATGTTCAGATGGGTCCCTTTTCTCTGTGAAAAGTAAGCCCTTATCACTTGACTCCAAGAAGAATTGAAGAATCTAAAAGTTTAATTGGTGTTGTTGATTCCAAAAGTATCAACATCCTGACTCAATATTTGGATTGAATAATGCCCTCTTAGGCATCCCCAATCCTTCAAGTTGCTTCTTCCATTATTTAACTTCTGATTCTGAATATTAGTGGCGTCAACCATGATTACAAGTTGATTCCAAATGAGATGATGAGACTAAATGTTTCGTTTGGATTGTAGCCGTGCTATTTCCTTGTAGTGATTGAATCAATGTTTCTTTTGGTTAGAGAGACTTGTTTCTTTGCTGCTTTTCTCTTCTTCTTGAGTACAAGTTTTGTTAGTCACCTGATACTGGTGATTTGTTTTCATTTCTGTGCTCTGACGGTGTTTGTTTGAGACATTCTTTGAAAGTGAAATAATTCAGGCATGTAATTTCCTACACTAATGCATATTTTATTCAAGAGAAAGAGGAAAACAACTGGGTTGAAGTGTGCAGGGGATTCACTTCGTCTTTCTGCCTATTTGTGGTTTCTTTTTCTTTATATACACAGCACGAACTTAGTTAAAAATCGATGATTCAGATCTAAGCAATCTACTGATAACAGTGCCTTTGCATATCTAGTTTTGTGATTTGTAAGATTATTATCATAATCCAGCAGCTGAGTTATCTTGGACCAACACTAATTAATAGATCTTCCTAATTGTTTTTCTTGATGTTTGCAAGTGGCTTGTACAAGTTGATATATATGTATATATAGAAGATCAAGTATTACGCCATATAGAGAAAAGAACATTTGCCTAGTAGCAGAAACCTCATTATATAAGTCATCTAAAGTCATAAAAGATACCAACCAACTACATAACCACCTCCCTAATCTCATTTTATAATACTTATAAGAGGAATATGCCTAGATAATTCTCTCTGAATCAGGTTCAATGCCTCAATTGGGTTGTTGTATACTATAACTTTCTAGCATTCCTAGTTTTCATTTTTCATCCTGGATGGGGCCTCTGCATGTAGCTTCACTTGTTGAGATGATCTATTCTTTGTTCATTTCCCTATAGCAGCAAGCCAAAACTTCCATGGACATGATTTTCCCCTGTTCATGGAAGATTAATGGAAGAAAAAGAAAGGAAGGATTAAGAAGGCAGTGCTATTCATTATGATCTAACCATCATCATGAAGGTCTGCAACATGTTGCAGGGGTGCTATCAGACACTGAAGGTCAGGTTCTCAACTATGTTTTCCAATGTAAACAAATTATTCAATTGATTTGAACCAAAACATGTCATGTTCTTAAGAGATAGGTTATGAAAGGTTTTGTAACTTATAGTTTGTTTGTATAGAGTTTAGGTGCCAGGTCACTGTCGAAAGGGATAAGGCCCCAAGTGGGTGGTGACTTAGAATCTGAATATGTAATGTCCCACGTCCTCCTCAGTTTGCCTCCATTCACAAATCATGAATGGAAACACTGACGATGAGATGTTATTACATTAATCTTATTCTTTTGGCATTCACATCTCTTCTTTGCAATGTGGTGATATTCAACCCTTGCTATGGAAAAATGGAAATTGAGAAATAAAATATTTTTCGGTTGAATTAAATAGTAAGGACTTGTTACATTTCAGATAAGATATTTAAGTCTCATAAATTAGCGGGAAAGCATTGTGGTAACATTTAAGAGAATTTTCTCACTAATGAAAACCAACTTTACTCAAATTCATATTAGTTAATAATATCAAATATTAGATGGTTTGTAACTAATTTTTTTTAATAATAAGAGAAATGAGTTATTATTAATAGGGTTAAGGAGCAAATTTACCAACGAAATTTTGTCTGAGGAGCATCTGACACAAATATATTTTAGAAGGGGCAAAAATACCAATAAACAATTAAAAAAGGGCATCCAGCACAAAAACCGTTAAATTTGTACCAACGGTGTTAAATTATAAGAGAAGAAAACCCCTAACAACATTAGTAACGGTTTTTGTGCTGGATATCCATTTTTAATTGTTCATTGGTATTTTGCCCCTTCTAAAACATATTTGTGCCAGAAGCTCATCGAATAAAACTTCGCTGGTAAATTTACTTCTTAACCCTTATTTTAATATTTTTAGAGTATAAATGTCTTGGGCCGTGAGGATGCTCTGAATCTGAATGCAATTGTAACGCATAAAGTAGTATGGGATGGAGAAAATCAGAAAAGAATGAAATGGATAAAAGGGAAATTTGGGGATAAATCCCCATTTGACAAATTAATTGGGGAATGAACGAGCCAGTTCACTTTCTGAGTTTACCATTTTTACATTTCTAGCTTACAAAATCGAATTGAGTCACTGGTAAACTTGTGACCATTGTAAACTCAGATAAATTCATGAATTTATATACTGAGTTTATCATTTTTACATTTCTAGCTTACAAAACCTTGTTAAATCACCCTTAAACTTATATTAACTTTTTCGATTTGATTATGCTAAGCGGTTTTATATATAAATTTTGTAAAAAATTTTTTTGAGAAATATGATAAATTATTGATGTTGATAAATTTAATTTCAACTATTTAGATTTAAGATATATTTAAATCAAATGTTTATCATTTTTATATTTTAATTATTTAATTATATACTATTAATACTTATTTAATGGTAGAAGTAAACTCTTACTTCATTTTCATGGATTTACTTAAACTCACCAGTTTGACAACCTTACTAATATATGTAAATGTCATGTATGAGTGTCAAGTCCTACTTCCCAATTAATTTTTCAAAAATTTTCTTTAAAAAATGATTTTGCTGCTAAAAAGTATAATTTATATTTCTGAATAAGAATAATAATAGAAATAAAGTTCACGTTAAATAATGATTTTTATAATAAATATTGAATATCTGCCTAGAGTTGAAATGCAACTAAAAGGAGTGATGCTAAGTGGAAGAATGAATGAAGTCCGTAACCTTTGTCTTTCTTCAAGAAATTTATTTGTTAAGTCAAAGTCGTTTTCCAACTTTAGAATTAAGCTCACTTTCATTGAACCAATGATTAATTGTTGGTTTTAAACTACAAGAAAACTCTTTAATCCTATACGCGTTAATCTCAATTCTTGCCGTAATTAAATCTAATTTACCTCCAATTAGGCCTTTCATAATCTACACAAATTTTATCAGGCCCCTTGATTTACGTTTACTAGCTCCATTTGCAATAAGTAGATCTTTACTAATCTAAATTTAGGAAATTTAATTATATAACATAACTAAACGTTTTTTATTGGTTCCTATACACTTTAACTTATCTCAAATATAGGAGTATTTATTAACATATATTTTACCAAAAAAGGGGGTGTATTTTTATTTTTCCTATATTTAAAGGGTAAGAGAAATTCATTAAATATTTGAACATGTTGAGTATATTTAGGAGTCATGGAAAATTTTGAGAAAAATATCATATGCTTATGCATCAAATGGAAGAAGAAATAAAGTAAAAGAGGGCCACACCAGAAGCTTCAAAAAAAGACACGAACAAAGGAACCGATGGATAAACTAATAAACATAAACAAACAATCAATCAAACAACTGTTTATATATTTACACCAGCTTGTAGCTTTTTCCAAAGTAGTTGATTTGGTCACTTTCCACTGAACTCAAAAGTCAGCCAAACTTCATGGTTATATTTACATAAAAAATAGTAATTACATAATTTGACTGGTTCATCGTTAAAAAAATGTGATGTATATGCATAAAAATATTTGGTTGATTTATATCGAACATGAGAATATATAGAAAAGGACAAAATTACCCCTACTTACACATATAATAATATACACGTTGCCAGACGTGGTAGCCATCAACGTTGTCTGCTGCACAAAAAAGTTGTCATTAACAAATGTCGCAGCCCCTATTAATAACACATTCTTATTACATAATCAAGACCTCCAATCACACATATTTTATACCTTGTTCATTAAATCCCACTTATAATGACTAAAAACAGCACAAAATACCAAAAAATATAGCAAACTTTTCAAACTCATTCCAAACACCATTACACCACAAGCAAAACATTTAAATATTACTTCGAGTTGTCATTAACAAGTTAAGGAACCTTCATTGACAACTATCGTTGCTCCCATTAACAACTCTTTTTTCCCTACGCAAATCAGGTTATGTAGCCCCAAACATTTCACCATCATCTTCATTCCTTACCTCTTCTATTGCAAAAACACACCATCATGAACCAGAAAACAGAGCATAATGACAGCAAAAACATA
This sequence comes from Inga leiocalycina, assembly GCA_963242795.1. Lineage (NCBI taxonomy): Eukaryota > Viridiplantae > Streptophyta > Magnoliopsida > Fabales > Fabaceae > Inga > Inga leiocalycina. The sequence continues at coordinate 68,617,953 of OY725325.1, forward strand.
GCATACAAAACCATACCCAAACACATTGAAACCTTAGCCAAATCATATCCATTGCATTTACTAAGCCTTCCTTTATAGTTTGCAAGTATATTGAGGACAATGCCCACAAAAATCAGATAGTCTCTTTCAATTTATCATGACCAAAACAAATATCAATCAAAAAAACCTTTAATTGTCACAAAAAATATTTAAATATGACCTCTAGTTGTCATTAACAAGTTAAGAAGCCTCCATTGACAACTATCGCTGCTTCCATTAACAACTCTTTTTTTCCTACGTAAATCCAGTCATGTAAACCTAAACCTTTCACCCTCATCTTCATTCCTTACCTCTGATATTGCAGAAACATGGGTATTTGCGTCATAACCAGTTATGAACTCATCAAGCAACTATTAATGAGTATCTTAACATGGGTTATTAACACTTGGGAATCAAACATACTGGATCGTAGAGACGCTCACAAACACTTAAAGAATCAAACAACAAACATACCATGGTTGCAACAGAGTCGTGGCTTCTGCTCCTTCAGAGACCGCCTAAGTCGAAACTTGGGGCTTTCTTTGGAGTAAATAAATTGAACCAGCAGATGAGGAATCATCTGCGTTTAGACAAACACCAGAAAATTTGGGAGGCAACAACTCGCGACAATGACTGGAAACAAAGTGTGACATCAACGGCGACCGAATGCAATGACTGCGAGACTGCCAAAGTTGGCCGACGAACTGTGGTCCTCAAGTCTCGACAAAGAAATTGGAGCTATCATGAAGGAGAGAGAGGAAATACCTAAGGGTATTTGTGACTTTTCTCATTTGGAATTTATTACAAAATGGTCCCATGGGATTTGGTGGTAATTTCAGAATTTCCCGAGACCATTTTTTTCGTATTTTGTCTTCCATGGGACTACAGTGTAATTCTCCCAAAAAAATTCTATTGATCGTACATATTAAGGAGTTTATATCTAAAGATAGTCATGATAAAAAATAGTATTTTAAGAAAACCAACCTATATTTATTAACAATAAATAACACAAATAACTGCCTTGATATACACAAACTAATCGACTAGCTCTTATACTCTCTCCAGTCCATAATATAGGACGCCTTTAGAAGAAAGGCATGGTCTAAAATATAAGTCAACTACAGTTTAATTAATACTCTTTTTCCTGTTTTACCTCTCACTTCCAACTTTGAACACTAATTAAATCCCTTCTCTCTCTCTAAAATAACATTTTCAGTGCAATTATAATGATAAATGATGGCTCTTCTCTCCTCATAACAATCATTTCCTATGAAAATGGTTTTATGAAATGGCTCTTTCTTTATTGTCATGGATTTACTAAGACTCACGAGTTTCATAACCTTACTAATATGTGTGAATATCATGTATGAGTGTCAAGTTCTATTTCCCAATTAATTTTTCAAAAATTTTCTTTAAAAAATGATTTTGCAGATAAAAAGCATTATTTTATATTTCTGAATAAGGATAATAATAGAAATAAAGTTCACGTTAAATAATGATATTTATAATAAATATTGAATATCTGCCTAGAGTTGAAATGCAACTAAAAGGAGTGATGCTAAGTGGAAGAATGAATGAAGTCCGTAACCTTTGTCTTTCTTCAAGAAATTTATTTGTTACGTCAAAGTCGTTTTCCAACTTTAGAATTAGCTCACTTTCATTGGACCAATGATTAATTGTTGGTTTTAAACTACAAGAAAACTCTTTTATCCTATACGCGTTAATCTCAATTCTTGCCGTAATTAAATCTAATTTACCTCCAATTAGGCCTTTCATAATCTAAACAAATTTTAGCAGGCCCCTTGATTTACGTTTACTAGCTCCATTTGCAATAAGTAGATCTTTACTAATCTAAATTTAGGAAATTTAATTATATAAAATTACTAAACGTTTTTTATTAGTTCATACACACTTTAACTTATCTCAAATAAAGGGGTATTTATTAACATATATTTTACCAAAAAAGGGAGTGTATTTTTATTTTTCCTGTATTTAAAGGGTAAGAGAAATTCATTAAATATTTGAACATGTTGAGTATATTTAGGAGTCATGGAAAATTATGGAGAAAAATATCATATGCTTATGCATCAAATGAAAGAAGAAATAAAGTAACAGAGGGCCACACAAGAAGCTTTCAAAAAACAGACAAGAACAAAGGAACCAATGGATAAACTAATAAACATAAACAAACAAACAATCAAACAACTGTTTATATATTTACATCAGCTTCTAGCTTTTTCCAAAGTTCTTGATTTGGTCACTCTCCACTGAACTCAAAAGTCAGCCAAACTTCATGGTTCTATTTTGCATAAAAAATAATTCATGGTTCTATAGCCTATATGGCTTTTTTTTTTTGGGAAAATCACTCTCAGGTTCTAAGAAATCAAAATATTATTAGAAAAATCCCTGAAAAATCTGAAATATCTAAAAGTCCCTTGAGACTTTTCTGATATTATTTTCCAAAGTCAAATGACCCACATGCCCCTCTTTTATTATTTCTTTTTCTCATTTGTTCTGCGTTTTCGCTCTCAGATGTGATCTTTTTTATTCATCTCCCTGCGTTCTCTCTCTACAGAAATGGTGGTGATGGTGAAGGCCAAAGCTTTGAGGTGGTGAAAGATTTGTGGGATGAGATGTAAGATAGAAGAAAGAATAAGATGGAAGGAAGGTGGTGGGATTTTTTTTATCTCAAGCTTCCGCTATTGCCATGGTGCTCTGCTTTTGGGAAAGGAAATAGAGGAAGTTGTGTGTTTGAAGTGGTAGGGTGCTATGAAAATGCTGATATGGAAACAAAATAAATTGTTGTTAATCCGCGCAGTAGCAGTTGTTAATATAACAGTAGGAGTTGTTAATACGGAAAACGAGGTTGGATGCCACGGTGCTCTATTTTTGGAAAAGGAAACAGAGGAAGTAGTGTGTTTGAAGTGGTGAGGTGCTATGAAAATGTTGATATGGAAAGAAAATAAATTGTTGTTAATTCGCGCAGTAGTAGTTGTTAATATAATAGTAGGAGTTGTTAATACGAAAAATGAGGTTGGATGCCATGGTGCTCTGTTTTTGGTAAAGGAAACAGAGGAAGTAATGTGTTTGAAGTGGTGAGGTACTATGAAAATGCTGATATGAAAAGAAAATAAATTGTTGTTAATTCGCGCAGTAGTATTTGCTAATATAACAGTAGTAGTTGTTAATACGGAAAATGAGGTTGGGTGTCATGGTGCTCTGATTTTGGGAAAGGAAACAGAGGAAGTGGTGTGTTTGAAGTGGTGGGATGCTATGAAAATGTTGTTATGGAAAGAAAATAAATTGTTGCTAATTCGCGCAGTAGTAGTTGTTAATACGGAAAATAGGTTGGGTGCCATGGTGCTCTGTTTTTGGGAAAGGAAACAGAGGAAGTGGTGTAATACCCCGAATTTTGGGATTGGAGGCTTGGGAATAAGCCTAAATTAAGTGGACTACTAAGCCCCGATTTAGTAGATGTCCCAAATATATTCCCTAATGATTCTAATATCTTTGGGGTATTAAGAAAGTAAAATGGTGAATTTTGGAGAATATAATTATGTTTTCGATAAAATCGCCTATGAGGCAGTGAGCTTATCATAAGGTTTTGGAAGACTAAATGATAATTAAAAATTATGAAATTTTACAGGATGAAAGTAGACATCCTAAGCTTTAATTTGATAGGTCATATGACTCTATTAGAGCTATACACATAAAGATATGAATTTTTGAAGTTAGCCCAGAAAAACTGGAAAGTTTCTGAAACAACATGTAAAGAATGAAATTCTGGGAATTTTTTGATTCCATAAAGTAAAAGTATATATTTTTCCTTGAAAATAGACTCAATAAGAGTTCTATAGGCTTCGGAATCACCTCATTTCGATTTTTCTAAAATTATTTATGATTTTTCAAAGTTTGGGCAGAAATCTGCCAGAATTTTGTAAAATCCGAAAATTTGGAAATTATCAAATAAATGAAATATGATATAAGATATTAAAATAAAACACCATCTTCCTCCTCTATTCAGATGAAACTGACGCCATAACAGACCCTAAGAGAGAGGAAGTGTGAAATTTTAGAGAGAGAGATGGAGAGGAAAAAACTTGCAAAGGTAAGTGATTTCTTCGGTAAATCGGTTCTTAATGCGTATAACTCCGTTCCTAAGCTATTCTTCTATGTGATTCAAGGTTTGGAAGCTCATCTTTTGGTATTTCAAAGGTTAGGGTTTCAGCCAAGAAGAGAAAAAGCCAGTGGGAGCTTGAGGTAACTTCCAAACTCTTGTATATTGACTATTCTAGCTGCTGTGGGCAATTTAATCGGTGAAATTTCGCCGGATTGCCATTGGTTGTAAAAATGGAAAATGGGTTTCCCTAGGGGTTATGCTGCCCAAATTGATACTAAATGGTAGTTGTAACCTAATGGAATAGTCAATAAAGTGGTTAGGAGTAGAAAGGAACGTGTTTACGGAGCCGAAACCGAAAAACCCCGATTTTCCCTGGAAAACCCATATATTTCGGTCAGGGGTCTAAATGGGTCTTAGAGTTGGATTTTCAATGATTTGATGATTCCATTGAGTTCAGGAGGGAAAATTAGGTGGGGTTACAGTTGGGCACTTTTTCGGAAAAGGCCGAGAAAGCATAATTACGGAAACGCCCCTAAAACCCTAAAGTAGGGCTGCCAAGGGCAATTTCGTAATTTGACATTGAATTTATAATTCCGAGTCCGAAAATGGATTCCTTGGGCGAAAATATGTCAGGATAGCCCAGGTTAGAATTTCGAGAAAAGTACAGCCGAACCGGGTATGATGGGGCCGGGTCCCCGGGGGTATTTTAGTAATTTTTTAAGATAGCCTCATATAACCCCCAGAAACACTATGGAAGTGTCTAAATAGTACATTTGACATTGTAGGATCGAATATGGAGCTCCGAGCTGTTTACACGTAGATCGAGGCACGCGTTTGAGGCGGAAAAAGGGTTAAGGTAGGGGACTTAACTTACTTGCATGTATTTGATATATTTGCTTGTGTAATGATGTATGTGATTGCTTTACTTGATTGTGTAGAGCATATTTGAATAAATGAAGCTCTGTTTCTGTTTTCGCTGTGGCCATAGTCTTGTTGTATGAAACATTGAGCATGCAGAAATGTCATTATGTGGCATAAATCTAGAGATAAAGCTAACATGTCATACACATAGCATCAATCATGCATGCATTATGGTATCTGTTTCCTACTGAGATTCTCTCGAATCTCACCCTCCCCTACCAACAATTTAGACAGGAGATGACAAAAGATATGCAAACAACAATGTAGAGTATCGTACGAGGGGGTTACAGTAGTGGAATGAAGACGAGAAGAAGTCTCCGTTTCACTGGGATGAGTTTAGACACCCTGATAGCCTTGTGCGGCTACATTATTTGAATTTATCAGGTACGAACCTCTATGGGGAATTTATGTAATCATGCACATATTATCAGTATAGTTATGCTATTCCTGTGTTGCCCACCGAACTGCATATCGTTTTCTGTGAATACTCTGATAAATGTGAAATTAAAATAAGGGCGTGACAAGTGGTGTGTTTGACAAGTCGTAAAGCGTTTATTAACACCATGTTGAATGTGTTTGACAACCGGCCATACATTTCTGATTGGAACGAAGTTTTGTAACGTTACATATGAAAAATGTTGTGTTTACAATGCTAAAAGAGTGCATTAACAACCTATTGCGTTCGGTTTATAACTTGACGGTGTGGCCAGTTGCTTTTGCTTTGTCATAGCGAAACAAAAGCAAAATGATGTAAAAAATGGCCTCTGCTGACCGTGTTCGCTTTCGGTATGCCTCAATGAAACAAAACCGACATCACCTCGTATCCGTTTTACAACGCATAAACCGTGTATTTACAACTCGTAAAGCATGTATTAATAACCTTTTGAGTTCATTTCACAACGTCCCACACGTTTCTCACTGACACTATGTTTCCTCATGTTAAATATGACAAATTGAGCTATTTACAACTCATATAGCGTGTATTAACAACCTTTTGAGTTGTTTTCACAACATCTCACACGTTTCTCTCTGAAACTTTTCTCATGTTAAGTGTGACCACTTGAGCTATTTACAACTCATAAAGTGTGTATTAACAACTTTTTCAATTTTTTTCACAACCTTAAACACCTTTCTTTCTAACACTATGTTTCCTCACATTAAGTATGACAAATTAAGCTCTTTACAACTCGTAAAACGTGTATTAATAACCTTTTGAGTTCGTTTCACAACGTCCCACACGTTTCTCGCTGACACTATGTTTCCTCACGTTAAGTATGACAAATTGAGCTATTTACAACTCGTATAGCGTGTATTAACAACCTTTTCAGTTCTTTTCACAACCTGATGTTAGAACTACATCAGTAGTTCCCATTAGGTAGCTAACAACAGCTGAATTGTATCATAATTGATTAAGTGGTTGACAACTTGTTGGCCTATTGTATCAAGTGCATTACACACATGTACAAGTGACTTGTAAGTTTCTCAACCTCATTTGCTGTATTAACAACTACTGCAATTATATTAACAACTACAACTGCAGGAATCAACAACAATTAAATTCTTCCCCATATTAGCATTTTTCACAGTACCCACCAACATGACAATCAGTCATTCTCACTTTAAACGTATCATTTCCTCTGTAACCTTCCCAAAAAACAGAGCACTATGACATTAACACTACTCAACCTCATTGAAACCCCAACTACAATACTTAAAATCATATATTTACCTAAATCATGTCATTAATCATCTACCTCCTACCACCTTGTCCCCTATTGACCCCAAGCACCTACCTTTCACCATCATTCAATTTCACTTCATCCAACGAATACACAGAACCAAAAAAAATTCAGTTTGTTATTCTACCTCTGTACTAGTAGGTGGAGCTTGCAAATTCGATCCTTTGTCAAGAACTTCAATACTAAACTTGATCCCTTCAATGTTTGACTTCAAACCTCTCCCTTTCACATCGTTTCTCTATCTCTCCAAAAAAAAAAGTTGCGCCTTCCCTCTCTTTCTGAAGCTTCAATTTTTACAATTACAAGAGGGGCATGTGGGTCATTTGACTTTGAAAAATAATATCAGAAAAGTCCCTAGGGACTTTTCAGATATTTCAGATTTTTTAGGGACTTTTCTGACAATATTTTGCTTCCTTAGAACCTGAGAGTGATTTTCTCTTTTTTTTTTCTGAAAAAAAAAACATGTGAATGGCAAGTTGTCTCAATGACAACACTAGCCACCGCCCCGTGATAAAATAGGAGATTAAGCTTGATATTGACATGTTTCTTAATTAACAAAAAAAAAATACTTTTATTTCTTTTTTCTTTTTATAAAAAAGGGTTAATGTGCAAATTTATTAATGAAGTTTTGTCTGAAGAGCGTCTGGCACAAATATCTTTTAGAAGAGGCAAAAATACCAATGAACAGTTAAAAAGGGGCATCCACCACAAAAACCGTTAAATCCGTACTAACGACGTTAAATTATAAGAGAAGAAAACCTTAACGGCGTTAGTACGGATTTAACGGTTTTTGTGGTGGATGCCCATTTTTAATTGTTCATTGGTATTTTTGCCCTTTCTAAAAAATATTTGTGCCAGACACTCCTTAGATAAAACTTCATTGATAAATTTACACCTTAACCCTATAAAAAAAAACTAGAAGAAGCTAATTTTGTGAAGGAAAAGTGATACATGCGAAAGAACTTGCCACATAAGAATTAAATCGTTTATATTTACATGCTTGAAGACATTATTACATTAAAAGTCATGATTTCATGGGAATTTTTTTTCCTTATATTTTTTAACACACTATATAATTTTTTTTATTTTTTGACCACACTATATATTTTTTATCCCCGTAAATATGAAAAAATTGGGATTGATTTAATAAATTGTGTGAAAAAAAATGTTACTCGTATGCATTATACAAAATGAGTTGAATGAGGGGGATCACATTCCCAGCCACATGCATTAGGTGATTTAGGTCAACGTTGGCAATGTGGCCCCAACATAAAAGGCGCAAGGCAAGTAGGCAACGTAGGGCACGCTTCTCTACATGTGCTCCACGTGTACACCTACTCCAATTTTCCGCTTATTACTTTTAAGGCATATTTGGGATCATGATTTCTTAAAAAATAAGTTTTTATTATGTAAATCGAGATAAAACTCCTCTCACATACTTACCTCGTATAATGTGAATCACGATTTATAAGCACTTATTGCCCAAAAATAAACTATTCCAAACGAGCAATTAATCATTAAAATTATTATTTACAGTGGTAAAGGCCATTTTTGCCATTTAAAAGCAATTTGGTTCCTAAAGTTTATAAAACGTGGTAATGAGGGATAGAAATATATTAGGCTTCTAACATAGACCTATGATTTAACTTACATAAAGCCAAATTTAACTTATTTAGTAAATAAGTTAGATTCAAGTTCAGACTTATTGCCAAGCCTATTTAGATAAATAGGCTAGACTTATTTTTATAAAGCCTAGCCTACAAGCTTACAAGCATGAACTATTTAAATTTTTTAATTTAGACTATAAATATAAGAATATATAATGTCATCTAAATAATTGTATAAATTATTTATAAATTTACCAACTTAACTTTAATTCTAAGTTTCACATTTCATCGTTATTTCTTTCAACCATTACTTTCGAATCAATCATTAACCCCCACCTCTCTTCTCACTGATTGCTCGAGATGGCAATGCTAATTCACTCCCTCTCCCTTGGTTTGCGTCGTCCACTAAAGCATAATAATTTATATGAGTTTATTTTAGTATTAAATGAAATATTATAATCTCAGTAGGATGAGTTTGTTCCAATTTATGTGGGAACAGTAAAAGAAATAAAATCTAGTTTAACATGTTACTTGTTATTCTTGATCGATTTTAAAAAATATATCTCATTAGTCAATAGACATTAGTTTTTCTTATTCATATTTGCTCGAACAATAATTGTCATTAGAGATTCTTTTCTTTTCCTTATTGAGCATTTATATTACAACGAGAATGGATGCTAATCTTTTAAGACATAACGTAATATTTTAAATAAGCGTGAAGCGATTATATATAAATTTAGATGCATAGGTTTTAAAGGCCTATATTTTAAGTAGGCTTCAAGCCTTGTCAGGCCTTTTGAAGGCCTGGGCCCAGATCTAAAAAAAAGCCTACATATAGGTTCAGGCCTAAGCTCAAGCTTTAAATTTCTGTTATAGGCGCAAACTTATTTAAGTAAAGCGAAAGCCTAGCATAGCATAATCTATTTCCACCTCTAGTAGCAATTTTATCATGTCATCCTCCAATGTTATGTTTGACCATTAAACCAGTCAAACATCCCACATGGCACACCACCTCATCATCCACGCTACTAAATGACTAATATTTCCTCCTTTCAATCTTAATATAAGATTCAATTGATTTTTTCTTAGAGATTAAGGAAGTTAAATAAATTATTTTGATGTATTTATATTTATCATTTTCTTCTAAACTAATTTGACAAACTTATAAACTAATATATAATTCATTTATATACATAATATATGTTATGATTAGATAACTTTTTTAAATTTTTAAATTTTTAAAAAAAGTCAACCGATTTTTAAATTAGAGATAGGAAAGAGTATTTTTCTAGGAAGAAAATTGTGGATTTTCATCTCCTTCAAGTAACTCGCAATATTCTACCATTATCCTCCTGCTATTCTAATCGACCTCCATGCTCACATTTATGGCCTTTATTATCTATTACTACTAAATATGCAAGGCTATGCCTATATATTTATTGCTGAGGATTTGATATGCAAGGCTATGCCTATAAATAGAACATGTGATTTGTCATGAGATATTCAAGAATATATCTCTATTTTCTCTTTTTCTACACTTCTATATTACTTTTTGATTTGTTTTTTTTTTCATAACATATTTTTTAATTGTCTTTAATTTAAATATTGTTACCTAATCATGATAGAGAGATACATAAAACTGGGTTTAGAACTTATCACATTGAATTAAAGTTTTTTATTTTTGAAAGATATGGTAATTTTAAGAATATTAATTAATTTTAACTAACTTCTTTAATTTATATGAATTAGTTAAATCTGTTTTTAAATAGAAATAGATGTATGAATTTATAATCACCCTGTTGTTAGTCAAAATGGGGGGTGATATTCCATGTCACCACTCATTTTTATGTTCACTAGTTGAAATGTTTTATTGAAAGTTATATGGGTTGTGTAATAAATTGTCATATAGGTGAATTTGTTGCCACATATCCAATCAATTCTCTTGTTTAAGGCGTGACATTCTTAAGAAAGGGATAGAATTAAAGTTAATGAAAATGAAACTTTTATTAAATACAATATATAAGCTGATTTTATTTGGACTAATATTCAAGGATTATAATGGGTGTTTAATGAATCTGTCTTGGGTCCCTTGCAAGTTTTTCCCCCTCATTTTATTTTTCAAATATTATAGGCAAAAGCCACAAATCAGTGTTAAGGTCTTAGGGGCGCTTGGGTTAAGGAGTATTTTTGGTATGGAAGTTTTTTAGGGGTAATTTTGTCTTGAAAGTGTAAAAAATGAAGTAATTTGCTATGGCCATTATCCAAGTTGATTTTGACTGTTAATTGATCAAATATGCTGAGCTAGTAGTCTACATGTCATCCATGTCATTTTTGTTAAGGTGTAAATTTGCCTCAAAAATTTTAAATTTAACTTTGAAAAAAATATAAAGTAGATGGCACATGGACTTTCAGCACAAATTTACACCTTAACAAAAAAATGACTTAATGACATATGAACTACCAACTTAACATATTCAATCAACTAATAATTAAAATTAATTGAAATAATGACCAAAGCAAAATTACCCTCTAAAAAAATTTTTAAACATAATTACCTTTCGGTGAAAACTTATAGAACAAAAAATGCCCCTATGCCCCAAAACCTCTAACACACTAGAAGACGGAGCAACATTGAAGGGTGATAACCAAAAGGTAAAAGTGAAGTAAAACAGGTAACGTCCAAATTTATTTCAAAAGTTTTGCCATCGAAGGTGTGGGTATTAAAAAATTAATCAATATCCTCTAGAAAGTGTTAAAAAATGAGTGATGTTGCCCCTAGTAGGTTTTTTTTTACCCACAAGTTGTCAAACATGTTAACTATCAAGATTAGTTTTTTAGTAGTTAGGGTGACTTTGCTCTTTTTTAAACACTTATAGTATAATATTGATTCAATTTTTTTTTTAAATACCCATATTTCTTATGCAAAAATTTTTGAAGTAACATTGAACATTAACTCACAATAAAATTAATTAACAAATTTGAGCGTCTACATCCCTCTAAACCTTGGTTCTCTGAAAAAATGTGTTGGTGTCATATTTAAGACAGTATCAAATATGTCAATAACCTTTGTAAGTAAGAAACTGCATGTTCAACCTTGTACATGTTTTAATTAAAAAAAATAGCACCAAATACACTCAATTTGATTCAATTGCCAACCTCTCTCATAATGCAATGTAATATTATAAATGATCACTATTGGATTATTTGGCGTGTCATAGTGTCACGCCCTTATTTTAATTTCACATTTATCAGAGTATTCGCAGAAAACGATATGCGGTTCGGTGGTCAACACATAAATAACATGAATATACTGATAATAAGTGCATGATTACATAAAGTCCCCATAGGGGTTCATACATGATCATTACCATCAATGTAGCCACACAGGGCTACTTGGGTATCTAAACTCGTCCCAGTGAAACAAAGACATCTTCTCATCTTCATTCCACCATTGCAATCCCCTCATATGGTTCTCTACATTATTCCCAACATATTTTTTGTCTTCTCCTGTCTAAATTATTGGTAGGGGATGGTGAGATTCGAGAGAATCTCAGTAGGAAACAGATACCATAATGCATGCATGATAGATGTTATGTGTATAACATGTTAGCTTTATCTAGATGCATGCCATAATGATATTTCAGCATACTCAATGTTTCATATAACAAAACTATGGCCACAACAGAACAGAAACAGAGCTTCATTTATTCAAATATGCTCTACACAATCAAGTAAAGCAATCACATACATCACTACACAAGCAAAGATATCAAATACATGCAAGTAAGGTAAGTCCCCTACCTTAACCCGTTTCCATCTTGAAACGCGTGCCTTAATCTACGTGCAAACAGCTCGAAATTTCATATTCGATCCTACAATGTCAAATGTACTATTTAGACACTTCCAATCTTCCATAGTGTTTCTGGGGTTATATGAGTCTATCTTGAAAAATTATTAAAATACCCCTGGAGACCTGGCCCCATGTACCTGGTCCGGCTGTATTTTTCTCAAAATTCTAAACTGGGCTATCCTGACATATTTTCGCCTAAGGAATCCATTTCCAAACTCGGAATTACCAAATTCACTGCCAAAAGACAAAATTGCCTTGGCAGCCCTTATTTCAGTGTTTTAGGGGTATTTTCGTAATTATGCTTTCTCGGCCTTTTCTGAAAAAGTGACCAACTGTAACCCCACCTAATTTTCCATTTTGAACTCAATGGAACCATCAAATCATTGAAAATCCAACTCTAAGGCCCATTTCTAGAGCTGGCTGAATTTAGGAAAAATTGGGGTTTTTCGGTTTCGGCTGCGTAAACGCGTTCTTTTCTACTCCTAACCATTTTATTGACTATTCCATTAGATTACAACTACCATTTAGTACTGATTTAGGCAGCATAACACTTAGGCCTATTCAATTTCCAAATTTCAAATCAAAGACAATTCGGCGAAATTTCACAAATTAAATTGCGCACAACAACCAGAATAGTCAATATACGAAGGTTTGGAAGTTACCTCAAGCTCCCACTAACTTTTCCTCTTCTTGGCTGAAAACTCTAAGCTCCCAAGACTGAAATTTGAGCTTTAAAACCTTAATCCATATATAAAAATAGCTTAGGAGCGGAGTTATATACGTTAGGTAGAGATTTACCGAAGGAATCAATCTACCGGATAAGTTTCTCCTATCCTTCTCTCTCTACAAAATTCTACACTTCCTCTCTCTTGTTGCAGAAAAACTGACGAAAATGGGAGGAGGAAGATGATAAAATATGATTTTATAAGATATTATAATTATCCAATAATTATTTTTCCATTTTCGGATTTTTACAAAATTCTGGCAGATTTCTGCCCAAACTTTGAAAAATCATAACTAATTCTAGAAAAATAGAATTGGAGTGATTCCAAATCCTATAGAACCCTTATTGAGTCTAGTTTCAAGGAAAAATATAGAATTTTGATAGATAGAATCAGAAAATTCCCAGAATTTCAATCTTTGCATGTTGTTCCAGAAAATTTCCATTTTTTCTGGGCTAAATTCAAAAATTTATATCTTTTTGTATATAGCTCTAATTGAGTCATATGACCTATCAAATTAAAGCTTAGGATGTCTACTTTCATTCTGTAAAATATCATAATTTTTTATCATCGTTTGATCATTCAAAATCATATGACAAGCTCACTACCTCATAGACGATTTCACCAAAAACATAATTATATTCTCCAAAGTTCACCATTTTACTTTCTTAATACCCCAAAAATATAAGAATAATTAGGGGATACATTTGGACTCCTGATAAATTAGGGCTTAGCAGTCCACTTAATTTAGGTTTATTCCCAAGCCTCCAATCCTAAATTTTGGGATATTACACATAGGATTATTTTTATTTTAAAAACCAAAAAAAAAAATAATGAAATGACCCTTTTACCCTTGGTCACAAGAAAAAACCCCTTCCCATCCTCCTTCCCGGCAACACGCCAACACATATAGCAACATCAACATATATAAGGAATACTACGTCCAATTCTTTGACTCCCAAATTTATTATTTTTTAGAAGAAAAAAATTCTATTGATTGTACATATTAAGGAGTTTATATCTAAAGATAGTCATAATAAAAAATAGTATTTTAAGAAAATCAACCTATATTTGTTAACAATAAATAACACAAATAACTGCCTTGATATACACAAACTAATCGACTAGCTCTTATATTATCTCCAGTCCATAATATAGAACACCTCTAGAAGAAATGTATGGTCTAAAATATAAGTCAACTACAATTTAATTAATATTATTTTTCCTGTTTTGCCCCTCACTTCCAAAAAGGAAAAAAGATCTCTTAGAGCATCTTCTCTTCCCATAACCATCATTTCCCATAAAAATGGTTTTATGAAATGGCTCTTTCTTCATTGTCACGGATTTGCTAAGACTCATGAGTTTCATAACCTTACTAATATGTGTGAATGTCATGTATGAGTGTCAAGTTCTATTTCCCAATTAATTTTTCAAAAATTTTCTTTAAAAAATGATTTTGCAGATAAAAAGCATTATTTTTTATTTCTGAATAAGGATAATAATAGAAATAAAGTTCACGTTAAATAATGATATTTATAATAAATATTGAATATCTGCCTAGAGTTGAAATGCAACTAAAAGGAGTGATGATAAGTGGAAGAATGAATGAAGTCCGTGACCTTTGTCTTTCTTCAAGAAATTTATTTGTTACGTCAAAGTCGTTTTCCAACTTTAGAATTAGCTCACTTTCATTGGACCAATGATTAATTGTTGGTTTTGAACTACAAGAAAACTCTTTAATCCTATACGTGTTAATCTCAATTCTTGCCGTAATTAAATCTAATTTACCTCCAATTAGGCCTTTCATAATCTACACAAATTTTAGCCGGCCCCTTGATTTACGTTTACTAGCTCCATTTGCAATAAGTAGATCTTTACTAATCTAAATTTAGGAAATTTAATTATATAACATAACTACACGTTTTTTATTGGTTCCTATACACTTTAACTTATCTCAAATATAGGGGTATTTATTAACATATTCTTTTACCAAAAAAGGGGGTGTATTTTTATTTTTCCTATATTTAAAGGGTAAGAGAAATTCATTAAATATTTGAACATGTTGAGTATATTTAGGAGTCATGGAAAATTTTGGAGAAAATATCATACGCTTATGCATCAAATGGAAGAAGAAATAAAGTAAAAGAGGGCCACACCAGAAGCTTCAAAAACAGACAGGAACAAAGGAACCGATGGATAAACTAATAAACATAAACAAACAATCAATCAAACAACTATTTATATATTTACACCAGCTTGTAGCTTTTTCCATAGTAGTTGATTTGGTCACTTTCCACTGAACTCAAAAGTCAGCCAAACTTCATGGTTATATTTACATAAAAAATAATAATTACATAATTTGTCTGGTTCATCGTTAAGAAAATGAGATGTATATGTATAAAAACGTTTGGTTGATTTATGTCGAACATGAGAATATATAGAAAAGGACAGAATTATCCATGCCTACACATATAATAATAAACACGTTGCCAGACGTGGTAGTCATCACCGTTGTCTACTGCACAAAAAAATTGTCATTAACAATTTCAGCAGTATTATTAACAAATGTCGCAGCCCCTATTAATAACACATTCTTACTATATAATTAAGACCTCCAACCACACATATTTTATACCTTATTCATTAAATCCCACTTATAATGACTAAAAACAACACAAAATACCAAAAAACATGGCAAACTTTTCAAACTCATTCCAAACACCATTACACCACAAGCAAAACATTTAAATATTACTTCGAGTTGTCATTAACAAGTTAAGGAACCTTCATTGACAACTATCGTTGCTCCCATTAACAACTCTTTTTTCCCTACGCAAATCAGGTTATGTAGCCCCAAACATTTCACCATCATCTTCATTCCTTACCTCTTCTATTGCAAAACACACCACCATGAACCAAAAAACAGAGCATAATGATAGCAAAAACATAGCATAAAAACCATACCCAAACACATTGAAACCTTAGCCAAATCATATCCATTACATTTACTAGGCCTTCCTTTATAGTTTGCAAGCATATTGAGGACAATGCCCACAAAAATCAGATAGTCTCTTTCAATTTATCATGACCAAAACAATATCAATAAAAAAAACCTTAGTTGTCACTAAAAACATTTAAATATGACATCTAGTTGTCATTAACAAGTTAAGGAGCCTCCATTGACAACAATCGCTGCTTCCATTAACAACTCTTTTTTTCCTACGTAAATCCAGTCATATAACCCTAAACCTTTCACCCTCATCTTCATTCCTTACCTCTGATATTGCAGAAACATGGGTATTTGCGTCATAGCCAGTTATGAACTCATCAAGCAACTATTAATGAGTATCTTAACATGGGTTATTAATACTTGGGAATCAAATATACTGGATCATAGAGACGCTCACAAACACTTGAAGAATCAAACAAAAAACATACCATGGTTGCAATAGAGTCGTGGCTTCTGCTCCTTCAGAGACCGCCTAAGTCCAAACTTGGGGCTTTCTTTGGAGTAAATAAATTGAACCAGCAGATGAGGAATCATCTGCGTTTAGACAAGCACCGGCAAATTTGGGAGGCAACAACTCGCGACAATGACTAGAAACAAAGTGCGACAGCAACGGCGACCGAATGCAATGACTGCGAGATTGCCAAAGTTGGCCGGCGAACTGTGGTTCTCAAGTCTCCACAAAGAAATTGGAGCTATCATGAAGGAGAGAGAGGAAATGCCTAAGGGTATTTGTGACTTTTCTCATTTGGAATTTATTACAAAATGGTCCCATGGGATTTGGTGGTAATTTCAGAATTTCCCGAGACCATTTTTTTCATATTTTGTCTTCCATGGGACTACAGTGTAATTCTCCCAAAAAATTCTATTGATCGTACATATTAAGGAGTTTATATCTAAAGATAGTCATGATAAAAAAATAGTATTTTAAGAAAACCAACCTATATTTATTGACAATAAATAACACAAATAACTGCCTTGATATACACAAACTAATCAACTAGCTCTTATACTCTCTCCAATCCATAATATAGGACATCTTTAGAAGAAAGGCATGGTATAAAATATAAGTCAACTACAGTTTAATTAATACTCTTTTTCCTGTTTTGCCTCTCACTTCCAACTTTGAACACTAATTAAATCCCTTCTCTCTCTCTAAAATAACATTTTCAATACAATTATAATGATAAATGGTGGCTCTTCTCTCCTCATAACCATCATTTCCCATGAAAATGATTTTATGAAATGGCTCTTTCTTTATTGTCACGGATTTACTAAGACTCACGAGTTTCATAACCTTACTAATATGTGTGAATGTCATGTATGAGTGTCAAGTTCTATTTCCCAATTAATTTTTCAAAAATTTTCTTTAAAACATGATTTTGCAGATAAAAAGCATTATTTTTTATTTCTGAATAAGGATAATAATAGAAATAAAGTTCACGTTAAATAATGATATTTATAATAAATATTGAATATCTGCCTAGAGTTGAAATGCAACTAAAAGGAGTGATGCTAAGTGGAAGAATGAATGAAGTCCGTAACCTTTGTCTTTCTTCAAGAAATTTATTTGTTACGTCAAAGTCGTTTTTTTTTTTTGGTCAAACGTCAAAGTCGTTTTCCAACTTTAGAATTAGCTCACTTTCATTGGACCAATGATTAATTGTTGGTTTTGAACTACAAGAAAACTCTTTAATCCTATACGTGTTAATCTCAATTCTTGCAGTAATTAAATCTAATTTACGTACTTCCAATTAGGCCTTTTTATAATCTACACGAATTTTAGCAGGGCCTTGATTTATATTTAGTAGCTCCATTTGCAATAAGTAGATATTTACGAATCTAAATTTAGGAAATTTAATTATATAAAATTACTAAACGTTTTTTATTAGCTCCTACACACTTTAACTTATCTCAAATAAAGGGGTATTTATTAACATATATTTTACCAAAAAAGGGAGTGTATTTTTATTTTTCCTGTATTTAAAGGGTAAGAGAAATTCATTAAATATTTGAACATGTTGAGTATATTTAGGAGTCATGGAAAATTATGGAGAAAAATATCATATGCTTATGCATCAAATGAAAGAAGAAATAAAGTAACAGAGGGCCACACAAGAAGCTTTCAAAAAACAGACAAGAACAAAGGAACCAATGGCTAAACTAATAAACATAAACAAACAAACAATCAAACAACTGTTTATATATTTACATCAGCTTCTTGCTTTTTCCAAAGTTCTTGATTTGGTCACTCTCCACTGAACTCAAAAGTCAGCCAAACTTCATGGTTCTATTTTGCATAAAAAATAATTCATGGTTCTATAGCCTATATGGCCTTTTTTTTTTTGGGAAAATCACTCTCAGGTTTCAAGAAAGCAAAATATTATTAGAAAAATCCCTGAAATATCTGAAATATCTAAAAAGTCCTTTGAGACTTTTCTGATATTATTTTCCAAAGTCAAATGACCCACATGCCCCTCTTTTATTATTTATTTTTCTCATTTGTTCTGCGTTTTCGCTCTCAGATGTGATCTTTTTTATTCAGCTCCCTGCGTTTTCTCTCTGTAGAAATGGTGGTGATGGTGAAGGCCAAAGCTTTGAGGTGGTGAAAGATTTGTGGGATGTCAATGTAAGATAGAAGAAAGAATAAGATGGAAGGAAGGTGGTAGGATTTTTTTGATCTCAAGCTTCCGCCATTGCCATGGTGCTCTATTTTTAGAAAAGGAAACAGAGGAAGTTGTGTGTTTGAAGTGGTAGGGTGCTATGAAAATGCTGATATGGAAACAAAATAAATTGTTGTTAATCCGCGCAGTAGTAGTTGTTAATATAACAGTAGGAGTTGTTAATATGGAAAACGAGGTTGGATGCCACGGTGCTTTGGTTTTGGAAAAGGAAACAGAGGAAGTAGTGTGTTTGAAGTGGTGAGGTGCTATGAAAATGTTGATATAGAAAGAAAATAAATTGTTGTTAATTCGCGCAGTAGTAGTTGTTAATATAATAGTAGGAGTTGTTAATACAGAAAATGAGGTTGAATGCCATGGTGCTCTATTTTTGGGAAAGGAAACAGAGGAAGTAATGTGTTTGAAGTGGTGAGGTGCTATGAAAATGCTGATATGGAAAGAAAATAAATTGTTGTTAATTCACGCAATAGTAGTTGTTAATATAACAGTAGTAGTTGTTAATACGGAAAATGAGGTTGGATGTCATGGTGCTCTGTTTTTGGGAAAGGAAACAGAGGAAGTGGTGTGTTTGAAGTGGTGAGGTGCTATGAAAATGTTGATATGGAAAGAAAATAAATTGTTGTTAATTTGCGCAGTAGTAGTTGTTAATATAACAGTAATAGTTGTTAATACGGAAAATAGGTTGGGTGCCATGGTGCTCTGTTTTTGGGAAAGGAAACAGAAGAAGTGGTATGTTTGACAAGTCGTAAAGCGTTTATTAACACCATGTTGAATGCGTTTGACAACTGGCCATACATTTCTGATTGGAACGAAGTTTGGTAACGTTACATATGAAAAATGTTGTGTTTATAATGCTAAAAGCGTGTATTAACAACCTGTTGCGTTCGGTTTATAACTTGACGGTGTGGCCAGTTGCTTTCGCTTTGCCATAGCGAAACAAAAGCAAAATGATGTAAAAAATGGCCTCTTCTGACTGTGTTCGCTTTCGGTATGCCTCAATGAAACAAAGCCGAGATCACCTCATATCCGTTTTACAACGCATAAACCGTGTATTTACAACTCGTAAAACGTGTATTAATAACCTTTTGAGTTCGTTTCACAACGTCCCACACATTTCTCACTAACACTATGTTTCCTCATGTTAAGTATGACAAATTGAGCTATTTACAACCCATATAGCGTGTATTAACAACCTTTTGAGTTGTTTTCACAACGTCTCACACGTTTCTCTCTGACACTTTTCTCACGTTAAGTATGACCACTTGAGCTATTTATAACTCATAAAGCGTGTATTAACAACTTTTTAAGTTTTTTTCACAACCTTAAACACCTTTCTCTTTGACACTATGTTTCCTCACATTAAGTATGACAAATTAAGCTCTTTACAACTCGTAAAGCGTGTATTAACAACTTTTTGAGTTCGTTTCACAACGTCCCACATGTTTCTCGCTGACACTATGTTTCCTCATGTTAAGTATGACAAATTGAGCTATTTACAACTCGTATAGCGTGTATTAACAACATTTTCAGTTCTTTTCACAACCTGATGTTAGAACTACATCAGTAGTTCCCATTAGGTAGCTAACAACAGCTGAATTGTATCATAATTGATTAAGTGGTTGACAACTTGTTGGCCTATTGTATCAAGTGTATTACACACATGTACAAGTGACTTGTAAGTTTCTCAACCTCATTTGCTGTATTAACAACTACTGCAGTTATATTAACAACTACAACTGCAGGAATCAACAACAATTAAATTCTTCCCCATATCAGCATTTTTCACAGTACCCACCAACATGACAATCAATCATTCTCACTTTAAACGTATCATTTCCTCTATAACCTTCCCAAAAAACAAAGCACTATGACATTAACACTACCCAACCTCATTGAAACCCTAACTACAATACTCAAAATCATATATTTACCTAAATCATGTCATTACTCATCTACCTCCTACCACCTTGTCCCCTATTGACCACAAGTGTAATATCCCGAATTTTGGGATTGGAAGCTTTGGAATAAGCCTGAATTGAGTGGACTACTAAGCCCCGATTTAGTAGATGTCCCAAATATATTCCCTAATGATTCTAATATCTTTGGGGTATTAAGAAAGTAAAATGGTGAATTTTGGAGAGTATAATTATGATTTCGGTAAAATCGCCTATGAGGCAGTGAGCTTATCATAAGGTTTTGGAAGACTAAATGATAATAAAAAATTATGAAATTTTACATGATGAAATTAGACATCCTAAGCTTTAATTTGATAGGTCATATGAATCAATTAGAGATATACACAAAAAGATATGAATTTTTGAAGTCAGCACAGATAAACTGTGAAATTTCTGGAACAATATGCAAAGATTGAAATTCTGGGAATTTTGTGATTCCAGAAAGCAAAATTATATATTTTTCTTTAAAACTAGACTCAATAAGGGTTCTATAGGCTTTGGAATCACCTCATTTCGACTTTTCTAGAATTAGTTATGATTTTTCAAAGTTTGAGCAGAAATCTGCCAGAATTTTGTAAAATCCGAAATTTTTGGAAAATTAAAGTAAAATATGATATAATAATATATCATCATCCTCTTCCTCTTGAGAACATTTCAGACGTGAGCTGCAGCCAAGGAGAGAGAGAAAGTTTGAGAGTTTTAGAGAGAGAAGGAGAGGAGAAAAATCACAAGATAGGTCGATTTCTTCGGTGAATTTGTACCTAACGTGTATAATCCTTCTCCTAAGCTTCTCTTCTATGTTGTTTGAGGAATTTGAAGCAAGATTCATGGTGTTACCAAGCTAGGGTTTTCAGCCATATTTGGGAAAAGTCAGAAGGAGCTTGAGGTAACTTCCAAACTTTCGTATATTGCTTATTCTGGCTGCTGTGGACAATTTAATCGGTGAAATTTCGCCGGATTGCCATTGGTTTTGATTTTTGGAAATGGGTTTTCATAAGGGTTATGCTGCCCAAATTGAGTCTAAATGGTAGTTATAACCTAATGGAATAGTCAATAAAGTGGTTAGGAGTAGAAAGGAACGTGTTTACGGAGCCGAAACCGAAAAACCCCAATTTTCCCTTAAATTCCCATATATTTCGGCCAACACTATAAATGGGCCTTAGAGTTGGATTTTAAATGATTTGATGGTTCCATTGGATTCAGGAGGGAAAATTAGGTGGGGTTACAGTTGGGCACTTTTTCGGAAAAGGCCGAGAAAGTATAATTACGGAAACGCCCCTAAAACCCTAAAAGTAGGGCTGCCAAGGGCAATTTCGTAATTTTACATTGAATTTGATAATTCCAAGTTTGGAAATGGATTCCTTGGGCGAAAATATGTCAGAATAGCCTATGTCAAAATTTCAAGAAAAGTACAGCCGAACCGGGTACGGCGGGGCCGGGCCGGGTCCCCGGGGGTATTTTAGTAAATTTTCAATATAGCCTCATATAACCCCCAGAAACACTATGGAAGTGTCTAAATGGTATATTTGACATTGTAGGATCGAATGTAAAGCCCCGAGTTGCTGGCACGCAAATCGAGGAGAAAAGACTGGAGGTAGGGGACTTACCTTACTTGCATGTATTTGATATCTTTGCTTGTGTAATGATGTATGTGATTGTTTTACTTGATTGTGTAGAGCATATTTGAATAAAAGAAGCTCTGTTTCTGTTTTCACTGTGGCCATAGTCTTGTTGTATGAAACATTGAGCATGCAGAAATGTCATTATGGGGCATACATCTAGATAAAGCTAACATGTCATACACATAGCATCAATCATACATGCATTATGGTATCTGTTTCCTACTGAGATTCTCTCGAATCTCACCCTTCCCTACCAACAATTTAGACAGGAGACGACAGAAGATATGCAAACAACAATGCAGAGTATCGTACGAGGGGATTACAGTAGTGGAATGAAGACGAGAAGAAGTCTCCGTTTCACTGGGATGAGTTTAGACACCATAGTAGCCTTGTGCGGCTACATTATTTGAATTTATCAGGTACGAACCCCTATGGGGAATTTATATAATCATGCACATATTATCAGTATAGTTATGCTATTCCTGTGTTGCCCACCGAACCGCATACCGTTTTCCGCGAATACTCTGGTAAAGGTGAATTTGAGATAAGGGCGTGACAACAAGCACCTACCTTTCACCATCATTCAATTTCACTTCATCCAACGAATACACAGAACCAAAAAAAATTCAGTTTGCTATTCTACCTCTGTACTAGTAGGTGGAGCTTGCAAATTCGATCCTTTGTCAAGAACTTCAATACTAAACTTGATCCCTTCAATGTTTGACTTCAAACCTCTCCCTTTCGCATCGTTTCTCTGTCTCTCCAAAAAAAAAAAAGTTGCGCCTTCCCTTTCTTTCTGAAGCTTGAATTTTTACAATTACAAAAGGGGCATGTGGGTCATTTGACTTTGAAAAATAATATCAGAAAAGTCCCTAGGGACTTTTCATATTTTCTAGGGACTTTTCTAACAATATTTTGCTTCCTTAGGACCTGAGAGTGATTTTCTCTTTTTTTTTCTGAAAAAAAAAAACATGTGAATGGCAAGTTGTCTCAATGACAACACTAGCCACCGCCCCGTGATAAAATAGGAGATTAAGCTTGATATTGACATGTTTCTTAATTAACAAAAAAAATACTTTTATTTCTTTTTTCTTTTTATAAAAAAGGTTAAGGTGCAAATTTATCAATGAAGTTTTGTCTGAGGAGCGTCTGGCACAAATATCTTTTAGAAGGGGCAAAAATACCAATGAACAGTTAAAAAGGGGCATCCACCACAAAAACCGTTAAATCCGTACTAACGACGTTAAATTATAAGAGAGAAAAACCCTAACGGCGTTAGTACGGATTTAACGGTTTTTGTGGTGGATGCCCATTTTTAATTGTTCATTGGTATTTTTGCTCTTTCTAAAAGATATTTGTGTCAGACGCTCCTCAAATAAAACTTCAGTGGTAAATTTACACCTTAACCCTATAAAAAAAACTAGAAGAAGCTAATTTTGTGAAGGGAAAGTGATACATGCGAAAGAACCTGCCAGATAAGAATTAAATCGTTTATATTTACATACTTGAAGACATTATTACATTAAAAGTCATGATTGCATGGGAATTTTTTTCCCTTATATTTTTTAACACGTTACATATTTTTTAATTTTTTGACCACACTGTATATTTTTTTATCCCCGTAAATATGAAAAAATTGGGATTGATTTAATAAATTGTGTGAGAAAAAATGTTACCCGTATGTATTATACAAAATGAGTTGAATGAGGGGGATCACATTCCCAGCCACATGCATTAGGTGATTTAGGTCAACGTTGGCAATGTGGCCCCAACATAAAAGGCGCAAGGCAACGTAGGGCACGCTTCTCTACATGTGCTCCACGTGTACACCTACTCCAATTTTCCACTTATTACTTTTAATCATTAAAATTATTATTTACAGTGGTAAAGGCCATTTTTGCCATTTAAAAGCAATTTGGTTCCCAAAGTTTATAAAACGTAGTAATCAGGGATAGAAATATATTAGGCTTCTAACAAATACCTACGATTTAACTTACATAAAGTCAAATTTAACCCATTTAATAAATAAGTTAGACTTAAATTCAGATCTATTGTCAAGCCTATTTAGATAAATAGGATAGACTTATTTTCATAAGGCATAGCCTATAAACTTACAGGCATTACCTATTTAACTTTTTTAATTTAGACTATAAATATAAGAATATATAATGTCATCTAAATAATTATATAAATTATTTATAAATTTATCAACTTAACATTAATTCTAAGTTTCACATTTCATCGTTATTTCTTTTAACCATTACTTTCGAATCAATCATTAACCCCCACCTCTCTTCTCTCCGATTGCTCGAGATGACAATGCTAATTCACTCCCTCTCCCTTGATTTGCGTCGTCCACTAAAACATAATAATTTATATGAGTTTATTTTAGTATCAAATGAAGTATTATAATCTCAGTAGGATGAGTTTGTTCCAATTTATGTGGGAACAGTAAAAGAAATAAAATATAGGTTAACATGTTACTTGTTATTCTTGGTCAATTTTAAAAAATATATCGCATTAGTTAGTAGACATTAGTTTTTCTTATTCCTATTTGCTCGAACAATAATTGTCATTAAAGATTCTTTTCTTTTCTTTACTGAGCATTTATATTACAACGAGAATGGATGCTAATCTTTTAAGACATAATATAATATTTTAAATAAGTGTGAAGCGGTTATATATGAATTTAGATGTATAGGTTTTAAAGGCCTATATTTTAAGTAGGCTTTTAAACAGGCTTCAGACCTTGTCAAACCTTTTGAAGGCCTAGACCCAGGCCTAAAAAAAAGCCTACATATAAGCTCAGGCCTAGGCTCAATCTTTAAATTTCTGTTATAGGCCCAAGCCTATTTAAGTAAAGCGAATGCCTAGCCTAGCATAATCTATTTCCACCTCTAGTAGCAATTTTATCATATCATCCTCCAATGTTATGTTTGACCATTAAACCAGTCAAACATCCCACATGGCACACCACCTCATCATCCACGCTACTAAATGACTAATATTTCCTCCTTTCAATCTTAATATAAGATTCAACTGATTTTTTTTAGAGATTAAAAAAACTAAATAAGTTATTTTGATATATTTATATTTATCATTTTCTTCTAAACTAATTTGACAAACTTAGAAATTGATATATAATTCATTTATATACATAACATATGTTATTATTAGATAACTTATTTAAATTTTTTAATTTTTAAAAAAAGTCAACCGATTTTCATATTAGAAATAGGAGAGAGTATTTTTCTTATAGGAAGAAAATTGTGGATTTTCATCTCCTTCAAGTAACTCGCAGTATTCTACCATTATCCTCCTACTTGGCATGAGTAAGGAGCCCGCAACCCGATAAGCCTGCCCACACCCGTAATAAATTTATCCATTTTGGGCCTGCCCAAAGCAGGCCCGTAACGGGCGGGCAAATTACCCACCCATTTAAGCATTAAACGGGCGGGCTATGGGTACCCCTTCGGGCTGCCCATACCCGCTTGTTTATTTTTTTTATTTATTGGTTTTATTGAAGATTCAATAGAAATGTAAGGATGATATATGTTAAGAAAACTGATTATGGAAAGATGCCAATACTTTTATTGAATGGCTTTTGTTAACAGTTTTATTCCTTTATATTCAAAGTTTGAATACTCTTTTTAGTTGTGATTTAAGGCTTAAATTCTGAATTTCTGATTGTGAATGTTACTATGTGATGTTTTAATTTAAATTAAAAGGTACATTGCAGACAGTTATATGAGTATTGTGTGTTTGTTAAATGCAAAAGCGCAGTACTGTAGGACTTAAAGTATGTCAATGAATTGTTTTACACTTTGTAATAGTAGGGATTTTTTTAATATCATATGCTAAATGGGCTGCTCATTACCCGCCCAAATTTGGACGGGTATGTCCAGCCCGTTTATTATTAGGCTATCTCATGTACTTAACGGGTACAGGCTAACCCGTACCATTAAGACATAAACGGGCGGGTAATGGGCTCACCTTCAGGTCAGCCCAACCCAACCCACCCATTAGTTAGCCCTACCTCCTACTATTATAATTGACCTCCATGCGCACATTTATGGCCTTTATTATCTATTACTACTAAATATGCAAGGCTATGCCTGTATATTTATTGCTGAGGATTTGATAGGCAAGGCTATGCCTATAAATAGAACATGTGATTTGTCATGAGATATTCAAGAATATATCTCTATTTTCTCTTTTTCTACACTTCTATATTACTTTTTGATTTGTTTTTTTTTCATAACATATTTTTTAATTGTCTTTAATTTAAATATTGTTACCTAATCATGGTAGAGAGATACATAAAACTGGGTTTAGAACTTATCACATTGAATTGAAGTTTTTTATTTTTGAAAGATATGGTAATTTTAAGAATATTAATTAATTTTAACTAACTTCTTTAATTTATATGAATTAGTTAAATCTGTTTGTAAATAGAAATAGATGTAGGAATTTATAATCAACCTGTTGTTAGTCAAAATGGGGGGTGATATTCCATGTCACCACTCATTTTTATGTTCACCAGTTGAAATGTTTTATTGAAAGTTATATGGGTTGTGTAATAAAATTTCATATAGGTGAATTTGTTGCCACTTATCCAATCAATTCTCTTGTTTAAGGCGTGGCATCCTTAAGAAAGGGATAGAATTAAAGTTAATGAAAATGAAACTTTTATTAAATACAATATATAAGCTGATTTGATTTGGACTAATATTCAAGGATTATGATGGGTGTTTAATGAATCTGTCTTGTGTCCCTTGCAAGTTTTTTTTTTCTCATTTTATTTTTCAAATATAAGGGGTCTAATATAGGCAAAAGCCACAAATCAGTATTACGGTATTAGGGGTAGGGCCTGTTTGAGTTAGCGTTACAGAAACATATTCACATAAATCAAGACAAAATTCCTCTCACATATTTACTTCGTATACTGTATATCATTTTAGAAAAGCAGCTTCTACCGTAAAACCCAAACAGGCACGTAGTCATCCCTATCGCATCACAATTAATAAATACTGGAAATAAAACCTTGGGTTAAGGGGTATTTTTGGTCCGAAAGTTTTTTAGGCGGCAATTTTTCCCTGGAAGTGTAAAAAATGAAACAATTTTACCATGGCCGTTATCCCAGTTAATTTTGACCAAATATGTTGAGCTAGTAGCCCACATGTCATCCACATCATTTTTGTTAAGATGCGAATTTGCCTCGAAACATTTAAGTTTAACTTTGAAAAAATATGAAGTAGATGACACACAGATTTTTAGCGCAAATTTGCACCTTAAAATAACATAATGACATATGGACCGTCAGTTCAATATATTTAATTAACTAACAGTTAAAATTAATTAGGATCGCGGTCAGGGTAAAATTACCCTCCGAAAAACTTATAAGACAAAATTACATCTGAGTGAAAATTTATTGAGCAAAAAATGCCCTTCAACCCTAAAATCTCTAAAAGAAGGAGCAATATTGAAGGGTTAACCAAAAGGTAAGAGTGAAGTAAAACATTTAACATCCAATTTTATTTCAAAAGTTTTGGTGTCGAGGTTGTAGGTATTAAAAAAGTTAATCAATATCCTCTAGGAAGTGTTAAAAAATGGGTGATGTTGCTCCCTAGTATTTTTTTTATTTTTATCCCCTAGTTGTTAAACATGTTAATGATCAAGATTACTTTTTTAGCCATAGTTTTTTAATAGTTATGCCGACTTTTCTCTTTTTTAAACAATTATAGTGTATATTGATTCAATTTTTTTTTTGAATACCCATAATTCTTATGCGAAAACCTTCAAAGTAACATTAAACATTAACTCAAAATAAAATTAATTAACAAATTGTGCGTCTACATCCCTTTAAACCTTGGTTCTCTGAAAAATTGTGTTGGTGTCATATTTAAGATAGTATCAAATATGTCAATAACCTTATAATCTAGTGGTAATAAAATTTCTTCGTAAGTGAGAAGTTGCGTGTTGAACCTTGTACAGGTTTTAATTAAAAAAATGGCACCAAATACACTCAATTTGATTCAATTACCAACCTCTCTCATAATGCAATGTAATATTATAAATGATCACTATTGGATTATTTGGAGTGTCATGGGATTATTTTTATTAAAAATATCAAAAAACAACAATGAAATGACCCTCTTACCAAAAATCCCTTCCCATCCTCTTTCCCTGGCAACACGTATAGCAACATCAACAAAAGGAATTCTACCTCCAGTCCTTTGCATCCCAGATCTATAATTTTTTTAAAAAATATTTTTATTAATTGTATATATTAAGAAGTTTATATCTAAAGGTAGTTAACATAATAAAAAATAGTATTTTAGAAAAACTAACATATATTTGTTGCAAATAAATAACACAAATTAAATAACTGCATTGATGTACCCAAACTAATCAATTAATTCTTATACTCCCTCCGGTTCACAATATAGGACATCTCTAGAAGAAAGACATAATAAAAAATTAAAGTCGACTACAGTTTAATTAATGCACTTTTTTCTGTTTTGCCTCTGTGTTTAATACTCACTTCCAACTTTAAACACCAATTAAATCCCTTCACTCTCTAGAATAACATTTTCAGTGCAATTATAATGATAAATGGTGGCTCTTCTCTCCTCATAACCATCATTTCCCATGAAAATGGTTGTATGAAATGACTTCATCTCTCATTTGATTAAAAAAAAATACAGAGACTTTATAATGCAGATGCGTCATCTACTCAAAAACAAAGAGAGAGCATTTTTGTCCTTTCCTTAATGGATTGCCATGGAGATTGTTTTCCGTTTTTTAAAACGCATTTCTCAATAAGAGTAAAATTAGAAAAAAATTATGTTTTATGATATATTAAATGACTTAACTGTCATTTCTTGTTTCCCATGAATTAGTTAAGTTGCTCTATATTATAGACTAGAGAGAGTATTAAGGACCCAGAGATAGTATAAGACCTATACCTGTTTGGATTAGCTGTATAAGCTGCTTTTTCAATATAATTTACGGTGTATAAAATCAGGCTTCTTGAACCCGGACCGGACCGGCCGGTCCGGCCCAGAAACTGGCGAACCGGCAGGTAAACCGGTCCGGTTCCCAGTCCGGTCCAGGTTCATATTTTAATTTTTTTTTATTTTTCCTTTAGAATTTTATACTATAAGTCTAAAATTTTCAATCTCTCACCGGTTTGGTCCTGATTTAGCTTCGGTTTAGCCTCGATCTGACTCACTTACCCTTAATTCAGTACCCTGACCGGTTCAATGCCTGATCCGAGTTTTAATACCTTATATAAAATAAATATGTAAAAGCAATTTTATCTGATTTGTATGGACATGCTTCCTAAACGCTAACCAATGCCCCATCAAGAAGCTGGTGGCGAGGTGGATGAAGGTGAGCTAACACTCTGACAGTGTTTGGGCAAGAAGCTTGCTTGAATGAAAGGTGAAAGAAGAGGATAGTGTTGTAATTTTAAAATGGTAGTAATAATGATTCATAAGAATCCTCCTAAGAATCTTGATTGTGATAACTTCTACGATTATGATTCCCATGCATTACATTAAAATCCAACCGAACACATTTGGCGATGTACCCTTCATTATCATTATCATGCTTACATTGCATTCAACCAAATAGGGCATAAGATGATTAGAGGAAGTCTTTCTTTTTTTTTTAAGAATTACTCGCTATGCTCTCAAATACAAAAGGTTAGACAATAAATTTATTTGGATAGATTTTAAATGTAAGACATCAATTTATTTTACTTCTTCTGGTCTTAAATATAAGATAAAGTTGACTTTTTTATAGAGATTAAGAAGCTAATTAAATTACTTTAGAATATTTATATTTATATTTTTTTTCTCAAATCTAATTAGTTTGACTAATAAACTAATATATAATCTAAGGATATACAACATATGATATAATTAAATAACTTATTTAGCTTTTTTAATCTCTCTAAAAAAAATCAACTCTGTCTTATATTTAGGATCGGAGGAAGTATCTTCTAAATTTATAATTTTTGCTCTCAAATATTCTTATTGACACATATTAAGGATGTTTCCACAAATAATTCCAATGTATAGGATTAGATATGGCATTTTGAGCTCAAAGGCATGTCCTAGTCCTGCTAAACCTTCAGGATCCAACTCATCTAAACTTTTTGTTATTTAAAAAAAAAAAGATGGCATTTTAAGAAAATCAATACTCATTCATTTTAAGTAACTAACTCAACTAATTTATTTAATACACGCAATTTTTTTTTTACCTATTTCAAATTAATTATTTAACTCTTATACTAATTAAAAGTAGTACCACTCTTCTTCCATAAATTTAAACTTGAAATCTTAGTGAAAAGTGTTACATTTTTTATCACTTAATGCAGATGTCATTCATATTACTTCTCATGTCTATCAATGAAGCATTCAGACTAGTAAAGAGTGAGACTACTGTGTATTGACAACATATATTAAGAAAAATATGTACTACTATAATGTAGCTTAAGGAACATAGAAAATTAAATTTTAGTAAGCAATAATTTTTTCAATGTTGTAGTAAGGTAAGGATGGATGTTATCATTTAAAATTTAATACATAAAATTTAAAAAAATGCAATTGGGTAAGGATAGTTCATAGTGGTCGTCATCCTGTCTTCACCAAATCTACGTATGAAATAATGGTTTGGGGTAGCGGTGGTAATATAGTCCGGTTCATTGGGTTCGGGCTAACCCGTCAAAATGCAATTGGGTAAGGATAGTTCATAGTGGTCGTCATCCTGTCTTCACCAAATCAACGTATGAAATAATGGTTTGGGGTAGCGGTGGTAATATAGTCCGGTTCATTGGGTTCGGGCTAACCCGTCACGGGTTAGGATTATATGGATTCGGGTCTAAAAAGATCGCATTAATATGGGTTGGCACAACCCATAACCATTAGGTTGGCAGGTTGGGCAGGCCAACCCATATTTTTTTTTTCAATTTTTTTAATAATATACTAAAATTATTTTTTTTTACAATAAGATTGTTTTTTCTATACACCTAAATATAACAAAATTAAAAATATATTACAAATTAAATATTCATCACAAGTCCACACATAACAAAGTAAATATAAATCCACAAGCCATCAATATAACTTAACAATAATCAATAGGAAGACTGAGGAGTGAGGACTGTTTCAAACAAAAACAAAAGAGAGTTGACAAGGCTGAGTAAGGACTGAGGAGTGGGAGTACTGGGTTGGACTCTGGAGTAACGGTCTTAGATTATTAGGGGTTGGGCCTTGGTTAATGGCTCTTCCCTCTTGATTTTTTTTAAAAAAATATGGGTCAACCCGCCAACCAGGTGGTCCAACCCGTCACAGGTTTAGATCATATGGGTTCAGACCCAAAAGAACAGCATCAATATGATCCTAATTTTGTAAAATCCAAATTACCTATTTTGTCGAATTGAGCAGGTTTGGCCACGGTCTCAGCCCATATTACCATCTCTAGTTTGGAACACTTTCGACTTTGGAGGAAACAAGGTAGGCGCGTGCGTTTGCGATGTAGTGGAGTCGCGTGAGGTAGAACAAACACGGAAACGAGCGGCAGGTACGTAATTCCAAGCTGAATAGGCAGGTGGCCATAAAGAGACGAGTGGGCATTTCTCTTTCCTTCTATGATAGTATTTCTCTTTCCTTCTTCTTCGACTTCTTTTATTATTTTCTCACTTCTCTCACCAGTCTCTCTCTCTGTCATTGTCTGAGGTCTACTTGCTCTCAAATGGAGAATTTCTCTGTTGATTTTTGACTGTATATCCATCCCTTCGCGCACGGTAAACATACTCAGTACTATCTGCTACTCCTTCAATTTTTGTTTAATTTCATTGGGAAATTGAGTGCTGGGGATCTTGCTATTGTAATTTTTATGTTGATATTGGGTTCTCTACTTTTCCGGCGCATCCGACTGCCAATTTCTCATCTGGGAAAGTTTATAGTGAATTTTCTCGACAAGCGCTAACTTTGTGGTTTTGATGCGCCTTTGTTTAGGGCTATTTCGTAAGCTTGATTTGGGAAATGAGCAGAGGTCAGCAGCCGGAGCCTCTAGATTTCTTCATCTGGACTGTTGAGGTCAACAATTTCTTCCCCTCTTTCTCGATTCCCTTGTTCAGACTGTGTTGGATTTTGTTAGAATCTTTTTCGAATAATTTCTGTCCATTCGCTCCTCTAATTATTCGATTTCGACGGAAACTATATAGTTAGATCTTGTCTGCTGTCCCTAATTGTACTGGATTCTTTGGGTAGAATAATTAGTAGTGCTTTATGATAGTCTGGGTTGTGATGCTAATTCATTTGGGTGATTAATTATTTGAACGATGTAACTGGTTCTCCATGATCTAGTGCTTCTCTTCTTTTCTATTTTGTGCTGCAACTCGATTCCCATGGCGTGTTAACAGTGTCTTGTTCTTATTTGTTTTTCATTTTTAAGTCAGACTAGTATGAGTACAAGATTTCAGTTCTTATAAATCATGAACAAAGTTTAAATTGACTAATCAAAGAAGTGATAAAGGTTAAATACAGCTATTGCCATGCAAGTAGGCAACTTGGTTAGGTGTAGTCAAGGTTCATCGCATTATGTGGGGGTTGATAATTATGCTTGCGTGGACACTCACTTGGAATTCTCATCATCAACCATAACTTTGATTCAGGTTCCCCAGTCATGCAAAGGTGACTTTGTTTGTATTTCGATTGAAACCAGTAATTGCTTTTGTTTTGCAAATGTATCATCTTATAGAAAGGGTTTGAATTTTGGATTCAATATACTCTGGCATTCAACGAAAGAACATGCATAGCTTTGGATGAAGATCCAACTATTGGATTCGTAAAACATCCATCGCATGGATGGTTATATTGTTGTGTAGAAGTATAGAACCAACAATTCTTGTATTGATGTCATTTTATACCATCTGTTCTGTTATTTTGCTGATGAAAATTCGCATTTTTGTTAGATTTGTATTGTATAAACAATATATATGCCTTGCTTTAACAATTATCTTATCAGTTTAGATATAAGAATTGTTGAACATTACATGATTCTAGAATGGCTTATCGGAAGAATTGGTAGGGCATAATGGCGTTGTGCAATCCTTGTAGCCGATCCCTAGTGGGATAATGTTTTTGTTGTTGTTGTACTTGATTCTAGAAGGTTCCTTGAAGCCTTATGACATTATTTTTTATTCAAAAATTTCTTAGGGGACCTTTTCTTTTCCATCAGTTCAGAGTTGTCAGCTCAATCTTATATGTTTATCTAAACTTGAAACCAAGGGAACTTGCTCAGAAAAAATTTCTTTTTGGATAATGGCAAATGGATTTCAATCAAGTTGGTGGCAGTTTCTCAACTAAAGATAAAGATAGAAGTATATTGTCATAGATGGCAGTAGACTGGACAAGCTATCACCCTTCTGTTGCAAAGTTGGACTTGTCTCTAAAGCTAGCAAGGCAGTGATGAGACTGGGTGGGGTTCTGCTAATTTCTTGAATTCTTCATAAATATTAATAATTGTTTGCATGGTTATATATATCAGGTATAAGTTTATCTTCAGCATTTGTTTCGTTGTGGTTAATTTCTGTTTCCTTTTGTCAAATTCGCCTGTGATTAACTGTATCATGAATAGCACGGATTAGGTATAACTTATGCTAAGAGGATCTAATCTTGGCAAATATGACTTTCCTTCTTCATTGGCAGTGTTGGTAATAATGACCTATAAGCATCTTTTCTGGGAGCAGTGTATGATATTTAACACCTGTGTGCATGTGCGCACACATTTGTAATCTAGATTCTAGATAAGGATGAGGATGTATTAAATATGAAAAATAACGCATTCCTTGTGCGTCTTCTTTCTGTTTTCCAGGATGTCGGCTTGTGGTTGGAAAAGATAAATCTTGGTAGTTACCGTCAAATTTTTAAAGAAAATGGTGTTAATGGAGAATACTTGGAAGGAATGTCAATGTTCACTACAGAGCAGATTCTTCGCTTCATAAGACGGTGCCACATGAAGTGGGGAGACTTCATTACATTGTGCAAGGAATTGAGGCAGATCAAAGGTCTCTCTTTTCACCCTCTAGCTTTTCCCTCATTCCTCTCACCTTCCTCACAAGCATTTAAGTCTATAAACATGCTCGTTTTATCTCTCCTGATTAAAAGCTGTGTAGACAGGGGGAGCGAACAAGATTTTCTAACCAATAGATTTTTGTACTGTGTTGTTTATTGTCATTTAACAATCCAAGAAAACTTAAGTTAGGCGTAACAATAGACATAGATATTTTAGCACTGGCATGAGCCTGTGAAATCTATCCAGAAATTAGTATTCAACCACACATTACAGTAGTCACGTCACTTGTTTACTAACCACTAGTAGAGTTTCATTTCGTGGTTTTGTCACCTGATTATAAATCCACATTTTTATGAAATACTCTTTGCCATAGATGCAAAATTAGTTCCTAGGTTTGAGCATTGTTGACAAAAAATGTCTGATTATCTTCAACTTATTGTATCGCGGATGGATGAACATGCCTGAGAATTTATCTAAGGAGATATGGAATGTGATTCCCTTATCTTGTAAATTTTTCCTACAAGTAGGCACTGTTGCCACAATAGTAAAAACCAAACTAAATTGAATGATAAAAATTCTTTAGCGCAGAATTTAAGCTTTCTTTTCCTTGAAAAACATGCCAGGCATCTCTAACTTATCCGTTCAAAACTCTTCATGTCTTCAGTGGCTTGTCTTAAAGGGGAGCAAAAGGTTCGCCGGCCATGGTGGGCACCATCTTGCCTTTCTGTAGTGTTTGTAAAGGCTGCAAAACGCAACCGACAATCACGAGTTGTTTCCTTGAAGCTGGAACCATAGTAGAACCTCTGCTTATATGTACGTATAGCAAATATCTTTTTTGCTTTAGAAAACATAAATTTAGGAAAGGACTTGGTTGAAGGTCTTGTTTCGTCTGTTTCTTTTTTCGCTTTGGTGCCTAAATTCACAAGAGGGTTGTTCCTTCTCCTCTGAAGAACTCTCTTGTATACAAGGTCTCTGTGGTCTAATCTTTTTCTGTTGTTGTAATTAATATTTCCTGCCATGTGAACGAAAAGATGATATATATGTGGATTCTGATTAGTTTGAAGTATTGTTTTATGCCTAAACTTTATGTTTGCGTGTGAGCAAAACTTTATGTTGTGCATGATCTTGTGTCTGTGCTCTCCATCTTATCCTATTTGGCAAGTGGAGTCAAAGTAATAATATGAGCACCAGCACAACCGACAATGTATCATGAAAAAGGCACAAGCTTGGCAGGCAGGCCATTGAATGAGGCATATATTTAAGGAAATTCAGACATTTCTGTTCCTTTGATTCTTATTCTTTGCATAAAAGGGGTGTTCAGTTGAGCACTACTTTTATATTTTATTCTTTTAGTTTATCTGCACTTTTGATTCCCGTGATCATTTATTCAATAAAGCTATTAGTCCTTCTCATAGCAGCTTATGTGACACTAGTTTTCTAATTTCAGTGGGATAGGGTTGTTTATTGGGATAGTAATGAAGTACTGCCCCCACCCTAAAAAAAAAAATCAAAATTTGTTGTGAAATGAAATTTTATTCTGTAATAAATACCTTTTGGGTTACGAATGGGACATAAGATCTTGAAAGTAATGATTGTGATTATTGGGAGTGACTTGAAACTAATGAAGAGAGATTCTAAGGTGTTTTTAAAGGGTTGTGTTATCTGTATTATCTCTTGCTATAAGATCTCTCCTTTCTATGGAAAGATCAAAGGTAAATAAAACTTCATTTTCACAATCTCACACAAGATTGAGTGGTTGAAAAGTGACAGAAAAAGATGTAATATTAGCAGCAGCAACAAAAATGAAGCATGTTCATGGATGTAAAGTGTGCATGTGACTGATGAGGCCCCATCCCCAATTAGCTTTACTCAAAGTGGTTACTATGTTCCAAATGCTACTTTACAAAGGCACAACCTAAAGCTTCAACATCCATCTCTGTCTCTGCATTTTCGTCCTCCTCTAATAATTTTAGCCACACACCTTCCCCACAACCTTTCACTTCACATTTTTTCTTTCTTTTTTTCTATTTGGCATTTTGTCAAACAGCTTGCAATTCCATATCTGCTGTGCAAATTTTGAATATCCAGGAATGATAATGATATACGGATTTAGGACGCATCAACTATACTTTTTTATGCAATGTAATATATAGGGGAAATGCCAATTAGTCTTTTAACAGCTAATTTAATAACAGTTAAGTTCTATAAATATGCGGCTTGCAGTAACGGTCTTAAATCATATAAGTCACTCGTAAGTGTTTTAATTTGGATATGAGAAATAACGAGTTAGGTCTAGTAGAAGAGGTTAGTATCATACGAAATGGTGAGCTAGGGTTTGAATTTTTATTGGAAGAGGTGCTTGCATTTAGTTATTGGCAGTGCCTCAAACTAGTGAGGAGAGTTTGGATTAGGTGTAATCAGATGCATATCCCATTTGATTGAGTTTTCTAGCATAGTTTAACGTATCAAACTATGTTTCACTTAAAAAAAATTTATCAAACTACATCATCAAAAATGACAAAATTGATATTTAAGGACTTCTAAAATATTAATAACAATTAAAAATCTTGAAATTTTGAAATACTTAAAAAGACCATGGTTTTTGGCTAGAATTAAAAAATTTTAAGTTAATTTTGGTCAACATTCATCTTGAATATTTTTAGTACACGTCTACCTTATTGTTAGCATTCCATTTTTAAATTTTTTTTTATTAGTCCTATTATATGTTTTCATTAGTCATCTTTCATGTTTTCAGTACAAAAGACATGGAATATGAGTGTTAAAAAAAATTAAATTAGATAAATATAAAATTTTAACTTCAGTAAATAAAAAAATAAAAAATCTTAGCTGTCATTAATATTTTTAGAATATCCTTAAATGTCATTCTCCCCCCTTAAAAATGAATGCATTAAAGCTTTAACAATTGGAAAAATTATCCATAAATACTTCATTGAAAACTTATTTACCAAATGGGACCTTCGGGTGCAAACAATCATCTTTGTGTGTAAAATACCTGTATTTTGGTCAAAAAAATCAAATACCTATATTGGACTTTTGGCATGCATATGCACAGAACTTTTAAAATGAACTTCATAATTATTTATAACTTTAAGTACTATTTATGATGCGGTCTATAACCTCCATCAATATAGCAATATTGGCTATTTGTGGGGCTTAAATTACAAAGACAAAATCATTCTTTGAGATAGCCAGAGAAAAAGGTTGAAACAATCTCTGCAAAAAGTGCATTACTTATGAGAAGAAATGGGCTTCCAAAGTTAACATTGAGGGAGGCTATTAATGGTCCAAAGTTCTTGAAGCACTATTTTTCTTTCTTCCTCTTTTCTTTTTTAAAAAAAAAAAGATTCTGCAAAGCTAAACTGACCAGACAATACGCTAATAAGATCAAATCTTGAAATTCTTGTTGGAAAAGGAAAACTTGAATTCAGGGTTTTTATGCATCCTCACAACATTCTGTCCCATGTGACAGCCAACAAGTTGCTCATATTCAATGAACATGTTTCTTTGTGAATGAACTTGTAGTCTAAGTGATAAATGTTTCTTTACGTCATATGTATTAATCTTAGATTCTTCTAATCACTACATTTCCTACAGTAATTACTAATTAGATCAGTGAAAAATTATTAAAAAAAATACTTAAGGTTCAGAAGCATCTTTGTTAAAGAAAGCTTTAAACTTGACAATGACTGGAGAATAAAACGTTTCTTTTATCCTTTAGAACTTCATTCATATCATTGTGCTTTGCATGTGCCTGGTCCATCCCTCCCTCAGATTTTTCTGCACATATAACTGTCATGGATCTGTGACTGGCACATTGGTTGTTTAATTGACAGTTTATGCACATAATCCCATCTTAATTCTCATCTAACTAGAATTGGAGGAACCCCACGTGATATTTATCAAGGTAATTAGACCCGGACCAGCTACTAAACTAGCCGGATTACTGGGTCAAGGTTCAGTGGGTCAGACCAAAGTCAAACCGGAGCTAACCCGAGATTAAACCGGTAAGAAATTGAAGATTTTAGTATTATTAATATGAAATTCTAAAGAAAAATTTAAAAAAAATCGAATAAAAAAAATACAGGACCGGACCTATTTCCTGGCCTGTTTCTGGTCCGGTTCGGGTTTGAGTAGTATGGTATTTATGGGTTGGGTTGAGCCCGGGTTCCGGTCTCATCTAACACCTCAATGCTATAGTGTCTGTCTAAGAAAACTGAATTCATGAAGATTATACACTAGGGTAGTACCAAAATGGTTCCTTTTAATATTATTTATATAGTGAAGGATCTGATGCTTCATGACAAGGAAAAGTGAAACAATGAGCTGGAAGAACACGCAAAGGGATAAGAAAAAGATTAAAAGGAAATCTGAAGAAGAAAATTTGTCGTTTATAAAACTTGCCACTTGACCTTTTCTTGAGTTATATAACCAACAAAGTCTCACTGATTCCTTTATCTGCTTCAAGTGCTTCAATAACAATGGCAACTACATTGATACTCCTGAAGCTAATGGTGCTGCTGCTGCTGCTTTTTCTGTCAATGTCTCCACCAAAAACAGGTAAACAACACACAAGCTGATACAATCACTCACAATCCCATAGAATCTCAAATCAAACCTCAAATTATTATTCTCATCTCTAATACAATTAAATTAAGTGTGTTCATATGATTATATTATTCGAATATTGTAAATATTAGCATGGAGATATGGTTGTTATGATACTCTCCACTAGGGGCACTCATGTACTAGCATGTATATATATGTCTCTAATTGATCAATAAAAGATGAGCAATTCATTTTTATTTTAATATTTCACAAGTTGCCTTGGTAACAACGCTACCTATCATGCTTAAATGAGGGCCCGGGCTCAAACTCAATGTTGACATGTTTGTGTGTGTTTAGATTGATCGTAATATAACAAAATGAAGCATGTTCATATATATATATGTATGTATGTATGTATGTGCAGTGTATGGTGAAGATGAGGAGTGGTGCATAGCAGATGAGCAGACACCAGATGGAGAGTTGCAGGCAGCCATGGATTGGGCATGTGGGAGAGGAGGAGCAGATTGCAGTAAGATTGAAGAGAAGCAAAGTTGCTTTTTGCCAAACACAGTGAGAAGCCATGCTTCTTTTGCGTTCAACAGTTATTACCAGAAGTTCAAGCATGCTGGAGGATCTTGCTACTTCAGAGCTGCTTCCATTATCACACAGGAAGATCCCAGTATGTTCCTCTATCACTCCCACCATTAATTATCTTTTTTCCCTTAATTTCTCTCACTCCCTCCTCCTACCATAAATGTATGAGCTAGATAATTAATTTATAGAGGTTAAGGAAATTAGTTAAGTTAGTTATTTATAAGAAATATACATTGGTTTCCTTTAGAAACCTCATTTAATTGTTTACTTTGTGAACTTCTTATTGATAAATGCAATTAATAGAAGTAGTTCCAACATTTAGGTCTAAAACGAGTATTTTCTTTTCCTATTCTAAAACCCAGCTAAATCTCTACAAGAATAAGATAAATTACATAGACCTCCATTTTGAACATAATTTAAGAAAAATATATGTAATTAGATTAGCTGAAAGTTTAAGGTGTAATTTATTGTTTATAATTTATAAACAATGCACTTTCTTAAAAAAAAAATACTGAGTTATAATTTACTTTGATAGAGATGGGTATGTTTTGAATGTCAGATAATGTAATGTCACTAGGATAAAATTTAAGAGATATTTGTGTTTGTCATGTAGTTGAAAGAGAGGTCTAAATTATTTTAATAAATTTTAAGGAAACCCTATGTAAAGTACTTCTTAGAATATAATAATATACTATATAGGATCCCAAAATGGTGTTTAGCCAAATTTATAATAATCCATTGAACTAGTGCTCCCTCAAAATATTGAACAAACTGTTCCTTTATTATTAACAAAGTGAGAAGTTTTCTTAGATTTTGTGCCAACCAATCCTAAAGACACACACTCCCATGTCAGCATAGAGTACTTCAAAGAGGAAACCAATCCAAATAGCAGCAGAAAATATCCCTATCTTCCCCATAAACTTAAGTTAATGTAACTCTTTGATGTTATTAAAACAAATTTGTAGATAACTTTGCTATGGGCTTTTGCGATATACTTCTTCTGGTTTTAAATATAAGACAAATTTGATTTTTTTAAAAAATATTAAGAAAGCTAATTAAATTACCGTAAAATATTTATATTTATCATTTTTTTCTCCAAACTATTTTGCTTAACTTATAAAATGATATATAATATAATGAAACACAATATATGATATAATTAAATAAATTATTTAGCTTCCTTAATTGTTCCAAAAAAAAGTTAATTTTATCTTATATTTAGGATAGCTTATATTTAGAACAGAAGAGACTAAGCATGTTTGTGAACACTTATTTTTTAAATATAAATGTTTATTACGCAAGTCGAGATAAAACTCTTCTCACATACTTACTTCGTATACCATGAATCACGATTTATAAGTACTTATTATTTAAAAATAAACTATTCTAAATAAGCACTAATGGTATATCAAATACATGTTGAGGAATGAGGATCACTTGGCACTGAGATTAGCAATCAAAAGGTGCCCCCCATGTGCACTGAAAAAGTTAAGGCATGTGATGTGATCAGATTGTTTATTTTAACAATTTAATTCGCCTATAGAAATTATATGGATGATTGACATGACTCGGATCGGAACTAAATATATTATATTAGGGATTAATAATCTTAAGTATTGAGCTACAAATATAATGCTCCTTATATTATAATTTGATGTGTTGAATCAGGATTGCATCATTTATGATTTGAGATTCCATTAATATTTGTGTATATGGGCTTATCATCAACCTGCCTATACATTTTTAAAATCTGAGTTTTTTAGGTATTGAATCTTAAAAAGTTAAAAGTATAGTATAGATATGGCTGAGTCAAGTAACATTATAAATTTGATAAGAGTGCTAATTATTATATTAATAGTTACAATTTTTAGTGTTTTTTTAATTGGCTGAAATCAAACGAGTCCACTTAGTATGCCTTTCGACTTTTTCATGGTGCCACTAATTGAATTAAATTCATGCTCAATAATGGAGATGTATTAAAATTTTTGCAGTAAATTTTAAATATAATATCAAGTTGATTTTTTTAAGAAATTAAAGAAACTAATTAAATTACTTTAAAATATTTATATTTATTATTTTTTCTCTAAACTAATTTATTTAACTTATAAACTAATATATAATATAATCATACATAACATATAATATAATTAAATAATTTATTTAATTTTTTTGATTTTTTCTAAAAAATCAATTATGTTTTATATTTAGAACTAAATAAATATTATGCTTCTTTTATACCCTATTGATTTGTGACTGCTTAATTTTTGAATGCAGGTTATGGTTCCTGTCACTACGACTTTATTCCCTGATTCAAATCATGAATTGACTCGAAATGGCTCCCCCCATAGTTTTTGAATTGCTTGTTCAATGAAACGGAGTGTAATATTGTCGTTGATCTCCCCAAAGGCTGAGAAGTAGTTAGAACCTTTTCCCTTTAAAACCTTCAGAGCCTGCAGAATTTAGGCGATTTCAATTTTAAACTTTGATGTACGGAATTGTTAGTATAAACTTAACATATTTTACTTGAATGACAAGATTCTTGCGGCATGCTAGTCTACTCAAATACTCCCTCCGGGGATATATTTACTTAACTTTGGAGAAATTAAGGATGGTGGTTAAATTAATTAATTATATTTATTTTCCTAAAATACCCTTATTTAAAATTTAAAATAACATCTAATTACATTAATTCTCTATTTTTTCTTGTACCTCTCCTACCTCACACA
The DNA here is from genome assembly GCA_963242795.1 of Inga leiocalycina. Taxonomy (NCBI): domain Eukaryota; kingdom Viridiplantae; phylum Streptophyta; class Magnoliopsida; order Fabales; family Fabaceae; genus Inga; species Inga leiocalycina. The sequence continues at coordinate 68,660,171 of OY725325.1, forward strand.
TGACTTCTCCAAACTCTTACACAATCCGGCATTATCAATCTCCCTCAATAATTTTTGATCTACTCTTGTTAAATTATTATTGTGTTTAATTATTATTTAGAAAGTATCAATATGAGATATTTTGAGAAGAAATTAACAAAAATTAGAACTTTATCCTATAATTAGAACCAAGATCAACTCTCAAATTTTATCTTATAATTATGACCGAATAGAGTATTACACTACTCCAGTCCTAAGTATAAAGTCCTCTTAATTAATTCAGAGAATCCAAAAAAAGAAGATAAATTGATTATTTGTAGTTAATATGTAGAAAATTTTTTATACTTTTTCAAGAACAATCCTGACATTTAATGATTAAAATTTATTGCTTAAAAATAAAAATGCCTGATTAAACAGGGATGCGATAAAAAAAATTAATATGAGATAAGAAGGAATGAAACCAAATATTTAAGAAAACAATCAAAACTCTCAAATGAACTTTAAATTTTGAATCAGTAATTTCTCTAGTGCAAGTTCAAATAAAAACGAGTTACAATGAATCTCAAATTCAGCTGTGGTAAAAGAAACATCATTGCCAACAAACTTTGTTTCTCATAATCGTTCTAAATTTAAAACATGTGAAGAACACATTGATTCAACTTGAATCACACATTGGAACAAGTTTGTTATTGAAAGTGCTCTAAATTGTCAATAACATGTAAGGATACCAGTTCAGACTCTCATGATCTCTTTCTATAGTTCCCTCCAGATCAAAGAACAAGCACAGATATAAAAGACCAAGAAGAAACTTGAATACATATAAATATATACACATAATCAAGACAACGAAACATGCAATACTTACCTAAACCATGTGAGCTCCAACTCAACACAACGTTATCCTATCTGTAAGGCACTTAACTGGCTTTCATTAATGGACCCAACAAACTTATACCTAACACAAACCAAGTCATTATGCTTATATCACTGAACAACTGGAGCTGCTGCCTCCTGCAAAAAGCACTCGGTCTTCACTTTATTACGAGATTCCCGAACACTTCTCACAGTGTCCATGGCAATTTGTCCATTGACATAGTGAAATCGGCACACCGGCATGTACACGTCTGCCCCACCAATCAGTTCGGTTTGTGTATCTTGTGTCTTCCTCCATGTGAAGAAGGCACGTTTGCCACATAGGTCACAACGGGCTGTCAACTTAGTTACTGTATCAGCCAGTGGTATAATATGAAGCACTGAACCAAAGTTTCTCCTAAAGATCAAAAAACAACCATCATGAGAAGAATATTACCAGTGTTTGAAAAGAAACTGATCAGGACCAACTACAAGGGTGAATGTAAAAGCCCCAAAGTGGTTTAGCAGAATAGTGAGCAGTAAGGTACTGAGAGAAAGGGATCAAGGAGGTGAAAATTTCTTTTTGAACTAACTGTACCTCAAATAGTCACCGTCTAGACCTGCAACTATGACAGTTTTACCATCACTATCAGCAGCCTTGCAGCAGAAATCATAGAGATCGTCAAAAAATTGAGCCTCGTCTATCCCAATCACATCCAACTGCACCCACAAAATAAAAAATCTGAAAACTTCAGAGATCTAGAACAAAACGACCACACAAGCATAAAATCATATTGCCTTTCAAAGTTATTGAGTCAGAGAACAGGATTCCCTCAAAATATGCCCTTTCGAGAATTAAAATATCTTTACCAATCATTACTTGACCTTGTTCCATTAATTAGACAGAAATAACCATAAAACCCACAAAACCATAATTATTGTCTACACATTCTAAAGTAATGTTATCCTCGTTGCCCTTGAACATGCTAGCATCAGGTAGCAAGGACAATCTCTTTCAAGCCTTCCTCATCATAGATTCATAGCGAACAATTTTCTACTAGATCACCTTTGCAAGCCCAACAAAAAAAAACCTCACCGGGAAAATAGCAGATCTAAAATTAAAGGCGCCAAAACAAAGGAATAAATGTATAAACAGCTACGAGAATCCTATCCTAAAGAGTACCCCGCAGAATATAATCAAGATGAAGGTTGCCGGAGGACCATATTTATACAGCATAGTCAGTGGTAGCTGTAATACCTTTTCATAAGAATCTTCACCATACTTTGCTCTAAACGATGACAGATCTGGCAACGCCCAGCATGGGAATTGAATGCCATCATGTGTCACAACCGAGTCAATTGCATATCTGGTATCCTTGCTGGATTTTATCATCGCAACTTTTCTTTACACAAATAAACACAAAAACAAAAGGTTAGATGAATCTAATCCTTCGAACCGAGATCACTTGTTCAACAAAAGGGCAAACGGAAACCTGATCACTAATGATTCATATAGAACATGTAATTCACACAATTTCCGATCTCATTCCTTAAAGCATGATTGGTTCAAAGTTTGCGGTAGCAGAACTAAAATCCAAAATCGAATCTACCTGCCATTGTCAGCCTCGGACTTGACACGACGGAGCAGAGAAGTAGTCTTGCCAGCAAACATTGGTCCCACAATAACATGAACCTCGCCAGTAGTGCGAGGAGCGGATTGGGAAAAATCATTGGTACGGGCGAAGGAAATTGACTTGTTTGAAGAAGCCATTGATGAGTAATGAGGTAAGAGCAGAAGAATTGGAAGTTCTGAAAGAGAGAGATCTGGTGAGATGGGAATGAAGGAGGGTCATGATCGGAATATATAGGGAAATCGGAATTGGAATTCGAATAATCGCTCTGCTTTGTTTGATTTTGGGATTAGAATTTGAAAGATTTCGAAATTGTGGAGGGAAAGATTTGAAGAGCTAGGTTTTTGGAGGGAACGAGAAGAGCAACGCTTGTTCAATAATTCATTTCACATTTAATTTCATAATTTAATTTAATTCATTTATAAGTTATAAGTTATACTTATAACCCATTTGAACTTTGGAAGAGTTCGTGGTACGCTTTCCCTGTGTCCCACGATCACGTCAAATTTCAATCCCTTCCGCTGCAAGCTTTTCGGTTTGAACTTTGAAGCTTAATTTTAGGACGAGCCTATTATATTTAAATAATTTAAAATTTCGGTGAATATTGATTATGATCATTTTAAAATTTTTAATTTAAATACTCAAGGTCTTATATTATCATTATAAATTTTATTAATTTTATCTATCTCTTTTTATTTTGGGATCATGACAACTCAATACCTCGTGAGAGTGTTAATATTAAATTAAAACTTTTTAAAGATTTTTAGTGCCCGAAAATAGAAAAATAATTTATAAACTTAAATTGTGATGAAATCATGATTTAGTATTAACCTTCTTATAAGGTTTTTTCTTATGTTTCCTATATTTTTTTAAAGATCCTTATTTATTAGCATTGAGACCCTTCAACTGTATTGAGATTAATGTTGTATCAGATTATCCAAGTAGCTTCAACATTTATTTTTTCCTTGAATCACATTACTATTGTTATATATAAGAAAAATCTACCCAATGGTCTTATTCAATCCAATCATAAAGGCATCCTAAAAAAGGACACAAATTACTTGTCACTCTTATCTTTTTAAAGTCACTCTTTATCCAAAACTGACGTATTACTAACCCTCCAAGACCCTACTCATTCAACCCTAACTGCATAATTTCCTTTATTTATATAAAATTGATTATTTTAGGAAAAAAGAAATATAAATACCATTTAAATTAGGAAAACCTCAAAAAGACTTTTAATACATGAAAATGACAAATAGGTTTTAAGGGACTACTCTAAAATTTTGAAATTTTGTGCTTTTACTAAAATGGCCCTCAAGTTATTTTTTTTTTAAAAGAAAGAAACCCTAGATGGCGTTGGCAACTGGCTATCGGAGCTCTGGTAACGACTTGAGTAATGGGATTGACTACTTGAGCTCCATAAGTCCTATCCGGAGTCGTTAACAAGTTAAATAAAGGTAATGGCAATTTGAGTATAGCAATTGACAATTTGCACTCCCAAGGTTGTTAACAACTATACTCAAATTGTTATTGCCTTTATGTAACTAGTCAACAACTCTTGATAGGCTTAGGGAGCTCAAGTAGTCAATCTCATTACTTAAGTTGTCACTAGAGCTCCGACAGCAGGCCGTTGATGCTCAACAAGGGTTCTTTATATTTTAAAAAAAAAACTTGAGGAGTATTTTAATAAAAGCACAGCATTTCAAAATTTCAGAAGAGTCACTTGAGATCTATTTGTCTTTTTCATGTGTTAACAGGTTTGTTGGGGTTTTCTCAGTTTAAAAGTTATTTATTTAGAATTTTTCCATTATTTTATATATAAAAAAGGGAGAATCACTCATAAATCATAAGGAAGGAAGATATTATCAAAAAGGTTTCTTGAGGCTGTAAAACACACTCAACAGGTTATGAATACATGCAAAAGAGTTGTAAATAGGGATCTTTCTGATAATATATTGCTTGTTTGGGATCTAAGAATGATTTTCCCTAAAAAAAAATTGTAATAACAGTGAGGTAAGAAAGGAGCTGAGGTATCATTGTGGTCAACAAAAAAATTGGGCCTTTTGTATAGTGTTTGAGGTGGGCCCAAATTCTTTTATTATAGTTACTCTATCAGGCCATGTGGTATTTTAATTTTTGGTGAAACTGTGAGAGATGAGATGAGAGAAGGAGAAGCATGAAGGGGACAAAAGAGAAGCGATGGAGGAACACAAAGATGGGAATTTTGGTGAAGAAGATGAGATACAATAAATTGAGGGACTTTACCACATGGTGGACCACTCCTCCTCTCAAGTGGGCTTCAATGCTTTGCGTCCATGCTCGTACATAAAAAGCTATCAATCCCTATCAAAAATGAATTTTTTTGGCACTAGGCTTCTCTACATTTCCTTTTCCCTCTTTCTTCTTCCCTCTTCCCATCTTGATTTTTTGGATCAAATTTTCAGTGCTTACAATTTAATATTATACAAATTGTTTTAATAACACATGAAATTATGCAAAAACTTAACTCAAGAGTAGACAGCTGGAGATGGGGAATGGAGAGGAGTGAAATAATAAATAATAATAAAATTTAGAAATAATCAATACCTCATTTATAAGAGAATCCTTTCTTATGAGTTACCTTTCAAAACATGAAAAATATGTTCATGTGGTTGTGACATTGTAATATGAAAACTTCTATTTGTAAGTTGAACTCGACTTATAACGCTAAACTATCATTGTGTTCTTATAATAGAAAAGAATATGTATGTTAAGCTCTTAAATAACATCATTTTTTTCATTTAAGCAACGACTTAAGTTTGTTATTCTCAGTTAATTGTATAGGGATGGATATTTGTATATTCTTCATGATATCATTATAGTCATAAACACCACCTGACACAAAAGAAACATCGATTTTCATTAATGTGTTGCCAAATTTTCTTAGTTGATCATTAAAGGAATTCTCGGTTCCATTTATTTTTTTACCCTTATGCTTTTATATTTTATACTATTCTATCATTCTTAGTGCTTGTTTGAGATATTTTTAGACAATAAATGCTTATAAATCATGATTTATGGTATATGAGGTAAGTATATAAGAGAAGATTTATCTCAACTTACATAAGAAATACTTATTCTTGAAAAATAAGCTAATCTAAATATGCTTTTAGCTCGCAAGGAGATGATATAGATTTTGAGAGTTCCCTGTTCATCATTGGCAAATTTGGCATTAATAAAAGAAGAATTAACCTTAGTATTGTAACTTGGGATTAACAAAATATCACATGACACAATATGATGTAAACTATTTTATTATTAATATCATTTTACCTTTTTTTAAAAAAGAACATACGTGGAATATGATTTATTTTTTTTTTCCCATTTCACATTTATATTTTTAAATTCTTTTTTCTTTCACGGTATTAAAATTTCAATGAGACATATGTTTATATTATATGAAATTGGAGAAAGTCATCTGACATTATTTATAAATAGTATAATTGGTTATAATTTTAATTATATTCATTGATATATTAATTCTCATCTCTTTTCTACCCTTCAAATCGAATCTGAATTTTAAACACTATATGCTACTAGAACTTTGCTTACAACCTAGACTAGGTTATTTTATTGCCGTGTTAATAATATTACATTGATTGATGGTTAATACTCAATGCCAATATCAATCAAATTGAACTAAGTAAAAAAATATGTGATGTATTTTAAATAAGTTCTCATTGTTGAGGTTTACATGAAAAGAAAACATGTTAAAAGAGGATGCTTGTGGATGAATTGGTGTTTAAACAAGTAAAAATATTGAAAGAGGCATCTCATTAATTAATGCTAATAATTTTGCCAACAAATTTAAATTATTGTTAATATAACGGTATATACTCATATTAATTACTCCTTCTGGTCCATTTTATAAGGTGGTATAAAAAGTTTATTTTGTTGGCCGAGTATAAAAAAATGCTATTGATTAATTTGTTTCTTGTTCATTTGAGTATAAACATTTTAAATCTCTGGTCAAAAAGATAAAAAAAGAAGGTGAAAATCTTGTTGAATTTCTATTTCCAAGGTCCCTATATATTTCTCACACCAGCCACCTCGTTGGTTCTTTTTCCTCCCTTGCCTTCTCTTCACATATAGCGTCTGTTCTCACCGCAGTCTGTACATACATAGATTATTTTTATTTTTTTCCAATCGGTTTGGTAACTGAATTTGCATTTGGTAATCTAATTAAACACGACTGGGAGACGAAGAAAAGGGTGGGGAGGCATAGGTGGATAATGAACTTGTTCTCTGTTCTTAATCTCATTGGGCCTCCCCTCAGATCTTAGTTTTCTCCCAGATTTGGCATCTTGGTCGTCTTGAATCGGTGGGTTTGGACGAAATCTGGATTGAAGTTTTGATCTTTGCAAAATTTGATGTGCCTCTGGATCTCGATGAAATCGCTTATTGAAAATATTTATGGTTTTTCTGATCAGTGCGTAATTCTGGGTTTGATTTACTGATAGGTGAAGATCCGATGTTTCATAATTGAATCCTGGAATTCTGTATTGACACCATAAATACTGTTTCTGAATTTTTCATAATTAAAGGCCTCATTCCTGCTTTTTTTTGTCGATTCTCTAAACGCCTTAGATGGCGTAACTAGAACTATATGCACTTGAACAATTTGATAAATGCTAGTCTTTTGCTTTTATTCTAACCGATAATACGGTTTTGGTTCAATTGTTTTATTCGGGTTTTGTTATCTTATAATTCTGGAATGAATTGGATCCTTCACGGACCTGCTTTTTTTTATCATCCAAATTTGGTGCTTGGTTTATCCTATGGAAGCTTGTTTTAATCCTTTCCGATGATGCTGCCATCTGCATCTTTAGTATTTGAACTTAGTAGATGAAGTATTTTTTTTTTGTCTGTAGATAAAATGCAATCGGATAATGGCAAGTTATTTATTGGTGGAATATCATGGGACACAAATGAAGAGCGACTTAGGGAGTATTTCAGTTCTTATGGAGAGATTGTGGAAGCAGTGATAATGAAGGATCGGACAACTGGTAGAGCTCGTGGATTTGGTTTTGTAGTTTTTGCTGACCCAGCTGTTGCAGATAGAGTTATCAAAGAGAAGCACAACATTGATGGAAGGATGGTAATTCTATTTATATTCTCCTTCCAATTCACGCTCTACATAGTTTTCAAGCAGATTTTCTTGTCGAATTGTATGACAGGAATACTCCGTTCTCTAAAACGGTTATTATATCTTTTTTCTGCTTTAAATGATTTAGGGAAGAATGACTTGTGCTTTTCTTTTTAATTTTTTTCTCTACTTTTAATGCTGATTCGTGTATCATTTAGGTTGAGGCGAAGAAGGCTGTTCCTAGAGATGACCAGAACATACTGAACAGAAGCAGTAGTAGCATCCAGGGTTCTCCTGGTCCAGGCCGCACTAGAAAGATATTTGTAGGAGGTCTAGCACCAACAGTTACAGAGAGTGAATTCAAGAATTACTTTGATCAATTTGGGACAATAACAGATGTTGTAGTGATGTACGATCACAACACTCAGAGGCCGAGAGGCTTTGGATTTATCACGTATGATTCTGAGGAAGCTGTTGAGAAGGTCTTACTTAAGACATTCCATGAACTGAATGGTAAAATGGTTGAGGTCAAGCGGGCAGTTCCTAAGGAATTATCACCAGGACCAAACCGCAGCCCACTTAGCGGATATAATTATGGTATGGGTAGGGTCAATAGTTTCCTAAATGGCTTTACTCAGGGGTATACTCCAGGTGCTGTTGGAGGTTATGGACTGAGGATGGACGGGAGATTCAGTCCTGTAGCAAGTGGTCGAAGTGGATTTGCTCCGTTTGGATCTGGTTATGGAATGAGTATGAATTTTGAGCCTGGCTTGAACCCTGGATTTGGTGGGAATGCAAACTTCAATAGCAATCTTAGCTATGCTCGGGGATTAAATCCTTATTATGTTGGCAGTTCTAATAGGTTTGGGAGTCCTATTGGGTATGATGGTGGTAATGGAGGAAACAATTCTTTCTTCAGCTCTGTGACTCGAAATTTGTGGGGGACTGGTGGTCTTAATTATGGAACGGGCTCTTCAAATTCTAATAACGCGTACATGGGATCGGGGAGTGGGAATGCTGGAGGAAACTCATTTGGGACTGGAGTGAACTGGGGTTCTTCAGGAGTTTCTGGTCAAGGTGGTTTGAACAATGCGCCACAGAGTAGTGGCAACCTTCGCTATGGAGGTGGGGACAGTAGTTATGGTTTGGGGGCTGGAGGGTATGGAGGGAATGGTGGCAGCAGTATTGCCCCTACACCATCATACTCCTCATCAAATGGTGTGTTTGATGGGGCCTTTACTGATTTTTACAATAGTAGTTCAGTTTATGGGGATCCCACCTGGCGATCTTCAAACTCTGAGCGAGATGGGTCTGGTCCCTTTGGTTATGGTCTTGGCAGCGGCGCTTCAGATGTTTCTGCCAAAAGCTCTCCTGGTTATGTTGGTGGTTATACTGTTAATAAGAGACAGCCAAATAGAGGTAAGAGCTATTGTAATTATATTTTCTTGCTTCTCCTTTCTCTTCCTTCTCCGGAAACACTTGTGTGGTCTCAGTGGATAGGAGCAAAATAGGTATTACTGATTACTATATATCTAAGATAAAGAGGACAAGGCAATGTTTAACTGTTATAGTGTTTATTTTAATAATCTTGCACTGTTGTCTGGATGAATAGGTGAACTGTTATCTACTAGTTTACTAACTTAACTTAGTGTTCCATGATCTGCTGCATGGCTCATGAGTTAATTTCAGATTCATATTCATTTGATATCTGACTACTGGAAAATTTGCATATTTTTCTTATCATTCATCCCCACAGTATCACAATGATTTAGTGTCTAGTTTGGAATATATTTTGAGTGTGATTAGATGCATGTTAATGCATTGTGTTGATATAAACAGAAAGCTATATTAAAGCAATTTTCCATGCAGAACCCTATTAATAAAGTGACTGTTTGAGTATGATGTAGGCTTGTAACTTGGACAGGAAAGAGGAAGAGAGGGAAGAGAGAGGAAGAGGGAGAATTGAGAGAGAATTAAGAGAGAAGAAAAGAGAAGATTGAGAGAAACAGGAGAACAGTGACTGGGTAATGCAAATGTATTATTCACTACATAATCTGAAAATACAGGTAGGTAGGTACATCTATCTATAAGCAATAATCCTAACAGCTATTTTCTAATATTCCTCTCACTTAACTAGCTTTTATAACTCCTCACTCTGTCATTTACAACAGCATATCAATGTACTTCCCATCTCTCTCTCTACAGCTTCTGTTCCATGTCAACTTTCCTTGATGGCTGCAGAAGTTTCTTTATTTATGTCTTGTCTTTGTATGGTTAGGTGAATTACTTATATCAATAAAAATACAAAGTTGACTAGTAATGATTTATTCAGTTGCTTTGTGGATGTACCTGAACAGCCAAGCAACATCATTGTGTCTGAATTTTCTTTGTAGGATAATACTGAAGTTTCTTGAGAAGTCGAAGTTATAGAGATGAAATAGATGAAAAGTAGAGCATAAATGATCAATTTTTGAAGTTTCTTTAGCTCATATGCTTTGTTGATACATTTCTCCTGTTAGAGAGACATGTATTTTGATAGAAACAATGATAATGATGGGCAGCTAGAGTTCTGTTTACGTAACTTTGGGTGGGTTATCTTGAGAATACATTCTTTTTTCAATGAATAAATATCGTGTTCATTCTGTTGTGCTGTTTTCTACCGTGTTTACTTCCCTATCTATTTGTGATTTCCTTTTTCCCATGCATTTTCATTTGAAATCCTGCTGTTCCTCTTTTGGATTGTTTTGTATTGCATCTTCTTTTTCCCATGCATTTTCATTTGAAATCTTGTTGTTCCTCATTCTTGGAAATGCTTTGACTGCCTTTATTTCCTTCTCCCTCTACAATGTTAGGAAGCCACTCTAATATTATGCTGCTGATAGCTTCTAAACTCCCATGGAACTTGGAAAAGTGAGAGGTTACGTGTGGCAAAAAATAAAAATCGAATTTTGAAATAAAAGATAACTACAACCAAAACAAGAGTCATGTACAAACCAAATTAGTTGTCTATAAAATATGTTGGAGAGCCATTACATATGATTGAATAATAACAGGGCGGTCCAGTACATAAGACTCTTGCCAGGTGGAGTCTAGAGGGAGATGGATGTATGCAGCTTTACCCCTGCAAAGGAAGAGGCTGTTTCCAAAATTTAAACTTGTGATCCATAACAACAACCTTACCATTTCTTCGAAGCTCGCCCTCTATGATAGAATGATAGCAATACTTACTATAAATTGTTTTGAGGTCAACTGAATTCCTCAACAAATATTTATGCATAATTCTTTAACACAGCATTAGCACCGGACTGAGGCATTGGGTTGTATGTTCCTTCCTTTAGCTTGGCTTGTGAAACAGCCATATATGATAGGAGTTTCTACTGAATGAGAGTCCACAGAAAAAAATGAGTGTTGATCAAGGAAGCATACACATTGACACATGTCAGATTATGGACTGCTCCTTTATACCCACATCTTATTGTATCCATTCTCTCTATTTACACACTATACATGCAAGGACTTCCGGGTCCTTTCAATCCCTTTAGTTGGATTGCTCAACTAGCACTTAACTCTTAAGATAAGTGTGTGGGGTTGGTATCTCACATGGATTCGTTTTATTATTCAGCCCTTTGCCACTCCCCTTCTCCCAAGGCATCTGTTCATTTTATTCTACTCGGATAGGAAAAACAGGTTAATCAAGTTTCCTTGAAATATGTTCATGATACTTTTCTTTTCTTGGCTGAAATGTTCATTATATCCTTATAGTTTGTTGCCAGGTACAAATTAAGCAACTTGGTATGCTAACACCGAAACTTGTCTCTTTGCTTCAGGAATCGCTACATAGGAAGATCATTTTGAAGACACGTATGAAACTGTAGGTGAAGACGAAACAGTGAAGCAGGTGAACTGTTTGAAGTTTACAGATCACTGGTGTTAGTGTTTTTCCGTTAAAAGACACAAGATGTTTGGTTATGTAGGCTAACAGGAACGCCTATTTTGAGGATCAGAGACATAGGGGTAGAAGTTACAAAGGGAATGTCAAGGAGCGAGTTTTGAGTTTCTGCTAGATCCTTTTTTTTTTTTTGGTTTGTTTCAGTGTTCAGTTTTTGGGATTTGAGTGAGATGTAAAATAAGATTGCGGGATATAGTGGAAGTGTATCATGCATTCACATGTGAGGCAGCAGCAATATAAGAATGATCCACAACATCTCTTCATTTTTCTCTCTATTTCTGGTTAGATTTTTCAACTGTAATGTCTGGCAAAGTTGTGGGTTCTTCTTCTGATCAGGTATTGGTTGTTTATTTACTCTGCATCATTTTTGTTTTGGTTTTTTTAATTTGTCAGCAGATTGTACCAAGGTTTATGTTGGATAATAGTGTGAAAACCTAAAGGGATGCCATGTAGGGTCCCATGAATAAGTTACAGATATATTCTTATTCTTTTTGTTAAGGGGAATATTTTATGCCCCAAAGTAGAATCTATGTGAGAAATGGTGTTTTCTTTGCCCATTTGATCACACTGACTTGTTAAATTACAAGAGATAATGAAATAGCTATCATTCTGTTTGGTATCATATAATGAAAAGATAATTGTATTTCTTTCTCTAAAAAAAGATAATAAGTAACATTCAGTCCCTCTCTTCAATAATTTCATTTCTCACCAAGGATAAAATAAATTATACATCCAATTCTAAATGTAGGATCTTGTTTCCCACTACAAATTAGTCCTATATTTAGGACCGGAGGAGTAGCACTCATCTATCATTTTCTTTCCTTTCCCTCTTCATAATTTCAATCATACAATGCAAAACTCTTGACCCTTTTTTTATGAACTTGGATCCTTTTTCTCCCCAATGCAAGTATAAATTATGGTCGTCAAAATTAGACCAACTGGTTTGACAAAAAATCAGCTATATTCTAGTTTAGACATTTACTAGAATCAAGTGAAAAGTCAAGCAGGTCAAGAGTCAATGGAACATCAGTTTGAGCCAATTTTCTTTATTTTTTTTTAAATTTTGAAATAACCCAAAATTATGTTATTTTGTGTTTTTATTTGTCTTATGGTTAATTTTTCTTTAATGTTATATAAATTTAATGATTTATTTATAGAAGATTGTGCTAGTTTAATTGGACAATTAAATATTGTTAAAGTTATATATTTATTTATTTTTCATATGTATTATTTAAAATTATTTTAATTGAATCAGTTCGACTACAATTTATCAGTGAACCAATGCCTTGATGAGTCCAACGTTGGGTTGGATTTGATAACAAGGAAATAAACTGGTATATGAACATAGAAAAACTGGAAAAGAGTACGTAGAGGGCAAAAGTTTGACCATCCCGGTCAACCATGTCAAAAGTTTGCTCTCAACTGTCGTTTTTGAAGTGTTGCAGTTACCGCAATATGATGTTGGTTGTCTTTTATGGCGTTTTCTGGTGACTGCCATATCTTTCTGGGACCTGTGCCCTCTGTGTCCCTCCTACGTCATCGTTTGCCTCCCTTCTATTTCTTCTTCTTCTTACCTTCTTTCTCTTCTTGTGTGTGTTTGGAATGGTTTATTTTTGTCCAAAACGTGCTTATAATTCGTGATTCACGGTATACGAGGCAAGTATGTGAGAGGAGTTTTTTCTCGGCTTGCGTAATAAGTGCGTTTTGACTGTTCAAAACGCTATCACAAACACCCCCCTTTTCCCACTACTTTTTCCTAGTATTTATACAAAAAATGTTTTATTCAAAATGTAAGTCACTTATAGGGGACTAAATAAGGTTTTGTCAATTTTACTTTTTCACAGAGATTTATATACAGTGAGATAAATGGATGTGAAAAAAAAAAATGCACCATTTTATAAATAAAGACAAATATGGAAAAAATTATCCATTTAATATTTTTCTTAGTTTGTGAGAATAAGATACAAGTGACTTATAAAAAGCTACTGGATGGTATATATTACTTCTTTAGATTAATACTATCTCTGATCCTAAATATAAGACTTAGTTGACTTTTTTTTTTGTAGAGATTAATAAATAAGTTACTTAAACATGTTATATGTTGTGTATAATTAAATTATATATCAGTTTATGAGTCAAAAAAAATTAATTTGGAGGAAAAACGATAAATATAAGTACTTAAAAGTAATTTAATTAGTTTTCTTAATCTCCACAAAAAAGTCAATTGTGCCTTACATTTAGGACCGAAGGCAGTATAATTTTTTGTCCCTCAAGTTTACCTTTATTTTAAAGTTGGTCCTTCAAGGGTATAATAGCGCAGGTTTTTATTAAATTATTACTAGAACTAATGTTTTAAAAGGAATAAAACTTAAAGAACCAAAATTAAAATGAAAGGATAAGAGACCAAAAATTATACTAATCCGTATTTTTTTTTTGTTTTTATTCCATCCTTGCCTTCGAGTTGGACCTTCTTCCTCCAATCATTACTTTTATTGCTCCAGGGTCTCTCTCTTTCTCTCACGCACACACATGAAACCTATTTTTGCAGCGAAAAGGGTTTGGTGCTTTCTGTAGCTTGAAAGCGGTATGTTGATGGGATAATATTACTATTTAAGTTTCCCCCCCTTTTTTTCTACATTTATATCATGGAAGCTTGTAGTTCAAACCAAACAATATTTACTTTTACTACTAGTATTATATTAACATATACCTAACAAGAAGCTTTGCTTCTTCATGCCACAACCATCCTCTCCCTCATGAATAACGCAGTTTTATTTCTCAAATTTAATTTATACAATACATTTAAAAAAACAAAGAAATGGCGCTAATTATTCTTTTTTTTTTTTATTTGATGAAGGGTTTTCCTTTTTAAAACTTAGAACACAAAAGGTTTTTTGTTTCTTTTAATAAGTTTGATGCGCTTTCTGGGAGTTAAATTTGTGGGATTTGGCTAGCGTCCGCTGCCCCAGCGTCCGCTGCCATCCTTTTCCTCAAAACTACACCGTTTGTAGTTTTGGGATAAAATATTGGAGCTGATCTTTTTTTTTTTAAAAAAAATAGTATCTAGTATTTTTCTGGACGTATCTAGTATCTTAAAATATTTTTTAAGTAACGTCCAGTATCCTAAAATAACGTTTAGTGTTTTTAATCCCTTAAAATATTTTTTTAGTTATACCCAGTTTATTAGCAGACTGATTGTAATTTTACCTTTAATGTACTTTTTCAATTCCAAAAATTATTTTTCAATCCCAACAACTTTAAAATCCACTCTAAAATATTTTAAAATAATTTTTGGAATTGAAAAAGTACATTAAAAGTAAAATTACAATCAGTCTGTTACAGACTGGGTATAACTAAAAAAATATTTTAAAGGATTAAAAGCACTAAAAATTATTTTAGGATACTGGACGTTACTTAAAAAATATTTTAAGATACTAGATACGTCCAGAAAAATACTAGATACTATTTTTTTAAAAAAAAAAGATCAGCTCCAACATTTTATCCCAAAACTACACCAAAACGGTGTAGTTTTGAGGAAAAGGATGGCAGCGGACGCTGGCCAAATCCACATTTGTGTTCTCTTTCTTATAGAGTTGAGACAACTTACCATCTCAACCAACAACTTGTTGATATGTATGACGCTAATTATTCTCTCAGTGTCATACCCACCCTTTCTAGCTATTTTATCATTGAATGTTCCATTTATATATATATATATATATATTCTCAGTTGCTTGGTCGATCTCCTGTATATGATGTGTTGTGATATTTTGATGCCTTCAAGTGAACTCTTCCTATCGCCTCCAAAGTTGCTGGACTTTCAAGATTTCACTTTGGTGGGAGGATATACAGTGGAAGAGATCCAAGTCAATGTTTCATTTCATACTTGTGATGAGCATTGTGTGAATTTAATTAATAAATAAAAAATGGTGGGAGATTCAAATTGCTGAATTAATTTAATAGATATTGATCAAACAAATCATAGACGACGAAGCTCTCATGATGGAGCATGCTTTGTGAACCAACATTCATTTAATTAAGGTTACTTCCAGTCCCATGTTACTGTTTAGTTTTCTCTGTCTCATCGTTTGGTTAAAATAATCAAGTGGTAATATTATTTTTGATCTCTCAAGTTTTAAATTATAAGTTTTTGTTTTTTAAGTTACATTCATTTTAAAACATTAGTCACCATATCTCAATAAAAACTTAGATCATTTTACTTTTAGAGATATTAAAACTAAAATGAGGGTAAACTTGAAAGACAAAATATGATATTAACCCAATAATCAATCATCATCTCGCCCAGACCCATCTCTTTTATATTTTAGTTTTATTCGTATAATAACAAAATATGTAGGCAACAACAAATATAGGAAAAATTACTGAAAACTCCCTATTTAAAAATTTTATTGACAAAAAAAGATTTAAATTTGAGCACTGATACTTTCTATTCACTTGATTGCATACTGGTTAGAACTCTCCATCTATAGCCCTTTTTCGTAAATATTGTGCTCTCAACAATTGCACCAATGTGATAAGCGCAAACTCAAAAAGAGAGAACTTATAAAGTTCACTATATTTGTGAGACTCTTAAAATGAGACTCATGACAATAAACAAAGAACTTTTCAAATAGGGTCTTTTTATCAATTTTTTCAAAATATAATAACAAAATATATTTAAATTATTTTACTTGTATAAATATGTTTTGTTGTGTTAGAGCTATACCATACTTCATTTATAAGTCATTCCATTTCATGAACTACGTACACAATGTAATGGATTGTTCACATACTATAAGTATCAACAACACAATACACAAAAAGAAAGAATTAAGGTGTAAATTTATCTTATAAGTTTTTGCTGAGGAGTAAGGTTATCTTACTAATATTATATTAGCATATACCTAACAAAAAGCTTTGCTTCTTCATACCACAACCATCCTCTCCCTCATGAATAACGCAGTTTTATTTCTCAAACTTAATTTATGCAATACATTTAAAAAAAAATGAAGCTAATTATTATTTTTTATTTGATAAAAGGTTTCTCCTTTCGATGCTTAAAATGCGAAGGGTTTTTATCTCTTCTAATAAGTGCGTTTCCCAATATTCAAATTTATATTCTTTTTTTTTGGAAGTGAGACCGTTTACTATATCAACCAACAACTTGTTGGTAATTATTCTCTCAGTATCATACCCACCCTTTCTAGCTATTTTATCATTGAATGTTCCATTCATATATATATATATATTCGCAGTTGCTTGGTACGTCGATCTCTATGTATGATGTGTTGCGATATTTTGTTGACTTCAAGTGAACTCTTCCTATCGCTGCCCAAAGTTGTTGGATATTTAAGATTTCACTTTGGTGGGAGGATATACAGTGGAAGAGATCCAAGTCAATGTTTCATTTCATATTTGTGATGAGCATTGTGTGAATTTAATTAATAAATAGAAATGGTGGGACATTCAAATTGTTGAATTAATTTAATAGATATTGATCTAACAAAGCATAGACGACGAACCTCTCATGATGGAGCATGCTTTTTAAACCAACATTCATTTAATTAAGGTTACTTCCAGTCCCATGTTACTGTTTAGTTTTCTCTCTCTCATCTTTTGGTTAAAATAATTGAGGGTTAATATAATTTTCAGTTCCTTGAGTTTTAAATCATAGGTCTTTGTTCCTTAGGTTACATTTATTTTAAAACATTAGTTACTGTAACTCAATAAAAACTTAGACTATTTTATTCTTAGAGAGATTAAAATTAAAATAAGGGTAAAGAGACTAAATATGGTATTAACCCAATAATTAATCATCATCTTACCCAGACCCATCTCATTTATATTTTAGTTTTATTCATATAATAACAAAATATGTAGGCAACAACAAATATAGGAAAAATCAGTGAAAACTCCCTTTTTAAAAAATTTATTGACAAAAAAAGATTTAAATTTGAGCACCGATACTTTCTATTCGCTAGACCTCATATTGGTCAGAACCCTCCATCTATGACCCTTTTTCGTGAATATTGTGATCTCAACAAATGCACTAATGTGATAAGCACAAATCCAAAAAGAGAGCTTATCCTAAAATATTAGTAACTTATTAAAAGGAAGAATCCATTAAAGTTATAAAACTCAGTTTTTTTTTATCAGAGAATTTATAAAGCTCACTATACTCATGAGACTTTATGACAATAAACAAAGAACTTTTTAAATAGGGACTTTTTACCATTTGTTTCAAAATATAATAACAAAATATATTTAAATTTTTTTCCTTACATAAATATGATTTGTTGTGTTATAGCTATATCATTCTTCATTTACAAGTCATCCCAATTCATGAACTACGCACTCAATGTAATGTATATTCACATACTATAAGTATGGACAACACAATACACAAAAGAAAGAATTAAGGTCTAAATTTATTTCGAAAGCTTTTGTTGAGGAGCATTGTTTTGTTAAAAGTTTTTTTAGGTTTAATGTTACTTTGAAAAAGTATTCTGATCCCTATTTATAAGAATAAGAGGATATTCAAAATTGTGCAAACTATAGAAGAATTAAGTTTAGGAGTCACACAATGAAATTGTGATAAAAGGTGATTGAACACAGATTGAGGTTGGAAACTGATATTGCTGAAAACCAATTTGGATTCATACCAAGAAGGTCTACAACAGAAGCGATTTATTTATTAAGGGAGCAAATGAAAAAGTATAGAAGCAAAGGAAGAGATTTGCATATGGTTTTCATTGATTTGGAAAAAGCATATGACCGTGTACTAAGAGAGGTACTATGGAAAGCCTTAGAAAGGAAAGAGGTGAGGGTTGTATATATTAAAGCCATTCAGGATATGTATGAGGGGTTTACAACCAATGTTAAAATGCCTGAAGGTGTTACAAAGGACTTCCCTATAAGGATTGACCTACATCAAGGATCATCTTTGAGCCCTTATTTGTTTAATCTAGTAGTAGATGTTCTAACTGAGCCAATAAAAGAGGAGATTCTTAAATGCTTGCTTTTTACAGATAACATAGTTCTGTTGGCTGAATCTAAGGAGAAAATTAATTTTAAACTTGAGATATGGAGATAGACTTTGGAATCGAAGAACTTTTGTCTGAGTAGGAGCAAAATTGAATATAAGCATTATAAGTATGATAAGAGATGAGGTCAAAATGAAGTGAAAGTTAAATTGGGGGGGCAAGTTATTCTGTAAGTGAAAAAATTTAGGTATTTGGGATCAATTTTGCAACAAGATGGTGAAATTGATGGAAATGTTAGTCACAGAATTCAAGCTGGATGGTATAAATGGAGAAAATCTACTGGAGTTATTTATGATCGGAAAGTACCTAATAAAGTAAAAGGGAAGTTTTATTGCACTGCTATAAGACTAGTAATGCTACATGGTAATGAGTGTTGGGCTTTAAAGGGACAACATGAACATAAAATAGGGGTAGTCGAGATGAGGATGTTGAGATGGATGTATGATCATACAAGAAAAGATAAAATTCGTAATAATTATATACGTGAACGAGTTGGAGTGACCTCTATTGAAGGGAAAATGGTAGAAAGTCATTTGAGATGATTGTGACATGTTCAACGAAGGCCATTGGATACTTCGGTGACTTTGAAAATTAACATTGTAATGATAAGGAGTAACATTGCTCCATTTTAATACTTTTGGAGCAACATTAAACATAGAAAACTTTTGGGGCAACATTGCCCCTCAACAACAAACACTTCCAAGATAAATTTATACTTTAATTTAGAGGAAAAATATTAAACTGCATTATTAAGCTATTCTAATAATTTGTGGGTATTCTCCAAATTTGGCAGAGAAAAACAGTGATGATAAAGTCAAAAAAAATATTAAACTGCATTATTAAGCTATTCTAATAATTTGTGGGTATTCTCCAAATTTGGCAGAGAAAAACAGTGATGATAAAGTCAAATTTTTTCCTTAAAACATGTTTTGATTGAACAAACGAGGTTGGATCGTTAGCTGGTACAGCTAATCTGATTCCTTCACCCCGCAACATGCATGACCCCAACAATATGGTTTGTCAACTTGATCCAAACAACTTGCTCGCTCGGTTTGATCGAATATTTTAATGCGACACAAAGAAAGGTCTACAACACTCTTAATCACGTCATTAAAAACATAGTCATGAAGATCGAAGGCTGTAACTTTCAGGTCAAAAAACAAAAAAAAAAGGCTGTAACTTTAACATCTCTACGAAAGTGGTGGGACACACAGTGAGTGGGCTTCGATTCCATACGGCCATGAAGACGCAGAAGCTGTCTTCCATACTTTCCAATACAAACGTTTTTACTCCATTAGGTATAAAAGGACTCCACCAGAAGCAAACAATGCCTCGTTTTACAATTTTTTTTTTTGAAAAAAAAACCGAGGAAATGAAAAACATCCCTGATTCGGTGATTCCCTTTTTGTTTCTTTTTTACCATTGTCATAATTTCAAATTAATTTCGTTTTGTTAGTGTTTTTTTTTTCTTTTAAGAAAAAGAGGAGGAAAAAAAATCATCTTCCTCCATTTTCAGTTCCTATATAATTTACACATCAAGCCTCTCGCAGTTTCTCCTTCGCCTTCTCTTCATAAAGCTTCTGTTTTTGCCGATAGTTTGTATATATACGTATTCTTCGAATCGGTTTGGTGACTGAATTTGCATTTGGTAATCTAATTTAACACAACTGGAAGACGAATAAAAGGACGGGGAGGCATAGGAAGATAATGAACCTTCCCTCTGTTCTTAATCTTATATTGCCTCCCCTCAGATCTTAGTTTTCTGCCAGATTTGGTGTCTTCGCTGTTTTTTTTGAATCGGTGGGTTTTGGACAAAATCTGGATCCAAGTTTTCATCTTTGCTAAAACTTTGCGTGCCTATGGATCTTGATGAATTCGCTGATTGAAAATATTTATGGGTTTTTTTTTTTCAGGAGTTCCTTAATTCTGGGTTTGATTTACTGGTAGTTAAAGGATCCGATGTTTTTTGATTGAATCCAGGACCATCTCTGTATTTCTGTAGTAAATACAGTTTCTGAGTTTGCCATAATTTAAGGTATTGTTAATATTGTTGTTGCCAGTTCTGTAAATGTATTTTATGAAGTGGTTGGAACTAGATATGCTTGAATAATCTGGTAGCTGCACCGCCATTAGTTTCCGGTGTACTCCATCGTGGGATGCGCCTTTGTTTATTGTTTTTGATGGTTGAATTTATAGTTATGTAATGAATTGGATCCATGATGGACCTTCCCTTTCTTTTATCTTTCAAATAAGGTGCTTGGTTTATTATTAGGAAGCATTGCTTGATCACCTCTGATGTTACTTCAACTTGCATTTGTGTGAATTTGGACTAAGTGGCTGAAGCAAATCTTGAATGTAGATAAAATGCAATCCGACAATGGCAAGTTATTTATTGGTGGGATATCATGGGATACAAATGAAGAGCGGCTTAGAGAGTATTTCAGTTCTTACGGGGAGGTTGTCGAAGCAGTGATTATGAAGGATCGGACAACCGGTAGAGCCCGGGGATTCGGTTTTGTAGTTTTCGCAGACCCAACTGTTGCAGAGAGAGTCATAAAAGAGAAGCACAGCATTGATGGAAGGATGGTAATTCTTGTTTCGTCATCCATTTAATTCCTGTCTTAAATTTTGTGGTTGATGTTTTCCTTTTTAATTCTCTTCCCTCAGAGTTTTCCCCTTTTTAAAAAGTTTTGACATTGATTTGTACTGCAAATTTAAGAATTTGTTCTATTAATGGTGTTTGTTTAACTATTTTTTAATGAACCAAAAGCTAGTCTTTCCTGTAATACTCTTGCTTGTTTTTCTTTAGGTTATGATTCTTTCTAGGACAGATTGACTTACCCTATGCAATTTTTCTGTACTTTTGATTCTGTTTCGTCTATCGTTAGGTTGAGGCCAAGAAGGCTGTTCCAAGGGATGATCAGAGCATACTGAGTAGAAACAGTGGTAGCAACCATGGTTCTCCTGGTCCGGGCCGCACAAAAAAGATATTTGTTGGTGGTTTAGCATCTAGTGTTACAGAGAGTGATTTCAAGAAGTACTTTGATCAATTTGGGACAATAACGGATGTTGTAGTTATGTACGATCACAACACTCAGAGGCCAAGAGGCTTTGGATTTATCACTTATGATTCTGAAGAAGCTGTTGAGAAGGTCTTACTTAAGACCTTCCATGAACTGAATGGCAAAATGGTTGAGGTCAAGCGTGCAGTTCCTAAGGAACTATCAACCGTGCCAAACCGAAGGCCACTTACTGGATATAACTATGGAATGAATAGGGTCAATAGTTTCCTAACTGGCTTCACCCAGGGCTATTCTCCAGGTGCTGTTGGAGGCTTTGGACTCAGGGTGGATGGTAGATTCAGTCCTGTTGCAAGTGGCCGAAGTGGGTTTTCGCCATTTGGATCTGGTTATGGGATGAATATGAATTTTGAGCCCGGTTTGAGCCCTGGATTTGGAGGGAATGCAAATTTCAATAACAATCTTAATTATGGTCGGGCAATAAATCCATATTATATTGGAAGCTCCAGTAGGTTTGGGAGTCCTGTTGGGTATGATGGTAATAATGGAGTAAACAATTCTTTCTTCAGCTCTGTCACTCGGAACTTGTGGGGAACTGGTAGCCTTAATTATGGAACAAGTTCTGCTAATTCCAATGCATACACAGGATCAAGAAGTGGGAATGTTGGGGGAAATATTTATGGCAATGCTGGAGCCAATTGGGGTTCTTCGGCAATTTCTGCTCAAGGCACTATGAACAATGTGTCACAAAGTAGTGGCGGCAACCTTGGCTTTGAGGGAGACGACAATAGTTATGGTTTGGGAACTGGAGGGTATGGAAGAAACAGTGGTACTAATATTGCTCCAACATCATCACACTCTGCATCAAATAGTGGTTTTGATGGAGCTTTTGCTGATTTATACAACAATAGTTCAGTTTACGGGGACCCCACTTGGCGGTCTTCAAATTCTGAGCTAGATGGATCTGGTCCCTTTGGTTATGGGCTTGGGGCTGCAGCTTCAGATGTTTCTGCTAAAAGCCCTCCTGGTTATGTTGGTGGTTATACTGTTAATAAGAGACAGCCAAATAGGGGTAAGAACAACTACTATTATATTTCATTTCTGCTTTTAACTATTACTCCCTCCGGTCCTTGATACAAGACATATCTACCTAATATAATTAGATTAAGGAAGTTAGTTGAGTTAGTTAATCTGGTATGTATTTTCTAAAGTACTCTAATCATCTTCCTTAATTCTCTCATTCCCTCTCCTCCTTGATTATTGTTGAGAGAGCGTCAATAGGGCTAAATTAGGAAAATATTGACAAATATGAAAACTGTCTTATACTTAAGATCAATATCAACTGCTTAAATATGTCTTATATTAAGGATTGGAGGGAGTATGATATTTGTTCAAACTCTTGACCATGAGAGTGCTTTAGTTATTTATTGTATACAACTAAAAACACAATTTTGGGGGAAGGCAAGGCTGTGTTTGACTCTCTTTTATTTTTGGGAGACTCTTGCACCCAATCTTTATGAAGAGGAAGATTGTTTTCTATTATTGGTTGCCATGATTCTCCCCAGAATCATTCAAATGCTAACAAATTAATGTTGTGTTCCATGTTCAACTCTTTATGCTGGTTTCACATTTGACTTTTCTATTTACTCTCCTTTAAACCACTTATTGTGTGCTTCCCAACGTGCTTTAAAACTACTGTTTTTTGTTGAGTAAATTAATAATTTATTATAATCCCTGAAAAATCACTCTTCTTTTAATTTAATCATTCAAAGCTGAAACTCCTGAGTTTAGTTCCAAAGTGAAGCCTCCTCTTAATTTGGTTCTTCAAACATACGGCCTTTCTGTTTCATCTCCCAAACATATCCCCCACTACTAATATTATGGACTTGTGTTGTCTTCAAACCTTCCAGAAGTGACACCATTTTTGTTCCGGACCTAGAGATCTGTGCATTGAGAGTCACAAATGCTTCTTGGAGAGATCACTTTGACTAAGAATTTTTTTAGGAAGGTACACCCATTCTCCCTCTAGCTTTCTTTTTTGCGTAAGTCTCCCTTCTATGAACAACAAAGCTTATATGCTGTCAACCTTTCTCCTAACAACTTATAGTAGCCTAATTTAATGCAGTGAAAGTTGTTAAAGTGTTCATTAATGGATATGAAAACTTCAAATACGGGACCTTAGTGTAGTTTCTTTAATGCAAGGAAGGGTGTAAGAGTAGATTTTACAAACTTCAGGTTTCAGGGCATGCGTTAGAATAATATTGAAACAAGAGAGGATGTGTATCTAAATTTCAATAACATTAAATGGGTCGGATGTAATTGACTAATTTTTTTTGTATAGGATGATATTGAGGTTGCTTGCAAAGTCAAAGTTAAGGTTATGGCGATGAAATGAATGAAAAAGGGCATAACAATGAAGGATTTTTAAGTTTTAGTTTCTCTGTATTATTGATTCTTCTGTTCCCACCTACACCAATCATATCTATCATATCGATTGTCACTTTTTGGTGGAAAAAGGCAAGCTTTCTGTACGGTCACCCATGTCCTTCGATAGAAATAATTGTTATTCAGATGCTAGGCACTTTAGTTTCATTAACACAAACTTGGGCAGTTTATCTGGAAGCGATCTTTCCTTTTTCAAGTGATGAGTAGATATATATTGTTAGAATAACATGTGCTTCTTCTCCGTTTATTTACTTTCCTATTTGTTGTCTGCTTTTTTACCCTTTTCCGTTTTCCATTTTCCTCTATAATCCTTTTGTTCATATTTGGACCTCTTCATGCATTGCATCTGCTTTCCATAGATCTACTCGCGTAATTTAGTTGATTTCCTTGATTATCAGCGCTGAATGTACTTGCTGTTAAAGATGCAGCATATATCCATTTCTTTGCATGGCGTTTTTTTCCCTTTGGGCTAAGATATTTGGGGCATAACTTCAAGTTGAAGCTTCTTAGAAAAATTCTGAAAAAATTGCTTTTCCAGTTACCAATGATTCTCTTTCTTTGTTTCTTCATTTTCTACATTTTTTGGGCATGGCATTCTGCTGCTGCTGCTGCTGATTTCTGAACTTGCATTGAAGAATCTTGATATTGGCTATGAAAATTTAGAGGTTGTGTGGGTGTAGGAAAGTAAAATGATGGAAGACGGTGATTTATTGAAATCACTGAACAGAATTACTTTTTAAGAACAAATTAGTTCTAACTGGAGAGGTTGACTAGCAGAAGGTTGAGTGAAGTGTTGTAGTATGAAGCCACTGAGACGTCGGCTCTTGAGCGGGGTTGCAATGTCATGTGTCTCACATAAGGCAGGTTACCTTGAAAGAGGGGTCTTATAAGGCTTTAGGCTCTCAAACTCCAACGGATAGCTTTTAATGTGCAGCTCTCCTAAGGACTTGTGCTTGTTACACAGTCCTTGAGGGAATGGAGAGAAAAATGAATCTTGAACACTGATCCTTTTCTAGTGTCCATGCTTCATAGATCCTGATGTATAAGGATAGATTATATAGAAAAAGAATAAGGAGGGAAATGGGGAATTGTGTGTAGAGCAGAAATGAAGAGATGCTCACTGAACCTTAGCAGAAATTAAGGACACTTAAATTGCAACCCTCCAGAAGCCTACTACGTATTGGTTCATAAATTTGTTATACTACTTCTGGTCCTTAATACGATAACTAGATAACTAATTTACAGATATTAAGAAAGCTAGTTAAGTTAATTATTTGTAATAAACCAGTATTGGTTTTACTTAAATATCCTATTTAATCACATATACATTGGAACTACCCCTTGATGGAAACCCCTTTAATATCTGCAACCAATAGGGATATTTTAGGGCAAAAATTATAAATTTGGAAGATAAAGTGGATTGAGGCCTTATATTTAGGATCAAAGTAAACCCCATTGTCCAACTCTTTATACTTAAGGACAGGAAGGCTTATGATATAAAGTGTTTACTTGACATGACTCTTATGCAATCATGACTTGGATTAGATAATTGAGAAAGTGACAGTTGAGGACTATTAGATTTAGTGATTTAGGTATGTATTAAGATGGTCTTTCTATTAAAATGATTTAAGTCAATTTGATAGAAACTACTGTTGGATTATATACCTTCGCTCTAATATTTATGTAATCAATGTGGGACTTTTCTTAATGTATTCTAACAAGGACTCATATTAATGATAGTTTGTTTTCTGGTTTAACTCGAGTAGTAATTCTGTTATGCCAACACTGAAACCTCTTCTGTGGATGCTTGCAGGAATTGCTACATAGGAAGGTCATTTTGAAGACACGAACGAAAATTGTAGATGAAGAAGATAAAGCAGTGAAGCAGGTGAATTGTGAATTTTTGCAGATCACTGTGTTACTGTATTATGTTTATGAAAGGCCATAAGATGTTTGGTTATCTTATCTAGAACTAACTGGAGTGCCTATTTTGAGGAGATATCAGATCAGATATAGAGATTATAAAAAAGTTACAAAGAGAATGTTTTAAGGCTTTGAGAGTTTTTGGGTTATTATGGTTTTATTAGGATTTTTTTTTTTTTGGGATTTGAGAGTGAGGTGTAAAATCAGATTGCGGGAAGTAGTTGGAAGTGTATCATGCATTCACTTTTGTGGCAGCAAAATATTAAAAGATAAACAACAACACTTTTTTTTTTTTTCATTTTTTGTTTTTGGGGTTCTTTCTGGTAGATCAAAAGGTTGTGTTTGTTCCTTAAGCATTTTGTTGTTAGACTGTAGCAAGGTTTTTATTGATTTCTAGTGAGAAAACGTTGAAGGGTTTTCATCTTTGGGTCTCCAACTCTCCATGAACAAGTTGCAGATATATTCTGATTATTTTGCTCAAGGAAAATTAACATATTGTCGTGCTAGCTAGCCAGAACTTCATTTTCGAGAAAATTTGGCTTGTTTTATGCTGTTATATATTTTTATGTTATTAAAACAATTTGTAGAGAGCTTTTTAGAACAGGTTTCGGCAAGCGAAAAATTAAAAAATATATATATTTGAATTATTATTTTGATAACTATATCTAAAGTGGTGAAGTTAAGAATGAAAGAATGATTTGTTTTGTTAACATTATTATCATTAATAAAAATATGATGTTTTCCGTATCTTTTGTAATGTGGTAGAGCAGATGTAACAAAATATAAAAATATGATGTTTTCAGAATAAATTTTAACTCTTATTTTGGCGACATTACAATTTTGGTGACTTGTTATGTTCCCAAATAACAAAGAAACTCTTTCACAGAAAAAAAAAAAAAAATCCTTTTGCCAAGCATGGCCTGAATGTGAAAATATTTAGACAAATAAAATATACAATTGGTTAGTTTCTGAAAAATATTTTTTTATTTATTAATATTAAATCATCACTAATAAAAATGCAATGATACTTAGTATTTATAAAAATACAATATTTTCATAATTAGTAATATACATGTTCTTAATTTATAAAATTACTAGAAGAAAATTGATTATTATAATTGTGAAACATTAAAATTCAATTATATATACATATATTAATCTTCATAACTTTGGCCCCCAAAGGCTTCCGGCTGGCTCTATCTCTGCTCTTATCTTTTTTGTTAAGGAAAAAAAGAATAAATTGATATTAATTAATAACAACATTACTATAAAATAGTATAAGAAACAGGACAAAAACATAATACTAATTCGTGTGAGACAACATTTGTGAGAGTAGTGTTGAAACAAACGCCTGCCACCCTATTCCTTGTTATAAGCTTATAAGTTTATTGTAAAAAAATACTTTAGAGTTAAATACAAGTTCACTTAGCGGGTTATTAATGATAGTTTTCTAATTTTATTCTGATTTAGTTATCATTAAAAAAATAAAAAGAGGAGAGAGGTGTGAGAATTTGTTTTGTTTTGCTTTTTTTTTTTTTTTTGGGTGGAGGTAGAAAGAGACGGAGAAAATTTTAATAAGGGTAAATTTAAGAAAATTTTTCAGTTTAAAATATATTTAATAACTTAATTATATGTCATTGCTTGATACTTGAGAATTAGTTAAAATATACTACCTTTAATTTTTAATATAAGAGTTAATTGACTTTTTTTTTTGGGCAAAATTAAAAAAGCTAAATAAGCCAATTGATTTAATTATAGCATATATTGTGTCTCTTTAAATTATACATCAGTTTATAAGTTAAATAAAATAGTTTGAAAAAAAAAACTATAAATATAAATATTTTAATGTAATTTATTTATCTTTTTTAATTCTTTTGACAAAAAAGAGTAAATTAATTCTTACTGCTCAGTTTCCATTTATAGGTCACTTGTACCCAAAAAGTTTTGTTCAAAATATAAGTCACTTGTAGGATAATAAATGAGGTTTTGTCAATTTTACTCCTATTGACTTAGACTCTCTCTGATCCTAAATATAAGACAAAGTTGACTCTTTTTTTTAAGAGATTAAAGAAACCAATTAAATTATTTTAAAATATTTATATTTGTCATTTTTTTCTCCAAACTATTATACCTAACTTATAAATTAATATATAATTTAAAGATACACAACATATGATATGATTAAGTAACTTAATTATGTTCTCTAATACCTAAAAAAAAATCAATTATATTTTATATTAAAAATCAAAGAGTATTAATAAATGCAGAGAGTTGTAAATGCAGAGTTATAAAGCGATGTGAGAGAAAATCTGAAAATGTGTAACCTTTTATAAATAAGAGTAAATTTTAAAAAAAATATATTCATTTAATGTTTTTCTTAATTAAAAAAATGAAATACAAGTGACATATAGAGCGAGCGATATGTGAAGGAGAAGAGGCAGTAATTGACATGTTAGTACAGAGTGGACATTGGTACTTGTGTGAATGAATATAGCAAAATCCAACCAACTGATATATCTGCATTCAGTTGAGGAAGCTCCCCGTGGGGCCCACTCCGTCACAGCCTCATCAACCTCATTCACTCTGTTGTTGTGCCCGTGGCCGTGGGGGACTCCACTTGTTCCCAATTTGGACACATCCATAGGACCATGTACCTCCTTACTACTTCTGCATCGTATCACTTACTTTTTTAAGTGTCCCATCTATTCTTTTTCTTTATTTATTTCCTGTTTAGTTAATACTTCCTCCGGTCCTAATTATAAGATAAAGTTGATTTTTTTAGAAAAATTAAGAAAATTAATTAAATTACTTTAGAGTATTTTTATTTTTATTTTTTTCTCCAAACTAATTAATTTGACTAATAAACTAATATATAATCTAAGGATACTAAAAATATAAACACTCTAAAGTAATTTAATTAACTTAATTAATTTCTCCAAAAAAATCAAATTTATCTTATAATTAGGACCGGAGGGAGTATATAAGAGGTCCAACCCTTTATATAGTTATTTACTTATTTACACCTCATTAATATTCCACCCTTGTCATATTAATCCCAAGTTGGTTATATGTGGCCAAATTTAAGTGTATATATGACTACATATAACATAAGTTTCAACACACACACACACACTTAACTTTCTGGTCACAAGATGATTTTTCTTTTAATTCTTCTCTTCCAATTCTTGCGACATTTCAGATAGAAAATGTAACAAAAACTCTACATGTATCTTTTTTCAGCTCCTCCATAAACTACCTTCGGTTTTAAATATGAGATTTAATTTATTTTTTTTAGGGAGATTAAATAAGTTAATTAAATTATTTTAAAATATTTATATTTATCGTTTGTTCTCTAATTTAATTTGTCTGACTTATAAACTAATATATAATATAATCATACATAATATATGATTTGATTAAGTAGCTTATTTAACTTCTTTAATTACTTCATAAAAAAAGTTAATTAGGCCTTATATTTAGGACCGAAGGTAGTATTTAATTAACAAAATTTAAGAAATTAAAACTTGGAAGAGCAGACATGCATATAGGCGGAGCCATTTGCCTCAATTGACATCAAGCACCTTCTTGAGTCTTGATTTGAGCAAGAGATTGTGAGCTTGACCCTCTGTGAATATGATTGGTACATGAATTACTTCTGCCGGCAAAAGTCGAAAAAAAAAAAAATACATGCATCTATATAGTTGGTCAAAATAAAAGAACGTAAAAAAATTATTTCCCTACTTTTCCAGCAACAACAATAAAGCCTTATCTCACTTTTCACAGTGTTTTATAACTAGTTCTAAGTCTGGGTAAAAGAAGAGGAACAACCAACGTAAAACTCAGTTGAATCTAGCTATGATGAACATCGATTTCCCCACTTTTCCAAACTTTGGCATAAATAATGATTAAAAAAAATTAAAATCCCTTTGGAGGAAGAGGTGTAAAATTTACTCAACGTTACAAACACGTTCATACCCAATGGAGTGCACTAATTATGAATGCCACTACCTTTCTCAGAAGTTCCAATAAGTCCCTCTCTCCTCAGCTTCTCCTCCTTCGACTTCCTACAGAAAACCACCCATGAATTCACTTCCAACGCTATAGAAACTCCGACCAACGTCGACAACCCCAAACAATACGCCAACTTCGCGTACGACCTACTCGCCCCCATCACCTGAAAACCCTGAAACACATTCACAAACCCTAGCACCACACATGCATACCCAACAAAATGATGATACGACTTCCAATATTTTCTAAACTTGTTCGTTGTCTTCGGCCGGAACAGTAACGCCACCGTCTGTAACGCCCCCAGACAGAACACCGCAAACCCTAGCTTCCTGTCGTTAAAATATTAATATAAGATATAATATCTATAAGATAGATAATATCTCAACACTAACACTAGAATATATCAAATACTACGTACCCATCCTAAACATAAGATATCATTTTTTTAGAGATTAAAAAAACTAATTAAATTACTTTTTTTATCCAAACTAATTTGTGTAACTTATAAATTGATATATAATTTAATTATACACAATATATATAATGTGATTATGTAACTTATTTAACTTCCTTAATCCCTTAAAAAGAATCAACTAAGTGTTATATTTAATTAGTTAAGTATTATTAATATAAGATATAATATCTTTAAACCTGTGAAGACCGTACTCCACTCCTGGCGATAGCCTTCCCAGACATACTCCGATGGCGAACCCTACGGTTCCGAGAGTGAACGCGAAAAGTTGTATGCCGGCGTGGACGTAGAACCATGTGGGTCCCACGGATTGGATGTGACGGAGGTAGCGCGCTGTGACAGCTCCGATGGGTAAGAGGAGTCCCCATGAGATGGCATTGATGGTGGCGTGGATGATTCTTAGGGATTTTATGTTGCTGTTGTGTTGTGAGGCGGAGGAGCCGGAAAGGACGTCGAAGGTGGTGATGGAGGAAAGGTCGGAGGAGGTGGTTGGGTGGATGGTGGGGGAGTAGCCTTGGACATACAGTCCACGGTTCCAGACGAGGTGGATTTTGGTTTTGTTTGGTTTTAGTTTTAGGGTAGAAAAGATTTGAATGGTGGCGCCGTTGTGTACGGTGGCCATTTTGCCTCCGTACATGGCAGCAGAGGAGGAGAGGAGGTGGATGTCTAGGGGCCGAGAGAGGAGTGGGGATTTTTGGAGCTTAACGGTTGGATCTAGGATGTAAGGGAGGAGGACAATTTGGCCGGAGTTTGGGTCGGGGAAGGCGATCAAAGCTCGAGTTCCAGTCATCTCCGGCGAGGTGGGGTTCATGCCCCAACCGACCCAACCAGAAGGAGAAATGAAGGTGCCGAAGAAGACGAGGTCTAACGTGGTGTTTCGAGGGTGGAAGGTCCAAGCTATGGAGGCTTGTTGGGTGGGAAGAGCCATACATTTTTGGAAGGATTTAGTTGCAGTTTGAGTAGTGCAATGAGATGAGTAAGCAACAAGAGGGAACAAGAAGAAGAAGAAGAAGAAGAGAGAGGGAAGAAGAATATGCATTTTGGCGAGGGAGTGGAAAAAAGTGAAGCATATGAGTCCTTTTGTAAACATTTTAGGCGTTTAAGAGGAGATAAGAGCGATGGGCACCAACGCACCATTATGGATTTTTAGAGTACAAGTGAGTGCTTAGCTTTGAAGAAAAGGCTTTTAAGGGTGCGTTTGTTGGATATGGAATTAATACCGGAAGCTTTTGGCTTCATGTGCTTTGCTTCAAATTGAACTCCTATATCTACCAAAAGGCGACACAATATATATATATATATATATTATATCGTATGATATCCTATATTCCTATATAAGCTTGCCTCTACACTTATTGGCGGTGGTTGAGTAATTTATTCCGGGGAAACTATGATTTTTGTTTGATTTTAATACTTATGCTAGCTTTGCTTTGAAGCTAGGCTATAATCATTCTTTCTTTTCTCATCTTAGTATAGTTTTCGAGTGTATGTACCATACAATGATTAAAGTCTAAATGGATTGATACATAAACACATAAATATCAGGTCATACATTTAGGATTTGAGGTAGGAGTTGTTTTTTAGGAATACTTGCAATATAGTAGTCGAATTAATTAAATTGAGAGAATCTCGTGTCTCTTTTATTTCCGAAACACATTCTTTTTCATCATTCAAAGTATACATTAAACTTTTTTAGTCCTTTTGATATCCCACAGTGCATTCATCTTTAATTTATTTGAAATTGTCGATCTATTTCAATTTCTTAAAAATTTGAAACCATAAAATCTACTTGGCATGATTTCTGGACGACGAAGTGTGGGTAAACTATATATAAGGAATTTTGAATTTAATTAATCTTTTATTTACTCATTAGTACACCGAAAAAAAATTATATCGGTGTACACTGATGATCTTCTTCCTGATCGGCTTATATATGTACCACAGAAAGAATCACATGTGAGCATGGAAATGCAAAGGACACATGTAAATTATAAGAAAAATTAAATTGTAGAATCTAGAGATTCCGCATGGAATTAAATTAACAATTCTTCGCAGACATGCATGAATGAACTAGGGTTCAAGAGCGGCAATCTCATTTATGATTTGCCCCTTGTCTGCTTGAAATTGCTCGTCCTCTGCAAAAAAAAAAAAGCATCAAAATCTCTCAGACCAAGGCCAAAATACATATTTCACACGTGTCTTTAAATTTGATAACTGTTCTGCCTCCCATCATCATTATCCTAGCTATGACATTTCTCATACCTAAAATTTAATCTTAATATATATATATATATTTGGTAGATTGTCTGTGAGATATCACCTAAGAAAGATAGTGGTTTCTTGACATGCACATATATATTACTTCCTCCTTTACTTAATAAAATACCCACTTTAATGAATTGTCACTTGTCATGCACAGAAAACACGCATGCACAAAAGAGAGCTCTACAGACCTTTCTCGATGCTTGCCAATAACCGCAAAAGCTTAGTCTTGTTGGTAACAAGTATGGTGACAATCTCAGGAGGCTTATTTTGGTTTGCAACAAATAACTGTCATTACCAAAATCAAAATATATATATCTCAATATATACATATAGGGCACTCATTTTCATACACTCCAAGAGATCCAGCTGTGCACTTTGATTAATTTCCATCCGTAAATTAAAATATACCTTGAACGCGTGGAAGGTTTCAAGCTGGATTGATTTGTTAGCGTCCTGCAATTTTTTATGTTTTAAAAGAAAATTTTAGTGAGTGCTTTACTTATGCTAACTATATATACTCATACAAGGGAATGATTAATGGAAGAGGAGCGGGTATGTACATATATATACCTTGAGAAGATTCATGAGGATCCTCAAGTTATCCAACGATCTAACATATCGAACCATCACGGCCGAATTTGAGCGATCCAACAACATATCGGCTAATAACTGATGCAACACCAAGAAATGAGTTTGGTTAACTCTCACTGATGTAAACCAGCTGCAGCCTGAAGTGCATTTAATGGACACAACAACAATAACAATATAAACTAATACTACCTCTGGTCCTAAATATAGGACAAAGTTTGAAGTGCAAATTGCACTACAAACTTTGTCCTATATTTAGGACCGGAGGTAGTAATAATTATTGTGTTTTCATGTGAAAAACACAATAATACACACATATACCTTGATCCCTTGTCGTCTTGTGATATAGCTCGACGATTCCAATAACTGAGAGTTATATTCTTGGAAGAACTGAAAGATACAGAGGGGGAGAGAAGAAAAGAAAAGAAAGAAACTTCAGGAAATTAACCATTAGAATATGGAAGGACATGTAAAAGGTGAACACAATGTACATAATAATTAAGAAGCAAACTCGCAGCAAAACTTAATTATGCTTTAATGAATCCGCTTTAGAAAGGCAGATGGTAAAGCCATATACAAAGTGCATAACTTCAGGATATTGCAAAAAAACATCAAATGTACTCACCCAGTCAAAATTTTTAGAAAGAAACTCCGCGACTGTAGATTTATGCCTTGTCAGAAGCTCCTATACGCACACCAAGGGAATGCATCAGCTTTTTGCAGTTAAAATTAGTACAAGAATAAAATAACAAGAATGTACAAGAGTAGGAATGAATAGAGGTTTTGAGTAACTTTAAACAATTCGTAGGTTTAAGTTCTTTTGCATTATTTGTACTAAAACAAATTAAAAATGTTTTTGAAGAACCAACATAGAAATGATCGAGTGAAAGGATACGAGATATATGATGAAGTTCTTTCGCTCGGCTGTCATTTATCAGTAAAATATATAGAAGGAATTATTTTGACATAGATCCCTGATGAAACTACTCATCCCTTCATCAGCCATCCATGAGAAATGAAGCAAACGTATATGTACTTGCTACCATATAAAAATGAGTATATATGTGACAGCAAGGTCAATGTATACAAATGTTCAGTTCAAATTAAAAAAATTCCTTTACTAAATTATTTTCACTAACTGCCTTTAAATACTGCCTCCAGTACGTCCTAAAGAAAAACACAATAACAAGACCCAGTTATTTTTTTTTGAAGATTAAAGAAATTAATTAAATCACTTTAAAGTATTTATATTTATCATTTTTTCTCTAAACTAATTTTTCTGGCTTATAAATTGATATATAATTTAATCAAACACAACATATGATAAGATTAAATAATCTATTTAGCTTCCTTAATCTCACAAAAAAGTTAACTAGATCTTATGTTTAACATCAGAGGTAGTATTTACTAAGGAGATCAGCATGCTTAATTAGTTCATCACTACTTATTCTATAAGGTGAAACAAATATGTAAGTGTTGTGAGCACGTGCGTGAACTTGCACGGAGAAGTAACAGCCAGAGTTTTGGACCTTACTTGTGGTATAAGC
The DNA here is from genome assembly GCA_963242795.1 of Inga leiocalycina. Taxonomy (NCBI): domain Eukaryota; kingdom Viridiplantae; phylum Streptophyta; class Magnoliopsida; order Fabales; family Fabaceae; genus Inga; species Inga leiocalycina. Next base: position 68,695,024 of record OY725325.1, read on the forward strand.
AATCAGCAATGAGGGATTAAAATATTCAAAGAATTGTGATTTGTGAATAGAAAATGTGTGTGTGTGTGTGTGTGAGAGAGAGAGAGAGAGAGAGAGAGAGCTGATCCTCACCCTGAAAGTTAAAAAAGCATCTGTTGCTATTTCGAAATTTGGTGTTTCAATGTAACCGAAAAACTTCTTCATGTGGTCTGATTCCAAGACATACCTAAACCATTAGTGAATATTTGTTAGAAAATAGAAACGAAAACAAAGTAGCATGTCAAAATGTCAAAGATGTGTCATTCCAGGCATGATAATATTGGTTTAAATTAATTTCCAATCATTTCCTCTGTTTCTTCTGAAATGTAACAAGCAAGTATATTCTAGCCTACTTAAACCAGCAACAATAAGAGAAACACCAGTAGGCGCTCCTGAAATTTTTTTAAAAAAAAATAAAAACTCCAGGGATCTAAAATAGGCTTAGTGTTCAGATTAAATTGATCGTGTTATACTCGAGTCTTCCGTTCATACAGACATAACGAGAGAAGTTTAATTGAAATTATTTCTATACACACAAGGCAGAGACCCACATATATAATAACCTGATGATTTATACATCCACTTGAGTCAGTTTTGGATTCGTAGATTAAGAAAAATCCATACACAAGACTATGGTAGAAATTGAGATATTTCCCCTCTCTTCACTCCTTGGTCAGTGGTAATTGAAAAACAGAACAATAACTTAACTTAGCTCACCTTGCTACACATTGATGTCGAATACACTCTCTTGCAATGGAACCATAAGTCAGAGCCATGTCGCCGTCTTCATAACTGACAAAACCAATTAGCTTTCTTCAACATTTCAATGACACAGATTAATTGGAAATCATGAGACGCTTCAAAACAAGATGAAGTTTGAATCACTGAAAACCTTACCCAGGTATCAAAATATCCAACAGATCCAAGTTCTTTTCCAGATACTGGGAAGCGATTAGCTGGGAATTAACTCTCTGCCTTTGCAAATTTGCAACCACATGAGTAGAATGTAGACGGCCCTGCACAGGAAAAGTGAATGCAGATTCATCCTTCTGTAACGGAAGTTATGTGATAAGGTAGCAAATGGAGAAAAACAAAAATTATATTTTATGAAGCTGACAAAAGATAAAGAGTATATAATATTATTAATTGCATGATTTATTTGGACACAGAGATATACATAATGTCGATAGAGAGAGAGAATCAAATGGTATCAAAATTCAATTATGAATAATTTATATTCAATGCAGGCTTACTCCCAAATCCAGCTTTGGAAGAGCGATAACAAGAAGACGGAAAGTATCCTCCTTAAAAAACTCCTGGGTTATCTGAGAACATGCATCTGGATTTGGCTCCGCAGACCCATCCCCAAACAGAACAGTTCTAATCTCCAGTATAGTCTTACCTAATTCTACAAGCTGCAAACAAAATGCCAAACATAGATCATATATAACGAATAATCTCGAAATCGAATCAAATTACAGAACAATTAAAGCTCATTCAAACAGAAAACCCATAATCCAATAAAAGAAACCCCAATGCAGAAGGAAATTAACCGGGAAAACATAAAAAGATAAAAGCATTGATCTAATTTACCTTCTCTTCACGCTTAGTTTCACGGGCCTCGTTGTTGGTTTGGACGAAGATGAGAAGTTCGCGCGCGTGCCTCACAAGATCTGTGGGCGACCTGGGCTTATGCTTGAAAATGCTCTTGATTACGTCTTTCTTCATCGTTGATTTTTAAGAAATTTTGAAATTCCGTCCCACGAGAATGGATTATATCATACGATTAACGATCGTTGATCCGTACACCCTCACCGTCGCGACCTGGGCTGCAACCACCGGAGATGGCCTCAGCCTCAGGCGGGCGTGTGGCTGGGAATTCGAATAATAGGGTTTTAGAAGAGAAGCAACAAAAGGGGAAAAATCAAAACAGAAAGGGAATGGAGAGAGTGATGAGGAAGAGGATGAAGAAAAATTGGGATCTGCATGTTGACATACAGTTATGGGAGAAAACGGTTATTTTCGGATGAATGTTCGTTATATCATATGTGTGATGACTTATAAAAAGTCTATCTTATAAATAGTATCTTATATTATTACTATTTAAGTTTGATTTGAATTAATTAATTGCCAAATTTTACTTCCTTTTATTTATTAAACTTTATTTCTGAGAACCTGAATTCTAGAAATGCTCGTTATGATATCAATATTAGTTATTATTAATATAAAATTATAAATTTATGCGATAAATATCAAATATTGAAATCCGAGGTATTATTTTCGACCAAAAAAACAAAATGCGAGGTATTATTAATATCGTGATAAAGCAACTAATAGTACGATTATTCTGACCTGGAATTTGAGTAACATGATGTTCGAAATAGTATTATTCCTATCATGTGGTCATTCAATATATGTTGACCTTATGGCAATATATATATATATATATATGTTGACCTTATCCCTTAAAAATATCTTTTTTAAGAAATAATCATTTTATATAATTATTCAAAATGAATAAATATTGTTATCAAGTATCTATTAGGGAAAATCCCTTTAATTACTTAAATTATAAATTGGGTCATTGAATTCAACATATCCTAAATTAAGTCATATGACCTAAAATAAAATTTTAAAATTCGATAATCTAACTTTAATACCCTTTGATTCTCTCTTTTAATAACCTTCTCTTTCTTTCCATCCACCATTTTCGATCCTTCAAAATTTGCTCGTTGATTGCAATTACTTTTCACCCTCTTCCTCCTCCTCCTTGCACCTCTACAATGACCATCTATACTACTCATTATCATCCCTCTCCTGCTCTGCTATGCTTTTACAGAATCCTTTCATTCAAAATGTTGTCTACAATAAATCAAAAAAAGTAAAAATGGTCTGGCTCAAATGAGTTTTATCGGCAAGAGGCGATAATTTATTTTCTTATATAAACGAATTTAATTCCTCCAATGGTTTTTCATTAAAGGTAGATTATCAAGTCAAACACTTATATCACTGAAATATTCTTGACATAGCAATATCGCTAAGCCTAAAAACAATGAAAGAGAATTTGTAGCAATGGTAGAAGAAAACCCTAAAAATATCATTTTAGTAAAAGATTGCTGCTTGCTATGCATCGAACAAATACATTATTAGTCGACAAAGAGGCTCTTGAGAAGAGTACAAGTTATGACTGTCACACCCTTCAATCTCTGACTGGACCCCATTTACTGATACCATATCACCTGGCCTGGAGGCACTTGCCTTGAGGTCGAGGGATGGACTCACAAGGAGTATTTGCACACCCCTTATGCATTTCTTTCGCCTCCGCAAGTATCAAACACTTGACCTGGGGGTAAGTACAAGTGTTTGGTGATACTTGCTACCATTGAGCTAGTGCCTTTTTATTGTCACACCCCTCAATCTCTGACTGGACCCCACTTACTGATACCAGATCACCTGGCCTGGAGGCACCTGCCCTGGGGTCGAGGGATGGACTCACAAGGAGTATTTGCACACCCCTTGTGCATTTCTTTCGCCTCCGCAAGTATCGAACACTTGACTTGGGGGTAAGTACAAGTGTTTGGTGATACTTGCTACCATTGAGCTAGTGCCTTTTTATTGTCACACCCCTCAATCTCTGATTGGACCCCACTTACTAATACCAGATCACCTGGCCTGGAGGCACCTGTCCCGGGGTCGAGGGATAGACTCACAAGAAGTATTTGCACACCCCTTGTGCAGTTCTTTCGCCTCCGCAAGTATCGAACACTTGACCTGGGGGTAAGTACAAGTGTTTGGTGATACTTATTACCATTTCTTTCAATGTATTACCATTTGAAATGCGTATAATTAATAGTAACCAATTACATATAATCAATATCTTTAATCAATATAACTGAATAATATTCTGTATTGCATATTGATATAACAAATGTTTTTTCTTTTTAGTACCATAATATAACAAATTCTACAATCTTAACAAAAGAAAAACTAAGAAAAAAGCATGTAACGGTAAGCTTTTGATGACATTCTCATGCCTTACCAATTCATTTGTTTGATTTGATTAGGAGTTTTTCTGTCAAGGATTAAAAGATAAAAGATTCTCACTCATCTTAATAAATACATTTTTTTTGATATTCAAACTTATATTCTTCTATTTATAGGAATAAGGCCTTTACATCTGAACCAATAACTTGTTGGTTACCCTATCAATTCATTACGATATACATTTTCCACAATCACATGGAATAATTAATATTTTATATTGATTTAAAAAATATATAATATAACCAGTGAAAGAGCCAAATATACATATTATCAACTACTACCTTGTTATCCCATGTTTTAACTTTATCACAATTATGTTGTTGTTGGATACGTATAAATTATAAATTATAGGAGTAATATATATACATATATTCTTATGTTTGACCAAAAGTAAATGATTAAATAATTTATTTGAAGTCTTCTATCAGTATTCTTGTAAATTTAGTTTCTTTTACAACATCCTTACACCCAATTTTATATAGAGCACAATTTCAATAAGGTGAGGTAAACTTCATAGGAAGATATGTCAATAATATTTGCAAATTATATTAATCAGTCATAAGGAATTACTAACAAAAGAGGCATCAAACTCACAGAAGTGGGAGACCGCAGTCAGTAAGGCCACTAAAATAGGAGAAAAGTTCTAAAAATACTAATCAAATAGAATAACTAAAGTTTTCACTTATCAGATAATTTACATCTATAATTCATCCATAAATTTAAAAAAAAATGTAATTTACCATGCGTGGCACGGTTAGCAAACAGTTTAGTCTCTTAAACATGTTGTTATGGAGCCAATTCCAAGCTAGCTCCAAATACGAAAAAGACTTTGTTGGGAAAGGCAGTGCCCTACCCCTAACCATCATTAATTAAATTTGAGTATAATCAAATTCAAAATGATTTGGCAAATAATTTTATTTTATCAAATTCAATTAAAACTTAAATTGCATGACATGAGAGATGCTTAGAAGTCTGATTATTATAGCCCTACTTTATATATATATATATAAATATATATATATATATATATATATATATATATATGTATGTATGTATAAATAATTATTATGTATGTGTTACAACTACCGGGTACATATACTTGTGATTGTTTTAACTTTTTAAAAGTGTATCTATGTCGTTGGAGTTGAAGCTAAATATATAGTATGAGTTTTATTTTGATTTACAGAAATATATAAAATAGTGTTTTTTTTTTGTGCGCTTCCAAACAAGCACTTGGGATAACGTAAAAGTGTAAGGATGTCACAAGGTGCTTTTGAGAATGGTCCCTGCCATAAATAAGAAATGCTGAAAGAGGGACCGCTCATATATCACATGACAAAAAGAAAACTTTGAGTCATACTCAATAACGACGTATCAATCAACAAAAGAAACATGCACATGAAACCAATTATATGTAACTGTTCAAATTTGACTGGTACACATGGGACCTATATGTTTGATTGTGAGAGCGTGAGGGTTAAATTTCTCATGTCAATAACATTATGAAGTCATGGTGGTGCCATTAAAATAACAATGGAAGGATGGGTTTGCACTCCATGCTCATCGCACCTAATTTTTCGTTATTGTGATGAGATCTCAACTATTCAAATTTTAATCTGAATGGTCTAAATTTAAAATTTTTTATTTTTGATTTTGTAAATGATAAATTTATTTTTATGAGGAGCGTTAGTTATAATATTATCTTTATTTTTAATTCTGTATATAATAAAATAAAAATTAAATTAAATTAAATCTGAATCGTCTAAAATTAATCTAATAATAAAAATGAATGATAAGCATATTTTTTATTAGCATAAAATGTGCTCCCATGGAAGGATAGCATCTTTAGAAAATGAATAGGCTCTTTGTGGACAAGTGTAAACGAGTGAGTGGTGGAGGAGATAAAGGAGTTCAGACCCAGAAAGAGTTAATGACTTCTCAGCATAACTAAAGTTTATTCACCAATCTAGCCCCCAAGGAATGGCTGTTTAATTTAAATACAGCTTCCTTATTCATATTAATTTGAATACAACTTCCGTATTGATCACATGCACGAACGAGTTAGAATGTCATCTATTGAAAAAAAAAATGATAGAAAATCATTTAAGGTAACTTGAACATATTCAAAGAACACTATTAAGTACATCAATGAGAAAGGTTGATCAAATAGTATGAAACCCTCTAACAAGAAGTCGAGGAAGACCGAAGCAAACACTCAATAAGGTTATAGAACGGAATCTTTTGATTAATAATCTATTTAAACATCTGGCTTTTGGCAAAACACAATGGCGTCCTGTGATTCATATAACTAATCCTACTTAGTGGGATAAAATTTTATTGCTGCTTCTTCCTTATCCTGGCCAACAACTGAAGAAGTGCATCCACTAGCCTAGTCCAACCCACCATGATACATCATATGCACCAAGGAGGATAAGTACTTAGAGTTATTGTGTGCAACCACTTACATTTAACAGCTCAAAGAGAATGTTTGCTATCTATTCATATGTATAAATGCGCAAGAAAAAATACCTCCGTATGATAATTCTTATTTCCTACTCTGTTGTTAGACATACAATATTAGAATGCAGTTTTGGTGGAGTCAAATCAAGCGATTACAGCTATTGAGCATATAACTTCAGAGGCTAACAATTTTATAAAGATGGCGATTTACATTTGGCATGGCAGACTGAACTCAGAACTGAATATGACAAGTTCAAGGCAACAACTTATATCACTTGGAGTGACCGCTACGATACTCTTCAACTCGGGCAACTGCATCCATAAGCACATCAGTTGTCCAATCCTTCAAGTCCTCCTGCGAAAATCGTGGGGACAACAATGAGCTAGCAATATTGAACTCACTCTAACAACACAAGAATGGTACTATTCTCAGCAATATTGAAGACTCACTCTAACAAACAGGAATGGTACTATTCTCAGTATTATGATGGATAAGTTTCTTGGTTCAGTTAATGTTTATAACATATAAAATCTATGTGGAGGCGAATCATTCACAAATACAACTCCTCTGCCCAAATCGTGAAAATAGCCTCTAGTACAAATTCAGGGTAAGGCTATGTACAACAAACTCAAAAGTGCTCTCCTGTCATTTTGCAGGCAAATATAAATATATATTCTCATTGAATCCACCGTCTTGTCTTTTAGGTTTATTAATCAGCATTGGTTTGTCACTGTGATAAGGCATTATTTTTCTTATCTAGCAAGTAATTTCACAACCTGATGTCAGGCAAAACAAAAGACACTACCCTGCTAAGAGTAGAACGGGATCAAATTGTCCACAAGTATTTCTGCTAAACAGTCACATATATATTAAACATCACAAGGCTTACCACACGCAAAGGTTCTCCAGTTCTTATTCGAGCATTAGGTCGGGCGAGTTTAGATTCAAAAGGAGTCCTTGGCCTCACTTCTCGAAACTCCTCCCACTCTTCACGGGTAAGCATTCTTACCGTGCCTTGACCTGCCGGTGCATGCTTTATCTTGCGCTCAAGTATCTCTTGGGACTTGGAATCATCATACTGTGATGACAATACACACATTGATTAAATTATAGCTCCATATACCAATGGCCTATGCAAACCAAAAGGCTGATATTAAGAGGCGAACAAACAATGTAGGTTACAACAGACTATCTAAAAGCTTATATGCACACTTATCCTCTAATTTTGATGATCCATATTTCAATTGTTCACTCAGAACTTTCATCAAACAATTAGAATGCCATTAAAACATGACCAAACAAATGAATCATCTCGATTAATGGATCAAAAACAAAAAACAGAAAGGGAAAATGAGATTCGAAGGTCAAGCACAGGTCTGGAATACCATCATGAGGAGCTTGGCAAAGAGAGCGATTCCAACCGCAGCAAGAATCATTGGCATTGTGGCAGTGTCGAGGTAAGACTTTGATTCGGGAACCTCCACAAAGAACTGGTCCTTCTTTCTTGAGGTCCTCATCTTCCTTATTTTCTCCAATTCGCCCACCTTTCTCTTCAAAGCTTCTGAGGGGCCATCATAAGAACGCGTATGCAACTGCCTCCCAAACATGAACAATCTGTGCCTAATCCTGTTCATTGTTCGTAAATCCAGCTCGATAGCTCTTTCGTTCTCGCAATTCAAATGTCGCTAGAAGTAATCCAGATGCGAAATTACTATGAAATCGTAGCAATCTGTTGAAGATGATCCTCACTCTACTCTAGATTGCAGAGTGGGATTAAAAATTAAAACCCTATCGAAGAAAAACTGCTGGGGAAACAAGTAGCCAACGAAAATAAACCAAAAAAAGGGAAATTCCCCAAAAATCCCTGTTTGTCAAATTAATTGCCCATGGTACCTGGTATTTGAGAAAGGTTGAGGTCCTTCAGAGTATTTATAGTGGGAGAGAAAGACAATATTGCCCTAAAGTGCCGCCGCTAGATCTTCTGCAAGCTTCTCCTGACTAATCTGTCCAGGTCGGCGATTGCTGCTCAGTCGCCTGCGCCGTCTCTTGCCTCCGGTACAGAGCCCGCCTCTCAAGTCGCTCTAAACCTTATTTTGTCCTTTTTAAAAAAAAAAATACAATTAGGGCAATACAGTCATTTGCCCACAGGTCTCAATAATTTTGGCACACGGGGATTTTTTTAATAATTTTATCAAAAAAAAAAAAAACTTGTATGCAAATTTTTTTTTATTTAGAAAGTAATTTTCAAACACATATTTTAGTTGGCTAAAATAATTTTTTTCCCGGTAATGGTTTAAGTTTCAATTATAATTATCTTGAATTGAACTTTTTTTTCCTCTTTTTAGTAATTAATTGATATTCTCATATTCTATTTATAAGCAATTTTTTCTTTTTAAGGTTTAGTCCTTAATATAAGTAGTTTTTTTTTGTCTCAAAATTTAAACTTTATTTTTTTTCATTTTTACCCTTATTAAATACATATCATTATATTAATGAACCACCAGTTCTCATAACATTTATTATTCACTTTCTCACATATTTTCTATCTGTTCTCTCTCATATTTTTTTTTCATTCTCTCTCCTATACTATTTTTATAAATAAGGTTATATTTAGAAAAGACATTATATTTTTGACACATTATTATTTTTAACTATCTTAATTGTTAGTTCATTTTGCAGTCAGAAAGAAAAGTGCCCATCAAAATGATCCGAGGGACTAATATATCAAACACACTTATACTTAATTTGAAATCATGCCAATAGAAGTATCAAGTATGATGAATGGAACACAAAAGGACACCGTTTTTCAATGAAAGATCAAAATGCATTAATAATATATTAAACACATTTATACTTAATTTAAAATCCACATTATTTTTTTTCAATAAAAGATCAAAATGCATTAATAAAACTAAAAAGACAAGTACAATAATAAAATTTTTACAAAATGAAAGAAGAAGGAGGACATGAATTTAAAGCATGGAAAAACAGGATCGATAGAAGGAACTACTTGGATACTAGAAAAATAAAAATGTTGCAAAATATAAGACATACCTTAGTGGAGAACATTTGCTGAATCTGTGACCGCCGCTCCCTTTAAGGCTATGCTTGGTTTGAGGTGAGGTGAGGTGAGGTGAGAGAGGGTGGGGAAATTACCTTTTTGGATAAAAGAAATCCAAAATTTACCCTCTCATTTTTTTAAATTTTGGGTTCCCGCCCAAAATTTACTTTCTTATTCTTTTCAAAATTTTGGATTCCCGCTTAAAATTTAAATTCTTTTAACCCAAAAAGGTAATTTTCCCACCCTCTCTCACCTCACCTCAAACCAAACACAGCCTAAAGGAAGAAACTGTTTTTCAAAACATAATACTTCCAAATGGTCCTTTCTTGCCTGAAAGGAAGACCCAATTTTTAATCCAAAATAAGCTGTCTCTAAAACATAAGAGACCACAATGAAGAGTATGATTCGAATCCCTCCTCCAATGAAATTGCCGGGATTGCTTGTCCATGAAAACAAATCCAGGATTTATAATGTTGCTTCCTTCTGTGATTGTGTTTGAGCAAGAAAGTGGACCATCCTTATTGATGGAGGTTATGATCTGAACTTCCCAAAGCACTAGCCAAAGAGCTCTCATTTGAAGATGGTGATGAACATGACGAAAAAGCTAATGTGGCAAAGGATAATGACTGCTGTATTTCTTTGATCACCTGTTGTAGAGGAGTGATGGAGCCATCATGGAAAGCCAAATTCCCTTTCCTCCATAGAACACTAACAAGTATAATCATGGAATGAAGAAGCTGCAGTAACCCATCCTTTTAGAAATTCTTGTATGAATCGGGTGCATCACATTGTCGATGCAGTACCTAATAAAATTACATCACATCGATCTTATTAAATCCTACGCATTTAATTTTTCTTCTTTTTCCTTATTTATGTCATTTGAAAATGTCTCTCAAATCTCCCTCTCTCTCCCATATATATATGATTTAATGAGATCAATATGGTGTGATTTTATCAAGCAGTGTACAGATGACGTGGTGCATATCCGATTCATGTAAGAAACTAAGAATTTCTCCCCATCCTTCTGCAAATTTAATAAAGTCTCGCCAAAGTTGAAAACCTTAAAAGTCTAAGATAGGAAGTTTAATTGGTAACCCTCCAAACCAGATTGTATGAGAAAATGGGCAAGATATATATATATATACACGGACAAAACTTACATCCAATGCATTATATTCAATATAACCAGTTCATCAATTAGACAGGGTCACCTGAATTTTTTAAACAACTCAGCATTAACGGCATTCACTCACCGTTTACTCTCTCCTTCTCCATTATTTCCCAACTGCAGCAACAATCATGGAGGAGTACAATCGACAGAGGGGCATAGGCAATATAATCGATTCTTGTGGAGAGTGATAAAGAAGGAAAGAGCGATTCACTTGTTTTAATTTTTTTCAGGTCATCTTTGATTGGTGCATGAGTATATGAACCCTTTGAAAATTTTCTCCAGTTTTTCTAGTTCATGATTGATGATAATTGGATATGTTTTGGAGTTTGTTTTCTAGGATATTTGCTTCCATTTTGATTAGCTAGAAGCACAATATGAATGCTCACATGAAGTTGGAGATGTCAAATGATAAGTTGCTTTGGAATTGACGGAGGAGATTCTAGATTTCGAACAATGTAGACACAAGAGAAAATCCAAATGGCACTGTTTAATTAGTGAACTGATTGTACTGAATATAATGCACTAGAGATAAGTTTTATCCTATATGTGTATGTACATATGGGTTAAGGTGTAAAAATACCCTTAAACTTTTACTTAAAGTGCATTCAGCACTATATGCTTTTTAGATGTACAAAAATACCAAAATCATTAAAATGACATAACTGCTGTTACTTTTATGTTGTGGCCCCAGTTTTTGTAAAAAAAGTTACCAAAATGCCCTTAACTCAAAAAAAAAAAGAAAAACCCTTTTCCCCTAACCCTTGTTTATCAATCTACCCAGAAGTACAAGAGAGCAGCCTCGCCGTTTTCAAATGCCAGTGACAATGGCGGCATTCTCCACCAAGGACGATGGTAAATGAAGCATAGGGAATCAAACATAGCAACTACTTGACTTCTTCCTCGTCTTCATTGATCAGTGGAACCTTCACAACGATAACGTATTCGTTTGGAATAATTTATTTTTGGGTAATAAATGCTTATAAATCGTGATTCATGATATATGAGGTAAGTATGTGAGAGAAATTTTATTTCGGCTGGCGTAATAAACACTTATATTCAAAAAATAAGTGTTCCCAAACATACACGTAACATTGGCTCCAACATAAAAATTAACAATAGTTAAGTTGCTTTAACGGATTTGGCATTTTTGCTCTGGTTTTGAAAGTTCATGGCTATTTTTATACCTTCAAAAAACATATGGTGATGGACGCATTTTGAATAAAAACTCATGGGTATTTTGATACATTAACCCTATATAAATATATATGGTTCGATTACTTGATTTATAAGTATATTGGGTGAATGAATTATGACAGAAAAATATTTAATTTCTTTTTTCTGAACGGCAAAATTTATTGAATTTCATTCCTTATATAGCCATTAAATATATCATACAATAGAATTGACAAATGAATCATACGAAATAAAAAGAGAGTAACCTTAGTAGTTACACTATAAAAAAAACGTGATTTAGTAGCGGTTAAAAATAAGTATTCGTAGCGGTTCTAATCGCTACAAACTAGGTTAGTAGCGGTTAGAAAAACCACTACTAAATCGTACGTTGCAAGCGGTTTTGTAGCGGTTATATAAAACCGCTACTCAATCAAAAATAACCGCTACAAACTTTGTAGCGGTTAATAGTAACCGCTACAAAATCAAGAGATATTTGTAGCGGTTATATAACCGCTACAAATATGAAAAATTTTATTTACAGTCTTTAAAAGAATTTTTTCTTTGTAGCGGTTAAAAAACCGCTACAAATATATAAAAATGAAAATTTGTTAAAAATGACTTTTTTTATTTGTAGCGGTTAAGAAACCGCTACCAAATTTGAATTTCATGAAATTAGTAGCGGTTCTTAGAACCGCTACTAATTTCATGAAATTCAAATTTACCGCAAAAAAAATTAAATTTACCTTTAAAAAGGCGCGTTATTTAGTAGCGGTTTAATAACCGCTACAAATATTTAAAAATTTTTTTAAAAACACCCGTTGATATTTTTCTTTTTTTTTCAATATTATATTAATTAGTTTAATTTGTTATTATTTTATCTATTTCAATTAGTTTATTATTTAATAGTTTAACTTATCAATAAATTAAAAAGAAAAAATGTAATTGAATATGATTAGTATAAAATTTATGTTAATAATATTATTAACGATAGTTAGGTAATAAGGAATTATTATGTTTTATAATATAATGTAATTGTATATGAAAAATAAATGAAAATAAGATAGAGTTAAGATATATCTAGAAAAAAAGATGTTTAGAATAAATTTTATAGAAAGGAAAGAAGTATTCTAAAAGAAATTGAAAATGTTGTTACCATATTTGATCGTATTACTCAGCTCCTCTACTCATACGAAAGAAGTTGTAAATGAGAGGAAATGAAAGAAGGGTAAGGTGAAAAGAAATTGGGGAGTGTTTGAAATGAGTTGTGATAAGGGTATTTATAGGGATTCACGTATTATTTGTAGCGGTTAATGTAGCGGTTACTAATTAGTAGCGGTTATTTATATTTTTGTAGTGGTTTAATTATTTGTAGCGGTTAATGTAGCGGTTATTATTTAGTAGCGGTTTTTTATTTTTTTGTAGCGGTTGAATAACCGCTACAAATATTATATTAATTTTTTTTAAAATTTTTTTTTTACATTTTATTTTAACACAAATTTTTTGCATTTTTTGTAAAGAAAAATTTTTTACACTTGAATTCTACAAATATTATTTTAATTTTTTTTTAAATTTTTTTTTTACATTTTATTTTAACACAAATTTTTTGCATTTTTTGTAAAGACGAATTTTTTACAATTGAATTTGATCACTCATCGTCGCCATCCCTACAGAAATTTTGTAGAAAAATTATTATTATTGATGTTTTATTAAATTTAAAAAATTTAATTGAAATGACGTGGACTTAAAAAAACTCACCGCAGTAGAGGTAAATTGTCATCGCCTTCAGGGAAGTAGTTTTCAAAATCAGCTGGCTGAAATGGCTCACTCTCGTAGGTGATGTTATCGCCTTCACCCATATCGTAAAGGTCTCTTGGCTTTAAATGAACGACCATGTGCCAATCCCTATGCCGCTCGTCCTCGACATAATAAACCTGATGTGCCTCTGAAGCTAGAATATACGGCTCATCATCTTGAGAAATACCAGTATGAATCGGGCGTGAGAAATTGACTGATGTGATCCCTAGGTCGTCAGTTGTCAGTCCCCGAGAAGTAGTGGTATTTGCCCACAAACACTTGAACAGCGTCACGGTGAAACGGCCTTGATAATTAAGCTCGACCACATCAAGAAGCTTGCCATAATAAGGGACGCCTCCGAACTGCATGTTGGCGTCACTGCTGCTCGCATAACTCCTTGTCCCAAATGTGCCATAAACACCCGAATTCTGTGTTTGCAATCCCTGATCCCGTGAAACCGTGCAAAACTTAAAACCATTGACATTGTATGCTGTAAACCGTTTTGCATGATCAAGAGGGCCGATTGCGAGAGATCTGAAATCCGGTGAGTGTGGGTTGTGGTCATTTAGTATTCTGCGCGCAAACCAGGCCGGGAATTCTCTGTGGACCCTCCTATCAACTTCCGAGGATGTCTGTGTACGGATCCTGAGCTGACGCTTGACATGACTTCTGAATTCCCTGCAATTAATAATGGAAAGGCGTTAGTGAAATGAAAGTGAGAAATGTTACGAAAGATATAGATCGAATAACATACATGTGAGTGTACAATTCTTACCGTATGAAAGGCTCAACTTGAGTGCAATTAATCAAGACATGTCTATGTGCTTGGAACTTCTCAGTTGCCGTTAGTTTGAAGTTCTCAGTTGCTCCAACTGGTTTACCAACACGAGGGATAAATTCTCCTGATGTCGGCGCAGGTTCAGGACAATAGTCAACACGAGGCGGGCGGTTGAAAGCCGTCTCAAGATCATCAAAGTACCTTGAGCAAAAATATAGCACCTCATCCCCTATATAGCCTTCAGCTATAGAACCTTCTGGCCACGCCTTATTCCTCACATAAGATTTTAATTTCCCAAGGAACCTACGAAGTACATAAGAGAAAATTGATATAAAATGATGAAAAGGACGACGAGCAAACATTAAATACGGACAATAAATGAAAGCACATATTTAAAATGAGTACCTCTCAATCGGATACATCCAACGATATTGTACTGGTCCAGCGAGCTTTGTTTCATGAACGAGGTGGACTGTGAGGTGAACCATCACAGTAAAAAAGGACGGAGGAAAGATCATCTCCAAGTGACAAAGCGTAAGAATGATTTTCGACTGCAGCTGATCGAGCTCCTCAACGATCAAAACCTTAGAACACAACTTCCGAAAGAAAGAACAAAGTTCCACCAAAACGATGGAAACATCGGGAGGAAGTGTATTCTTTATAGCCAGAGGGAGTAACTGCTGCATAAGAACATGTGAGTCGTGACTCTTCAGGCCAGCAACCTTTCGAGCCTGCAAGTCGACACATCGAGAAATGTTGCTTGAATACCCATCAGGAACTTTTATTTTCTTCAACGTCGCGAGGAACACATCCTTGTTCGGTTTTGTGAGGGTAAACTTTGCCGGTGTAAATCTGTCATGCTCATCTGGCCAAGCGTCTTCACGAACTCCCATGTCGCGTAAATCTTTCCTAGCTTGAAGGTGATCTTTTGTCTTGCCGGGTTCGTTAAGCAGCGCATACAGCACATTATCGCAAACATTCTTTTCAATGTGCATTACATCAAGACTGTGGCGAAGTAAATTAGATCTCCAATGGAAGCGTGAAGAAGATACTTATCTTCTTCCACTGCTGAGGCGCCGAAGTCCTACGCGTCTTTTCGCGAGTTTGCGCTGAACCGTCGCTTTTTCCAAACTCGACGTCAACATGCTCAAGCTGCTGTAAGATATCTGTACCGGACAAAGTCTGAGGTGGTCCTCTTTTCTCTGGTTTCCCATTGAAGCGATTCCGTTGCAATCTGAACTTATGCGTTCCATCGAGAAACCTCCGATGCCCCATAAAGCACCACTTTCGGCTGTGGGGAAGGCGCAGTGCGTTAGAGTCGAAATTGTAAGCCGGACACGCCGACCCAGTGTGCACATTCCAACCAGATAATGTGCCAAGGCCAGGAAAGTCACTGATCGTCCACATCAAGGCTGCACGCATGTTGAACAAAGTCTTGCTGTGAGCTTCGTACGTCTCCAAGCCGACATTCCACAGGTCAAGCAATTCCGCAATAAGCGGTTGGAGATACACATCGATGTCATTGCCCGGTGCCTTTTTGCCTGGAATGATCATAGACATAATGAAAGAGCTTTGTTTCATACACATTCAGGGGGGTAAGTTGTAGGGAACTAAGACTACCGGCCAAATGCTGTAACTTGTGCTAAGATTCCCGAAAGGATTGAAACCGTCGGTCGCCAACACAAGCCGGACATTTCTGGGGTCAGTCGCAAAATCTGGAAAGTCGTTGTCAAACGTTTTCCAAGCAGCTGCATCCCGCGGATGTCGTAATTTACCGTCTTCGTTTTTATCAACGGCATGCCACCTCATGTGCTCAGCAGTTTTAGACGACATAAATAATCTTTGTAGACGAGGTTTCAAAGGGAAGTACCTGAGAATCTTTGCAGGTTTCTTCTTCTGCTTTTTCCCCTTCCGAATTGTCTTGTACCTCGATGTGTGACATCTCTTGCACGTCTCCCTGCTGAAATCGTCTCCCCAATACAGCATACAATCATTTGGGCACGCATCAATCTTTTGATAATTCAACCCCAACCTGTTGATGATCTTCTTGGCCTCGTAGAAGGTTGTGGGAATCTCGGCGTCGGGGAATGCATCTTGTAATAAGTCGAGCAACATCGACATTCCCTTATCCGTGATCCCACACAAGCACTTGATATGATACAATTTGATCAAGAAAGATAATTTAGAATATTTGTGACAACCTTGATATAAAGGACGATCTGCCTCATCCATCAAGCTGAAAAAATCCCGAGCTGCTTCATTCCCCATAAAAGCCGGCTCAGCACCGTGCACTTCTTCGTTGAAGTTGTCGCCTTGAAATCCAAACGCATCACGCACAGCATTATTCACAGGATCATCTTCATCTACTTGAACGCCTACTTGAGAACTTCGAGGAAGAGTATCGTCATATCTAATGCCAGCCTTCTCACCATGAACTGCCCAGAACGTATAGTCCTCAGGGAAAGGCTTCACAAGCAAATGTTCCTTCACAACATTTCGTGGATGCCACTTCTTGAACTTGCATTTCCGACACGGACAGACGATCTTGCCGTTACAGCTGGCGTGAGTGAATGCGAAATCTAAGAAACTGTTTAATCCGTACAAATATTCAGGAGAATTGCGCGGAAACCTTATCCATGATTTATCCATAGCTACAAGTGAGAGAGAAGAAAGTATAGAGAAGAAGATGAGTGAGAAGATAATGACGAATACCTAGAACCTTATATTCTGAAAATCCAACGTTTATAACTTTGTAGCGGTTATAAAACCGCTACAACAACCGCTACAGAAATTCCAACGTTTATAATTTAGTAGCGGTTACATATATAAAACCGCTACTAATATTCAAGCCGTTAATTGGTGGGAAATTCAAAATGTACTTGTTGAGTATTAGTAGCGGTTTTATAGCTATAACCGCTACTAATGTTCAACCTATTAGTAGCGGTTATCTATATAAAACCGCTACTAATATTAAAGCCGTTGGACATTAAATATAAAAATAATTTTCTAATTTGTAGCGGTTATACATAATATAACCGCTACAAATGTGCACAAAGGCGGCAAATTTGAAAATTCAAATGATTTGAGTGTTTGTAGCGGTTATGTGTAAATAACCGCTACAAACATATATATTTGTAGCGGTTAATGAAGAGAAACCGCTACAAATATATAAGTAAATTTGTAGCGGTTATGTGTTAAAAACCGCTACAAATATACATTTATAAATTATTTATAAATGTATATATAATTTATTTTTTTAAAATATATTAAAAAAAATAAATTATATATATATTTAATTTATAAAATTATTATATATTTGTAGCGGTTATGTACTAATAACCGCTACAAATATATACATTTGTAGCGGTTTTAACCAAAAACCGCTACAAATATATATATAATTTATTTTTTTTTAAAATTTAGATTTAAATCATTTATAAATTATTTCAATGCGATATAATAATATAAATATAATTATATAAAACACAATAAGAAAATTCTGAAATAAAATCTCATAAATATTTACAAATGTTTAAAAGAAAAGAAAATGTCCTAAACTAAGGAGCTGGGGGCTGATCCTCTGGTGCTCCCTCAGGTAGGGCTCCCTCAGATGCCGCTGGATCGGGCCGCTGCGCAGACTGAACCGCACCATCGTCATCAGCAGGAGGAGGAGCAGTAGGAGGAGGAGCAGTACTCGGGATGACTTAGTGAGGGACAGGGGGGACCGCTGGATGCTGCTCGTCCGGGAACAGCCGACGCCAAGCTCCTTCGAGCATAGTGTTCGCGATCTCACGCCACTGCGTCTGCTGAGCGTACATCGTATCTGCGTGTACCTGCAGTATCTGCTGCATCTGCTGCTGCTGCTGCGCCATCTGCTGCTGCGTCTGCTCCAGATCTGACCGCAGCTGGTCAATCGACTCGTCCCTCCGACGTCTGACCCCTCTAGAGCTGCCAGCCTCAGAGGCGGCGCTCCTGCCGTAGATCATGCTGGGTCTGGCGCCTATCCCCATCCCCCGCACTCGTCCGGGGTGCTCAGGCTGACTAAGGCCCGCCTTCAGAGGAGCCGTCGGGTCCACTGACCCCTGTGACTCCTCAGGCTGGGTCTGTCGCAGCTCAGCCTGCGACAGCTGCATCCGCTCCTGCCATTTTATGAAACAATTAATAATTACCATTTTTCATTATTAACTTTATTTTATAAAAAAATATAATAATAAAATAACTTACAATCGCCGCCTCTGCTTGCTGAGAGGTCGCAGTCCCGTCACGGTGTCTGTGTGTGATGGCGTACAGCTCCGCATAGTCCGTCTGACGATTCTCCTGCTGTGCCCTTGTCTCCTGAAACAATTACAAAACAATTAGTATTATGAAATAATCAGCTAAAAGTAAGTGAAGCACTTGAAAAGTTACCAGCTCGCTGTAGGTCACAGCAAAGGTCTTCGATTCTGCTGTGTGGTGGATCGTCTGCTGCGCCCGGATCGCGGCGTTCCTCTGAGAAAGCTCCTGGAAAAACAAATAATTAAATGTATTATAAAATTTGAAATTAAATACAAATTAAATTGAAATTATAATTTAATATTTAACAATTAGAAAATTATATATCAAAAATATAATAAATACATTACCTGCGCCTGAGGGCTCCTCCTGAACTGGACGAAACGCGCCCAGTCGTTCGGCGGCACGCCGTCCGGGACTCTCTCCTGCAGCTGCTCCAGAGGCATCGTCCCGTCCCCATCCACACTGTGGAACAGACGGTTCCTCCTGTTCCTCCAGGCGTCGCCCATCTTCACGAGGGCGTACCTCTTCCGGTTGGCCCGGACGGCAAACCGCAGCTGAAAAAAATACATTTAAATATCAATAATTATAAAAACCATAATTTAAATAAAATAATTAAATAGAATTAATTAAAAAAATATTAATTGAATAGTTTTAATTACCTGAATCACCTCCTCCCAAGCCTGGTCCTTCGGCCCCCTCGGAATGTGCCTCCAGGTCGGGAAGTGAAGGGGGAACCGCATCCAATTCGCTCCCAGGTCGCTCAGGAAGCGGTTGAGCAGGTGACCCCCATTGTGGATCGGCTGGTCAGTGCCCTCGTTCCACGGCACTACAACTCGCAGGGACCGGTCCATGCTGTTCAGACCGGCCACATCCAGCCTCCTCGTCGACACATTCCCCTGCTCATCTGCACAGTTGACCGCACGTTAGATAAATTATAATTCAAAGTTAAAAAGTTAAAAAATTAAAAAATTAAATAATTTACCTTCGACCTGCACCTCAAACCCAGTGGACCGCGAAGACGACCCTCGTGGGTTGTTCTGCTCCCGAGCCTCTTCCTCATCGAGGAACTGCTCCATCTCCCTGAACCCACTAATCGGGATCTCGAACTCCTCCTCGTTGAGGAAGTCCTCAACGCTAATCTCTGGCACCTCCACCTCAGGCACCTCAGCTGCGGTCGTCGCCTGTGGGATCGTATGCGGATCCTGTGGGAGGATGGGCTGAGATGCCTCGGTAGCCCTGCCTACGCGCTGCCCCCTCCCTCTGCCCCCTGCCCGGCTGCTGCCACCCCGTAAAGTCGGTCTGGGGGGCACAGGGGCCTTCCCCTTATCCTGTCCTGAAGCCATATCAACTGTACAAATTAAAAAAAAAATTAGTCCATTATTCTACAAAAATATAATAAAAATACAAATATAAATAAAAATACGTGTTATATACGTACCTCAAGTGTAAATACTGCGGAATACTGACCAAAAACTCCTATAGACTCGTCTGAACGCTCAAATATCGAATAAACCACTCAGAGAAACCTTAGGAAACAAAATGAGCAAAATGAGAAATGGAGGAGGGGAGGGGTTTAAATAGGCCGGATATTAGTAGCGGTTATTAAAAATAACCGCTACTCTAACCGCTACAAATATCCAAATTTGTAGCGGTTCTACAATAACCGCTACAAATATTCACAACGTTTGAAATTCTGTAGCGGTTATTGCCCAGAACCGCTACAAATTTGGAGTCTCTTGAAATTCTGTAGCGGTTCTTGCCCAAAACCGCTACAAAATTCTGACCTTTGGTATTTTGTAGCGGTTATTGTGCATTAACCGCTACAAAATAACCGCTACAAGTTTTGGCGGGAATTTCGCGCCAAATTTGTAGCGGTTTTTTGTAGGTAACCACTACAAATATTCTTGCCGCTACAAATTTGTAGCGGTTTAGGAAAAAACCGCTACAAATACTATAATTTGTAGCGGTTTAATATAACCGCTACAAGTGCACCGCTACGAAATACCTTTTTTTTGTAGTGTTAGCACCCTGCTTATACAAAGAAAAACATCTCCCGGCACAATAAAGAATTGGACTTTCCACAAAAAGAATTTTGAATTGGGTTGGGATAATCATAATATTGAATTCATAAAATACTCCTGCAAATTTTTAATATAAAATCTATTTTAATGAAGAAATATTTAAATATATCACAATGAAAATCATATAGGATATCAAATTTGATTGCTTGAATTAAATTTTTAAAAATAATTTTATAATTTATAAAATAAATATGTGAGAGTAGTTTTGCCACGGTGTATATAAAAGCACTCATCCGAACAAAGATTTTAGCACCAACTTTAGAAATGGTTCTACGTAAATAATACTAAATAATTAGATTTTACTATAATTAAATTATTTTTTACGAGCTATAATTAAATTCTAAATCGTCTAGCATCATGCGAATCGAGGAACAGAGGGAAAAATTTTAAATACAACTTAAGAAAAATGAAGATTACAAAAACAAAATAATATCAAATTCAAAACCTATATTATCAAAGTCAATGGAAATATTCATTTATCCTTTAATATCATATAAGATTTCATTTTGGTGCCTTTATTTTTATAAAGCATTTTTTCCACCGTTAAACCCTGATGTGGTTAAGTAACACAAATAGTTGATATTGAAAGTTTAAAAGTGGACAAAATAATTACCGATATATTAAATTTAATTTTTAAAATAATAATTATTGTTAGAAAAAATCCCTATTTAAGAATAATAATGTTGAGATTAAATGATTGATTGATAATATGCTTTATAAAATTAAGAGGCCAAACCTAAATCTTATATAAAATTAGAAAGACAACTGTATACTTTTTCTCATATAATAATAGTAGTAGTAGTAGATGTGTACCAAAAAAAAAAAAAATAGTAGTAGATAGAGAGGTAAGCTTTTTAAAACTATAAAAATAGTATTTGCAAAATAAATTTGTCAACTGGAACCTATGTTTAATAAGATTATTTATGAAATTTAAATAAATCATATCTAACTTACTTTGTTTAACTCATAATTGACTTGATTAATATGCTTAATTGATTACTTTTCAGATAAAAGAAAGGAAAATATGGCTTTTCTTTTCTTTTTTTGGTCATGCCATTTAAATTTTCATTGACTTTGAGTTAAAAAAAGTAAGTAAAATATGATTATTATATTCAATATAGTGTGTGTTTGTGTGAGCGTTTTGTACAGGAAAAACACACTTATTACGCAAGCCGAGAAAAAACTCCTCTCACATACTTGCCTCGTATACCGTGAATCACGAACTATAAGCACGTTTTGGACAAAAATAAGCCATTCCAAACGCACACATAGTGACATCGATCAGTCCGACTACATCTTAGGGAAATGATTTATTAGCCATTCAATAAATATTACTTTTTATTATAACAAGAAAAATACATAAATTTCTTATATGATTGACAATAAATAACGAATTTTCCAAATGAGGGAGGATAAGATTACTCAAATAATCTGTCAACTAAGTGCATGTTTGATAACACTTATTTTTTAAATATAAATGTTTATTACGTAAATCGAGATAAAACTCCTCTTACATATTTACCTTGTATACTGTGAATCACGATTTATAAACACTTATTACCCAAAAATAAGTTATTCCAAACAAGCACTAGATATCATGAAACTCAGGTACAACTAGTTTCGTAAAACAGTTAAAAGTTAAAAAAAAAAAAAGTAATTTCTGTGTAAACATAAGTCTAGTTTATTGTAGAGATAATATTAAATATATAAATCATCTAATGAGAATAATATGAACATATTAGACTCTACTCTATTAGAAAATAAATTAAATTCCTTTTCCTTTTTTATGTTGAACTAAAGGCCTAAAAACTCAGCCTTTCAAGTATTGTTCGACCTTTTGGAAAGTCAAGAATAACTTTCTCTTTTCTTTTGGAGGGGGACTAAATTATTTATTTCTAGTATTTACTTGATGATGTTTTATTAAAAAACTTTATTTTATTTTAAATCGTAAAGCAAACCTTTAAATCCCCAGGGATGAAATATCTTCATAGAGAAAGCTCGCAAAAAGTTAGCAACAGATCCTACCAAATATACCAACGACAAAATTCTTTTACCTATCTAGGAGACAGACAACGTCCAATATTAATTAATTATTAAAAAGGTATGAAATTAAAATTAAATCTACATAAAGTAAAACAGTGGAAAAGGACAAAAAAAAAAGAAGAGGGTGACACTGGACTGGAATCAGTAACCCATTTTATCTCCTCTAACTTCAGATTTTTTTTTTCTCTGGAAAACAGCTTTTTAATTTTTTTTAATAGAATAGTTTAAAATAAAAACAAAAGGAAAAAAGAAGAAGAGTTAAATTAATTTTTAGTTCACCCAACATCTGAAAAATATTTTTTCAGCAACATCTAATACTTTAAAATATTTTTTTTTTACTTCCAACTCTCTAAAGTACTCCTTCTGGTTCTTAATATAGAACATATACGAAGAGTTGATCTTGATCTTAAATATAAGATATATTTTTTATATTTGTCAATATTTTCTTAATTTATTCTTATTGACGCTTCCGTAACAACAATTAATAAGAAGAGGGAAGGAATGAATTAAAGAAAATGATTAGGATGCTTTAGAAAATACATATTATATTAACTAATTTAACTAATTTCTTTAATCTAATCAACTTAGGTAAATGTCTTATATTAATGATGAGATGGAGTATTTTTTTTTAGTTGTATAGGTATTTGTTGCTATTAAAAGAGCTTTTAAGGATAAAATTTCACAAAAAAAAATTACTTTATAATATCAAGGAAATGAGTGCTTTCAAGTTATCAGGATTCATATATGAGTGAATATTCTCATTCTTCTTAAAAAGTAATTTGACGAAAAATTTCTGATTTTTCCATAATGGAAAAGGATGAAAAAAATACTTTTACCGTGAATCTACTGAAAATGAATTGAATATGGTAAACACTACCGAAAAGAGGCTGTAAAGAAAGAAGAAAGAAAAGGGAAATAAGGCCAAGGAAGTGGGAACAGATGAATGAGTTGAAAATGAAAGGAGTGAGGTGGTGGATGTACGATTGTTCATAAAATGTGAGCAGCATGTGACGATACCTGAACTCTTCCCACCACATGTGGACCTCTCTCTGCAGTGTTCACTACCAGCCAAACCTTCGTTGATTAAGGTTATAATATTCTGGTTTGGATGAGCGATTGTAATGCTTAAAAGTAACTTTTTAATCGTAATTTATGGTATACGAGGTAAATATATGAGAGGAGTTATGTCTCGATCTATATGAAAAACAACTTATAAGCAATCTGATCGCTAAAACAAACATGCCTAATCTCTCCCTCCGGCTTAAAATATAAAAAGTTTTCACTTTTTTTAAGCTTTCGAGATTTAAATTTGTGTTCTCCTTCTTATAAAAATGAAGAAGCTTATTACCTCAACTAACAGTTTGTTAGCTTATTTCCCTTCTCATTTTGATAATGTTAATCATCTTAATTTTAAAGAAGGGTTAATACCATATTTAGTCCTTTAAATTCGTCCTTATTTTGATTTTGGTCTATCAAATTTCATTTTGTTTAAAACATTAACCCGTATAACTAAATAAAAACTCGTATCATTTTGCTTTTAAAAGCAACAAAACCAAAAAGAGGGTAAATAAAAGGACCAAAGATATAGTATTAACCCTTCAAAACAATTACATTTTGTTCTCTAAATTCGTAGTCAAACTTTTGATGACGTCCCAAAGAGAAATATCTCACTTCAATGCATTATTGCTTGTTCCTTCAATCATGATCTCAAACAGCCCTATTTCTCTTTTTGCTTGTTCCTTTTCAATGCATTATGCCATTATAAAAGGTTTAAATAGTGTGTGCCGAGTGATCATTCTCAAGCTGTATCAAACTCAAATGAGGATGAAACAAGAGCTGTGTATATATTACATTAGGGGTAAATCTAAAGTACATTTCTATGCCAGTCTGATGATATCAAACACACCTACAGAAACTGTTTGAGAAGGAGGCAGTGATTAAAAAGGGAAGGAATTTTTTTTTTTTTTAAAAAAAAAAGACAAATTACTTAAGAGCTAATATGGCTGCCCCAGTAATCCAGTATATAATATGTATCACTGGCTGTTAGTAGTATGTATTGCCTTGAATCATATCCTAAGGACCTAGAGTCTCTGACCTGGTTGTATTCGGCTATACATCTAGAGGATTCTTCTGTATGCTTCTATAAATCTGCAGAGTTGTAAACAAACCAAACCAAGAAAGGTATGAGAAGAAATTTCACTGAAAAAGAAGGCAAATCATGAAATGAAAACATCAGAAACAGCTTTCCCTATTAAAAATCAACCCCTGCTGGCCATTTCTATTGCCTAAATTGAAAAACCTATGAAGTATCAACTTGTCAGCAGGATTTAACCCTTGTGTTAATGGTAGGGAATAGTGGGGCATGCAAACTGTAAGGGAAAGATACCTGGAATTCAAATGAAAATCAACGAGGAGAGCTGTCCGCGGACTTAGCGGGTGGTTCTAAGTTATGAGATGAGCTAGTCAAGAATACAGCACTCTCATTGACCTCGAGCAATGAGGATGAGTCGGGCAGATCTCCAGCTGCATTTGTTGGGGATGCTGATAGGCTTGCAGGAAGCACTTGTTCCAGACTACCCCACAGTCCAGGAAACACAGAAATGAAACAACATAGAATATTAGAAAGTTAGACAGGGTTCAGGAACTTGAAAAAAAGAAGGAAACAAAATCAGGAATAGTGAAGCTCCATACTTTTTATCAAAGACTTCTGTATTTGTGTTATCCCTTTTGTTTCCCTCTATATTAACATCTTCCTGTTCCTGCTGTATCTCAGTAAGAGTAGCAGAGGGTAAAGAAATAGTAGGAGCCTGGGTGCCACTATAGCCTGCAAAAATGTAAATCATGACAATGTGAAGTGTCCGACCCTGCTTCAAAAGAACTTTTATCGATTTGTCTAACCTGAAATATCTCCTTTAAAGCTATCAGGAGTAAGAACTACATTATTGACATTACTATTAAGTTGTGGTAAGGGCAGAGTGGAACCGACAGAGAGACTGCGGTGATGATGGGGTATGGGATTATTCTTGAAGTCTGGAAGCTGCAGATTCATCAACCTTCTTCGTTGAAGATCAATGGCTTTCTGCAACTCATGCTGCTCCAATTGTCTTCTATAATGGATCTCCTGCGGACTATAGAACACTCTTGCTCCTGCAAAGAAGAACAGCGTCGATTAAGGAAAAATGGAAGCACATTAAACTCCTTAATGAAGAAACTTCACGCACAACTTATGGGTGTTACAAGATGGAAAATGCAATGAAAATTTTTCTTTTGAAAACTCAGTCTTCCATGGCCATGTAATGCCAAAAAGAAATTTAATTACCAAGGTGATCATAAGGTTCTTTGGAATCAAACCCCATAGGACTCAAAGATGGTGAAAAGTCTCCCCTGTCAAACTGCTGCTGTTGGTGTTGCTGTCTCCTACATCAATAAGACATGACTCATGATATTATCAATGGGAACAATAAGATATAAACCACTGACCAATAAAAGAAAACGACAAGCTCATACTTTTCTGTGGCTTTTCCTTTCTCCTTGTAGGGCTTGACAAGAACACGCGAATCACAGATAAAATGTGGGTTCCCTTTGGCTAATATTACTCTCACAGTCTCTGGATAGACAAAAGTAACAAAGCCAAACATTCGCTTTTGCTGGTACGGAATCCTCACATCTTGCACAGGACCAAATTGGCTTCAATAAAACAAAGAAACCAATTCAATGAAAATTCTCAAATTGGAAACATTGTAAATACAACACACGATCCTGCTTTATTACAAGCGAACCATTGACAAGACAAAATAAGGTTATTTCATTAGATACAGCAGCAGCAGCAGCAAACATTATCCTACATGTCCACAAAGTGAAATTTGTTACATGGATTGCCCTATTTTATTTACTTAAAAAAGCATAAAACAAATGAAAAAATTGAGTTTCCAATTCAGACATATGTTGACCTTTATATTGCCATGATCCCTTGTGAGCTCTCGAGTTATTTCAACATGTACCAGATGGGAAAATACAAATCGCAATATGAATTATGAAAATCGGGTACAAATATTGATATCAGATTCATATCTAACATTGGTACAGTCTATTTTTGGAGTATCAGTGAGTTAGATAATATATTTTCAGAGAAACTGAAGCATAACATAATATTTTCACCGTCTGTAACTTGTACTGCTTTGACAGCTTGAACAATAAGAATAACTGGCCACTTTGATCCATGGCAAAGAAAGGAACTAAATATAACATCTAAACAATTCAATGACATATATATTTATAGTCTCAATAGACCATATTTACTAGTCAAGTTGAAAGAGATTTCATGCTGATTGAACTTCAACGAAGACTTGATTGGCAAGCTGGAAACACACTAGACAATGCACATTGTACATGCTGTTGAATGGAAATATCTAGGTAGATGAAGTCCATTACATGGAAATCAAGACAAGTACCTTTTACATTTTCAGCTTTCCTTGCAAGAATTTATACGCATTAAGTACTTTATATTTGCCAAGATTCTTATCAGAACAAACTTAAACCACCTGCTTTCTCTCATAGGGAAAAAAACTACATCACAATTGATTCCATCTCCACATGGGAGGAACACATTAGGTTTGTGATCTGCAAACTACATAGCCTGATCAAAAAACTAAACTCCAGGATAGATGCAAAACGCATGACTTGTACACATGACACTATTTCAGGCTACCCCACCTCTTTTGTTCCCTCTCCCAAAACCAATCTTATGTTCTTCGGTTATTGATGTTCACGCATACCCTGAGGCAAGCTCGCATCAAGTATGAGAAAAGAGACTAGCATTGCTCTAAGAAACTTAAGAGGTTAAAAACAATACTAGAGCCATGGACAACTCCAGACTCACTAGGACTCCAGAATCATAATCAAACATTCACACTACAAAGAATACATTCAAGTCTTGCACTTGAAAACATGTGGGGCTCACTCAAGGCAACAACAAGATTGCCACGGGACACAACACAATACTAATATTGTGACACAACTAATGATTAAGTGCAACTACACCTGTCTCTGATCAGATAGTGTCAGACGCATACAAATGCAGCTCCATTTATGAACTATAGGTGCTTCACAGCCTATTATATATTTTGCATGATTCAAAGGCACCGCATTTTCTTGTAGAATTTACAATGTCTAGAAGCCATCATATCATATTTTAAAAATTTTCCATCATTTCAACCTTGATATCAACTTCACTGAAATGATCGGCATATTACAGGAAAGGAGTAAGCATGCTACACCTGAAGTAATCTGAAACATTTTCATCCTTAAACGTGCTCTCTGCAGGAAACGTTAAATAAATCTGTCTGGAAGCAGAGTTCATTCTCTCTGCTGATAACATCACTGAAAAGTCATTCCTTTCCGGCCTCCCTCTTCCAAAGGGGATAAACTCTTCACCCATCATTAATGACATTGCAGCTCTGAGATGCGTCACAAGACACCCAGGATTAAGTAAAATTAAAACAAAACTAAAGAGGATGAAAAGAGAGAAATCATGTTCATAATCTGTACATATAAAGAAAAAGACCTCTGGCTCTGAGTATCACTTTGCTGCTGCATCAAATAATTTAAGTGCTGATCGTGTGTGAGGCGCGATGAAGCCATCATTCTTTGCTGTATGGCCTTCAACCTCATAAATTCCTCACGCTGTTCTAACCCCTCAAACCTAGTTGGAGAACCAACAATGGGAGCATCCAGTGAATCTGGCAAAACGCCATGCACAAACTTGCAATTACTTCCATTTTTGCAGTGGCCCCTCGCAAAATAAAGGCAGAACTTATGCCCAATTCCAGGAACTGCTTCTTCATTCTCAAAACATACATCGCTGGCAGAGAAACACCTCCTATGAAAAGGAACAACGTCGCCATTGTTGACAGATGGCCAATTGTTAACCCCATGTCCCGATTGAAGTTGTGGATCGACCAAATCATCATTCTTGGAGGATGACTCGTTTAGAAAGGACAAGTAATCGTTCAATTGGTGCTCATCAACGAAGTCTTTAACAATGTTTGTGGGGTCGTTTGGAAACCCAGAACGTATATTCTTATAGGAGACTAAAGTGTTTGAGCTTGGGCTAATGGGGCTGTTCGGCAACCCAGACAAAACCCAAGAATGCGAAGACGGTGAAGATGGGTTCCTGATGAAGTCAAAACCATTGTCACCGATTCTGGGAGACGACTGAGAAAATGGGTTACTACTAGCCGTGGGTCTCGCTATGGGGTTAAGAGGAGATGGAGGCGAAGGTATGGCAGAAGAAGTCGAACAGTTACTCAACAGACCCAGTTGAGACTTAGCCCTGAGAATTAGCGAGCGAAGAACATGGTCAGGACTATGACACAATCGTACCAATTCATTCTCTTCTAGCCTAATGAGGAGATAACCCATGATTTTTGAAGCATTTTCGGGGTCAAGATTCTTGATTTTGCTGAGCACTATATTGGTCGCTTCAGAACAATCCATGGGGTAGTAGCTGTGGGTAATGTGAGAGTGAGGGGTTCAAGAAGGAGACTGTATTGCACCGAAGAACACTGATAATCTGGTTAGCAGTAGATTTTGGAGCCTTACGAGCGTGATTTGGTGGGTATTGCTAAACACTCTCTCACTCTCTTACACACTGTTTCACCGTCTGTATCTCTTTTTCTCTTTCTCGCTCTGTAATCTCTCTCTATCTTTGACGGATAGCGGTAGATTTCAGATCCAGGTAATCGTCAACCCTCTCTCTCTCACAGAGCCAACAACCTATCCATCTTCATAGATTATATGCTGGAAATTTTATATTGGTAACTCTGGAAATTTTCATTTTACGTCTGTTTTATAGAAGAAACCAATAAAACAATAATAATCATTGTGGGGGTATAATAGGATAATAATAATTGTTATTTTGATTATACACATAAATATAAATGATGGTTCCAAATTTGAAATTTGAAAGGGAGAGATCAAAAAATAACGCACGAAAAGATTTGAATACTTACCATTTTTATGAAATTAAATTAACTATGTAATTTATTTTTTTCTTTGACCTAACTATGTAATTTATTTGAATACTAAAATTTGAGGAAAAACGGTTACTTAACTATGTTAATAGTATAATCACATTTAAATGTATCACCATGTACTCCTCTCGTTCTAATTAAAGGGCAGAAAGAAAATTTTTTATTCTATTTATAGGATAGAAAGAAAATTTTCATATAAATATATAATTTTACTTTTTATTTATTGTTATCTTAACTTTATTCTTATAGGTATAATATATATTAAATAAGATAAAATTGAAAAATTTTTAAATTTTACGAAAAAATTGATAAAATTTAAGATTTTTCTTAACCTACAACATATTAAACATATTTTATAACTAAGGCCAAATGAGTGTGTTATTGATAACAAGAAAAAAAAAACAGAAAGAGGGAGACTATTTGAATTTGAATAGTTGGTCTACTAGAAACAATTTTAGTATCCTTTGATTATGTATGAGAGAAGGACAATACTTATGTTTATTCGTTTATATTTATTTATTGGGTCAAATTTTCTAATTAATTCTTGTTACGTAGACTTTCTTTAATAATAAAATTTACATTGATGAAATTTCAAAATTCAGTTAGATCATTATTGAAAATAAAAAATCACATGTGATAAGATTAGATTGTGGAATTGGGCGTCCTTGATAAATGTAATCATGATATCCATCCAAATTGTAAAATAAACTATCGAGATTCAACTCATAGAATAAGTTTTTTTTAAAAAAAAAAAAATTTAACTCTCGGAATAAGTTAAGCCAAGTAAATGAGACTATTAGACCCACAAAAATGATGATTTGATTAATTTTTTTTTGAACTAATATCATTTTATGATTGGTTTAGTATTATTAATTGTTTATAACGTATGATATCAAGGTAATGTGTTGGCGCAAAACAAAAAAAAGAAAAAAAAAGATATCAAAGTAATGATATACAACACAATCCAATGTGATGTTAGGGGTGTTCAAATCCGGGACGAGACCGGGATCACCTATTCCTGGGTCCTGTCCCGGGTAGTAGTCGGGATTGGGAATTCATTCTCGGTCCTGGGAAATTCCTGGTATAACCGAGACCGGGAATTCCCGGTGTCAATAATATAATTATATTAGTTAAATTTTTATAATTTAGTGTTTGAAGTGATTATTTAACACCTAATAAGGTTATAAAAATCACAACAATTGAGCTAGAATTGAAGAATAATATATTATTATTATTATCACATTCATCATTTTTGTTAATATATTTATATATTATATAGTTAGGATTAGTATCACGATATATACGATTTACCTCTAACTAAATATGTTATATATATTTTATCAAATGATAATTTAATTTATGGGGTAAAAAATACAAATATAAAAGAATAATTTATTTTTTAAGAAAAAAAAATGGGGACTGGGAATTCCCAGGATCACAAGGTGTGATTTCGGTCCCGGACCAGGCCATGACTGGAAATTCCCAGGATAAAATATCCAGGACCAGGCCGGAATAACCGGGATCAGGACACTTTAAACATCCCTATGTGATACTAAGAGTCGGTTATATCTTCATATAAGGCAATGTTAAGTTGATTGGTTACTTCTCAAGAAACTCTGATAAAAAATTGTAAAAAATCTCTTGAAAATAAAAATCTCACACGAATCCTTAATTATATTTTTCCCTGAAAATTAATTTATTGAGATCCAAGAAATGGATAAAGGAGGCCAATAATAATACGTTGGGCCTAGTCGAAAACGCTAATGTTGTTGGGCAATAGGGAAGAACTCATTGTCCGGTCTCCCTTGACCCCATCACATCACCCCATGTCACAGACAAAAAATTCTTAATCATGCACATGAAAAATGAAAAAATCATAAAGACAAACCCCTCAGTATAATATAATTACATATGAAGGCCCTAAATAGATAAATAACCCCCTTATAGGATGAGATAATTGCAATTTTGTGATTTACAATTACATGGCTTATGTATTGGACTTTCATATTTCCCCACTTTTCTTGTGCCATTTAACATCCTCAACATAATTATTGATATTAATTGGGGGTGTTTAAAGTATTCGGTCCCAGTTGTCTTGATTCGGTCCCAAACATTTTGATCTTAGGAATTTTTCATAACCGAGAATGGGTTCACTCTTGAGATCTCGGTCCCGCTTTTTTTTATAAAAATTTTTACTTTATAAATTAAGTTATCCCTTTATTTTTGTATTTTTTAGCTTATAAATTAAGTTATCATTTGATAAAATATGTATCACATCTTTAATTGGAGTTAAACTGTATATATCATGATGCTAATCCTAACTATATGATGTATAAAGATAATAACGAAGATGATGATGGTGATAATAATAATAATAATAATAATAATAAAATAGTATTCTTCAATTCTATATCAATTTGTATGATTATTATAGCTTTGTTAGGCATTAAATGATCACCCTAAACACTAAATTATGGAAAATTTAATTAATATAATAATATATTTTAAATTTAATCTTTTAAAAAAAAACCACTAAAACTCGGGATCGGGATGTAATTTGCATTCCGACAAAAAATCAGGATAGGGATTGGGGGATCCCGGTCCCGACCTAGGTTTTAAACACCCTTAATATTAATTATGGCGGAAAGAATTATTCAAATTAATGGAAGTCTAACGATTCGAACAATTCCGCTGAACACCAAAGGATCAAATAGGGTTTGAAATTGACCAAACACAAGTTGATGTTTTGATTTTTTCTGGATTACCAACCCATGTTAAGTATGAAAGATATAGACTTTCATCTTTTAATCAACAACTGCTTGAAAGTTTATTTCCCAACTTTGATGTATGAAGCAAACATAATTAATAGCACCATAAATCCTTTACTGCCCTTCACAGGTAATATAAGGGTTTGTTTGAGTTAGCATTTGTAAATTACGTTCATCTAAATTAAGATAAAACTCATCTTATATACTTACCTTGCATACTGTAAATCATATTGGAAAAATAGTTTCTACTGTTAATACAAACATGCACTAATTTTATTCGTTGTAGTCTCTTGTTTACTTTTATCTCCAATCATTAATATAAAAGCTACTTGAGAGTTGGATTTGATCTAAAATGTACGATCTCAATCCACAATATCTCTCAAATTTATTGTATATTGTACTGGATGCTTGGAGAAAAAATTTCCCTAGGATTCCCTATGTCCTTTTTATCTTCGGCATACCATGTGGTTCTTTTGAAAACCAAGTCTATTTTGCATATTTTGACTTTGTTACTCAGCGATTTTCTGAAGTAGTTCTCAATTTTAAGTACTATTACCTCTCGTTTTCTTGAGTAGTTACTAATTGCTAGCAAACTATATATATATATATATATATATTTCCTCCGAAAATCAAGGACTCAGTTGGTAAAATTTAATCTGTAGAAATACAAAGGTATAAAAATATTTAAAATTGCAAGTAATAAACTAAAATACAAATAGTTGTGCACAGAACAATTAATAGGAATAATAGGATCAGGATATCTCATGTGTAAACCAAAATACAAATAGTTTGATGAATAACTCTTAAGCCCCGATTGATACATTGAAAGTGAGTGTAGAGAAGTGGAGGTGACATTAATAAGTTGGGCTGTTTGGTTGATTAGAGCCCACTTCCATATAGAAGTAACTTCGATAAAAGATGATGGAATCATGGAACTGACTTTCATATTCCAACCATGAGAATTGGCTACACTTCCCTGGAAGCCAATTTATTTTCCTATTTTACCCTTAAGGTTTTGAGCAACACAACCTTCCTGCATTCAGGTTCTCCGACAACCACCTTCAACTATGACGGCAACGACAAGCCCCTAGTGGATTCGTGACAGGCCGACAGTGACAGAGTTCATCAGTGATAGAAACAACGAGCCCACTTTAGGCACAACATTCGAGCTTCCAAGTTCTTCGATTTCAATTTCATATCAGGCAGACTTCAAGCCTCCATATTCGGTCCTCAAATGTGACCGTCACCAACGATCCTGCCCCTCTTGTGCGACAGTACCAATGACCCTCCCCTCCCCACTTTCGAATCTCACTCTCATCCCTTGCATCATACCCTCTCGCTTCCTCAACCTCTATGACTTCCTTTCTCTCCTCAAGCATGACTAAGATGATTCCTAAAGCTCTTCACACAATCTCAACACTTACACAATCACCGATCTATTTCATTTTGCTATTTATCGCTCCATCTTTGCATCTTCGATAGGTTGGGGTTTATGAAGATATTGTTTATCTTTGTTTTTGGGTTTGATTCTTTTGAGATTAATCGTTCTTAGGTTTATTTTGTGATCTGGATTATGGATGAATTTATCATTAATGGTAGAAGTTCAATCCTAGAGGTGGAACAGTGAAGAAGACGATGAATGAAAGAAGAGGCTGATCTTTTTTTTTTTTTCAAATAGAGTATTTTGGTACTTTTATATTATAAATACATATATAAATTTAAAATAATACTACACTGCCATGGTCATACCAAACACACTTTTACCTCCAATCCTACTTCCATTTTCATCAAAAATTCTTCCAAGATATCAAATAGGGCATTATATCATATAATATTCTCTATATTAATAATCAATATTCGCTAGTGTCTCTATGTTGAACTTTGGATCTTTAAACCACTCTTTCATCTTTTAACAATCACATACAGATACTTATCTAACTAATCTAAACTTTATTCATCAAACAATTAAAATGAAACAAAATAACAAAGGACATATTTATCTATTTCAAAAAGATAATATAAATATTCTTGTTAAAAAATCAAGAAAAAATTCTAATAAAATACTATTTGAATTTATGAACCCCAAAAAAGTCTGTTAACACTTGTAAATGACTGAAAGATAACCTGGTAGAATTCTAGAATTTTGAAGGTTATGCGTTTTTATCAAAATTCTACTAATATTTTAATTTTTCAAAAAAGTGTTAGATCTCATGTTTTGATGATAACAAAAGTATGGTTTAAAAAGGAAATGATTAATAAACAAGTTTGAACAAAGTAATGACAGGAACTAGCATCACTTGAAGTAAGCATTGGAGTAATGAAGAAAGGCCATGAGAAAATGCTGAGAAACCTGATGAGAAGCAAGTTTTCTAAGGCATTACTCGAGGCGCTACTCGAGTAATGAGACAAAACTTGAAGTAACCAAGGAGAACTTCCAGTAACATGCCACCATTACTCGAGGCGCTACTCGAGTAACCGGGTAAAATTTTGAGGTTGCTCTCGGCCTGCTAATGTTACTCGAGGAGGTACTCGAGTAACCAAGTAAAAACTTCCAGTTGCCTTCAAGTTTTCCCAATGATACTCGAGGAGCTACTCGAGTACCAGTGTTTGTGAAAATATGAACCTCTCGGCATTTTGTACCACTGCGAATGTTACTCGAGGAGCTACTCGAGTAACCCTGTGAAAACTTCCAGTTGCCTTCAAGTTTTCCCCATGATACTCGAGGAGCTACTCGAGTAACTTTGTTCTGAAAATATGTAACTCTCGGCACTTTGTACTACTGCCAATGTTACTCGAGGAGCTACTCGAGTAACGCACTGAGGTAAGTGAAAAACTTGAAGTTGCTACCCGATTAACTTGATATGATCTTATCTTATTTTCCTCGAGTTCTTACTCTAGTATACAAGTATCTAATGTTGTATTTCAAGTGGATTCCTCGAGTAAGTACCCGAGTATGCAGAAATATTTCCAAGCTAAACCTCAAGTCATTACCAGAGTAAATCATGCACAAGAAGTACATTTACTCGAGGTGGTACCCGAGTAACCTATGCAAAAATGAATGCATTACTCGAGTCCCTACTCGAGTAACAAGGTAATTGCTCTCGGCATTGAAATCCTGCCAACGTTATTGGAGTATAGCATCGAGTAATCAAAAGATTTTTTGAATTACTCGAGGTGTTACCCCAGTAAGCTATGAAATTGCAAAAGCATTACTGGAGTAGCTACCCGAGTAAATAACTATTCCCAAAGGTATGAAATTTAGTTTACTCCATGCACTACCCGAGTAATCTTATATCTATTCATTGACTTGCAGTTGAACAATGATTTCACGATGTTACTCGAGGAGCTACTCGAGTAAACTTCAAGGGTTACTCGAGGAGCTACTCGAGTAAGCATACCCAGAATTTTAGAAATCATTCAAAACTTCATTATATTGTTTCCTATATGATTAACCTTTCATTGTATTAGTATTCTTAGTCTATTTACAGATAAACAATGAAGAAATCATATCAAGAGATGAAAGTCAAAAGAAACGTTCAAATGCCAACCACCGCCAACGGATATTTTTCAAAAACTTGAAAAGTCAATAGTGGCTGCGCACTCACCAACGGACGAAAGGAAGTGTTCCAACGGTCATCAACAACATACCTATATATATGGGAACCTTCAAACAGAGAAAGAACAACCAAGCACACATACGAACGCATCATTAAGTTCATTGCTCTGTTTTCACATTGAAATTGTATTTCTATGCTTCAGTGATTATCATTTACTCTGTAAGAGAGATATTTCATTCAAACTCAATATTTGTTATTGAGATAACTTAAGGTTGTGGAACCTTGAGTTGGGATTGGATTACAACTTGTAAGGGGGACCGAGTGTCCAGGTGAAGGAACTTGCTTGTACTGTGGTGCCAAGAACCCACTGAATCTTGGAAGTTATAGTGAAACTCTCAGAGAAGCTCTGAGGACTGGACGTAGGTCAAAGTGGTTGTGGCCGAACCAGTATAACTCCCGGTGTACACTTCGGTGATATTTCTCCTTACTCTTTACTGCTTTATATTCACCGTCAAATTCTTATAATTGCAACGAAAATTTAGTATCACCCAATTCACCCCCCTCTTGTGTGAAACGCTTGTTCTTACAAAAAGGTGCCCTTATCGGAGCACAACCACTAGCTGCTCGCCGGAGCTTTAGTGCAGGCCAACCAGCACCCTTCGACCACTGGATGGCAGCTACTTTTTTCAAGGAGGCAACTACCTTTTTTTTTTTAAAAAATGTGGAGCCAAGTGGTAGAGATGAGATTTAAACTAACCCTAACTTGGTTGGATCCAACAGCCTTAACCATTGGGCCACCAAGCTATCATTTGACATGTATTTGTACAGGAATATATATGTATAATACATATAAACGATTCTGGCAAAAAAAGTAAAAAACATACATATAAACAAGTAATAATATTTAACTAAAAGAGTAAAGAGAATGACAAAAGAAGTAAATATATTAACTAAATGAGTAATAAGATTAACTAAAGGGGCAAACGCATTAACTAAAGTTGTAATGGTATAAACTAAATGAGTAATGATATTAACTAAAGGCTGATATTGACTAAATGTGTAATGAAAATGATTAAAGGCGTAATGATATTGATTAAAGACATAAAGATGTTAACTAAATGAGTAATGCAATTAATTAAAGGTGTACACATATTGACTAAAGGTGTAATAATATTGACTAAATAAATAATGGTATTGACTAAAGGCGTAATTATATTGACTAAATGAGTAATGATATCGACTAAAAGTGTAAGCATCTTGATTAAAGGTGTGATGGTAATAAATGAGTAATGATATTAACTAAAGGCTGATATTGACTAAATGTGTAATGAAAATGATTAAAGGCGTAATGATATTGATTAAAGACATAAAGATGTTAACTAAATGAGTAATGCAATTAATTAAAGGTGTACACATATTGACTAAAGGTGTAATAATATTGACTAAATAAATAATGGTATTGACTAAAGGCGTAATTATATTGACTAAATGAGTAATGATATCGACTAAAAGTGTAAGCATCTTGATTAAAGGTGTGATGGTATTAATTAAATAAGTAATGGTATTGACTATATGCATACCAGTATTAATTAATCGAGTAATGATATTAACTAAATGTGTAAATATATTTACTAAAGTTGTGTTGCTAATAACTAAATAAGTAATGATATTGACTAAAAGTATAATATTGTTGGTTATATGAGTAATGACATTGACTAAAGGCGTAAAAGCTGCCTTTAGTTAATACCATTACGCCTCTAGTCATTTTCATTACACATTTAGCCAATACCATTATACCTTTAGTTAATATCATTACTCATTTAGTTTATATCATTATAACTTTAGCCAATATCATTACTCATTTAATTAATACCATTACGTCTTTAGTCAATACGTTTAAGCCTTTATTTGGGAAAAAAAACGTCTTAGCCTTTAGTTAATCATATTACTCATTTAGTTAATATATTTATGCCTTTAATCAATACCATTACGCCTTTAGTCATTTCCATTACTCTTTTAGTCAAACATCATTACCCCTTTATATGTGTTATATATATATATATATATATATTCTTATGCATATGTATATATCAAATGGCAGATTGGTGGCCTAATGGTTAGGGCTTTTGAATCCAACTAAGGTGGGGTGGGTTCAAATCCCACCTCCACCAGAATTGGGAAATTGGGTCTAGATGTCAAGTTAGCCCATTTAGGCTTGAGCCCGTCAAGAGTAGGGTTTATAATTTAGAGGCTCCAGAAGAAATCGAACTTAAAAGGGCTGGCCCTGCAACCTTATAGGCCCGGCCCTTTTAGGGCCGTTTAATATTCTTTTAAAATAAATTAATATATAATATCATTATATCAAATTATCAATATGAGAGACATCTAAGTACCTAATAGAGTATTAGTAACAACCTAACACTTATTAAATGCTTTGATTTATTTGGTTTTTTACAATGATTTATTCATTTAAACTTTAAAAAATAGGCTAATTTGGATAATAGATAACTATTTTAACTAGAAATTTATGTATTTTAAAAATAATATATCTCAATTTAAAGCAAAATAATAAATAAATTATAAAACTTAAAAGTGAATTTTATTTGAATTAAAATGAGTTTACATTCAAGCCCATAAAGGGCTAGCCCTGTAGGGTCGCATGCTTCAAAATTGGGGGTTTTGTAGGAAGTGGGCATAAACAGGCCGGCCCGTTTAGGCCCGAGCTTGTGAAGAGCCGGGCGTAGGGTTGGGTCAGCTCGTATTCCTGGCTATAACCTCCACCACTTGGCTCCACATTTTTCAGTAAAAAAAAAAAGTAGTCTTCTCCCCCAAAAAAGTGGCCACTTGCTCCGGAGCTCCAGCTGGTCGGCGATGGTGCATTTTTTTCTTTTTTAATTAAAATATTAGGGGCATTTTGGTAAAAATACACAAATTTTAAAATTCCAAATTCCTACCCTATCACCTTGTTGTTATTAGGGGTGTCCAAAGTATCCCGGTCCCGGTTGTCCGGTCCCGATCCCGGAATTTTGATCCCGGGAATTTCCCGTCCCGGCCGGGACCGGGACCGGGATCTAAGGGACCCGGGACCGGTCACATACCTTGTGATCCCGGTCCCGGTTTTTTTATTTTTTTTAAAATTTTTTTCTTAAAAACTAAGTTATTGTTTTATTTTTGTATTTTTTATCCCATAATTTAAGTTATCATTTGATAAAATGTGTATCACATATTTAGTTGGAGTTAAACTATATATATTGTGATACTAATCCTACTATATAATGTATAAAAATAATAACAAAAATGATAAAGGTGATGATAATAATAATAATAAAATGTTATTCTTCAATTCTAGATCAATTTGTGTGATTATTATGACCTTATTAGATGTTAAATAATTACT
Organism: Inga leiocalycina; assembly: GCA_963242795.1. Taxonomy (NCBI): domain Eukaryota; kingdom Viridiplantae; phylum Streptophyta; class Magnoliopsida; order Fabales; family Fabaceae; genus Inga; species Inga leiocalycina. The sequence continues at coordinate 68,734,676 of OY725325.1, forward strand.
TTAAACACTAGATTACAGAAAATTTAACTAAAATAATAATATTTTTTAAATTTAATTTTTTTTTAAAAAAACTGGGATTTCCCGGTTTGATCCCAGTCCCGCCTGGGATTACCAGGACCAAACCGGGACCGGGATGCAATTTGCATCCTGGCCAAAAACCGAGACCGGGACCGGGAGTGGTAGATCCTGGTCCCGGTCCCGATTTTGAACACCCCTAGTTGTTATATATAAGTGTTAACAGATTTTTTGAAATTTCATAAATGCAAATGGTATTTTATTAAAATTTTCTCAAAAATCAATTATTCATGTAGTCAAATTCACACTATTATCTTTCTTTTATCAAAATATTAGTGTTATGTTTTTTTAAAAAAAATGGCAAACTAGTTTACCAATTTAAAGATAAAGTGATTGATAGAATACTAAAGATTTAAAGTCTGAAGTATACTTTTAATTCTTTAAGTTTACATTATGTATATTTTTGGTCTATTAACTTTATAAAATATACTTTTGGTTATATCACGCCCTTATCTTTATTTCACCTTTATCAGAGTATTCGTGGAAAACAATATGCGGTTCGGTAGGCAACACATGAATAACATAACTATACCGATAATATGTGCATGATTACATAAATTCCCCATAGGGGTTTGTACATGATACTTACGATTAAGGTAGCCGCACAAGGCTACTAGGGTGTCTAAACTCATCACAGTGAAACAGAGACATCTTCTCATCTTCGTTCCACTATCGCAATCCCATCGTGCGGTACTCTGCATTGTTGTTTGCATATCTTCTGTCTTCTCCTGTCTAAATTGTTGGTAAGGGAGGGTGAGATTTGAGAGAATCTCAGTAGAAAACAGATACCATAATGCATGCATGATTGATGCTATGTGTATGACATGTTAGTTTTATCTAAATGTATGCCCCATAATGACATTTCTGCATGCTCAATGTTTCATACAATAAGACTATGGCCACATCAAAAACAGAAACAGATATTCATTTATTCAAATATGCTCTACACAATCAAGTAAAGCAATCACATACATCATTACATAAGCAAAGATATCAAAAACATGCAAGTAAGGTAAGTCCCCTACCTCTAATCTTTCTCCTCGATTTGCGTGCCAACAGCTCAGGGCTCCATATTCGATCCTACAATGTCAAATGTACTATTTAGACACTTCCATAGTGTTTCTGGGGGTTATACGAGTCTATATTGAAAAATTACTAAAATGCCCTTGGGGATCCGCCCGACTCCGTTGTACCTGGTCCGACTGTACTTTTTCCTGAAATTCTATCCTGGGCTATCCTGACAAATTTTCACCCAAGAAATCCATTTCCAGACTCGAAATTACTAAATTCACTGCCAAAAGACGAAATTGCCCTTGGCAGCCCTTATTTAAGTGTTTTAGGGGTATTTTCGTAATTATGCTTTCTAGGCTTTTTCCGAAAAAGTTCCCAACTGTAATCCCACCTAATTTTACCTCCTGAATCTAATGGAACCATCAAATAATTGAAAATCCAACTTTAAAACCCATTTCTAGAGCTAACTGAAACTTATAAGAATTTAGGAAAAATTGGGGTTTTTCGGTTTCGGCTGGGTAAACGCGTTCCTTTCTACTCCTAACCACTTTATTGACTATTCCGTTAGGTTACAACTACCATTTAGTATCAATTTGGGCAGCATAACCCCTAGGAAAACCCATTTTCCATTTTTACAACCAAGGACAATCCGGCGAAATTTCACCGATTAAATTATTCATAAGAGCCAGAATAGTCAATATACAAAGGTTTGGAAGTTACCTCAAGCTCCCACTGGCTCCCCCTTGATATGGATGAACTCTAGGTGCTCAACATTCAAATTTGAGCTTCCAAACCTTAAATCATATGAAAAGGAAGCTTAGGAACGAAGTTATTCGCATTAGGAACCGATTTACCGAAGAAATCACTTACCTTCGTAAGTTTTTTCCTCCCCTTCTCTCTCTCTAAAAATTCTACATCTCCTCTCTCTAAATGTTGAACTTCACGTCAGTTTATGCTTGAGGAAGGAGATGAAATGTTTTAATAATATATCAGAAATTTAACTAATTCATTTCCCAATTTTCGGATTTTTACAAAATTCTGGCAGATTTCTGCCTAAACTTTGAAAAATCATAACTAATTCTAGAAAAATCGAATTGAAGTGATTCTAAAGCCTATAGAACCCTTATTGAGTCTAGTTTCAAGAAAAAATATATAATTTTTATGAATGAAATCACAAAATTCCCAGAATTTCGATCTTTGCATACTGTTCCAGAAATTTCATAGTTTTTCTTTGCTGACTTCAGAAATTCATATTTTTTTTTGTATATAGCTCTAATTGAGTCATATAACCTATCAAATTAAAGTTTAGGATGTCTACTTTCACCTTGTAAAATTTCATAATTTTTGCTCATCATTTGATCTTTCAAAATCATATGACAAGCTCACTACTTTATAGGCAATTTCACCATAAACATAATCACTTTCTTCAAAATTAACCATTTTATTTTCTTTAATGCCCCAAAGATATAAGGAACATTAGAGAATAGATTTGGGACATCTACTAAATTGGGGTTTAGTAGTCCACTCAATTTAGGCTTATTCCAAAACCTCTAATCCCAAAATTCGGGGTATTACAGGTTATATAATTTTGATACCGTTAATGTTACTAATTGAAAACGCAAATTCAAATGGTGACTTTGTAAATTTAAGTAATGACTGTGTAATTAAATACTACTAATCTTAAATTTAAAATACTGATAAATTGAAAAATATCTAAAATTTGTGTAATTAACTGCTATTAGTCATCATTTGAATTCACCACATTAGCATTTTCTGTTAGCAACATTAATAGTGTTAGAATTATATGATCAAAAATATACTTTATAAAATTAAAAGATTAAAAATATACTTCATATAAAATTTAAAAGATTAAAAGTATATTTTAGTAAAATTTTAAACTATTCTTTCGCTGTTTTTGAAAAAAGTCAAAACATTTGTATGATGTGATAGAGGAGGAAAAGAATAAAATCACGATCCATGAATTATAAACGGCCTTATATTTTTTAGTTCTTTCTTTTCTCTTTAGCCCATAATGAAAGTTATATAAACAATTAGGGTTGAGTAGTGTAAGGACCAATCCGTCACAATATAATGAACTAAGATTCGAATATTCGTTGAGAGAAATGTTTACATTTATAATTCAACAATACTTTAAACTGTCTAATAGGTGAATAGTGAATACCTAGCAAAATTCTTTTTATTAAATTAAATTTATTTATTTTTTTATGAAATAATATAACCACGATTTTATAAATTATCAATTTTTTACTTCTAATTGACAATTTAATAATAGGATGAGATAAAGAGAAAGAAAATGAAAAAAAAATGATAAGGAGAGAATCAAATCGTTTTTTTTTTTTTTTGCCAAGAGAGAATCAAATCGTATTACCCGGATTATTTTACCAAAAACATATATTATTCCCCGGGTTTAAAAAGAACTTTGGATTGGATTTCATCGGCCCGGATCAAAAGGCCTAAACCTGCCCACATTCTTTCATCCCAAAACTCTATCTATGTTCTCCTGTTCTTGTTTGTTTTTTTTGGACGAGACTACTGTTTCAGTGTATGAAGATTGAAGATCGAGATTCTTCGCCTCCGCTGATAATTTCTATCTCCTTTTCTATTCCATTATTATATTAACCGAGAAACTGATTATCTTCTTCAAGTTGATTTTGACTTCATTCTTCTTTTTCCCGAGTTGTGGAGAACTTGCCCCCATTCACAACGCCAACTCCAAGTGAAAGATGGCGGTTGCATTCATTTGGAGTCTGCAAGATCGCTGGCCTTTCTCGTTATTCAAGAACGATGACCTGAGGGCTTCCAATCAATTGGTCAGGAAACTTTCGATTCCTGAACACACTAAACAATTTGTTTTTGCCATTCGTGATCCTGAGACGCAATCCGTAATTTACATACTTTCCGCTTTGAATTTGTCTGAGCGATCAGCTTTTGATGCTGAGTGTCTTATTAAAGAGATTAAACCGGACGCTGTGGTAGTTCAATCGGATCTTTCTATTACGGAATTTTTGTCTGAAGAGAATGGACTAGAAGATGGTGTTGCTGCCCCACTACCTACTTCTTCTTTTGGGGTAATCAAAAGGTGTTTTATTGATAAGATTGGAAAGGAAAATTATGAGTCTGTAGCAGGCAATTTTGTGCTGCGTAAGATTTTTGGGACTAGTTTTCACGGGCACTTGGTTGCTGCTAAGAAAGCGGCTGAGGAGGTAGGATCCTCATTTCTTGTGCTTGAATCGCCATTAGGAAAGTGTTCTTGGGGTAGTCCTTCCGGTGAAGTTGATGCCACAAATCATTTCCAAAATTCTGTTAGTAGTTTGGTTCCTCAGAAAGGTGCATCTATGGCCTCTTTGACATTGAAGAGGTTTTCCTTGAGTAATGAAGTTCGACCACAGCTAGTTAAAGCCTTATCTTTCTATATTGATTCACAATTTCTTGGTCAATCCCCTTCAGTTTCAGGAGGGGATTCAACAGAAATTCGGCCTAGTGGCGATTATGAGGCTCCGGCTTTTGCCAAATCACTCTATCCATTACTTGAGGACTTGCACGATATATTTGTTGATCTCCCATCAATTGGGATAGCGCTAGCACATGTGCAAAAGATGCTGTTAGATATAAACAGAGGTGAGCTTCTTGATGCAAGAATTATCTCTGAGGTCTACCGGTTCCGTGTTGCAGTTGAAGGGCTGAGAGTGGCTCTGAATAACAAGGGTCTACGGCCAATTAGCAGGAAAGATATTTCTACTATGGCCAACACTGAGTTCTCAGAACTTCCAGTTGACGAAAAGTCTTATGCGCTCTTTGCAAATGCCCTTCGTAGTCAGACTGATAAGTACAAGACCATAGTTGCACTTGTTGATGCTAGTGGTTTAGCAGGTCTTAGGAAACATTGGAATACCCCTCTTCCTCGTGAAGTCAAAGAGTTGGTAGGACAACTAGTAACAAATTGTGAAGTTGAAAAGGTTGACTCAAATCAAACCAACAGGAGGCGATTATTGACAGAGAAACCTATGGTGGCTCTAGGGGCAGGAGCAACAGCAGTTTTAAGTGCTTCCTCTCTGAGCAAAGCAGTACCAGCATCAACTCTGATGAAGGTTGTAACCCTCAAAGTTCCTACGTCACTCAAATTCCTTTTTAGCCATACACAGAAAGCACTGGCTTTTGGCCTTGGACCATCAAAAGCTGTGGTTCCTGGAATTGCGAGTTCAGGTGTCAAAACATCTAGTGCCCTCAAGGCAACTTTGTCAGCCGAGAAAATTCGGGCTGTTGCACATAGTGTTATAGCCTCCGCTGAAAGAACCAGTATGTCAGCAATGAGAACCTCATTCTATGAGATAATGAGAAAGCGAAAGATACGGCCTGTTGGGTTCGTACCTTGGGCGACATTTGTAGGTAGTGTTGGTACGTGCGCTGGCTTGATATTGTATGGAGATGGGATTGAGTGTGCTGTTGAATCTGCCCCTGCAGCTCCCTCCATTGCCAGTTTGGGGCGTGGGATCGAGCATTTACATCGGGTATCTGAAGTGGCAATGCAAACAGAAGGAACAAGAATCCAAAAATCTATAGAATCTTTAATAAATAGGTTTAAGAAGGCAAAGGCTTGATAATGCTAGAAAATAACTTTTTTTGAATAGTTGTTAGTGGTGACCTTCTTAAAGTGATGATGACCCAACCTGTCTTGTAAGAGTTCAGGAAATTCTTCTGTACATATATTCATGTCATGCAATTTTTACTTGGTATTTTGATCTGTATAAAGCATCTGTGTCTGCCATTTATACCAGAATTATTACTGAATTCTTTGATGAATGCAAGTTAAAGTATGTACTTTACATCTTTGTTTCATAACTACCCTTCATAGCGAGCCTTATTTGATGACTGATGCATTTTGTCAAACCTGCATCTAGTAATGTCCAAATATGATATGCTGATGAGTATCTCAGCTATGAGAACAAAATGTGGGTTTTATTTTTGCAGTTATTTCTATAGATTCTGAAGGAGAGCCTTGGCACAGTAGAAAGGTTGCGTCTATGTGACCTGGAGGTCATGGGTTCAAATCTTAGAAATAACCTCTCCGCTTGTAGGGGTAAGGCTGAGTACATCTATTTCTCTCCAAACCCCACTTGATGGGGGCCTTGTGCACTGAACCACCTTTTTTTGATTTCTATAGAATCTAGATATTTGGATATTTTAATATGCTATTTTGCTATAATATCACAGTCATATCTGAATTAACTTTGTGAACACTAAAAACTCCAGAACATAAAATCTTTGTGAAAATTATGGTATTCCTCTATCCATAAGCAGCAAGATAACAAATATCATCATATATTGCACATTGCCAAAGAGTCTTACCTTCTTTGACTCCTCCTGAAACCTCTAAAGTGGCATGTGGGAAGGTTCTCTGTTCTGTTACCATTTTTCATGTCCTGCAGTGGTTGCAAGTGTGTGGCACTTCTGAAGTAGTAGTGCCTTGACACCTTGCAAGGCATGTTCCCTGAATATCTTGACTATTCAATAGTATTCACTATTGTGTCACTTATTATCCTTACCAGCTTTAAAAGATCGTGCTAGACAATTTTTCGGATAGAAATATTAATTTTGGACATGAACAGCAAGGCTTCTTCAATATTTATGTGTTTATGCCAAATTGCTAAAAACAATTAGCTTTGATTAGATTTAGGGCCTATTTGTGATTGGGACTACGAGATTATTTCCCCTTAACTTTTCGCCAATGAGAAGTAGGTGCCTTGTTTTAATTGAATCTGAAGGTCTGATACAGACATACAGTTGTATGTCTTGATGTTTATATGTGGCATGTTTTTGGGCTTCCAAATAAGCAAATCTGTTTCTGCCCTGTTTAATGGAAATGGAGATTTACAATAGACTGCTAGGTATTGTTCTAGGGAAGTTCTCAATACATTATTGTGTCAAAAGTTCTTAACTCTTTCAAGATCATTGGGAACCGAACTCTGGTGAAACCTGAAAGCTATGTTCTTCTGTTTGAAAAACTCCTGGTGAAGTTGATATGAAATCTCAGATTCAACAAGTTGATTTACAAGCATAATTGTCATAAATCTGCCATATCCATTGCCGGTGATACGCAACAACACCCCCCCCCCCACCCCACAAAAAAAAAAAAAAATCTTGAGTTCCGGTTTATGTTAATGCAGAAAATAACTTTGGTAGAGTCCTGCGTATTTGGATTTTGGCTAGTCAAGATATGTCACGTGTCGTATTTACTCATACAATTTCGAGTTATTTTTAAAACTTAACTGTTCTCTAATTGACAATCAATATTTGGTCGTCATATGTTGCATTTGCTCGTCATTCATATCAAATGAAGGTTTTTTTTGTCCTCCGTTGGATATAAGTATCCTCCTATTGGAGGCAGTTATTTGAGGTACTGTTGGCCACTACTAAATGTGGGCACCTCTTTTAATAGGGACTCGAATATTGATTCATCACATTTTAGGTGACTAGCCTCTTCCACTAGACCCAACCCCGTTGGTATCAAATGAATTTTTGACATTTGAACTTCAAATGTATTTTCAGTTCAAACTTATGGGCCAGTAAAAAAAACTTCCATAATTTTTTGGGCCCAAAATGACATTATCTTGTTTATGGGCCCTAAGTAACATTTATCCTAATCAAAAACTGTGCAAATTCAATTAAATTCAGGATTTTACCAACAAGCGTTAGGTATAGTGGAAGGAGTTAGTCTTTAACAACGTGGGAACCAAGATTTAAATGTCTGTTAGAAGAGGTACCCACATTTAATACCCGATAATGCCTCGAATAGAATTGTCTCTAATAGGAAGATACCTATACTTAATCAAAAATAAATAAATAAATCCAGAATTTTAAGCTGAGAGAGGGGATTTTTTCCCCTTATCGTGGAAGGGGGAATTATTATTACTTGAGACATTCTTATCAAGTTATCATATAGAGCGAGAAAATGAAAATAGCAATTCATTTCACACTCTTATCTAAATTGTACAATAAGAGTAATGTTGAGAAAATGTGTTACAATCTAGAATAAAATTCCTCTTTTTGTCATAGAATTTCTAAACTGTGAAATGGGTCACGACTAACGAAGGTAAATGTTATATTCCAATTCATTTCATTATAAACTCTTAATCTTTTCAGCAAGAAAAATAAAACTCTTAATCTATCTTCCGATCCAACATCAACTGTATGTAAATTTTAGATTTCGAACGGCACATAAAATTAGATTGGTCTTGCTTTATATAACAAAATATTAAAAAATATATAAAGAAAGATTAGTATTGGTTCTACCTTTCCAAGGTGTTAAATCTTAGTAAGTGCTTCAAGGTATCCAACATGCAACCTCATACTTATAAGAAAACACCTATTCTCTCTAGTCCTTAATATAATAATTAGTTGACTTTTTTTTAGAGAGGTTAATTAAACTAAATAAATTATTTAACTCTAGTATATGTTATATATCATTAGATTATATATCACTTTATAAGTTAAACAATTTAATTTTAAAAAAAAAATGATAAATATAAATATTTCAATATAACTTATTTAGCTTCTTTAATCTTAAAAAAAATCAATTGTTTCTTATAGCAAGGACCGGTTGTAATATGTAACTAGATTATAAAGCCATTAATTAACGTTGGAGAAGTATTTTATATTTATTTAATTGATAAAAGTCTTTTTTATAGGAAAAGAAGAAAAGAAAAAGAAAGAAGGCTGCCGCCGTACGGAAGAAAGGTGAATTACGTTGGCATTATTGGATTTTTGAAAGGGAAAACGTGGGACTGTGGTGGTGAAATGAAAGTGGCTCTTCCACTCCTAAATTCAACTCACTTTTTTATGCCCTTTGTGGGGTTGACTCATGAGTTATGATCACTCATTTTTGCTGTCCTTGTAATTTTTTATTAAAAATAATTTTTTGATAAAATATTAGAAAAATATTGTAGCAAAGAAACTATTTATATTAAAAAAAATTTAGTTTCAGAGTTTGGTAATTAAAAAAAAACAACAACGTTACTGTAAAATTATTGAAACAAAGGTGCATAAATTAATAATGCAAATAAAAAATTTAAATACTAAGATAATTAATAATTTATATTTTTATCCTTGAAAAATATTTTTGTTCACTTTTGGTTCAAAATTGTAGTGGGGAGTTACTCATATTTGTGATCATAAGAGGGAAGTTTTTAAAAATTTGTTCAAGTTACACTCATGAGCCTTCTATAACACAATAAGAGCACTACAAGCATAAAGATACCTCATATCTAAGGGACTTGATGCCTCACCCAACATATATAGAGGCTCTCTCAAGTGTGTTTCCATTCTTTTTACCTAATTTCTAGTAAAATATATATTATTTCAGATAATCATATAAAAAAAAGTAATGAACAAGATTACTAATAGAGAAGTTATTTGCATAAATATAAGAGTTCAGTTACATTCATTGTATTCCTTCAGTTCCTTTTTATATGACAGGATTCTTGGATATGCTATGTTCCTTTTTTTTATCCCTAATAAAACTGGACACATACATTAATTACCTAAATAAGAAACAAAACATTACAAAAAATTACTTATGCCACTTCTGCATTTAATTAACTCTTATGTTTAACTAAAATATTATAAAGATAAGATTAGGGGATGTCTGAAAATTTTTTTGTAAACTTCCTATTTTACCCTCAATTATAAAAATTATTCATGCCACTTTTGTATTTAATTCTCTTGTTTCACTAATTAAAACACTCCATATAACATATTCTCTCTATTCTGCATAAATATATGGAGGGCATTTTTGAGAAAAAATTATTTTTAACATGTTTATTGCACTTAACTAATTTTAACTACCTTTTCAAATAACATAATTCAGTTAATCTTATCTCATAAAAAGGAATGGAGGGAGAAAAGTGTTAATATAAAAATGTGTTATCAATACAAAACATAAAACTTAGAAAACTTATGTATAATTTCGGCTAAATAGAAATTAAAACCTTCTAAAACATTTTTTTTATAAATAAAAAAGAAATGGATGAAGTAGCTTAAAAGAACTTCATATATGTGTGTTCTGATTAACTTTTGGAGAATAGCTTTTACAGTTTATGAGGTAAGTATATGAGAGAAGTTTTATCTCAATTTACAAAAATGTGCTTCTGAAACCATGGTTTTAAGGGAATAAGAGCACACACGAATCAATTGGAGCTTGGCCAACTTATTCCAAACTGGTACTATTGCCTAGATACATATTAAATTGCACGTCTCATCAATTATTTGGCCAATTTAATTAACACAATATAAGAAGTGTATAAATCAATTATTTGGCCAATTTAACACAATATAAGAAGTGTATACACACACATATATGGATACATACATATAAATTAAAATGAAACACGTAATTTAAAAACGCTATAAATAATGTGATTTATAATATATACTACAAAGCCCACTCTAATTGTTGTAACTTGAAAAAGAGAAACTCATTATTTAGAAGCTAGAGGGTGTAGGCATTAGAGAAGTGGTTGCGTAGAATACGGTGTGTGCTGTGAATATTAAAAGCAAATGGGGCACATATGAAAAAGTGAAATGTGCAAGTCAATTGGTTGGAAGGCACACAAAAAAATAAAATAATTATTGAAGATTGAAAATTTGTAAGTGTGGTGGGTTACATCAATAATATTGCGAACAATGTCAAATTTTGATGTAACACCAATTTCAGCATTAATATTCAGTTCCCACACTCACATGGGATCCATTTACTTCTGATCACACTCGCATTAATTACATGTCCTCAATAAATCAAGATTTCTTATAATAATCTCAATAATTTAATCTAATACTACCATTATTGCAAACAACTTCACAATATAGTGTTTGCTTTATCGTTTGAATTTTATACCTTCAAGTCAACAAGTGCTCCCAAAATGTCCTTTACATATTGTTGTTTGACTACCAACTTTTATTATCATAGAATCGTTTACTTTAAATATTTTTTTAAAAAATATCAAATTATTAATTCATATTCTAGTGTTATTATTAGATTCAAAAGCTCTTAATATTAATTTGAGAAAATTGGTGAAACTCACTGTTTGAAAAAATTTATCGACAAGAAGGGTTTGAACTGATGTGTTGGCACGAACTTTCTATATATGAAATTATATAAAACACTTATACTTGTTGTGTATAAAAATATATTAAGTCTTTTTAGTCAATCAAATTTCCAAATTGGAACTTTTCACTAATTATCTGTATTATTTTTTCCATTCATAATTTCAAGTTCATCAATGTTATAGAATAGTGAATGTCGAGCTCTAAAGAGATAACAAGAGCATAAGGTTAGGATAGCAAAGATGAAAATATTAATATGGATGCGTAGCCATGTAAAAAAAGATAAGATTCAAAATGATCATATTAAAAGTTAGGTAGCCGTGGCACCTATTTAAGAGAAAATGACTGAAAACATTTGATTTGTTTTTGACATGTACAAAGAATGCCGGTAGATCGAACTGCCAATGAGGAGGTTAGAAATTAGACGTATGAAGTCTAATAAAAAAGGATAGAAGGAAATTGAAAAGAATGTTTAAATGAAGTCATTAATCATGACTTTTTGGTTTATTATCTATAATGACATTGTGCGATTCATATAATAGACCTTAGGGATTCAAATCCTAAACCTTGTTTAATTTAGAGGTTTCAAATCTCTTCTGGTCAACCCTCAAATAATAATAACTTTGCCACTAATAAGTAAAGAACTTTTTGTCAAGTGTTGCCTTCATTGTATTCTTCACATCGCTCTTAATTTATGAGTTTTTTTGCTTTTTGAAATTTGACCACTGACTTGCCTTCATTAAAACTTAAACTCTGATCAACACACACCGAACTTCTTCCATTGCAATCGTCTTTGAAGAATGATAACGGTTGATTATTGTTGGACGGGAATCTCCCACCTAAACACATATAAATTATTTTTCTTACATATTAAAAAGTGATATTTTGTTGGACCAAAACAAAAAGGTCAAATAATGAACTTATGTTTCAGACGAAAAATGAAGCCACCCTTTTGGTCTTTCCCACCTCCCTTTCACTTTGAGACACTTGTGAACTTCGTGGCCTTTTATTTCTTATTATATATATAAAAAATTAAGAACACTATCTTATCAATGTATAAAAATAACAATCGAAGCCACATTCTAAAGCTTTATTTGTTGATTTTGCCAACCATACACAACGATCTATATTATACTAACCCTTTAATTAAACTATTGATGATTCACATTTCAAGAAAGATCTATCAAAATTTATAGCTTGAGATTTGAGAAGAAAGCTGGTTTCCATTAGTGGAAACGAAAAAATATATATACGAACTTCAAAGTCCACGTGTTCCTACGACCCACAAAATTCGGATCTACTTGACCAACCCATATGGGTCATGAGGGTGTATATATATATATATATATATATTATAATATATATATATATAAATATAACCTTAGCCCTATGTCCACATTATTATTATTATATTATGATAATTAATCATATTCATTTGAATCATCAATATTCTTATTGTTATTATTATAAGTACATCAATATTCTTATTGTTATTATTATAAGTACATCAATATTCTTATTGTTATTATTATAAGTACACTCAGTGTGTGTTTGGTTGGGCTTATTTTTAGACAATAAGTTCTTATTATGCAAGCCGATATAAAAGTCCTCTCACATAATTACTTCATATACCTTGAATCACAATTCATAAACACTTACTGTCCAAAAATAAGTTATTCCAAACAAACACTTATAATCTCATATTATATTCCTAGGCCTGGTAAGAGTTTTATTCAGCCTGTCGGCGGGGTTGACTTTTATCATGACAGAAATGCCCCTGTTATCCTTTCATATTGCTCCGCAGTGTGTATGGTGGGTACTAGGTAGATAGAAATGAAGAATGGTTTAGGGCATTTTCGTCCTTTTAAAAGAGTCAAAAGTCATAGCAAACCTAATCCCTGTTTGGTTTCACATGCACACAGTCCCTGGGGGTTTTTAATTTTTTGGCGTCTCTATCTTACATTCAATAAGCAAGCCCTACCATCACCATCATAAACTGGCCCCTTCTTCAACATGCAAGTAATTAATTAAATCATAATTTACCATCGAATTTATTATGGCTTGAATTTTTTTAATATAATTTGCATTTTTATCATAATTTTTCAGTCAAGAGGTTTTTTTTTTTGCCCACTTTATAGTATAAACTATTATATCTGATCCTTAATATACTTTATAGTTAAGTTTCTTTGTTAAAGTATGTTTTATATTAAGAATAAAAAAGAGTATAAAGTTTAAGAAATTTTTGTTTCTTCAATTCTAAAACCCCTTTTATTCTATTTATAAGATTCGAATAACCAAATCATATAATTTAAAAAAGTAATTAAAAATAATAAATTTCTCAGAAATAAAACTTTTTTTTTTTTTGGGATACAAGCATTATAAAGAGGTTTAGAGGGAGTATCAACCAAGAATATAAAATATTCAATTCAAGAAAGAAAAATGTTTATTTTTGTAGATATTTGATGAACTTAATATAATCATGAACGTCCGATCACAATCGAGCGGCAATAAGACAATGTGGACCCACTTCCCAAACGAAATGCACAAAAAAGAGTGTAAGCATGATCATATTCCATAAATATCACCTCATTTAGGGAAGTAGACCCAAACCATGCTCAAATATATATATATATATATAGAAGGCTAGCCCAAACAACTTTGCAATCCCACCATCTTCATTCCCTCTCTCTCTCTCTCTCAGAAGAATGAAGGCGAAGCAGTTTCATCATCTCTTTATGTCCCTCTTTCTGGGTTTAATTCTGCTGAACTTCTTCACTCCAAGAATGAATGCTATAAGGATCAAGTTCTCAGGTCCTTCTTCAAGTTTGCAAGAGCTTCATCCATGGCGTCACACCTCTCCTTCTCCTTATTCTTCTTCTTCAAGCACCAGAGATATGGAGTTTGAGTCTCAGAAGCGAAGGGTTCCCACAGGCTCTAACCCTCTACACAACAAGAGATAGAGATTCTTTCTCAGTGCTTTCGCTTCTTATCAGGTTCTAGGTTCAGAGAGTATGATAATGTGTTTTATATATATAGGTTCTTTAATTATATTGTTTAATTGTTGGTCTGTCTTATACAGGGAATTAAAAGATATACTACCTCCGGTCCTAAATATAGGATAAAGTTTGTAGTGCAAATTACACTACAAACTTTGTCCTATATTTAGGACCGGAGGGAGTATTTGTTATTATATGGTGTACGTAGGTGTAGCAGATTTTGAGAGATCGTTGTATTTAATTTGTTTTGTACAGAGGGATAAGGAAAAAGCAATGAATTATTGAAGAGTTGATGAGTGTGTTTTGATCGAGTACGTTTTTTTTTTTTGCTCAAAAGTATGATTCTGCAGAAGCAAGCACATGGTGCTTCTTCTTCTTCTTCTTCTATGGCGTAATGATCAGCATATATATATATATGGAGGATAATATGGATATATTCTTTATATAATAATTCTGAAATGGGGTTCTTCAGAGTATACTGTTTGGTTTGCTGAGAAAGGTGAAAGGAAAAAGAAGAGAAAAGGTGGATATGTGAAGTTAATTCAGAGAGATGGTAATTGGATGTGAGAGAGAGAATATATATAAATATATATAAATATAATAAAAGGATACATTAAAGTGTATGGGGAATATATAGAGGGGAAGAAGAATAAGTGAAAGGGAAAGGGCATAGTGGTATAAAAGAAGGGATAAATCAGTTGGGAAGTCATTTAATCAGGTCAGTGTGTGGAGGTGATAGGCCCCAGACCTTAAATACCTCATTACTTCCCTCAACAACCCTCCCTTTAATTCTCACTTCTCTCTCTCTTTCTCTTCCTCCAATATCTGCCTGTAAATGACATTGGATTTCACACACCCAAATAAAACTGTGTTATAGTAAACTCTCTTATGCTTTATATTGTTGATAATTGAATTATGTGGTTTAAAAAAATTTAAAATAATAAATATGTCTTAAAATAATTTTTTTTAAGTATGTCTTTATTTATAAGAGGCAAGCAAAATAGAGAAATATAGTAAACATAAGTGTCTTAGAAATAAAATGTATTTTGGAGGTTTTATTGATTATTATTTTACTCCTCATCAACAAATCAACCCATCCAATAAAAAAAACCTTTTTAATTTGATGGGAATGAATGTAGAAATACTAAATCCTTCTATAGCGAATTGAGAATTTTTCTTCTTCTTTAAAAATTGGATATTTTAACCCTTTAATTAATATAATATATATAATTAATGAGGGGTGCTGTTGGACTTTGGGTCCAAGTCCGCCCTTGATGGGCCGGACTATTTGATTAGGAAATAAGTAGCCTAATCAAATAAGAATAAAATCAGCATAAGATGCAGATTTGGGAATATTTAGCAATAATTATGGATTTGTTAAAAGAGGAACAAATCACCATAATCAGGGAATTAATTGAGAGACAATTAATTCCTGTCTTGGAGGGCAAGAAGGAGTGCACACGTTTCCTAATTAGTGGCCTCCATAAACCACTATAAATAGGGTGTGCCTCCTCAATTGCAACTCGCCCCGCCATTGAGTTTTCTGGCAATTCCCTTCTCTCCTACCATCTTTCTGGTTATGGTGATCTGCTGTGCAAATCACAATTAGGCTCTAGTAGTCTAATAATTGTGTGGGCACAAGTATGAAGTATTGTAGCTTTGACCCGGATCCGAACATGGATTCGTCCAGGTACGCCTAATCTCCTTT
Source organism: Inga leiocalycina (assembly GCA_963242795.1). Classification (NCBI taxonomy): domain Eukaryota; kingdom Viridiplantae; phylum Streptophyta; class Magnoliopsida; order Fabales; family Fabaceae; genus Inga; species Inga leiocalycina. The sequence goes on from OY725325.1 coordinate 68,750,585, forward strand.
ATTAGTTAAATAATATTTTTTCCCTACAGGTGCAAATAAAAAAAAATTATTAAATGTTGAGACAACTCTTAACAGGCTTTTATAAAAAAAAATCAAATCAATTCAAATTTTAGGTTTTTATAAAAGGAATAAGAACGAGTACATCTCCTCATTTTACTTTTACTAAATCTTTCTTTGGAATGCACCGTATATATAGATACACGTTCAATTACAGGATGAGTATCTATTTATCCCACACGCATGATCGATGTGGTCTCTTTTCACTACTCCTCACTCGATCGTCTATTTTTTGTTCTTTGGGTCAAGTTATAAAAAGGTTATTTAATTTGCTTGATATAGTATAGTAAGTGCAATGTTGATATGGGTAAATATTTTATATGGTAAACGTAACTTGTTTGGAAACGAGTATATGCTACTCATCGTTTAGAGATCTAGAGAGAGAGAGAGAGAGAAAGAGAGAATCGCACCATTGCCTAAATCAATGATGCATGATAAATGTTTATACTTCTTGCATGTAAACCTTAAATTTATTATAACAACAACTTTTGTTCTACTAGATGGGATCGGCTACATGAATCGCACGACGTTATTATGCTTTGTCAAAAATCATATCTTTTGATATATTATTAATCAAAAGATCTCTCTCTTTTACCTTATTGAACGTTCGCTTCGGTCTTCTTCGACTTCGTTTTATAATATTCTATACTGCTTGATCAACTCTCCTCACCGAAGTATTCAATGGCCTTCGTTGAATATGTCTGAATCACCTCAAACAACTTTCTAAGATTTTTCCTTCAATAGAGGCCACAATAACTCGTTCAAGTATATGAGTATTATGAATCTTGTTTTTTTTTTTGTATGACCACATATCCATCTCAATATCTTCATCTCAGCTACCCCCAATTTATGTTCATGTTGTCCATTTTATGTAAACATTAAATTTATTACTACCACTAATTTCACTACAAACTAGCTAGGTTTTACATTTAGGATTGGAGGATTATTATTTTTTGTTAATAGCATATATGTTTAAGAAAGGAAAAATGTTTCTATAGATTATTTGATTTACAAAAGTTTAGATGAGTTGTGTTTTGGGGCTCATCAATGTTAGGGCATACCTCCAACCTAGAGAAAGCTTACAGAGATTCTTACATTAGCAAATTTCTATAGGTTCTAATAAGTATAAAAAGAAAAAACAAATACTCACATGTCCTAAGAAATTTAATTTGTTTTTGCAAAGTTTAACTTGTAAATATAAAAATTTGATTTATTAACATAAATTATAAAATTTGATTCGTAAATAACACAACTCAACTTCTATGAAATTTTGGGGATCTATATCTGTTTAATTTTCTTATATGAGACTTATGGGTAATTTTCCTTTTAAGAATCTCTTAAGTAATAACCTAACCTTTACAATGTGTATAAAGTTATGTGATGATGATGATTTAATTAGCATGGAAATGATTGAAGGTCTTTTTTCCCCAGAGATTGAAGATCAATAAAAAAAAAAAGAAGATAATGACTGTTCTTACAAATTAAGTTTATGATAATATTGGAGGTTCCTTATATGGGAGGTGTTGGGTTAATTATGGCCTCAAGGAGGTCAATGTACTTAGGTGTACATGTAGATGTGTCTTCCTTTCCATGGAAGAGGGCTAGGTTAAGGATATCTTTTTTTTTTTTAAATATTAGAGGTTCCTAATAAAAATAATTTTTAAAAGAGTGATAATTAGTGCCTATGTGAGTTGACGTTTGAAAAACACGTTTACGCAAACTGAGATAAACTCCTCTTACACACTTCATAAATCATAAACTACGTTGAAAAAACATTTTATACTGTTAATCCAAACGGACACTTAAAAAATAGGGTACAAAGAAAATGATACTTATTAAAATTAAAATTAAAACAAATAGCGGAGTAATGTTAAAATTTGTTATAAGGACAGCTATATGAGGTTAAATGCTTGTCTGTGATTATGTTTGAGATATTTAAAAATCCTTATTCACGTGAATCAATACAAACTATTCTCACATACTTATTTTGTGTATTATAAATTATTATTAAAAAAATATTTTTTAAAAATTCAGATCATTATTCCACACAAACACTTTTAATAGTGCGCGTCTTGATTTGATTTGTGAACCTTTTAGATGTTGAGAAAACAATGTGATAATAATCGCGTTGAATAACAGTGTCTGTGGGTTAAAAGGCTCAGCTCCCCCGCCACGCGTATTAAAGAAGCGCGTCTAATTAATTATTTGGTTCTCTCCTTGTTCTCTGCACAAAATATGATGCCCGTTGCGCGTGTATCCACGCCCTTCCCCGTTCCCACTCTAGGTGGGTCCCCTTCCGTTCGTCCACCACGTCATATATGTTTTACAAGTGAAAAAAAGTTCTTAAAAATTATAAATATTGGTAGTAAAAAAATTATGATTCTTATTAAAATATAAATCAGTTGCAGGGAATTATTACATAATAAAAATTTTATATTTTTTTTCCAAAATAAAAATATTATATTATAGCTATGGTGAATGTCTTTAAATTTTTGGAGCATCACTTTTGGCTGTTATATCACTAATGTGAGCACATTCATAGTTTGATTACCTATGAGAGGCTAACCAATTCTTTTTTTTTTTTACTTAGGTATTCATTGCTGATAGTAATAATAAATTCCCTCACATCATAGATTTTCTGAAGGGGTTTTAGTGTTAACCACGAAACCTTTTCCACACACACCATTAGGGGTTAACCTCTAGTTAGATGCTTAAAAAACTCAATTAAATGCTAATTGTGTTAGAGCTCGTGGTTAAGGGCTTAAGGCTAACATATTCCTTTGATAATGCCTTACTTGGGCTGGGATGCTTTCACATTCACATTTAATAGACGCAATGTCCTATTGTGTTTGTACGGTTGGCAAAAAAAAATATGTGTTTTTGAATTAGTATGATCAGTCGGCCCAGAAAAAAAAAAAGATCCAAGTTGTTGGATTTATGTGTTCCATACAAGCAAGGGTTTAAGGGCCATATCACACATTCATGTTGGATTAACTTCATTTATATGAGTTGCCCAAAAAAAAAAAACTTCATTTATATGAGGGCGGCAAAACTGGGCTCAAAACAGCATCCGTCAATGTCAATTAACTCCATTTATTATGTTTATGCATATTAACTAGAGCCGGGAATATAGGTCGGCCCTTCACGGGTTCGAGCATAAACGGGCTGATCTGTTTAGGCCTATTTGCTAAAAAGTACCATATTTTTTTAGGCCCGTGGCTCTATAAGGTTGGCCCTTCATGGGCTCGGGCCTAAACGTGCTTAAACTCATTTTAATTCAAAATAATTTCTTTTTAAAATTTTACAATCTATTTATTATTTTGCTTTAAATTGAGATACATTATTTTTAAAACTCATAAATTTTTAGTTAAAATAATCATCTAATGTCTAAATTAGCATATTTTTTAAAGTTTAAATTAATAAACTATTGTAGAAAATAAAATAAATCAAACCAATTAATAAGTGTTTTCCTGTTATTAATACTCTATTAGGTACTTAAGTGTCTCTCATATTGATAATTTGATGTAATGATATTGTATTTATTAATTTATTTTTTTAAAAATATTAAACGGGCCTAAAATGGTCGACCCTTTTAAGCCTACTTCTCTTTTTAGCCTCTAAATCATAAGCCCAACTCTTGAAGGGTTTGAGTCTAAACGGGCTCGACCTGAATTTCCGGTTCTAATATTAACTAGTTTAGAACCGCACCGTATGCGGGTGCAAAGGAAAAAAAGTTATAATCTTTAAAAAGAGATTAAAATCTTATGATAAAAAAAAGAAAAAAGAAAAAAGCCATGAACCTGTATTATATTTTGAAAAGAGATTAATAAACATGTCACGAACTTTCCCATTTATTATATCTTGTTCTAGACACAATCCTGTTATATATATATATATAGAGATGGGTATATTAAAATAGTTATGCCGTGGGCTAAAAGCTTGTTTAGCTTCATTCTGACTCTACCAATCAGGCCCTGATCTATCTCATCTCTTTTTTGCGGATGATCTTTTCCTATTCAGCAAGGCCTCTTTGAATCAGATGGAGAACATCAGAGACTTGATGGCATACTTTTGTCATGTTTCAGGTCATCGCATCAGCCTTACCAAATCCAAGATTTTCGCATCCAGAAATGTTAGTTTTCACAGAGCTTTGGAGCTTGGTCAAACTCTTGGCATCACTATCTCAGCTGACCTTGGCAAATATTTGGGGGTTCCTATCCTGCATAAGAAAGTTTCGAAGTTAACCTACGCTCCCCTAGTTTCGAAAGTTCAAAAGAAACTTTCAAATTGGAAGGGCAAGTTCCTTAGCGTGGCAGGACGAACAGTTCTGATCAATTCTGTCCTTTCCACTCTTACTTTTCACCAAATGCAAACTACCTTACTTCCCAAAGGTATCCTCCGGGACCTTGAGAAAATAAATAGGAATTTTTTCTGGAATCAGGGGCAGGATGGTAAGAAAATGCATCTTATTTCCTGGGAGACAATCAAGTTGGACAGAAGAGAAGGCGGCCTTGGTATTAAAGATCTAGCAAGTCAGAATGAAGCTCTTATTATGAAACTGTGCTGGAATCTAATCACCAGGCCCGATGCCCTATGGGTGAAAGCTCTCAAAGCTAAGTATGGTTGTGGGAATGATACACTCCCTAGGGTTGGGAAAAGAAAAGTTCAGTTAGCAGTTTGGAATGCCATCACATCTGTTTGGGACTCCTTCCGGAAAGCTGTTGGAAGCAAACTCAAAAGTGGGAATTCAACAAATGCCTGGTGGGACCTATGGACACATCTTGAGCAACCACTAATGCATTATGTGGACAAAAATCATGATCTCATTAATCCGGATGAAGTTGTTAGTCAATATGTAGGTCCGGACAGAAGATGGGATCTGAATAAATGGGCTTTATTTTTGCCGACGTGGGTGATTGAGAGGATCAAATGCATCCCTCCTCCTTCCCAAATAGGAGATGATTTGCTCTGGTGGAGGAAATCTTCTGATGGAAACTTCAGCGTTAAATCCACCTATAACATGATTTATTCGTCGCGTTCGGATGCGCCGGACCCTTTCTGGCAGCGTATTTGGAGGTGGCCTATTCCTGAGAAAGTCAAATATTTTATGTGGCAGTTGTTCCAAGAGAGAATTCCCACCAATTCAGTTCGAGCTAAGAGGGACGTGAGGATAAACACTGAGTGCCCTTTTGAGTGCAGTTGTGTGGAAACACCGATACATTCTTTGAGAGACTGTGAGTTTGCGAGCAATGTGTGGCTTTCCTGTACTAACCCCATATATCATCCTGTTTTTTTCTCTGGCAATTTGCAGGTTTGGATCAAATGGAATATGCGACACTCCCCAGGAAATCACAAAGTGAGCCAATGGACCTGGTTGAGGGTTTTTGGCTCCCTTTGTTGGCTCATATGGAAGAACAGATGCAAGAGGGCTTTTGAAGGGACCTGTGATAAACCTCAGCATCTACTACACAGAGGATTGAATTTCTTACATGAAGGCTTTGAAGAAGGAAGGCTTAGGCACAAGATCCTAAGTGTACCAGATAGAGACTTGGAACGGTGGATTGCTCCCCCAGACGGCTATGTTCGGATTGATGTGGATGCTGCTTTTGATGAGCATCGTCACTCAGCAGTAGGAGTTGTTCGTGACAGTCTTGGAGCTTGGATATGCGGCTTTCAGAAATCCACAGGCTTCTCTCTTGGCTCAACAGACTCGGAGCTCCAGGCCATCAAGACAGGGCTCCAAGTTTGCCAATCCATGAAATTCACCAAGGTGAAGCTACATACAGACTCGGCAGAAGCTCTCCAGCTTTTATTTCGAGGAGGTGGACCACATCATCCCCTACACAGTGACCTCGAGGAAATCAGAGAATTAATCTATAAGAATTGGGATTTGGAGATTCATCACTCATTTAGGGAATGTATTGTATGTGCGGACCTACTGGCAAAAGAGGCTCTAGACTCAAACATTGATCTGACCATGTTGCAGGATCCGCCTGATTTTTGCTTGATCCAAATGTTAGCAGACTTAAGCTAATATTTGGATTCTATTTTGTTTTCGATCTAAGTACGGTTTCTAAACGGGTCCGTTGTGACTCTCAAGGGAATTGCCTCCCTTGTCATTGTAATTCAAAAAAAAAAGAAACTTTATATTTTTTTAATTGATTTATGATCTTTCAATTCAAGAGAAATAATTGATCATGGTTAGGAAGTTATAATATATCAATTTTGTAAAATTCTAAATTCCAATAATAAGTGGGAAGTTAAAAAAATTTATGCTAGTATGGACTATGGAGGTCTTGGGTGTCTTTCGGTTGATTTATGAGAAATTTGTAATATCCTTTTTTTTAACGGGCATAAAGTCATGTTTTCCCCCCTATTTTTAAATTTTTTATTCAAGAAAATGACGGGAAGCTTTAATTTATGATAAAAATTTTTATTTTTATTTTTTGATTTCAGATAAATTTAAACTTTAATATTTAAAGTTATGATTAAAACATTCAGATTTCCGGATTCATATTGTTGGCAAAAAAGAAAAAAGAAATTCAGATTCAAATCTTTATTGATTTCATTCAATTATACTTTTTATTTTTAACTTAGCCTAATCATTATTCATAAAAGTTAATAAAAATTTTAAAATTTATTGATTATGTCTAGAAATAAATAAATTCACCCAAAATATCTCGAGAATACTATAATCAAATAAGATGAAAAAAATTATACTACATTCATATTAAATATATATTTGAGAAAGTTTGCAGCTTTTCTATGTATTAAGTTAAGAAAAAAAGTATAATTAAGAATATTTATAATAAATAATTAATATAATATATTATAATTATCAAAATTCTAAATAACATGGATTAAGTTAGTAAGATATTAATCTAAATATTATAAATTCCTTTGCTCATTAGAAGATAATTGATGTGTGGAACAAATTTTAAAAAATACAAATATTTAATATTTTTAATTTGGATAAAAATAATCAAGTTGTTGTGATACTCCTAAAAATTGTTAACTAACTCGAAAAAAAGTAGGAATTCCAAATTTAAAATATATGAACATTTTGTAATTATAGAATCTTAAATAAAGTCTTTTACAAAATATAAATATTTTATATTTGTAAATGGGAAAATTAGGGAGAAGGATGAAGGAAAAGAAATGTTTATTATGAAGGGAAAAAAAAGGAAATATTTATTAATAAGGACTTTAAAAAATATAATCATTTTAAAGGACCAAAAATTAAAATATAAATATTCAATTATGAAATTAAGCTTGATCAAACTCTTTACATCTTCTCTAACCCCATCTCAATTATTGGATGGGTAGTTATCAATTGATATTCTCTCCTCAAGCGCTAGTGCTGGTAAAATGGGTTGGGCCCACGCTAGCCCGCCAAAATTGGCTAGCGCCCCGCTTCAGCCTGCGGGCAACAATGGGCTGGCCCGCTTATTATTTTTTTAATTTTTTTTTCTTATAAAATAAATCTAAATACCCTGATTGCATTTCTTTTGATGCTGTGTTTAACTACTTCCTCATACTTTTTATTTTATACTTTTATTTCATGTTATATTTATTTATTCTACTATTATTAAATTTAAAAAAGATGTGTTTATATGTTTTTGTGATATGAGTAGATGGGAAAAAAAAAGGAAAATAAGAATGAAATTGGCTTCCTAACACAAATATATAAAAGAAAAGAAGTGTGATGTAAATGGAAGAAAGAGAAAGAAAGTGAGAATTTTTTTAAAAAAAAAAGGAAGAAATGAAATACTTTTTTTAAAAAATAGGTAGGCTTTGCCAGCTTGCGAAGGGATGGGCCGCCTAACCCGCAACCTACAGCGGGCTGGCCCATGAGTTGTATCAAGCACACTCTTAAATTGGATTGACTTTTATTTTCGTATTGTTATTCCCGTGATATGGCAGTTTATTTATGAATTTATTGTTTAAGAATTTTAAATTTTAGTATTTTTCATTTTTATAACATTCTTTTTAGGGTGCATGTTGTTTAATTTTTTTTCCATGAAAACTCACATATTTTTTAAAATATATTATAAGATTTTTTGTGATTTTTTAAAGATTTGTAAAATAATAAAAGCCTAGAAAGAGGTTGATTTCTAATATTTATAGATTTTAGAGGTTGTTTTAATTTGGATAACTTCTAAGACAATCCCGCAATATCATAAAAATATTGAGTTGTTTATAGATATTTTTTTAATCAAAATATACATAGAAATATCATCAAATTTGATAATTTAACAATCAAATGGTTGAGATGGGGTTAGAGAAGGTTAATTTTGTAATTAAAAATTTAATTTTTGGTCCTTGAAAATAATTAAGGTTTTAAGATCCTTATTAATAAATATTTTGTTTCCTTGGTCCTTCACAATAATTCTCCCTTTTTTGAGCATGTTTTATTTTTTTTTATCATTATTTCAGACTTTCATTTGTTACAATATTCATGAAGGAGGAGGGTATGCTAGGAGGACTCTCAAAGTAAAATATTTTATTTTATATTTTGAAATTTCTTGTAATTTGTAACTATATCCTAATATATGTCTTTAGTTTTTTTAGATTATTTTATTTTGTATCTTTATTTTAGTTGTTACGATATTCATAATAGGAGAAGAGCGTATCAGATGGCAGTAGGAGGAGCTCTCAACGTTCCTCTTTTTATATAATCAATAGATTAGGTTTTACCAACAAAGTTTCTTTAATGGTGTAAGGCTCTACTATATTCCTCTAGATCTAGAGTTCCAATCTCAAAAGATTGGCTTAAATCTCTATGATGATAATTAACAAGATCATATCAATTATATATTAAAGAAAAATATAACACCATAAAACAATTATTATCAGTATTTAAATGTTATTTGAGCTGAGTGTTAATTTCCGGCTTGAACAACCCTAATTAATAATTTGAGCAGGACCAAGTTCTCTTAATTTAATCCATTTTAATTATTTGTTTTGCCCCATTCCCTGACACTTATGTTCTTTCACTACTATAGAATATAGATACTGCTACCCTAAAAGACGTCCCTTTTTAAAATAGGGACGTCTAAAACATAAGCGGTGGCATTTTTGTAATTATGTGTGGGAACTGGGTAGCTTTAAACGTCCCAAATTGAATTTGGGACGTCTAAAGTTTAAAAAAAATTTTAATTTTATACACTTTAGATGTCCCAAAAGGAATTTGGGACCTCTAAAGTGTAAAAAAAAATTAAATATTTTTTTTCACTTTAGATGTCCTAAATTCCATTTGGGACGTCTAAAGTAATTTAAAAATTTTCTTGCGACCTGTATTGAATATAAGGGACGCTCGTGTCTTATATTAAATAGGGAAAATACCAGTTAGGTCCCAAGGTATACAATTAATCCCACAAAAGTCCCTTTGCAAATTCCAATGTCAGAAAAGTCCCTAGGGACTTTTCTGACAGCAATTCCCTTTGAGAAATGACTGAAATAGCCCCCACTCAAATAAGGAAAAAAAACGCACAGAGGAGAGATGAGTGAAGCTCGTATTACTGATCAAGGCATTAAGGAAAACAGAAAAACGCACACGGAACGAAGAGCGTAGGAGGTGTAACATTGAAGGGATACAAAGTGGCGTTAATGTTCTTGGGAATCTCGTCTTCTTCATCGTCCAGGTACGTGCAGCAACGTAGAGAAACGAACTCTCGAAAATTTTGTTTCTTTCTGTGTGTAACATACTTCGTTGAGAGTGAGGGTTTGGTGAAAGGTTGAATCTTGAGCTAAAAAATGGAGTAAGTGGTAGGTGGTGGAGAAGAAAAGCTAAGAATTTGGTAGACAAATGAACTTGATCATTGAAGTTGGGATTTCACCTTGGGTGGGTTGGGTTTAGGTTAGAGTGCTCTGTTTTTATGGCATGGTAACAGAGGAGCTGCTGTGTTTAAAGTGAGGATGATGAATGTAGTTGGTATTCTTTGCTGGAAAAACGCTGAAATGAAAAAAAAAATTGTTGTAAATTTGTGTATATGAAGTTGTAAATATAGCTGTGGAAGTTGTTAATATGTACTGTAGGTGTGCTCTGTTTTTGGTGAAGCAAACAGAGGTTTGACCCTGTTTTTAGTGTGTTTGGTGTTGTTAGAAAAAGCACTTGTGTAGGAAAAAAAGTGTAGTTAACGTGTTGTTAATGTGTGCATATGAAGTTGTAAATATTGCTATGGAAGTTGTAAATACGTACCGTAGCTGTGTTCTGTTTTTTAGGAAGAGAACAGGGGTTTTGCCTTACTTTTAGTGTGTTTGGTGTTATTAGAAAAAGCATATGTGAAGGAATAAAATGTGTAGTTAACTTGTTGTTAATATGTGCATATAAAGTTGTAAATATTGCTGTGAAAGTTGTAAATATGTACCGTAGCTATGGTCTATTTTTGGAGAAGAGAACAGAGGTTTGGCCTTGTGTTTAATGTGTTTGGTGTTATTAGAAAAAGCATATGTGAACGAATAAAACGTGTAGTTAACTTGTTGTTAATATGTGCATATGAAGTTGTAAATATTGCTGTGGAAGTTGTAAATACGTACCGTAGCTGTGGTTTATTTTTGGGGAAGAGAACAGAGGTTTGGCCTTGTGTTTAGTGTGTTTGTTGTTATTAAAAAAAGCATATGTGCAGGAATTAAACATGTAGTTAATGTGTTGTTAATATGTGCGTATGAAGTTGTAAATATTGGTTTGGAAGTTGATAATACGAAGTTTGTGTTGCAGATTGACATGAAAGATGGGAAGTTGTTTGGGGAAGAATTTATTTTGTTTCTTTCATGTGGGGGGGAAGTTTTTAAATGGCGGAGAAGATGAAATGCAATATGTTGGTGGTTTAGTAAGAACAAGATGCGTAAGGGAAGGCACAACATATGAGGAGTTGCGAAGAATCATAGCATCCATAACGGGAAAAGAAAGGAATGAAATGCAAATGAAGTTCAAAGTTGCCCTTGATACGTCAACATTTGTGGATCTTGTGGATGACGAAGGGGTGTATCATCTAATCAAATATAATGAACAATATGGTCATGTGTATATTGAAGAGGATGGTGATAATGACAGTACAGAACCAGCAATGAACGGTCAAATGGAAGAGCAAGAAGTGTAAGTTTATTTGTCCTAAGAAAAGTAATTTCTTCCAACGTGAATATGTGTAAGAGCACTAAAACTTGTAATTTCTTGCAGGATTGATCATTTGTTTGGAGGTGAAGGAGGAATGTGTACATCCCCACATGGTTTGTTAAATGAAGGTCAAGTGATCCCATCATTGACTTGTGCTACGCAAATGGTGCCAACCCCTATACCAGAAATGAATCATGGAAAATGGAGGGATTTGATTATTGGAGCAGAACAGATTTTTCCGAATGCTGTGAGCCTTCGTCAAACGCTATACAAATATAGTATTGCTCATAAGTTTGCATACCAATTTGTGAAGAACAATCAACACAAGATAATTGTGAAGTGCAAGGTTGAAGGTTGTCCTTGGTACATGGGTGCATATTCATCAGGAGAGCATCAAGATACAGAGTTTTTAACCATTAGAACACTCAAAAGTGAACACGTTCACCAAGCACAAGATAGCCTAATAGTTTTGCATCCACACAGGTCGAGCTTGACATCATCAATCGTAATGGATGGTTTGAGGTCCAATATTGATAAGACTGCTAACGTCATTCGATCAGACATGTACAGAGAGTATGGGGTGCGGCTGAACTACCGTCAAGCATATAGGGCAAAGGAAAGAGCGGTAAGGGAATTACATGGTTGAGTAGAAGACTCTTACATGGTAATTCCTTGGATATGTGACAGACTAATCGAGAGTGACCCGGACACAGTTGCAAAATGGGCAGCCTCATCGAACAATAGATTTCATAGGGTATTTATTGCTTACGGTTGTTCTATTAAAGGGTTTTTAGGAGGTTGTCGGCCCACACTGTATGTAGATGGTTGTCATCTAAGTGGCCCTTATATGGGAACAATGTTGTCAGCTAGTGCATACGATGCAGACAACCAGATGTTTCCCCTAGCATATGCCATTGTGAGTGGTGAGACGTATGATGAATGGTGTTGGTTTCTATCGAATGTGAAAGACATTACTGGCTCAATGTTGGTAACAATTGTCTCAGATCGCAATAATGCGATTATTGGTGCTGTAAAAGAAATATTTGGCAGTGAGAGACATGCTTTTTGCTACCGGCATGTGAAGGAAAATTATAGTGCCGAGTTCCTATGAATTAATAGAGGTCGGACACGAACATCGGCGAATAGCAAGGAGAATGCACTCCTTCTTCTTGATGCAATTGCATATGCAAGGTTGGATGAAGACTTCACTAGTGCAATGGGTACATTAAGATTGTTCAATCCACAATTGGCAAATTGGGTGGAGAATCATGGGGATGTTGAGAAATGGGCTCTAAGCAAGTTTCCTTTCAAAAGGTGGGACAACATAACAAGTAATCTTGCAGAGTCGTTTAATGCATGGATGTTAACAGAAAGGAAGCACACCGTGTCAGTTTTAATTCATGAACATCGGGAGAAATTGGCTCGAAAATTGATTGCAAGCAAGATGGCCATGGGTAGTTGGAAAAATGCAGTGGGACCAAGAATTGAAGAAAAATTGCTGCAACAAGTTAAACATGCTGAAAATATGGAAGCATCATATTATGGAGACAATCAGTTCTCGGTTCAAAGTAGATGTGGAGATGCCATCATTTTTGTGAATGTGGATCTTGGTGAAAGAAAATGCACGTGTCTAGCATGGCAAATGAGTGGAGTGCCTTGCGCCCATGCATGTGCAGCTATTAAGGTACTTAGTGGTAATGTCTACACATTTGTAGATGACTGGTTCAAACTGGAAGCACAGAGAAAAATATATGAAAGTTCCATGAGGCCAGTCGCAACTCATGATTGTCCACGGGTTGAGTCTCCAACGGTGACGCATATGCTAACACAAACATTCTTAGACCCTCCAATCACTTCAAGGCCACCAGGGAGACCGAAAAGGAAAAGAAGGGAATCTCAGTTTCAAAACAAAAAGATATATCATTGTGGGAGATGCAATGAGGCTGGGCACACAATCAAAACTTGTAGAAATCCAAATCCATCCTAAAAACATTTACATAAATGTAGATTATTTTGATAGTAACTTTCTGGTGATGTATATATTGACCATGAAGTAGTTGCATTCCCTCACCCCTTTTGCTTGTTGAATGCATCCCCAACTTGGTGTATTAATGTAATTAGTATATCATATTAAGTGCAATGAGTAAGTGAACAAAAGGGACTTACTCATAGTACTTAATATTTTATTGTCTTAGTATCTATGGAAATGATAAGCTATTCTATTGTGACAGTACAGGTAGTTATTTGTTTAAGTTAATGCTATGTTGTTGTGACAGGAGGCACATGAAATTGTACAACCATAAGAGGGTTGGGCAATGACCTTGTGAAAACAATTTTTGTTGTTGTGAACACATACGTACATAATGGCTTGTGCACAAGGCTACATGATGTTGTGTATGTTAGGTCAAGAATATTATGCACTGTCAAAAATTACACTGTCAAAAATTGCACTGTCAAAACTTGCTAGTTGTAAACGCCGCTTATTATGTTGTAAATATAGCTGAAGATGTTGTAAATATTGCAGATCATCTTGTAAACGCTGATAGAAGAAAGTGGAGCCTAAGTGTTGGCTTGTTGCACAAGCTATTGCCCTTGGTTGTAAACGTAGGGGGGAGTGGTTGTAAACGTAGCTGAAGCACTTGTAAAAGGAGCTTACAATGTTGTAAACGTAGCAACAAGTGTTGTAACATAAACCATTCACACTTTCTTTAAAAATTGGTAGTTGTAAACGCCGCTTATGACGTTGTTAATATAGCTGAAGATGTTGTAAATATTGCAGATCATCTTGTAAACGATGCTAGAAGAAAGTGGAGCCTAAGTGTTGGCTTGTTACACAAGCTATTGCCCTTGGTTGTAAACGTAGCTGAATAACTTGTAAAAGGAGCTTAAGATGTTGTAAACGTAGCAACAAGTGTTGTAACATAAACCATCTACGCTTTATTTCTCCCAAGTTGTAAACGCCGCTTATGACGTTGTTAATATAGCTGACGATGTTGTAAATATTGCAGATCATCTTGTAAACGATGCTAGAAGAAAGTGGAGCCTAAGTGTTGGCTTGTTGCACAAGCTATTGCCCTTGGTTGTAAACGTAGCTGAATAACTTGTAAAAGGAGCTTAAGATGTTGTAAACGTAGCAACAAGTGTTGTAACATAAACCATCTACGCTTTATTTCTCCCAAGTTGTAAACGCCGCTTATGATGTTGTTAATATAGTTGACGATGTTGTAAATATTGCAGATCATCTTGTAAACGATGCTAGAAGAAAGTGGAGCCTAAGTGTTGGCTTGTTGCACAAGCTATTGCCCTTGGTTGTAAACGTAGCTGAATAACTTGTAAAAGGAGCTTAAGATGTTGTAAACGTAGCAACAAGTGTTGTAACATAAACCATCTACGCTTTATTTCTCCCAAGTTGTAAACGCCGCTTATGACGTTGTAAATATAGCTGAAGATGTTGTAAACGTTGCACAAACTTCTAAAATGGGCTTAAGGTGTTGTAAACGTAGCTGAATAACTTGTAAAAATAGCTAAAGTTGTTGTAAACGTAGCAACAAGTGTTGTAACATAAACCATTCACACTTTCTTTCTCCCAAGTTGTAAACGCCGCTTATGACGTTGTAAATATAGCACAACATATTGTAAACGTTGCACAAACTTCTAAAATGGGCTTAAGGTGTTGTAAACGTAGCTTACTAAGTTGAAAAAATAGCTAAAGTTGTTGTAAACGTAGCAACATGTGTTGTAAACTTAAAAACAGCAAACACTTGTTCAAATGACATGTCCATCAACCTGAGCAAAATAACTGATATGTACATGTTGATATAAGCTGAGCAAAATAACCTGAGCAAAATAACTGATATGTACATGTTGATAAAAGCTGAGCAAAACAACCTGAGCAAAATAACTGATATGTACATGTTCATATAAGCTGAGCAAAATAACCTGAGCAAAATAACCTGTTTGGGGACCTAGTCAACCATTTCATATGTACATGTTGTAAAGTTAAATCATTATGTCACCAAAATAACTGATGATGGTGTAAACTAACTATACGTTAGTGCCTTTTGCATCAAGTTCGCATACATACAAAATATCAACTACAGAACACTGTAAGTAGCCATTTTCACAGAAAAATACGTCAAATGCTACACGACTTTCTTCCTCTTCATTTGTTGACTTCCGTTGAGAAGGGACAACACCTTTTGAGCGTGTTTGTTCTGTTCATGTGCAACTAGCCACCATAAACAATCTACCTTCACTTGCCGAATCTGATGATCACCAAGCTTAGGCATAGTGTACCCCGCCTTGTCATGTGTAGAGCCATCCCAGCTATGTAACCATGACAGAACATGAACACCACACGAATCGCTGCAAAACAAAAAGGCACATACACCGTTCCCATGTTATAACAACCGAATGGGTCAAAAAAAGCAATAGTTGAAAGAGTTGGCGTAACAAAAACAGCACTAACGTATCAGCTTGGACATGCACTTTTGCCCAAGTAACTTCCTTTGGTATTTCCTTCCCTTTGTCATATACTTCGGGTTTTACTCGACGAAGTATGTTAACAATGCAATCTCTCTGGAAGTTGTACGAAAAAGAAGTTATGTTAGAAAACAACAATGACGAATGCACACAAACCATATGAGAAACAAGCACTTACACACTGCTGTGCGAGGCGTTCTTTGGCTCGAATATCTTCTTTTTGGCTTTTGCTCATTCTCTTCGGTTTTGTTGCATCTTCTTCTACCTTTTGTGCCCTTGCATATGTTAATTGGTCAACCAATGAGTCCAGGACATAAAACCGCATTGTCTTCGTCTCCAAGACATAACAAAACCAATGATCCAGGCGCAGGGTAGGAGCAAAAATCAAGTCGCAATCGCCAATGTTGTAACCAATGAGTTCAGGCAAGATCTCCGCATTATGTGATTCCAATGACCACTTCTTAGGATCCGCTGCCATTTTTTGCATCAATTCTGCAGAAAATATGTGTCTGGTCACCCTGCTGCTATTGTGTACTTGATCCCCCACTAACGTCCTCGCAACCATGGTCATAAACTATGCACCATTAAAACAAGAGTCAGCAATTCGCAAAATCCAATGAACATAGTATGAGTTAATTGTTCAATTAACTTACCCTGTTACTAATCCAACCCCTTGGACGAAGGCAATATAGTTCACCGCGGGTCAAGAAATAGTCATACATGTCTACAAACTCCCTAATACACAAACAAGCGCACAAAGTCAGTTTTTGTGATTCATGTTAGTTGAGATTGCAGAAGTGTGATTACTTACTCCTCATCCTCTGGTGATTTACATCGTGTAGTGCACATTTGATATAAAACTTCCTTATCCTTCTCATCTTGACTTCGCTTCTTAGCCATTGTTGTAACCCAAGGAGACCCAATAGCAGGTTTCTTAACCCTTGTAGATTTCCTCAATTGTGCCTGTTCCTTTCCTTTCGATTCCACTTCGTCCTTATCTCCCATACCATGTACACCTCCTACTTCTTCCTCTGAGCCTTCGTCTGCACTTATAGACTGCTCCTCATCGTCTTCTCTTTTTCTTATGTCGCCCCCCTCAGCATGTTCATCATCTTCACTTTCAGACGAAGATTTCACGTCTTCCACCTTTTCATCCCCTTCATCCATTTCTCCCCCGCCTAAGAGCCTCGCCTGAAGGGAAAGAAGTTCCTCTTGCACTATTGACACCACCCTTGACATAATTCGATCATCTGTTCTCTTGATTTCCTACAAATTAGACATCACAAAAACTTAAGTCAATACTTTCAACTGAATGTTGTTGTGACATCAGATTTCACATCTTACCGGGTGTGTTAGCATGGTTTGTTCATGCAAGTCAGAAGAGGCTGATCCAACTACATGACTGACTGAATGTAGCAACCCTTGGTTGCTTTCTTTCTCTGTCTGCACTCTACTCTTTACGTTGTTGTCATTCCAAAACGCAAGCGCATTTTCACTTGTAGAGGCATGTAGTTGGCCTAGGGGAAAATGTTGCAAGCAAAACACCTGTACAGAAATTTAATTACAACTTAACAGCAGCAGAATTCAACATGTAATGCAACGATATACAACTAATTAAAAAAGCCAATAAACGTTACATAGATCAAACATGCACTTACCATTAGAAAATATATACATCCCCCGACATTGATCCTCCCTGCATCTTTCCCTTTCACTAATTTCTTCTTGTACTATGCAATAGAATTTGATAGTTCAATCAACACAAAACTCGACCAATCGTACTTCCCAAGACCTCCTTTTGTCGCCGCCATCACTTTCAACACTCTATCAGTCACTTTTATACCCGACCCGGGACACAAGAGAGTTCCCAACGCATACATGACAAAGAGGAATTCGAATTCCGGATCCTCGTCTCTCTCAATTAGCCAGGCTCCAATGGTCTTGTAAGGCACTGACCCGTACAATGTCTTCAATTGTTCAAAACCTTCTTCTTCTTTGTTGACTTTTTCCTCAATGTCCCCCCCTCACATGGTAACCCCATCAATTGTTGAACATCTTCCCGGCGGATGTTCAATGACCTCCCTCGAATCAAAACATTGTTTGTTGGAGGGTCAAATGCATACATCAACTGACCACATAGATCTCGGGGGATTTGTGAGCAGCTTATGTGAACTAACTTGTCAAATCCGATTTTCTTTAGCCTTTCCATCTTATCTTCTCTATTTTTCACAATGTTGCACACTTTCATAAATTGATTAGGAGCACATCGGGTCAAGAATGGAACCATGTATTTTGGCCCTTTTGCCTCACTCCTTAAATTCTTTGCCCTCACCTTATATGCCTCCTTCTCCTCATCTTTCAATGCATCCCAAGCTTCTTTCATAGACTGTGTCTCCTCTTTTAAAGGCTTGCACTCCTCCTTCTTGTTTTTCTTGTTCTTAAAATAATCTTGTGTAAACAATATATACCCTGAAACTTTTTTCCCCCTCTCTGCCTCTCCATCTTTCCTTTCTTTCTTCTTTGCCATTTTTTGCTTAACCTTGACTGTAATTACTACTTTATTCACACACCACCAAAAACATAAGACATTAACCAATCATTTGTATATAACAAACAACTAATTTACGAAGTTAATTGCAATTCCACATCACCAATGTACAGAACACAGTCATGTAGACTATATATATATATATCAATCACTAAGTCATATAAATCAACAATGAAGCATAAGGTCATGAACAAAACTTTCTTCTCCAACTCATCACACACAGTAACTAACTTCCAAATGCACCTAACAGCAGCAATTATAGAGAAGCATTAATAGTAACTAACTTCCAAATGCACCAATTATAGAGAAGCATTAATAGGACATCAATTAATAGGACATCAATTTATAGGACAACAATGAAGCATTAATAGGACATCAATTTTTAACTGTAACAGTAACTAACTTCCAAATGCACCAATTATAGAGAAGCACATTATTAGCCTCAGACCCATTGATTCTGACCTCAAACCCAATGCTAGAGCAGCACATTATCACCAAACCACATTATAAAACATTCCCTGGCCTTCAATGTTACTCATAAACAAACATCCATTACCCCCAGAACAACAACACTGATTCAGCCATCACATACCAGCGCCACACATAAAAAGAACAAATTTAAACCCGACAAGCACCTTCCTTAACCAATGTATTTCCCCAACTAAATTCCAACAATCAATACTTTCCCCCAATCCCAAACTAGTGGCAATTATTTTCTGGTCTATTCAAAATTCACATCTATCTTGGAACAGCATAAATTTTGAAGTTATACTCATGCATATACAAAAATAAACCAAACAGAATAGAATAAACGCAGTGATCAAAGAACCCCAACCACAGAGGCGTTTCCTTTGTTTGGTATTTGGTAGCGGAGAAAAGAAACGAACAGTGTCAAAAAGTCGTAATGCATCAAAGCCACTAGCGGATGTTGTATTTTGCCAAATATCTTACTTTTTTCAAGCCAAATTAGAGCAAGCAGGGAAAATAAATAAAGACACCACCGCTAGGTCCTCGAAGGCAAGTGGCCAGTCAAAACAGAATTTATATGAATGAAAGCCAAAAACAGAAAGGACACGCAGACAGAGAGCACAACAACAAATGCGGAACTCACAAGTACAGAATGAAAGAGAATGGCCATTAGAGAGTCCAAGAGCAGCAGCACCGCAACAACAATTTTTGGCGCCATTTCACAAAAAAAAAACAAAAAAACCACACAGCAAAGGGGCGGACGACTGACCGTCGGAGGACCACTCGAGGGACGCTGGGTGTTGGACCGATGCGGCTGACGTTGTTCGACGGCCGCCGGATTCTTTGCCGCTGCAACACCGGCCGACGCCAGAGGAGCCCACGAACACTGGCTGCTTTCGCGGCGGACTGCGCTCCACCCACACGGACGTGCACGGCAGCGACGCGGCGTCGAAGCCCCCGACGCTTGATGATGACCCACGGTGAAGACGGAGGAACCAGAAGGACGACGCACTGAGCCGCGATTTCAAACTTCTTTCTTCTTTTCAAAATGAAACTCAATCTTTCACTGGGGGCTCTTTTTTTAAATTTGAGTGGGGGCTATTTCAGTCATTTCTCAAAGGGAATTGCTGTCAGAAAAGTCCCTAGGGACTTTTCTGACATTGGAATTTGCAAAGGGACTTTTGTGGGATTAATTGTATACCTTGGGACCTAACTGGTATTTTCCCTATTAAATAAAGGGATGCTTTCCTCTCTCTCTCTCTCCCACAACATTTTTCAATTTCTTTGATAGGAATTGCATAGAGAGACCCACATTCTATAGATTCAAATAGCTTTTTCCTTCGGTGTTTTTGCCATCTTTCCCCCTCTCATCATGCCCTTCGGTGCCCCTATTTGCGACGGTAACTCTCTCTTTATCACTTCTCAAATTTTACATGCTTGTATGTTTATTATTATTATTATATAAGTTCCTCTTTTTTTTCACAATCAGATCTGGTACAGTGCATCTTGGTAAAAAAGGGATTTTTTGAATTTTAAAGTTTGGCTAAAAGAAGTTTGAACAAAGTTAGCAAAGTGGTGGAAGTATGGTGATGCCAAAAAATGAAATTCCGGAGCCAAAAAGAGAATGGAGAAAGCTAGCATTTATGTTCAACAAAACTATTGCAGAGGATTCTCGTCTGGAACTTGTGTTTGCTTTCATAATTGATGACCTCAGCATCTACAGGAAATTTGAAATTCAAATGACTTTAGACATCCCTTTTTTAAAAAAGGGACATCTAAAGTGGAGACTTTAGACATCCTAATTTTAGATTTGGGACGTCTAAAGTGGAGGACTTTAGACGTCCCAAATTGAGATTTGGGACGTCTAAAGTCCTACACAGGGGGTCTTTAGACGTCCCAATTCTTAATTTGGGATGTCTAAAGTCCTCTCTTTAGACGTTCCATTTTTTTTGGACGTTTTTTCTTAAAACATATTACGCCCCCACATAGACGTCCCTCCAGTTTTTAGACGTTAAAAGTGCAAAAATAGGGACATTAAAACCCCTTTTTATAGTAGTGTTTGCTACATAGAAAGTAACATGCATTTCCTTCAAAAAGCACTTGTTGAGAAGCTACCATCATCATCTTCAAGTTGCTGAAAAATATTGCAGAGAGTGAATGTTTTTATTTGTTTCTGGATATTGCGTTGTCATTTTTGGTCAAAGTTTAGTTAGCTTCTTTAAGCAACGTTAGTGTCAACTACAACATCAGTCAAGATCCATAAAATCCATATAGTGAATAGTCATCCACCTCAGCATCTTTAAATAGTGTTACCCAACTTGGTTGCTTCTTGGAACCACTTTTAAGTGCCTGTTTGGATTAACGGTTGATAAGTGATTTTGTTACCATCTGATTTTTGAAAAAGTAAGGTAGGATTAAAAGTGAAAATGAAAATATGATTTGTGTTTGGATTAGCGGTGGCAGAAGTGACTTTTTTTCTAATCTTAAATTTGTTTGGATTAGAGTTTGAAAAGCCCGTTTACATGTAAAATAATTGAAAAGGGCATTGATGCTATTGAATACTACATATGTGTGTGTGTGTGTGTATTATTTGTATATATTGATATACTTGAAGTAAGAAAACATAAACAAAATTTGATTAAAAAAACTTAAATTATTATTAAAAAAAATATACACCAAAGTACTTCACTAAAAAAATATAGTGGTTCTCAAATTTGGATGATAATAATTGAACATCTCGTTGGGATTTGTAATTAATTGTAATTAAATGCAAAATGGTCATAAATTTGTACATTATTAATACAAATGTTTTTTTGAACATTTAATGCTACAATTGTGCTTAATCTTACATTTCAGGTGTTTTTCGAGGAAATGAGAGATTTTGGGGTTTTAGAATTAATATTTTTAGATTGGGGAAAACTACAGAAAGGGCCTCACAATTTCTGAAAATTACAAGAATGTGAAGAAAAGTGCATAGGGAAATCACAGAAAACTACCCATGTGTTTAGGAAATTTTATTTGTGCCCTAAAACATTTTAAAAATTTGTACTTCAGTCCCTACTCAAAACTTTTCATAGTTTCAAGTAGGTCCCTAGTCAAAACTTGCGTTTTGACTAGGACCTAGGTCACTGTGCTTTTACTTCTTCAGCTGAGGGCGTTTCGAAACTGAGGGAGCAACAGTTGAGTGCAGCGTCGCAGACCCATCATCATCGCATCACCATCATCGTCGTTGGTGGCGTCCACCTCCACCACCAACGTTGCTAGCGACGTTCGCAAAGTCTACCTTGAACGGAGCTCAAACACAGATCCAACATTGAGAGGGAGTGGACTGCTGCAAGTTTGAGCTTAGTTGGACGTTGGAGAGGCAAGCTTGAGAGCCGAGAGGGAGAGAGGATCTTCATCTCCTCCACTCATTACCACCATCTCTACCGTTCTTCCTCAATGCTAGACGGACAGAGACACAATAAGAATAATGGCAGCATCATCTGAAATCCTCACAATCGGAATCCTCTATTTCTATCACCACAACACCGTGAACTTTGAAGACGAGAGGGAAGAGAACACAGCTGCCGATCATCAGTTTCACCACCACCACCACCATGTCTTCTCTTTTCCACCTCCATCTGAATACCACCGGTACCACCTCCAGCGGAAGATCATATTCGAACAAACCCACAGCTCCGAGATGACATTTTTCATGCGTGAATGTTGAACAAAACCAACAAGTTTGGTGAGCTAAAAAAATCAATGCTTCCAACAGTCTGATCGCAACATTGATAGAAGATAGAGAACATAAGTGCTATGGGGAAAAAAGCAAAAGCTACACGGTGGGGCTTCAAAAAAAAGCTACGGTAGAGAGAGAAGTGCAGTGATTGTTGAAGCTTTGCCAAACGGATCCATTTCCTCTAATGGGCTTTTTTTAAGCCAAACATGCGGTAACCCATGGGCACCAATTTGCCAAACAGACCCTAAATCTGTGGGGAGGAATGGATATATCTGAAGGCATTGGAAGATAGTATAATCCACCTTTGGTATGGTGGATTAGCCCCAAGCCTAATAGTATTAGGGTTAGAATATAAATAGTATAATGCCTCGTTTGGTATGGTGGAAGAATTTTTGATAGAAGTGGAAGTTGAACTGGAAATAGAAGTGGAAGTAAAAATAAAAGTGTGTTTGGTAAAATCATGGAAGTATGATATAATTTTTAATTTATATGTTTATTTTAAATATAAAATGACCAAACTACCCTTATACAAAAAAAACCCCAGCATCTACCTCCAACATCTTCAATGTCTGCCTCATCGCCCCGCCGCCGTTACCCTCCTCTTCTCTGCGATCCCCTTTGTCCATGCTCTAGGTTCCAGCGCCATTCTTGCCGTAATTGATGACGACTCCTCCGGCACCGCCTGTGGCATTATGGCAGGGCAAACAACCCAGTGCATTGAATGCTACCGTTGAGGTTAGGTTGTTCCCGTTATCCCAACATTTCATTTTCTTCGATTTCCTGTGGGAGGAGCTACTTCTGCTGCCCTTAGGTCTAGTAACTTCAGTTGGCTCTGCTGGGACCCTGTCTCTTCCAATTCCACTGATTCCTTCCAAGAGAAAAGGCTTTTCTCTAATTTTACTGTTCTGTTGGAGAATCTGGCCGTTGGGGGTAGGTTCCGGCTCCGTTCAGTGTTGGAGACCCAATGGCATACCTATGCCGTATCAATTTGCGACGATAACGTCTGGGTTTGGACTTTCTTGCTGTATCCAACAACCTTTAATGACGAGTACCAATACTGGAGATCGAAGATGGGATGAGTGCGATGGAGATCGAAGAAGCTTGGATGCTGGAGACAATAACGGCAAGGGTCGTTGGAGGTGCTGACTGTGAGGGTCATCAGAGCTGATGCGTTGCAGGAGACAATGAACTTGGAGAGGGTAGAGTAGTCCATAAATTTGAGTTCCCATGGAAGTGCGCCAGTTCCATGGGTCTAGTGATGGAAGCCACTTCCATCATTTTTGATGGAAGTGAGTTCCACTAAGAACTTGATTACATCATATCAAACAGACAAAGTGGTGGAAGTTACTTCCACTTCCACTTCCTTCTCTTGATTTCCATGCTACCAAACGGGCCGTAAAAGTTTAGGTCATATATATATATATATATATTTCCAATTAATAAGAGTTCTATATGTTTAACTGATACAATATGTCCTATGAAAACTAGGGGTGTTCAAAGTATCCCGGTCCCGGTTGTCCCGGCCCGGTCCCGGATATTTTATCCCGGGAATTTCCCGTCCCGGCCGGGACCGGGACCGGGAAAACCCGGGACCGGGATGTAAAAACCCGGGACCGGGACCGGGACCGGGATCACACTTGTGATCCCGGGAAATTCCCGGTCCCGGTTTTTTTTTCTTTTTTTTTATTTTTTCCTTAAAAAATAGGTTATTATTTTATTTTTGTATTTTTTACCCCATAAATTAAGTTATCATTTGATAAAATGTATATCACATATTTAGTTAGAGTTAAATTGTATATATCGTGATACAAATCCTAACTATATAATGTATAAAGATAATAACAAAAATGATGAATGTGATAATAATATGTTATTTTTCAATTCTAACTCAATTTATGTGATTTTTATGACCTTATTAGGTGTTAAATAATTACTTTAAATACTAGATTATAAAAAAATTTAACTAATATAATTATATTATTAAGACCGGGAATTCCCGGTCCCGGTTGTCCCGGGAATTTCCCGGGACCGGGACCGGGACCGGGAATGAGATCCCAGTCCCGGGAAATCCCGGGACGGGAACCGGGAATGGGTATTCCCGGTCCCGTCCCGGGATTTGAACACCCCTAATAAAAACAGTATATGTTCATAGAGGAAGGGGTATGTAGAATACTATAAATAGGAATGAAGACTTTGGTTGTGGATATGAAAAACACAAACTAGAGAAACTTGATTGTGTTTCTTAATGCTTATTCCAAATTCGGCTTTGCATGTTGAAAAGGAAACTAAGTCAAAACTTACATGATCACATCACAATCAAATTTAGTAATATTTTTCCTCTCCTTAATATAAGAGCTACTTGACTAATTTGAATATATTAACAAAGTTAGGTAAATTAATTAATTATAACAACATGTGACTAGATCTCCTTAAAACAACCTCATGTAAGAAATGTCTTGTAATTATTTAAATTTGATTATTACTTTTGTTAAGGAAGTATGAATAAGAAGTAGTTTAAGAAAGACGACAGATATGAAAGAAAAATTGGATTAATGTACCAACTAGTCCTCTAACTAGCTTTCATATTTAGCATCGGAGGAGAAGTAAACTACGTATTAGTAGCAATTACGGTGACTAAAACAACGGATCAAATTTCAGGTTTTGGTTTTAAACAAGAAAAATTCTTATACTCACATGGTAATAACAAACTATGATGTGTTTTTTTTTGGTAATGACTATTTAGATAAGTTTTGAATTAGGTAATAAAAGGTCAATATGACGTGATTTAATAACCCTTTTTTCAAAAGTCTTCATTCTTTTTTTTTATTTGATCAAGTATTTTTCTTTTGGAGGCTTAGAACGTAAAAGGTTTTTGCCTCTCTTAATAAGGATACTTTTCAAGATTTGAATTTGTATTCTTCTTCTTATAAAGATGATGGGGCCACTTACTCTTAACTAAGAGCTTATTGATAACTTCATTTCTTTTCTATTTGCCCATATGTGGCAGTCTCATTGGCGGAAGTATCAGATGCCCATAGAATGAGTTGGATTTTATCTTGCGCTGGCCCAATGTATATTGATCGCGGCAACTTGGTGTCAAAAAGTTTGGGATGGATTTAAGCTCAACCAAAACAGAATTTTAGGAATATTAAACAAGTGAAAAATTATTTAATTCACCATAAAAATATCATTATCATAATTTAAAATACATTTATTTTAGAAATAATATTGAGATAAAATTAATTATTTTTAGAGAAAATGGCAACCACGTCCCAAGTAACAGAAATAATCACAAACAAGTCCCTTGCAATCATTAAATTGTAGTGAAATCCCATGGGACTTTAGTGATATTAATTTTAAATGTGAAAAACACCATTTTGCCATCTTTTATTTAAAATTTAAAAATGAATCAGAGGAGCCTTGTGAAGTCATCATCGCCCTGGTCGTCGGTCCTCATCATCTTTAGGGCCCGTTTGGTTCAATTGCAGACCCCTCTGGTAATGCAATGGACTGCAATGCAATGGGGTGCAATGCAATAATGATTACCATCATCATGTTTGGTTGCTTAATAATAAGATGTTGAGAAATTGTTTTTTATATTTAAATTGAATTATAAAAGGTCCAAAATACCCCTTAAACATAATGGTGGTGCTTCTCGTTTCAGGAGCTCCACCAGCGATAATGGTGGTCCCAGCTACGAGATAAGATGGTGAGGGTGGTGGTCGGAGGTAATGGTATGGCCTCATCTCTCTTCCGCAGCTTCTCTCTGGTTTCTTTGATCTGGGACCTCGCCGTCGACTAAATAAGATGATGAACGTGAAGTGAAGATCGCCGGTGAGGACAGAGGTGGACGGAGGTGGTGGGAATGAGATGAAGTTGGAGGTGAGAGCCAGCAAGGTCGAGTATGAGTATTCTCTCCAATCTCTGTGTCTCTCTGATCTCTATCTCTCGCGGTGCTTCTTCTTCTTTTTTTTGTCAATCTCCAAGTGTCGACTCTGTCTGAAATCTGACCTAACATCTTCTGTCAAAACGCATCAGTTTTGCAGGGACTATTCTAGTAGGTCGATGTTCTTGATTGACGATGTTCTGCGCTCATCAGTTTTTGATTGACGATGTTCTGCGCTCACGTTAGGGTTTTTGCTTTTGAAAGGCAAATAAATTGAATACAAATTTTGATGTTTTGTCTATTAAGGGTATATATTGTCTTTTTATTATATTAGTAGGGTTAAAATTGAGATTTCATCAATGATTACAAGCCTGCAATGAGTTTTCATAGGGGTCCCCCTATGAATGGAGATTACCATAAAATATGCAATCTATTTTACAATTGTAATCTACATTACCATTAATAAGCACAACCAAACAGGCCACCAATGGTAATGCAATCTTTTATTTAAAATTTAAAAATGAATCAGAGGAGCCTTGTGAAGTCATCATCGCCCTGGTCGTCGGTCCTCATCATCTTTAGTGTAGTCGTCAGTAACATTTGTTTGATGTCTCTTGAATTTGTGAGTTGTATATATTTCACATGATTATTATTATTAGATTCTGGAAATAGATTATGGTGCTACAAATCTAATGATTCCAATTACATTCTTCTAGCTCTGGTCTGTTATCAATCTCCTAATTTCTACCCTCTATCGTTTTCTTAGTTGGGTTTCGGGTAAGTGATGCTTTTTAAGGGATCTTATTGTGATTAATTTTGTTATTTGAGACCTGATTAGAGTTTTCTCTTATTTTTATAATTATATGCCCAAGCAATTACTCCCTTTGCCCCATATTTTTCAAATTTGTCAATGGGTATTCGGTCAAAAAAAAATTTGTGAATGGGTATGTCTTAGAATATAAACTTCATTGTAGATTTGTCAAAGTATTTATTGTGTTTTTTCCAACTTTATCCCTTGTTGAATGTATTTATTGCATTTATTTTCTTCACTTATCCTTTTTACACATAAGGGAATATGTTCGCACCGCAAGTGCACGGGTCGTGTTAAGTAATAAAGTGATAAGTAGAGTATTGTTCTTACGAGGATTTGGTTCTAAAATCCGGTCAAATATTGATTATCACACTTTTCGGCTGATTTGAGTGACATAAATATCAATAATGAAATGAAACTAATTATAAAATTTAAAAATAAAAATAAGTGATTCACCGACTTTAAAGATAAAATAGGACCTAGGATTATTTATCCCTTGTATTTCAAAACATATATTTACCCCCTCTTATAAATGTTCTCAATGAATATAAGTGCTTGCCTAGGATTGAAAAGGGGTTTATAAAATCTCTCTAAAGTCAAAAACAAGTGTTTAATTCCATTAATTGCTCAATTTCTTGTTACAATTAATGAAACCCAATTTTCAAGCTCTAATCCTAATGTGATTATGCAAGGTTAATAAGTATATCTCTATCTTACCAACAAAACCATTCATTCATTCATCATGCAAACTTCAAGTTCTTATATAATTTTACCCAAATTCTACGCTCAAGCTAGCTCTCTCAAGCATCACTCAAATGAACACAACATTTAAATTATGATCAAGCACTAATAAACATTAGGCAATGATAGTAAAATAAGTGCCTGCGCGCGTACACACACATATCATTAATCACAAAAAGAGAGGAATAATCAAGAGTTAATTCATACAAGGGTTCAAAAGAGAGAAATAATCAAGAGTTAATCCATACAAGGATTCAAAATAATCCCAGAATAAAGTATATAACCTCTCATGTTCAACAAATCTATGAGAAAATACATATGCATCAGCAAAAAAATGGAACTAGAGTAAAGAAAACAAGATGGAGAGGAATACCCAAGGAAAAAAGCCCAAATCTCTTCAAAGCCCTAAAATCAAGCCCAATCTCCTTTAAGAAGCAAGCCTTAGCACAGCAAAATACTCCCAAATGCTCCATGGAAGTCCAGAATGGCGGCCAAGGATGAGTTTTGGCCTTAATTAAAAACACAAAACCCTCAATTTTTCCCATTTTCATGGTGTTGTGCGTATTGTTGTCAGCGACTCGGCCGTGACCAAACTATTTTCAATTGTGGCCATGTTTGCCTTTGTTTTGAATTTAGGGTTCGTTTGGTTCGATCCCATTACACCCTACAGTGCAGTGCAGTGTAATGCGATGGTAATGCAATGCAATATTAATTACAAGGCTAGTGTTTGGTTTGATTTTTAAGCAAGATGCAATGAGTTATTATTTTAACAATTATTTAAAATTAATATATCAGGCAAAGTCTATTTTACCCTTATTATAATCTTTGTAGAAAAAATAGTTAAGAGTAATTGGTGGAGGCAGCAGAGGCGGTCGATGAGAAGGAGGTGGTAGCGGCGGCGGTGGGTGTGACGACAGCGGTGGTAGAAGAAGAGGCAGTGGCGGCTGTGGCGATAGAGAAGGAGGAGGCAATGGCGACGAGTGTGACGGCGGAGGAGGAGGAGGTGGGGGTGGCAACAGTGTGTGTGATAGCTACTGTGGAGGTGGTGGAGAAGGAGGCAGCGGCGGTGGGTGTGACAATGACTGTGGAGGAGGAGGAGGAGGTGGCGGCTGTGAAGGTAGGTGTGACGGCGGTGGTGGTAGAAGAGGGAGTGGCGGCGGCTGCAGTGATAAAGAAGGAGGAGGTGGCGGCGGTGGGTGTGACGGCCGAGGAGGAGGAGGTGGTGGGTATGACGATGGTGATGGAGGAGGAGGAGGTGGGGGCGATGGCGCTGGGTGTGACGGTGGAAGTGGAGGAGGAGGAGGTGGTAGCGACGACGGTGGGTGTGACGGCGGCAGTAGAGGGAGTTGCAGGTGCGGCAACGGGTGTGACGGCGGTGGTAGAAGAGGAGGTGGCTGCGACGGTGGGTGTGGTGGCGACGGTGGAAGAGGATGAGTTGGAGGCGGCAACCTCAGGTGTGACGGAAGGTGGTGGCGGTGCGGGTGGCGGGGGTGGTGACTGAGGGGGCGGCGGAGGCGGCAGCGGGTCGAGGTGACGACACTAGTGATTGTGGCGTGATGTGCCAAGTGAAACAAAGACATGTGAAACTAAAGGGTAAATTGGACTTTTGTAATCATGCAATGGGATAGTAATGAGGATTCATAAGGGGGAGGTATGAATAAGGATTACCAATTTTTTGGTAATCATCATTACCATGGTAAACCCTATTACCATACTAAAGAGCAACCAAACACTCTTCTCTTGGTAATGCAATCATGATTACCATTACAGGCATGCAATGGGGTTGAACCAAATAAGCTCTTAGTTGTAGTCGAGACAAAGTGCGCTGCAACTCATTTTGCTTCTAGAAAATTAAGTTAAGTTCCTTTACCTCAAATGAAGTATTTTACCCATGGTCTGACCTCAATTTTTTTTATCTTTGATTTTCTTAATGTATTTCTCAATCAACTTTGATCTTCAAATATTTTCAAAGCACTTCCAAGTGACTTGAAACATTTAATTCTTCTACCAAAATACACGTTGCAGAAGAATAAACTTTATGAGCTCATAGGTAGCAAGGATGGAACCCAAAATATGCACAATTAAGCAATAATGTCCAACCAAAAATGCCATGCACATTTTCCTATCTAATATGCACAAATGTATAAAAAAAGTGTATGCAACTCAAGAAAAATGTGCTGAAATGACATAAAATCCTATAGGCTAATTGAGTAGTTGGAAAAAAAATTATACATATTTATTGCCTTCAACTAATTTTAACTGTTTTCTTGATTAACATAAATACTTATTTAAAGCTTATAATAATTGGGATGAAAGGAGCATCTACTATCTCCCGTCTTTAATATTAGATTGATCACTCCCCATTTTTAATATATTTGAGATACATTTTGATATAGTTGAGGAGTTATCAAGCTAATTTAAGATGATTTTCTTAAGATTTTATAAGATATCAATTTGGTGTTTTATTTAGGGATTTCATTTTAAATATTATAGTTTTCAATATTTTGAAAATAAAAAAAATAATAAAATAAAACGGTGCCATATTATATTTATTTGGTTTTATGATAGTTTTTTTTATTATTAAATAGTTCTTTTTCTTTCCTCAAGTGAGGTGGATTATGTGGGAATGAAAAGATATCATTTTGTTTTGAAATGGAAAAAAAGCTGAAGGGAACGTCACCGTTTTTGGGAAGAAAAACTAATTAAAGACCTAAGGAAAGCTACAGATGAGGGGGGACGGAGGGCTGGAACGAAAAGAAAAAAAGGAGGAAGCAGAGGCGGCTGGGTCTGGGAGAAAAGAAAATCACTGTTCAAGTACATTGTTCATTTCTACTGTTCGTCAACCAGATCGGACAGCTGAGAGTGCTCAGCTTTTTGCTCCTTTTATCCTTGTTTCGATTTAATTCCCAGTATGATTTTAGATTCTGAACTTACTGTAGTTGTAATGGGATTTATTTTGAAC
The DNA here is from genome assembly GCA_963242795.1 of Inga leiocalycina. NCBI lineage: Eukaryota > Viridiplantae > Streptophyta > Magnoliopsida > Fabales > Fabaceae > Inga > Inga leiocalycina. Next base: position 68,781,380 of record OY725325.1, read on the forward strand.
ATGTGTGGCTAATTGTCTTTAAATCTAGAGTATGTATGAACTAATTTGAGGATTTAAGCATGTATGAACAATTTATCTGTGGATGGCAAAAAAAAAGAACTATTTATCTATGCTTAATGTTATTTTGTTTGCTTAATCTTAGATTGTTTTGTTTACTTTGTGCTTGGTCATCACTACATATGAATTGGGCAATTTAGATTAGTTTTGAAAGAGGAATCTTAATTGGACCATATGATTAAGTAATGTGTGATTAGAATTTATTTTAATTTGTTAATAGGATAGGAATATATCTATTTAACCAATATAATCCTATTAGAGTGAATTTAGACATTTATTGCCTCTTGAGTAAATTAGTTAGGAATAACAATTTTAACTGGGGAGATGTGTATGAGTAATTGGAAGATACTTATATTCATTTAAACTCTAGATTAATAAATTAACATTAAGTGCTTTTAATTGGATAAATATCTGCTTTAAGACTTGAAAAAATGATTAGTTACTCTATATTGTTTTTCTCCATTGAAATCTTAAAAACATTAAATTTCGTACTTTGCTTTTGCTTAAATTGATTTTCAAATTCATTTTCTTCTTTGATTTGCTCAACTTAAATGAAAATGAGAATTTTAATATATAATTATTAATTATCTTGAATCTCTGTAGGACGACCTTAATTTGCTATTATATTATTCCAACGGGCCGGATACTTGAGGTGCTTATTTAAAGTTTAGTAGCATCATAGATCTATTTGACTAATTTTGATAGATTAATGAAATTAGTTATTTATAAAATACGTATATTGGTTTTTCTAAAATACCCTTTTAAATCATTACATTGAAATTACTTTTTGATACAAACTCCCTTCACATATGTGCAATCAATAAGTATTAGTTGGGGGAGGGGGGAATGATAAATACGAGGATAAAGTGAATTGATGTCTAATATTTAAAATTAAATCTAACTCTCAACTAGCTTTCATATTAGGGATAAGAGGCAGTATTATTTTTTCATAATATTAAGATGACATGATAATATAATTTGAAATTTAAATGGAAAAGTTGAAATCATAAAAAAATATCTACGATGGTAATAAAATCAATACATTAAATGAAATCTAACATAATAAAATAATTAGTTTTCAAAAAAATTTTTAAAAAATGCATGTTATTTGAAAAAAGTGAGAAAAATAAATATAAAGAAAAGTAAATGCAAATTGCAAGATATGCAGGAATGAGTGAGGCCTCGAGGGTGACGAGGAAAATTACAGGAAGGAACGTAGCAATTGCTATTGAGCGAGGACAAAGATTAATCAAAGAATTAAGCAAAGTCGTTGGTAATTACCAATGGATAGTTTAAGGATTCAATCGCTCTTATTGTTAAAAAAATCAAATCAAATCAAAATTGTTTTTTTGACTATGATGATGTGATTCTTTTTTTTTTTTTGCCGAAGCTATAATGAAGTGATTCAAATTCATAAAAATAATTTAAATAAATAGTCCCTCATTGTTAATCTTTGACTAATAATAAAAACCCCGTCAAAAGTTTAGCCTTCACGTATAAGTTGTTGGTTGAAATAGTAAGTGGACTCATCTCCGTAACGAAGAGAACACATGTTTGAATATTAGAAAACACACTTATTAAGAGAGATGAAAACTTTTTACACTTTAAATTTTAAAAAGAACTATACCCTTGATCAAATGAAAGAAGGCTTAGCCTTCACAAATATACGGTACTCAACATATGTAATTTAATCTCTAAACACAACGTGAGATACACGTACAAGTTCATCTAACACAATTCGAACTTCAAATTAATTCCAAGCTGTCGTAATTAAACATGAGAAATATAATAATGTATGCCCTAATTTAGAACCAAAAAATTGCACATGCCCTAATCATGAGCAATAATGTTATGAAAACCAAATGGGTTATTGAACTAATCAAGTTGCTAGTTTATTGTTCAAAGATTAGACTTATTAGTCAGGAGAAATTCTTGTGTATACTTGATTTACTATGTCATTTGTGGTCTAACCAATTATAATATATAACTTATAAGCTGATTTGACTTCTATTAAATATTAGCTGGTATATTAATAAAATTAAAAGATTTCATAAGATTTACTTTTTTTTATTTATGAAATATTAATTAAGGGATTTATTTTTTAAGAAAAATATAAGTGTGAATTACATTAGCACGAGATTAATATTAATTGAGTTGTTGTATTATAATAATTGGTTAGACCACAAATAATGTGGCAAATCAAGTTCATACAAGAATTTCTCAGTTAGTTTTTGACCTATCATAATTAAATTATTGATATATTTTTCTGGTAAAAATTTATAGATTTATTTCAATTTAATTACTTTTTTCTCCTAACAAGACATAATTAATTTGCCAACTTAGTTTTGTTTAGTATGAATTAGTTGGGGATGGGTCAGTGTTTTTTTTTTGTGGTACAAATGAGATCTACAGCTCCAGAATTACAAAAAGAAAATGAAATAAAGGGGATTAAATCCCAATCGCTCGTGGTCCACGCAGATGAGGGGGATGAGTCAGTTTATTTTCTTTGGCATTGTTTCGTGTAGAGATAGACAATTAAACGTCATGGACAGCTATATTTTATTTGTTTTTTAAAAGGATGGGCTGGCCTGCTGGTAAAATTGACCAAAAAAAAAAAAAAAAGGGCCAACGCCATGGCAAGATATGTATGCGGAAATCCTTATGACGTTCTAAGTAAAGAATATAATTATTAAAAAACTTTACAAGTAATTTTAATGTATACCACTTTTAGTCTTTAATATAAGATCTAGTTAATTATTTTTGGAGAGATAAAGAAAGCTGAATAAATTATTTTTAAGTAATTAAATTTATCATTTTTATACTAAACTAATTTTATGACTTATAAACTAATATATAATCTAATACTATGCAACATGTGTATATAAAAAAGAATACTATACAACATATACGATGATTAAGTTACTTGTTAGATTTCTCAATATATAAAAAAAATCAATTAGGTTTTATATTAATAAAAATGGGAGTATAATAACAAGTTTTGATGCATGAACTTTACAGCTCACTTGTTCTTAAGATTTTGGATGATTAAAAAAGTTCAATACAAAAATTAGAAAACCACATCATGAGGTAGTTTCTGAACGTTGAAGGATCACATACATTGGCAAATTAAAATATGATTTATGACCTCTGTAACCGACCCTTCTTGACTTGAAGCGGCACCCTCCAGGATAAAACGGACCCTTCTTGCAGACACAGGGGGAACAGAACAGCAAAATATAACAAGGCAACCAGCAGACAGAGAGAATGGTAAGATGAGGAAGAGAGAGCTTGAAGATGTCAGAGCTGGGATGCCTGAACCTTCTGTCAAGCCCTCCTTATTTAGGCATGACTGATGGACGTTAGGCAGGTTTTAATCCTCATAAAGGCCATTAAACCACCGGTTACACCAGCAATAAAACCACATCATGAGGCAGTTTTTGAACGTTGAAGGATCACATACGTTGGCAAATTAAAATCTGATTTATGGCCTCTGTAACCGAAATATTCAGGTTTCAAAAATCAGATGCCTTAAAACTGGGTTTTTCCGGTAAGCCATTTTCACAAAAATAAATTTTAGATTTTTCAAAAGAACACTTGATAAAAAGTGCCCAGTCCATCTTTACCTCACGCGCAGAGGGGAAATCGCCAGATTTCCACTGCGTTTGCCTCCTGGTGGCCCTTTATTGTACGCGCGAGCCCACTATTGCTCTTGGCCCATTTACTAGCCCAAATTCACAATGTGTAATATATACACTTGCATTCTCTCTTTCCTAAGCAATGTTGGACTTGCTCCATTTGACACACCCACATATAAATTAAAACTCCAACAAGCCCCCACATGTGTGAAAAGGAACGCCTTTAGCTTAGTTGCGCACACTGGTATAACCATTGTGTCTGGTGGTCCTATGAACTTAAAACCAAACCTAGACCGATAATACTTAGTACACAGAGGTGTTGGTGGTTCTATGAACTTAAAACCAACATCTCTTAGGTGTATACTAGAGGTATTAAAAGTCAGATTATACCCCCACATTTTGCTGTTAACACGGTTTTGCACGTTAAAATGGCCATGCGCGTGCCTGGTTCATAACGAATGCTCTAACGATTTTGCTACGATCTCATAGGAGCGGCCCCACTCCACATTTGTAGAGGTGATTTCATTAAATGTACCAGCAATGAGCACACCATTCCGTAGAATTATGAAATCATTAAGAGCTTTGTTCATCCTCACTAAAATGCATTCTAGCACATTCTCGGCATCATAGGAAGGGACTAACAATTTACTTTAGTGCTAGCAGAACTAACACACGACTTGTTCTTACCCATTAAACCTCCTTCATGGGATCACCAATCACAGAGGTTGGGTTGCCATCGCTGTTAATTTCATAATGGCTTAAGTCTCATTCCCCTCGATGAATCAAATATTTGTTTCCTTCCCAGGGGTTTTGTAAATGGATCCGCAAGGTTCACCACTTGTAACACCCCGAATTTTGAGACTTGAGGCTAGAGAATAAGCCTGAGATTAGTGGATTGCTAAGCCCCGGTTTAGCAAGATCCCAAATTGTGATTAATGGTTAATGACTCCAAAAGTGGATGTGGTTAGTGATAAATAACCCTTTTGAAGAATATGAAGTGATTTGACACTCGAATGTGATTCGTGTGTGGTTTGAGCAACGCCAAAACCCTGTATTTGAGTTCAATTGTGGATTAACATCCAAATTGACTTAGAATAGAGGGAAGAATTGAATGGGGTATTGTGATGGAAATGGTGTCATGTTGTGGTATTTAATCATTGGAATTGATTTAAATTGGATTGGACACATTGGTTGCAAAACTGAAAATGCTGTCCAGTGAAACTCTATTCTGGGCTGTCAGTTTATGTGAACGTTTTGAATGACCAAATGGTGTCTAAAAATTCTGAAAATTTCCAGTCTTATAGTTCACCTCTCAAGCTTCAAAATGGACATATACTTTGTGCCATTTCATGTTGGGAACTAGGAGATATGACTGTCCAAAGTTTGAGGTCGAAAATGGACTCTGTTTTGGGGCAGTGATGACATTTGTGTAATTCTGGAATTTTGTGGTGATTTCTAGTATTGGTAAATATTTTTCCTATGAAGAGGACTTAAATATCTTTCATTTGGCTTTGGAATCACCTCATTTTTATTTTTCTAGAATTAGTTATGATTTTTCAAAGATTGAGCAGAAAATCTGCCAGAAAATCCGAAAATGCCAATTTTGAAATATGACATCATCATAATTAAAGATGACATAAGCTAAATGTTATAAAGTCATGATCATCTTCCTCCATCAGCCAAAAACCGTGCAGAAGCATGGAGAAAGAGAGAGAGGGAGTTTTAGAGAGAGAAGAGGAAGAGAACTCGCAAGGTAAGCCGATTTCTCCGACGATCTAGCTCCTAACGCGTATAACTCCATTTCTAAGCTACTCTTCTATGTAATTTAAGGTTTGGAAGCTCCATTTCTTGTGTTGAAGTGAGCTAGGGTTTCAGCCACTTTGAGAAAAGCTATTGGGAGCTTGAGGTAACTTCCAAACTCTTGTATATTGACTATTCTGGCTGCTGTGGGCAATTTAATCGGTGAAATTTCGCCGGATTGCCATTGGTTGTAAAAATGGAAAATGGGTTTCCCTAGGGGTTATGCTGCCCAAATTGATACTAAATGGTTGTTGTAACCTAATGGAATAGTTAATAAAGTGGTTAGGAGTAGAAAGGAACGTGTTTACGGAGCCGAAACCGAAAAACCCTGATTTTCCCTAGAAAAGCCATATATTTCGGTCTGGGCTATAAATGGGTCTTAGAGTTGGATTTTCAATGATTTGATGATTCCATTGAATTCAGGAGGGAAAATTAGGTGGGGTTACAGTTGGGCACTTTTTCGGAAAAGGCCGAGAAAGCATAATTACGGAAACGCCCCTAAAACCCTAAAAGTAGGGCTGCCAAGGGCAATTTCGTAATTTGATATTGAATTTGATAATTCCGAGTCCGGAAATGGATTCCTTGGGCGAAAATATGTCAGAATAGCCCATGTCAAAATTTCGGGAAAAGTACAGCCGGACCGGGTACGGCGGGGCCGGGCCGGGGTCCCGGGGGCATTTTGGTAAATTTTCAAGATAGAATCATATAACCCCCAGAAACACTATGGAAGTGTCTAAATAATACATTTGACATTGTAGGATCGAATATGGAGCCCCGAGCTGTTTGCACGTAGATCGAGGCACGCGTTTCGAGGCAGAAAAGGGTTAAGGTAGGGGACTTACCTTACTTGCATGTATTCGATATTTTTGCTTGTGTAGTGATGTATGTGATTGCTTTACTTGATTGTGTAGAGCATATTTGAATAAATGAAGCTCTGTTTCTGTTTTGCTGTGGCCATAGTTTTGTTACATGAAACATTGAGTATGCAAAAAATGTCATTATGGGGCATGCATCTAGATAAAGCTAACATGTCATACACATAGCATCTATCATGCATGCATTATGGTATCTGTTTCCTACTGAGATTCTCTCGAATCTCACTCTCCCTTACCAACAATTTAGACAGGGCAAGTGGCTCGTGGAGGGAGCGGCTAGGACTCCTCCGAGATGAGATTGTGTAATCCCCATTTGAAGAATTGTAATGGGCAATTGTACCCTATGTATCTTTAGTGAAGGTATGTACCAGAGATTGTCGGGATGATTAAGTTGTGCACTTTGATATTTATATGAATGTGATTTATCTTCGCATAGTAATTGTATTCGAAATGTGAATATGAGACCAAGTTTATAAATGATTTCAAAAAGTATTCGTGAAAACCCTGTCATGTGATGGGTTAGTAAATGTTATTTGATTATTATTGGTCTCTATTTCATTTTAATCACGTATTTCAGATATAATTACGGAGGGGGTTACACCACTGACCTTACATAATCGATTGAGATTACACCATCATTTAGCAGTTGCCTTATTATATTATGTCTCAATCGAATATGTCTACTTTTACCATTAAAGGTTTTATTTTTAGCCGTAGCTATTGCAGATGGGCTATCACAATGTAAAGACATTGATGGTGTTAGTTTTTCACCTAGTGGGATATTCGCCAAGAAGTTTTTCAACCACTCAGCCTCAGTACCAGTCAACTCCATAACAATAAACTCAGAATCCCTTGAGGAACTAGTTAAGATAGTTTGTTTGACTGACTTCCACGTTATGGCACCACCACCAAGAGTGAACACATAGCCACTAGTGGATTTGCTCTCCTCTAAATCTGAGATCCAGTTAGCATTACTGTATCCTTTCAATACAGCGGGAAATCCACTATAATGAATACCATAATTCATGGTTCCTCTCAAGTATCTCAATACCCTTACCAGAGCTTTCCAATGCTCATTGCTTGGACAATGAGTATATCTACTCAATCTACACACAACATATGCTATGTCTGGCCTGGTTTAGTTCATTAAATGCAACATACTCCCAATAATCTGTGCATATTTAGATTGAGCAATTGGTTCTCCTCCACTTTTCTTTAAATGCACATTAGGATCATAAGGAGTATTCATAGGAGACTCATCAAATAGTTCAAACTTTCTCATAATTTTCTCAATGTAATGTTCCTGAGAAAGTATGATATTATTATCATTCCTTATGATCTTCACACCCAAAATCACTTTCGCTTCACCCAAATCTTTCATATCAAAATTAGAAGACAGAAAATGTTTTGTCTCAAGCACAACACTCATGCTAGTACCAAAGATAAGAATGTCATCCACATACAGACAAATAATCACACAATCATTGTTTTCAAGTTTTGTATAAACATATTTTTCTACCTCAACAGTAGAGAAACTGCCACTTAACAAAACTTGATCCAGTTTTTCATGCCATTGTTTAGGCGCTTGTTTCAAACCATACAAGGATTTAACAAGTTTACAAACTTTATTTTCTTGCCCAGGAACAATACACCCTTCAAGTTGTACTATATAGATCCCCTCTTCTAAATCACCATTTAAAAAAGCTATTTTAACATCTATTTGATGAATGAAAAGCTTATGAATAGAAGCTAAGGCAATTAGGATTCTAATAAAAGAAATCCTAGTTATAGAAGAAAATGTGTCAAAATAATCAACATTTTCTTTTTAAGTATACCCTTTTGCTACCAATCTAGCTTTGTATTTATCAATAGTTCCATTAGGAAAATTCTTTTTCCTAAAAACCCATTTACAACCAATAGGCTTTGCTCCTGGAGGCAAGTCTACCAAAACCCATGTTTTATTTTGATTGAAACAATCAATTTCAGCTTTTATTGCTTCTTTCCAAAAAGATTCATTCGGAGAAGAAATAGCTTCATAAAATTTTTTTTGTTCATCTTGTACCAAGTAAGTATAAAAATCATCTTCAAAAGATGTTTGCTTTCTTTGTCTTTTACTTCTCCTTAAATCTTCAACCAAAACTTCATTTAAATTTTGTTCAAAAGAAGCAAGGAATTTTCAACTCTTTTAGGAATATGCTCAACCTTCAAAGGAAATATATTTTCAAAAAACTCTACATCTTTTGTTTCAACAATTGTGTTATGATCTAAAACATCGCTTTTCAAAACAAGAAAATGATAAGCAGCACTTTGTTGAGCATATCCAATAAACGTGCAATCAGAAGTTTTAGAACCAATTTTCCTCTTTTTAACATCAGGTAGTAAAACTTTAGCAAGACACCCCCACACTTTCAAATATTGAAGGTTAGGCACAAAACCTTTCCATAACTCATAAGGTGTCTTTTTAGTTTTCCTGTTGGGTATTCTATTTTGTAAAAAACAAGTAGATAACAAGGCTTCACCCTACAGGTTATTAGGTGCTACAGAACTTACAAGTAAAGCATCCATCATTTCTTTTAAAGTTCTATTTTTTCTTTCTGCAACACCATTAGATTCAAGTGAATAAGGAGGAGTTACTTCATGAACTATCCCTTCTTTTTTGCAAAAATTATTTAATAATAAATATTCTTTTCCTCTATCCGACCTGACCCTTTTAATCTTTTTATTTAATTGATTTTCTACTTCTGCCTTGTACAAAAGAAATATTTCAAAAGCATCATCTTTATTTCTCATCAAATACACTTTGGTATATTTTGAAAAATCGTCAGTAAAAGTAATATAATTGTTAACTCATAGAAATTGATAACATTCTAGCACATTTTCTTGTCTTTTCACTTACTTTTAAGTATAAATTGTGTATATATAGAGGAAAATGTGATAGAACAAAAGAAAAGTTCAAATCATGAGTTAAAAGCTTATAAGTAGGATTATCCATTCAAGTTAGAGCTTATGTAGTGTCTCTTGTAGGTAAAGATGACAAGTGCTAAAGCTTTCAAAGACCAAGGAACAACTCCATACACCAGGAGGGAAGCTGCTGTGTTGTTGGCTTCAGCCAACAATACATGTATTGAAGCCAATGGGAAATTACATTCACTGTGTCATATGCTTCAACCAACAGCATATGTGCTGAAGCAGGTGAGGTCAGAACTTACTGTGTCATATGCTTCAGTACCCAACCCTTAGTTGAAGCCAACCAGGACCATAACTTACTGTGTCATATGCTTCAGCACACAAGTATGTGCCGAAGCATACGACAGACTATACAACCATGCGTTTTACTTACTGAAACTCATGTGGAGGGTATTTAAGCAAGGGATAGGCCGAAATTAGGTCATTCTTCAGTTTTCTAGTGTTCCTAGGAGCTGGGTGTGCTAGGGTTTTGGCCCCATGAAGAGTATTGAGCTTGGATTGAAGTTTAGAAGCAATTTGGGGCTCAAATCCTTGGTTTTTCTCATTCCTCTTCTCTTTCTTTGTTAAGTTTATGTAATGGCTATAATTATTCTGCATAATTGTAGCTTTCTCATGACTTTGTGTAGCTAAACACCTCATTTTAGGGTTGGTTTGAACCCTTATATGGATTAAGCACTCATTTCCCCTTATATTTGTGATTAATGATGAGATTATGCTGATTTACTGTTTGCTTAATGCTTCTTATTGATTGGCCACCAATAAGGTTGGTGGGTTCACTTGATTAATGCTTGAGAGGGCTAGATTGGGTGTAGAACTTGAGTCTAATCGTGTGAGAACTTAAAATTTGTGAATTGAATGGATAGTTTTACGAATGAGGTAGAGATACACTCATTAGCCTCACATAGCCTAATAGGATTTGTAATAGAAATCCGGGTTTAATTAATTAATTAAGAGATTAATGAATTCATTGAATTAAACACCTATTTGGAGACTTGAGAGAGCACTTATAGGTAAATTAGTATCCTTGGCTAGCATAATCTTTCATTAAGTAGCACATATGGGGGGATTTAGTGAATGCTTTTGAAATACAAGGGGGATAAACAATCCTAAGTGTCATTGAATACTTGAATTCAAAGAATCATTTGCTTTTACAAATTTTCCGTTGAAAAGTAGCTTTAAATTTCTTTTTCACCTAACCAATATGTTTTGTTCCAACTTGATCAATTTCAAATAAATCTATTCAACCTAATTGAATACATGATTGCATTCGTTAGTTTTCTTTCATCTTAGTCCTCATGGGAATGATCTTTACTCATCACTTTATTACTTGTGACCCGTATGCTTGCAGAAGCTAAACGGCGAATAAGTTTTTGGCGCACTTTGGTTGAGTACAAGGAGCAAGAAAACTCTACCTATCAATTTAGCATCCAATTTCCTGCTATTCAAGCTCACAATATGAAAAATCACGTTCTAGCTATAGAACATATAAGGAACCAAGTCCTTCGAGTAGTTCCAATGTGTCTAAAGAAATTGCTACTCAACTTGAAGCACTTGCCAAGTGATTTGATCAACTCGAGTTGAAAATGGAGAAAAATTCTTCCAAGCAGGTGAATGCTATCCAAGCTCCAAGTCTTTCTTGTGAAATATGTGGAGAAGCTCACTCCTATGAAGAATGTTATCATACTATGGAGTCTGAGTTATTTGAACAATAATCAATGGTATCCAAGTGGCAACCCTTACTCTAATATCTACAACAAGGGTATGAGGGATCATCCTAACTTCTCTTGGAGGAATAGACCTAGTGAGAATCCAATTAATCATTATGCTTCTACTAGTAAGCCTATGCGTCCACCAGGCTTCGAGCAACCACAAAAGCCACAAGAGGGCGATTCTGAGATAAATAAACTCTTGAGGCAACTTATCAAAGGTTAAGAAGGCCTAGTTGGCACAGTTTCTCTTCATGACACGGCAATCAAGAACCTTGAGATACAAATGGGCCAAATTGCTTCCCACTTGAGTGCTCAACCAAGAAATGGTCTTCCAAGTGATTCTATTCCAAATCCTAAGTGAGAAGGTAAAGAAGAATGCAAGGCTCTTACTCTCCGAAGCGGCAAGAATTTACCCGATGTTCCAAGTATGGGTAAGGCTACAACAAAGCTAAAGGATCATGTTGTGTAAGATCTTATCCTTGATGAAGAGGTTGTTGAAGAGATTATGGTCGAAGAAGAGGAAAACAAGAAGAGGAAGCAAACTGAAGTGACTCTAGATGATGTGGTGTCAAGCAAGCCCATTGCTCCTAAAAATATGGAAGAGAAGAAGAGAAAGACCAATACTTCTCCTCCACGATATGTCCTACCACCCCCTTTTCCATAAAGGCTCAAGAAACATCAAGAAGATGAGCAATTCAATAAGTTTATTGAGATGTTCAAGCAGCTGCATATCAATATTCCTTTTACGGAAGCCCTAGAGAAAATGCCTAAATATGCCGAGTTCATGAAAGATGTCCTCTCAAAGAAAAGAAGGTTTAATGAATTTGAGACGGTGGCCGTCACCAAAAGCTTCACTGATGCAATTAAGCAACTTCTACCTAAGTTGAAGGATCCTGGGAGCTTCTTTATACCTTGTCATGTTGGGGGTAAATTCTTAGGGAATGGCTTGTGTGATCTTGGCTCTAGTGTCAATCTTATGCCTTTGTCTGTGTTCAACAAGTTGGGATTAGGTGATGCTAGACCTACCACGATTAATTTGCAATTGGCCGATAGAAGCTTGTCTTATCCTAAAGGGATTATTGAAGATGTCTTAGTCAAGGTTGATAAGTTCATATTTTCGGCTGATTTTATTGTACTTGACTTTGATTTGGATAGAGAAATGCCTTTGTTGCTAGGAAGGCCATTTTTAGCTACGGCTAGAACTTTGATAGATGTGGAGAAAGGTGAGTTGACTTTGAGGGTGGCCAATGAGCAAGTTACCTTTAATATGAATCAATTGATGAAGAATCCTCATATGCATGAAGACTGTTTCTTTCTTGATATGATTGGTCTTGTCACACAAGAGGAATTTGAGAGCTCTATGAATGAAGATCCACTTGCAGCCGCTCTTCTTGATGTTGATTCTGAGGGTTTAGATATAGTGGAGTGCAAGGCTATTATGGATGCAACAACTCCTTATCCTAAAATGAGGATACCATTTGAGTCACTTGATTTGGGTTCAACTGATCCACCAAAGTTGAAATCTTCTTTAGAGGAACCACCTTCACTTGAGCTGAAGGCATTGCTATCTCATTTACAATATGCTTATCTAGGTTCCAACAACACTCTTTTGGTGATTGTTGCTTTGGATCTCACTATTTAACAAGTGGAGCAATTAGTTGAAGTCTTAAAAGCTCATAAAAGGGATATTGGGTGGACAATTGCTGATATAAAGGGCATTAGCCCCTCTATGTGCATGCACAAGATCTTTTTGGAAGAAAATCATAAGCCTTCCATTGAATATCAAAGAATACTCAACCCCATTATGAAGGAGGTAGTGAAGAAGGAGCTTCTTAAATAGCTCGATGCTGGCATTGTATATCCTATTTCTGATAGCTCTTGGGTGAGCCCAGTCCAATGCGTCCCTAAAAAGGGCTGTATGACTATAGTGGCTAACACCCACAACGAACTCATTCCCACTCGTACTGTGATCGGGTGGAGGGTTTGCATGGATTACCGTAAGCTCAATACGGCTACTCACAAAGACCACTCCCCATTGCCTTTCATTGATCAAATGTTGGACAAACTAGCTAGAAGGGAATTCTTTTGCTTTCTTGATGGTTATTCGGGGTACAACCAAATAGCAATAACACTGGAAGACCAAGGGAAGACTACATTTACATGCCCATATGGTACCTTCACTTTCAAGCGTATGCCCTTTGGCCTTTGCAATGCACCGGCTATATTCCAACCATGTATGATGGCTATCTTTGCAGATATGATAGAGCACACCATGGAAGTGTTCATGAATGATGTCACCGTGTTTGGTGATTCATTTGAGGAGTGCTTAGCCAACTTAACTCGAGTCTTGAAGCGGTGTGAAGACACTAATCTTGTGCTCAATTAGGAGAAATGCCACTTTATGGTAAAAGAAGGTATTGTGTTAGGCCATCGTGTCTCCAAGAACGGTTTAGAAGTTGACCGGGAAAAGATAGAGGTGATTGAACAACTTCCTCCACCTATCAATGTTAAGGGTGTGAGAAGCTTTTTGGACCATGTTGGATTCTATTGAAGGTTCATAAAGGATTTCTCCAAAATCACTAAGCCGCTCTGTGTTTTACTTGAGAAGGATGTCGAGTTCAAGTTTGATGATGCATGCTTAAAAGCATTTGAAGAGTTGAAGAGAAGACTTGTAACCGCTCCTATCATTATGGCTCCGGATTGGAGTTTACCCTTTATAGTCATGTGTGATGCTAGTGACTATGCCGTGGGAGTTGTACTTGGGCAAAAGAAGGATAAAGTCTTCTATCCTATTTACTATTCGAGCAAGACACTCGATGTTGCTCAAGAAAACTACACTACTACCGAGAAAGAGCTTTTGGCCATAGTGTATGCATTTGCCAAATTCTGGCCTTCCTTGATTGGTGCCAAAGTGGTTGTTTATACTGATCACTCGGCACTAAGGTACATCTTTAGCAAGAAGGACTCTAAAGCACGGTTGATTCGATGAGTTTTACTCTTGCAAGAATTTGATCTTGAGATTGTGGATAGAAAATGCTCAGAAAATCAAGTTGTCGACACTTGTCTAGGTTGAGTACTGAAGCTCAACATAATGGAGATTTACCCATTCATGAAACTTTTCCGGACGAGCAACTCTTTTTGGTGTGTCATTCTGAAACTCCTTGGTATGCCGACATAGTCAATTACCTTGTGAGTGAAATTATTTCTAAGGACTTGAGTTATCACCAACGGAAGAAGTTCTTACATGATGTCAAGTTCTATCATTGGGAAGAACCCTTCCTATTTCACAATTGTGCTGATAAGTTGATTTAAAGATGTGTTCTAGAAGGTGAGCAACAAGAAGTGTTGAAGTATTGCCATTCCTCTGAATATAGAGGCCACTTTGGTGGTAACAAGACTGCTGTAAAAGTCTTACAATCTGGATTTTTCTGGCCATCTTTGTTCAAGGATGCTTATGAATTTGCTCTATCTTGCGATCGGTGTCAAAGGGTTGGTAATATCTCTAGGAGGAATGAAATGCCACTCAACAGCATGTTGGAAGTTGAATTATTTGATGTGTGGGGGATTAACTTCATGTGACCTTTTCCCAAGTCCTTCAACAATCAATACATTCTGGTAGCGGTTGATTATGTGTCTAAGTAGGTTGAGGCCATTGCTTCCCCAACTAATGATGCTAAAGTAGTGGTCAAATTCATGAAAAAGCATATTTTCACTCATTTCGGTGCTCCAAGGGCTATTATTAGTGATAGAGGCACCCACTTTTGCAACCATCAATTTAAAACTCTTTTGAAGAAGTATGGAGTGAAGCACAAGGTGTCTTTAGCTTACCATCCTCAAACAAATGGTCAAGTTGAGATTTCCAATAGAGAAATCAAGAAAATCCTTGAGAAAACTGTGGGCTTCACTTGAAAGGATTGGTCCATGAAGTTAGATAATGCACTATGGGCCTATCGCACCGCTTACAAGACACCTATTAGTATGTCTCCTTACCGGTTGGTTTTTAGGAAAGCTTGTCATCTTCCTGTGGAGTTGGAGCACAATGCTTATTGGGCTATTAAAAAGTTGAATTTTGATGAAAAAGAGGTGGGTGACAAGAGGCTTTTGCAGCTTAATGAACTTGAAGAATTTTGTTTTCATGCCTATGAAAGTTCAAAGCTTTATAAGGAGAAAACAAAGCGGTGGCATGACAAGAAGATTGTCTCTAAATCTTTTGAGTAAGGTCAACAAGTGCTCCTTTACAACTCTAAGTTGAAGATCTTTCCGGGAAAGTTGAAGTCTAGATGGTCTGGACCTTTCACTGTGGTCCAAGTCTTTGACAAAGGTGTTGTGGAGCTAGAAGGTCAAGATGGGGAGCAGTTCAAAGTTAATGGTCAACGATTGAAGAATTATTAGGGAGGAGATGTGGATAGGCTTGTGTCCACTATCACCCTATCTAATAAAGAATGACCAACATGAAAAGTCGGGCTAAAGACTATAAACTAAGCGCTTCTTGGGAGGCAACCCAAGTTCTTAACTCAATCTTTGTCATTTTTTTGTGTTTTGGTAGATTTATGTTTGATCTTTGCGTTTTGTAGGGAGGAAAGGTACCCAATGAGGAATGAGCAAAGCCAATGCAAAGGAGGAATTTTCTAGGTGAGAAGATGAAGTTGAAGGAAGGATATGGGATATGCATCTCAGGGAAGTGCACTTGACTATAGGCTTATATTTAAGATTTTGGAAGTGCATATATGATTATTGATTAATTTTGGGTAGTACTGAAGCTACCGTGGGAATATGGTTGATGCTAACTCTCATTTGAATTTTGGATGACATGAACTTGTGGTATTGATATTTAATGTGTTGAAAATATGTGAATCTAGGAATTTTATCATTACCCTTATGTTTATGGTGCATTTTCTGTGTGGAAGGGAGTTAGATGTGTTGAGATGATTTTGGTGTTTGAAATGATGCATGATACTTGTTTGATGGTGTTTGGATGAGTTTTGGGTCTGTTTGTGATGTTTATAGAATCTGTTAATAATTGGCTTTAGCATACTTGGTGTATGCTGAAGCTAATTAATCTGGTGTTTTTCTAAAGGTACTTTGCTTACTGTGTAATGTGCTTTGGCATACAGGTTGTTGGCTAAAGCCAACATATGCCTTGTGTGAATGTATGCTCTCTGTGTCTAATGCTTCAGCATACAAGATGTATGCTGAAGCCAAATTCTCTTGAACCTTTCTGTGTTCAATGCTCTAGCACACCCATGTGTGCTGAAGCTAAGTATCCCTTAACAAAAAACAGTATACACATACATAGTAAAATATAATTAATATTTTTTCCTTTTTATATACACATTTTTCCATTTTCTGTTAGGTTTTCAAAAAAAAACAATTCACTAATTCAGTAAATAATATATATAATATCATTTTCGTTTTTTATATATATATTTAAAAAAAACAATCAGAAAATCAGAAAATTATATATATATATATATATATATTTATCTTCCCATCTTCACCCTTTTCTTTTCCATATATTTCCACATTTACCCCTTTGAACTTGGCCCACCATTGGGGCCACATTCAAACCCATTTCAAATCCTAAAAACTAATACATCTTTCCCTCTTATTTCAACCCCAAGTCCTCTTCTGGAGAACCTTAACATTATCACTCTTCAGGAACATCCTCTCTTCAATCCACCTTCAATCAAACCCTAATCCCCTCTTTTCTTTTTCACTCTCCCTCAGCTCACCGATCTCACCTATTAGCTCACCACTAAGCTCTCACTCCCGTCTCACTTTTGACACTATTAACCTACCAGCCTCCCCGTCGACCCTCTAGGCACACACACCCCACTCGGTTCCACCTCTCAGCTCACTTGCTCCAACACTCACTCTCGATCTTAGATCTCAACAAACATTCTCACCAAGCCTCACCCTCTCACCACTGATTGCAACCACTCCATCTTTTTTGATCTCCACTCTAGATTTGGCACCTGAATCACTCTCTACACCACTATCCTCCATTTTCACTTCCAACTCCTTCTGTCACCATTTTCCCTTTCATCTGTTTCCTCCGTCTCACCGTTGACTCTCAGATCCGACACTCTCTTTATCAGTCCCCTTCACCGTCAACCCATCACTATTTGCCCCCACTCCTATTCTTCTTCTTCACCTCACAGCATCCCCCACAGTCCCACAACTCTCGTCCAGATTGCTCTGCTTCTCTCTCTCCATTTTCGATCTGTCAAGCTTTAATTGTTGGTGACTCTGTCATCGATTCTCGGTCCTCCATTTCCTCTCCATCATCTGAGCTTCTGGTCTTCCATTGCTCCCTCAACTCTCTATTTGCTTTGGGTAAGGTAACTCATTTTCTGCTTTGGTTGTATTAAGTGCTTCTACCCTTGGATAATTTAGAGAAGAATCTGTGATGGAATTTAGGTCTGAACTGGGAAGATTGTGTTAAAAATGAGAGTTATGGTTGTTTCTGTTTGATTCTAGGAATAGTTGAATGCTAGGCTTGAATTGATAGGGTGGATATGTGAATTAATGTAAGGCTTGGCTTGCTGTAGTTGTTGCATAAACTGAGTAATGCTGGAATTAATGCTCTGTTAAGTGATAAGCATTGCTGAAATTAGGCTTGAAGTGATATGGGATGTGTTAAGGTTTAATCTATTTCATTGCTTGCTAAGAGAGTTATTGAAATAGAGGGGTATGAGTTCTTATGGTTCTAGATTGTTCTGCATATGATTGGTCTCTTGAGAACTGACCAATATTATTGAATACTGAAATTTGTAGTTTCTATGCAGAATGATTTTAGAAATTCTACTCTTACATGTTCTTAAACTATTGAGAGTTGGCTCATGGATTTAGTGTTTGGATTGGCAATCTTATTGTTTCCAAAATCATAGGTTGATCAAGCACTATAATATGCAATTATGGCATGGTTTTTGAATATTGAAAACTTAATATGCAATTATGGCATGGTTTTTGAATATTGAAAACTTTCTTTCACATCTTGAGGTGTAACAGAGAGTGGATTTTGTTTTTGTTACCAATTTTGCTCAGTTCATCAAGATTTTAGACCAAATGGTGGTGTTGCATTACTTGGTAGATATCTTACCTAGTGCTTGATCAAACTATTTTGTATTTGTAGATGATAGTCCAATCTTGTCATTGTTTGCATGAATCTTTGTAATGAGTAAGTCTTTCTGTCTTAATTTTTCTAGCATATTTAGGTCCACATGGAACTCGGCCAATTGACTAAGTTTTGAAATTTCTAGGCAGTTTGATCTACTTTGACAGGTTTTGCAATTTTTCCCTTTACATGATAATCTGCACCCGGAGGTGCAATTTTCTGATTTTGAAAACCATGCTTTGCCTAACCTCTACAAATTGCAAATTGCCTAGATGGATTTCAAAATTTACAAAGTTTTTCATGAAATTGGAGTTATTCTTGGTCATATGCTTCAGTAGTCGATCTGTGTACAGTATCCTAGGATGTCTCCAATGCTGAAATTACCTGTATTGCGATTGTATCGATCTATATCTTTGTTTTGAGGTGATTTGAGGTCATTATAATAGAGGTAGTATGGAGTAGGTTTAGTCTTGGAATATGGACTGAAAAGCTGTGGAGTTAGATAGAATTCAAGTTTGGGGGTATCTGTTTCTTTTCTTTTAGGATAGTGTCAGGTTGGCTTGTGTCTGTTTGCTTCATCTCATTGTTGATGAGTGTTGTTTGTGGATGTGTTTTTCTTTCTTTCTCTTTGTAGATCATGGTCCCCCAGCAAGAAGCGCAAGGTCAGAACACGTAATCCTATGAAAGACACAATCCAAGAGGTTGAGCAGAAGATTAATGCCAGAGACTTCCTTCATGAGCGGGAATTTGCCAAAACATCGAGCTATAAGTTTTACAACCAAGCCAAGGCATATGGGTTGAGTAAATTGTTGGGCAAACGGAAGGAAGGAAATGCTTTCTTTGTTCGCCATTACTACCTCCATGCCACCATCTACCATGGATGTATTCAGCTGAGAGATAAGCAGTTAGTCATTGGCTCAGATGCTATTCAGGAATTTTATGGCTTGCCAGTAGTTGCTGCTGAGGATTGCATGTACGGTAAGTTGAAAGATGCCAAAACTGACTTCCCCTACACTCAAATAGCTATTGAGTTGGTTCTTGGTGGGGAAGACATATGGTTTGCTCCAAACAACAATGAGCGATAACTGGCTAGAGCTGATTTGACTCCCGAGGTCAAATGTTGGATGCATTTAGTTGCCAACAACATCTCTCCCACTAGTCATACAACTCGACTCACCAGAAACATGTGTCTCCTCATCTTCCTCCTCAAAACCAATCAGCCTGTTAAATTGGAGGAAATAATATATCGGGCCATTGCAACTTGTAGTCGGTCTCACTCGTACAAGTTAATCTTTTTGCACTTGATATCCGACTTGTTCCTTAAGGCTAAAGTCCCACAATTGGACTCCGATCAAAGATTTAAGCCTCACCTTCCTTTTAACTATACCTATATCCTCTCACACAAAAGTCCTACCATACGGTGTCAAATGAGAGCTAGGAAAGTCAAACCCCCTTTCCCGACAATGCAGCAATTCAATAAACTTCAAAAGAAAGTGGATAAGATCTATGATCTTCTCAGTCAACTAGCTATCTTCCACGGTTTTCCTATGGACCCCCCTGAATCCTCAGAAACAAATGCAGCCGCGGCTAATCTTCTTGAGATCGGGGTCGGTGGAGAAGATGAGGAAGTCAATAGTGAATCCGAGGAGGAAACTGACTACACTGATGTCGAGAGCCAAGATTCAGAGACTGAGGAGAGCCATAGTGAAGGGGAAGCTGCAGGGAATAGAAGGGACAAAGTATCAGTAGAAGTTGCTTCAGGATCCGAGTATAACCCAGATGAGGATGATGATTGAAGCTGTTGCTGGATTCTTTGCTGTTTTGTTTGTCTGACTGACCCTTATTTTCTTGATATAGGAGATTTGGTGTTAGGACTAGGAATCTTGATGTGTTGTGTTGTGCATAAGGTGTTATGATCTCTGCTAATGGCTGGATGTTATTTTATAACTGCTTTTGTGATGGCCACTGATGGCCAATACTCTCTGACATTCTTGATGCATGTGAACATGATTTTGATAGCTACTGATGGCTAGTTTGAGTTGTTCATAGCATTTTCTCTATCTCATGACTTACTTGCTGTGATTGTTAATTTCCTAGCTACTGATGGCTAGAGATGACCTCATTTCCTGGTCTTGGTTAGGCTACTGAGGGCCTGGTTGTGTTAAATTTTGAATGGTGTAAATGCTGTGAATAATGAGCTGTACAAGTGCTAGCTATTTTCTCTCCCATCCTTTTAGTTGACAATGAGGACATTGTCAATTTTAAGTTTGGGGATGAGAGTGCTTTAATTTTGAAATTGCTCGAAATTTTGACTTTAATTTTGAAACTTTTTGAAAGAAATGGAGTGTATAGAAAAAAATTTGAACAGATTTTCCAAGAAAATTGTTGGAATGTTTGAAATTTCTCATGCTTAAGTTTTTGCTTGTTAAAAATTGTTGAAAATGAGCGGTTAGTTTTGGTTATTTGTCAAATATTGTTTGGATGATCCTATGATATGAATTTGTGCTTGAGATGTTATGTTAGATAGGAAATTTTTATAATGTGCATGGATAAGTGCATTGTAGTGATAAAACATGTTGTTCAAGAGTTTTTAAGTAAGTCATGCACTATTGGAGTTAAATTTATTCTGGATGTGCGAGTTGAAGGACTTTGTGGCAAATTATGTTATATACCTTTGTTTCAAGTTTTTGATTTTACGATCCTCTTTGGAATTCTTCAAAACCTTTTATTTACTTCACAAGATTTGAAAAAATGATTAGGGCAGTTCACAAAATGCGGTTGAGCCTTTCAAATTGACCCAATTGATGTGATTTCCTTTTGAACCCTTATTTTGAGCCTATTTAAAAAACCAATCAAAGATTTTTATTGGAAAACCTAACACCTACCTACCTCAACCAATA
Organism: Inga leiocalycina; assembly: GCA_963242795.1. NCBI lineage: Eukaryota > Viridiplantae > Streptophyta > Magnoliopsida > Fabales > Fabaceae > Inga > Inga leiocalycina. The sequence goes on from OY725325.1 coordinate 68,802,440, forward strand.
TGAAAAACCATGATTCCCTTGCTTTGAGATAGATGATAATTGATTGGGTAGTAGAATATGGTGATGTTATGCAAAGTTACAAAATATTGTGATATGAGTGTAGAAAGTAAGAGTTCACAAGGTACATAAATCAAGCAAAAAATACTCTTAAAAAGAAAAAAGCTTAAAAAGAAAACTTGATATGAAAAAGTTAGGTTGGTTCAAGTTTGGGGGAGTATGTTTCATGAGAAAAGAAAGAAAACCCTTGAAAAGTATCATCTATCTTAAGGTATTTAATTGATTATCCTTTACCTTTTCTTTTGAAAACCTTAACCCTTGGCCCCATTACAAGCTAAGAAAAGTCCCTTTGATTTTTAAGTTAAGTGGAGTGAATTCAAAGAAAAGAGGAAGGAATTAGGGGATGATAAAATTATTTGTTTAAATATTGGAATATGATTTGAAGTGTTGCTTTGAATTTTAATTGGTCCAAAAGGAATAAATGTTGACTCCGTACACACACTCACACTTAAGAATTCTTGAAAAGCATGTTTTAAATCTATGAAGCATTCATCTCTGCATATTGTACTCATTTCTTGTTTAATATAATTACTTGAGCAGATGATGAGGATAAATCGTTCATGCATAAATGATGAGTAGTTGATTCTTTCAGTGAGGATAAATTTCTTTGCTTGAGGACAAGCAAAAGTTTAAGTTTGGGGGTGTGTTAACTCATAGAAATTGATAACATTCTAGCACATTTTCTTGTCTGTTCACTTACTTTTAAGTATAAATTGTGCATATATAGAGGAAAATGTGATAGAACAAAAGAAAAGTTCAAATCATGAGTTAAAAGCATATAAGTAGGATTATCCATTCAAGTTAGAGCTTATGTAGTGTCTCTTGTAGGTAAAGATGACAAGTGCTAAAGCTTTCAAAGACCAAGGAACAACTCCATACACCAGGAGGGAAGCTGCTGTGTTGTTGGCTTCAGCCAACAATACATGTGCTGAAGCCAATGGGAAATTACATTCACTGTGTCATATGCTTCAGCCAACATCATATGTGCTGAAGCAGGTGAGGTTAGAACTTACTATGTCATATGCTTCAACACCCAACCCTTAGTTGAAGCCAACCAGGACTATAACTTACTGTGTCGTATGCTTCTGCACACACATGTGCCGAAGCATACGACAGACTATGCAACCATGCGTTTTACTTACTGAAACTCATGTGGAGGGTATTTAAGTAAGGGATAGGCCGAAATTAGGTCATTCTTCAGTTTTCTAGTGTTCCTAGGAGCTGGGTGTGCTAGGGTTTTGGCCCCATGAAGAGTATTGAGCTTGGATTGAAGTCTAGAAGCAATTTAGGGCTCAAATCCTTGGTTTTTCTCATTCCTCTTCTCTTTCTTTGTTAAGTTTATGTAATGGCTGTAATTATTCTGCATAATTGTAGCTTTTTCATGACTTTGTGTAGCTAAACACCTCATTTTAGGGTTGTTTTGAACTCTTGTATGGATTAAGCACTTATTTCCCCTTATATTTGTGATTAATGATGAGATTATGCTGATTTACTCTTTGCTTAATGCTTCTTATTGATTGGCCACCAATAAGGTTGTTGAGTTCACTTGATTAATGCTTCAGAGGGCTAGATTGGGTGTAGAACTTGAGTCTAATCGTGTGAGAACTTGAAATTTGTGAATTGAATGGATAGTTTTGCGAATGAGGTAGAGATACACTCATTAACCTCACATAGTCTAATAAGATTTGTAATGGAAATCAGGGTTTAATTAATTAATTAAGAGATTAATGAATTCATTGAATTAAACACCCATTTGGAGACTTGAGAGAGCACTTATAGGTAAATTAGTATCTTTGGCTAACATAATCTTTCATTAAGTAGCACATATGGGGGGATTTAGTGAATGCTTTTGAATTACAAGGGGGATAAACAATCCTAAGTGTCATCGAATACTTGAATTCAAAGAATCATTTGCTTTTATAAATTTTTCGTTGAAAAGTAGTTTTAAATTTCTTTTTCACCCAACCAACATGTTTTGTTCCAACTTGATCAATTTCAAATGAATCTATTCAACCTAATTGAACACATGATTGTATTCATTAGTTTTCTTTCGTCGTAGTCCTCATGGGAATGATCTTTACTCATCACTTTATTACTTGCGACCCGTATGCTTGCGGAAGCTAAACGGTGAACAATAATACCTTTTACCACCCAAGATTTTGCAATCCTTTAATATAAGACTTATGAATATGTCCTAATCTAGCATGCCACATATCATAAGAATCAATCAAGTAAGCAGAAGAAGATGCATTCTCATTCATTTCAGAAACACTAAGAACAAATAGTCCCTCATTACAATAGCCTTTCCCAATAAGAACATTGTTTTTAGTCATGACAATCTTATCAGATTCAAAACATACCCTAACCCCAGCTTTCCCAAGTAACACCACAGAGACTAAGTTAGCTTTGACATCAGGTACATACATCACGTCATTCAGTGCCAAGGTCTTTCCAGATGTGAGCTTCAATACCACCCTCCCTTTTCCTTGAACCTTAGTAGTTCGGGAGTCAGCCAGATAAACGTGGTCTTCCCCTTCTTCAAAGGAGGTAAACATCTCTTTGTTTGCACAGATGTGCTTGGTAGCTCCTGAGTCTACCACCCAATTCTTCACATCAGAGACAAGAAGGGATTGTTACACCACAATAACAATGATTTCTTCATCACTGCTATCATCTCCTTCAACCAAATTCACATTTGGCTTAGGAGGATTTCCACCCTTTTGAGAGTTATCTCCCTTAGCCTTTTTCCTGCACTGCGCTGCATAATAACCTGGTTTTCCATAGACAAAGCAACTGCCTGTCTTCTTCTTGGGGTTAGTATCCTTGGGCTTGTAGTAAGATTTCTTGTTTTTATTCTTTTTGTTTTTAGAGTCGTACCTCTTGTTGTGTGGCTTTTCCTCAACTAAGTTTGCTTTAGTAGTCATTTCTTTGCCCTTTGCCGCTTGTATCACCTTTCTGTTGGTATCTTCAATGAAGATATAAGTGATTAGATCATTCAGGGATAATTTTTGTTTGTTTGTGTTTCAGCTGTTGCTTGTAGTCATTCCATGATTCTGGCAGCTTTTCGATCAGTACTCCAGCCACGAACTCATCTGGTAAATTGATCTTCTCAGCCTGAAGCTCCTCATTCAGCTTGTGGTACTCGTTGATCTGGAGCTTGATGTCTTTGTCATATGTCATCTCCCACTTGTAAAAGTTTCCTATCACGAACTTATGCTTTTCAGCATCCTTAGCAGTATATTTGAGGATAAGTGATCCCCATATCTCATTTGCTTCTTTGTAAACATGGTACACATCGAACATATCGTTAGATAAAGTAGTAATAAGAGTGTGTCTGCAAACCTTGTTAGCATAGGCCCAGGCATCCTTCTGGGCTTGGTTAGCATCTGGGGATGGTGCAGATTGTGTAAGCGCATCATCAACTCCATGCAAGTCAAGAATAGTGTAGACACGTTCCTGCCAGCGCCTGAAGTTCTTCCCTTCAAACTGTTCGATCTTGGAAATGTCTGAAAACTGCCTGGGCATAGGCATTGCCATCGGAATAGGACCAAAACCAGTGTTGTTAGCTTCGGAAGCAGCAACATTGTTAGGTTGAGTACTAGTTCTGGAACCAGTAGGAGGAACAGAGGCCATATTAGCTCTTAAGATTGTTGGCGAACACCTGCAAACACACCGTGTAATCCGAGTCACGTCCAAGGACACTATCCTTATGAGTTATTCTGAGACCACCGGCTGACTGGAAGCAGCACCCCTAGGATAAAATGGACCCTTCCTGCAGACACAGGGGGAATAGAACAACAAAATATAACAAGGTAACCAGCAGAGAGAGAGAGAGAGAATGGTAAGAGGAGGACGAGAGAGCTTGAAGATGTCAGAGCTGGGATGCCTGAACCTTCTGTCAAGCCCTCCTTATATGGCATGACTGATGGTCGTTAGGTAGGTTTTAATCCTCATAAAGGCCATTAAACCACCAGTTACACCAGCAATAAAACCACATCATGAGACAGTTTCTGAACGTTGAAGGATCACATACGTTGGCAAATTAAAATCTGATTTATGACCTCTGTAACCGAAATATTCAGGTTTCAAAAATCAGATGCCTTGAACTGGGTTATTCCGGTAAGCAATTTTCACAAAAATAAATTTTAGATTTTTCAAAACAACACTTGATAAAAAGTGCCCAGTCCATCTTTAACTCACGCGTAGGGGGGAATCGCTGGATTTCCACTACATGTGCCTCCTGGTGGCCCTTTGTTGTACGCGAGAGCCCACTCTTCCTCTTGGCCCATTTACTAGCCCAAATTCATAATGTTTAGTATATTCACTTGCATTCTCTCTTTCCCAAGCAATGTGGGACTTGTTCCATTTGACACACCTACATATAACTTAAAACTCCAACACGTAGAGGTTTCACAAGCCACTTGTATCATGCATTAATGAGGGGTGGATTCAGAGTTTTCAGAGATGATGAAGAACTTCAAAGAGGATATTTTATTTCACAGGAACTGCTGCAAGCAATTGAAGAATCTCGCATTGCATTGTTATATTCTCTGAAAGTTATGCATCTTCTTTATGGTGTCTAGATGATCTCCAACATATTCTTGCCTAAAAAAACAATCAAGGTAAAATAGTTTTCCTGATCTTTTATGATGTACCTCCATCTGATGTAAGGAAGCAACGAGGGGGATTTTGTCAAACTTTCGCCAAACTTGAGAAGAAGCTCCCAAAATACCAATGGGCCAAACTTGCAATGAAGTCCCAAGAAGACCAGTCAACCAAACTTAATAAGTATCTAACAAAAGGCCAGAAGGTCAAACCTGAAAAGAAGTTTCAAGAAGATGAATTGACCAAACTTAAAAAGAAGTTCCAAGAAGACGAATCAACCATACTTGAAAAGAAGTTTCAAGAAGAAGAATCGGCCAAACTTGAAAAGAAGTTCCAGGAAGATGAATTGGCCAAACTTAAAAAGAAGTCTCAAAAAGACCAATCGAAGGTGCAAAAATGGAGAGATTCTCTAACAGAAGTGGCTAGTTTAGCTAGTTTTGATTCTAGTCAATATCGGTAAGTTTTTTATCATAAAATTGAATGACTTTTATATAATATTATTTATATCAAATCATTGAGCACTACATATATAGGTGCATCCAAGATATTTGCATGTGACAACATGTTACTTTTAGAGGGATAAACATTTTTAGTTGAGAGAGTAAAAAATTTCATAATTGGTTCTACCAGATACCCAAGTCTTTTTATTATTTATCTATTTTTTCAAGGAAATGATTCATGTCTATTAATTTTTTTTTAAAGTTCAATTCATGGTTATAACTTGAAAATATTTGTTATAAAATAGTTTAAAGACAAAAATATATATATATGGACTACAATTTTTTGTCGTTTGTTCTTCTGTTATTTTTTGGTTCATTATGTTCTTATTAAATTTAATGTAGCCATGTACGAGCTATGGTTTCTCAAACTCTATGCAAATTGCACACATGCTTACCATTTAGTTATTTTTTAAAGCCAAGCAATTTATTCTCAATTAAAATATTTATATTATAATTTATCTCATGTTACTTAAAGTTTTGTTTCTGCATTTAGAACTTGTGTTGTTTCAAGCTAAGATTGTTCTCCAAACTAAAATTTTTACATTTATGATTAAAACCAATGTAATAAACAAGATTTGTAACATGTAGCACTATTCATAAGTGATAGATAGATAGTGACGATTTCTGAAACCTACAAGTGTTAAAATGTGTTAAGTTTTTGTTATCTGTACCAAAGAAAAGGACCCATGAGGACTCATGAACGGGTAGACCCAAGAGGAACTTAGAATGGGGTGCCTTCTTTAATTTTAAGATCAATTAGGATTTATTTGGCTCAACCAATGGGGAGAAATTTTAATATTACATCGTTTGAATATTGATAAGAAAAAGAAAGGAGAGGAAATATTTAATATTACTTTATTTAGTTCAAGAGGGAAAGGGAGGAAACATGGTAAGTTTGGCCACAAATCCCCAATTGAAAATTTATTTTGAGAATGAGACTTGACATCCTAGGAATGTGAGGTCATAAATAAGAGTGATAAGAGAAAGAACACCCTCATGGAAAGTAATTGCATATTCAGGATCACTACTTATTCATAAGCTAATCGCATATTGAAGAAGGCTGCTTACACATTAGATTGCATCTTTGAGAATATAATTGCATATTGGTTCATATTCATGTGCCAAAAGACTTCTAGGCATATCTTTTCTTAAAATGCCTAAATAAAACTTTTCTATAAGTAGCCTTCCTGAATATGCAATTATCTTCCCTGAACCAATATGCAATTACCTTCCCAAAGATGAAATCAGCTTCCATAATGCGCAAGTGGTGGGCTCTCCTCGAACATATAAATATTGACAATCCAAAAGAAAATTGATAGTAATTAGCATGGCATGTTTAATGGGAAAAAGTGAAGTCATATGTTGTGATTAGAACATTAATCCAAATATGTAATATGATCACACATATTTTTCATGTGACGGGAAAAATTGTACTTGTAGGACCGAAGCAGAACTTATTGAGGTTGTGGTTGAACATTTATGTAAACTTCGTTTAGTACTGCGCCTGAAAGTGTAAGTGAAGCACTAATTGGAATTGAGTGGAGAATAGATGAAATGCATTCAGTGTTAGAGATAGGGTTGGATGATGTTCGGTTTATAGGAATATGGGGCATGGGTGGTGTCGGTAAGACTACTCTTGCTAGAGCCATCCATATGAGAGGTTTTATCACCAATTTGACTTCCATTTCTTTCTTGCCAATGTTAGGGAGGTTTCTAAAAGAAATGGCCTACTTCACTTACAGAACCAGCTGCTTTCACATCTCAAAATAAAAAACTTCCAAATTGAAAACACTTATCAAGGAAAGAGCATTAGGAAACATTTGCCAAAATAGAAAGGTTATGCTTATCCTTGATGATGTAAATCACATAAGGCAATTAGAGAATTTAGCAGGAAGACGGAGTTGGTTTGGTAATGGGAGTAGAATAATCATAACAACTAGGGATGCCAAGTTGCTGAGACCTCATCAAGTGGACGAAATATATGAGGTTAAACCAATGAACCATGATGAATCTCTTCAACCTTTCTGTCAAAAAGCATTTAGAGGAGATCCACCTATAAAGAGTTTTTTGGAATTGGCTAAATTAGTAATTACTTATGCAAATGGCCTTCCTTTAGCTCTTTGTGTTTTGGGTTCCTTCTTTTCAGGACGAAGGGAAATAGAATGGAAACGCTTTGAAAATGTTGAAAAAGGATTCAAATAATGACATTTTTAAAGTGCTTAGGTTAAGTTATGATGCATTAAACCACGTGGAGAAAACCATATTTTTAGGTATTGCATGTGTTTTCAATATGTGGGGCAAGGATGAAGTAACACAAGTATTGGAAAGCTGTGGCCTTGAGGCAACAACAGGCATGAAAAATCTTATTGACAAATCATTGCTAGTTGAAATTGAGCTTGGCAAAATCAAGTACATAGAGGTGCACGATTTGGTACAAGAAATGGGTAGACTTGTTGTTTCTGACGAATCTCCCGATGACCTTGGAAGGCGCAGCAGGCTGTGGCATTCTGATGACATTGATCAAGTACTAAAGAGAAATATGGTGAGTAACTAATTTTTGAGAAATAGGGTTGAGGTGCAATTTTAACATGGACGTTTTTTGCATTAAATATCTGACACAATTAAGTTTTAAAATGTGCAAAAGTAGATACAATTTGTTAAAAACAAAGCAATTTTAGCAATTCCATTAATTTAGCCCAAATTTTGATATCTTTTTTGATGTGGGACCCACTTGTCTGCTCTCTCTAGTTTTATAACAAACGTTTGAGGCAATTTAACGGAACTGCTAAAATCACACCATTTTTATAAATTTATATTTACTTTCACACCATTCAAAAATTAATTGCAGCAGACGCTCATGGCATAAAACTTTATTATTAAAATTGCATTTTAACCCATATTGACAATTTTGTTATACTAACTTCAGTGACTAATGTTTGTTATTAGGGGACTGAAGCAACAAGAAGTGTTGTTTTGCCCTTTACTCATAAACATTATGAAGTAAATTGGAATCCTGCATCTTTCTTAAGAATGGATCGGCTTCGATTACTGATAATATCTTGTAACTTTAGTCTTCCCCGTCGTCTCATGGGCTTTCCATGGACATTAAAAGTTCTTCATGGGTATGGATATCCTTCTAAAGCTCTTCTGTCTACAGAAGAAATGCATCAACTCGTATATCTCAAAATGTAAAATAAAGAAACTTTCTTTTTATAAACAGGTTAGATACTTTATAAGTATTCTCACATAACTCAACAATGAAGCTGAATTAGTTTTTTTTGTCCTGTAACTGATTTTCCTATCTTTTTATTTGACCAGTCTATGAACGAACTCAAGGTTTTGGACTTGAGCCATTCTAGAGACCTCCTTGAAACTCTAGATTTTCTTGGATTTCAAAATTTAAAAAGATTACTTCTTGAGGGATGCATCTCACTTGTTGAAATTCATTCTTCGCTTGGGCAGCTTCCCTTTCTTGTTGAAGTAAATTTGAAAGGTTGCTTGAATCTTAAAGTCCTTCCAAAAAATTTGAAAACGAGTTCTCTAGAAGAATTTGTTCTCTGTGGATGCATTCAAATAAGAAATCTTCCAGAATTTGGAGAAGAGATGAAAAAACTCAGAACACTTAATGTCAAAGAGACACATATAGCCAAACTCCCTGAGTCACTTGGATCCTTAACTAGCCTCGAAACACTAGATTTAATGGGCTGCCAAAATCTTATTGGCCTTCCTCATAACTTTCACAAAATGAAGCGCCTGAAAGTTCTCGATATATCTGGCTGCTCGTCCCTTTCCAAATTGCCAAAAAGCCTTGGTGAAAATGAAGCTTTGGAAAAGCTTGATGCAAGTGGAACAACTATAGAAGTACCTTCTTCTATTTTCTATTTAAAAAAATTAAAGGCATTATCATTTAATGGATGCAAAAAGCCAGCTTCCAACTCAAGTATTTGGTCTCTTCCATGGAACCGTATGTTTCAGAGGCATTCATTTGCAAAGGGCTTAACATTGCCTTCTTCTATCTTCAAAATTGAATCACTGACAGAGTTAGATTTGAGCTATTATGATATTGTTGATCGGATCATTCCTAATGACCTTAGTGGCTTATCATCATTGCAAAAATTAGATTTGAGTGGAAATGAGTTTGTGAATCTACCTAATCACTGCATTTCTAATATTTTGAATCTAAAGTTTCTTTATTTGAATTCATGTGCAAAGCTTCAATTTTTGCCACAACCTTCGCCTGGTTTACATCTAATGGATGCAGGAGAATGTGGTTCATTGAGAACTTTGCCAGACCAAAAATTGTTACATCTCTTTGCTTCAATTGAACAAGTATGTAGGTACATGTTTGACTTTATATTTTTGATTCACAAGCCGTGTATATCTCTTGTTACCAACTATATACAATTTGTGACATGATAAATTTCTTGGTAATAGGATGGGCAACATACCGAAGGTTCAAGGAGAATTGCAAGTTTTTCAGTGACTATTCCAGGGAGTGAAATACCATCATGGTTTTGGAATTAGAATCATCTTCTTCTAAATGCAAAACATGAAGCTTTTGTAACAATAGACATCCCTGAAGGTGATTGGTTAGGAATTGGGTTGTGCACTCTAATTGATGAAAAGATTTGTTTGCCTCGTTGGGGCTTTGATTTTAAAGCTTTCGATGGCAAGTATGTATCCTGTCTGGGAATGACACACGAACATGAGAAAGAAATAAAATCTTCCCATCTCTGGATCGTGTTTTGGAAAATTAAAGAGGAATATAGAATTGAACTACTAAGGAATAACAGTCAGATTTGTTTGAAATTTTGTATTGATTGGGAGCATACTCCATCAAAATCGGATGATGTACATTCAATTAAGTGTGAATGGCGTTTCATTTGTATACAGGGGATAGAGTAAGTTGTTTTCCCTCTACAATCTCTTCATAATATATTCCGCAGGGTTATTATCATTGTTTGTCCTCACAATTTGATCAAATTTTGAATTAAATCCATGTAGTTTGTCAATCCTTCTGCAATTTGATCAAATTTTGATTTAAATCCATGTAGTTTTAAATCATTGGTTTTGATTTCAATAATTTTATAAGGACTTGCTTTGAGTTTATGAACAGGGACGGAAGCCAAAATTTGATCAAATTATAAAGATAAATAATAATATTAACCCTATATTTTACTAGTATTCTCATTACTTTTAAGAATGAAAAACTTGTTATTTGACTACTTTGGAAGATAAACTTAGTATATATTTCCTATTTAGGAAGTTCCTCTTACGCATTGGGCCGCCTCCCAAACTATAATTCATGAATGTGAAACAGTGTCTTCAGAAATCTCAGCTTTATGCGCTCGGAAGATGAAGCCAAATTAATTAGATGATTCATGGATATAGTTGATTGATGCTGCAAGGTACGTGATATTGTAATTTGACTATTCTTTATCTCTTAATCAATTTCACAGTTGGGATTATGATTGAAATCCAAAGTTGCAGTCTTCTGACTATAATTTTTTGTTAAATTATTATGATCACACTGTATCCTGTTTTCAGATGTCTATTCCTATAACCTACCAAGTCTTTTGTTTGCACAAATCCATGCATATCTTTTGCTATTAACTACATACAATTTGTGACATGATAAATTTGTTGGTTTTAGGATGGCCAGCGTGCTGAAGGATTAAGGAGAATTACAACTTTTTCAGTGACTATTCCAAGGAGTGAAATACCATCATGGTTTGAGAATCAAAATCATCTTCCTCTGAATGAGAAACATGTAGCATCTGTAACGATATCCATTCTTGGAGGTGAACGCTTAGGAGTTGGGTTGTGCACTGTAATTGATGATAAGATTTGTTGTCCTCGTTGGGGGTTTGATTTTAAAGCTTTGAAAGGTAAGTAATCCGTTTCAGGAAGGACACGTGGGCAGGAAAAAGAAACAAAATCTTATCATCTCTGGATGGTGTTTTGGAAAATTAAAGAGGAAAACGAAGATGAATTATGAAGGAGTTACAGGCAAAATCGTTTGAAATTTTGTATTGATTGGGAGCAGCCCCCACCAAGAATGGTTGATATAGAGTCAATTAAGTGTGGATGGCGTTTCATTTGCAGGGGGATTTAGATCGACTCAGGTATGGAATATAATAAAGAATGCAGAACCATGTCTTCAGAAACCGCAGCATGATGCTCGGGATTGATGAAGTCAAATTAGATAATTCATTGAAGGTGATTCAAGATACGTGATGTTGTAATCTGCAATATCCCTAATCTCTTGATTAATGAATTCCAAAGTTGGTATTATGACTGAGATCCAATATTACAGTCTTCTGGCTATAATTTGTCAGTTAAATTATTATGATCGCTATAAGCTATTTTCTGATGCCCATTCGTAAAACCTACCAGTCTTTATTGTCCCCAAAAACTCTTAAAAGCTTTTCAGTATTATTCATAAGATTGTTTCATCCTAAAGCAAATGGCACAAAAATAGCTTCAAATTGGAATTGAATTTAGATGAATGACAAATCCCTAATTTTATTATATATTTTTACACTTTATTTTGTCATATTAATTGAGTTTAAAATGCTTTAATTGTGATAAATAGATATTAAGAGTAAATACATTAAATTGGGAGTAAAAAGGATAAAATTGTCACAAAAAAATTATAATTACTCTTAATCATGAATTCTTGAAAAGAATTGATATTGGCTTAATTGCTTTAAATTGTAGGTGCTTGAAGAAATTGGATTAAGTATGGAAATAGCAGTTTAGGGTTCGAATTTAAGAAATATGAGAAAACGACAAGAATTTATTACTGCTAAGGACCTGAAATAATGGAATGACAAAAAGGGAACAATTGAAACTCAGCGTTTTACAGCTGCTAGGTCAGATCTGGAAGGAGATTTGATTTGAAGGCAGAGCTTCATTGCAGTGGGGAAGGGGGGAGCTGCAGCGAGAACAGAGAGCTTGGAGCTCATCCTCTTCACCACTCCTTCATCGTGACATCATTCCATTCACCATCGCCTCACTACCGCCGGCACACCAATACTTCCATTCTTCCACCACCAAGCTAGAAGGAGCTGAGCTGAGAGAAGGGAAGCTCCGCCGCAGGTAGAGCATCAGCTGCGAGGATCTCTGAAGAGAGATAGAGACGATCGGAAAGCGATGAGACCAGAGAGCTGGTAGTACCTTCGGCCTTCCTCTATGATTTTTGGCGACTTTCACAGCCTCCCTATCATCACTGTCACCTTCTTCACTCTTAATCTTGAGCTTGAGCGTGAAGAACAGAGGAAGAGGAGCTGCAAACAATTGGGAGAAGGACCTGAACCATTGACTAAATCTTGTTTCCGCCACCACAAACCACAGTCCACCAAACCGCCAGCAACATCCTTGGTCCAAATCGTGGCTTTCTCTGATATATGTTTTTGTGTGGAAATTTCAGCCCTGAATATAATTGGTTTAGTGCTAATTGACAATTTAATATGTGATTTTATGGTTGGGTGTTTGAACCAGAGTGTAATTATCTTTCTTGAAGCTATTCTCATGAGTGGCTAAGCAATTTTGTCCTGATGAATTAGAGATGGTTTGAGCTTACATGTGCTTCAAAGGGGAGTTTAAATTACCTATTGCTCATTATATTTGTGATTTCTTAGATTTAGGAATTCATTTATATATTGATACTATGATTTTAGTTATGCGTTATTCTATGGATTGAGTTCTTGTGATTTTGGGTTTGTAACGAGGATTTGTACTCATCAATATATATGGTCATATATATATTTTTCTATGATTCCATTGCTTTCTATCTGTTTAACATGGTATTGTTGGGTAGTGTAATTGAATTAGAATTATAGCTGAACCTAAATGCACTACTTATTTCATAATCACTCTCTAAGAGGTTTTAATATTGCTTAAATTAATAGGTCCATAAGTTTAAGCATTAGACTCAATGGTAATTGAGGTTTGGTATATTAGAAAACTTAGAGAAACTCATTACACTAAGAGGTCTTAATAGCATTTCAAGGGTAGGGGTTCATCTCTTGTGATAATAGACTTATTGGCTAATGAGATTTGGAATATTAGAAGCTTAGTGTATTAACTCTTCAAATATTTTAATTAAGCAAGGATAGCGATTGAAAACCATTTCCAAGAGCATCTTCATCACTTGCATTTCTAACCCATTTTCATTCCTCCATATTTGAAAATCCAAAAAATATCTATTTTAATTGCATTCAATTCATAGATTTGAAAATCAATCAATCATATTTTACTCTTGTCAATTTTGCATTATAATTTCTTAATTTACTAGGAATTAATTTTATAATCGGCTCCTCAAAGTAAACGACCTGAGTTGTGCACTATGTTACATTAATTTGGTTTTATTCTTTATATCTCCGAGGCGACTAAGTGGCTCTTTCAAATGAACTACCTTTAACTTTATTGGACAAAATATAAAAGACGAAGGCCACAAACACAATAGCTAATGTCATTTGCTAAGCACTCATGGTTGTTCACGTTCTTACTTCATTCAACTTATAACTAGAGATCAAATTGACTCACATTCATTGCATTATACACTACTACAGAAAATACATACTACTACCCTAAAGGATGTCCCCTGTTTAGAAAGAGATGCCTAAAACATCTGAAACTTTAAATTTCCCTCTAAAATGCGCCATAGCGAACATTTAGGCGTCCCCAGTCAAACTGAGGATGCCTAAAGGCATGTTTAGGCATCCTCGGTCCAATTAGGGACGCCTAAAGGCAAGTTTAGGCGTCCCCAGTTGGACTAGAGACGCCTAAAGGCTTAAATTTTTTTTTTATTAAAATGGTGGGCACATTAGGCATCCCCAGTCATAAGCCATGTTTAGACTGGGGATGCCTAAAGGCTTAAATTTTTTTTTATTAAAAGGCTACTATAAACGTGCATATGCACTGGTCTGACGTTACGGTGCATGTGCATCTGTCAGGCATTTAGGCATCCCCAGCCATTTTGGGGATGCCTAAATGCCTTTTAGGAGTCCCCAATTTGACTGGGGATGCCTAGAGTGATACTTAAGGCTTCCCCAGTCAAAATGGGGACGCATATACAAGGTTTAAACGTCCCCATTTTTAGTGGGGACACCTAAAGGTCTTCAAAACAGAGCTGAAGTGAGCTCAGAACCCAGCATCAGTTCAAAACCCAGCATCGAGGGAGTCTTGTGAGTGTGAGCGAGTCTTGTGAGCAGCAAGCTTAGAATTTTTTGAGCGAGTCTTGTGAGCAGCAAGATAAGTTTTGTGAGCGAGTCTTGTGAGCAGCAAGCTAAGAGTCTTATGAAGACAACAAAGCGTGTTCTCTGTTCTTGGTCCTCAACTTTCACCTCCTCTCTTCTTACTCCTCCACGTGTTCTCTGTTCTTGGTCCTCCATTCTTCTCTCTTCCTTGCCTCAACTCGTCACTGTCGGTTTACTGACATTGTGGCCACCATCTTCCTCCTCTCACCACCGTGGGTTGTCTCCTCGTAAAGCATCCTCTACAGGTTTGCTTCCAAGTTCCAACCACACCTTTTTTTAAACTTTTTGAATATTAAATTTCCATAGATGCAGTGCTTAAATTATTTAAGCAAATAATTTTTTTGCCATGTACTCTTTGCAAATAAATGGTCATCGTTGCTGACTTGTATTGTTGCAATTCTGACTCAAACTTTGGTTGAGAAATTATATACACTTTCTTTTTTTTCCTATTTGTTTGTTGGGATGTTTCCATAAGTATATTTGCAAGCTAATTTTACTGTTTAGATATATAAATTACATACACAAGTTTTAGCAAAAAGAGAGAGTAGAATATAGAGACAAGAGTATCCCTATATGTCTACTTTTATCCCTTTTTTACCTTGGAATAATTTTAGTTATGGTGCATGTGAACTAGGATTTATATATGTAAAGTTCCATTGGAATCAAGTGAGAACAGAAGGTGTTAAAGCTTAGAAAATCCAAGGTAGCAACTCTTTCCATCCATGTTATTTGAATTTCGTTCGTTCAATATAGTTAGACATTGAGTTTTCCATGAGCATGCATTGAATTTGCTTACATATTTTGCTGGAATCATTGCTTGACAATGTGCCATGGCCATCTATACAATTTCTTGATTGAATGTATGCTTATGGAGTGTGAACTTTCATGGCATTACTTGTGAATTTGCATGATTTGAATGCATGAATGAGTGGTGTTGTAACTGAAATTGTTGGATTTGACGTGCTGACATTGTCCTGAATATGAATTGCCTTAATTAGTTTAGTTTCATTTAAATTAAGTTGAGATGATTGTTATTTTGATTTTGGGATGTCTCACTTTTAAGGGGAAATGCTGCCAAAATTTTGAAAAACAAAATAGTAAAAGGCAATTCCCAGTGTTGACAATTATTCTAAACTTGAGTGTTAATGGGCATGGTGTAGGTGGTAATAAAATGGATCATAGTTGGATGAATGCTTTGAGAACGAGTGAAGAAATATGAGAATTAGGTTGAAGAGTTTATTGCATTTGCTAGAAGGAACGCTCCAGTAAAAAATGGGATGTATTTTTGTCATTGTGTCAATTGTTTAAATGAGAGAAAATAGGATGTTGAAGTTATAAGGGATCAACTTCTTTGTGATGGAATAAATCTTCGATACACAAGGTAGATATGGCATGGTGAGGAAGTAACTAATTGTCCGTCACACAAGAAGGAAGCTGTAGATGTCATAGATGAAGATAGAATGGAGAGAATGATTCATGATGTTGAGGTAGAATTCTTTGCACAGCCGCATGAATATGACAGCCTGCGGAGTGATGCAGATACACCGTTGTTCCCTGGGAGTAAGTACACATGGCTGACATAAACATTACATTTGGTTAACTTAAAAGCAACTTGTGGGTAAATCGATAGTAGTTTCATATTGCTGCTTGAACTGTTGTGTGATATGTTTCCAGACAATAATGTACTTCCAAATCGTATATATGAGGCCAAGAAAATCCTATCTACGATGGGTATGGAGTATAAAAAGATACACGCTTGCCCTAATGACTGTGTACTATATAGAAATGAGTAAGAAGGTTTGAGTGAGTTCCCTAAGTGTCAAACTGCACGATACAAAGTGAAGAAAGATTGTGGTTGTGGCGATGAGACAACTAAAAGGCAACCTTTAAAGGTTTTGTGGTATCTTCATATAATACCGCACTTTAAGCGTTTGTTTGGTATTGCAAAAAAATTGAAGAAGTTGAGATGGCATTCAAATGATAGAATATCTGATAGAAAATATCTTCGGCACCCGGCTGACTCTCCACAGTGGAAGAAAATAGATGAAATATTCCCTGAATTTGGCAGCAAGCCAAGAAACCTTCAGCTTGGGCTTTGTACAGATGGCATCAATTCGTATGAAACTATTAATAGCACACACAGTGCGTGGCTGATACTCCTTGTAATATACAACTTGCCTCCCTGACTTTGTATGAAATACAAGTATGAGATGCTTTCTATGATGATTTCTGGACCAAAACAGCCAGGAAATGATATTGATGTCTACCTGGCACCTTTGATTGAGGACTTGAAGAAGTTGTGGGAGAAAAGTGTAGATATGTTTGATGCATATAAGAATGAGTACTTCAAGCTACATGTAATGATTTTCACCATGATAAATGACTTCCCTGCATACGAAAACCTGTCAGGGTACAGTGTGAAGGGGCATAAAGCATGTCCGATCTGTGAAGTAGATACTTACTTCCACCAACTTGAACATGGAAGAAAAATGGTCTACCTTGGTCACAAGAGGTTCCTTCCTAGGTTCCACCCGTATAGTAGGTTAAGAAAGCGTTTTAACGGCTTGTCGGAGCATGGAATGGCTCCAAAGACATTAACCAGAGAGGAAGTTTACAGTTGGGTCGAACGTATCAATGTCTTATTCGGTAAGAATCAGAAGACTGCGGGTGAGAAGAACATATGAAAGAAGAGATCAATTTTCTTTGATCTTCCATATTGGTGTAGTCTTGATGTGAGACACAGTATTGATGTGATGCATGTGGAGAAAAATGTTTGTGATAGCCTTGTCAGTACGCTTTTGCACATACCAGGGAAGACTAAGGATGAGATTAGTGCGAGACTAGACCTTGTTTATATGGGAATAAGAGAACGGTTACATCCATGGCTAAGAGATGATGGTATGAGGGCATATATGGAGCCAGCAGTGTATACCCTATCAAAAGCAGAGAAAAGAAGTTTGTGTGGGTATTTGCATGAAATTAAGGTGCCACAAGGGTATTCTTTGAATGTAAGAAGGTGCGTGTCAATGGACGATTTGAAGTTGGTGGGAATGAAGTCCCATGATTATCATGTGTTGATGCAACAACTATTACCAGTAGCTATTAGAGGCATTATGAAAGATAAAGTTTGAACCACTGTAACAAGATTGTGTGTTTTCTTTAATGCTATATGTAACAAAGTCATTGATGTTGAAAAGCTGGATGGACTGGAAGCTGAGGGTTATATTATATTTTTCCAATTAGAGATGCACTTTCCTTCTTCATTTTTTGATATAATGGTGCATTTGATAGTTTATTTGGTAAGAAAGGTAAGGCTTTGCGGTCCAGTTTACCTGAGGTGGATGTACCCTTTCGAGCGATACATGAAGATCTTAAAAGGGTACTCTAAAAATCCCTATCGACTAGAAGCCTCAATAGTTGAAAGATATGTAGTTGAAGAGGCTATGGACTTCTGCAGCGATTATCTATCAGGGAAGAAGGAACAAACTCGGCATGAAGAGGGGAGAAGCAAGGGAACACGAGGACTGAAAGTGAAGACTATGCCTTGTGAAGAGGTGTTGCAAGCACACTTGTATATCCTGAATAACATGGCTGAAGTTCAACCATACATAGATGAACACAGAAAGAGATTGAAGAACATGAATCCAAGGAAGAATGACATGTAGATTGCTATTGAGAAAAACAAGACATTCATAGAGTGGTTTCAGGAAAAGGTTTTGCATGAGACCGGTGTGTTTAAGACAATAGAGTGGCTAGCTTGGGGGCCTTCGTTTCAGATCATTACTTGGACCGATTATGATATAAACGGGTATTCTTTCTACACAAAAGACCAAGATGACAGAAGTACCATGCAAAATAGTGGGGTGATGGTAGAAGCTGAAACCATGCACTTTTCCAGTTCGAAAGACAAAAACCCCATATTAGCATCCATGACCTATTATGGAGTAATAGAAGAAATATGGGAAATCACTTACAACAAGTGCAAAGCTGCTTTATTCAAATGTTAGTGGGTTAGAAATAATGCTGTGGTAGTAGATCAACAATTTGAATTTGTCTCAGTTGATCTTGAAAGAGTAGGTTATAGGGATGAGCCCTGTTTTCTAGCAAGCTAGGCGAAACAAGTGTTTTATATCACAGATCCTACAAATAAAAAAATTTCCATTGTACTTCAAAGTAAAAAATAGAAGCATGGTGATCCGACCTTCAACCTTAATGACACACCACCTTGTTAGATCTCTCATGTTTTGATGATAACAAAGAATGGTATGAAAAAGATTTGATAAACAAATAAGTTTGAACAAAGCAATAACAGGGCAAATCATCACTTGAAGTAAACATTGGAGTAATGAAGAAAGGCCAAGAGAAAAAGCTAAGAAATTTCATCACTGGCAAGTTTTCTAAAAGGTTACTCGAGTAAGTACTCGAGTAATGAGACAGAAACTTGAAGTAACCAGAGTTGACCTTCAAGTAACCTGCCAACGTTACCCGAGTAAGCACTAGAGTAATAAGGTATATGACTTCCAGTTGCTCTCGGCCTGCCAATGTTACTCGAGTAACCGTGTAAACGATTTTCAATTACTCTCGGCCTGCCAACATTACTCGAGTCTGTACTCGAGTCCCCTGCTTCAAGAAATATGTTGCTCTTAGCATTTTTAATCCTGCCAATGTTACTCGAGGAGCTACTCGAGTAACTCACTGTGGTAAGCAAAACCTGAAGGTAATACTCGATTAACTTGATCTGCTTTTATCACACTTCACTCGAGGCACTACTCAAGTATGCAGGTATTCAATCACTTATTTAAACTGGATTACTCGAGTCAGTAATTGAGTAATATGCAGAGTTATTTACACAGAACTTGAAGTATCTACCCGAGTAAGCTATGCAGAAAATTGTTGTTTGCTAGAGTAAGTACTCGAGTAACCAGGTAAGCAAACTTGAAGTGCTCTCGGCCTTGTAATCCTGCCAACATTACTGGAGTGAAGCATCGAGTAACTTAAAGTTTATTTGAGAGATTACTCGAGTAGCTACTCGAGTAACCTATGAAGTAAAGTGTGCCATACCCGAGTAAGTACCCGAGTAAACATGTATTTTCAAAGTTTGTAAATTTGTTTACTTCATGTATTACTCGAGTTATGTGATGTTCATTCATTAACTTGCTATCATTACTCTCACGATGGTACTCGAGTAGTTACTCGAGTAAACTTAATGAATACTCGAGTATGCAAGTCCAGAAATTCAGAAATCATTCCATCGTTCATTGATTTGTTTCCTATATGATTAACCCTTCATTGTATTAGTATTTTTAGCATATCCGTAGATAAACAATGAAGAGATCTTACCAAATAAGGAAGGTCAAAAGCAACGTTCAAACACTACCTACCGCAAACGGATATTTTTCAAATATTGGAAAAGTCAACAGTGGCTACGCACACTCTAACGGGCGAGAAGAAAATGTTCCGACGGTCACTACCAACACATCTATATATATGGGAACATCTAAACAGAGATAAGAACAAGAACACACACACGAACGCATTATCAAGTTCACTACTCTATTTTACATAATACTTGTAATTCTATGCTTCAGTGATTCTTATTCACTGTGTGAGAGAGATATTTCATTCAAACTCAATATTTGTTATTGAGGTAACTTAAGGTTGTGGAACCTTGAGTTGGAATTGGATTACAACTTGTAAGGGGGAGCGAGTGTCCAGGTGAAGGAACTTGCTTGAATTGAGGTGCCAAGAACCCACTGAATCTTGGAAGTTATAGTGAAACTCTCAGAGATATTCTGAGGACTGGACGTAGGTCAAAGTGGTTATGGCCGAACCAGTATAACTCCCGGTGTACACTTCGGTGATATTTCTCCTTACTCTTTACTGCATTATATTCATCGTCAAGTTTTCATATTTGTAACGAAATTTTTAGTATCACCCAATTCACCCCCTCTTGGGTAAAACGCTTGCTCTAACACACCTTTCACAATTAATCCACCTACAACAAGTGAAGTAGAATTGGTAGATGATGAAGAATATGCTATAAGAAATGATCATGGTGAAGGAATATGGGAAACAATATAGAGTAAGAGCCTAATTTAGAAAATAGTGATGTGTGCTGTTTGTTTTATAACTAGTTAGTTTATTCATTTACTTATAATTTATTCACCTATCTGACAATGATTTTTGTGCTTACAGGAATATGGACAATTCTAGTGACTCACAAAGTGATAGGGACAATGAAATGAATAGGCCTGAACCCATTACGAGAAGAAGGGTTAGAGGCAGTACAAAATTGCCTGCATTGGTAGCACGTCATCAACAGCAACAGGAGAGGTTGCATATTGACTTTGATGACAATTTGAAACCAATTTGTCCGAAGGAAGACCATTTCATTAGCTACTAGGTTATTTGGGTCGGAGCAAAGTTCACTTATCTATGATAATTAAAAGTTGATTCCACAAAAAACCAAAGACTTGATTTGGCAATAACTTTTGGTATATAAGTTTCAATACATCTGCATATATATCTTTATTCCTATTTCTTCAACTATAATTAACTTATGTTTTTACCTTGCAACAAACCTATGATGTCCCTGACATTGCGGTGATGTACAAGGAGTGGATGAGGGAGGTTCGTCTATGATGGAAAGATTTCAAGAATAGGCTTACACGAGATTAAATTTGAGGGGACTTTGAGGGGGAAGGATCCATGTCAGGAGTATACATATTTGTCTCTAGAGGACTGGAGGTTGTTTATGGCATCACGAGAAGATCCAAACTTTTTGGTAAGATTTCTGTCATCAGTGTTTTATTTGAATATAGTTGACATTATTGATTTGGTGTTCCTTGTTTTCCTTTCACAGGCATTAAGTGCACCAAATGCAGAGAGGCAAGTATCTAATAAGTATCAACATTGCATGTCTCGTGGTGGTTATCGGAAGCTCGAGCAAATGATGATGGCAGAAGAGTTGGAGAAATTGAAGGAAACAGCCACATCAGATCCTAGCGTTGTCGTTCAAGCCCCGCCACCTCCTCCACGTCACAAAAAATAGAAAGCAGGGAGGATTAAGGGAGGGAAGCACGTAAATCTGACTGTTGCTAAGGTTGCCGTAAGAATTGTAAGTAGTTAGAGCATAAGTATAAAGTTTTTTTCATATTGGGAGTGCTTAATTTTCATTTATGATAACTTTTATGTTGTAGGATGAATTGGATGATCATAGTAGCCAAAGTTCGTTCACTCCAAGTGGACGGATAGACATCTTGTCAACGACGATTGGGAAGGCGGATCACCCTGGTCATGTTTGAGGGGAGGCAAGGGGAGTTCGTGTCGTGAAGTATTTTGGCCGAGCCTCACATTCTTATGCGTCACAAGTTGAACCCAGTAGGGAGCTTATGGCCAAGATTTGCCAGGAAGTCTCACAAGAGCTCGAGGCCAACCTTCGTGACAATCTCCGACAAGAGCTGTTGCCAGAGCTACGTCTTGATCTGATGCCAGAGCTACAAGCTGAAATGATGAAGATGTTTGAATCGCAGATGGCAACTTTCGAGCGTAGAACCCATTCATCCCCGGCCTTCCACAGCATCAAAGGAAGTTACAACTCGATGGAGGAACCACTTGGCGACCCTTCTCCCACTCCAGCACCGGGAGAACCTGCCATCCTCTCTTTAGATGCCCCACTGCTACGTGTAGTTGCAGATGCTCTCATTCACACATAAGCTACCACCCACCATTATCAGCAAATTCCACAGCATTTACGTAGGGTGACTGTGACGTGTGTTTGAGAAGGGGAAGAAGGTACATCCATCCCTATTCCTGATGACAAGGTTGCCACGATAGGTCAGGGGACAGGATCTTTCATCCTTTGGCCTGTACATCTTATTGGCTCAGCGGCAACACCTCTAATGGTATGGAACTACCTCACTTTTACTTGAGATATGTTGGCATCCTACTAACAATATGTTTTTTTATTTTCTAAAAGAACGAGCAAGAAGCAGGAAAATGACCCTTCTTAGCACGACTGCAGCAAATCTATAAAGGCATTTGCCAGATTGATTTGCATATGCCTACAGGGATTGTGGGCCAGAAATTAGAGTATCCCTTCACAATTGATAAAGAAGATCTTAAACAGTTTATTAAGTTGGAGGAGCTAGATATAGGATAGGGCAAATTTGCAATCCTATAAGTTTTTTATTTCCCATTTTTTCCTTCATTTAGTTAAGTGGTTTTTTGGTTTCATATATTCACTAGCTAATACATTTATCATTTTAATTCTATTATAGCTCCTTCCGTCGTATATGCATTGACTTGGAAAGAGTTGATTTATATGGATTCTTGTGTCCTACAAATACAACAATGAATAAGAATACAATGCAAAAAAGGACGCACTATGTGGGCTTCACAATGGGAGAGAACAACTATCATTGTTATCTTGCACCAATTGTTCAAGGGTACGCATTTTAATTTTGTGTATTTGAGATTTTTAATAAATAATTGCCTTGCCATCTAACTTCTTTTTAATCTGTATATGTTGTTATAGTTACCATTGGAGTTTGTGTGTTCTCTGTCCTCGGTCCCATGTAGTTTACTGGTTTGATTCCTTGCGTAGAAGACCAGACAAAGAAACAAAAAGCGTCTTCAACACGTAAGTTATTTTTTTGTATTTCATCCTCTCTTGATTCTTGACTTAAATGAATTATTCTAATTTATGTTGATTTTCATTTTAATGATAGGGTATGCCAGACGTATCGAGTGCTTAGCGGGCCATGCGATCAAAAAGGTGCAAAGACCTGAAATGATTGTTTCCAAAGGTACGTAGTTTCAAATCAAGTTCTTTTGATTAACGATCGTTTTAGATATGCCTTTATTGATTTTATCCATTTGCTTTTGATTTATAGTGCCCTCAACAACCTGGCGGCTGGGAATGTGGATACTATGTCTTACTTTATATGTTTAACATAATTAAGAGTGGTATTACAACAGATTTTGAACAAGCAATCGCTTCTTCATTCTCAAAGGATAATATTTTTTGGTGTTGTAATTCAATGGCAAATTAATTCATTCACTTGATTCATTATTTCATCTAAGCTTATTTTCTAATTTGCAGATTTTTGACAATGAAGATGCCTACTTATATGAAGACATAAAAATGATCAGAGACTTTTTGGCTGGACATCTTCTTCAACGTATACAAGAGTAAAGTCTTTAGTAGTTTGTGTAGAGCCTTGGGGTTGATCACTGTGTTTCAAGGTATTACTCCTCTAGTCTGAGCTTATGTGCTACTCTTGCTATCTGCTAGTAGCTGTGTAACTAGCTATTAAATCCCTGGTCATTGTTTCCATTAGCATAACAGAGGCAAGAGTGTGTCATGGCAGCTATGTCTTCTATTGTTTCCATTAGCATAACAACGGCATATAGATTGTTGTTTCCATTCTACTGAACTGCTGTTGTTTCATTCTGTTGTTTCCATCCTATTTCTGCAGTTTAAATTTTCCAGAAAGTTATATATATATATATATATTAAAAAAGGTCATTAAAAAAAACTTTTAACGTCCTTAAAATAAAAGGGGATGTAAAAACAAGTTATTCGTTAGTTTAGACGTCCCCAGTCTGAACTGGGGAGGTCTAAAGTCACTTTAGACGTCCCCAATTTGGAAATGAGATGTCTAAAGGTAAATTTTTTGCACCTTTAGACGTCCCTAGTCAAAACTGGGGATGACTGGGGACGTCTAAAGTCAGTTTTGACTGGGGACATCTAAAGGTGACACTTTAGACGTCCCCTATCCAAACTGGGGATGTCTAAAGTGCCCCTCAGACTTTCCCCAGTCTGAAGTGGGGACGTCTAAAGTCATGCCCATACACGTCCCCTGTTTTACGGACGTTATTGATATTTTTTTCTACGTCCCTTAGATAGACGTCTCCTTGTTTTTAGATGTTAAAAGGCCCAAAAAAGGGAAGTTAAAAGCATTTTTTCTAGTAGTGATAATTCCTAAAGCTACAGATTATGCATTTAAAGCAATCAGGTTTTGGTTTTAGAAAGAGAGGGAGAGACCAATGAGTTTACCAGTCCTGATTGATCTGAGACAGAATGCTACATCTACGTACACTCCTTATAGGCTATGGCTAATGTTACATTAATTGGCTTTTGCTTTTGTAACCTTTATCATCTTTGAGCCTCATGTATCCGCAAAGGGTCAACAAATGTACTTTATGGATTGACTTGGTTCCTACATTTCAACATGGGGTTTTTACTTGTTAGTTACATAGTTTATAGAGTACTATTTTAACAAATCATGAATTCAATCAAACTTTTATATTTAAGGTAAATCTAACATCATGAAGTATTTTCTCATGTGTGTTCAATATTCTAAAGAATTTTATAGTTCATCCAGCACTCATAAGTATTTTTTTCAAGTGTGTTCAACACTCCAAAGTATTTTGTGGTGCAAGTTTACCCATAAAGTGTTTTTTAGGATCAATTTTAATCTTGTCATTAAATTCCAAAATGTCCTTTAAGTGACAATTCATTCAACACCCTAAAATAATTTTTTTAATAGAGTGCTAGATAAACCACGAAATACTTTAAAGTGCTCGATATACCTGAAAAAATATTTGCGGGTGCTAGGACAGTGGACGTACATAGTAAAATACTTGAAAGTGGTAAACCTTAACCCTGTATAAATCAGAAAAGGAAACCTCCTTGAACAAAAATTCAATAGATATAGTTGTTTGATTGTATATATTGCAAGATAGACTCTTTAATGAAAACACAATCTGATCTGAATCAGATTGAAAAGGGCAAGGGAGAAAGATAATGGCAAGAGAAAATATTTTAGGTTACGTTGTATATTATTCATTGACGGAGCATTACATATATATGCCGAATATATGACCTACGGTGATATCAATCTGATAGCGGAAGTTACGGTATAACCACTTACAATATCATAACAGCAATATGATCCCAATATCTAGAGGTACGTACATATAACATGCAATTGACCAAGGTTTCAAACTTAAGTTTGCGCAAACCGAGACAAAACTCCTCTCACACACTTACCTCGTAAATCGTAAAAGCTATTCTCAAAAGTTAATCCAAACACACACTTAAGTCTTAAATGAATTGTAGGGTGGGCCTAATGTTATGAATGGGCCAAGAAACCATGATGAATTAAAGGCCCAAGCTATTAGTAAACCAGATGAGAATAATGGGCCCAAATATGATGCTATTCGGCTGCCACGTAGGAGTAACAGAAATCGCAGAGGCACATGGAAAGTGAGAGAAAATGCAGCATAAATGCTGAAGAAGAAAGCAAGGAACGACAAGAAAAGATTTATGAAGATTCTCTTCCTCTGATTATTCTGTGAATTTCTTTCTGATTTCTTCTATGTTTTCAGCTGTTTCTTTTATCTGAAATTTTGCTGGTCTGTTAGTAGCAGATCTGTATATTTTCTGCAATTTTCAGTTTGTATGAGCAATTCAGGATTCTCTGTGACAGTGATTTCCGATGATTTAATTAATATTCAGGGATAGATTGCTCTTATCATTTCTGGTATATTGCATTGGTGCTTTCATTCTGATCTCATGGCTGAGAATACGCGTTTTCAAACATTGAATACTGAATTTCAGAAGCTCGCTGAGACGACTAATACCAGAATGGCGACTTTCGAATCATCATTGACAGCAAACACCACTAGAATTCAAGGTACTGAACATTCTATGGCCACTCTGTCTCGTTCTGTAGATGCACTTACACGGGGCTTTGAATCTTGGACTCAAACGCATCCATTTGGTTCATCTTCTTCCCCTTCAGGCTCTATGGCTTCCTCTGGTAATTCTTCAGTTTTTGGGCGGCAAATTAAACTGGATTTACCCAGGTTTGACAGCACCGATACTCTGAGTTGGTTATTCCGGGCTGAACAATTTTTCTCCTTCTATCAAATTCCCGATGATCAGCGCATTACTGTGGCTTCGGTTCATTTTGATGGATCTGTGGTTCCATGGTTCCAAATGCTTCAACGTACCTCGCAGATTCCAACCTGGCGTGCGCTTGCTCTAGCGATTGAAAAACAGTTCGGTCCCTCACATTTTGACAATCCTCGAATCAAGCTCTTTAACTTGGCTCAAACTGGATCGGCGCTTGATTTTCATACGGAATTTATGGCCACTGCAAACAGGGTTGAGGGCCTTTCTGATGATGCTTTACGTGATTGTTTTTTTGAGTGGCCTCAAACCAGATCTTCGTAGTGAAGTTTTGGCCCAAGAACCATTTACGTTGGGTCGGGCTGCCTCTTTAGCTCGTCTGTTTGATGAACGATCCGCTGTCAATGGATCGGGTACCCGGTCTTCGTCAGGTCTCATTTCATCATCTGCTTCCTCGGCATCTTCTAAACCAGGTTCGACTACTTTTACAAGTCCTTCTTCATCCGTTACAAAATCGTCAACTGGCCTTCTTCCAAAACCACCGTTTCGCCCCAATGCTCCAATTAAGAAGCTAACGGCAGCAGAGATGCAATTACGCCGGGAGAAGGGCCTTTGCTATAATTGTGATGAGAAATTTTCTTGGAATCACAAATGCCCTAATCGCCATTTCTTGTTGCTTCAAGTCGATGCTACCGATACTGACGAAGATGTAATACCATCGACGGAGACTCAAACGACAGACTTATCTTCTGCTGATATTTCGGATGCTAATGTACCACATGTCTCTTTTCATGCCTTTCACGGGTCTTCCAATTGATCTACGATTCGATTTTCGGGGTCTATTGCTGGTACTACTGTGCAGATTCTTCTGGATGGGGGTAGTTCAGACAATTTTATTCATCCTCGTATTGTGTCTCACTTGAAATTGCCCTTACATTCTTCGACTGACCGTGTCATGGTCGGTAATGGCCAATTTATGCGGGGTGAAGGTATAGTGGAAAATATTGTCCTTAATATTTAGGGTCATACTATTACACTTTCTGCTTATGTACTGCCAATTGCGGGCTCTGATTTAGTCATGGGTGCTTCTTGGCTAGCTACTTTGGGACCTCATATAGCTGATTATAGTACTAGTACTATAAAATTTTATTTGGATGGTGTCTTTATAGCCTTAGTTGGTAACCGATCACATGCTCCAGAACCCATTCAGTATCATCATTTTAAACGTATCCAGGCAATGGATGCCGTCCAGGAATTATTCACTCTAACATGTGTTCCTACTGATCCTGATCCTGGTCTTCAGTTTCCTACTGATTTGCCTACTGACTTGTTGGACTTATTGCATAGCTTTCAGACTATTTTTTCTGAACCTAAAGGTTTACCTCCTCTTAGGTCCCATGATCATTCTATACCCTTGCAAGAGGGTGTGCAGGCAGTCAAAGTACGACCTTATAGGTATCCTTTTAGTTAGAAAGCTATTATTGAAACAATGGTGACTGATATGCTTGAGCAAGGTATCATACAGCCAAGTACTAGTTCTTTTTCTGCTCCTGTCTTATTAGTTCGAAAGAAAGATGGCACTTGGCGATTTTGCACTGATTATCGCGCTCTTAATGCGATTACTATCAAAGATTCCTTTCCCATTCCTATAGTAGATGAGTTGCTAGATGAATTAAGGGGCGCAACCTTCTTTACCAAATTGGATTTACGTTCAGGGTATCATCAAATTCTGGTTAAACCTGAAGATCGTCACAAAACAGCTTTTCGAACCCACCATGGCCTATATGAATGGTTGGTCATGCCATTTGGCCTTACCAATGCTCCTGCGACATTTCAAGCCCTCATGAATGATATCTTTAGACCTTTCCTTCGCAAGTTTGTGCTGGTATTTTTCGATGATATACTTATTTTTAGTATTGATTGGTCTTTACATTTACACCATCTAAAGTTGGTTTTGGATTGTTTGTTGCATCATCAACTTTATGCGAAATTATCCAAGTATTCTTTTGCTGCTGATCGGATTGAGTATTTGGGTCATATTGTCTCTGTTAATGGTGTGGAAATGGACCCTGCTAAACTGGCTGCCATCAAAAACTGGCCTATACCTATTTCTGTATCCCAATTACGGGGCTTTTTGGGCTTGACTGGGTACTATAGGCGCTTTATTAGGCATTATGCTACTATTGCTACTCCTTTGACTAATCTATTACAAAAAGATGCCTTCTTGTGGTCCTCTGAAGCTCAATCAGCTTTTACTAATTTAAAGCAAGCTTTAATGTCTGCTCCCGTTCTTTCTATGCCAGATTTTTCTAAACCTTTTAGTATCGAGGTTGATGCTTCAGGTTCAGGTGTTGGTGCTGTCCTAAGCCAACAAAATCATCCTATTGCCTATTTCTCGAAGAAATTATCCCCAAGAATGCAAGCTCGTTCTGCTTATGTCAAATAATTATATGCTTTGACTGAAGCCGTTTCTAAGTTTAGACATTATTTAGTGGGACACCCTTTTGTTATCAGGACTGACCAACAGAGTCTGCGCCACTTGGCTGACCAGGTTATACAGACCCCTGAACAAGAAGCATGGCTACCGAAATTGTTGGGCTATGACTTTAAAATTGAGTACAAATCAGGCAAATCAAATATAGCGGCTGATGCTCTGTCACAATCATTTTTGGCTATTTCATTTGTTACTAATGATTTTTTTGGTCAAATTCAGGCTGCCATCAATGATTCACAGGAATTATTAGACTTCCGTCTCAAGGTGCAAGAGGATCCTACGGATTACCCTGATTTTACTATCCATAATGGCAGATTATTTTTTAAGCATGGCTTGGTTTTGCCACATGAGAATAAGACACTTATTCAAACTGTCTTATCTGAATTTCATTGTTCTAAAGTAGGAGGGCATGCAGGAACAGTACGCACACATGCCCGAATAGCAGCTGAGTTTTGGTGGAAGGGCATGAGAGCTGATATTAAAAATTTTATCAAAACATGCAATATTTGCCAGCAGGCGAAATCTGTCCAAAACTCTCCTTATGGGCTACTTCAACCTCTTCCTCTTCCTTCCCAGGTTTGGCAGGATATTGCAATGGATTTTATCACCGGGTTACCTATTTCTAAAGGTTATACTGTTATCTTTGTTGTAGTTGATCGATTATCAAAGTTTGCCCATTTTTTGCCCTTAAAGTCTCATTACACTGCTGAATCTGTTGCTGAGATATTTGTTCATCAGATTGTATGTTTACATGGTTTGCCTCGCTCAATTGTTTCTGACCGTGATCCAATTTTTACTAGCGCCTTTTGGAAACACTTGTTTAAATGTCAGGGTACTTCTTTGTGTATGAGTTCTTCCTATCACCCTCAAAGTGATGGGCAAACGGAGGCTCTAAATCGTTGTCTAGAGATGTACTTACGATGCTATGTTCATCAACAACCTCGTTTATGGGTTCAATTCTTGCCTTGGGCTCAATTTTGCTATAATACATCCTTTCACACTTCCATTGGTATGACTCCTTACAAGGTTCTATTTGGTCGTGACCCACCACTGCTCCTTCGGTTAGATCAATCTGTGGATGTGCCTACTTCAGTGAGGGACCAGCTTATTGACAGGGATGCTTTACTTATCAAACTCACTACAAATTTGACCAAAGCTCAAGCTCGCATGAAATTTTATGCTGATCGAAATCGAACTGAGATGGAGTTTCAGATTGGTGATTATGTTTTTGTGAAGCTCCAACCCTATCGACAGCATTCTTTACGAGATCATCCTAGTCGTAAGCTTTCTCTGAAATATTTTGGTCCTTACCAAATTATTGAAAGAATTGGTTCTGTGGCTTATCGTTTAAAGTTGCCTACTGAGACTCGTATTCACCCAGTGTTTCATGTCTCTTTATTGAAGAAATGTTATGGTGATCCTCAACAGGAATACCAGCCTTTACCTGTTATTACTGATCTTGCTGGGCCTATTCTGCAGCCCACACATGTTTTAGCTATTCGACGTGTTAAAATTCGGGATACTTGGGTGTCTCAAGTTCAAATTCAATGGGCAGGGCTTGACACACCAACCTGGGAAACTTTGGACTCATTCCAATCTGAATATCCAGATTTTGACCTTGAGGGCAAGGTCAATGTCGATGGGAAGGGTATTGTTATGAATGGGCCAAGAAACCATGATGAATTAAAGGCCCAAGCTATTAGTAAACCAGATGAGAATAATGGGCCCAAATATGATGCTATTCGGCTGCCACGTAGGAGTAACAGAAATCATAGAGGCACATGGAAAGTGAGAGAAAATGCAGCATAAATGCTGAAGAGGAAAGCAAGGAACGACAAGAAAAGATTTATGAAGATTCTCTTCCTCTGATTATTCTGTGAATTTCTTTCTGATTTCTTCTATGTTTTCAGCTGTTTCTTTTATCTGAAATTTTGCTGGTCTATTAGTAGCAGATCTGTATATTTTCTGCAATTTTCAGTTTGTATGAGCAATTCAGGATTCTCTGTGACAGTGATTTCCGATGATTTAATTAATATTCAGGGATAGATTGCTCTTATCATTTCTGGTATATTGCACCTAAGCCCAGAGATTGTGGACTCACTTACAAAAGGCAATGCTACTTGGCAAGTGGAAGCTCACAGAGCATCAGGGAATGTGAAACCATGTCCCCGGAAATCTCATCTTCTTAACTTGGGAGAGGAAAACAAATATAACACCATAAAACAATCAGTATATTCACAAATTGTTAAAAAAAATTTATTTGAGTTGGGTTTAATTCCCAGCTTGAACAACCCTAATAATTTGAGCAGGACAAAGTTTTCCGGATCACTATGCTCCGTTCCCTTAGACATTTGTTCCTTGCAATATAAAGAGTTGTATGCATTTCCTGCAAAAAAACTTGTTGGCAAAAAGGGAGCTAATAAAGTATACATTTGATCCTTTATATTTACATCATGTATCAATTTAACCTCTTAAGTTTATAAAGTTAATTTTCAGTCTTCTAATGTTAACACCGTTAACTCTCATTAATGGAAAATGCTAGTATGGCGAATTTAATGCGGACTGAGTAATAAAAGTAGACAAAAGTGGGATTCAACATTCAATCAAAGGATGTGCATAGAATGGGTTGATTTTTATCTTGTACTGGCCCACTATGGTGATCGAGCCAGCTTGGCGCCCAAAAGGTTCGGGATTGATTTAAGCCCAGCCAAAAAAGAATTTTAGGAATATTAAACAAGTGAAAATTATTTTATTCATCATAAAAATATTATTATCACCATTTAAAACACATTTGTTTTAGAAATAATATCGATCTAAATAATTATCCACTACTTTGCTTTCAATCCTTAATATAATATCTATTAAGAGGAGTGATAGCTAATTTTGCTAGATTAAATAAATTAGTTAAATTAGATATTTGTTAACAATGTCTGTTGGGTTTTCGTAAAATATCCTCTTAAATCAATTGCATTGAAACACCATTTGATACAAACTCCTTTAATGTCATCAATAGGGATTAGTTGGGGAAAATGATAAATATGTGAATAAAGTGAATTGAGGTATTACATTTAAGACTAAATCCAACCTTCAACTAGCTTTTATATTAGGGACCGGAGTGGTATTATTTTTTCATAATATTTAGATTAAAAGATAATTTGAAATTTAAATGATTTTAGTAAAATATGGAAAAGTTGAAATCATAAGAAAATCTCTACGATGATAATAAAATCAATACATTACATGAAATCTAACATAATAAAACAATTAGTATATTCACATTTTTTTTTTAAAAAAAAGCATGTTATTTGGAGCGAGTGAGGAAAATAAATAAAGAAAAGCAGAATTGCAAAGTATAGAGAAATGAGGGAGGCCGAGAGGGTGCCGAGGAAATTAAAATTACAGGAAGGGGCGCAGCAATTACTACTCCTTCAAGTCCTAATTATAGGACATATTTACCTAATTTTGGAGAAATTAAGGATAGTAGTTAAATTAGTTAATCATATTTATTTTTCTAAAATGCCCTTATTTAAAACTTAAAATTGACAAAAAACAGTAAAATTGGGGTGTATGTGGTATTAATGAGTTACAAGCATTACTCACTTTATAGAATACATAAGTGTATTCTTAAATTATTATTGTGTTTAATTATTATTGAGAAACTATCAATAGGGAGTATTTTGGGGAGAAATTGACAAAAATTAGAATTTTGCCTTATAATTAGGACCAAGATCAACTCTCAAATGTTGTCCTATAATTAGGACCGGAGGGAGTATTAAATAAGTGAAGTCGTTGGTAATTAACAATGGATCGTTTAAGGATTCAATACCTCATATTGTTAAAAAGAAATCTAAATTGTTTATGATGATGATGATGTGATTCAAATTTATGAAAATAAATTAAATAAATAGTCCATCATTGTTAATCTTTGACTATTAGAAGCACCTTCAAAAGCTTAGCCTTCACTAAACAGGTACTCAACATATGTAATTTAATCTCCAAGCACAATGTGAGATACACGTATAAGCTTATCTAAGACAATTCGAATTTTAAATTAACTCTAAGTTGTCTTAATTAAATATGAGAAATCATCTAATTATACATGCCCTAATTTCGGACCAAAATAAATTATACATGCCATAATCATGGGAAAAAGAGCCTTTCCACTTCCCTTACTGTCCATTTCTTTTTACTAATTTATTCTCATCGTTAGATCAACTTTGAACTATTGAAATTTAATATTTTATAAAAAAAATAAAAAAAATATAGAATACTTTAATAAAAGTATAAAGATATGAACTATTCAGATCAAATTTTAATGATTTAAATTTAATTATATACATTTTTTATTATTTGATATTATAATAATATTTTAATATAATATTAAATCTCAACCATTTAGAATTGATGTAAAAGTGAGAATAAATAAATAGAGAAGTGGACAGTACAAAAAATAAAGAGAGAGATAACGTTAGTTTTATGGGTTATTGAACTAATCAAGCTTCTTGTTTATTGTTCAATGATTAGACTTATTAGTCAGACCTACCATAATCAAATTCCTGATGGATTCGGCTTTCCTCCTTTGTAAAGGAGGGTCCGTTGCAGCATCTGGACCGTTGAGATCTGATCCAACAATCCAAATTTTGCAGCAGACCCTCCTTTTCTTCTTTACAAAGGAGGAAAGCCGGATCCATTGCTGATATATTGCAATTTAATTACTTTTCCCTCCTAACAAGAAAGCATTAATTTGCCCACTCAGATTTGTTTAGTATATGAATTAGTTGGGGGATGAGTCAGTTTCTTTTCTTTAGCATTGTTTCTCGTAGAGACAGACAATTAAACGTCATGGAAAGATATATTTTAAAAGTTTAAAAAAGGATGGGCTGGTAAGAAGACAAACGTCATGGCAAGATATACTTATATGATGCGAAAATCACCCTGAAATTCAATGAAAAGAATATAACTATTAAAATTTTTACCATAAGTAATTAAGCATAAAGCAATAACAAGTTTTGATGCATGAATTAAAAGGTCTATACACTTATTATTAAGAATTTGTAGTGATTCCATTCTTCTTTGAGATCTCATTTCATAATACTACCTCCGGTTTTTAAAATAAAAGTTTAGTTGGGGATTGGATTTAATCTCAATTAAATATAATATTTTAATCACTTTGTTTCCCAAATTTATAATTTTTTTCATGAGTTAATATGATATTTGGTCCCTTAAATTTACCTTATTTTGGTTTTAGTTTCTAAGTTCCAAATCATGGGTTTTGGTCCCTTAAGAGGCAAAATGATCCAAATTTTTATTTAATTGTACGGACCAATATTCTAAACAGAATGAAATTCGAGGGACTCAAACGTATATGGTTTCAAATTTGAAAGACCAAAACAAAATGAAGGGAAACTTGAGGGACCAAAGATTATAGTATATATTAACCCTTTTGTCCCTAATATATCCATATTAATTGCACATATTAAGGGATTTCTGTCCAAGTGTAATAATGATAAAGATGGTATTTTAGAAAACAAACATATATGTGTTACAAATAATTAACATAAATATGGTATTTTAGAAAAGGATAAAGTAGACTTTTGGTCCTTCAAGTTTAGACGAGGTTCCATTTTAATCCTTTAACTTTAAAAAAATATCTTTTTAGTCCAGGGTTTACACCGTTAACATCACTGACGGAAAATGTTGAGTCAGCAAATTTAAAATGCTAACATGTCTCAAGTTTAGTCTTTAATATAATCACATTTATATTTTAATTCTAAAATCAACCTTCTGAAAAGACATGCCAGCATTTAATTTGTTGAGTCAGCATTATAAATTTGCTGATTCGGCATTTTTTGTTAATAAAGTTAACGGTGTTAACCCAAAAGGACTAAAAACACACTTTTTAAAGTAAAAAGACTAAAATGGAACCTCGTCTGAACTTAAATGACTAAAAGTATATTTTGCCTTCAAAAAAACAAACATATAATTGTTGCAAATAATTAACATAAGTAATTTGATAATTTAATCTACTAAAATTACTGAATTAGACAGCTAGTTCTTATACTAGGGATATTAAGGATGTGAGGGAGTAATTATATGTGTGCGTGCGTGAGCGTACATAGCACGATTAAAAAACATGGGTCCAATACAAAAATTAGAAAAAAGATGTCTTCCATACAATTACGTTATAAATCCATCGCAATTCTTTAAGGTGAGGGAAAGGTCGTTACAATTAAAACTTAATACGGAAAACTTACTGGAAGCTGGTTCCCGGACTTCTCGCCTGTTTTGTAATATTATTGGCATACCAAATTATACTTGATAATTTGGCTCAAACATTTATGGCAAGTCACCAAGAAGGATCTTCCTCATACTCTTCCAGCTCTGATCCAGCCCGAAGAACCTGGAAAGATGACATTTTCTTGAGTTTTAGGGGGCGAAGACACCCGTAGAGGTTTCACAAGCCATTTATATCATGCATTAATTAGGAGTGGATTCAGAGTTTTCAGAGACGATGAAGAACTTGGAAGAGGAGATTTTATCTCACAGGAATTGCTGCAGGCAATTGAAGAATCTTGCATTGCAATTGTTATTCCATCTCTCTGAAAATTATGCATCTTCTTCATGGTGTCTAGATGAGCTGCAACATATTCTTGCCTCAAGAAACAATCTGGGTAAAATAGTTTTGCCCCTCTTTTATGATGTAGAGCCATCTGATGTAAGGAATGAATGAGGCCGCTTTGGTGAAGTTTTTGGCAAACTTGAAATGAAGTTCCCAAAAGGGCAATCTATCAGACTTGAAAGGAAGTTCCAAAAAGACCAATCAAAGGGGAACAAATGGAGGGATTCTATAACAGAAGTGGCTAATTTATCTGGTTTTGCCTCCAGCCAATATCGGTGAGTTTCTTAATAATAAAATTGAATAACTGGTACTTCTTTTGGTCATAAATATAAATATAAGATAGAGTTGACTATTTTGGAGATATTAAGAAAGCTAATTAATTTACTTTAAAATATTTATATTTGTTATTTTTTCTCCAAACTATTTTTCCTAACTTATAAAATGATATATAATCTATGAATATATAACATATGATATAACTAAGTAACTTATTTAGTTTCTTTAATCTCTCAAAAAAAAGTCAACTCTATCTTATAATTTAGGATTAGAGGGAGTATATAATATTTGTGTCAAATCATTGAGCCCTGCATGTAAAGGTGCATCCAAGATACTTGCATGCTCCGGCATGTTATTTTCATAGATGAAAAATTTTAGTTGAGAGAGTAAGAAAATTAATAATTAATTCTTACTATCAGATACCTAAATCTTTTTATTATTCATCTAGTTTTTCAAATATATTATTTTTTTGAAGAAAATGAAAAGTTCACTTCATGGTTATTATAAGTTGCAAATATTTATGATAAAACATTTTAAAGACAAAAATCTATATATCTAGCTAATATGGAATACAATTTTTTGTCGTTTTTTCTTCGGTTATTTTTTTGTTTCATTATTTTCTTATTAAATTTTATGTAGGACCGATGGTTTCTAAAAATCTATGCAAATTGCACACAGGCTTAACATTTGGTTATTTTCTTAAAGTCAAGCAATTTATTCTCAATTAAAATATTATTTATATTGTAATTTCTCTCATATTACTTAAATTTTTGTTTTTGCATTTAAAATTTGTGTTGTTCAAGCTAAGATTGTTCTCCAAACTAAAATTTTTATATTTATAATTAAAACCAATGTAAAAAACAAATTTTATAACTTGTTGCACTATTCATTCAGAAGTAATAGATAGATAGATAGTGAAAATTTTTAAAACCAATGTAAAAATGTATCACAAGTGTAAAAATGTGTTTAGTTTTTGTCATCTGTACAAAAGAAAAGGACACACATGAGGACTCGTGCACGGGTAGGCCCAACAGAAACTTAGAATGGAGCTCCCTTCTTGAATTTTTAGATCAATTAGGGTTTATTTGGCTCACCAATGGGGAGAGATTTTAATATTACATCATTTAGATCGATGAGAAAGTAGAGGAAAGATTTAGTGTTACTTTATTTGGTTCAAGAGGGAAGGGGTAGGGGAGGAAACATAGGAAAATTGGCCATAAATCCCCTATTGAAAATTTATTTCGTAGAGAATGAGACTTGACATCATGGGAATTTGCAAGGTCTTAAATAAGAGTCATGAGAGAAAGAACACTCCTATGCAAAGTAATTGGATATTCGGGATGGCTAGTTATTCATTATGGAAGCTAATTAATCACATATTTGAAGATGCCACTTACACATTAGGGAAGTTAACTGCATCTTCGTAAGGTAATTCCATATTCATGTGCCAAAAGACTTTTAGGCATATACATCTTTTCTGAAAATGCTTAAATATAAAAAATTTTCTACAAATAGCCTCCCCTAATATGCAATTACCTTCCATGAAACAATATGCAATTAGCTTCTTGAAATTGCAGTTGGCTTCCATAATGCGCAAGTGGTCTCCTGAATGTATAAATATTAACAATCCAAAAGAAAATTGATAGTAATTTGCATGACACGTTTAATGGCGAAAGGTGAAGTGATATGATGTGATTAGAAAATTAATCCAAATATATGATCACTATATATTTCATGTGACGGGGAAAAATTGTGCTTGTAAGACCGAAGCCGGACTTATTGATGAGGTGGTTGAACATTTATGTAAACTTCGTTCAGAACTGCCGCTTATGAGTGTAAGTGAAGCACTAATTCGAATTGAGTGGAGAGTAGACCATATGCTTTCAGTGTTAAGGATAGGTTTGGATAATGTTCTATTAATAGGAATATGGGGAATGGGCGGTGTGGGCAAGACGACACTTGCTAGAGCTATCCATGAGAGGCTCCATCACCAATTTGACTTCCATTGCTTTCTTGCCAATGTCAGGGAGGTTTCTGAAAGAAATGGCCTACTTCACTTACAGAACCAGCTGCTTTCACATTTCAAAACAAAAAACTTCCAAATTGAAGACACCGATCAAGGAAAGAGCACATTAGGACACTGTTCGTAATAGCAAGTGCACATATCTTGTCAAGTAGTAAAATGATAAGTAAAAATCGTTCTCGTAAGAACTATGGCGAAAGTGGAGTAATCATCACAAATATGCTATCAATTAAGTGGAGTAAAACCACGTGAAAAGTTTTCTATTTCCAAATTCAATTGTATGAAAATGAAAATTACTTTACCAAAACTAAATTGAAAATCTACTTCAAGATAAGAGGAGCATAGGATTATTTCTCACCATTGTAATTTCGGAGCTTTAAATAATTACCACTCCATTAGTGATAAAATGACATTAAATATTAGTCTAAGGTTCAAAAGCATTTGATTAAGCTTTCTCAAGTTAAAACGAAATTTATATCCTCAATTAACATGCACAATCTCTTGCTACAGTTAAGAGAAAATAATCATTAAGTAACAACCTTAATTTGACAATGCTATGTTAGTAACTATATCTCTATGTCACTAACAAACCATCCATTTAATTCTTAAACTTCAAGTTTAGCATAATTTTACCAAAGTTCTACAATTAAATTAACTCCCTCAAGCTTAATTTAATTAAACAAGGCAATCTAAATGGTGGCTAATCACATAGAAGCATTAGACATAAGATAAAATTAACCCATAATTATAATTAACAACTAAAGAGAGTAAAAACAAGTCTCAATTCTTACAATGGTTTGAAATAATCCTAATACAAACTAGCTAACCACACAACATCATCTCAGCACCAGCAACAATAAATTCAGAGCTCAAAGCCATAAAGGAAATCAAAGGGAAATGAGTAAAGATAAAACAAACAGCCCCCAAGAAGAGCATTGAATAGTATTGCTCTGGCTCTTCCCTCCTCTGATTCAAATCGCTGACCACGTCCCCCCTTCCTCCTTGCTCTTGCATTCTGGTTCAGGGGGTGAAGAAGGTGACGGCTCCTCACTAATGATACTCTGGAGAAGTGATGAAGAAGATGGTTGATGGAGGAAGATGATTGGGCACCGTCGGCCTCCTCTCTCCTTTGCTGAAAACTGTGGGTCTCCTTCTTCCTTCCTCTCGCTGCTCACGCCTGAGAAGAGGAAAAACTAGCAGCCCGACGGCGTGGCTCACTGAAGGAGAAGAAAACCCCTAGAAATCGAGCCCTCTCTTCTCTACTGCAGAACAATTGTTCTTCTCCGGTTTCTAGGGTTGATGCCGATGAATAGTGGCCGCTTCTCCAAATCCCCTTGTGCTTCCCTTTTCTTTTAGGTTTCCCCTTTTCTTAATTTCCAAAACGCTGTCGCATGGTCAGAATTCCCTAATCTTCCATTCATCAAAACGACATCACATTCACTGGTCCTTTAAGTCAGCTTTCATATTCATCAAAATTCAAAATCACCTCTCAAACACGTTGGCATAGTGGCATATACTGCATGAGGGAGGAGAAAAAAGAAATTGAAATTAAAAGGTAAATAATAATAAATCATCTTTTCTCTCTCTCATTTTTTTTTACTTCTAATTTATTATCATTTACTTATCTAATCCTAAACTATTTCTATTTAATTTAAAATTATGATATTTTCATTAAAATCCCCTAAATAATGTACCAAATCAGTATCTTATCAAAATCTCTAATAAATCCCTTTAATTTAGCATTGATGACTCCCCAAATATGCCAAAATATATCTCAAGTTCTATTAAAATTGGGGAGTCATCAGTGGCATTTTCCAAAATAGAAAGGCTATGCTTATCCTTGACGATGTAAATCATTTAAGCCATTAGATAATTTAGTAGGCAGTCAGGGGTGGTTTGGTCATGGGAGTAGAATAATCATAACAACCAGGGATGCTGGGTTGCTGAGATCTCATCCAGTGGATGCAAAAAGACTTCTCGTAGTGGATGAAATATATGAGATTAAACCAATGAACCATGATGAATCTCTTCAGCTCTTTTGTCAAAAAGTAATTAGAGGAGATCCACCTACAATGCGTTTCTTGGAATTGACTGAATCAGTGATTATTTATGCAAATGGCCTTCCTTTAATTTAGCTCTTTGTGTTTTGGGTTCCTTCTTTTCAGGACGAAGGGAAATAGAATGGGAAGATGCTTTGAAAATGTTGAGAAAGGATTCAAACAATGATATTTTTAAAGTGCTTAGGTTAAGTTATGATGTGTTAAACCACGTGGAGAAAACCATGTTTAGATATTGCATGTTTTTCAATATGCGGGGCAAGGATGAAGTAACACAAATATTGGAAAGCTGTGGTCTTGAGGTAACAATTGTTATGAAGAGTCTTATTGACAAATCATTGCTAGTTGAAATTGAGCTTGGCAATATCAAGTACAGATGCATGATTTAGTATAAGAAATGGGTAGACTTATTGTTTCTGCTGAACCCCCTTATCACATTGGAAGGAGCAGCAGACTGTGGTATTCTCTTGACATTGATCAAGCACTAAAGAGAAATATGGCGAATAATTAATTTTTGAGAAATAGGGTTGAGGTGCAATTTTGATAAGGAAGTTTTTCATCTTGAATGTAGTCTGTCACATTTAAGTTTTAAAAGGTGCAAAAGTATATACAATTTTTTAAAAACAAAGCAATTTTAGAAATTCCATTAAATTGGCCTAAATTTTGGTCATCTTTTTATGGGAAAATTCCAAAAAACTACATTGAAAAATGGAAAAGGATATTTCAGTACATTGAAAATGGGAACGGACAATTCAGGTGGGTGTCGGACGGGCAGAGGAATCTGTCCTTTTGAAATCTCGGCCAAATTACGAAAATGCCCTTCAGCCCTTCATCCCCCATTACAAGATAATAACATGATCCTCGTAATTAATAATTCCAGATTCGACATTAACAACTTCAATTCTTCTTTGACAATTAACAAGTTTCATGATCAATAACAACACCTATCTCTTAATTAATAACTCTAGATTCGACATTAACAATTCCAATTTGTTCTTTCACAATTAACAAATTTCATGGCCACTAACAATACCTATCTCTTAATTAACAACTCCGAATTCGACATTAACAATTCCAATTTCTTCTTTCACACTAAACAAGTTCAGGGCCTATAACAACACCTATCTCGCCATTAACAACTTCAGATTCGACATTAACAACTCCAATTTCTTCTTTTACACTAAATAAGTTCAGGGCCAATAAAAAAACCTATCTTGCCATTAAAAACTTCGGATTCAACATTAATAACTCCAATTTCTTCTTTCACATTAAACAAGTTTCAGGGCTAATAACAACTCCTTTCTCTTTATTAACAACACCGTATTTTATATTAGCAACTCCACTTTCTTCCTCCACTTCGGAATAACAACACCTATATCTTAATTAACAACTCTTGATTTGACATTAACAACTCCAATTTCTTCTTTCACACTTTATAAGTTTTAAGGCCCATAACAATACCTATCTCTTAATTAACAACTCCAATTTCTTCTTTTACACTTAACAAGTTTCAGGGCTAATAACAACACTCATCTTTTAATTAACAACTCGAGATTCGAAATTAACAACTCCAATTTCTTTTTTGACAATTAACAAGTTTCAGGGTCAATAACAACACCTATCTCGCCATTAACAACTTCAGATTTGCTATTAACAACTCCTATGTTGTTATTTCGACTGAGGGTTGAAGGGCATTTGCGTCATTTGGCTGAGATTTCAAAAGGACATATTCCTTTGCCCGTCTGACACCCGCCTGAATTGTCCTTTCCCATTTTCAATGTACTGAAATGTCCTTTTCTATTTTCCAATGTAGTTTTTTGGAATTTTCCCTTTTTTTATGTGGGACCACTTGTCTTTTCTCTCTAGCTTTACAAGGGGTGTTTGGGCAAATTAAATGGAACTACTAAAACTACACCATTTTTATAAGATTGTGTCTACTTTTGCACCATTTAAAAATTAATTGTGCCAGATGATCATGGCAAAAAATTTCATTATTAAAATTGCACTTTAACCCTTACTAACAATATTGCTGTACTAACTTTGGTGACTAATGTTTCTTATTAGGGAACTGGAGCAACAAAAGGTGTTGTTCTGCCTTTTACTTATGAGAAAGATGAAGCAAATTGGGATCTCCGGCTGCTCATCGTTTTCCAAATTGCCAAAAAACCTTAATAAAAATGAAGTTTAGAAAAGCTTGATGCAAGTGGAACGCTATTGTAGAAGTACCTTCTTCTATTCAATATTTGAAAAATTTAAAGTCATTGGCATTTCATGGATGCAAAAAGCCATCTTCCAACCTAAGTATCTGGGATCAGGGGTGGGTGCTGTGCACCTCCCTGATGCACAGGTGCTGCGCGCCCCATTTGGGGTCCTTCCCAAATGTTTTTTTTATGGTTCCTTGGATCATTAGATTCTACATGAAATGGGCGACATTTTGATAAATTATGGGCAAAAAATGGAGTTGTTTTCATTTTTTTATGATTTTCCAAAGATTTAGTGCAGTGTTTTTTGAAACATGGTACAGTTTTTTTTTTTTTTTCAATTTGAGTACTGAATCTTTGAAAAATCATAAAAAATTGAAAATAACTCTATTTTTTGGCCATAATATATCAAAATGTCGCCCATTTTATGTAGAATCTAATGATATAAGGAACCATAAAAAATAAATTTGGGAAGGGCTCCAAATGGGGCGTGCAGAAGGCTGCACATAAGGGAGGTGAGGGAGGTGCGCAGCACCCACCCTGATCCCTTCAAAGTTGGGATTATATTGAAATCCAAAGTTGCAGTCTTCTGACTATAATTTTTCTGTTAAATTATTATGATCACACTGTATCTTGTTTTCATACGTCAATTCCTAAAACCTACCAGTCTTTTGTTTGCACTAATCCATGCATATCTTTTGTTGTTAACTATATACAGTTTGTGACTTGATATATTTGTTGGTTTTAGGACGGCCACCATGCAGAAGGATTAGGGAGAATTACAACTTTTTCAGTGATGACTCCAGGGAGTGATATACCATCATGGTTTGAGAACCAGAATCATCTTACTCTGAATGACAAACATGTGGCTTGTTTAACAATAGACATTCCTCAAGGTGAATGGTTAGGAATTGGGCTGTGCACTGTAATTGATGATAAGATTTGTTTGCCTCGCTGGGGGTTTTATTTTAAGGCGTCAAATGGTATCTATGCATCCACGTGGACAAGAGAAAGAAATAAAATCTTCTCATCTGTAGATGGTGTTTTGGGAAATTAAAGAGGAAAATAAAGGTAAAGTATCAAGGATTTTTAATGAAATTTGAATTGATTCACATTCATCGCATTATACTCCCTCCAATCCTTAATATGGGATATGTTTGAGAAGTTGATCTTGGTTCTAAATATAAATCATATTTTTTATATTTGTCATTTCCCCCCTTATTTATCTTGTTGATGCTCTCTCAACAGTAATCAAGGAGGAAAGGGACTGGGGAATTAAGGAAGATGACTAGAGTATTTTAGAAAATGCATGTCATATTAATTAATTTAACTAACTTCCTTAATCTAATCAAATTAGGTAAATATGACTTATATCAAAGACTGGAAGGAGTATTTCCTGAATCTACTGATCATGCATTTAAACCAATTTCACGTTTGGTTTTAGAGAGAGAAAGACACCAATGAGCTTATCAGTCCTGATTTGAGACAAAATGCTAC
This sequence comes from Inga leiocalycina, assembly GCA_963242795.1. Taxonomy (NCBI): domain Eukaryota; kingdom Viridiplantae; phylum Streptophyta; class Magnoliopsida; order Fabales; family Fabaceae; genus Inga; species Inga leiocalycina. The sequence goes on from OY725325.1 coordinate 68,845,952, forward strand.
GCCTACGTACACTCCTTATAGGCTATGGCTAGTGATTAATTAATTGGATGTTGCTTTTGGAACCTTCATTATATCTTTGAGCCCAATATACGTATCCGCAAGGGGTCAGCAAATGTACTTTATGGATTAACTTTGTTCTTACATTTCAATGTGCATGGGGTTCTTAATTACTTCTTAGTTACATATTTTATATTCCTCCGGTCCGTAATATAAGACATATTTATCTAATTTGATTATATTAAAGAAGTTAGTTAAATTAGTTAATATGACATCTATATTCTAGAACACCGTACACGTCTCCCTTAATTCCCTCGTTGCCTCTTCTCTTTGATTATTGTTGAAGGAGCATCAATAAATTAGGAAAAGATTGACAAATATATAAATTATGTCTTATATGTAGGACTAAGATCAACTCCCCAAATATGTCTTATATTAAGGACTGGAGGAGTACGATTTTAATTCATTCAAACTTTTATATGAATAGCATGTAATAGTATTTATCAGCTATTTAATAGCAGAAGGATTGTAATAGCCACAACTATCCCCCTATTAGAGGTAATCTTATTTGACGTTGTTGGGTACTAAACGTGGCCACCTCTTTTAATAGGGACTACTTCATCTTCTTATCCACTATAACTTTGAGACTTGTATAGATATGTATGTGTCGTGTGTGTGTACACACACTTCAATATATATATATATATATATATATATTTGTATGATATTTGCAGTTCTATAGATACTAGTGCAGTGGACTTTGAATCTGAAATTCTGTCTTATGTTTGTACTAGTTAAGATGTCAATACAAGGGTGGTCATTACAATGTATGATTCTGCTAGTATATAATTGCAGAGGATCTCAATCAGTAATCAATAATCTATAAGTAACATATATCATAAATCAGTTTTATTATTTTGCTCATAGAAGCATGACTTCAAAAATTTGCTTATGGCGTTCTAACTTCTAAACCCACATCAAATGATAGAGCCCGCCCACTTCCTAAGAGTCATAGTTTTAGGAAATAAATTGTTATTTTTTTTAAAAGCAATTAGCTGCACTCCTTTTGTTCTTTGTATAAAATTCTACTGACTCACCCTAAATATAAGATTTTCTTACAAAATTTATTTATATCTTAGTTTCAGAAATGTCATTGTCATCACTGTCTCTTTCATTCTTAGTTTAGAAAAGAATTTAAATTTTATTTAGGATAATTTTAAAAATATTTTATATCTAACTATTTTTTAAAATCTTATGAAAGTAATTAACAAACGCTTACTAAAAAATTGAAGAGAAAAGCCCCACGTAAATTTATCTATTCCACTCTTCTTTCTTTCATATTTCATACATGGTTATGTTATTTTAAGAATTTACATTCAGGTTTTGATTCACTTTCTCTCATATCATGTATACTAGCTTGTTGTTGTTGTTGTTGTTGTTTTTTTTTTTTTTTTTGTTTCAACCTTCCGTATCGAGCTTCTTCTTTGGTTCCACAGTTTCTACCAGGATGCTATTGTTTGATGTCTTTCTTTTGTAGTTTTAATAATTTGCAAGTTTCATACAAGATTATGCATCCCTCTATCCTAGATATGGAAGAGAGATGACTAATTTGTAGAGAATGAAAAAACTCAAAAAGTTAGTTATTTGTATAAAAGTGTGTGCTAGTTTGTCTATAATATCGATTTTAATCATTTACAATAAAAATAATTGATTTCGATAGAAAACCTCATTATCATGTGCAATCAACTGGGAGTTTCGCTGTTTCATTAATTTCCTGGGTCTTTTTTGTTTCTTCAGCCCTCTGAAGTAGAAACACATGCCTCAAGCTACTTGACGACATTGATATCAACAAAAAAAGTTCAAAACGATGATGACCTTCTAATAACTAAGTCGTCAAGATCTTCAACCACTCCTTCAATGAGAAAGAAGAGACACAATACTCCATTGCTGATAATGAGGATGTGGGATTGTCTGATATGTCCACCCTACCTTCAGGGCCAACAAAGCAATCATCAAAAATATAAAAATAGAAAAATGAGTTCCCCTGTGTTGTTTTGAGTTTTCAAATGTAGTCTAGGTTTCGAGTCTAATTTACTTTTAATTGTATTCGGCATTTTCACATTACATTAGACTATACTCCTATAGTGTGATATATGCCTTTTGTACTTGCCTATTTAAGTTTTATTTTACAATTTTTTGCCACTTATGAATATCCTTTGGTTAGAATATATACATTGAGCTACAGTGAGTTCTATTATATTGAGGAATAATTCTGTTTTTGGTTAAAGTTATATTGATTAATAATTCTAAGTGCATACAATATGTTAATGCATTTTGACATTGATAAAAAGTATACAATTTGTCAATTAAAATGCAATTATGTGAATATTTAATGAAAATTAATTTGGGTTAAATATGAGGATGCATGGGGCACTATTCTTGACTTGAGAAATAAAAACTCGGACGCTTCAAATAAAGAGGAAGAATTGCTAAAATCAACAAAAAAATGTAGTGCAAAAATGAAAGTTAACCACAATAAAAAATATTAGAGTTAGCTTTCATAAAAAAAAAAAAAAAAGTTAGCACTTTATGAGGGAAAAAGTAAAGAGAAGGGCATGAATTTTCTATATAATTAAGTAGATTATCAATATAAAGAGGGGCTGTGAACTAATATAATTGCTTAATATATCTAATATGAAAAACTATAATTTTTTTAAAAAAATATAAAAAAGGAATAATCATCTATAAATTATAATGTGGGATAATGTCACTATTTCTAAATCAAATCAATATCCATATTTTGCATCAATCATAAAAGAAATTTAAGAAATAATCAAATCATTTTCAAATATAATTACTTAATCAATCAATTATGAAAAAAATATAAAATAATCATATATAATGTGGAACGATGATGTCACTATTTCTAAATCAAATCAATAAATTGCATTAATGATAAATGAAATTTAAGAAGTAATCAAATCATTTTTAAGTATGATTACTTAATCAACCAATTTTGAAGAAATATAAAAAAATAAATTCTAAAATAATAATCAATAAGTTATATTTATTGATTAATGGATCCAAACTGAATTTCATAGTATTTATCATGTATTTTGGTAAAAAACTATAATTTTAAATTATGATAACTCCTTGATTTATGGATAGAGTTTTGAATTATGATAACTGCTTGATTTAGGCCAAAATACAAAACACTGATTCACATTAAAGAGTGTTGCAGGTTTTTAATTGTTTTGTTATATTCATATTGACTAGCATTGATTTCGTTTTCAATATTTGTTTATTTTTTTAAGCAATGACATCTATTGATAAGGGTCTTTAATATTGGTGTCATCAATATTTATCGACAAGCAATACATTTGAGACTTTCAATATATATATGGGTGGTCAGTTAAAATAGATGATTTATTATTATTACAAATAATTATTGCTTATTGTGCATATAATAAAAAAATTGCTGAATCATAACGGATAAATTATATAATAAATATTATACCTCCCATAAAATAATACTTTAGAACCATAAATTGTCCTTCTATGCTAGCAAAAGCTTCAAAAGCTTAAAATGTTATATATGAATTTCTCGTGCAACGCACAGATAGCAATGCTTGTTTGTAAAAAAGTGTGTAAGTTTGTCTATAATATCGATTTTCTTAATTTACATTAAAAATGATTGATCTCGATAGAAAACCTCATTATCATGTGCAATAAGTTGGGAGTTTTAGGAAAAAAAATTATAAATGTAAAAAGACAAAGTAGATTAAAATTTTACATTTAAAATCGAATTAAATTTCCCTATTAATTCTTTTAGAATCGGATTGAGTATATTTAATGAGAATTTTGGTATCTTGTAGATTTTAATTAAATGACGTCTCTTTATTTCCTCAGAATCTTTTTTTTCCTTTTTTGCCATTCGTTTCATTCCTTGCAAATTTGTCTGCCAGAAAAGCTTTATTTTATTTTATTTTTTTTTTTAAATTTGGTCAAGAGTTTAATCCCTTTCGAGGCTTAAAACATAAATGATTTTTGTCTCTTTCAATAAATACACTTTCCGGGATTCGAAATTGATGTTAAAAAAATTCTAAAATAATTTTTTTGAGGTTTTGCAACCAAAAATGCATACGTATAACTACTATTCTCCAATTTAAATCAACAATATCAAAAGCAAATATGAAGAGAAATATACTAAAAGAATAATGGACTAGCAACGAATTTATACAATTCCACATCAAAAAGATTGTCACTAATTAATTAGCAGCAGAATTCTGTCTATAATTAACTTTTTTTTTATAGTATATATACTATTGGTTAGTCAATACAATAAATAAAGAAAAGCAAAATTTGCATATTGCAAGGAAATGAGTGAGTGTGCCGAACACAGCATAATTGCTATTAAACATGAAAATACCAGTAGCTTGACTTGATTGGTGAAAAAAAAATGAACAAGTCCTGGATTGAATAGAATTTGACTTAATATATAAGAGGCATGTGCATATATATGCGGAAGAAAACAAATATCATCATTTTATAATTATGTTTCTTTCAATATTGAATAATTATGGATAGTGCATACAATATGAATGAATATTTTAAAATTATGCCGCAAAGTTTGTAGCAATCAAACATGAAAGATGAAGTCTGTAAATTCATGTCATTTCTCTTTAATTTGTGCAAAAAGGAAACGAATTGCTAATTGCGGGTAATGATGTATATAATTCAATTTAATTATTTTTTCTCCTACTAAGAAATAATTAATGTGCAAAATTAGTTTTTTTAGTATGAATTTGTATATAATTCAATTTAAAATTATCTCGCAAAGTTTGTAGCAATCAAACATGAAAGATGAAGTCTGTAAATTCATGTCATTTCTCTTTAATTTGTGCAAAAAGGAAACGAATTGCTAATTGCGGGTAATGATGTGTATAATTCAATTTAATTATTTTTTCTCCTACTAAGAAATAATTAATGTGCAAAATTAGTTTTGTTTAGTATGAATTTGTATATAATTCAATTTAAAATTATCTCGCAAAGTTTGTAGCAATCAAACATGAAAGATGAAGTCTGTAAATTCATGTCATTTCTCTTTAATTTGTGCAAAAAGGAAACGAATTGCTAATTGCGGGTAATGATGTGTATAATTCAATTTAATTATTTTTTCTCCTACTAAGAAATAATTAATGTGCAAAATTAGTTTTGTTTAGTATGAATTTGGTGTTGGGGGATGAGTAAGTTTCTTGTCTTCAACATTCTTTCATTGAAGAAAGACAATTAGACGTCACGTAAAGATAATTTTAAAAAATTAAAAAGGATGGGCCGGCTAGTGGGTACGATAAAATAAGAAAAAGAAGACAAGCGCCACGGAAAAGCCTCGAATAGAATTTTCTCCAATAAAAGGATATTTATACGTAGGAAAAAAAACACGGGCCCAATTCAAAAACTAGAAAAAGGAAGTATTCCATACAATTACATTATAATTCAACGCTATTCTCATGCTTTGTTAAGCTGAAAATTAAATCTATCCATTAAATATTTTGCCATATGGACCTAGCTGTAGACGTATATATGATGTTTCTAAAATGGTTTAAAAATACACGGTTTGTAAGTCAACTAAAATTGACCGTTTTCAAACAAGTAAGTCAAGAAAATAGTGTAAAAAATACACATGAAGTTCTTAAAATGGTGCAAAAAATTAAAGCTACGCTGTTAAGTGAACCAATGTTGAACATTTAGAAAATATATAGTCCCTACATGTGTTGCATAGGCTTTTCGCTACCAATGACCTCGTCTAGGACTACTGGATGGGTCTTTTACACAACACAATGGCTTCACAACCCTCTCCTTTTCTTTGGCACTATAGGGTCTAGCTCCTTCGTCGTGATTTCCATGGTAATGATGGACGAATCATCCTCAACCTCCTTTTTGTCTCCTTCTAGCACATGGCTGATTTATGACGATAGTGCCGCTAATCCACAACTCGTTAGAATATATCCTTGTCAGCGCGCGGAAGATTAGAGGTAAAAATATAGGCGGATTGAAAACTTCAACTCTTCCTATAAATTGAATGAGTGTGTGGCAAAAATAAGGTTGAAAAAATGGAACAAGAACAAGAAGTTAACTTGGTTTTTTATATGTAAGGGTTAAGGTGCAAATTTATCTTGGAAGTTTTTGCTGAAGAACAATGTTGCCTTGGAAGTTTTTTCAAGTTTAATGTCGCCCTAGAAGTTTCCAAACGTAGCAATGTTGCTTTATACTATTAGAAAACTAACATTGATCATTAGAAAGTTGACATTGACTGTTAACCTTTTAACAAAAAAGGGCAACATTGGTCCATTTTCACACTTTTGGGGGTAATATTGAACCTAAAAAAACTTTCAAGGTAATATTGCTCCTCAACGAAAACTTCTGAAGTTAATTTGCACCTTAACCCTATATGTACTAATGAAGTTATGTCTAGTAAGATTTCAGAAGTTCAAAAACAAGCAAGATATATAGATGGTGGAGGGTATGAAACTTTTTTAAAATCGTATAAATGTATTCATGATATTAATTAGTATATAACAATGATGTAGCACACAGCTGAATTATTTTTGTGATTGGATTGTGTTATTGTGATGATTGGGAGGCTGCCAAACACTGTGCAGGATTTTCTCACCCCAAAGCCCTTAGTTTCTCGTAATGCTCTCAGAGCTAGAATCAAACCAACCAAGAATGTTTTTCGGCCAGCAAGAGCTTGAAAGATTGCAAGGTGTGGTTTTGTCCAAGGCTTGAGGCATATGTTGGGACCTTGAAGCCTTTTCATGTTTGTATAGTCTCATGATTACTCAGCGTGTAATTTAATCTCTCAATAGAACGTGACACACACACACTTGTATAAGCTCATCTATCACATTCTCAAAGAGAGGGTCTAAAACGTTTTGCTTTTAAGCCTCGTAAGGAACCCTTGATCAAATTAAAAAAAAATTAAATTCAAGTTGTCTTAATTAAACATGAGAAATCTAAGCCCTACGTGCATAATATAAGCAATAATATTATGAAAATCAAATGGCAAACTTATATTATATTGAACTGGTCAAGTAATTACCTGTTTATGGTTTAATGGTTGAGAAATACTTACATACTCCAGGAGCGCCACCTCATATGTACTATGACTAATTAAAATAAAACAACTCATCTTATTCTAAAACTACCTGACAGATAAGTCATATGGAGAAATTCAAATTTTATCATTTTAAAAAACATTAACTTCATAATTTAGAAAAATGACAGATGCAATTCCCTCCCATGAGTTGTTGTTCTTTAAAAATCATAAAATTTGAATTTCTCCATATGACTTATCTGTCATATAAAATTAAAATAAGATGAGTTGTTGTATTTTAATTAGTTAGAGTGCAGATGAGGTGGCGCTCCTGGAGTATGTAAGTATTTCTCTTAATGGTTAGACTTTTCAATCAGACCTAACATAATTAAATTATTATTGTATTTTATATAACATATGTTTAAAATAAAAACTATTCTTCAATTAATGTTCCATAATCTTTATCCATATCCATAGAAATGCAATATTTACATCTAATGAAGGCCATATTATTAAATATAGAGCATATAGATTCCAGATTCATCTCTTATATAAATAATAAATACCATAGAAAATACGTTTCATTTTCTCAAAATATAAAATCCATAAAGCTTACAAGAAAGTGCGCCATTTTCAGTTTTCATTATGGGTTAATATAATTGTTGGTCCTTAAAGTTTGATCCAATTTTGGTTGTGCCCCTCAAGTTTAAAACTGGTGATTTTGATCCCTCAAGTTTATTCCGTTTATAATTCGTAGTCCCTGAAGTTTGAAAAGGATTTTGTCTTGCCTTCAAAGGTGTTAAATAATCCTATGTGGCACCAACACTATTAAAGTAGCTTATGTGACATGCTTATTAGGACAGCTAATATTACACATATTAGGACACCGAGAGAAAGAATCGTGGACGGGTGAAACTTATGAACAAGATCACTAATCTTGTCCTCGAACCGCCGATAAATATACTACTAGTAGTTAGTCAATACAAGAAATAAAGAAAAGTAAATTTGCAAATTGCAAGATATAGAGGAAATGTATGAGGGTGAGGACAAAAAGTATAGGAAGGAACGCAGCAATTGTTGTTAAGCGAGGATGACGACAAATGTTAATTAAATAATTAAGCAAATTAAAGGCTTTGGTAATAACAAACCCAACAATGCTTTCTAGGCGGCATACACAAAGGCATATGGATTGTTTAAGGATTGAATCCCTCTTCCTGTTAAAAACCTTCAGCATAGCATATACCAATTAGACATGAAAGAATCGTTAATTGTGTGTAATGATGCTTATAATTCAATTTTAATTACTTTTTTACTCCTAACAAGAAAAAATTAATTTTCCAATTTAGTTTTGTTTAGTATGAATTAGTATTGTTTGGTGTTGAGATAGACAGTTAAACGCCATGGAAACATATAAAAAACATTAAAAAAGGATGGGCCGGCCAGCCGGTAAGATTAACAAGATCGATTTGAAGACAAACGCCCCGGGAAGATATATGTGTGTGTGTAAATCACTATGAGGGTAACAATGTAATCACCAAAAGGTTTTAAAACAAGTGAGCAGTGAGCATGTATCAAGTTATAGGGTGGAAAATAACAATTATTATTAGGATTTTGGTCATTAAAATTAGGAGGGAATTGAAAGACTTACCTAAAGTTGCTCCTCGGACTTCCCGCTTGTTGCCTCGGAAAAGATTCCTGATGAGAAACTAAATATAAGACTAAATTATATGAAATCATCCTGAATTTTTTTTTTTTTTTTTTGATTACAAAGGCAAGCATAGCTTGAAGATGTCAGAGACTATAGACAAGGTCCTATAGTGTGATCCTGTGATATCAAGCCACAATCTAAAGCAAAAAGATGAGCACATTCAATTGGGGAAATCCCAACTTCCTCGTATTCCTGCGGGTTCCTGTGTGCCATTCCTGCAAGGTAGTCCGCACAACGAATGTTTTCCCTATGAGTATGGGAAATTTGTACCTCCCAGTCGCTGAACACAAGAGATCTGGTTTCCAAGATAACGTCGTATAGAGGATGATCAGCATCACAACTAGTAGATAATAGATGAACTGCTTGTAGTGAGTCTGTGAACAACTTGATCTTCCGAAGCCCCATCCGTTTACATAGTAGAAGGCCGCAACGGATTGCATGGATTTCAGCAGCAGTTGGGAGAGAATGTCCTAACTTCTGCTGAAATCCTCGTATCCAGTTGCCCTGGTGATCCCTGATGACCCCTCCACAAGCCGCTTGACCATCTCTGACGACTGAACCATCAACATCTAGACGATGAAATCCCGGAGGAGGATGTTGCCACTGCAGAACGCCTCGCTCTGGTACTTGGAATATCTGATGTCGATATCTGCCGTTCTCTACTCCTTCCGAAAGATGATAAATACATCTATGAACTATCTCTTTCGGACGGTCTGATGTCCCTTCAAAAGCTTGGCTGCAGCGGTTCTTCCATAGTAGCCAACACGTGGAACTGAAGACATTATGCCATGGCCATCTAGCCGTCTTGCTGGTTCCTGGAGAGTGTTGAGAGTTCCAATAGAGCCAATCCTGCAGATTACCAGAAAAAAACATACTATAGTATAAAGGGTTAGTTAAAGTTAACCACACTCTCTGGGCCTGCTCACAATCTCTCAATATATGAAGGATGCTCTCCACACTCTCACATTCGAAAGGACAAGTGTTTTGGACGCTCGGGTTGTGTCTCGCTCTAAGCTCATTAGTAGGTAACCTGTCATGGAAAACCTGCCACATGAAAATCATCCTGAATTTTGAGTCAGTTGTATATAATCCCATAATATTTCAAAGTTTAAATTTAACCCCCTGACCCTTTGTTTTTTTTTTAATTATAAACACTCTGCTGTTAACTGACCATTATCTTTTTAACAGAAATTAGCATGTCAGATTAACAAGTGACATATGGCATCCGACGTGGTATCTTATGTAAATTACTAATTTTACAAAATCCCATAAACTTTGATTAGTTACAGATAACCCCCTGAACTTTGATTAGTTACAAATAACCCCTTGGCATTTTAAAATTTAATTTAACTCCCTTAAAAATTTGATTTATAATATTAAACCATGTGTCATTACTTTTATCATCTTAAAAATTTTATTGAGACTTTTACTATCATTTGGCAATTAAAATAGCTTTTTTATAGCAAAAACTCTTCAATATGTTATTTTTATATTTTTAAATATTTTTCTTCTATTTTTTGCCATAATTTTGTGTGTGTTAAATTTAAATTTTGAAATGTCAGGAGGGTTATTTGTAACCGATTAAAGTTCATGGCGTTATCTGTAACCAATTAAAGTTCATGGGGTTTTATAAAATTAATAATTTACATATGATATGCCATGTGTCACCTGTTAATTAGACGTGACAATTTTTGTTAAACAGACAACGGTCAGTTAATAGTAGGGTGCTTATAATAAAAAAAACACAAGGTCGCAGGTTTAAATTTAAATTTTGAAATATTAGGAGAGTTATATGTGACTGACTCAAAGTCGAGGCAGTTTTGTATAATTTAGCCATATAATAATAATAATAGTAATAGTAATAGTAATTACTATTATATGAGAGAACCAAGCTAAAATTTCCTCTTCCAAGTTCTTCATCATCTCTGAAAACTCTGAATCCACTCCTAATTAATGCGTTGGTCTGACCTATAATCACTCAAGCTAAAACTGAAGCCTCATATAAACACACAAACGAAAATTCCAAAACAAAAAAGGGAAATATGAGAGAACCATGAACCTAGTAAGGATTGTAACTATCAAATTAAGAAAACTAAGAACTACCGCCATTCCTCTTTACCGTTTGAACTCCCACCGCCCACTCTTCACAATCGCCGCTGCAACTCTGTAGCCATTGCCATTTTTTATCCTTGGCCGCTGTTGTCTCTTCACAACCACCGCTCATGAACAGAGATGGGTTACCACTGAAGCGGGTCAAGTGGGGTTGCAAAGTTTAGAGGTGATCTTACGATTGCGACTGTGACTGCAATTAACGGAGGTGAAGAGAAACGCTGTTAGATGGTGAGGTGTTAAATGAGGATAGGTGGCTGATTTTGATTCAAGGACTGGATGGACATGATATAATGGACGGGATATAAGTTTTTATAATAATTGGTTAGACAAAAAATAATGTAGCAAATCAAGTTCATACAAGAATTTCTCGTTAGTCTAACCTATCATAATTAAATTATTGATATATTTGTCTGGTAAAAAATTATAGATTTATTTCAATTTAATTTCTTTTTTCTCCTAACAAGAAAGAATTAATTTTCCAACTTAGTTTTGTTTAGTATGAATTAGTTGGGAATGAGTCATTTGATTTTCTTTAGCATTGTTTCGTGTAGAGATAGACAATTAAACGTCATGGACAGATATAGTTTATTTTATTTTTCTAAAAGGATGGGCTGGCCTGCCAGTAAAATTGACCCAAAAAAAATAAGGCAAACGCCATGGCAAGATATGTATGTGAAAATCATTATGACATTCTAAATAAAGAATATAATTATTAAAAAATTTTACAAGTAATTTTAATGTATAATACCTCTAGTCTTTAATATAAGATCCAGTTAATTTTTTTTTGAAGAGATAAAGGAAGCTGAATAAATTATTTTGAAGTAATTACATTTATCATTTTTATACCAAAATAATTTTTATGACTGATAAACTAATATATAATCTAATACTATGCAACATATGTGTATAAAAAAAAAATACTATACAACATATATGATAATTAAGTTATTAAGTTTTCTTAATATATAAAAATAATCAACTAAGTTTTATATTAATAAATATGGGACTATAATAACAAGTTTTGATTCATGAATTGTACAGCTCACTTTTTCTTAAGATTTTGGATGATTAAAAAAGTCCAACACAAAAGTTAGAAAAGAGAATCTTCCATGCAATTACGTTATAAATCTAACGCTATTTTTTAAGAGAGGCAAGGTCGTGACAATTAAAAGGGAAACCCACCGGAAGCTGGTTCCCAGACTTCTCGCCTGTTTCGTCGGGGAAAGATTCCCGACGAGAAATTAAATATATTAAGAATTAAGAATAACAATGAGGTGGCCCAATAAAATAAAGACCTAGTGTGAAAAGCAAGAAAGTCTCCTATTTAAACCAACAACACTAAAAGCGAAATATAAGGGAAAGATAACATACAATGCTCTGCGAATCGCAAGTAAAGTCTTGAAGCTTATATATATATATATATATATAGCATTAGAGTTCAGACACTTCACCTATAGCTTCAAACCCAGGTCAGTATATTATCCATCTGCACCTTGTTCTATTTTTCTTCTCCTTATTTAATTTCTGTATTCTCTTAATCTCATATTTGATGTTTTCATTTAGGGCTAAAGATATGGTTTGTTTGTTGTAGGTTGTAATATTACTGGTACAATAAATTATACTTGGTAACTTTGCTCAAACATTTATGGCAAGTCACCAAGAAGGAACTTCCTCATACTCTTCTAGCTCTAATAATCCAACCCGAGGACCGTGGAAGTATGACATTTTTTTGAGTTTTAGGGGCGAAGACACTCGTAGAGGTTTCACAAGCCATTTGTATCACGCATTAACTAGGAGTGGATTCAGAGTTTTTAGAGATGATGAAGAACTTAGAAGAGGAGATTTTATCTCACAGGAACTGCTTCAAGCAATTGAAGAATCTCACATTGCAGTTGTTATTCTCTCTGAAAATTATGCATCTTCTTCGTGGTGTCTAGATGAGCTCCAACATATTCTTGCCTCAAGAAACAATCAAGGTCAAATAGTTTTCCCCATCTTTTATGATGTACCTCCATCTGATGTAAGGAATCAACGAGGGCGCTTTGGTCAAACTTTCGCCAAACTTGAGAAGAAGTTCCCAAAAGATCAATGGGCCAAACCTGAAAAGAAGTTCCAAGAAGACGAATCGGCCAAACTTGAAAAGAATTTCCAAAATGACCAATCGAAGGTGCAAAAATGGAGAGATTCTCTAGCAGAAGTGGCTAATATAGCTGGTTTTGATTTCAGTCTATATCGGTAAGTTTTTTATAGTAAAATTGAATGACTTTTATATAATATTATTTACAGAAAATATGATAAACTAGTCCATTAAAATTTCAAAATTGCCTTTAAGTCCCATGGGACTTTTTTGCAGTAAATTCCAATTAGCATGGGATGTTTAATGGAAAAAAGTGAAGCCATATGTTGTGATTAGACCATTAATCCAAATATGTAATATGATCACACGTATTTTTCATGCAACGGAAAAAATTGTACTTGTAGGAACGAAGCAGAACTTATTGAGGATGTGGTTGAACATTTATGCAAACTTCGTTCAGAACTGCCGACTGTAAGTGTAAATGAAGCACTAATTGGAATTGAGTGGAGAGTAGACGACATGCATTCAGTGTTAGAAGCAGGTTTGGATGATGTTCAGTTTATAGGAATATGGGGCATGGGTGGTGTTGGTAAGACAACCCTTGCTAGAGCCATCCATGAGAGGTTCCATCACCAATTTGACTTCCATTGCTTTCTTGCCAATGTTAGGGAGGTTTGTGAAAGAAATGGCTTACTTCACTTACAGAACCAACTGCTTTCACATCTCAAAATAAAAAACTTCCAAATTGAAGACACGGATCAAGGAAAGAGCACATTAGGAAATATTTTCCAAAATAGAAAGGTTATGCTTATCCTTGATGATGTAAATCACATAAGCCAATTAGAGAATTTAGCAGGAAGACGGATGTGGTTTGGTAATGGAAGTAGAATAATCATAACAGCTAGGGATGCCAAGTTGCTGAGATCTCATCAAGTGGACAAAATATATGAGGTTAAACCAATGAACGATGATGAATCTCTTCAACTCTTTTGTCAAAAAGCATTTAGAGGAGATCCACCTACCAAGAGTTTGATGGAATTAGCCAAATTAGTAATCAATTATGCAAATGGCCTTCCTTTGGCTCTTTGTGTTTTGGGTTCCTTCTTTTTAGGACGAAGGAAAATAGAATGGGAAGACGCTTTGAAAATGTTGAAAAAGGATTCAAATAATGACATTTTTAAAGTGCTCAGGTTAAGTTATGATGCATTAAACCACGTGGAGAAAACCATATTTTTAGATATTGCATGTTTTATCAATATGTGGGGCAAGCATGAAGTAACACAAATATTAGAAAGCTGTGGTCTTGAGGCTACAACTGGCATGAAAAATCTTATTGACAAATCATTGCTCGTTGAAATTGAGCTTGGCAATATCAAATACATAGAGATGCATGATTTGGTTCAAGAAATGGGTAGACTTATTGTTTCTGATGAATCTCCTGATGACCTTGGAAGGCGTAGTAGACTGTGGTTTTCTCATGATATTGATCATGTACTAAAGAGAAACATGGTGAGTAATTAATTTTTGAGAAATAGGGTTGAGAAGCAATTTTAGCATGAAAGTTTTTTGCCATGAGCGTATAGCACAATTAAGTTTTGAAGTTTGCAAAAAGTAGCTAGATACAATCTCTTAAACATGGAGCAATTTTAGCAATTCCTTTAAATTGGCTCTAACATTTGTCTCTTTTTTGATGTGGGACCCACTTGGTTTCCCTCTAGCTTTATAACGGGGGTTTGGGCCAATTTAACGAAATTACTAAAATTACACCAGTTAATTTGGGTCTACTTTTTCACCATTCAAATATGAATTGTGTCAGACGTTCATAGCAAGAAACTTCAATATTAAAATTGCACTTTAACCCATACTAACAATATTGTTATACTAACTTTGGTGACTAATGTTTCTTATTAGGGAACTAAAGCAACAAAAGGTCTTGTTCTGCCCTTTACTTATGAGAAAGATGAAGCAAATTGGGATCCTGCATCTTTCTTAAGAATGGATCTGCTTCGACTACTCATCATATCATGTAACTTTAGTCTTCCCCATGGTCTCATGGGCTTTCCATGGGCATTAAAAGTTCTTCATTGGTATGGATATCCTTCTAAAGCTCTTCCTTCTATGGAACAAATGGAGCAACTCGTATATCTCAAAATGCAAAATAGCAAAATAAATAGACTTTCTATTGATACACAGGTATGATACTTTATAAGCATTCTCACATAACTAAAAAACAATGAAGCTGAATTACTTTTTTTTTGGTCCTGTGAATGATTTCTCCTATCTTTTTATTTGACCAGTCTATGAACGAACTCAAGATTTTGGACTTGAGCCATTCCAGAAACCTCCTTGAGACTCCAAATTTTTTTGGATTTCAAAATTTAAAAAGATTACTTCTTGAGGGATGCATATCCCTTGTTGAAATTCATTCTTCGCTTGGGCAGCTTCCGTTTCTTGTTGAAGTAAATTTGAAAGGTTGTTTAAATCTGAAAGTCCTTCCAAAAAAATTGGAAATGAGTTCTCTAGAAGAATTTGTTCTTTGTGGATGCATTCAAGTAAGAAACCTTCCAGAATTTGGAGAAGAGATGAAAAACCTCAGAACACTTGATGTCAAAGAGACAAGTATAGCCAAACTTCCTGAGTCACTTGGATCCTTAACTAGCATCAAAACTTTGGATTTAAGGAGTTGCCAAAATCTTGTGGGCCTTCCCCATAACTTTCACAAATTGAAGGGTTTAAAACTTCTTGATATCTCTGGCTGCTCGTCCTTTTCCAAATTGCCAAAAAACCTTATTGAAAATAAAGCCTTGGAAAAGCTTGATGCAAGTGGAACAGCTATAGAAGAAGTACCTTCTTCTATTTGTTATTTAAAAAAATTAAAGACAATGTCATTTCATGGATGCAAAAAGCCAACTTCCAACTCAAGTATTTGGTCTCTTGCATGGAACCTTATGTTTCAGAGGTATTCATTTGCTAAGGGCTTAACATTGCCTGCTTCCATCTTCAAAATTAAATCACTGACAGAGTTAGATTTGAGCTACTGCAATATTTTTGATGGGATCATTCCTAATGACCTTAGTGGCTTATCATCACTGCAGAAATTAGATTTGAGTGGAATCGAGTTTGTGAATCTACTTGATGACTGCATTTCCAATCTTCTCAACCTAAAGTATCTTTATTTGAATTCCTGCCCAAAGCTTCAATTTTTGCCACAGCCTTCGCCTAGTTTACATCTAATGGATGCAGGAGAATGTGGTTCACTAAGAACTTTGTCAGACCAAAAATTGTTACTTCTCTTTACTTCAATTAAACAGGTATGCACATGTTTGACTTTATATTTTCCAGCCACAAATCCTCTCATATCTCTTGTTGTTAACTATATATAATTTGTGACATGATAAATTTCTTGGTTATAGGATGGCCAACATTTTGAAGGCTCAAGGAGAATTGCAACTTTTTCGGTGACTATTCCAGGAAGTGAAATACCATCATGGTTTTGGTATCAGAATCTTCTTCCTTTGAATGCGAAACATGAAGCTTTTGTAACAATAGACATCCCTAGAGGTGATTGGTTAGGAATTGGGTTGTGCACTCAAATTGATGAAAAGATTTGTTTGCCTCGCTGGGGCTTTGATTTTAAAGCTTTTGATGGCAAGTTTGTGTCTTGTCCGGGAATGACACGTGAACATAAGAAAGAAATAAAATCTTGCCATCTTTGGATCATGTTTTGGAAAATTAAAGAGGAACATAGAGATGAACTACTAAGGAATTGCAGTCAGATTCGCTTAAAATTTTGTACTGATTGGGAGCAGCCTCCATCAAGATCGGTTGATGTAGATTCAATTAAGTGTGGATGGCGTTTCATTTACAAAGGGGGTGGAGTAAGTTGTTTTCTCTCTTCATTCTCTTCATAATATATTCCAGGGTTATTATCGTTATTGGTCCTTATACAATTTAATCAAATTTTGATTTAAGTCCATATAGTTTTAAATCGTTGGTTTTGGTCTTAACAGTTTTACAAGGATTTGATTTGAGTTAAAGTATAGAGATGGAAATCAAAAATTGATAAAATTATAAAGACAAATAATAATATTAACCCTATATTCTACTAGTATTGTCATTACTTTTAAGAATGAGAAAATTGTTATTTGACTAATTTGGAAGATGTACTTGGTATGTATTTCCTGTTTAGGAAATTCTTCCTATGCATTGGGCCGCCTCCGAAACTATAATTCATGAATGTGAAACCATGTCTTCAGAAATCTCACCTGCAAGGTTGGAAGATGAAGCCGAATCAATTATAGATGATCCATTATGGGCATAGTTGATTGATGATGCAAGGTACGTGATATTGTAATTTGACTTTGCTTTATCTCTTAATGAATTTCAAAGTTGGGATTATGATTGAAATCCAAAGTTGCAGTCTGCTGACTATAATTTTTCTGTTAAAATATTATGATCACACTATATCTTGTTTTCAGATCGATGTCTATTCCTAAAACCTACCAAGTCTTTTGTTTGTACAAATCCATGCATATCTTTTGTTGTTAACAATATACAATTTGTGACATGATAAATTTGTTGGTTTTAGGATGGCCAGCATGCAGAAGGATTTAGGAGAATTACAAATTTTTCAGTGACAATTCCAGGGAGTGAAATACCATCATGGTTTGAGAATCAGAATCATCTTCCTTTGAGTGGATGGCTTTTCATTCGTGGGGGAATTTAGACCGACTCATGGATGGAATATAATAAAGAACGTTGTAATATGACAATATCCCTTATCTATTAATTATTGAATTCCAGGGTTGGTGTTATGATTGAGATCCAATATGGCAGTCTTCTGACTATAATGTGTCAGTTAAATTATTATGATCGCTATAAGTTTTTTTCCGATGCCCATTCCTAAATCCTACCAAGTCTTTATTGTACCCAAAAAGTAAAAAACACTTGAAAAGCTTTTCAGCATTACAAAATTGTTTCATCCTAAAGCAAATGGCAAAAAAAAAAAAAAAAAAAAAAGCTTCAAAATTGAATTGAATTTAGATGAACTCCCTTCAACTTTATTGGATAAAATATAACAGACGAAGGCCACAAATATAATAGTTAATGTCATTTGCTAAGCACTCATGATTGCTGTCTACTTCATTCAATTTATAACTAGAGATCGAATTGACTCACATTCATCGCATCATAATTCCTAAAGCTACAGATGATGCATTTAAAGCAATCAGGTTTTGGTTTAGAGAGAGAAAGACACCAACGAGTTTACCAGTCCTGATTGATCTGAGATTGAATTCTACATCTACGTACACTCCTTATAGGCTATGTTAAATCAAGTAGATGTTGCTTTTGTAACCTTTATTATCTTTGAGCCTCATGTATCCGCAAGGGCTCAACAGATCTACTTTATGGATTAACTTGGTTCCTACATTTCAACGTGGGGTTCTTACTTGTTAGTTACATAGTTTACAGAGTATTATTTTAACAAATGAGGAATTCAATTAAACTTTTATATTTAAGGCACGTCTAACATCATGAAGTAATTTCTCAAGTGTGTCAATATTATAAAGAATTTTGTAGTTTATCTAGCACTTAGAAGTATTTTTTTCAATTGTGTCTAACACTACTAAAATATTTTGTTGTGCAATTTTGCCTATAAAGTGCTTTTTAAGATGAATTTTAATCCCGTTATTAAATTCCAAAATGTTCTTTAAGTGACGGTTCATTTAGCACCCAAAAATAATTTTTTTAAATAGAGTGCTAGATAAACTACACAATATTTTAAAGTGATGGATATACCTCAAAAGATATTTGAGGGTGCTAGGATACTGGACACCAGTGGGAAAATACTTGAAGTTGCTAAACCTTAACCCTGTACAAATCAGAAAAGGAAACCTCCTTTAATAAGAATTCAATAGATATAGTTGTTTGATTGTATATATTGCAAGATACACTCTTTAATGAAAACACAATCTCATCTGAATCAGATTGAAAAGGGCAAGGTAGAAAGATAACGGGAAGAGAAAATATTTTAAGTTATGTTGCATATTATTCTTTGACGGTGCATTACATATATAGGCCGAATTTGTGACCTAACAAAGGGCAATGCATGTGATAACTCTCCATTTTTTATTGTATTTAAAGTAAAATTTGAAGATACTTGGAGAGTTATTTATACAATTTTGAGGATTTACTTGAGATTTTGTTAAGATATAAATTGGTAAATAATTTGGGGATTTCTTTATAGATATTATATTTTAAAATAAAAATAGAGGTAGTTTTAGATAATTAGTATTTATAGTTTAAAGTAAAAAAAAAATAGAGATGGTGTGTGATTTGTTTTTGTTGCTCTTATATTTATTATATTACTTCTTCTTTTTTTTTTTTGGACAGATTACTTCTTCTATTTTAGTTTTCTTGTTCTTCTTCTTTTATCATCATGTACGTGGCATGACAGGAAGGGAGAATCAATTTGGAGGCTGCTGATTTGAAAAGAAAAGAAGCATCAGAACGCCATCGTTTTGATTGGGAGCTGGAATTGAAGACCTAAAGGAATAAAAAGGGGGCTACGGGAATGGAAAAAAGAGGGAGCCGCAATTTACATTGAAAAATCAGCGGGAAAAAGAGGGGAGAGCTGGGAGAGCGATTTGGAGAAGCAGAGGACAGCCGCGTTGTACGAGGGATCATCATCTTCACCATCGTTGACGTCGGGAGCAGCGAGAGAGCGTCATTGAAAGCGGGACCTGGGGAAGAGCCATTATCTTCTGATTCTTCTTCTTCTTCCCCAGGTCCTCGACAGTGACGAGAGCTGAATCAGAAACAGAGGAGGCGGCTGATTCATTGAGAACTGAATCATCGTTCACTTGAATCTCGGAGCTGAACCAGAAAAACAACCAGCAAGCTGAACCGGAGGGGAGAAGCGGTACTAGTTTCCAGCGATCTTCACGGTCCTCTTCTTGGGCGACATTGGAGAGAGCAGCAAACAGGAAGAATCAGAGGAGAGGCATTTTCACTGTTCAGAAAATATCATCAGTGCTGAAGAAGAGGAAGCTTTTGTGTGTTAATTTCATTGCTCTGTATTATTCTACTCTGTGTTATTCTGTTGCTCTTGATTTTCATTATGGTTCTGAACTCTGAATTTGATGCTACTGCGATGATTGTGTTTAAAGCCATGTGTGGCTAATTTTCTTAGAATCTAGGGTAGCTATGAACTAATTTAAAGATTTGAGCATGTATGGACAATTTAATTATGTTTAGTGTTAATTTTTGTTTACTTAATCTTGTATTAATTTATCTATTTAGTGTTTGATCATCACTAAGTATGAATTTATGGAATTTAGATTAACCTTAGAAGAGGGATCTTAATTGGACCATAGATTAAATAATATGGGATTAGAATTAATTCTAATTTGCCAATAGAATAGGAATATACCTATTGGATCTATATAATCATATTATAGTGAAATTGGACAATTATTGCCTCTTGAGTGAATTAGTTAGGAATAACAATTTTAACTTGAGAGAGGGTATAAATGATTGGAAGATACTTATATCTATTTAAACTCTAGATTAACAATTTAACATTAAGTGCTTTTAATGGGGTAAATACATACTCTAAAACTTGAAAAGGGGATTAGTCACTCTAGGTCATTTTTCTCCATTAAAATCCTTAAAACATTAAATTTAGCTTTTTTTCTTTTGTTTAAATTGATTTTCAAATTCATTTCCTTTTTTAATTTGCTCAACTTAAATGAAAATAGGAACTTTAATACCTAATTATTAATTATCTTGAATATCTGTGGGAAGAACTTGATTTGCTATTATACCAACGGGCCGTACATTTACGGTGCTTATTTAAAATTTAGTAGCATCAGCATCTTACCAAGTGGAAGCTCACAAACGATCGTTAAAGAATGTGAAACCATATCTCCGGAAATGTCACTTCTTAAGTCGGGAGAGGAAAACAAATCTAACACCATAAAACTATCCGTATATTCACAAATTATTAAAAAAAAAGCACATTATTTGAGCTGGGTTTAATTCCCAGCTTGAACAACCCTAATAATTTGAGCAGGACAAAGTTATCCGGATCGTTTTGCTCCGTTCCCTTAGACCTATGTTCCTTGCTATATAAAGAGTTGTATGCATTTCTTGCAAAAAAGACTAGTTGGCAAAAAAGAAAAAGAGGGCTACAGTATATATTTGGTACTTTTTATTTACATCAAGTATCAATTTAGTTCCTTAATTTTAAAAAGTCAATTTTCAGTCTTTCAACGCCGACACCGTTAACTTTCACCAACAACAAATGCTGATATGACGAATTTAACGCGGACTGTGTAATAAAAGTAGACAAAAGTGGGATCACTTGCATTTTTGCTACCATTCAATCAAACGATGTGCATAGAATGGGTGTAATTTTATCTCGTACTGGCCCAACATGGTCATCGAGCCAGCTTGGTGCCCAAAAAGTTTGGCATTGATTTAAGCCCAAGCAAAAAAGAAATTTAGGAATATTAAACAACTGAAAATTATTTTATTCATCATAAAAATAATCATTATCACCATTTAAAATACATTTATTTTAGAAATAATATCGGCATAAAATTCATTATTTTAAGAATTATACACCTAAACAATCATCCACCGCTTTTGATCCTTAATATAATATCTATTAATGGGAGAGATAGCTAATTTTACTAGATTAAAGAAATTAGTTAAGTTAGATATTTATAAATCAGTTGCATTGAAGCACCATTTGATACAAAGTCCTTTAATATATGTGCTATTAATAGGGATTAGTTGGGGAAAATGATAAATATATGGACAAAGTAGATTGAAGTCTTACATTTAAGACTAAATCTAACCTCTAGCTAGCTCTTATATTAAGGACCAGAATGGTATTATTTTTTCATAATATTTAGATTAAAAGATAATTTGAAATTTAAATGAAAAGTGTATTTAGCAAAATATGGAAAAGTTGAAATCATAAGAAAATCTCTACAATGATAATAAAATCAATACATTAGCATTCACATTTTCTTTTTTAAAAAATGCATGTTATTTGCAACGAGTGAGGAAAATAAATAAAGCAAAGCAGATTTGCAAAGTATAGAGGAATGAGGGAGGCCGAGAGGCTGCCGAGGAAAATTACAGGAAGGAACGTAGCAATTACTATTAAATAAGCAAAGTCGTTTGTAATTAACGTAACAATGGATAGTTTAAGGATTCAATAACTCATATTGTTAAAAAAAACTCTAAATTGTTTATGATTATGATGATGTGACTCAAATTTATGAAAATAAATTAAATCAATGGTCCATCATTTTTAATCTTTGACTATTATAAGCACCTTCAAAGGCTTAGTCTTCACTAAACAGGTACTCGACATATGTAATTTAATCTCTCCAAGCACAACGTAGATACACGTATAAGCTTATCTAAGACAATTTGAATTTTAAATTAACTCCAAGTTGTCTTAATTAAATATGAGAAATCATCTAATTATACATGCCCCAATTTCGAACCAAAATAAATTATACATACCATAATCATGGGAAAAGAGCATCTTCACTTCCCTTACCGTTCATTTCTTTTCACTTCTTTATTCTCATCGTTTGATCAACTTTAAACGGTTGAGATTTAATATTTTAAAAAAATTAAAAAAAATATATAAAATATTTTAATAAAAGTATAAAGATATGAACTATTTAGATCAAATTTTAATGATTTAAATTTAATTATATAATTTTTTTATTACTTGATATTATTATAATATTTTAATATGATATTAAATCTCAACCATTTAGAGTTGATGTAACGGTGAGAATAAATAAATAAATAGAGAAGTGAATAGTAAAAGAAATAAAGAGAGAAATAATGTTAGTTTTATGGGTTATTGAACTAATCAAGCTTCTTGTTTATTGTTCAATGACTAGACTTTAGTCAGACCTACCATAATCAAATTGCTGATATATTACAATTTAATTACATTTCCCTCCTAACAAGGAAGAATTAATTTGCCAACTCAGATTTGTTTAGTTTATGAATTAGTTTGGGGGTGAGTAGTTTAATTCTTTTCTTGAGCATTGTTTCTGGTAGAGACTGACAATTAAACGTCATGGAAAGATATATTTTAAAATTTTAAAATAGGATGGGCTGGCCAGCTGGTAAGAAGACAAACGTCATGGCAAGATATATTTATATAATGGGAAAATCACCCTGAAATTCAATGAAAAGAATATAACTATTAGAAAATTTTACCATAAGAAATTAAGCATAAAGAAATAACAAGTTTTGATGCATGAATTAAAATAGGTCTATACACTTGTTATCAAGAATTTCTAGTGATTCCATTCTTCTTTAAGATCTCATCTCATAATACTGCCTTTAGTTTTTAATATAAGAGTTAGTTGGGAATTCGATTTAATCTTAATTAAATATAATATTTTAGTCACTTTGTTTCCCAAATTTATAATTTTTTCATGAGTTAATATGATATTTGATCCCTTAAGTTTGCCCTTATTTTGGTTTTAGTTTTTAGGTTCCAAACCATCGATTTTGGTCCCTCAAGGGCAAAATGGTCTAAGTTTTTATTTAATTGTATGGACCAATATTCTAAATAGAATGAAATTTGAAGGACTAAAACCTATAGTTTTAAACTTGAAAGACCAAAACCAAAATGAAGGGAAACTTAAGGGACCAACGATTGTAGTATATATTAATCCATTTGTCCCTAAAATAGTCATATTCTATTCAAGTGTAATCACGATGAAATATGATATTTTAGAAAATAAACATATATGTGTTACAAATAACAAACAAAACTATGGTATTTCTGAAAAGGATAATTACATTTACATTTTAACTCTAAAATCAACCTTATGAAAAGACATGTTAGCATTTAAATTTGTTGAGTCGGTATTGTAAATTTGCTGACTTAGCATTTTTTGTTAATAAAGTTAACGGTGTTAACCAAAAAAGACTAAAAACACACCTTTTAAAGTTAAAAGACTAAAATGGAATGTTGTCTAAACTTAAAGGACCAAAAGTATATTTTGGCCTTTAAAAAAGCAAACATATATTTTTTACAAATAATTAACATAAGTTATTTTGATAATTTTCTTAATCTACTAAAATTACTTAATTAGACATCTAGTTCTTATACTAGGGATATTAAGGATGTGAGGGAGTAAATATGTGTGTGTGTATGTGAGCGCACATAGCACGATTAAAAAACATGGGTCCAATACAAAAATTAGAAAAAAGAAGTTTTCCATACAATTACATTATAAATCCATCGCAATTCCTAAAGCGAGGGAAAGGTCGTTACAATTAAAACTTAACTAGTTCAAAACCTGTACGATGGATGGGGCAGGGCTTTCTAATATCATAGTAAATTATTTATTTGTCGGTAAGATTTGTGAATATCATCTATACAATACAAAAATAATGTCGCAGAATTATTTATTGTACGGGTTCCAAAGCTACACAATCAGTAACATGTGACATATTAGGCGGTTGGATTATGTTGGGAAAATTGTTCATAAAGACCTGCAATGAAAACTTATTTACTAAATAGGATCTTTGGGTACAAACAATCTTCCTCGTATACGAAAGATCTTCTTCTATGTGCAAACAATATTCCCATACCTTCAATATATCATCCCTATATGACGTTCCATTGTGTTCGAACAATTCTTTTGTGTGCAAATACTCTTCCCTCAGATCTCATTTGGCAATAAAGTTTCTAATGAGCTATATGTGGGGAATTCTCCCAATTATATTTTAATTGCTTTTAATTAAATGATTAATATACTACATTTCCCTAAATTTTTGTCCAGCGTCAGTTTGTTGTCTCTACACTTTGGAAGCAAAAGTTTTGTTGCATATAATTTCATTATAATTTAAATATTGGCCTTGTATTATCTGATGAAGAAGCAGGATCTTCTAAACACTAAAGGGTACAAATTCACATGTTTAAAATTGATGTTCCAAAGGAACAATGATGAGCAAACTCAAAGTATAACCAAAATATTGCATGAATCAGTCAGTAAAATCACTATTTGTGCCACTAAATTAAGACATAAGCATACAATTATGATGTGTGTCCTGCAGTATACACCACAATTATGATGACTAATTTACCACAAATACACACCAGGTTGATTATTATTGGCTGAATATTTCAGTTGAATAGCATATGGTATAGGGTACCTTTGGTTTGTCATTTGTTTTATAAGTAATAATTTTTTTTGAACCATTTTTATAAGTAATAATTGATTCCACTCAAAATGGTGTCATCACATAACAATATATACTACCATGGTCTTTATTATAAGCCTACTTGTAAATAAAATTTTTAGTCTTAAATATAAGTTCACTTAGAGGTTATTAATGATTGTTTTCTTATTTTACCCTTATTTAATTTTGGTTGAAAAAAAAAAGAGAGAAAGATGAGAATAATTTGTAAATATAAAGAGAAAATTTTAATAAAAGTAAACTTGGAAATAGTTATTAATTAAAGCCAAATTTAATAACTTAAATGCCATTCCTTAATTCATTAGAATTAGTTAAAATATATTTATAATAAGACGAGAGTGATATTATTGAATCACACTAGTTAAAATATAAGGATCAAGATAAAAGATGTTTCAAACGGTTTTCAATTAGAATAAACTGATGTTTCAAATATGGGGATCAATATGAAGCAAAGTGTAGATTTCCAATTACAAGCCAATCTTCCAGGAAGATCAATGGAAGTTTTTGTTCCATAGAATCCAGATAGCAAAAAGACATGTATGGGATTTTGAGCTCATTGATGATCGAGTACAATAACAGTTTACAATGATTTATTATTATTTTACATAAATATTCTTAAAGTGGCTCCCCCATCTATCCTCAGAAGCTATCAATATCTGTCTCTGGCCTCCGCAGATAGTAACGCAGATAGTTCACTAAAACCTGCATATCCAAGCACAAGAGATATTGGATTCCAAATATGAGACCTATTCTGGTTCCATAATAAGAATGGTGATGTTTGATAAGTGAACATCTTAATTTTTAATTACTTGAAATTGAATTTCTATTCAAAGAAAACTTGAGTGTTAGATATATGAAAAGAATCAGTATTTAAATCTTATTTATGATATATACAATAGGTAAATAGATTTTCAAGTTTCTATAATAACAAGCCTTATTCCATTAAGTGGGGTCGGCTACATGGATAATATGACGTAGTTGTGCTCTATCAACAAACAAATATTTAAACAAATGGTAATGTAATATCCCAAATTTAATGAAGGTTAAAATTTTCTAAAAAGAAAATTTAAATGAGAATTTGATAATAAGTCAAATTATGGAACCTACAAAATTTAAGGAATCTTAAATTAGACAATGGGGAAAATTAGGGCCTAGTGTGTGTAATTAATAGGATAAAAATATACCTATATATATATATATATATATATATAATAAAACACACCGACATACACACACATCCTACATCTTCACTCTTATTTTGGAGCACCGAAAGAACACTCCACTCCTCTCTCATTATTAGCTAGACAATGGATAACCCACCCACTTTACACACTTTTCATTTCATTCGGACAACAAACACACTCATCATCACACACCTATGCAATCAACATCCCATACACAATATCACTTATTAATTCCTCCAACTCCCATTTACGTCGGCAGCCAAAATAAAATAGAGAAAGTGAGAGTGAAAGAAAGAGAGAAAAAAGAATAGAAAAGAGAGGGAGAGACGTGAGTGAAAGAGGTGAACGGAGGAAGAAAACGATCGGAGAAGAGGAAGACGGAAGTGTTAAACCTTTCATGCATCACCATAAACGTTTTTAGGTGAGTCTTCTCTATATATTACCATTGTTATTTCGTTGGTTTGGGGTGTTCATGAGGATTTATAGCTGCTATAAGTTGTGTGATTCTGAAAATAAGTTGCTGTCATGGGTGGACGTAAAACAGAGCATGTGTATTGATTTTGGGGTGAATTTTGGGGTTCTTTGGTTCTGAAATTCGATCATTAACCTCAGGACATATGTGTAGGAGAGTATAGAGTTAAAATTCGTGAGGTTTAGAGTACAAATTCATGTATACATGTTAGTTTTCTCAATTCTGTTTTGCTGTCCGAAACACAGAGTACATACCTGGAACTTGTAAAATCTTAAACAGAGACTATAGATGGAATTTTCAAATGGGACTTTTTGTATAGATATTTTAGGATGTGTAGTTGATGATAGAATCAAGAAAAGTACAATTTGGAGTGAAAATCGATGAATTCTTAATTTTTGAAGTCAGACTGTCAAAACTGACGTTTTTGGGAGTCAGTCAGTATCATGTTGCGTTTTGACCAGACAAACCTTAGTGAAAAATTATGCAATTTTACAGGAATATAGTAGACATTCATCGATTTCCAATGAGTCCAAGAACGCATTATTTTGATATCTGTATAGAGAGTTATGATTTTTGAAAGTTAAGTCAGTAACAGAGAACATTATGGACGTTCAATTCTAGCAGTTATGATTTTCGATAATTCTGGGACAAATTGGATAATATCTAGTAGTTTTGGGTATTTTTCCATGAAACTAGACTTAAATATCTTTCCATATAATTTTAGAACACTCCATTTCGATTTTTGTAGAATTAGTTATGATTTTTGGAAGTTGAGCTCTGTTTCTGAATTGCAATCTGGAACAGTAGTAGTTGACCGAATTTCTGGGCAAAATGTGTAATCAGAAATTATCTTTGGATATTTTTTCATGAAAGTACATTTAAAGAGCTTCATTTAGGCTTTGGAATCGGTCAATTTGGAATTTTCTAGAATTAGTTATGAATTTTCAAAGTTGACTGAAAATCTGTCAGTTTCTGGAAAATTGTGAAACTGTCGTTTGGTAGTGATTTTGTAAAAACCGAGGTTAAAAATGGATTCCTTGGGCAAAAATATGTTAGAATAACCTGGGTCAAAATTTCTAGAAAAGTATAGCCGGACCGGGTACAGTGAGGCCGGGATCGGGTCCCAGGGGCATTTTGGTAAATTTTTGGTATAGACTAATATAACCACCAAAAATATTATGGGAGTCTTTGAAGAGGTACATGAATGGGTTTTAACTTAATTCTTGTACATTTAAAATTTTATGACCGAATTAATCGCTTGAGCTATTGGCATGTAGTTCGAGGAACTATTCTTGTGTAGCAAAAAGGGACATAAGGTAGTAACTCTATCTCTCATATACTATGTGAATGTTGGTATGCTATATGTTGCTATATTCTATGATATGAACACATGCTTGGGGCACACTACCTAGCTGTGGTATATGACTCAGCTGAGGTACACGGACATGTAGGGGATCCAAACAGTCATTTGGCCCTGAGTATTGTGTACACACATGTTATAGTATGAATTTTCATTTACATTATATGGTACATTACATATTTAGTTTTCGCATTTTATATGATGGATCATGTGTTACTACTGAGATTCCTTGGAATCTCACCCTTTTTCATAAATAATAAATGTTCCAGCGGGAACCAGTGGCTCCAAAGGCAAAGTGGAAGACACAGGCAATTGAGATGTGCAGGTCCTAAGATCAGAGTTAGTTGGTTATATTAGTTTAATTTTAATATGTTGGATATTTTGGATAAAATTTGTACATATTATCAAACCCTACAGGGAAGACTCCTGTATGTAAGCTTGCACTTAATATCAGTATGTTTGTGTTATTTCTATATGCCTATGAAATTATGCCATTATTACTCTTCGAATATCGAAATGTAAGGGGGTGTTGACAGATTAACCAACAAAAGGTTCCATTCAATGACTTAATTAATTGTTCTCTTCAAACTTCATTGATGTCTTCAAGTTCTTAAAAAATATTAAACTTCCACGTACTGCCCCATTTGGTAGAGAGAAATGAAAGGGATCATCATGCCTTTAGTTTCCACTGTTTTATTAATTTTTTAAATAAAGACACGAAGACTATTTTACCTCATCAAAATTAAATCATTGCCAAAATGAACTATAACTGTGTAAAATCAAAAGGCACAGACCTTCTCTTAGGTCCATCTTCCTTGACATGTATATGGGTTGCAATATCAACATCAAGCTACATAAAACAACAAACAGAAGTTATTGTTAGCAAGAATTGCTGACAGAAATGCACAAATGAACCACATATGACATGAGCAAGTTTTTACGATAAGATCTGAACTACTGTACATCTAAAGCCCAAAAAAATAAAAAATAAAAAATAAAAAAATCAAACATTTGCTCTCCAATGGAAGAGAAAAAAGAGATCTTAAGCATTCAGTTCCAAAGCAGCAATCTCTCCAAAAGCAGTCATGAAGGAAGGCTAAACTGGAAAGATATTAATGATCACCTTCTTTTCTGGAGGTTTAATTCCAAACACCTCACCCATAGCTAACTGGGCGCTGCTCTCCTATAAAAAGTATAGAGTACTTATAAGGAAGAAGCATTTCAAAATTGTAAATAATGAGAAAAACTCATATACAAACACCAGATAAAAACCCTAGAAATAAGCATTTATCAAGCATACTCACAGGATGATACTTCAACATATTGCCAATAATGGTAAGTCAGATGCTTTCGAGCATATCGAGATCTTCAACTTTGCGTCCAATGTCTCTGCATAATAAAATAATCAAAAACAATATATAGAAACCAGATGTATTCAACTTTGCCTTGTTAAAAGCAATGCTGATTATAATGATACATTGATAGTAATTAATATAACAATTCCACAACTCTACCAGAAACCTTCTCTTTTCATGTTTCATGTTTTCACTTGCTCTAAAAATATCATCCAAGAGACAATACTCATATAAAGGAGAAGACGAACACTCACAGTTGAGTGATAAAGAATTTTGTTTGCTTAACAGATAGATCCTTCAGTGTAAACAGTTCCCTTTGAGACAGCCAATCCCAACTCTTTCAATGCTTTCATCTGCCTTGGCATGAACATGAGTCAATTATTAATTATAATTTATTAATAATTACTAATGGTGTCGGAAGATATATAAACTCATGTCTACGTGCATGTATAATGGATTTCTTAGGGCTTGTTTGGTATGAGGGGACGGGAAGAAAAGTGAATGGAGGGATAATTTTTTTGGGTCGAATTTTAAAAAATTAGAAAAGTTGGGTTAAAAGTTTTTAATTAATTTTTCTTACCCTTTTATCTTATATATTCTCTTTACTAAAATTTTGTAACCCCACTTCTCCAATTTTTTTAAATCAACTCATAAAAAATTTTCCTCCCCTCCCCTTCAAATCCTTAATACCAAATAAATCCTTAAGCAACAGAATCACACCTCAAGGATATCGCATCAACAACAAGAATGCATTAAGTGATCCTACTATGTTGCAGGAATTCAAAAGACTAGGCGGATTGAGTTATTAATAGTCACATTACTGTGTCAATATTTGCATTGGAATCTCAATCTTGATCTATCAAAACTACTGACATAGGAACTGATTGAACCATATTTTTATATAATATTTTATAATTAAATTGGGATTTTTAATGTATTTTCTGGGACAATATTGCATGATTAAGCACTAATTTTAATTAGGGACATTTGTATTGAATTAATTGCAATTAGGGGAAAAATGGTCAAAAATTTGTTAATTATTTATACAAATGATTTCTTGAACTTTTGATGCTATTTTATACTTAATATTGTATTGTAGGTGTTTTTGAAGAAAATTCAATATTTTGGAGGGTTGAATTAATATTTTGTGGATTGGTGCAAATTACAGGAAGGGTCCCAAAATTTCTGAAAATTACAACATAATGAAGGAAGGATTCAGAGAAAAGTTCAGAAAGGAACCCAAAAATGCTTGCAAATCATAATTAGACCCATAAATTTGCAAATCATAGCTTTAAGATTTTAATTAAATTTGCATTTATCTATTTTCAACAAAATTCAAAACCAATTTTTTTCCTTGTTTTTATTGCATTTGTATGGCATATTAGATTACTTAGGATTCAATAAAAGGCTCATCGAGAAGAGAGAACAATCCTAAGTTTGCCCATACGCAATCCTTGATTAATTTTTTATTATGGACCCCAAGGCTAACGTAGGACAAAAGCCATAATCAGGAACATTATCAAGACTTTCAATGGCCCTCTGCAATAAGAATTTGCCAATCGCATGTTCAGCTATATGCATGCATAAAAGCATATCATAGCCTTGTTTTGTGAGAAAACGAACCCATTAAACACAGATGGTACACATGACAGTAAGAAATAGAAGATCATGATATCATATGGTCAACAGAAACAATGGTTCATTTTGGTTGTCAGTAGGTTCAACAGCCACAAGGGTTCTTGCATGCATCAGGAGGGAAAGATCATAAAAGATTGACAAGTGAAATACAAAAGTTATTATGCTATAGCCTCGGCTTTATCTATTGCAATATGACATAAAATCCACACGCATGAATTAATCAGCCCTGTTCCATTAACCATCCAAGAAAGTTTTTGCAAACCAATAGGGGATTGAGTGTTTCAGATTTCAATTCTGTCAACTAACAAACATTCTAATAGAAATGACGGAAAGAAACACATCACCTACCAATGAAGCAAAACCAACTGAGTTCAAATCATATGCAGATGCATTAACAACAATCCTGCATAACGTTTAAGCTAATAGTAAGAGTGAAATAATATATAGATCAATCACAATAAATCCATTAAAGAAAATTAAAGCTTCAGACTTAGGCAACCGCACTTTCAGAAACCATCATTCTGATGAAAACATTATCAAAAGAATTGATCTAAAAGAAATTGAAAAAGTCATAACACAAATAAACCATACTGTTTAGTTGAGTTTTGGCATATCTCGGTTTATAAGTAGTTTGTGCTTTAACTTCTGAAGACAACTTCATTCACTTTTCAGTTTATTGCAAATTAAACGGGTAACATACCATATCATCCATGAAAGCATTAACTTGGAGTAATCGGGCTAAATTGCTGACAAGGGAGAGAAATTCTGTGCAGAACAGCCATAACATAAACATAAAAGGTAGGCCACTCAGATGGATTACACAGACATATACAGAAGCTATGTAATAAACCTACAATAATAACACTACAATCTTCCAAACACGGCAAACCAAAGTATCGAAATCAAGAAGTATTTATAGAGGAACGAAAGCAAAAACTAACCATCCATGTCACCAAAAAGTCCGAAAGAAGAGGAACTTGGATACCTGCAACCAACAAACACATGATCGAAAGGAAAGTCAAATGGACGAACATGGCAGCGTGCTAATCACCAGTAAGCTGCGCAAATAAATATCCGATGGCGTGGAAACAATCACGGTGGAGGTGAAAGATTCATGATATGTGGACGTGCATTACAGGAGTCTAGTTTAAACCTCCCCAAAAAATCAAAAGGAAGCTGAACTCAAGATAGGTACCTACAATCACGGAACACACGAACAGAACGTGGCCGTGGAGAACGAACGGGGCTTCTTATTAACCGCCCCTGCGAGCAGCAGTAGAATAACCGACTACGAGAGAGTAACATTGAAGGAGGAGAGAGAGTTGGTTTTGCTGACATGTACCTATAGGAGACAAGCTTTAAACCTTACTATTATATATATATATATATATATATATATGGAAAACTCAATGGAAGATGGTTCTCAAACTTCTCGCCTGTTTCGTCAGGCAAAGATTCTGGAGAGAAATTGAATGAGCACTAGCCGATCCTAATTATACTGATTCTAAATATAAGTACTCGTTTGGAATAACTTATTTTTGGATAATAAATGTTTATAAATCATGATTCACGGTATATAAGGTAAGTATGTGAGAGGAGTTTTATCTCGACTTGTGTAATAAGGACTTATTGTCCAAAAATAAGCCCAAAGAAACACACATTAAGACTCAGTTGCCTTTTTTTTGGAGACTAAGGAAGCCAATTAAATTACTTTAAAGTATTTATATTTATTATTTTTTTTCAAAACTAATTTGTCTGATTTATAAACTTATATATAATTTAATCATACACAATATATAATATAATTAAGTAACTTATTTAGTTTTCTTAATTATAAAAAAAAAAAAAGTCAACTAAGCCAAAGGTAGGATCAATATTTAGTTGACCAAATAAAATAAAGGCCTACGTGTCGAGAAGCAAGAAAGTCTCGGAACCGCCAACCAACAATACCAAAAGCGAAATGTCAGGGAAAGGTCACATACATATGCTCTGATAATCGCAAGTATAGTCTTGAAGCTTATATATATAGCATTAGAGTTTAGACACTTCACTTATAGCTTTAAACACAGGTCAGTGTATTTTGCATTTACACCTTGCTCTATTTTTCTTCTCCTTTAATTTCTGTATTCTCATAATCTCAAATTTGATATCTTTTCCTTAGGGGCTAAGGATATGGTTTGGTTTTTGTAGGTTGTAATATATTGGTATACCAAATTATACGTGATAATTGGGCTCAAACATTTGCGGCCAGTCACCAAGAAGGATCTTCCTCATACTCTTCCACCTCTAATCCATGCTGAAGAACCTGGAAATATGACATTTTCTTGAGTTTTAGGGGTGAAAACACCCATAGAGGTTTCACAAGCCACTTATATCATGCATTAATTAGGAGAGGATTCAGAGTTTTTAGAGATGATGAAGAACTTAGAAGAGGACATTTTATCTCACAGGAACTACTGCAAGCAATTAAAGAATCGCGCATTGCCATTGTTATTCTCTTTGAAAATTGTGCATCTTCTTCGTGGTGTCTAGATGAGCTCCAACATATTCTTGCCTCAAGAAACAATCAAGGTCAAATAGTTTTCCCCATCATTTATGATATAGAGCCATCTGATGTAAGAAATCAACGAGGCGCTTTAATTTGGTGAAGATTTTGCCAAACTTGAAATGAAGTTCCCAAAAGACCAATCGATCAGACATAAAATGAAGTTCCTAAAAGACCAATCAAAGGGGCAAAAATGGAGGGATTCTCTAACAGAAGTGGCTAATTTATCTGGTTTTGCTTCCATCCAATATCGGTGAGTTTCTTAATAATAAAATTGAATAACTCTTTGGTCCTAAATATAAGACATGTCAAACCCCTTAACATTTTGATATACACAAAGTGAAAAAGGCACAGTTCTACAGGCATACAGATATAGTACAAAAATACTAATAAGAAGTACTTGTTTACATACAGAAGTCTCCCCACATGGTTTGATAATATATATTCAATTTGTCCAAAATATCAAAAATAAACCAAACAGCTCCAACTCTCTTAACGAGCACACCTTAGTTGTCAGTATTTACCATTTTGCCTTTAGAGCCACTAGCTTCTGTTGGAATACTTTTATATTTCAAAATGGGTGAGATTCAAACGAATCTCAATAGTAACATACAATTGATCATATAAAATACAAAAATTAAATGTCATGCTCCATGTTATGTAACAAATTAATAACAATATCATGGCATGTATATGAGTTAGGGGCTCAATCCCCTACTATATGTAAAACCTCGGTTGGATTCTTGCTCAACAACCAGGTAAGTGTGCCTCCACACACAAATTGCCCTCCTTGGCAAAACCATGTTCATTAATTATATCACAAAAAATAGTATACACAAACATATAAATATTCACATAGTTTATGAAAGATAGATTTACTACCTGAGTCCTTTTTCAATTCCAATATCCATCCTATACTCATGTTTTGGCTCAGGCTATTTCCAATTCTTATAAAAATTAGAGTTACAAGTAACTAATTATTACTTGTAATATTACTGCCTTTAAATCAAATTATGCTGGTTATCCTTAACAGTTCCAGCAATTTCTACACAGTACAATTTTGCACAGTGCAGTTTCACAGTTTTCCAGAAACTAACAGATTTTCAATCAAATTTGAAATTTCATAACTAATTCTAGAAAATTCCAAATTAACTGATTCAAAAGCTTAAATGAAGCTCTTTAAATGTACTTTCATGAAAAAAATACTCAAAGATAGTCACTAATTAGAGATTTTACCCAGAAATTCGGCCAACTACTACTGTTCCAGATTGCATTCCAGAAACAAAGAACAACTTCAAAAAAGCATAACTAAATCTAAAAAAATCGAATTGCAATGATTCAAAGTCCTATGTGACTTTTATTAAGTCTACTTTAAGGAAAAAAATATTTGCCGAGGAGGTCAATTTGTATGTGGAGGCACACTTATCTAATTGTTGAGTAAGAACCAACTGAGGTGTACGGATAATGGGGAAAGAGCCCTGACTCATGTATACATGCCGTGATATTGTTGTTAATATGTTGCATAATATGGAGCATGACATATTTAATTTTTCGCATTTTATATGATTGGTTGTATGTTACTACTGAGATTACCCTTTTTCAAATTCAAAAACATTCTAGCAGAAGTTAATGGGCTCTAAGGGCAAAACAGTAAATACTGGTAATTGAGGCGTACGGGTCAAGAGAATGGAGTTGTTGGTTAAAATTAGTCTATCTTGTTAATATTTTGGATCAAAATTATATATATTATCAAACCCTGCGAGAAAACTCCTGTATGTAAATAAGTACTTCTTATCAGTATAGTTGTGCTATTTTTGCATGTCTGTGGAACTGTGCCTTTATCACTCTGCGTATATCGAAATGTTAAGGGGTTTGATAGAAATAATTACAATTAGGTCACTTAAAATCATCAAATTGCAGTGAAATCCCATCAGACCTCAGTGATATTAATTTTAAATGTGAAAAACACCATGTTGCCCTCTTTTATTTAAAATTTAAAAATGAATCAGAAGAGCCTTGTGAAGTCATTATCGCACTGGTCGTCGGTCCTCATAATCTTTAGTGTAGTCGTCAGTCTCATTTGGTTGATGTGTGGTGTCTTAAATTTGTGAGTTGTATATATTTCACATGATTATTATTAGATTTTGGAAATAGATTATGATGCTCCAGATGACGCTATTCATTCCAATTACATCCATCTAGCTCTGGTCTGTTATCAATCTCCTAAGTTCTACCCTCTATTGTTTTCTTAGTTGGGTTTCGGGCTAAGTGATGCTTTTTAAGGGATCCTATTGTGATTAATTAAGTTTGTTACTTGGGATCTGGTTGCAATATAATTTTCTCTTATTTTTAAAATTATATGCCCAAACGATTACTCCCTTTGCCCCTTATTTTTCAAACTTGTGAATGGGTATTCCGTCAAAAAAAAAAAATTGTGAATGGGTATGTCTTAGAATATAAACTTCATTTTAGATTTATCTAAGCATTTATTGCGCTTTTTTCAACTTTATCCCTTGTTGAATGTATTGATTGCATTTATTTTCTCTCACTTAATCTCTTTACACATAAGGGAATATGCTCGCACTGCAAGTGTATGGGTCATGCTAAGTAATAAAATGATAAGTAGAGTATTGTTCCCACAAGGATTTGGTTTTAAATCCTGGTCAAGTATTGATTATCACACTTTTCAGCTAATTTGAGTGACATAAATATCATAATGAAATGAAAATATTATAAAATTTAAAAATTAAAAACAAAAAGAAGTGATTCATGGACTCCAAAGATAAAATGGGACCTAGGATTATTTATCCCTTGTATTTCAAAACATCAATTAACTCCCTCTTATAAATGTTCTTAATGAATATATGTGCTAGCCTAAGATTGAAAAGGAGCTTATAAATGCTCTCTAAAGTCAAAAACAAGTGTTTTATTCCATTAATTGCTCAATTTCTTGTTACAATTAATGAAACCCAATTTTCAAGCTCTAATCGGAATGTGATTTTGCAAGGCTGACAAGTATATCTCTATCTTACCAACAAAACTATTCATTCATCATGTAAACTTCAAGTTCTTATATAATTTTACCCAAGTTTTACACTTAAGCTAGCCCTCTCAAACATCACTCAAATAAATACAACATCTAAATGATGATCAAGCAGTTGAAAACATTAGGCAAAGAGTAAAATTTTGGAGGGGGGGCGTACACACACACATCATTAATCACAAAATAAGAGAAGTAATCAAGAGTTAATTCACACAAGGGTTCAAAAGAGAGGAGTAATCAAGAGTTAATCCATACAAGGATTCAAAATAATCCTAGAATAAAGTATATAGCCTCTCATGTTCAACAAATCTATGAGAATATACATATACAATAACCAAAAATGGAACAAGAGTAAAGAAAACAAGATGGAGAGGAATACCCAAGGAAAGAAGTCTAAATCTCGTCAAAGCTCCAAAACCAAGCCCAATCTCCTCTAAGAAGCAAGCCTTAGCACAGCAAAATACTCCCAAATGCTGCAAGAAAGTTTAGAATGGCGGTCAAGGATGAGTTTTGGCCTTAAAAATACAAAACCCTCGATTTTTCCCTCTTTCATGGTGTTATGCGTATTGTTGTCAGCGACTCGGCCGTGACCAAACTGTTTTCAATTGCGGCCAAGTTTGCCTTTGTTTTGAATTTAGTTGTAGTCGAGACAAAGTGCGCTTTTTTTAATCTTTGATTTTCTTAATGTATTTCTCAATCAACTTTGATCTTCAAATATTTTCAAAGCACTTCCAAGTGACTTGACACATTTAATTCTTCTACCAAAATACACGTTGCAAAAGAATAATCTTTATGAGCTCATAGGTAGCAAGGATGGAACCCAAAATATGCACAATTAAGCAATAATGTCCAACCAAGAATGCCATGCACATTTTCCTATCTAATATGCACAAATGTATCAAAAAGTGTATAAAAACTCATGAAAAATATGCTGAAATGACATAAAATCCTATAGGCTAATAGAGTAGTTGAAAAAAATAATAATAAATATTTATTGCCTTCAACTAATTTTAATTGTTTTCTTAATTAACGCAAATATTTATTTGAAGCTTATAATAATTGGGATGAACGGAGTATCTACTATCTCCTGTCTTTAACATTAGATTGATCACTCCCCATTTTTAATATATTTGAGATATATTTTGATATAATTGGGGAGTAATCAAGCTAATTTAAGATGATTTTCTTAAGATTTTATAAAATATCAATTTGGTGCTTTATTTAGGAATTTTATTTTAAATATTATAGCTTTCAATGTTTTGAAAAAAATAATAATGAAATAAAAAGACACTATATTATATTTAGGGAAAATGACCCAAAAAGAACTTTAAATATACTAAAAGACAAAAAGCTGTTAGAAGATTTGGAAATACCACAGAGGTAATAGCACTTATCAGGGATTTACAATTTCAGGGTAAAATTACCATTTTACCCTTACTTATATTTTTATTAAAATAAAAAAAAATTCCTTCGCCCCCCACCGCGGCGGCCGGTGGGGGCACCGGCCAGGGAATATTCCCTCCCCGTCGGAATATTCCCCAAGCTTTGGGGAGAAAATCCCAAAGCTTTGGGGGGGTGGGGGGTTCGAACCCCCCACCTGTGGTCATGCACCTCACTGGGCGAAGGAAGCCCATCAGAAATTATAGTGCAAAATAAAAATATATAGTAAACTTTGATTTTTAACAAAACTAACCAACAAGTTCATATAAGGAATAGGTAGATTGATAAAAGAAATTAACAACTTTATATAAGAATTTCACAACTTTCGTTTTTTAAGCAAAAAATCCACCTACTCTATCAAACCATTTACTAGTTTAGATAAGGAATTCCCAAGTTCATATGACGAATTAACAAATTGAGATAATGATTTCACTATCTAAACTTGTTAATTCGTCATATGAACTTGAGAATTCCTTATCTAAACTAGTGAATGATCTTATAGAGTAGGTGGATTTTTTGCTTAAAAAACGAAAGTTGTGAAATTCTTATATGAAGTTGTTAATTTCTTTTATCAATATGCCAATTCCTTATCTGAACTTGTTGGTTGGTTTAGTTAAAAATCAAAGTTTACTATATATTTTTATTTTGCACTATAATTTCTGATGGGCTTCCTTAGCCCAGTGAGGTGCATGACCACAGGTGGGGGGTTTGAACCCCCCACCCCCCAAAGCTTTGGGATTTTTTTCTCAAAGCTTGGGGAATATTTCGACGGGGACAGAATATTCCCTGGCCGGCGCCCCCGCCGACCACCGAGGTGGGGGGCGGAGGGATTTTTGTTATTTTAATAAAAATATAAGTAAGGGTAAAATGATAATTTTACCCTGAAATTGTAAATCCCTAACAAGTGCTATCACCTCTGTGGTATTTCCAAATCTTCTAACACCTTTTTTTCTTTTAGTATATTTAAAATTCTTTTTGGGTAATTTTCCCTTATATTTATTTGGCTTTATGTTACTTTTTGTTATTATCATTAAATAGTTCTTTTTCTTTCCTCAAGCGACGTGGATTATGTGGGGCGCAGCTTCTTTCCTTTGAGATTCTCGTCCTTTGCTCCTCTATTTCGACTGCACGACAAGCGTTTTTGGAGCAGATGATGAAACACAAAAAGAATGGGGTCGTGGCTCTAAAAGCGAAGCCAAAATTGAAGAGAAGTCATAGGCGGCACATATGCTTTGATGGGATGATATCATATGCATTTGTAGGGCCCACAAAATATCACTAGAAAAATTATATTTTTATCCTAATACAAAAAAGTTATTCATGAATTCATGAATATAGTTAAAAATTTTGTGAATTTTAAAACTTATATTAATACAGATTTCTTAGGGAATTGAATATATTAATACAGATTGATATATTAGATTGATAAATTTAATACAAATGCACTCAATATCAATATCATTCATTAAAAATCATTACTTAGTTTATATGGTTTTTTTAAAAAGGATTTTATTATATAAAATGGTAGCATTTAGTTATTTATGAATTCATGAACAACTTTTTTTTATTAGGTTAAAAATACAATTTTTCTAGTGATATTTTAAGGTCCCTACAGATGCATCTGATATCATGCCTTCAAAGCATGTGTGCCGCCTATTGCTTCTCTTCAATTTTGGGCTTCGATTTTAGAGCCATGACCCCATTCTTTTTGCATTTCATCATCTGCTCCAAAACGCTTGTCGTGCAGCCGAAATGGAGCGGTAAAGGACAAGAATCTCAATGGAGAGAAGCTACGCCCGATTATGTGGCAATAAAAAGATATCATTTTGTTTTGAAATGGAAAGAAAGCTGACGGGAGCGTCACCGTTTTTGGGAAGAAAAACTAATTGAAGACCTAAGGGAAGCTACAGACAGGAAAGAGCATCTCTCCTCTGCCGTCCGCTGCCGTCCGCTGCCATATAAAAGATGACGTTTTATTCAATTCAGGGCCCACCAATACAGTTGCCAAGGAGGGTGATTGTACAAGCCACAAAACAAATCTTATAACTCAACAAATTTATTTTGGTTATGTGTGAGTGTGGTAATTATTTTGATGGTGAAGGTATAAATTTAACAGCCGATTATTTTTTATTATCTAACATAATTAATTATTTTTAGGTGTAATAATAGACATAAATAATTTATATATGAGCAGATATAATGTTGTTAAGAAGACTTAACTTCTGTTACTTTTTACACTGTAGGTCCCATAAGTTTTCTAATTCTCTTTTATTTTAATATATTTTAAAAATAATTAAGGTGTAAATTTAGCAATGAATGAATTTTTTATGGGCACCCAACACAATTATTTTTCATAAGAACATTTACAAGATAAATATAAGTATTTATATAAGTGCATTACATTTACAATTATTTCTTTATGAGCACCTAACACAATTATTTTTCACAAGAGCACTTACAAGATAAATATGACATTTATAAGACAAATAAAGAGATTTACACGACAAATAAAAGGATTAAAAAGAATTTAGAGAGTTAAAAAAAGTTAGTCATTGGCGTATTTATCTTGTAAATACCCATATTTATCTTTTCACTAACAAAACATAGTTTTGTTTTGACCCAATTGGGTGCAGTAAAAATTATTTTAACTCACTGTATTTTTTTAAATCCTTTTATTTATCTTATAAATGATCTTTTGAAGAAAATAAAATAAGGCCATTAATATAAATGCTCTTATGAAAAATAATTGTGTTAGGTGCCTATAAGGAATTCATTTATTGCTAAATTTACACCTTAATTCTTTTAAAAATATATTAAATTAATAGAGAGTAAAAATACCGGTGGGTTCCGTAGCACAAAAAATAACGAAAGTTAAATGTCCTTAACGATATTGCTATATCTCCTCATATATAAATTATTTATGTATATTTTTACAGCTGAAAACTATTAATTATGTTGGGTACCCGTGCAAAAATAACCGATTGTTAAATTTATACCTTCACTGTCAAAACAATTATCACGCAGAACCAAAATAAATATATTCAGTTATTAGATTCATTTGTGGCCTGTACAATCACCCCCTTGCCAACTGTGTTAGTGGGCCTTGAATTGAATAAAAGGTAATCGTTTTCAGGGCAACGGACGGTAGCGGATATGAAAAGCAGAGGAGAAAAGCTGCTCCCCTACAGATATGGGAGGGCGGACAGGGGCTGGAACGAAAAGGAAGAAGGGGGAATTATATTCGGGTCTAAAGATAAAAAAGAAATAAAAAAATGATTTCTGAAAATTATAAAATAAAAAAATAATTTAATGGAGTTATTAATATAGACTCATAAAATTATTAACGAATTCTTAATACAAGTTTTTGGAGTTATTAATGAGACTATTTTTTTATTTATTTTTTTTTAGGACTTAAGTGTAATTTAAAATAAAAAAAAAACGGAGGGAGCAGAGAAAGTAGAGGCGGCTGGGTCTGGGAGAAAAGAAAATCAGTGTTCACGGACACTGTTCATTGCTACTGCTCGTCAAACCAGATCGGACAGCTGAGATTGCTCTGCTTTTTGCTCCTTTTATCCTTGTTTCAATTTAATTCCCAGTACGATTTTAGATTCTGAACTTACTGTAGTTGTAATGGGATTTATTTTAAACATACGTGGCTAATTGTCTTTGAATCTATAGTAGTTACGAATTAATTTAGGGATTTAAGGTATGTATGAATCATTTATCTGTGGATGGCAAAAAAAAAAAAAACCATTTATCTGTGATTAATATTATTTTGTTGGCTTAATCTTGAATTGTTTTGTCTACTTTGTGCTTGATTATCACTATGTATGAATTAGGGAATTTAGATTAGTCTTGGAAAATGGATCTTAATTGGACCATATGATTAAGTAATGTGTTATTAGAATTTATTCTAATTTGTCAATAGAATATGAATATACCTATTGGACTCATATAATCTTATTAGAGTGAATTTAGATATTTATTGCCTCTTGAGTAAATTAGTTAGGAATAACAATTTTAACTTGGGAGAGGGGTATGAGTAATTGGAAGATACTTATATTCATTTAAACTCTAGATTAACAAATTAGCA
This sequence comes from Inga leiocalycina, assembly GCA_963242795.1. Classification (NCBI taxonomy): domain Eukaryota; kingdom Viridiplantae; phylum Streptophyta; class Magnoliopsida; order Fabales; family Fabaceae; genus Inga; species Inga leiocalycina. Next base: position 68,888,330 of record OY725325.1, read on the forward strand.
TTAAGTGCTTTTAATTGGGTAAATACATGCTCTAAGACTTGAAAAAGGGATTAGCCACTCTATGTTGTTTTTCTCCATTAAAATCTTAAAAACATTAAATTTAGTACTTTGCTTTTATTTAAATTGATTTTCAAATTCATTTCCTTCTTTGATTTGCTCAACTTAAATAAAAATGGAAATTTAAATGTCTAATTATCAATTATCTTGAATCTCTATGAAACAACCTTAATTTGCTAGTGTACTATTCCAACAAGCCGTACACTTGTGGTACTTATTTAAAGTTTAGTAGCATCATAGATCTATCTGACTAATTTTGATAGATTAAGGAAATTAGTTATTTATAAAATACGTATATTGATTTTTCTAAAATACCCTTTTAAATCATTGCATTGAAATTACTTTTTGATGCAAACTGTCTTGAGATATGTGCAATCAATAAGTATTAGTTTGAGGGGAAATGATAAATATGGAGATAAAGTGAATTGAGGTATTCTATTTAGGACTAAATCTAACTCTCAACTAGTTTTCATATTAGGGACAAGAGGTAGTATTATTTTTTTCATAATATTAAGATGACATGATAATATAATTTGAAATTTAAATGGAAAAGTTGAAATCATAAAAAAATATCTACGATGGTAATAAAATCAATACATTAAATGAAATCTAACATAATAAAATAATTAGTTTTCACAAAAAATTTTAAAAATTGCATGTTATTTGGAAAAAGTGAGGAAAATAAATATAAAGAAAAGTAAATGCAAATTGCAAGATATACAGGAATGAGTGAGGCCTCGAGGGTGCCGAGGAAAATTAGAGGAAGGAACGTAGCAATTGCTATTGAGCGAGGACAAAGATTAATCAAACACTTAAGCAAAGTCGTTGGAAATTACCGATGGATAGTTTAAGGATTCAATCCCTCCTATTGTTAAAAAAATCAAATCAAAATTGTTTTTTTGACTATGATGATGTGATTTTTTTTTTGGCCGAAGCTATGATGATGTGATTCAAATTCATAAAAATAATTTAAATAAATAGTCCCTCATTGTTAATCTTTGACTAATAATAAAAACACCTTCAAAAGCTTAGCCTTCATCTATAAGTTGTTAGTTGAGATAGTAAGCGACCTCATATCCGTAAGAAAGAGAACACATGTTTGAATATTAAAAAGTATACTTATTAGGAGAAGTGAAAACCTTTTACACTCTAAATCTTCAACGGAACTATACCCTTGATCAAATGAAAGAAGGCTTAGCCTTCACTAATATACGGTACTCAACATATGTAATTTAATCTCTAAACACAACGTGAGATACACGTATAAGTTCATCTAACACAATTCGAACTTTAAATTAATTCCAGGTTGTCGTAATTAAACATGAGAAATATAATAATGTATGCCCTAATTTAGATCCAAAAAATTGCACATGCCCTAATCATGAGCAATAATGTTATGAAAACCGAATGGGTTATTGAACTAATCAAGTTGCTAGTTTATTGTTCAAAGATTAGACTTATTAGTCAGGAGAAATTCTTGTGTAAACCTGATTTATTATGTCATTTGTGGTCTAACCAATTATAATATATAACTCATGAGCTGATTTGACACATATTAAATATTAGCTGGCATATTAATAAAATTAAAAGATTTCACAAGATTTATTTTTTCTTACTTATGAAATATTAATTAAGGGATTTATTTTTTAAGAAAAATATAAATGTGAATTACATCAGCATGAGATTAATATTAGTTGAGTTGTTATATTATAATAATTGGTTAGACTACAAATAATATGGCAAATCAAGTTCACACAAGAATTTCTTGTTAGTCTATGACCTATCATAATTAAATTATTGATATATTTTTCTGGTAAAAAATTATAGATTTATTTCAATTTAATTACTTTTTTCTCCTAACAAGACATAATTAATTTGCCAACTTAGTTTTGTTTAGTATGAATTAGTTGGGGATGGGTCAGTGTTTTTTTTTTTTGGTACAAATGAGAGCTAAAGCTCCAGAATTACAAAAAGAAAATGAACTAAAGGGGATTAAATCCCAATCGCTCGTGGTCCACGCAGATGAGGGGGATGAGTCAGTTTAGTTTCTTTGGCATTGTTTCGTGTAGAGATAGACAATTATACGTCATGGACAGCTATATTTTATTTGTTTTCTAAAAGGATGGGCTGGCCTGCCGGTAAAATTGACCAAAAAAAAAAAAGGCCAACGCCATGGCAAGATATGTATGCGGAAATCCTTATGACGTTCTAAGTAAAGAATATAATTATTAAAAAAATTTACAAGTAATTTTAATGTATACCACTTCTAGTTTTTAATATAAAATCTAGTTAATTATTTTTGGAGAGATAAAGGAAGCTGAATAAATTATTTTTAAGTAATTAAATTTATCATTTTTATACTAAACTAATTTTTGTGACTTATAAACTAATATATAATCTAATACTATGCAACATGTGTATATAAAAAAAAAAATACTATACAACATATATGATGATTAAGTTACTTGTTAGCTTTCTCAATATATAAAAAAAATCAATTAGGTTTTATATTAATGAAAATGGGAGTATAATAACAAGTTTTGATGCATGAATTTTACAGCTCACTTGTTCTTAAGATTTTGGATGATTAAAAAAGTTCAATACAAAAATTAGAAAACCACATCATGAGGTAGTTTCTGAACGTTGAAGGATCACATATGTTAACAAATTAAAATCTGATTTATGACCTCTGTAACCGACCCTTCCTGACTTGAAGCGGCACCCTCCAAGATAAAACGGACCCTTCTTGCAGACACAGGGGGAACAGAATAGTAAAATATAACAAGGCAACCAACAGACAGAGAGAATGGTAAGATGAGGAAGAGAGAGCTCGAAGATGTCAGAGTTGGGATGCCTGAACCATCTGTCAAGCCCTCCTTATATAGGCATGACTGATGGACGTTAGGCAGGTTTTAATCCTCATAAAGGCCATTAAACCACCGGTTACACCAGCAATAAAACCATATCACGAGGCGGTTTTTGAACGTTGAAGGATCACATACGTTGGCAAATTAAAATATGATTTATGGCCTCTGTAACCGAAATATTCAGGTTTCAAAAATCAGATGCCTTAAAACTGGGTTATTCCGGTAAGCTATTTTCACAAAAATAAATTTTAGATTTTTCAAAAGAACACTTGATAAAAAGTGCCTAGTCCATCTTTACCTCACGCGCAGAGGGGAAATTGCCGGATTTTCACTGCGTTTGCCTCCTGGTGGCCCTTTATTGTACACACGAGCCCACTCTTCCTCTTGGCCCATTTACTAGCCCAAATTCACAATGTGTAATATATACACTTGCATTCTCTCTTTCCTAAGCAATGTTGGACTTGCTCCATTTGACACACCCACATATAAATTAAAACTCCAACAATCCCCCACATGTGTCAAAAGGAACGCCTTTAGCTTAGTTGCGCACACTGGTATAACCATTGTGTCTGGTGGTTCTATGAACTTAAAACCAGATCTAGATCGATAATACTTAATACACAGAGGTGTTGGTGGTCCTATGAACTTAAAACCAACATCTCTTAGGTGTATACTAGAGGTATTAAAAGTCAGATTATACCCCCACCTTTAGCTATTAACGCGGTTTTGCACATTAAAATGGTCATGCGCGTGCCTGGTTCATAATGAATGCTCTAAAGATTTTGCTACGATCTCATAGGAGCGGCCCCACTCCACATTCGTAGAGGCGATTTCATTAAATGTACCTGCAATGAGCACACCATTCCGTAGAATTATGAAATCATTAAGAGCTTTGCTCATCCTCACTAAAATGCATTCTAGCACATTCTCGGCATCATAGAAAGGGACTAACACTTTACTTTAGTGCTAAGCAGAACTAACACACGACTTGTTCTTACCAATTAAACCTCTTTCATGGGATCACCAATCACAGAGGTTGGGTTGCCATCGCTATTAATTTCATAATGGCTTAAGTCTCATTCCCCTCGATGAATCAAATATTTTTTTCCTTCCCAGGGGTTTTGTAAATGGATCCGCAAGGTTCACCACTGACCTTACATAATTGATTGAGATTACACCATCATTTAGCAGTTGTCTTATTATATTATGTCTCAATCGAATATGTCTACTTTTACCATTAAAGGTTTTATTTTTAGCCGTAGCTATTGCAGATTGGCTATCACAATGTAAATACACTGATGGTGTTAGTTTTTCACCTAGTGGGATATTCGCCAAGAAGTTTTTCAACCACTCAGCCTCAGTACCAGTCAACTCCATAGCAATAAACTCAGAATCCCTTGAGGAACTAGTTAAGATAGTTTGTTTGACTGACTTCCATGTTATGGCACCACCACCAAGAGTGAACACATAGCCACTAGTGGATTTGCTCTCCTCTGAATCTGAGATCCAGTTAGCATCACTGTATCCTTTCAATACAGCGGGAAATCCACTATAATGAATACCATAATTTATGGTTCATCTCAAGTATCTCAATACCCTTACCAGAGCTTTCCAATGCTCATTGCTTAGAAATGAGTATATCTGCTCAATCTACACACAGCATATGCTATGTCTGGCCTGGTATAGTTCATTAAATGCAACATACTCCCAATAATATGTGCATATTTAGATTGAGCAATTGGTTCTCCTCCACTTTTCTTTAAATGCACATTAGGATCATAAGGAGTATTCATAGGAGACTTATTAAACAGTTCAAACTTTCTCATAATTTTTTCAATGTAATGTTCCTGAGAAAGTATGATATTATTATCATTCCTTATGATCTTTACACCCAAAATCACTTTCGCTTCACCTAAATCTTTCATATCAAAATTAGAAGACAGAAAATGTTTTGTCTCAAGCACAATACTCATGCTAGTACCAAAGATAAGCATGTCATCCACATACAGACAAATAATCACACAATCATTGTTTTCAAGTTTTGTATAAACACATCTTTCTACCTCAACAGTAGAGAAACCACCACTTAACAAAACTTGATCCAGTTTTTCATGCCATTGTTTAGGCGCTTGTTTCAAACCATACAAGGATTTAACAAGTTTACAAACTTTATTTTCTTGCCCAGGAACAATACACCCTTCAAGTTGCACTATATAGATCTCCTATTCTAAATCACCATTTAAAAAAGCTGTTTTAACATCTATTTGATGAATGAAAAGCTTATGAATAGAAGCTAAGGCAATTAGGATTCTAACAGAAGAAATCCTAGTTACAGAAGAAAATGTGTCAAAATAATCAACATTTTCTTTTTGAGTATACCCTTTTGCTACCAATCTAGCTTTGTATTTATCAATAGTTCCATTAGGAAAATTATTTTTCCTAAAAACCCATTTACAACCAATAGGCTTTACTCCTGGAGGCAAGTCTACCAAAACCCATGGTTTACTTTGATTGAAACAATCAATTTCAGCTTTTATTGCTTCTTTCCAAAAAGATTCATCCGGAGAAGAAATAGCTTCATAAAATTTTTTTTGTTCATCTTGTACCAAGTAAGTATAAAAATCATCTTCAAAAGATGTTTGCTTTCTTTGTCTTTTACTTCTCCTTAAATCTTCAACCAAAACTTCATTTAAATTTTGTTCAAAAGAAGCAGAGGAATTTTCAACTCTTTTAGGAATATGCTCAACCTTCGAAGGAAATATATTTTCAAAAAACTCTGCATCTTTTGTTTCAACAATTGTGTTATGATCTAAAACATCGCTTTTCAAAACAAGAAAATGATAAGCAGCACTTTGTTGAGCATATTCAATAAACGTGCAATCAGAAGTTTTAGAACCAATTTTCCTCTTTTTAATATTAGGTAGTAAAACTTTAGCAAGACACCCCCACACTTTCAAATATTGAAGGTTAGGCACAAAACCTTTCCATAACTCATAAGGTGTCTTTTTAGTTTTCTTGTTGGGTATTCTGTTTTGTAAAAAACAAGCAGATAACAAGGCTTTACCCTACAGTTTATTAGGTGCTACAGAACTTACAAGTAAAGCATTCATCATTTCTTTTAAAGTTCTATTTTTTCTTTCTTCAACACCATTAGATTCAGGTGAATAAGGAGGAGTTACTTCATGAACTATCCCTTCTTTTTTGCAAAAATTATTTAATAATAAATATTCTCCTCCTTTATCTGACCTGACCCTTTTAATCTTTTTATTTAATTGATTTTCTACTTCTGCCTTGTACAAAAGAAATATTTCAAAAGCATCATCTTTATTTCTCATCAAATACACTTTGGTATATTTTGAAAAATCGTCAATAAAAGTAATATAATTGTTAACTCATAGAAATTGATAACATTCTAGTACATTTTCTTGTCTTTTCACTTACTTTTAAGTATAAATTGTGCATATATAGAGGAAAATGTGATAGAACAAAAGAAAAGTTCAAACCATGAGTTAAAAGCATATAAATAGGATTATCCATTCAAGTTAGAGCTTATGTAGTGTCTCTTGTAGGTAAAGATGACAAGTGCTAAAGCTTTCAAAGACCAAGGAACAACTCCATACACCAGGAGGGAAGCTACTGTGTTGTTGGCTTCAGCCAACAATACATGTGCTGAAGCCAATGGGAAATTGCATTCACTGTGTCATATGCTTCAGCCAACAGCATATGTGCTGAAGCAGGTGAGGTCAGAACTTACTGTGTCATATGCTTCAGCACCTAACCCTTAGCTGAAGCCAACCAGGACCAGAACTTACTGTGTCATATGCTTCAGCACACACGTATGTGCCGAAGCATACGACAGACTATGCAACCATGTGTTTTACTTACTAAAACGCATGTGGAGGGTATTTAATCAAGGGATAGGCCAAAATTATTCGTCAGTTTTCTAGTGTTCCTAGGAGCTGGGTGTGCTAGGGTTTTGCCCCCTTGAAGAGTATTGAGCTTGGGTTGAAGTCTAGAAGCAATTTGGGGCTCAAATCCTTGGTTTTTCTCATTCCTCTTATCTTTCTTTGTTAAGTTTCTGTAATGGCTGTAATTATTCTGCATAATTGTAGCTTTTTCATGACTTTGTGCAGTTAAACACCTTATTTTAGGGTTGTTTTGAACCCTTGTATGGATTAAGCACTCATTTCCCCTTATATTTGTGATTAATGATGAGATTATGCTGATTTTCTCTTTGCTTTAATGCTTCTTATTGATTGGCCACCAATAAGGTTGTTGGGCTCACTTGATTAATGCTTGAGAGGGCTAGATTGGGTGTAGAACTTGAAATTTGTGAATTGAATGGATAGTTTTGCGAATGAGGTAGAGATACACTCATTAGCCTCACATAGCCTAATAGGATTTGTAATGGAAATCAGGGTTAAATTAATTAATTAAGAGATTAATGAATTCATTGAATTAAACACCTATTTGGAGACTTGAGAGAGCACTTGTAGGTAAATTAATATCCTTGGCTAGTATAATCTTTCATTAAGTAGCACATATGGGGGGATTTAGTGAAAGCTTTTGAATTACAAAGGGGATAAACAATCCTAAGTGTCATCTAATACTTGAATTCAAAGAATCATTTGCTTTCATAAATTTTCCGTTGAAAAGTGTTTTAAATTTCTTTTTCACCCAACCAACATGTTTTGTTCCAACTTGATCAATTTCAAATGAATCTATTCAACCTAATTGAACACATGATTGTATTCGTTAGTTTGCTTTTGTGGTAGTCCTCATGGGAACGATCTTTACTCATCACTTTATTACTTGCGACCCGTATGCTTGCGGAAGCTAAACGGCGAACAATAATACCTTTTACCACCTCTAGTCTCAGTTTGTTTTAAATCTCCCAAATTAGTATGAATTAAAGCTAACAACTCAGTTTCTCTTTGAGTAGAAAAATGTGGTTTTTTAGCTTGTTTAGTTTCTGCACAAACTTCACACTTTTGAAAATCATCTTTAGTTTCAGAAATAAGCCCAAGATTTTGTAATCCTTTAATATAAGACTTATGAATATGTCCTAATCTAGCATGCCACATATCATAAGAATCAATCAAGTAAGCAGAAGAAGATGCATTCTCATTCATTTCAGAAACACTAAGAACAAATAGTCCCTCATTACAATAGCCTATCCCAATAAGAACATTGTTTTTAGTCATGACAATCTTGTCAGATTCAAAACATACCCTAACCCCAGCTTTCCCAAGTAACGCCACATAGACTAAGTTAGCTTTGACATCAGGTACATACATCACGTCATTCAGTGCCAAGGTCTTTCCAGATGTGAGCTTCAATACCACCCTCCCTTTTCCATGAACCTTAGCAGTTCGGGGGTCAGCCAGATAAACGTGGTCTTCCCTTTCTTCAAAGGAGGTAAACATCTCTTTGTTTGCATAGATGTGCTTGGTAGCTCCTGAGTCTACCACCCAATTCTTCACATCAGAGACAAGAAGGGATTGTGACACCACAACAACAATGATTTCTTCATCACTGCTATCATCTCCTTCAACTTAATTCACATTTGGCTTATGAGGATTTCCACCCTTTTAGGAGTTATCTCCCTTAGCCTTTTTCCTGCACTGCGCTGCATAATAATATGGTTTTCCATAGTCAAAGCAACTGCCTATCTTCTTCTTGGGGTTAGTATCCTTGGGCTTGTAGTAAGGTTTCTTGTTTTTATTCTTTTTGTTTTTAGAGTCGTACATCTTGTTGTGCCGCTTTTCCTCAACTAAGTTTGCTTTAGCAGCCATTTCTTTGCCCTTTGCTGCTTGTATCACCTTTCTGTTGGTATCTTCAATGAAGATATAAGTGATTAGATCATTCAGGGATAATTGTTTTTGTTTGTGTTTCAGCTGTTGCTTGTAGTCATTCCATGTTTCTGGCAGCTTTTCGATCAGTACTCCAGCCATAAACTCATCTGGTAAATTGATCTTCTCAGCCCGAAGCTCCTCATTCAGCTTGTGGTACTCGTTGATCTGGAGCTTGATTCTTTGTCATATGTCATCTCCCACTTGTAAAAGTTTCCTATCACAAACTTCTGCTTTCCAGCATCCTTAGTAGTATACTTGAGGATAAGTGATCCCCATATCTCATTTGCTTCTTTGTAAACATGGTACACATCGAACAGATCGTTAGATAAAGTAGTAATAAGAGTGTGTCTGCAAACCTTGTTAGTATAGGCCCAGGCATCCTTCTGGGCTTGGTTAGCATCTGGGGATGGTGCAGATTGTGTAAGCGCATCAGCAACTCCATACAAGTCAAGAATAGTGTAGACACGTTCCTACCAGTGCCTGAAGTTCTTCCCTTCAAACTGTTTGATCTTGGAAATGTCTGAAAACTGCCTAGGCATAGGCATTGCCATCAGAATAGGACCAGAACCAGTGTTGTTAGCTTCAGAAGCAGCAATATTGTTAGGTTGAGTACTAGTTCCGGAACCAGCAGGAGGAACAGAAGCCATATTAGCTCTTAAGATTGTTGGCGAACACCTGTAAACACACCGTGTAATCTGAGTCACATCCAAGGACACTTCCTTATGAGTTATTTCGCGACCACCGGCTGACTGGAAACAGCACCCCCAGGATAAAGCGGACCCTTCCTGCAGACACAGGGGGAATAGAACAGCAAAATATAACAAGGCAACCAGCAGAGAGAGAGAATGGTAAGAGGAGGACGAGAGAGCTCGAAGATGTCAGAGCTGGGATGCCTGAACCTTCTGTCAAGCCCTCCTTATATGGCATGACTGATGGTCGTTGGGCAGGTTTTAATCCTCATAAAGGCCATTAAACCATCGGTTACACCAGCAATAAAACCACATCATGAGGCAGTTTTTGAACGTTGAAGGATCACATACGTTGGCAAATTAAAATATGATTTATGACCTCTGTAACCGAAATATTCAGGTTTCAAAAATCAGATGCCTTAAACTGGATTATTTCGGTAAGCCATTTTCACAAAAATCAATTTTAGATTTTTCAAAAAAACACTTGATAAAAAGTGCCCAGTCCATCTTTAACTCAAGAGCAGGGGGAATCGCTGGATTTCCACTACATTTGCCTCCTGGTGGCCCTTTGTTGTGCGCGAGAGCCCACTCTTCCTCTTGGTCCATTTACTAGCCCAAATTCACAATGTTTAGTATATACACTTGCATTCTCTCTTTCCTAAGCAATGTGAGACTTGTTCCATTTGACACACCTGCATATAACTTAAAACTCCAACACGTAGAGGTTTCACAAGCCACTTGTATTATGCATTAATGAGGGGTGGATTCAGAGTTTTCAGAGATGATGAAGAACTTCAAAGAGGATATTTTATCTCACAGGAACTGCTGCAAGCAATTGAAGAATCTCGCATTGCAATTGTTATATTCTCTGAAAGTTATGCATCTTCTTTATGGTGTCTAGATGAGCTCCAACATATTCTTGCCTCAAAAAAAATCAAGGTAAAATAGTTTTCCCAATCTTTTATGATGTGCCTCCATCTGATGCAAGGAAGCAACGAGGGGGATTTCGTCAAACTTTCGCCAAACTTGAGAAGAAGCTCCCAAAATACCAATGGGCCAAACTTGCAATGAAGTCCCAAGAAGACCAGTCAACCAAACTTAATAAGTATCTAACAAAAGGCCAGAGGGTCAAACCTGAAAAGAAGTTTCAAGAAGATGAATCGACCAAACTTAAAAAGAAGTTCCAAGAAGACGAATAAACCATACTTGAAAATAAGTTTCAAGAAGAAGAATCGGCCAAACTTGAAAAGAAGTTCCAGGAAGATGAATCGGCAAAACTTAAAAAGAAGTTCCAGGAAGATGAATCGGCAAAACTTAAAAAGAAGTCTCAAAAAGACCAATCGAAGGTGCAAAAATGGAGAGATTCTCTAACAGAAGTGGCTAGTTTAGCTGGTTTTGATTCTAGTAAATATCGGTAAGTTTTTTATCATAAAATTGAATGAATTTTATATAATATTATTTATATCAAATCATTGAGCACTACATATATAGGTGCATCCAAGATATTTGCACGTGACAACATGTTACTTTCAGAGGGATAAACATTTTTAGTTGAGAGAGTAAAAAATTTCATAATTGGTTCTACCAGATACCCAAGTCTTTTTATTATTTATCTATTTTTTCAAGGAAATGATTCATGTCTATTAATTTTTTTTTAAAAGTTCAATTCATGGTTATAAGTTGAAAATATTTATTATAAAATAGTTTAAAGACAAAAATATATATATGGACTACAATTTTTTGTCGTTTGTTCTTCTGTTAGTTTTTGGTTCATTATGTTCTTATTAAATTTAATGTAGCCATATACGAGCTATGGTTTCTCAAACTCTATGCAAATTGCACACATGCTTACCATTTAGTTATTTTTTAAAGCCAAGCAATTTATTCTCAATTAAAATATTTATATTATAATTTATCTCATGTTACTTAAAGTTTTGTTTCTGCATTTAGAACTTTTGTTGTTTCAAGCTAAGATTGTTCTCCAAACTAAAATTTTTATATTTATGATTAAAACCAATGTAATAAACAAGATTTATAACATGTAGCACTATTCATAAGTGATAGATAGATAGTGACGATTTCTGAAACCTACAAGTGTTAAAATGTGTTAAGTTTTTGTTATCTGTACCAAAGAAAAGGACCCATGAGGACTCATGAATGGTTAGACCCAAGAGGAACTTAGAATGGGGCTGCCTTCTTAAATTTTTAGATCAATTAGGATTTATTTGGCTCAACCAATGGGGAGAAATTTTAATATTACATCGTTTGAATATTGATAAGAAAAAGAAAGGAGAGGAAATATTTAATATTACTTTATTTGGTTCAAGAGGAAAGGAAAGGAAACATGGGAAGTTTGGCCACAAATCCCCAATTGAAAATTTATTTTGAGAAAGACTTGACATCCTAGGAATGTGTGGGGTCATAAATAAGAGTGATAAGAGAAAGAACACCCTCATGGAAAGTAATTGCATGTTCAGGATCACTACTTATTCATAAGCTAATCGCATATTGGAGAAGGCTGCTTACACATTAGATTGCATCTTTGAGTATATAATTGCATATTGGTTCATATTCATGTGCCAAAAGACTTCTAGGGATGATATCTTTTCTTAAAATGCTTAAATAAAACTTTTCTACAAGTAGCCTTCCTGAATATGCAATTATCTTCCCTGAACCAATATGCAATTACCTTCCCAAAGATGAAATCAGCTTCCATAATGCGCAAGTGGGCTCTCCTCGAACATATAAATATTAACAATCCAAAAGAAAATTGATAGTAATTAGCATGGCATGTTTAATGGGAAAAAGTGAAGTCATATGTTGTGATTAGAACATTAATCCAAATATGTAATATGATCACATATATTTTTCATGTGACGGGAAAAATTGTACTTGTAGGACCGAAGCAGAACTTATTGAGGTTGTGGTTGAACATTTATGTAAACTTCGCTTAGTACTGCGCCTGAAAGTGTAAGTGAAGGACTAATTGGAATTAAGTGGAGAATAGATGAAATGCATTCAGTGTTAGAGACAGGGTTGGATGATGTTCGGTTTATAGGAATATGGGGCATGGGTGGTGTCGGTAAGACTACTCTTGCTAGAGCCATCCATGAGAGGTTTCATCACCAATTTGACTTCCATTGCTTTCTTGCCAATGTTAGGGAGGTTTCTGAAAGAAATGGCCTACTTCACTTACAGAACCAGCTGCTTTCACATCTCAAAATAAAAAACTTCCAAATTGAAAACACTTATCAAGGAAAGAGCACATTAGGAAACATTTTCCAAAATAGAAAGGTTATGCTTATCCATGATGATGTAAATCACATAAGGCAATTAGAGAATTTAGCAGGAAGACGGAGTTGGTTTGGTAATGGGAGTAGAATAATCATAACAACTAGGGATGCCAAGTTGCTGAGATCTCATCAAGTGGACGAAATATATGAGGTTAAACCAATGAACCATGATGAATCTCTTCAACCTTTCTGTCAAAAAGCATTTAGAGGAGATCCACCTACAAAGAGTTTTTTGGAATTGGCTAAATTAGTAATTACTTATGCAAATGGCCTTCCTTTAGCTCTTTGTGTTTTGGGTTCCTTCTTTTCAGGACGGAGGGAAATAGAATGGAAAGATACTTTGAAAATGTTGAAAAAGGATTCAAATAATGACATTTTTAAAGTGCTCAGGTTAAGTTATGATGCATTAAACCACGTGGAGAAAACCATATTTTTAGATATTGCATGTGTTTTCAATATGTGGGGCAAGGATGAAGTAACACAAGTATTGGAAAGCTGTGGTCTTGAGGCAACAACAGGCATGAAAAATCTTATTGACAAATCATTGCTAGTTGAAATTGAGCTTGGCAAAATCAAGTACTTAGAGGTGCACGATTTGGTACAAGAAATGGGTAGACTTGTTGTTTCTGACGAATCTCCCGATGACCTTGGAAGGCGCAGCAGGCTGTGGCATTCTGATGACATTGATCAAGTACTAAAGAGAAATATGGTGAGTAACTAATTTTTGAGAAATAGGGTTGAGGTGCAATTTTAAAATGGACGTTTTTTGCATTAAATATCTGACACAATTAAGTTTTAAAATGTGCAAAAGTAGATACAATCTGTTAAAAACAAAGCAATTTTAGCAATTCCATTAATTTAGCCCAAATTTTGATATCTTTTTTGATGTGGGACCCACTTGTCTGCTCTCTCTAGTTTTATAACAAACGTTTGAGGCAATTTAACGGAACTGCTAAAATCACACCATTTTTATAAATTTATATTTACTTTTGCACCATTCAAAAAGTAATTGCAGTAGACGCTCGTGGCATAAAAATTTATTATTAAAATTGCATTTTAACCCATATTGACAATTTTGTTATACTAACTTCAGTGACTAATGTTTGTTATTTGGGGACTGAAGCAACAAGAAGTGTTGTTTTGCCCTTTACTCATAAACATAATGAAGTAAATTGGAATCCTGCATCTTTCTTAAGAATGGATCGGCTTCGATTACTGATAATATCTTGTAACTTTAGTCTTCCCCGTGGTCTCATGGGCTTTCCATGGACATTAAAATTCTTCATGGGTATGGATATCCTTCTAAAGCTCTTCTGTCTACAGAAGAAATGCATCAACTCGTATATCTCAAAATGCAAAATAAAGAAACTTTCTTTTTATAAACAGGTTAGATACTTTATAAGTATTTTCACATAACTCAACAATGAAGCTGAATTAGTTTTTTTTGCCCTGTAACTGATTTTCCTATCTTTTTATTTGACCAGTCTATGAACGAACTCAAGGTTTTGGACTTGAGCCATTCCAGAGACCTCCTTGAAACTCCAGATTTTCTTGGATTTCAAAATTTAAAAAGATTACTTCTTGAGGGATGCATCTCACTTGTTGAAATTCATTCTTCGCTTGGGCAGCTTCCCTTTCTTGTTGAAGAAAATTTGAAAGGTTGCTTGAATCTTAAAGTCCTTCCAAAAAATTTGAAAACGAGTTCTCTAGAAGAATTTGTTCTCTGTGGATGCATTCAAATAAGAAATCTTCCAGAATTTGGAGAAGAGATGAAAAAACTCAGAATACTTAATGTCAAAGAGACACATATAGCCAAACTCCCTGAGTCACTTGGATCCTTAACTAGCCTCGAAACACTAGATTTAATGGGCTGCCAAAATCTTATTGGCCTTCCTCATAACTTTCGCAAAATGAAGCGCCTGAAAGTTCTCGATATATCTGGCTGCTCATCCCTTTCCAAATTGCCAAAAAGCCTTGGTGAAAATGAAGCTTTGGAAAAGCTTGATGCAAGTGGAACAACTATAGAAGTACCTTCTTCTATTTTCTATTTAAAAAAATTAAAGGCATTATCATTTAATGGATGCAAAAAGCCAGCTTCCAACTCAAGTATTTGGTCTCTTCCATGGAACCGTATGTTTTAGAGGCATTCATTTGCAAAGGGCTTAACATTGCCTTCTTCTATCTTCAAAATTGAATCACTGACAGAGTTAGATTTGAGCTATTGTGATATTGTTGATCGGATCATTCCTAATGACCTTAGTGGCTTATCATCATTGCAAAAATTAGATTTGAGTGGAAATGAGTTTGTGAATCTACCTAATCACTGCATTTCTAATATTTTGAATATAAAGTTTCTTTATTTGAATTCATGTGCAAAGCTTTAATTTTTGCCACAACCTTCGCCTGGTTTACATCTAATGGATGCAGGAGAATGTGGTTCATTGAGAACTTTGCCAGACCAAAAATTGTTACATCTCTTTGCTTCAATTGAACAAGTATGTAGATACATGTTTGACTTTATATTTTTGATTCACAAGCCGTGCATATCTCTTGTTACCAACTATATACAATTTGTGACATGATAAATTTCTTGGTAATAGGACGGGCAACATGCCGAAGGTTCAAGGAGAATTGCAAGTTTTTCAGTGACTATTCCAGGGAGTGAAATACCATCATGGTTTTGGAATTAGAATATCTTCTTCTGAATGCAAAACATGAAGCTTTTGTAACAATAGACATCCTTGAAGGTGATTGGTTAGGAATTGGGTTGTGCACTCTAATTGATGAAAAGATTTGTTTGCCTTGTTGGGGCTTTGATTTTAAAGCTTTCGATGGCAAGTATGTATCCTGTCTGGGAATGACACACGAACATGAGAAAGAAATAAAATCTTCCCATCTCTGGATCGTGTTTTGGAAAATTAGAGAGGAATATAGAGATGAACTACTAAGGAATAACAGTCAGATTTGTTTGAAATTTTGTATTGATTGGGAGCATACTCCATCAAAATCGGATGATGTACATTCAATTAAGTGTGAATGGCGTTTCATTTGTATACAGGGGATAGAGTAAGTTGTTTTCCCTCTACAATCTCTTCATAATATATTCCGCAGGGTTATTATCATTGTCTGTCCTCACAATTTGATCAAATTTTGAATTAAATCCATGTAGTTTGTCAATCCTTGTGCAATTTGATCAAATTTTCATTTAAATCCATGTAGTTTTAAATCATTGGTTTTGATTTCAATAATTTTATAATGACTTGGTTTGAGTTTAAGTACAGGGACGGAAGCCAAAATTTGATCAAATTATAAAGATAAATAATAATATTAACCCTATATTTTACTAGTATTCTCATTACTTTTAAGAATGAAAAACTTGTTATTTGACTACTTTGGAAGATGAACTTAGTATATATTTCCTATTTAGGAAGTTCCTCTTACGCATTGGGCCGCCTCCCAGACTATAATTCATGAATGTGAAACAGTGTCTTCAGAAATCTCAGCTTTATGCGCTCGGAAGATGAAGCCAAATTAATTAGATGATTCATGGATATAGTTGATTGATGATGCAAGGTACGTGATATTGTAATTTGACTATTCTTTATCTCTTAATCAATTTCACAGTTGGGATTATGATTGAAATCCAAATTTGCAGTCTTCTGACTATAATTTTTTGTTAAATTATTATGATCACACTGTATCCTATTTTCAGATGTCTATTCCTATAACCTACCAAGTCTTTTGTTTGCACAAATCCATGCATATCTTTTGTTCTTAACTACATACAATTGGTGACGTGATAGATTTGTTGGTTTTAGGATGGCCAGCGTGCTGAAGGATTAAGGAGAATTACAACTTTTTCAGTGACTATTCCAAGGAGTGAAATACCATCATGGTTTGAGAATCAAAATCATCTTCCTCTGAATGAGAAACATGTAGCATCTGTAACGATATCCATTCTTGGAGGTGAACGCTTAGGAGTTGGGTTGTGCACTGTAATTGATGATAAGACATTGTCCTCGTTGGGGGTTTGATTTTAAAGCTTTGAAAGGCAAGTAATCCGTTTCAGGAAGGACACGTGGGCAGGAAAAAGAAACAAAATCTTATCATTTTTGGATGGTGTTTTGGAAAATTAAAGAGGAAAACAAAGATGAATTATGAAGGAGTTACAGGCAAATTCGTTTGAAATTTTGTATTGATTGGGAGCAGCCCCCACCAAGAATGGTTGATATAGAGTCAATTAAGTGTGGATGGCGTTTCATTTGCAGGGGGATTTAGATCGACCCAGGGATGGAATATAATAAAGAATGCGGAACCATGTCTTCAGAAACCGCAGCATGATGCTCGGGATTGATGAAGTCAAATTAGATAATTCATTGAAGGTGACTCAAGATACGTGATGTTGTAATCTGCAATATCCCTTATCTCTTGATTAATGAATTCCAAAGTTGGTATTATGACTGAGATCCAATATTGCAGTCTTCTGGCTATAATTTGTCAGTTCAATTATTATGATCCCTATAAGCTATTTTCTGATGCCCATTCGTAAAACCTACCAGTCTTTATTGTCCCCAAAAACTCTTAAAAGCTTTTCAGTATTATTCACAAGTTGTTTCATCCTAAAGCAATTGGCACAAAAATAGCTTCAAAATCGAATTGAATTTAGATGAATGACAAATCCCTAATTTTATTATATATTTTTACACTTTATTTTGTCATATTAATTGAGCTTAAAATGCTTTAATTGTGATAAATAGATATTAAGAGTAAATACATTAAATTGGGAGTAAAAAGGATAAAATTGTCACAAAAAAATATAATTACTCTTAATCATGAATTCTTGAAAAGAATTGATGTTGGCTTAATTGCTTTAAATTGTAGGTGCTTGAAGAAATTGGATTAAGTATGGAAATAGCAGTTTAGGGTTCGAATTTAAGAAATACGAGAAAACGACCAGAATTTATTACTGCTAAGGACCTGAAATAATGGAATGACAAAAAGGGAACAATTGAAACTCAGTGTTTTAGAGCTGCTAGGTCAGATTTGGAAGGAGATTTGATTTGAAGGCAGAGCTTCATTGCAGTGGGGAAGGGGGAGCTGCAGCAAGAACAGAGAGCTTGGAGCTCATCCTCTTCACCACTCCTTCATCGTGACATCATTCCATTCACCATCGCCTCACTACCGCCGGCACACCAATACTTCCATTCTTCCACCACCAAGCTAGAAGGAGCTGAGCTAAGAGAAGGGAAGCTCTGCCGCAGGTAGAGCATCAGCTGCGAGGATCTCTAAAGAAAGATAGAGACGATCGGAAAGCGACGAGACCAGAGAGCTGGTAGTACCTTCGGCCTTCCTCTATGATTTTCGGTGACTTTCACAGCCTCCCTATCATCACTGTCACCTTCTTCACTCCTAATCTTGAGCTTGAGAGTGAAGAACAGAGGAAGAGGAGCTGCAAACAATTGGGAGAAGGACCTGAACCATTGACTAAATCTTGTTTCCGCCACCACAAACCACTGTCCACCAAACCGCCAGCAACATCCTTGGTCCAAATCGTGGCTTTCTCTGATATATGTTTTTGTGTGGAAATTTCAGCCCTGAATATAATTGGTTGAGTGCTAATTGACAATTTAATATGTGATTTTATGGTTGGGTGTTTGAACCAGAGTGTAATTATCTTTCTTAAAGCTATTCTCATGAGTAGCTAAGCAATTTTGTGCTCAAGGAGATGGATTGGAGATGGCTTGAGCTTACATGTGCTTCAAAGGGGAGTTTAAATTACCTATCGCACATTATATTTGTGATTTCTTAGATTTAGGAATTCATTTATATATTGATACTATGATTTTAGTTATGCGTTATTCTATGGATTGAGTTCTTGTGATTTTGGGTTTGTAACGATGATTTGTACTCATCAATATATATGGTCATATGTATATTTTTCTATGATTCCATTGCTTTCTATCTGTTTAATATGGTTTGTTGGGTAGTGTAATTGAATTAGAATTATAGCTGAATGAAGAGCCATATCGTGGGGCTATCAAATAAAACTAAGCTAAATGCAATATAGGGCAACTAACCTAGGTCGATCTCTACGTGGAGCCTATATTTAGTTCCTAAGTAATCTAGTGTAAATAACAAATTAACCAAAGAGTATGGGATGTGAATTTCATCTATCTAATTAAACTAAAGAGCTACTTGTTTATGAATTTTCAACGTATAAAGTGAGTAAGTGGGTGTAAATGCAAGAAATGAATGTCCTAGGTGATTGAGTCCACTAACCATCCTTGTCCAATTTTAATTTTGAGTTCTTCCCTTAACTAAGCACAAGGACTAGTAAGAACCCTTACTAATCAATATTCCTAACTTCTCAATTTAATCTAAACATAGACTCAATTGATCAATTAGGAATACCTTGAAGTACCTAGCTTATGATAGATTCATAAAAGATCCTCTCTACCACCAATTGATTCCTAGAAGCCTAGCAAACAATTAATTTCAAGAGAATATAGGAAAGCAATTGAATAACAAAAGAGTGCTATAGTCCAATCACAATCCATAAGTACAAATCTAACACAAGTATCATCATCCAAATTACATCAACCGATCATAATCCTCAGATATATGAACAAATTATAACCTCTAGCAACCTAGAATTATAATATGCACATATAGAAAGTAGATGATGAAATTAAGATACAAACTAGTTGCTCAAAGACTCAGGTTAGCTTCATCATCACCATCGGACAAAAGATTCTAGCCTCTCATAACAGATAATCGAACCAAGATGCAGCTGGAATCTTCGTCAGCCATGGATCAATGTGCGACAGAGCTGGAGAAAGAGATATGGTGGTTTGATGGAGGCAATCGATGGAAAATGAGGAAGAATCCCGAATCGGTGCAAGGAAAAATGGAACAAGTTCAGAGGGAGCAAAAAATGCGATTCTCCAATGTCAGTGCGTCCTCCCCTCCTCCTCCTGCGATGCGATCTGATTTTAGCAAATATAAGGGATAAGGCCATGTTTGGAGGAGAGCAAAAAATGTGAAGGATTTTAAGGCCAAGAACTCAAGCCACCAAACAATGCCTAATACTTTTCTCATGTCTATTAAAATTAGAAAATTAGGAAATAAAATCTGCACATGTGCTCTCCTCTAATTCCATCTTTGCCCTCCATTAAGCTCCAATGTACCATGTCATCACCTACAAAAATGAGATACAAAAAGGTAATATCATATGTTCACAACTAAGGAATAATGGGAATAACAAATATTACTTAAAATATATCAATTTAGCCAATTTAATTCCCAAATTACCTTTACACTCAAATCTCACATTAATACCTAATTATGCCCAAAATGGTTAATCAAATCCCACAAAAGTCTAAGGTTAATTACCAAAAGATATACAAATATTTAGCTCTATCAAATTCCCCCACACTTAGCTTTTGCACTCCCGGGCAAAATCATTTCAAGCCAAGAACCAAGAATAGAGATGAACAAGTATGATCAATCTTCAAGAATCACATTTGATAAACAATGAAGTATCCATCTATCCAAACTCCACAAGCATGCCACATGTTAGAAGAACTAGCAAAGACGCAAAGCTTAATCCAAATGAGTTCAATTGGAAACCCTTACTAGGATAAGTGTTTGCACTCTACTCTTATGTAAGGTAATTTTTCACTCGCATCCACTTTGACCACACTCTACCATAGGCTTGTGATATTTCTAGGCTCTCCACTACTTGCAACAATGGCATAAATAAATCCAAAGGACTTTGTAGGGTTGTAATGTTGAATAGGCCAAATGATGGAAAATATAACAAACACTATGTTTGCACCAAATAATTTGCTAGATCACTTAGCACTATAGAACTGACTTATTTCACATATTTACCATCGTGACTATATATATATATATATATTTTTTCTTTTACTTTTTCTCTTTTTTTTTTCACACTTTTTGTCTTCTTTTTTTTTTCTTTTTTTTTCCTTCTATTTTCTTTTTCTTGATTATTCACATGGCATTTTTTTTTAATAATGCTAGGAAGAACTTGATAAAAGATGCAAACATAACATTTGTATAATGAAATATAAACGAAAGTGAAAGGCTCAAAGGGGGGAAACTAAGGTGAATGATGAATGGTTTGTGTTTGGGTTAAAAGGTTTAGAAATGAATGCCAATGTCATCTCTATCTATACCATTGCAAAATTTAGCCTCAAGCAAGAAATAGGACAAGTTCTAGAGAGCAATAGCCTAAGTGGACAAATCACACAATGAAATGAAACAAATAGGCCCAAAATACCTTCCAACTAGGCTTTTGTTTCCTAAAAAACTCATCAAAATTAAACAATGCATCATTTCTAAGACTTAGAACATATGGAAACTCACTTCATTTAGACAAATTTCAACATCAATATCTAATCACATGCAATTGGGATACTTGATCATGCTCAAACATCTCAAAATTTTTGAAGAATTAGGCTCAAAATGGATAAAGCAGCAGCTAGCACAAAACATGATGACATATTAGAGTCCCTAAAACAAAAAAAACACACAATCCATCTCTCCCCCACACTTAATCCTTGCATTGTCCTTAATGCACATAGAGTAATGATATGACAATGGTGCTCAATAATGTAGCGAAGAATCAATGTGAGAAAGAGTAGATTAACACACAAAGAAAAAACAAAAACAACACTCAAGACACAAGCTACCTTTTCCTACTAGAGTATCCCTCCCCCACACTTGTTCAACATCATGAAATCATGCAATAAACAGCCCAAAATAGTAGAACAAGATAAAGGAAGGAAGCAACCTTATCATGGAGGCTTGTAGCTAGTGTGGTACAAACGGAGACGGTTGGCTTGAGTATGGAAGTGTTTGCTATAGCCATCCTTCACTTTATAAGTCCTCTTATCACACTTGGCAACCACTTCTAAAGGACCAATCCATGTCTCCTTGAATTCTTCATGTGGAGCCGAATAATGAGGCACATAAGCCATGACATAGTCACCAACTTCAAAAGTGGTCTTTTGTGCTTGAAGCTCCGCATGAGTGAGTTGACTTGGATCAATGGACAAAGCATGGAGTGCAAGTAGTGAAGAGCTTCCAAATCCATCTTTAGGCCTCAAAGGCTTCTCTTTGCTAGGTGGTGGATTAGTATGGATTTGGCACACCACCTTGATCGGTTTGGAAACTTGCCTCAAGGCTTTAAAAATGTTCAATGGCCGCTTTGAATGAGTCTTGGCAGCTCCACTATACCCTGTATTATCATCACAAACAACACCTTTCTCAAAAGTATTTGGGTTAATGGAAGACTCAACAAGCATAGCATCATTTGGTAAAATAACAGATGGTGTGGAACAAGTGTAGTCCAGTGAACTAGCACTAGAACACTTGACATCACTACCATGGGAGGGGAAAATAGAAGAATAGGGGATAGAAGGGGTAGAATTAATCACATTTGCATTAATATGAGTCATATGTCCACTAGAAACTAACCCATGCTCAATATGATCATTATCATGCAATTCATCAATAAAATGCACATCAAGCAAATAATAGTCTTCATGTGGGTGTTTCATTATTTCATACATATTAAAATGCACAAAATGATCACCAACAGACATAGTTATAGAGCCTTCCTTCATTTTAATCTCAGTGTTAGCAGTTCTCATGAAAGGCCTACCCAAAATCAATGCACCTTCACTCATACTCTCCTTAGACATGTCTAAAACATAGAAATCTGAGGGAATGAGCAAGTCACTAACTTTAACTAACACATCCTCAAGAAGCCCAAGTGGATATCTAATTGTTTGATCCGCTAATTGCAAAATAACACTAGTGGGCTTGAGTGTAGTGACTCCTATAGACTCATAAACAGATTTGGGCATCATATTTATTGCAGCACCTAGGTCAAGTAATCCCTTAGGAATTGTGAAATTCCCAATTGTGCAAGGTATAGTGAAACTCCCCAGATCTTGACACTTAACCGGTAATTGGGGCTTGAACAATGCACTCACATTAGAAGGAAGTTGAACCATCTCATTAGGCTTAAATCTTCTCTTGTATTTGCATAGGTCCCTTAAGATCTTAGCATACTTAGGCTGTTTAACAAGTTCAAGTAAAGGTATATTGAGTTCAATCTTGCTAAACAAATCATACAAATCATTATCATGCTTTTCACTAGCTTTTTTCATGCCTTGAAGATAAGCGTGAGGGAAATGAAGATCTTTCAAATTTACCTCTTTACCTTTGTGGACAATAGTTCCATAATGCTCATGTTGGCTTCCTTGTGCAGCTCCCTCATTCTCTTGGCTTGTAGAACTAGTGGAGGAAGTTTTCTTCAAGATGCTTTTCTCCGTTTGGCTCTCAGATGAAGGAATGACTTGGAATGTGGAAGTTTGCTCTTGTATACTTTCATCATAAACAATTTCTTCTTCATCCTCTTTTGGATCATCAAGTCCAACTTGCTTGCCACTCCTTAGTTGGATTGCATTTAAACTCTTAGGATTCACTACAACATTAGAAGGCAAGGTTCCCTTCTTGGCATCATTCTCACTCTTTGCATTAGCTAATTGAGAAACAAATGTTTGGAGATTGTCATGCTTCACTTCCATTTGTTCAATCTTGTCACAAAGCTTGCTCATCATCTTCATCAAGGCCTCATTAGTGTTAGGTTCTTGAATAGGTACCTCTCTTGATGTTGATGGACCTTGATAAGAAGCCATAGAGGGATTCCCAAATTGTCTTTGAGAATGTTCAGCACCTCTATCGAAGCTCTCCTTCCCTTGATAGCCTCTATTATCATTGCCTCCCCATCTAGAAGTGGAATTGTCCTTCCACCCTCCATTGAAATTGTTTTGATTATATTGGAGTGGCCTTTGATAATTCATAGCAGCCACATCACATTCTCTAGCTTGAGAAGGACAAGTCAAAGTGGTGTGCATAGGGCTACCACAAGTTTTACAAGAAGTAGGCACCAAGGCTTGAGACATAGGAGGAGAATATGAAGCACCAACATTATGGACTTGTTGAGCTTGAATGGTCTTTTGCATACAACCCATTTGATCACTTAAAATGGCCAACTTGTTCAAAATCTCATCGTTGGACCAAGCTCCAACTCTACATGCTTGAGCTCTTTCTCTTGTACCAAATTGTTGGTTATTGGCAGCCATCTTTTCAAGGAGATCCCAAGCTTCTTGAGAGGTTAAATCAATCAGAGAACCACCGGCTGCAGCATCAATGGTGTCTTTGTTGTGATCAAGCAACCCATCATAAAAGTATTCCACCAAGTGTGGTTGGGAAATTTGATGATGTGGACATTTGGCAAGGAGAGCCAAAAAGCGAGTCCAATATTCATACAAGTTCTCACCTATTGCTTGTTGAATGCTATATATTTCTTTCCTCATCTTAGTAGTTCTTGTAGCTGGAAAGAATTTCTCTAAGAAGACTTTCTTCATTTGCTCCCAAGTCAAGGTTGCAAAGTGGCGAGGAAGCATATAAAGCCACTCTTTAGCTTTTCCTTCCACAGAAAAGAAGAAAGCACGGCTCATGACTTCATCCAAGTCAGCACCCGGAGGCTTCATGGATGAGCAAACCACATGGAGAGTCTCCAAATGCCTATGAGGATCTTTACCTTCATTACCATGAAATTTAGGTAAAGCACTTATCAAATGTCCTTTCAATTCAAAATTAGCATTGAAATTATAGAAGCCATAAGGATTATAATCAACATTGGAAGAAATTATATCTCTTATGCTCCTATTTCCTACATCATCATGCACATGATTATTATTATGAGGTACTTCATTATGGCCATTATTAGGAACCTCATGATCTTGATGTTCAATGTGTCCATCCATGTTTTGATCTAGCACAATATGATTATCAATGAAAGGGCAATCAGTGAAATCAACAAACAAATCACCACTATCAGTAACAATTTCCAGCTTGTCACACAGCACAATGATAGCAAAACTGATTCAAAAACAGAACAATTTCACACACAAACTTCCTTTTAGATAACACCAAGAAAATTCAGTAAGGTGTTCAAACTTAATGCAGGCACAATATCTCAGAATGCAGTCAGATATTTCACAAATTTCTCAGTAATTAAATCCAACTAATGCACATTAGTTCAGCAAGGCTGAACAAGTCAGAAAGCAAATGAGACCTCAAGTTAGCAGCAACAAGTGTAGCACATCAGTGATTAATTGAAAACTGATTTGTGACAGCAAATAACAGTGTTCGTGACCACAACAGTTTAGCCAGCCAATAATTATACTAATCTCCAATTTCCAATGACTATAATGCAATAATCATAGCCAGCAAGTAAAATTCAGATATTTAAACCAGCAGATAATAGGAACAGATTAAAACCAAGTTTGGACAAGAAATCATTGTCAATCAGCACAATTCAGTGGAAAATTGATCACCCAGCAAACATTCCAAAATATACAGATTCAGATTTAATTAACAAGTGGCAAAACCAGTCATTCCATCATAGTAGCAGTGATTTTCCCAAAACACATATGATTCAGAGCAAAAACGATGCAAAACTCCTCAGCAAATAATTGTTTCAATGAAGTGCAAATACTTGAAATCAAGTTGCAGCAATGAATCAGTTCTCAGCAAGGCAGTGAGTAGTAATCAGTCAATGCAATAGTTCCAAAAATCACAGAAAACAACTCTGCACATGCAAGTGACCACCTCAGTAATATATATCTTTTCTCAATAAAAGAAATTCATACCAGCAACCAAGGTGCAGCAGTGCGGCATAAAGTATCAGAGTAGAATGCAAAAATGAAGAACATAATTGGTTCTCAATTTCAGCAAAAGTGTATTACAGCAGAAATAAGAGTAGAATGCCTTTTTCTTGGTGTTTGACCTTAACACAACCACAAGCAACGGTCTCTAACAGCAAGAAATTTTCAGACTATTTACCACAGCAAATTCAGAGTTTATGACAACACACCACTTCAATTAAGTGAGAAATTATGTGACTGAGCCCAATGTCAATTATAGAGAATGGTCATAATGACAACAATGAAGTCATGCAAGACAAAATGCAGGGTAACGAATTTTTGACAGCAAAAATCCCCAAGTGATAGCATACAAATCAATGACAACAAATCAACTTCCAAATTCTCTGCAACAACATAATTCCAATAGCCAACAATTAAAATGTAATTTCCAAAGTCAATAACAGCACAAAATCACAGCAACCAAGACCCCAATGTGAAAGTAACAGTTTCACAGAGTCCAATTTTAACTTCCAACAGCTAATGACCAATTCCAAGACACCGATCAATTAAACTTCCAAATCACAGCCACTCAAATGTCAGTTCCAGCAAGCAAGACCTCACAATTCCAAAAGAATAAAAGTCTATAAAAACAAATAGGAAGGGCAAAAGTTCAGGAAAAATCCACGATGCAGAGAAATGATTAGATGCAAAGTGTCAAGGCTTTGGTTCAAGAAATTCAAGACTTGGAACACATATTAAGAACCAACCAGCACTTTTTTTTTGTGTCCTTTTCATGCAATTCACAGAGATCTTTAACAGGACAAATCTCAGTAGTTAAAATCACAATGTATCAGCAAGTTTCAGCAACAGCAAAACAATTTCCAGATTCAGATTAATTAATAGATTTAATGGCCAAAATTCAGATCACTAAAATACGATCTAAAGCACCACTCAAGCTAAAACAAGGCCAAGATACTTATAAATCAATCTAAGATTCCCAAACAAAGCAGGACAGCAACAAATCCCCCACTTCCCTTCACATAATTAATCACAGTGCCTCAATCTGGACAGCAATGAAATGCAGCAAGTTTCACAAAGTCACAATTCAGCAAGCAATTATGAGCACAGATTGATACCTTCAATAATGTCGTGCAGCATGCAGGGGAAAAAAAACAGAAAATGAGACCAATGTGAACCAAACAAAAGCCAAGTAAAATGTGACACCTAACTAAAACTAATTCCTAACAAATGGAAACAAATTTCTTTGTTTAGTATTTCCAGAAAATTTTCTTCTTCTTTTTTTATATAAATTGAAAACAAGAACTCCTAACCTACACAAACTACACCCCGGTCAAATTTTGCAAATGACACCCAATTACCTAGGAGTTAGGCCCCCGGCAACGGCGCCAAATTTGAAGAGCCATATCGTGGGGCTATCAAATAAAACTAAGCTAAATGCAATATAGGGCAACTAACCTAGGTCGATCTCTACGTGGAGCCTATATTTAGTTCCTAAGTAATCTAGTGTAAATAACAAATTAACCAAAGAGTATGGGATGTGAATTTCATCTATCTAATTAAACTAAAGAGCTACTTGTTTATGAATTTTCAACGTATAAAGTGAGTAAGTGGGTGTAAATGCAAGAAATGAATGTCCTAGGTGATTGAGTCCACTAACCATCCTTGTCCAATTTTAATTTTGAGTTCTTCCCTTAACTAAGCACAAGGACTAGTAAGAACCCTTACTAATCAATATTCCTAACTTCTCAATTTAATCTAAACATAGACTCAATTGATCAATTAGGAATACCTTGAAGTACCTAGCTTATGATAGATTCATAAAAGATCCTCTCTACCACCAATTGATTCCTAGAAGCCTAGCAAACAATTAATTTCAAGAGAATATAGGAAAGCAATTGAATAACAAAAGAGTGCTATAGTCCAATCACAATCCATAAGTACAAATCTAACACAAGTATCATCATCCAAATTACATCAACCGATCATAATCCTCAGATATATGAACAAATTATAACCTCTAGCAACCTAGAATTATAATATGCACATATAGAAAGTAGATGATGAAATTAAGATACAAACTAGTTGCTCAAAGACTCAGGTTAGCTTCATCATCACCATCGGACAAAAGATTCTAGCCTCTCATAACAGATAATCGAACCAAGATGCAGCTGGAATCTTCGTCAGCCATGGATCAATGTGCGACAGAGCTGGAGAAAGAGATATGGTGGTTTGATGGAGGCAATCGATGGAAAATGAGGAAGAATCCCGAATCGGTGCAAGGAAAAATGGAACAAGTTCAGAGGGAGCAAAAAATGCGATTCTCCAATGTCAGTGCGTCCTCCCCTCCTCCTCCTGCGATGCGATCTGATTTTAGCAAATATAAGGGATAAGGCCATGTTTGGAGGAGAGCAAAAAATGTGAAGGATTTTAAGGCCAAGAACTCAAGCCACCAAACAATGCCTAACACTTTTCTCATGTCTATTAAAATTAGAAAATTAGGAAATAAAATCTGCACATGTGCTCTCCTCTAATTCCATCTTTGCCCTCCATTAAGCTCCAATGTACCATGTCATCACCTACAAAAATGAGATACAAAAAGGTAATATCATATGTTCACAACTAAGGAATAATGGGAATAACAAATATTACTTAAAATATATCAATTTAGCCAATTTAATTCCCAAATTACCTTTACACTCAAATCTCATGTTAATACCTAATTATGCCCAAAATGGTTAATCAAATCCCACAAAAGTCTAAGGTTAATTACCAAAAGATATACAAATATTTAGCTCTATCACTGAACCTAAATGCACTACTTATAAGTTTAATATTGCTTAAATGCACTACTTGTCTAAGAGGTTTTAATATTGCTTAAATTAATAGGTCCATAAGTTTAAGTATTAGACTCAATGGTAATTGAGGTTTGGTATATTAGAAATCTTAGAGAAACTCATTACACTAAGAGGGCTTAATAGCATTTCAAGGGTAGGGGTTCATCTCTTGTGATAATAGACTTATTGGTTAATGAGATTTGGAATATTAGAAGCTTAGTGTATTAACTCTTCAAATATTTTAATTATGCAAGGATAGCGATTGAAAACCGTTTCCAAGAGCATTTTCATCACTTGCATTTCTAACCCATTTTCATTCCTCCATATTTGAAAATCCAAAAAATATCTATTTTAATTGCATTCAATTCATAGATTTGAAAATCAATCAATCATAGTTTACTCTTGTCAATTTTGCATTATAATTTCTTAATTTACTAGGAATTAATTTTATAATCGGCTCCTCAAAGTAAACGACCTGAGTTGTGCACTATGTTACATTAATTTGGTTTTTCTTTATATCTCTGAGGCGACTAAATGGCTCTTTCAAATGAACTACCTTTAACTTTATTGGACAAAATATAAAAGACGAAGGCCACAAACACAATAGCTAATGTCATTTGCTAAGCACTCATGGTTGTTCACGTTCTTACTTCATTCAACTTATAACTAGAGATCAAATTGACTCACATTCATTGCATTATACACTACTACAGAAAATACATACTACTACCCTAAAGGACGTCCCCTGTTTAGAAAGAGAAGCCTAAAACATCTAAAACTTTAAATTACCCTCTAAAATGCGCCATAGAGAACATTTAGGTGTCCCCAGTCAAACTGAGGATGCCTAAAGGCATGTTTAGGCGTCCCCGGTCCAATTGGGGATGCCTAAAGACAAGTTTAGGTGTCCCCAGTTGGACTAGAGACGCCTAAAGGCTTAAAATTTTTTTTTATTAAAAGGGTGGGCACATTAGGCGTCCCCAGTCATAAGCCATGTTTAGACTGGGACGCCTAAAGGCTTAAATTTTTTTTATTAAAAGGCTACTTTAAATGTGCACATGCACTAGTCTTACGTTACGGTGTATGTGTATCTGTCAGGCATTTAGGCGTCCCCAGCCATTTTGGGGATGCCTAAATGCCTTTTAGGAGTCCCCAATTTGACTGGGGATGCCTACAGTGATACTCTAGGCATTCCTAGTCAAAATGGGGACGCATATACAAGGTTTAGGCGTCCCTATTTTTAGTGGGGACACCTAAAGGTCTTCAAAATAGAGCTGAAGTGAGCTTAGAACCTAGCATCAGTTCAAAACCTAGCATCGAGGGAGTCTTGTGAGAGTGAGCGAGTCTTGTGAGCAGCCAGCTAAGAATTTTTTGAGCGAGTCTTGTGAGCAGCAAGCTAAGAGTTTTGTGAGCGAGTCTTGTGAGTTGCAAGCTAAGAGTCTTGTGAAGACAACAAAGCGCGTTCTCTGTTCTTGGTTTTCAACTTTCACCTCCTCTTTTCTTACTCCTCCGCGCGTTCTCTGTTCTTGGTCCTCCATTCTTCTCTCTTCCTTGCCTCAACTCGTCACCGTCAGTTTACTGACATTGTGGCCACCGTCTTCCTCCTCTCACCACCTTGGGTTGTCTCCCCGTAAAGCATCCTCTACATGTTTGCTTCCATGTTCCAACCACACCTTTGTTTAAATTTTTTGAATATTAAATTTCCATAGATGCAGTGGTTAAATTATTTGAGCAAATATTTTTTTTTGCCATGTACTCTTTGCAAATAAATGGTCATCATTACTGACTTGTATTGTTGCAATTCTGACTCAAACTTTGGTTGAGAAATTATATACACTTTCTTTTTTTGCCTATTTGTTTGTTGGGATGTTTCCATAAGTATATTTGCAAGCTAATTTTACTGTTTGGATATATAAATTACATACACAAGTTTTAGCAAAAAGAGAGAGTAGAATATAGAGACAAGAGTATCCCTGTATGTCTACTTTTATCCCTTTTTTACCTAGGAATAATTTTAGTTATGGTGCATGTGAACTAGGATTTATATATGTAAAGTTCCATTGGAATCAAGTGAGAACAGAAGGTGTTAAAGCTTAGAAAATCCAAGGTAGCAACTCTTTCCATCCATGTTATTTGAATTTTGTTCGTTCAATATAGTTAGACATTGAGTTTGCCATGAGCATGCATTGAATTTGCTTACATATTTTGCTGGAATCATTGCTTGACAATGTGCCATGGCCATCTATACAATTTCTTGATTGAATGTATGCTTATGGAGTGTGAACTTTCATGGCATTACTTGTGAATTTGCATGATTTGAATGCACGAATGAGTGGTGTTGTAACTGAAATTGTTGGATTTGACGTGCTAACATTGTCCTGAATATGAATTGCCTTAATTAGTTTAGTTTCGTTTAAATTAAGTTGAGATGGTTGTTATTTTGATTTTGGGATGTCTCACTTTTAAGGGGAAATGCTGCCAAAATTTTGAAAAACAAAATAGTAAAAGGAAATTCCCAGTGTTGACAATTATTCTAAACTTGAGTGTTAATGGGAATGACGTAGGTGGTAATAAAATGGATCATAGTTGGATGAATGCTTTGAGAACGAGTGAAGAATATGAGAATGGGGTTGACGAGTTTATTGCATTTGCTAGAAGGAATGCTCTAGAAAAAAATGCGATGTATTTTTGTCCTTGTGTCAATTGTTTAAATGAGAGAAAACAGGATGTTGAAGTTATAAGGGATCAACTTCTTTGTGATGGAATAAATCTTCGATACACAAGGTGAATATGGCATGGTGAGGAAGTAACTGATTGTCCGTCACATAAGAAGGAAGCTGTAGATGTCATAGATGAAGATAGAATGGAGAGAATGATTCACGATGTTGAGGTAGAATCTTTTGCGCAGTCGTATGAATATGACAGCTTGCGGAGTGATGCAGAGACACCGTTGTTCCCTGGGATTAAGTACACACGGCTGACATGAACATTACATTTGGTTAACTTAAAAGCCAATTGTGGGTAGACCGATAGTAGTTTCACATTGTTGCTTAAACTGTTGTGTGATATGTTTCCAGACGATAATGTACTTCCAAATCGTATATATGAGGCCAAGAAAATCCTATCTACGATGGGTATGGAGTATAAAAAGATACACGCTTGCCCTAATGACTGTGTACTATATAGAATGAGTAAGAAGGTTTGAGTGAGTGCCCTAAGTGTCAAACTGCACGATACAAAGTGAAGAAAGATGGTAGTTGTGGCGATAAGACAACTAAAAGGCAACCTTTAAAGGTTTTGTGGTATCTTCTAATAATACCGCACTTTAAGCGTTTGTTTAGTATTGCAAAAAAAGTGAAGAAGTTGAGATGGCATTCGAATGATAGAATATCTGATAGAAAATATCTTCAGCACCTGGCTGACTCTCCACAGTGGAAGAAAATAGATGAAATGCTCCCTGAATTTGGCAGCGAGCCAAGAAACCTTCAGCTTGGGCTTTGTACAGATGGCATCAATTCGTATGAAACTATTAATAGCACACACAGTGCGTGGCTGGTACTCCTTGTAATATACAACTTGCCTCCCTGGCTTTGTATGAAATGCAAGTATGTGATGCTTTCTGTGATGATTTCTGGACCAAAACAGCTAGGAAACGATATCGATGTCTACCTGGCGCCTTTGATTGAGGACTTGAAGAAGTTGTGGGAGGAAGGTGTAGATGTGTTTGATGCATATAAGAATGAGTCCTTCAAGCTACGCGTAATGATTTTCACCATGATAAATGACTTCCCTGCATACGAAAATCTGTCAGGGGTGTGAAGGGGCATAAAGCATGTCCGATTTGTGAAGTAGACACTTACTTCCACCAACTTGAACATGGAAGAAAAAGGGTCTACCTTGGTCACAAGAGGTTCCTTCCTAGGTTCCACCCATATAGTAGGTTAAGAAAGCATTTTAACGGCTTGTCAGAGCATAGAATGGCTCCAAAGACATTAACCAGAGAGGAAGTTTACAGTTGGGTCGAACGTATCAATGTCTTATTCGGTAAGAATTAGAAGACTGCGGGTGAGAAGAACATATGGAAGAAGAGATCAATTTTCTTTGATCTTCCATATTGGTGTAGTCTTGATGTGAGATACAGTATTGATGTGATGCATGTGGAGAAAAATGTTTGTTATAGCCTTGTTAGTACGCTTTTGCACATACCAGGGAAGACTAAGGATGGGATTAGTGCGAGACTAGACCTTGTTGATATGGGAATAAGAGAACGGTTACATCCATGGCTAAGAGATGATGGTATGAGGGCATATATGGAGCCAACAATGCACACCCTATCAAAAGCGAAGAAAAGAAGTTTGTGTGGGTGTTTGCATGAAATTAAGGTGCCACAAGGGTATTCTTCAAATGTGAGAAGGTGCGTGTCAATGGACGATTTGAAGTTGGTGGGAATGAAGTCCCATGATTATCATGTGTTGATGCAACAACTATTACCAGTAGCTATTAGAGGCATTATGAAAGATAAAGTTTGAACCACTGTAACAAGATTGTGTGTTTTCTTTAATGCTATATGTAACAAAGTCATTGATGTTGAAAAGCTGGATGAACTGGAAGCTGAGGGTTATATTATATTATTTCAATTATAGATGCACTTTCCTCCTTCATTTTTTGATATAATGGTGCATTTGATAGTTTATTTGGTAAGAAAGGTAAGGCTCTGCGGTCCAGTTTACCTGAGGTGGATGTACCCTTTCGAGCGATACATGAAGATCTTAAAAGGGTACTCTAAAAATCCCTTGAAGGAATAAGGCTTTGTCGGTTTTGTGCCTTGGTAACCTTCTTCAAAATTAAACCAAGGATTGCAATATAGGGTACAATCCCGGATCATCTCTTGAAGAGCCTTTTATTAATTACCTAGAAACTAAGTGCAATGATTGATATGAATGAGTTAAAAATGGTTTTTAATTTTTTATTTAACAACTAGATTGCAATTAAACTAAAATGCTTTTAAAACTAATTTTTTTGGATTTTTGGAATAAAATTGAAGAAGGAATGAAAGTGGGTAAGTAATGCAAATGAAGAAGATGCTCTTGGAAATGGTATTCAATGGCTATCCTTGCTCAATTAAGATATTTGGGGAATTAATACACTAAGCTTCTAATTACCAAACCTCAATTACCATTGAGTTTAGCATCACAAGAGAGGAACCCCTACTCTTGAAATGCTATTAAGCCCTCTTAGTGTAATGAGTTTCTCTAAGTTTTCTAATATATCAAACCCCAATTACCATTGAGTCTAATGCTTAAACTCATGAACCCATTTATTTAAGCATAATTAAAACCCCTTAGAGAGTGACTATGGAATAAGCAATGCATTTAGGTTCAACTATAATTCCAATTTAATCAAACTATCCAACAATACCATGTTAAATAGAAAGAAACAATAGAATCATAGATAAACATATATATAACCATATATATTGATGAGCACAAATCCTCATTACAAATTCCAAATCACAACAACTCAATCCATAGAAATCATAACTAAAATTATAGTCTCATTACATAAATGAATTCTTAAACCTAAGAAATCACAAATATAATGAGCTATAGATATAATAAACTCCCCTTTGAAGTATATGTGAGCTCAAGTCATCTCGAAGAGCACAAAATTGCCTAGCCACTCATAAGAATAACTTCAACAAACATAATCACATTTTGATTCAAACACCCAGCCATATAAAATCACAGATTAAAATGACAAATCCACATTGAATCAAGGAAGAATTGCGGTTGGTGAGTATGAAATCAATTTGACTTGATGCTGAAATTAATCACAGAAGCAGAACATAGTAGCTACGGCTATAATGAATTCTAAAGCAGAGGAAGCTACAGCCTGAAAAACAATGAAAACGGAGGAGGCTGTTGAGCTGGGACGAAACTGGAGGTGTGTTCGATGGTGAATGGTGGCAGTGTGACGGTGGTGGAGAATCGGTGGACAGTGAGATGATGTTGGTTATGGGGTCGATGATGGAAGCAAGGAAGGTAGAGACGATGCTGGATTTGGTGAAGGATCGGTGTCTCACAACGTTTGCGGTAGCTCCTTCTCGTTCCAACCTCTATTCTCTTCTGACCTCAAGCTGAAGCTCGCCGGCGACGGAAGTATATGTCGACGGTGTAGCTAAGGTCATCGGCGAGAAGGGAAGGAGAAAGCGAAGTGATGAAGATGAAGACCCAAGTTCTCTCGCTCTCCGCGGTGCTCTCTGTTCTCTGCTATATGAATCAGACCTAAACCTTTGCTGTAAAAACGCTGTGTTACACTCGTGGATCAAACTGGAATTTCTCAAATTCGTGGGACCAATTTGGTAGTTTTCAAATTCAAGTCCCAAACTGCCATTTTCAATTTTAATCCCTTTTTTCAAGTTCCTACAAATAAAAATAATTTACTCAACATCAAATCTTCTCAAAAATAAATGATTAAGAGTAATTATAAATTTTTATGACAATTTTGCCCTTTTTAGTCCTAATTTAATATATTTACTCTTAATCTCAATTAAGCATAAAGAAGGCATTTTAAGCTCAGAAATTATGACAAAATCCCTAAATAAAATATAAAAATATATAATAAAATAGGGATTTGTCATCCCTATCGACTAGAAGCCTCAATAGTTGAAAGATATGTAGTTGAAAAGGCTATGGACTTCTGCAGCGATTATCTATCAGGGAAGAAGGAACAATCTCGGCATGAAGAGGGGAGAAGCAAGGGAACACGAGGACTGAAAGTGAAGACTATGCCTCGTGAAGAGGTGTTGCAAGCACACTTGTATATCCTGAATAACATTGCTGAAGTTCAACCGTACATAGATGAACACAGAAAGAGATTGAAGAACATGAATCCAAGGAAGAATGACATGCAGATTGCTATTGAGCAAAACAAGACATTCATAGAGTGGTTTCAGGAAAAGGTTTTGCATGAGACCGGTGTGTTTGAGATAATAGAGTAGCTAGCTTGGGGGCCTTCGTTTCAGATCATTACTTGGACCGATTATGATATAAACTGGTATTTTTTCTACACAAAAGACCAAGATGACAGAAGTACCATGCAAAATAGTGGGGTGATGGTAGAAGCTGAAACCATGCACTTTTCTAGTTCGAAAGACAAAAACCCCATATTAGCATCCATGGCCTATTATGGAGTGATAGAAGAAATATGGAAAATCACTTACAACAAGTTCAAAGTTGCTTTATTCAAATGTTAGTGGGTTAGCAATAATGCTGTGGTAGTAGATCAACAATTTGGATTTGTCTCAGTTGAGCTTGAAAGAGTAGGTTATAGGGATGAGCCCTTCATTCTAGCAAGCTAGGCGAAACAAGTGTTTTATATCACAGATCCTGCAAATAAAAAAATTTCCATTGTACTTCAAAGTAAAAAACAGAAGCATGGTGATCCGACCTTCAACCTTGACGACACACCACCTTTCACAATTAATCCACCTACATCAAGTGAAGTAGAATTGGTAGATGATGAAGAATATGCTATAAGATGATCATGGTGAAGGAATATGGGAAACAATATAGAGTAAGAGCCTAACTTAGAAAATAGTGATGTGTGCTGTTTGTTTTATAACTAGTTAGTTTATTCATTTACTTATAATTTATTCACCTATCTGACAATGATTTTTGTGCTTACAGGAATATGGACAATTCTAGTGACTTACAATGTGATAGGGACAATGAAATGAATAGGCCTGAACCCATTGCGAGAAGAAGGGTTAGAGGCAGTACAAAATTGCCTGCATTGGTAGCACGTCATCAACATCAACAGGAGAGGTTGCATATTGACTTTGATGACAATTTGAAACCAATTGGTCTGGAGGAAGACCATTTCATTAGCTACTAGGTTATTTGGGTCGGAGCAAAGTTCACATTATCTATGATAATTAAAAGTTGATTCCACAAAAAACCAAAGACTTGATTTGGCAACAACTTTTGGTATATAAGTTTCAATACATCTGCATATATATCTTTATTCCTATTGCTTCAACTATAATTAACTTATGTTTTTACCTTGCAGCAAACCTATAATGTCCCTGACACTGTGGTGATCTACAAGGAGTGGATGAGGGAGGTTCGTTTATGATGGAAAGATTTCAAGAACAGGCTTATATGAGATTAAATTTGAGGGGACTTGAGGGGGAAGGATCCATGTCAGGAGATACATATTTGTCTCCAGAGGACTGGAGGTTGTTTATGGCATCACGAGAAGATCCAAACTTTTTGGTAAGATTTCTGTCATCAGTGTTTTATTTGAATATAGTTGACATTATTGATTTGGTGTTCCTTGTTTTCCTTTCACAGGCATTAAGTGCAGCAAATGCAGAGAGGCAACCAGCTAATAACACTACTACAAAAAAAATTTTTAACGTCCCTTTTTTAGGTCTTTTAACGTCTGAAAACAAAGGGACGTCTATGTGAGCGACGTAGTAAAAAATGGTAATTACGTCCGTAGATAAAAGGACGTCTAAAGTCTGAACTTTAGATGTCCCCAATTTAAAGTGGGGACGTCTAAAGTGCTTTTTTTTTTTAAAAAAATTCGTTTATATTACAGATCTGGACTAAACAGCATTTAAAACCAGAAATCATATATCATCGTCAATAAAATTACAGATCTAGTATCTGAAATCCAAAATCTACACAATAATAACTCCAAAGCTGAAATTTTATAGGCAGAAGATGAAAATAATAAGAGGAATTAGTTACAAAAAACTTATCTCCTTCTATTATTGAAATTTATTTTCTCGTAATAATGAATAGCGAAGAGCGACAGGGAGAGATAAACCTCGTTTTCTTAGCGGGAACGTGGTCATGAAGCATGTTTCAGAGTTCTGATCTACAAGCCATAACAACACAAGTTAGAAGATAAAATAGAAGGGAAACTCAAAGAAAAAAGAGAAAGAAGATAAAATACAAAAGATGGTAAGAAAGCATAGCAAATCTGGTGGTGAAAAAAAGAGAGAGAAAGGAAGAAGTAAGAGTAAAAAGGGCATATAAAGAAGAAGCAAGAGTTAAAATGTGTAGTGGTAATGGCGCGCTCTTCTTATGTTTACGGTGATGGGAAGAGAAAGATGAATGTAAAACTAGTATAAAGCTGACAAATAAAGACTGTCAGAAAAAATTTGAATTGTTTTTTACGTCCCCAATTTAATTTAGGGATGCCTAAAGTTATCCTTTTTTTTTTGACTTTAGACGTAACTTTAGACGTCCCCAATTCAATTAGGGACGTCTAAAGTATGTAAAGTTACACTTTAGACGTCCCTATATATATTGGGGACGTCTAAAGTTTTTTTTAATTTTTTTTTAATGAGGGACACCTTTGGCGTCCCTCATATATATATATATATATATATATGGGGACGCCAAAGGGTCGCCAAAATGACGTCCCTAACATATATATGAAATGGCGTCCCGCAACAGGGACGCCCTTTGGCATCCCCATATATATGAGGGACGCTAAAGGGTGTCCCTCATTAAAAATTTTTTTTTTAAAAAACTTTAGACGTCCCTAATATATATAGGGACGTCTAAAGTGTGACTTTACATACTTTAGACGTCCCCAATTGAATTGGGGACGTCTAAAGTATGTAAAGTCACACTTTAGACGTCCCTATTTAAATTGGGGACGTCTAAAGCTATTCAGTTCTCACCCATAATTATAAAAATGCCACCGTCTTTACTTTTTATGTCCCTTTTTTAAAAAGGGACATTTTTTAGGGACGTAAAATGTATATTCTGTAGTAATGTAAGTATCAATATTGCATGTCTCGTGGTGGTTATCGAAAGCTTGAGCGAAGGATGATGGCAGAAGAGTTAGAGAAATTGAAGGAAGCAGCCACATCAGATCCTAGCGTTGTCATTCAAGCCTCGCCACCTCCTCCACGTCACAAAAAATAGAAAGCAGGGAGGATTAAGGGAGGGAAGTACGTAAATCCGACTGTTGCTAAGGTTGCCGTAAGAATTATAAGTAGTTAGAGCATAAGTACAAAGTTTTTTTCATATTGGGAGTGCTTAATTTTCATTTACGATAAATTTTATGCTGTAGGATGAACTGGATGATCATAGTAGCCAAGGTTCGTTCACTCCAAGTGGACGGATGGACATCTTGTCAACGGCAATTGAGAAGGCAGATCACCCCGGTCATGTTTGAGGGGAGGCAAGGGGAGTTCGTGTCGTGAAGTATTTTGGCCGAGCCTCACATTCTTATTCGTCACAAGTTAAACCCAGTAGGGAGCTTGTGGCCAAGATTCTCTAGGAAGTCTCACAAGAGCTCGAGGCCAACCTTCGTGACAAGCTCCGACAAGAGCTGTTGCCAGAGCTACGTCTTGAGCTGATGCCAGAGCTACGAGCTGAATGATGAAGATGTTTGAATTGCAGATGGCAACTTTCGAGCATAGAACCCATTCATCCCCGGCTTTCCATAGCACCAAAGGAAGTTACAACTTGGTGGAGGAACCACTTGGCGACCCTTCTCCTACTCCAGCGCCGGAAGAACCTGCCATCCTCTCTTTAGATGCCCCACTGCTGTGTATAGTTGTAGATGCTCTCATTCACACATAAGCTACCACCCACCATCATCAGCAAATTCCACAGCATTTACATAGGGTGACTGTGACGTGTGTTCGAGAAGGGGAAGAAGGTACAACCATCCCTATTCCTGATGACGAGGTTGCCACGATAGCTCAGGGGAAAGGATCTTTCATCCTTTGGCCTGTACATCTTATTGGCTCAACGGCAACACCTCCAATGGTATGGAACTACCTCACTTTTACTTGAGATATGTTGGCATCCTACTAACAATATGTTTTTTTTATATTCTAAAAGAACGAGCAGGAAGCAGGAAAATAACCCTTCTTAGCACGACTGCAGCAAATCTATAAATGCATTCGTCAGATTGATTTGCATATGCCTACAGGGATTGTGGGCCAGAAATTAGAGTATCCCTTCACAATTGATAAAGAAGATCTTAAACAGTTCATTAAGTTGGAGGAGCTAGATATAGGATAGGGCAAATTTGCAATCCTATAAGTTTTTTATTTCCCATTTTTTCCTTCATTTAGTAAAGTAGTTTTTTGGTTTCATATATTCACTAGCTAATACATTTATCATTTTAATTCTATTATAGCTCCTTCCGTCGTATATGCATTGACTTGGAAAGAGTTGATTTATATGGATTCTTGTGTCCTACAAATACAACAAGGAATAAGAATACAGTGCAAAAAAGGACGCACTATGTGGGCTTCACAATGGGAGAGAACAACTATCATTGTTATCTAGCACCGATAGTTCAAGGGTACGCATTTTAATTTTGTGTATTTGAGATTTTTAATAAATAATTGCATTGCCATCTAACTTCTTTTTAATCTGTATATGTTGTTATAGTTACCATTGGAGTTTGTGTGTTCTTTGTCCTCGGTCCCACATAGTTTATTGGTTTGATTCCTTGCGTAGAAGACCAGACAAAGAAACAAAAAGCGTCTTCAACACGTAAGTTATTTTTTTGTATTTCATCCTCTCTTGATTCTTGACTTAAATGAATTATTCTAATTTATGTTGATTTTTATTTTAATGATAGGGCATGCCAGACGTATCGAGTGCTTGGCGGGCTATGCGATCATAAAGGTGGCAAAGACCTGAAATGATTGTTTCTAAAGGTACGTAATTTCAAATCAAGTTCTTTTGATTAACGATCGTTTTAGATATGCCTTTATTGATTTTATCCATTTGCTTTTGATTTATAGTGCCCTCAACAACCTGGCAGCTGGGAATGTGGATACTATGTCTTACTTTATATGTTTAACATCATTAAGAGTGGCATTACGACAGATTTTGAACAAGTAATCGCTTCTTCATTCTCAAAGGATAATATTTTTTGGTGTTGTAATTCAATGGCAAATTAATTCATTCACTTGATTCATTATTTCATCTAAGCTTATTTTCTAATTTGCAGATTTTTGACAATGAAGATGCCTACTTATATGAAGACATAAATATGATCAGAGACTTTTTGGCTGGACATCTTCTTCAACGTATACAAGAGTAAAGTCTTTAGTAGTTTGTGTAGGACAAACTTTTGTGGTGGTTCTATATATTGTACATATAATTAGCGTTGTTGTTGTTGGATATAGATTGTTGTGTAGTTTGTGTAGTTTGGTAGTTAATTAGTTTGCTACTCCTGAAAGTTATTACATGTAGAGCCTTGGGGGTTGATCACTGTGTTTCAAGGTATTACTCCTCCAGTCTGAGCTTGTGTGCTACTCTTGCTATCTGCTAGTAGCTGTGTAACTAGCTACTAAATCCCTGGTCATTGTTTCCATTAGCATAACAGAGGCAAGAGTGTGTCATGGTAGCTATGTCTTCTGTTGTTTCCATTAGCATAACAGCGGCATATAGATT
This sequence comes from Inga leiocalycina, assembly GCA_963242795.1. Taxonomy (NCBI): domain Eukaryota; kingdom Viridiplantae; phylum Streptophyta; class Magnoliopsida; order Fabales; family Fabaceae; genus Inga; species Inga leiocalycina. The sequence continues at coordinate 68,929,135 of OY725325.1, forward strand.
GTTGTTTCCATTTTGCTGAACTACTGTTGTTTCATTCTGTTGTTTCCATCCTATTTCTGCAGTTTAAATTTTTCAGAAAGTTATATATATATATATATATATATATATATATTAAAAAAGGCCATTAAAAAAAACTTTTAACGTCCTTAAAATAAAAAGGGACGTAGAAACAAGTTATTCGTTAGTTTAGACGTCCCCAGTTTGAACTGGGGAGGTCTAAAGTCACTTTAGACATCCCCAGTTTGGAAAGGAGATGTCTAAAGGTACATTTTTTGCACCTTTATACATCCCCAGTCAAAACTGGGGATGACTGGGGACGTCTAAAGTTAGTTTTGACTGGGGACGTCTAAAGGTGATACTTTAGACATCCCCTATCCAAACTGGGGACGTCTAAAGTGCCCCTCAGACTTTCCCCAGTCTGAAGTGGGGACGTCGAAAGTCATGCCCATAAATGTCCCTTGTTTTACGGACGTTATTGATATTTTTTTCTATGTCCCTTAGATAGACGTCTCCTTGTTTTTAGACGTTAAAAGACCCAAAAAAGGGAAGTTAAAAGCATTTTTCCTAGTAGTGATAATTCCTAAAGCTACAGATTATGCATTTAAAGCAATCAGGTTTTGGTTTTAGAAAGAGAGGGAGAGACCAATGAGTTTACCAGTCCTGATTGATTTGAGACAGAATGCTCCATCTACGTACACTCCTTATAGGCTATGGCTAATGTTTCATTAATTGGCTTTTGCTTTTGTAACCTTTATCATCTTTGAGCCTCATGTATCCGCAAGGGGTCAACAAATGTACTTTATGGATTGACTTGGTTCCTACATTTCAACGTGGGGTTTTTACTTGTTAGTTACATAGTTTATAGAGTACTATTTTAACAAATCATGAATTCAATCAAACTTGTATATTTAAGGTAAATCTAACATCATGAAGTATTTTCTCATGTGTGTTCAGTATTCTAAAGAATTTTATAGTTCATCTAGCACTCAGAAGTATTTTTTCAAGTGTGTTCAACACTCCAAAGTATTTTGTGGTGCAAGTTTACCCATAAAGTGTTTTTTAGGATCAATTTTAATCTTGTCATTAAATTCCAAAATGTCCTTTAAGTGACAATTCATTCAACACCCTAAAATAATTTTTTTAATAGAGTGCTAGATAAACCACGAAATACTTTAAAGTGCTCGATATACCTGAAAAAATATTTGCGGGTGCTAGGACAGTGGACGTACATAGTAAAATACTTGAAGGTGGTAAACCTTAACCCTGTATAAATCAGAAAAGGAAACCTCCTCGAACAAAAATTCAATAGATATAGTTGTTTGATTGTATATATTGCAAGATAGACTCTTTAATGAAAACACAATCTGATCTGAATCAGATTGAAAAGGGCAAGGGAGAAAGATAATGGCAAGAGAAAAAAGTTTAGGTTACGTTGTATATTATTCATTGACGGAGCATTACATATATAGGCCGAATATATGACCTACGGTGATATCAATCTGATAGCGGAAGTTACGGTATAACCACTTACAATATCATAACAGCAATATGATCCCAATATGTAGAGGTACGTACATATAACATGCAATTGACCAAGGTTTCAAATCTAAGTTTGCGCGAACCGAGACAAAACTCCTCTCACACACTTACCTCGTAAATCGTAAAAGCTATTCTCAAAAGTTAATCCAAACACACACTTAAGTCTTAAATGAATTGTAGGGTGGGCCTAAGCCCAGAGATTGTGGACTTTTTTCACTTACAAAAGGCAATGCTGCTTGGCAAGTGGAAGCTCACAGAGCATCAGGGAATGTGAAACCATGTCCCCGGAAATCTCATCTTCTTAACTTGGGAGAGTAAAACAAATATAACACCATAAAACAATCAGTATATTCACAAATTGTTAAAAAAAATTTATTTGAGTTGGGTTTAATTCCCAGCTTGAACAACCCTAATAATTTGAGCACGACAAAGTTTTCCGGATCACTATGCGTCGTTCCCTTAGACATATGTTCCTTGCTATATAAAGAGTTGTATGCATTTCCTGCAAAAAAACTTGTTGGCAAAAACGGAGCTAAAGTATACATTTGATTCTTTATATTTACATTAAGTATCAATTTAGCCTCTTAAGTTTATAAAGTTAATTTTCAGTCTTCTAATGTTAACACCGTCAACTCTTACTAAGGGAAAATGCTAGCATGGCGAATTTAATGCAGACTGAGTAATAAAAGTAGACAAAAGTGGGATTCAACATTCAATCAAAGGATATGCATAGAATGGGTTGAATTTTATCTTGTACTGGCCCACTATGGTGATCGAGCCAGCTTGGCGCCCAAAAGGTTCGGGATTGATTTAAGCCCAACCAAAAAAGAATTTTCGGAATATTAAACAAGTGAAAATTATTTTATTCATCATAAAAATATTATTATCACCATTTAAAACACATTTGTTTTAGAAATAATATCGATCTAAATAATTATCCACTGCTTTGCTTTCAATCCTTAATATAATATCTATTAAGAGGAGTGATAGCTAATTTTACTAGATTAAATAAATTAGTTAAATTAGACATTTGTTAACAATGTCTGTTGGATTTTCCTAAAATATCCTCTTAAATCAATTGCATTGAAAAACCATTTGATACAAACTCCTTTAATGTCATCAATAGGGATTAGTTGGGGAAAATGATAAATATGTGGATAAAGTGGATTGATGTATTACATTTAAGACTAAATCCAACCTTCAACTAGCTTTTATATTAGGGACCGGAGTGGTATTATTTTTTCATAATATTTAGATTAAAAGATAATTTGAAATTTAAATGATTTTAGTAAAATATGGAAAAGTTGAAATCATAAGAAAATCTCTACGATGATAATAAAATCAATACATTACATGAAATCTAACATAATAAAACAATTAGGGCCCGTTTAGTACAATGGAATTGATTTTGATGAAAATAGAAATGGATATAGATATAGAAATGGAAATGGAAATGAGGTTTAAAAGTATGTTTGGTATGTCATGGAAATGAGTACTAATTTATATGTGAAAAGACCAAAATGCCTTTATAATTAAAAAATAAAAAATCTCTCTCCTTTGTAAGAAATTAAAAATTTTAGGCTTATAGAATGAAATTCTAAAGGAAAAATATAAAAAAAAAATTTTAAAAAATTGGAACCCGGACCGAACCGGTTCACAAGTTTCCAGGCCGGACAGGCCGGTCCGGTCCAGGTTCCTGAACCTAGGTCTCATCACAAAAAGGGTAAGGTTGGAATTGAAGACATGGAATTGCAAATCTTAGCTATTTGGGTGGAATTGAGTTTGATGGAATTGGCCCCATTTAGCTTACATATGGAATTAAATTCTATGAGCATTTCTTTGTACCAAACATGCACAACTCATGGAATTAAATTCCAATTCCATGCCTTCAATTCCACCGCACCAAACAGGGCATTAGTACATTCACATTTTTTTTAAAAAAAAAGCATGTTATTTGGAGTGAGTGAGGAAAATAAATAAAGAAAAGCAGATTTGCAAAGTATAGAGGAATGAGGGAGGCCGAGAGGGTGCCGAGGAAAATTACAGGAAGGGGCGCAGCAATTACTACTCCTTCCAGTCCTAATTATAGGACATATTTACTTAATTTTGGAGAAATTAAGGATAGTAGTTAAATTAGTTAATTATATTTATTTTCCTAAAATGCCCTTATTTAAAACTTAAAATTTACAAAAAAAAGTAAAATGGGGGTGTATGTGGTATTAATGAGTTACAAGCATTACTCACTTTATAGAATACATAAGTGTATTCTTAAATTATTATTGTGTTTACTTATTATTGAGAAAGTATTAATAGGGGGTATTTTGGGAAGAAATTGACAAAAATTAGAATTTTGTCCTATAATTAGGACCAATATCAACTCTCAAATGTTGTCCTATAATTAGGACCGGAGGGAGTATTAAATAAGCAAAGTCGTTGGTAATTAACAATGGATAGTTTAAGGATTCAATACCTCATATTGTTAAAAAGAAATCTAAATTGTTTATGATTATGTTGATGTGATTCAAATTTATGAAAATAAATTAAATAAATAGTCCATCATTGTTAATCTTTGACTATTAGAAGCACCTTCAAAAGCTTAGCCTTCACTAAACAGGTACTCAACATATGTAATTTAATCTCCAAGCACAATGTGAGATACACGTATAAGCTTATCTAAGACAATTCGAATTTTAAATTAACTCTAAGTTGTCTTAATTAAATATGATAAATCATCTAATTATACATGCCCTAATTTCGGACCAAAATAAATTATACATGCCATAATCATGGGAAAAAGAGCCTTTCCACTTCCCTTACTGTCCATTTCTTTTTACTACTTTATTCTCATCGTTAGATCAACTTTGAACTGTTGAAATTTAATATTTTATAAAAAAATAAAAAAATATAGAATACTTTAATAAAAGTATAAAGATATGAACTATTCAGATCAAATTTTAATGATTTAAATTTAATTATATACATTTTTTATTATTTGATATTATAATAATATTTTAATATAATATTAAATCTCAACCATTTAGAGTTGATGTAACGGTGAGAATAAATAAATAGAGAAGTGGACAGTAAACAAAATAAAGAGAGAGATAATGTTAGTTTTATGGATTATTGAACTAATCAAGCTTATTGTTTATTGTTCAATAAAGGAGGGTCCGCTGCAGCATCTGGACCGTTGAGATCTGATCCAACGGTCCAGATTTTGCAGCAGACCCTCCTTTTCTTCTTTACAAAGGAGGAAAGCCGGATCCATTGCTGATATATTGCAATTTAATTACTTTTCCCTCCTAACAAGAAAGCATTAATTTGCCCACTCAGATTTGTTTAGTATATGAATTAGTTGGGGGATGAGTCAGTCTCTTTTCTTTAGCATTGTTTCTCGTAGAGACAGACAATTAAACGTCATGGAAAGATATATTTTAAAAGTTTAAAAAAGGATGGGCTGGCCAGCTGGTAAGAAGACAAACGTCATGGCAAGATATACTTATATGATGCGAAAATCACCCTGAAATTCAATGAAAAGAATATAACTATTAAAATTTTTACCATAAGTAATTAAGCATAAAGCAATAACAAGTTTTGATGCATGAATTAAAAGGTCTATACACTTATTATTAAGAATTTGTAGTGATTCCATTCTTCTTTGAGATCTCATTTCATAATACTACCTCCGGTTTTTAAAATAAAAGTTTAGTTGGGGATTGGATTTAATCTCAATTAAATATAATATTTTAATCACTTTGTTTTCCCAAATTTATAATTTTTTTCATGAGTTAATATGATATTTGGTCCCTTAAATTTACCCTTATTTTGGTTTTAGTTTCTAAGTTCCAAATCATGGGTTTTGGTCCCTTAAGGGGCAAAATGATCCAAGTTTTTATTTAATTGTACGGACCAATATTCTAAACAGAATGAAATTCGAGGGACTCAAACGTATATGGTTTCAAACTTGAAATACCAAAACAAAATGAAGGGAAACTTGAGAGACCAAAGATTATAGTATATATTAACCCTTTTGTCCCTAATATATCCATATTGATTGCACATATTAAGGAATTTCTGTCCAAGTGTAATAATGATAAAGATGGTATTTTAGAAAACAAACATATATGTGTTACAAATAACTAACATAAATATGGTATTTTAGAAAAGGATAAAGTACACTTTTGGTCCTTTAAGTTTAGACGAGGTTCCATTTTAATCCTTTAACTTTAAAAAAATATGTTTTTAGTCCGGGGTTTACACCGTTAACATCACTGACGGAAAATGTTGAGTCAGCAAATTTAAAATGCTAACATGTCTCAAGTTTAGTTCTTTAATATAATCACATTTATATTTTAATTCTAAAATCAACCTTCTGAAAAGACATGCCAGCATTTAATTTGTTGAGTCGGCATTATAAATTTGCTGATTTGGCATTTTTTGTTAATAAAGTTAACGGTGTTAACCCAAAAGGACTAAAAAAACACACTTTTTAAAGTAAAAACACTAAAATGGAACATCGTCTGAACTTAAATGACTAAAAGTATATTTTGCCTTCAAAAAAACAAACATATATTTGTTGCAAATAATTAACATAAGTAATTTGATAATTTACTTAATCTACTAAAATTACTGAATTAGACAGCTAGTTCTTATCCTAGGGATATTAAGGATGTGAGGGAGTAATTATATGTGTGCGTGCGTGCGTGAGCGTACATAGCACGATTAAAAAGCATGGGTCCAATACAAAAATTAGAAAAGAAAAGTCTTCCATACAATTACGTTATAAATCCATCGCAATTCTCTAAGGTGAGGGAAAGGTCGTTACAATTAAAACTTAATACGGAAAACTTACTGGAAGCTGGTTCCCGGACTTCTCGCCTGTTTTGTAATATTATTGGTATACCAAATTATACTTGATAATTTGGCTCAAACATTTATGGCAAGTCACCAAGAAGGATCTTCCTCATACTCTTCCAGCTCTGATCCAGCCCGAAGAGCCTGGAAGTATGACATTTTCTTGGGTTTTAGGGGGCGAAGATGTAACCCCCTGCCGTAATTATATCCGAAATACGCAATTAAAGTGAAATAGAGACCAATAATAAACAAATAACAAATTGCAAACCCATCTACCAGACGGGGTTTTCATAAATGCCTTTCAAAATCATTGATAACTTGGTCTCACAGTCACATTCCGAATACAATTACTACGCGGAATATCACATTCATGGGAAATCAGAGTACACAATATAATCCCGGCAATCCCGGGTTCCATACATTAACTCAAAGCCTTATAGGGCATATTCGCCCCTACAAGCCCTCATATGGGGATTACACAAATTCTCATATCAAATATATACTCGAATATACATTCCAACCTACACAATTATATATCCAAATATACTTAATCCCAATCACGCATTGATAACCACCTATCACAAGATTACAACCCGAACGAGTCCCGTCGCCTTTGATTGATTACTCCATCCTCGATCCACCTACCCTGTCTAAATTGTTGGTAGGGGAGGGTGAGATTCGAGAGAATCTCAGTAGGATAACAATATCAAAATGCATGTATGATAGATGTTTAATGCATGACATGCTTGCATCACACAACTCATGATAACACAATGACAATTTGCAAGCTCAATGCTTCGAACAATATACCTATGGCCATAGCATAAATTGAAACATAGCTTCAAATTACACATAATTATGCAAAGCTAAGACATGCACCAACACACTAACACATATATCAAATACAAGCAGAAGAGATATGTTCCCTACATTAACCCTTTTCCGCCTCGAAACGCATGCCTCGATCTACGTGCAAACAGCTCGGGGCTCCATATTCGATCCTACAATGTCAAATGTACTATTTAGACACTTCCATAGTGTTTCTGGGGGTTATATGATTCTATCTTGAAAATTTACCAAAATGCCCCCGGGACCCCGGCCCGACCCCGCCGTACCTGGTCCGGCTGTACTTTTCCCGAAATTTTGACATGGGCTATTCTGACATATTTTCGCCCAAGGAATCCATTTCCGGACTCGGAATTATCAAATTCAATGTCATATTACGAAATTGCCCTTGGCAGCCCTACTTTTAGGGTTTTAGGGGCGTTTCCGTAATTATGCTTTCTCGGCCTTTTCCGAAAAAGTGCCCAACTGTAACCCCACCTATTTTCGCCCACTGAATCCAATGGAATCATCAAATCATTGAAAATCCAACTCTAAGACCCATTTACAATGCTGGCCGAAATATATGGGTTTTAAGGGGAAAATTGGGGTTTTTCGGTTTCGGCTCCGTAAACACGTTCCTTTCTACTCCTAACCACTTTATTGACTATTCCATTAGGTTACAACTACCATTTAGTATCAATTTGGGCAGCATAACCCCTAGGGAAACCCATTTTCCATTTTTACAACCAATGGCAATCCGGCGAAATTTCACCGATTAAATTGCCCACAGCAGCCAGAATAGTCAATATACAAGAGTTTGGAAGTTACCTCAAGCTCCCACTAGCTTTTCCCAAATTTGGCTGAACCCTAGCCTCTTTAAAACACCAAGTTTTGAGCTTCACAACCTTAAAGAATAAAGAGGAGTGGCTTAGAGTCGGAGTTATACGCGTTAGGAGCTAGATCGTCGGAGAAATCGGCTTACCTTGCGAGATTTCTTCCTCTTTTTCTCTCTTTTCTCCAAGCTCTCTCCACGTTTTTTTCTTGCTTCAGCTGCTGTGTGCGACAGAAATGAGCTGAGGAAGATGATAACATATGTAATTCCATGCTGACATCATCTTTTAATGAGATGATGTCATAATTCCCATTTTCGGATTTTCTGGCAGATTTTCTGCCCAAACTTTGAAAAATCATAACTAATTCTAGAAAAATTGAAATGAGGTGATCCCAAAGCCAAATGAAAGGTATTTAAGTCCTCTTCATTGGAAAAATATGATCCATTACTAGAAATCACCACAAAATTCCAGAATTACACAAATTTCATCACTGCCCCAAAACAGAGTCCATTTTCGACCTCAAACTTTGGACAGTCATATCTCCCAGTTCCCAAAACGAAATGGCACAAATTATATGTCCATTTTGAAGCTTGGGATGTGAACTTCAAGACTGGAAAGTTTCATAATTTTCTGACATCATTTTCCTAGTCAAAACATCCACACGAGAAGACTGCCCAGACAGAATTCACACTGGACAGTATTTCCAATTTTTTGCAACCAATGTGTCCAATCCAATTTAAATCAATTCCAATGATTAAATACCACAACATGACACCATTTCCATCACAATATCCCATTCAATTCCTCCCTCTATTCTAAGTCAATTTGGATGTTAATCCACAATTGAACTCAAATACAGGGTTTTGGCGTTGCTCATAACACAAGCGACTACAATCCACTTTATATTCTCTAAAAGGGTTCATTAATCACTAACCACGTCCACTTTTGTAGTCATTAACTCCTAATCACAATTTGGGATCTTGCTAAACCGGGGCTTAGCAATCCACTAATCTCAGGCTTATTCTCTAGCCTCGAGTCTCAAAATTTGGGGTGTTACATTTCTCCCCCCGTTCAATAAATTTCGTCCTCGAAATTTGTCATACCACTTAATCCAAAAACTACGGATGCTTCTTCACGACAGCTTCCGTTTCACAATTCATTTCATATTGGGATGGTCCCTTCTAGACCACCTACACAATGGAGCGTCTCAACTTGATTCTTGTAAGAATCTTAAACCATAAATGCAACCCTTGTTGCCATAACCTGCAATCGGCCCATATCATGATTGCTATACAACCACAATCATCATACTATTTCCAAACAAGTGCAATCGCCTCCACATACGATTGCCACACACTCTATCACCACATAACCACAATCATCGCAAGGCCTCCTCATTCATGAGTGGCTAGCGCATCTCAGTATTCGGTGACTCTAATTCATGAGCCATATCATAAGATCTCGGCAGTTAGGTGGCACAGGCCTCCAATCTACTTAACTCAATCTAGTGATTCCATCCTGGAATAACTCAACCACTTCGCAACTCATTTCATAACAACAGCTGCAGCCGTATACACAAGCACTTATGCTTTTGCTGTATCCACTTTCACAGCATTACCCTCACCCGTACACCCACCAATGATTCCACTAGTGGTAACCGAGACTTTCGGGTATCCATAACAATCACATTGCCGTATCAAATTCCACGGCATTACCCTCACCCTTCCGGGACTTTTGGGTCTCAATCACAATGTTCTCGACAAATTCACATTGATGCGTGACGATTGTCACAAAACGACAGCACCAACGGCTGTATACACAATTATACGTAGCTTTAGCCACTTGCACACATATCACATTGCAAGTATACCTCGGGTTCCGCCGCTTGCATAAATACGACAACTTCTCGCTGTCTCACAAATACACATTGCCCTTCCGGCATTCTCATCACAACACATATCACATCAACACACATCGCAGATTCTAATTTTACGCACCGCCTTTCGGCCTGGGGTCAACACCGGTGCAACCAACGTGGTGGCTAGCCAGGCTGGCCATGCCGGGGTAATTGTCCTCACAACAAGAATCCCCGAACATGTAGTCGAATTAGCCATCAGCTGAATTAGTTCTGCTCTACTACACAATAATACCTCAGTCCCAGCTTATCCACAATGTTCACAGATTCACAATCACACTCCACTCTCATCCCCTTTCTCCGCCGAGAAGACACACAGTCTTGACCCGAACCGTTGTTAGCTACTCAGGGACTATCGACGTGGCAGTGCACACACATAGCTATTCAGGCTCACAATAGTAGATCCATAATCACACCCTACCCTCATCCCCTTTCTCCGCCGGGAAAACACACAGTCTTACCCGAACCGTTGCTAGCTACTCAGGGACTATTGGCGTAGCGATGCTCACACATAGCCTTTCGGCTTCCACATCACACTCCACCCTCATCCCCTTTCTCCGCCGGGAAAACACACAGTCTTACCCGAACCGTTGTTAGCTACTCAGGGACTATTGGCGTGGCAGTGCATACAAATAGCCTTATAGCTCATACAGCTAACCGGCTTTCACAAATGGCTCGTCGGCCTCACAAATAGTCTGTCTCCCGTAAACTACCGCCCCGAAGGCACGGTCCTCCGCCATAGGAATCACCCCATGCGGCCGCAGGTAAGAGACTCACAAATAGCCGTCACACCCCACCGCCGTCTCACCCCACCGGGCCACAACGGTTGGTGCCCTCTCCCACCCATCGGGTGCGGAGAGGCTGGGTACACTACGTCGACCCAGGACTCACAATGCACAATTGTAACAAGCTGGAACCAGGCATCTCAACAACTTCACTTTCGACATCTCAAATTCTTTTCACATACTGAGATCCTTCAAGACCTCTCTTTACAACACAACTTGACCCCGAAGTTTTACCTTCCGAAACCATAGTTATCATATCATTCTCACAGCAACCTCGAGTCTTTGCTCAACACAGTTTTCAAATGTATTACATTCCCACGCTTCCGCTGCGCACTCTGAGGTCTATCTCCTCATATATGCTATAACAATGTCAAGTTGATGTAACAGGAGTCCCATAAGAATCTCCCACCACAACTGACAACATTCACAACATATATTCATCTGCGTCAGACCTTGGCCCGATTCAACTTGAATCATTCAAAGCCATAACCAGCACTTCGTTGAGATCCCATACTCTCAACGTTCCCAGAGCTCTATTCTACCATACAACGTCATGGCGAGTGCATACTAAGGTTTGTCGTCACGGCAGCTGCACACTAGGGTTTGTCGTCACGGCGGCTGTCATAAAATTTTTTTTAATATTGTCACACCCCTTCAGAGTGCCCACCCCCCTGGTTAACTACGTACCAGGGCTCCACTGGCCGGCCCTTACACTGAGCCTGGCAGGCAGCTGGGTTACTCACATTTCACCCAGGACTCACATATCCCCCGTATCTCCACCGCCCCGAAGGCACGGTCCTCCCACTGTGTGCCATACACACCCCCAGTGGGCCGCAGGTGATAAACACACAAATAGCCTCTCCGATCAGACGTCACCGTAGGTAGCCCTCTCCGATCAGAACTCCCCATAGGTTGCCTTCTCCACTCCGAATCCTCGTAGGTAACTCTTTCAAATTCAAATTCTCTGCAGAATCACTTTTCCCTGTGCTAGATTAACACTAGCAAAATCAGGATACCTAATACACATTTCAATGCCAATCTAGTACCATATCCTAGTACCACAGACCATATAGGTCATATCAACCTCCTAAGGACCAGTTTGACTATTGAGTCTGATCCTTGGATCACAATTCATCTTTCAAACCTTCAACCTCAGTTGAACCGGGAAATCACTTCCCTCATTTCCACGGAGCATCACAACTCCCACACAAATCCAAATATCTTTGCCAGCCTAAGGCACCATGGTCCCTTAGGTCTTAAGGCCTTTATACACACAAGCTCAGTATGACATCACTACATGTAACATCATACCACCTAGGGTTTCTCACCCAACGTCTAGGTTAGTCACGATACCTAGAATCTCAATATCACACATCTAGGAAATCATTTTCCTTAGTTCTCTAATCAGACGATGGGTCTGATTACCTCCACCTCCAAGTCTATATCTCAAATCCTCAGGTGAATCATACTGACTCACCATATCCACAACACAAATAATGTATACACACATCCCTTAAACTCATATATCCACAAACAACAGGGACCATAATGTGTATACCACAACAAACAAAGTCATCTCCTATGACTTAAGGCAGCAACTACTGCCATTATCCTAGCAAATTCCCATGTTTGCCAGGAACTACAGCTCTGATACCAAAATGTAACCCCCTGCCGTAATTATATCCGAAATACGCAATTAAAGTGAAATAGAGACCAATAATAAACAAATAACAAATTGCAAACCCATCTACCAGACGGGGTTTTCATAAATGCCTTTCAAAATCATTGATAACTTGGTCTCACAGTCACATTCCGAATACAATTACTACGCGGAATATCACATTCATGGGAAATCAGAGTACACAATATAATCCCGGCAATCCCGGGTTCCATACATTAACTCAAAGCCTTATAGGGCATATTCGCCCCTACAAGCCCTCATATGGGGATTACACAAATTCTCATATCAAATATATACTCGAATATACATTCCAACCTACACAATTATATATCCAAATATACTTAATCCCAATCACGCATTGATAACCACCTATCACAAGATTACAACCCGAACGAGTCCCGTCGCCTTTGATTGATTACTCCATCCTCGATCCACCTACCCTGTCTAAATTGTTGGTAGGGGAGGGTGAGATTCGAGAGAATCTCAGTAGGATAACAATATCAAAATGCATGTATGATAGATGTTTAATGCATGACATGCTTGCATCACACAACTCATGATAACACAATGACAATTTGCAAGCTCAATGCTTCGAACAATATACCTATGGCCATAGCATAAATTGAAACATAGCTTCAAATTACACATAATTATGCAAAGCTAAGACATGCACCAACACACTAACACATATATCAAATACAAGCAGAAGAGATATGTTCCCTACATTAACCCTTTTCCGCCTCGAAACGCATGCCTCGATCTACGTGCAAACAGCTCGGGGCTCCATATTCGATCCTACAATGTCAAATGTACTATTTAGACACTTCCATAGTGTTTCTGGGGGTTATATGATTCTATCTTGAAAATTTACCAAAATGCCCCCGGGACCCCGGCCCGACCCCGCCGTACCTGGTCCGGCTGTACTTTTCCCGAAATTTTGACATGGGCTATTCTGACATATTTTCGCCCAAGGAATCCATTTCCGGACTCGGAATTATCAAATTCAATGTCATATTACGAAATTGCCCTTGGCAGCCCTACTTTTAGGGTTTTAGGGGCGTTTCCGTAATTATGCTTTCTCGGCCTTTTCCGAAAAAGTGCCCAACTGTAACCCCACCTATTTTCGCCCACTGAATCCAATGGAATCATCAAATCATTGAAAATCCAACTCTAAGACCCATTTACAATGCTGGCCGAAATATATGGGTTTTAAGGGGAAAATTGGGGTTTTTCGGTTTCGGCTCCGTAAACACGTTCCTTTCTACTCCTAACCACTTTATTGACTATTCCATTAGGTTACAACTACCATTTAGTATCAATTTGGGCAGCATAACCCCTAGGGAAACCCATTTTCCATTTTTACAACCAATGGCAATCCGGCGAAATTTCACCGATTAAATTGCCCACAGCAGCCAGAATAGTCAATATACAAGAGTTTGGAAGTTACCTCAAGCTCCCACTAGCTTTTCCCAAATTTGGCTGAACCCTAGCCTCTTTAAAACACCAAGTTTTGAGCTTCACAACCTTAAAGAATAAAGAGGAGTGGCTTAGAGTCGGAGTTATACGCGTTAGGAGCTAGATCGTCGGAGAAATCGGCTTACCTTGCGAGATTTCTTCCTCTTTTTCTCTCTTTTCTCCAAGCTCTCTCCACGTTTTTTTCTTGCTTCAGCTGCTGTGTGCGACAGAAATGAGCTGAGGAAGATGATAACATATGTAATTCCATGCTGACATCATCTTTTAATGAGATGATGTCATAATTCCCATTTTCGGATTTTCTGGCAGATTTTCTGCCCAAACTTTGAAAAATCATAACTAATTCTAGAAAAATTGAAATGAGGTGATCCCAAAGCCAAATGAAAGGTATTTAAGTCCTCTTCATTGGAAAAATATGATCCATTACTAGAAATCACCACAAAATTCCAGAATTACACAAATTTCATCACTGCCCCAAAACAGAGTCCATTTTCGACCTCAAACTTTGGACAGTCATATCTCCCAGTTCCCAAAACGAAATGGCACAAATTATATGTCCATTTTGAAGCTTGGGATGTGAACTTCAAGACTGGAAAGTTTCATAATTTTCTGACATCATTTTCCTAGTCAAAACATCCACACGAGAAGACTGCCCAGACAGAATTCACACTGGACAGTATTTCCAATTTTTTGCAACCAATGTGTCCAATCCAATTTAAATCAATTCCAATGATTAAATACCACAACATGACACCATTTCCATCACAATATCCCATTCAATTCCTCCCTCTATTCTAAGTCAATTTGGATGTTAATCCACAATTGAACTCAAATACAGGGTTTTGGCGTTGCTCATAACACAAGCGACTACAATCCACTTTATATTCTCTAAAAGGGTTCATTAATCACTAACCACGTCCACTTTTGTAGTCATTAACTCCTAATCACAATTTGGGATCTTGCTAAACCGGGGCTTAGCAATCCACTAATCTCAGGCTTATTCTCTAGCCTCGAGTCTCAAAATTTGGGGTGTTACAGAAGACACCCGTAGAGGTTTCACAAGCCATTTATATCATGCATTAATTAGGAGTGGATTCAGAGTTTTCAGAGACGATGAAGAACTTGGAAGAGGAGATTTTATCTCACAGGAATTGCTGCAGGCAATTGAAGAATCTTGCATTGCAATTGTTATTCGATCTCTCTGAAAATTATGCATCTTCTTCATGATGTCTAGATGAGCTGCAACATATTCTTGCCTCAAGAAACAATCTGGGTAAAATAGTTTTGCCCCTCTTTTATGATGTAGAGCCATCTGATGTAAGGAATGAATGAGGCCGCTATGGTGAAGCTTTTGGCAAACTAGAAATGAAGTTCCCAAAAGGGCAATCTGTCAGACTTGAAAGGAAGTTCCAAAAAGACCAATCAAAGGGGAACAAATGGAGGGATTCTATAACAGAAGTGGCTAATTTATCTGGTTTTGCCTCCCGCCAATATCGGTGAGTTTCTTAATAATAAAATTGAATAACTGGTATGTAACCCCCTACCTTAATAGCTAAATTTATAGTTCGAGAATGCGTCATTAAGTTGAAATAGAGACCAGTGGTTAATTTAAAACTTTTCCAAAACTTGTTTAGTGCGGTCTCACGTTCACATCTCGAATATAATTGGTCTGTCCAGTTTGGTTTCATTCATACATATAAGAGTGCAACCAAAAATTCCCGACAACGCTCAGGTTTCGTCACTTAATAAAAGGGTTTACAACGCTTAGTTTCCCATACAGGGGATTACACAACACTATTCAATATATACAACATGTGCAACTAATCCCCAACAAAATATGACAACCAACTACTAAAATTAAAACTCCTAACTAGGAGCTCTAACCGCCCTTCGTCACTTGCTTTTCCTTTGAACTGCTCGCCCTTGCTGTAGGTTAATTATTGGAAAGAATGAGATTCAAAAGAATCCCAGTAGTAACAATTCACTTATAACATGTACAATCACAAAGCATGTAAGCAAATCACAACAACAACAACACAACAGCATTTTTGCAACAGCTTTCGCTGCATTCACAACGGCATATTTCACGACAGCATGTTTCACAACAGCACAACAACGGCATTTCACAACAGTAATGTTACATCACAGCATATTCAATGAAATGACATACATGCAAGGCATCATACACATAATAAGAGAAAGAGTCACAATCTTGTTCTTTCCGCTCGTGCACTGGCACTTGTTTATTATGTGTAAGGCAAATGTCAAATCCTATAATTAGAATTACGGGCGACAGGTTATTACTTAATCCAATTCTTTAATTCAAACACTCAAGTTGGTTATCATTAGGGACATTTAATCAAATCAACTAAGGAGTTAAAGTGGTCAATTAACCTAAAAGACCAATTCCTAACCTCAAAGTTCAACAATACTACATTATGCCATTACATCTTCAATTTTCGCATAAGAGACCAAATCTGCCAGAATTTTCTCCAGATTTTAAAAAATCATAACTAATTCTACAAAAATTGAAATGAGGTGATCCCATGTCCTATAGAAATCTATTGAAGTCCTCTTCATAGGAAAAATATGAATCATTACTGGAAATCACCACACAATTCCAGAATCACACAAAATCCCCACTGCTCCGGAATTAAGTCCAGTTTCGACATCAAACTTTGGGCAACCAGAACTCACAGCTCAAAAAATGAAATGACACAAATTATATGTCCATTTTGAAGCTTGGAATGTGAAATTTAATACTGGAAAGTTTCATAATTTTTAGAGATCATTTGGTTATCCAAAAACACCACACAAGTAGAGTACCTCGCTGGAATCCTGTTCAGGCTGAAAACCCAAATTTACACTGAGTTTCAATGACCCAAAATTCACAACCCAGGGCTATTCCCACATAATTTTTCATGTAGAACACAATGGTAACATCAAAATTAACAAATTCCAACTCATTCTCCATGTCCTGTTTTGGCAGAAAATTCAAAATAAATCCCAACAATTACCAATTTCTAATTTCAGCATCAAACTTATGTCAAATGGTTTCCAATCGTCATAAACCATCAATAACATAACCAAAGCATCATGAATTACCCAAACCCTTGTTTAGCCAAAATCAGGGCAGATTTACACATGCCAAAATTCTCATTCAACCAACACAACCAATAGCTCAAATTGATGCTAATACTCACCTCTTGCTTCTCCTTAAGTTCTTTCTTTGATTCTTCAGCTTTTGTTCTTGCAAGGTGGCTGAAAACTCCTCTTCTTCAAAAACAATAACCATAAAAATGAAGCTAAGGAAGAGAGGAACAAGTTTCATGAAGGACTCTTGAGCCATAGATGAGGTTAAGGAGGTGAAAATTAAGGTGGAAAGTCTCACCTTTTCCTCTCTCTTCCTTCTCTTTCATTGGAGCTGCAGCACCGACTTGGAGAGTGTGAGAGAAAGTGATAAATGATCAGTTTTTTCCTTTCCCTTATCACTTAAAGAGCTGACCGAAATATGGGACTTGAAAGGAAAAATGATCTATCAAAATTATCACACTTCCACCTCCTCAAAATAATATATTTTAATAGCTTTAACATGTGCCAAATAAATTGAGATCCTCATCTTTTCTCTTTCCATATACTTGGCCGAAAATTGCTTCTTGTTTTAACTAAAAAGAGACTTTGAATTATCCTATCTTCCTCCTCCACATATTTTACTTAGAGTTGCAATATTTGACCATAAGACTATTTTTCCATCACCTTTTCTCTTCCTTCATCTTAACTTGACCGAAACTACACCTTAAAGAGGCTATATACATTTGATTTAATTCCCTCTTCATTTTCCTTCATGTTGGCCGAAATTATTGACTAAGTCCTCATCTCCTTACTTGGTCTTTCATGTGTTTCTCTTTCTCTCTTTATTGCACCGAAAATAGCTCTTAAAGTAACCAAAAGAAAGCTTCTTGAATTATCAATATTTACCTCCTTACTTTAGTTGTAATTGTTGACTAAATTCAACATACTTTCTTTTCCTCTTCATGCCATACGAATTGTAGCCCATGGAATAGCCAAAAGGGCTTCTTCAATTTATCCTAATTTCAACTCTTCAAATATTACTTCTTTAGTTGAAATTGTTGACATAGTCATCATCTTTTACAACTTGGTCAAATTGCCTTCACATGTCATATGTAATAGCCTATATTGTTTCCTCTTGTCATACATAAGTCAATGGCCCTTTGAAGAAGAAGATGATCTTGTAAAATATCATCTTGCAATATAATATTAAATTGCCAATTTTGCATATGAAACTTGACTAAAGTCATAACAAAATTTTCCATATGTAATTATGTCATTAATCCCACCATCTATTTTGTACATTTAGCCCTTGAGTACATCTTAGGATATTACATGGTACTTCTTTTGGTCATAAATATAAATATAAGACAGAGTTGACTATTTTGGAGATGTTAAGAAAGCTAATTAATTTACTTTAAAATATTTATATTTGTTATTTTTTCTTCAAACTATTTTTCCTAACTTATAAAATGATATATAATCTATGAATATATAACATATGATATAACTAAGTAACTTATTTAGTTTCTTTAATCTCTCCAAAAAAAAGTTAACTCTATCTTGTAATTTAGGATCAGAGGGAGTATATAATATTTGTGTCAAATCATTGAGCCCTTCATGTAAAGGTGCATCCAAGATACTTGCATGCTCCGGCATGTTATTTTCATAGATGAAAAATTTTAGTTGAGAGAGTAAGAAAATTAATAATTAATTCTTACTATCAGATACCTAAATCTTTTTATTATTCATCTAGTTTTTCAAATATATTATTTGTTTGAAGAAAATGAAAAGTTCACTTCATGGTTATTATAAGTTGCAAATATTTATTATAAAACATTTTAAAGACAAAAATCTATATATCTAGCTAATATGGAATACAATTTTTTGTCGGTTTTTCTTCGGTTATTTTTTTTGTTTCATTATTTTCTTATTAAATTTTATGTAGGACCCATGGTTTCTAAAAATTTATGCAAATTGCACACAGGCTTAACATTTGGTTATTTTCTTAAAGTCAAGCAATTTATTCTCAATTAAAATATTATTTATATTGTAATTTCTCTCATATTACTTAAAGTTTTGTTTTTGCATTTAAAATTTGTGTTGTTCAAGCTAAGATTGTTCTCCAAACTAAAATTTTTATATTTATAATTAAAACCAATGTAAAAAACAAATTTTATAACTTGTTGCACTATTCATTCATAAGTAATAGATAGATAGTGAAAATTTTTAAAACCAATGTAAAAATGTATCACAAGTGTAAAAATGTGTTTAGTTTTTGTCATCTGTACAAAAGAAAAGGACACACATGAGGACTCGTGCACGGGTAGGCCCAACAGAAACTTAGAATGGAGCTCCCTTCTTGAATTTTTAGATCAATTAGGGTTTATTTGGCTCACCGATGGGGAGAGATTTTAATATTACATAATTTAGATTGATGAGAAAGTAGAGGAAAGATTTAGTGTTACTTTATTTGGTTCAAGAGGGAAGGGGTAGGGGAGGAAACATAGGAAAATTGGCCATAAATCCCCAATTGAAAATTTATTTCGTAGAGAATGAGACTTGACATCATGGGAATTTGCAAGGTCTTAAATAAGAGTCATGAGAGGAAGAACACTCCTATGCAAAGTAATTGGATATTCGGGATGGCTAGTTATTCATTATGGAAGCTAATCACATATTTGAAGAAGCCACTTACACATTAGGGAAGTTAACTGCATCTTCGGAAGGTAATTCCATATTCATGTGCCAAAAGGCTTTTAGGCATATACATCTTTTCTGAAAATGCTTAAATATAAAAAATTTTCTACAAATAGCCTCCCCTAATATGCAATTACCTTCCATGAAACAATATGCAATTAGCTTCTTGAAATTGCAGTTGGCTTCCATAATGCACAAGTGGTCTCCTGGATGTATAAATATTAACAATCCAAAAGAAAATTGATACTACCTCCGGTCCTAAATATAGGACAAAGTTTGTGGTGCAATTTGCACCACAAACTTTGTCCTATATATAGGACCGAAGGGAGTAGTAATTTGCATGACACGTTTAATGGTGAAAGGTGAAGTGATATGATGTGATTAGAAAATTAATCCAAATATATGATCACTATATATATATTTCATGTGACGGGGAAAAATTGTGCTTGTAAGACCGAAGCCGGACTTATTGATGAGGTGGTTGAACATTTATGTAAACTTCGTTCAGAACTGCCGCCTATGAGTGTAAGTGAAGCACTAATTGGAATTGAGTGGAGAGTAGACCATATGCTTTCAGTGTTAAGGATAGGTTTGGATAATGTTCTGTTAATAGCATATTTGAAGACACCGATCAAGGAAAGAGCACATTAGGACATTGTTTGTAACAGCAAGTGCACAGATCTTGTCAAGTAGTAAAATGATAAGTAAAAATCGTTCCCATGAGAACTAAGGCGAAAGCGGAGTAATCATCACAAATATGCTATCAATTAAGTGGAGTAAAACCAATTGAAAAGTTTTGCTATTTCCAAATTCAATTGTATCAAAATGAAAATTAATTGACCAAAACTAAATTGAAAATCTACTTCAAGACAAGAGGAGTATAGGATTATTTCTCACCATTGTAATTCCGGAGCTTTAAATAATTACCACTCCATTAGTGATTAAATGACATTAAATATTAGTCTAAGGTTCAAAAGCATTTGATTAAGCTTTCTCAAGTTAAAACGAAATTTATATCCTCAATTAACATGCACAATCTCTTGCTACAGTTAAGAGAAAATAATCATTAAGCAACAACCTTAATTTGACAATGCTAGGTTAGTAACTATATCTCTATGTCATTAACAAACCATCCATTTAATTCTTAAACTTCAAGTTTAGCATAATTTTACCAAAGTTCTACAATTAAATTAACTCCCTCAAGCTTAATTTAATTAAACAAGGCAATCTAAATGGTGGCTAATCACATAGAAGCATTAGACATAAGACAAAATTAACCCATAATTATAATTAATAACTAAAGAGAGTAAAAACAAGTCTCAATTCTTACAATGGTTTGAAATAATCCTAATACAAACTAGCTAACCACACAACATCATCTCAGCACCAGCAACAATAAATTCAGAGCTCAAAGCCATAAAGGAAATCAAAGGGAAATGAGTAAAGATAAAACAAACAGCCCCCAATAAGAGCATTGAATAGTATTGCTCTGGCTCTTCCCTCCTCTGATTCAAATAGCTGACCACATCCCCCCTTCCTCCTTGCTCTTGCATTCTGGTTCAGGGGGTGAAGAAGGTGACGGCTCCTCGCTAATGATACTCTGGAGAAGTGATGAAGAAGATGGTTGATGGAGGAAGATGATTGGGCACCGTCGGCCTCCTCTCTCCTTCACTGAAAACTGTGGGTCTCCTTCTTCCTTCCTCTCGCTGCTCACGCCTGAGAAGAGGAAAAACTAGCAGCCCGACGGCATGGCTCACTGAAGGAAAAGAAAACCCCTAGAAATCGAGCCCTCTCTTCTCTACTGCAGAACAATTGTTCTTCTCCGGTTTCTAGGGTGTTGATGCCGATGAATAGTGGCCGCTTCTCCAAATCCCATTGTGCTTCCCTTTTCTTTTAGGTTTCCCCTTTTCTTAATTGCCAAAACGCTGTCGCATGGTCAGAATTCCCTAATCTTCCATTCATCAAAACGACATCACATTCACTGGTCCTTTAAGTCAGCTTTCATATTCATCAAAATTCAAAATCACCTCTTAAACATGTTGGCATAGTGGCATATACTGCATGAGGGAGGAGAAAAAAGAAATTGAAATTAAAAGGTAAATAATAATAAATCATCTTTTCTCTCTCTCATTTTTTTTACTTCTAATTTATTATCATTTACTTATCTAATCCTAAACTATTCCTATTTAATTTAAAATTATGATATTTTCAATAAAATCCCCTAAATAATGTACCAAATCAGTATCTTATCAAAATCTCTAATAAATCCCTTTAATTTAACATTGATGACTCCCCAAATATGCCAAAATATATCTCAAGTTCTATTAAAATTGGGGAGTCATCAGTGGCATTTTCCAAAATAGAAAGGCTATGCTTATCCTTGACGATGTAAATCATTTAAGCCATTAGATAATTTAGTTGGCAGTCAGGGGTGGTTTGGTCATGGGAGTAGAATAATCATAACAACCAGGGATGCTGGCTTGCTGAGATCTCATCCAGTGGATGCAAAAAGACTTCTCGGAGTGGATGAAATATATGAGATTAAACCAATGAACCATGGTGAATCTCTTCAGCTCTTTTGTCAAAAAGTAATTAGAGGAGATCCACCTACAATGCGTTTCTTGGAATTGACTGAATCAGTGATTATTTATGCAAATGGCCTTCCTTTAATTTAGCTCTTTGTGTTTTGGGTTCCTTCTTTTCAGGACGAAGGGAAATAGAATGGGAAGATGCTTTGAAAATGTTGAGAAAGGATTCAAACAATGATATTTTTAAAGTGCTTAGGTTAAGTTATGATGTGTTAAACCACGTGGAGAAAACCATATTTAGATATTGCATGTTTTTCAATATGCGGGGCAAGGATGAAGTAACACAAATATTGGAAAGCTGTGGTCTTAAGGCAACAATTGTTATGAAGAGTCTTATTGACAAATCATTGCTAGTTGAAATTGAGCTTGGCAATATCAAGTACAGATGCATGATTTAGTATAAGAAATGGGTAGACTTATTGTTTCTGATGAACCCCCTTATCACATTGGAAGGAGCCGCAGACTGTGGTATTCTCTTGACATTGATCAAGCACTAAAGAGAAATATGGTGAATAATTAATTTTTGAGAAATAGGGTTGAGGTGCAATTTTGATAAGGAAGTTTTTCATCTTGAATGTAGTCTGTCACATTTAAGTTTTAAAAGGTGCAAAAGTATATACAATTTTTTAAAAACAAAGCAATTTTAGAAATTCCATTAAATTGGCCTAAATTTCGGTCATTTTTTAATGGGAAAAATTCCAAAAAACTACATTGAAAAATGGAAAAGGATATTTCAGTACTTTGAAAATGGGAAAGGACAATTCAGGTGGGTGTCAGACGAGCAGAGGAATCTGTCCCTTTGAAATCTAGGCCAAATTACGAAAATGCCCTTCAGCCCTTCATCCCCCATTACAGGATAATAACATGATCCTCGTAATTAATAACTCCAGATTCGACATTAACAACTTCAATTTTTCTTTGACAATTAACAAGTTTCATGATCAATAACAACACCTATCTCTTAATTAATAACTCTAGATTCGACATTAACAACTCCAATTTGTTCTTTCACAATTAACAAATTTCATGGCTACTAACAATACCTATCTCTTAATTAACAACTCCAAATTCGACATTAACAATTCCAATTTCTTCTTTCACACTAAACAAGTTTCAGGGCCGATAACAACACCTATCTCGCCATTAACAACTTCAAATTCGACATTAATAACTCCAATTTCTTCTTTTACACTAAACAAGTTTCAGGGCCAATAACAACACCTATCTTGCCATTAACAACTTCGGATTCAACATTAATAACTCCAATTTCTTCTTTCACATTAAACAAGTTTCAGGGCCAATAACAACTCCTTTCTCTTTATTAACAACACCGTATTTTATATTAACAACTCCACTTTCTTCCTCCACTTCAGAATAACAACACCTATATCTTAATTAACAACTCTTGATTCGACATTAACAACTCCAATTTCTTCTTTCACACTTTATAAGTTTCAAGGCCAATAACAACACCTATCTTTTAATTAACAACTCTAGATTCGGTATTAACAACTCCAATTTCTTCTTTTACACTTAACAAGTTTCAGGGCTAATAACAACACTCATCTCTTAATTAACACCTCGAGATTCGAAATTAACAACTCCAATTTCTTCTTTCACAATTAACAAGTTTCAGGGTCAATAACAACACCTATCTCGCCATTAACAACTTCAGATTTACCATTAACAACTCCTATGTTGTTATTTCGACTGAGGGTTGAAGGGCATTTGTGTCATTTGGCTGAGATTTCAAAAGGACAGATTCCTTTGCCCGTCTGACACCCGCCTGAATTGTCCTTTCCCATTTTCAATGTACTGAAATGTCCTTTTCTATTTTCCAATGTAGTTTTTTTGGAATTTTCCCTTTTTTTATGTGGGACCACTTGTCTTTTCTCTCTAGCTTTACAAGGGGTGTTTGGGCAAATTAAATGGAACTACTAAAATTGCACCATTTTTATAAGATTGTGTCTACTTTTGCACCATTTAAAAATTAATTGTGCCAGATGATCATGGCAAAAAATTTCATTATTAAAATTGCACTTTAACCCTTACTAACAATATTGTTGTACTAACTTTGGTGACTAATGTTTCTTATTAGGGAACTGGAGCAACAAAAGGTGTTGTTCTGCCTTTTACTTATGAGAAAGATGAAGCAAATTGGGATCTCCGGCTGCTCATTGTTTTCCAAATTTCCAAAAAACCTTAATAAAAATGAAGTTTAGAAAAGCTTGATGCAAGTGGAACGCTATCGTAGAAGTACCTTCTTCTATTCAATATTTGAAAAATTTAAAGTCATTGGCATTTCATGGATGCAAAAAGCCATCTTCCAACCTAAGTATCTGGGATCAGGGGTGGGTACTGTGCACCTCCCTGATGTGCAGGTGTTGCGCGCCCCATTTGGGGCCCTTCCCAAATGTTTTTTTAATGATTTCTTGGATCATTAGATTCTACATGAAATGGGCGACATTTTGATAAATTATGGGCAAAAAATGGAGTTGTTTTCATTTTTTTATGATTTTCCAAAGATTTAGTGCAGTGTTTTTTGAAACATGGTACAGTTTTTTTTTTTTCAATTTGAGTACTGAATCTTTGAAAAATCATAAAAAATTGAAAACAACTCTATTTTTTGCCCATAATATATCAAAATGTCGCCCATTTTATATAGAATCTAATGATATAAGGAACCATAAAAAATAAATTTGGGAAGGGCCCCAGATGGGGCGCGTAGCAGGCTGCACATCAGGGAGGTGCGCAGCACCCACCCTGATCCCTTCAAAGTTGGGATTATATTGAAATCCAAAGTTGCAGTCTTCTGACTATAATTTTTCTGTTAAATTATTATGATCACACTGTATCTTGTTTTCATACGACAATTCCTAAAGCCTACCAGTCTTTTGTTTGCACTAATCCATGCATATCTTTTGTTGTTAACTATATACAGTTTGTGACTTGATATATTTGTTGGTTTTAGGACGGCCAGCATGCAGAAGGATTAGGGAGAATTACAACTTTTTCAGTGATGACTCCAGGGAGTGATATACCATCATGGTTTGAGAATCAGAATCATCTTAATGTGAATGACAAACATGTGGCTTGTTTAACAATAGACATTCCTCAAGGTGAATGGTTAGGAATTGGGCTGCGCACTGTAATTGATGATAAGATTTGTTTGCCTCGCTGGGGGTTTTATTTTAAGGCGTCAAATGGTATCTATGCATCCGTTCCAGGAAGGACACGTGGACAAGAGAAAGAAATAAAATCTCCTCATCTGTAGATGGTGTTTTGGGAAATTAAAGAGGAAAACAAAGGTAAAGTATCAAGGATTTTTAATGAAATTTGAATTGATTCACATTCATCGCATTATACTCCCTCCAATCCTTAATATGGGATATGTTTGAGAAGTTGATCTTGGTTCTAAATATAAATCATACTTTTTATATTTGTCATTTCCCCCCCTTATTTATCTTGTTGATGCTCTCTCAACAGTAATCAAGGAGGAGAGGGACTGGGGAATTAAGGAAGATGACTAGAGTATTTTAGAAAATGCATGTCATATTAACTAATTTAACTAACTTCCTTAATCTAATCAACTTAGGTAAATATGGCTTATATCAAAGACTGGAAGGAGTATTTCCTGAATCTACTGATCATGCATTTAAACCAATTTCACGTTTGGTTTTAGAGAGAGAAAGACACCAATGAACTTATCAGTCCTGATTTGAGACAAAATGCTACGCCTACGTACACTCCTTATAGGCTATGGCTAGTGATTAATTAATTGGATGTTGCTTTTGGAACCTTCATTATATCTTTGAGCCCAATATACGTATCCGCAAGGGGTCAGCAAATGTACTTTATGGATTAACTTTGTTCTTACATTTCAATGTGCATGGGGTTCTTAATTACTTCTTAGTTAGATATTTTATATTCCTCCGGTCCTTAATATAAGACATATTTACCTAATTTGATTATATTAAAGAAGTTAGTTAAATTAGTTAATATGACATCTTTTTTCTAGAACACCCTACACGTCTCCCTTAATTCCCTCGTTGCCTCTTCTCTTTGATTATTGTTGAAGGAGCATCAATAAATTAAGAAAAGATTGACAAATATATAAACTATGTCTTATATGTAGGACTAAGATCAACTCCCCAAATATGTCTTATATTAAGGACTGGAGGAGTACTATTTTAATTCATTCAAACTTTTATATGAATAGCATGTAATAGTATTTATCAGCTATTGAATAGCAGAAGGATTGTAATAGCCACAACTATCCTCCTATTAGAGGTAATCTTGTTTGACGTTGTTGGGTACTAAACGTGGCCACCTCTTTTAATAGGGACTACTTCATCTTCTTATCCACCATAACTTTGAGACTTGTATAGATATGTATGTGTCGTGTGTGTGTACACACACTTCAATATATATATATATATATTTGTATGATATTTGCAGTTCTATAGATATTAGTGCAGTGGACTTTGAATCTGAAATTCTGTCTTATGTTTGTACTAGTTAAGATGTCAATACAAGGGTGGTCATTACAATGTATGATTCTGCTAGTATATAATTGCAGAGGATCTCAATCAGTAATCAATAATCTATAACTAACATATATCATAAATCAGTTTTATTATTTTGCTCATAGAAGCATGACTTCAAAAATTTGCTTATGGCGTTCTAACTTCTAAACCCACATCAAATGATAGATCCCGCCCACTTCCTAAGAGTCATAGTTTTAGGAAATAAATTGTTATTTTTTTAAAAGCTATTAGCAGCACTCCTTTTGTTCTTTGTATAAAATTCTACTGACTCACCCTAAATATAAGATTTTCTTACAAAATTTATTTATATCTTAGTTTCAGAAATGTCATTGTCATCACTGTCTCTTTCATTCTTAGTTTAGAAAAGAATTTAAATTTTATTTAGGATAATTTTAAAAATATTTTATATCTAACTATTTTTTTAAATCTTATGAAAGTAATTAACAAACGCTTACTAAAAAATTGAAGAGAAAAGCCCCACGTAAATTTATCTATTCCACTCTTCTTTCTTTCATATTTCATTCATGGTTATGTTATTTTAAGAATTTACATTCAGGTTTTGATTCACTTTCTCTCATATCATGTATACTAGCTTCTTGTTGTTGTTGTTGTTTTGGTTTCAACCTTCCGTATCGAGCTTCTTCTTTTTTTTTTTTTTGAGTACAAAGGCAAGCGTAGCTTGAAGATTACAGAAAAAGTGCTAGGAAATATGCACCCCACGTTGATCCGGTAGTATACCACCACATTCTATCACAAAAAGCTAGTTGCATTCCACTGGGGAAGTTCCTAATTCCAAGTACACTTGATTGCTCAAGTGAGCCCTCCTTGCTAGGTAATCCGTGCATCGGACATTCTCCCTATAAGCATGCAAGATCTCCAGATCCCAGTCCATGTAGATAAGCGATCTAGTGTCTAAGATGACGTCATATAGTGGATGAGCAGACCCACAATCAATCGATAACAAATGAATAGCCTGTAGGGAGTCTGTGTACAACCTAATCCTGGTAAATCCCATCTGCTTACATAGTTGGAGTCCACTATGGATTGCATGGATTTTCCGCCGCAGTCAAGGTATTATGTCCCAACTTCTGTTGAAATCCACACATCCAAGTGCCCCGATGGTCACGAATGACTCCTCTGCAAGCTGGATGTCCTCTGCTATCCCTTGATCCATCCACATCCACACGTACATACCCTGGGTCCGGTGGCCTCCAATGATCTTCCCCCCTAACTGGCATCTGGAATATTTGGTGTCGGAAGTGCCCGTTCTCCACTCCTTCGAAGAGGTGATACATACACTTTTGAACAATCAGCTTCGCATCGTCAGCTGTCCCTTCAATTGCTTTACTGCAACGGTGCTTCCACAGAAGCCAACAAATAGTGCTGAACACTTGCTGCCATGGCCACCTAGCCGTCCTCCTGTTCCCTGGGGAACCTTGTGAATTCCATTTCAACCATTCCTGCAAATTACCAAAGAAAAACATACTATGGTATAGGGAGTTAGTTATGGAAAACCACACTCTCTTGGCTTGCTCATAGTCTCTCAAAATGTGAAGGATACTCTCTTCGCTCTCACACTCAAAAGGGCAAGTGTTTGGGATACTCGGGTTAAGCCTCGCTCTCAATTGATTCGTTGGTAGTCTCTCATGGAATACCTGCCACATAAAGAATTTAACCCGCTCAGGAGTTCCCCAGTACCACAAATTCCGCCAGTGAGATTGGTTACCCAGCTCTTGCTGATGGTATATATGATTGTAAGCAGACTTCACATTGAATGTGTCATCCGAAGCCATTCGCCAGTATACCACATCCTCCTCTATTCCACCAGGAGGCATCACCAACATTATCTTCTCCACCACCCAGGCAGGAAGGAAACTCTCCCATTTTCTCCTGTCCCATTGACCTTCCTGCGTAACAAAGGAGTAGACACAGGCATCCAGGTCCACTAAACCCGCACAATTCTCAATGTACTCTTAGCGGTTTGTCCACTGGGGCCCAAAAGTCCTGCCATGCCTTTGTGGACCTCCCATTCTTTAGTTTTCTGCCTAAGCCCTGCTTAAAATCATCCCACACAGCCACTATACCACTCCAAGCGGCTGATTGGTTGCGTTTTCTCTGCACTTGTGCTACACTGTTCATTCCACAAGAGTATTTCATACGCAGGCATTTAACCCACAGAGAATCAAGCTTTGTGATCAATCCCCAGCAAAGCTTTATGAGAAATGCCTTGTTCTGACAATGTAAATCCTTTATTCCCAAGCCACCGTCTGCCTTAGCTCTCTTCAGCACATCCCATGCTATTAGGTGAAGTTTCTTTGATTCTTCATGCTGATTCCAAAAGAAATCCCTACTTATTTTCTCAATGAGTGATAAGACCCCTCTTGGAATCAATGTTGATTGCATCTGATATTGAGGAATTGCGGATAGGACTGATTTAATAAGAACCGTTCTCCCTGCCATACTTAGAAATCTCCCTTTCCAACATGCCAGTTTTGATCTCACCTTCTGAATTAATGGGGCAAAAGTCAACTTGACCATTCTTTTGTGCAGAAGCGGAACCCCCAAGTATTTCCCAAGATTAGCTGTTAGTCCAATCTCCACACTCTGACTCATCTCATATGCCCTATTGAACTGGACGTTCCTGGAGACAAACATTTTTTATTTTTGCAAATTGATTTTATGACCAGACACCTTACAAAATAGTTCCATGATACTCCTCATCTCTTCCATCTGATTGGAGGTGGCCTCACCAAAAAATATCATATCATCAACAAAAAAGAGATGAGATATGGCCGGACCTGCGGAACTCAGGCTTAAAGGTTTCCAATGTCCCATTTCAACTTCCTGATGAATAAGCTGTCCCAAGAGCTCCATACATAGTACAAATAAGTACGGACTCAACGGGTCACCCTGCCTCACTCCCCTAGCAGGTCTAAATTTTTCTGAGGCAACACCGTTCCAAATAATACTCATAGAAGTAGAAGAGACACAAGACATGATAAGATTAACAAAGTCATTTCTCAAACCCAGACTGTGAAGAGTAAATTCCAAGAACCGCCAGTCTAGCCTATCGAAAGCCTTCTCCATATCTACCTTCACTGCTACATAACCCCTCTTGCCTCTTTTATTTCTCATTATGTGAATTGCTTCCTGAGCCATGATGACATTATCAACACCCTGTCTACCTGAGATGAAACTACACTGGTTCTCCACCACGAGGTAGTTCATAACACATTTGAATCGGTTTGCTAACACTTTGCTAACAATTTTGTAGCTCACATTACACAATGAGATAGGCCTAAAATCCCTAAGAGATGAAGGATGGTCAACCTTAGGGATTAGGACTATATTAGTGTGATTAATTGCTTGTATCTCCTCCGGATTCCCAAACATCCTAGATACTAGGTCACAAACCTTTTGCCAGGATGCTATTGTTTGTATCGAGCTTCTTCTTTGGTTCCAGAGTTTCTACCAGAATGCTATTGTTTGATGTCTTTCTTTTGTAGTTTTAATAATTTGCAAGTTTCATACAAGATTATGCATCCCTCTATCCTAGATATGGAAGAGAGATGACTAATTTGTAGAGAATGAAAAAACTCATAAAGTTAGTTATTTGTATAAAAGTGTGTGCTAGTTTGTCTATAATATCGATTTTAATCATTTACATTAAAAATCATTGATTTCGATAGAAAACCTCATTATCATGTGCAATCAACTGGGAGTTTCACTGTTTCATTTATTTCTTGGGTCTTTTTTTTTTCCTTCAGCCCTCTGAAGTAGAAACACATGCCTCAAGCTGCTTGACGACATTGATATCAACAAAAAAAGTTCAAAACGATGATGACCTTCTAGTAACTAAGTCGTCAAGATCTTCAACCACTCCTTCAATGAGAAAGAAGAGACACAATGCTCCATTGCTGATAATGAGGATGTGGGATTGTCTGATATGTCTACCCTACCTTCAGGGCCAACAATGCAATCATAAAAAATATAAAAATAGAAAAATGAGTTCCCATGTGTTGTTTTGAGTTTTCAAATGTAGTCTAGGTTTCGAGTCTAATTTACTTTTAATTGTATTCGGCGTTTTCACATTACATTAGACTATACTCCTATAGTGTGATATATGCCTTTTGTACTTGCCTATTTAAGTTTGATTTTACAATTTTTTGCCACTTATGAATATCCTTTGGTTAGAATATATACATTGAGCTACAGTGAGTTCTATTATATTGAGGAATAATTATGTTTTTGGTTAAAGTTATATTGATTAATAATTCTAAGTGCATACAATATGTTACTGCATTTTGACATTGATAAAAAGTATACAATTTGTCAATTAAAATGCAATTATGTGAATATTTAATGAAAATTAATTTGGGTCAAATATGAGGATGCATGGGGCACTATTCTTGACTTGAGAAATAAAAACTCGGAAGCTTCAAATAAAGAGGAAGAATTGCTAAAATCAACAAAAAAATGTAGTGAAAAAATGAAAGTTAACCACAATAAAAAATATTAGAGTTAGCTTTCATAAAAAAAATAAAATAAATAAAGTTAGCACTTTATGGGGGAAAAAGTAAAGAGAATGGCATGAATTTTCTATATAATTAAGTAGATTATCAATATAAAGAGGGGCTGTGAACTAATATAATTGCTTAATATATCTAATATGAAAAACTATAATTTTTTTAAAAAAAATATAAAAAAGGAATAATCATCTATAAATTATAATGTGGGATAATGTCACCATTTCTAAATCAAATCAATATCCATATTTTGCATCAATAATAAAAGAAATTTAAGAAATAATCAAATCATTTTCAAATATAATTACTTAATCAATCAATTATGAAAAAAATATAAAAAAATATAAAATAATCATATATAATGTGGAACGATGATGTCACTATTTCTAAATCAAATCAATAAATTGCATCAATGATAAATGAAATTTAAGAAGTAATCAAATCATTTTTAAGTATGATTACTTAATCAACCAATTTTGAAGAAATATAAAAAATTAAATTCTAAAATAATAATCAATAAGTTATATTTATTGATTAATGGATCCAAACTGAATTTCATAGTATTTATCATGTATTTTGGTAAAAAACTATAATTTTAAATTATGATAACTCCTTGATTTATGGATAGAGTTTTGAATTATGATAACTGCTTGATTTAGGCCAAAAAACAAAACACTGATTCACATTAAAGAGTGTTGCAGGTTTTTAATTGTTTTGTTATATTCATATTGAGTAGCATTGATTTCGTTTTCAATATTTGTTTATTTTTTTAAGCAATGACATCTATTGATAAGGGTCTTTAATATTGGTGTCATCAATATTTATCAACAAGCAATACATTTGAGACTTTCAATATATATATGGGTGGTCAGTTAAAATAGATGATTTATTGTTATTACAAATAATTATTGCTTATTGTGCATATAATAAAAAAATTGCTGAATCATAACGGATAAATTATATAATAAATATTATACCTCCCATAAAATAATACTTTAGAACCATAAATTGTCCTTCTATGCTAGCAAAATCTTCAAAAGCTTAAAATGTTATATATGAATTTCTCGTGCAACGCACAGATAGCAATGCTTGTTTGTAAAAAAGTGTGTTAGTTTGTCTATAATATCGATTTTCATAATTTACATTAAAAATGATTGATCTCGATAGAAAATCTCATTATCATGTGCAATAAGTTGGGAGTTTTAGGAAAAAAAATTATAAATGTAAAAAGATAAAGTAGATTAAAATTTTACATTTAAAATCGAATTAAATTTCCCTATTAATTCTTTTAGAATCGGAGGGAGTATATTTAATGAGAATTTTGGTATCTTGTAGATTTTAATTAAATGACGTCTCTTTATTTCCTCAGAATCTTTTTTTTTTTCTTTTTTGCCATTCGTTTTATTCCTTGCAAATTTGTCTGCCAGAAAAGCTTTATTTTCTTTCTTTCTTTTTTTTTTTTTAAATTTGGTCAAGAGTTTAATCCCTTTCGAGGCTTAAAACATAAATGATTTTTGTCTCTTTCAATAAGTACACTTTCCGGGATTTGAAATTGATGTTAAAAAAATTCTAAAATAATTTTTTTGAGGTTTTGCAACCAAAAATGCATACGTATAACTACTATTCTCCAATTTAAATCAACAATATCAAAAGCAAATATGAAGAGAAATATACTAAAAGAATAATGGACTAGCAACGAATTTATACAATTCCACATCAAAAAGATTGTCACTAATTAATTAGCAGCAGAATTCTGCCTCTAATTAACTTTTTTTTATTGTATATATACTATTGGTTAGTCAATACAATAAATAAAGAAAAGCAAAATTTGCATATTGCAAGGAAATGAGTGAGTGTGCCGAACACAGCATAATTGCTATTAAACATGAAAATACCAGTAGCTTGACTTGATTGGTGAAAAAAAAAATGAACAAGTCCTGGATTGAATAGAATTTGACTTAATATATAAGAGGCATGTGCATATATATGCGGAAGAAAACAAATATCATCATTTTATAATTATGTTTCTTTCAATATTGAATAATTATGGATAGTGCATACAATATGAATGAATATTTTAAAATTATCTCGCAAAGTTTGTAGCAATCAAACATGAAAGATGAAGTCTGTAAATTCATGTCATTTCTCTTTAATTTGTGCAAAAAGGAAACGAATTGCTAATTGCGGGTAATGATGTATATAATTCAATTTAATTATTTTTTCACCTACTAAGAAATAATTAATGTGCAAAATTAGTTTTGTTTAGTATGAATTTGGTGTTGGGGGATGAGTAAGTTTCTTGTCTTCAACATTCTTTCATTGAAGAAAGACAATTAGACGTCACGTAAAGATAATTTTAAAAAATTAAAAAGGATGGGCCGGCTAGTGGGTAGGATAAAATAAGAAAAAGAAGACAAGCGCCACGGAAAAGCCTCGAATAGAATTTTCTCCAAAAGGAGGATATTTATACTTAGAAAAAAAAAACATGGGCCCAATTCAAAAACTAGAAAAAGGAAGCACTCCATACAATTACATTATAATTCAACGCTATTCTCATGTTTTGTTAAGCTGAAAATTAAATCTATCCATTAAATATTTTGCCATATGGACCTAGCTGTAGTCGTATATATGATGTTTCTAAAATGGTTTAAAAATACACGGTTTGTAAGTCAACTAAAATTGACCGTTTTCAAACAAGTAAGTCAAGAAAATAGTGTAAAAAATACACATGAAGTTCTTAAAATGGTGCAAAAAATTAAAGCTACGCTGTTAAGTGAACCAATGTTGAACATTTAGAAAATATATAGTCCCTACATGTGTTGCATAGGCTTTTCGCTACAAATGACCTCGTCTAGCACTACTGGATGGGTCTTTTACACAACACAATGGCTTCACAACCCTCTCCTTTTCTTTGGCACTATAGGGTCTAGCTCCTTCGTCGTGATTTCCATGGTAATGATGGACGAATCATCCTCAACCTCCTTTTTGTCTCCTTCTAGCACATGGCTGATTTATGACGATAGTGCCGCTAATCCACAACTCGTTAGAATATATCCTTGTCAGCGCGCGGAAGATTAGAGGTAAAAATATAGGCGGATTGAAAACTTCAACTCTTCCTATAAATTGAATGAGCGTGTGGCAAAAATAAGGTTGAAAAAATGGAACAAGAACAAGAAGTTAACTTGGTTTTTTATATGTAAGGGTTAAAGTGCAAATTTATCCTGGAAGTTTTTGATGAAGATCAGTGTTGCCTTGGAAGTTTTTTCAGGTTTAATGTCGCCCTAGAAGTTTCCAAACGTAGCAATGTTGCTTTATACTATTAGAAAACTAACATTGATCATTAGAAAATTGACGTTGACCGTTAACTTTTTAACAAAAAAGGGCAACATTGGTCCATTTTCACACTTTTGGGGGTAATATTGAACCTAAAAAAACTTCCAAGATAATATTGCTCCTCAACGAAAACTTCTGAAATTAATTTGCACCTTAACCCTATATGTAATAATGAAGTTATGTCTAGTAAGATTTTAGAAGTTCAAAAACAAGCAAGATATGTAGATGGTGGAGGGTATGAAACTTTTTTAAAATCGTATAAATGTATTCATGATATTAATTAGTATATAACAATGATGTAGCACACAGCTGAATTATTTTTTTGATTGGATTGTGTTATTGTGATGATTGGGAGGCTGCCATACACTGTGCAGGATTTTCTCACCCCAAAGCCCTTAGTTTCTCGTAATGCTCTCAGAGCTAGAATCAAACCAACCAAGAATGTTTTTCGGCCAGCAAGAGCTTGAAAGATTGCAAGGTGTGGTTTTGTCCAAGGCTTGAGGCATATGTTGGGACCTTGAAGCCTTTTCATGTTTGTATAGTCTCATGATTACTCAGCGTGTAATTTAATCTCTCAATAGAACGTGACACACACACACACACTTGTATAAGCTCATCTATCACATTCTCAAAGAGAGGGTCTAAAACGTTTTGCACTCTAAGCCTCGTAAGGAACCCTTGATCAAATTAAAAAAAAAAAAAAATACATCCAAGTTGTCTTAATTAAACATGATAAATCTAAGCCCTACTACATGCATAATATAAGCAATAATATTATGAAAATCAAATGGCAAACTTATATTATATTGAACTGGTCAAGTAATTACCTGTTTATGGTTTAATGGTTGAGAAATATTTACATACTCCAGGAGCGCCACCTCATATGTACTCTGACTAATTAAAATAAAACAACTCATCTTATTTTAAACCTACATGACAGATGAGTCATATGGAGAAATTCAAATTTTATCATTTAAAAAAACATTAACTCCATAATTTAGAAAAATGACAGACGCAATTCCCTCCCATGAGTTGTTGTTCTTTAAAAATCATAAAATTTGAATTTTTCCAGATGACTTATCTTTCATATAAAATTAAAATAAGATGAGTTGTTGTATGTTAATTAGTTAGAGTATAGATGAGGTGGCGCTCCTGGAGTATGTAAGTATTTCTCTTAATGGTTAGACTTTTCAATCAGACCTAACGTAATTAAATTATTAATGTGTTTTATATAACATATGTTTAAAATAAAAACTATTCTTCAATTAATGTTCCATAATCTTTATCCATATCCATAGAAATGCAATATTTAAATCTAATGAAGGCCATATTATTAAATATAGAGCATATAGATTCCAGATTCATCTCTTATATAAATAATAAATACCATAGAAAATACGTTTCATTTTCTCAACATATAAAATCCATAAAGCTTACAAGAAAGTGCGCCATTTTCAGTTTTCATTATGGGTTAATATAACTGTTAGTCTTTAAAGTTTGATCCAATTTTGGTTGTGCCCCTCAAGTTTGAAACTGGTGATTTTGATCCCTCAAGTTTATTCCGTTTATAATTGGTAGTCCCTGAAGTTTGAAAAGGATTTGGTCTTGCCTTCGAAGGTGTTAAATAATCCTATGTGGCACCAACACTATTAAAGTAGCTTATGTGGCATGCTTATTAGGACAGCTAATATTGCACATATTAGGACACCGAGAGAAAGAATCGTGGACGGGTGAAACTTATGAACAAGATCACTAATCTTGTCCTCGCAACGCCGATAAATATACTACTAGTAGTTAGTCAATACAATAAATAAAGAAAAGTAAATTTGCAAATTGCAAGATATAGAGGACATGTATGAGGGTGAGGACAAAAAGTACAGGAAGGAACGCAGCAATTGTTGTTAAGCGAGGATGACGACAAATGTTAATTAAATAATTAAGCAAATTAAAGGCTTTGGTAATAACAAACCCAACAATGCTTTCTAGGCGGCATACACAAAGGCATATGGATTGTTAAAAACCTTCAGCATAGCACATACCAATCAGACATGAAAGAATCGTTAATTGTGTGTAATGATGCTTATAATTCAATTTTAATTACTTTTTTACTCCTAACAAGAAAAAATTAATTTGCCAATTTAGTTTTGTTTAGTATGAATTAGTATTGTTACGTGTTGAGATAGACAGTTAAACGCCATGGAAACATATAAAAAACATTAAAAAAGGATGGGCCGAAGGATGGGCCGGCCAGCCGGTAAGATTAACAAGATCGATTTGAAGACAAACGCCCTGGGAAGATATGTGTGTGTGTGTGTAAATCACTATGAGGGTAAAAATGTAATCACCAAAAGGTTTTAAAACAAGTGAGCAGTGAGCATGCAACAAGTTATAGGGTGGAAAATAACAATTATCATTAGGATTTTGGTCATTAAAATTAGGAGGGAATTGAAAGACTTACCTAAAGTTGCTCCTCGGACTTCCCGCTTGTTGCCTCGGAAAAGATTCCTGATGAGAAACTAAATATAAGACTAAATTATATAAAATCATCCTGAATTTTGAGTCAGTTGTATATAATCCCATAATATTTTAAAATTTAAATTTAACCTCCTGACTTTTTGTTTTTTTTAATTATAAACACTCTGCCATTAACTGACCATTATCTTTTTAATAGAAATTAGCACGTCAGATTAACAAGTGACATATGGTATCCTACGTGGTATCTTATGTAAATTACTAATTTTACAAAATCCCATAAACTTTGATTAGTTACAGATAACCCCTGAACTTTGATTAGTTACAAATAACCCCTTGTCGTTTTAAAATTTAATTTAACTCCCTTAAAAATTTGATTTATAATATTAAACCATGTGTCATTACTTTTATCATCTTAAAAATTTTATTGAGACTTTTACTATCATTTGGCAATTAAAATAGCTTTTTTATAGCAAAAACTCTTCAACATGTTATTTTTATATTTTTAAATATTT
The DNA here is from genome assembly GCA_963242795.1 of Inga leiocalycina. Classification (NCBI taxonomy): domain Eukaryota; kingdom Viridiplantae; phylum Streptophyta; class Magnoliopsida; order Fabales; family Fabaceae; genus Inga; species Inga leiocalycina. The sequence continues at coordinate 68,966,790 of OY725325.1, forward strand.
TTCTTCTATTTTTTGCCATAATTTTTGTGTGTGTTAAATTTAAATTTTGAAATGTCAGGAGGGTTATTTGTAACCGATTAAAGTTTATGGGGTTATCTATAACCAATTAAAGTTCATAGGGTTTTATAAAATTAACAATTTACATACGATGCCATGTGTCACCTGTTAATTAGACGTGACAATTTCAGTTAAACAGACAACGGTCAGTTAATAGTAGGGTGCTTATAACAAAAAAACACAAGGTCACGGGTTTAAATTTAAATTTTAAAATATTAGGAGAGTTATATGCGACTGACTCAAAGTCCAGGGAGTTTTGTATAATTTAGCCATATAATAATAATAGTAATAGTAATAGTAATTACTATTATATGAGAGAACCAAGCTAAAATTTCCTCTTCCAAGTTCTTCATCTCTGAAAACTCTGAATCCACTCCTAATTAATGCGTTGGTCTGACCTATAATCACTCAAGCTAAAACTGAAGCCTCATATAAACACACAAACGAAAATTCTAAAACAAAAAAGGGAAATATGAGAGAACCATGAACCTAGTAAGGATTGTAACTATCAAATTAAGAAAACTAAGAACTACCACCATTCCTCTTTACCGTTTGAACTCCCACCGCCCACTCTTCACAATCGCCGCTGCAACTCCGTAGCCACTGCCATTTTTTATCCTTGGCCGCTGTTGTCTCTTCACAACCGCCGCTCATGAACAGAGATGGGTTACCACTGAAGCGCGGCAAGTGGCGTTGCAAGGTTTAGAGGTGATCTTGCGATTGCGACTGTGACTGCAATTAATGGAGGTGAAGAGAAATGCTGTTAGATGGTGAGGTGTTAAATGAGGACAGGTGGCTGATTTTGATTGGAGGACTAGATGGACATGATATAATGGACTGGATATAAGTTTTTATAATAATTGATTAGACAAAAAATAACGTAACAAATCAAGTTCATACAAGAATTTCTCGTTAGTCTGACCTATCATAATTAAATTATTGATATATTTGTCTGGTAAAAAATTATAGATTTATTTCAATTTAATTACTTTTTTCTCCTAACAAGAAAGAATTAATTTGCCAACTTAGTTTTGTTTAGTATGAATTAGTTGGGAATGAGTCAGTTTATTTTCTTTAGCATTGTTTCGTGTTGAGATAGACAATTAAACGTCATGGACAGATATAGTTTATTTTATTTTTCTAAAAGGATGGGCGGGCCTGCCGGTAAAATGACCCAAAAAACATAAGGCAAACGCCATGGCAAGATATGTATGCGAAAATCATTATGACATTCTAAGCAAAGAATATAATTATTAAAAAATTTTACAAGTAATTTTAATGTATAATACCTCTAGTCTTTAATATAAGATCCAATTAATTTTTTTTGGAGAGATAAAGGAAGCTGAATAAATTATTTTGAAGTAATTACATTTATCATTTTTTTACCAAAATAATTTTTATGACTTATAAACTAATATATAATCTAATACTATGCAACATATGTGTATAAAAAAAAATACTATACAACATATATGATAATTAAGTTACTTATTTAGTTTTCTTAATATATAAAAATAATCAACTAATTAAGTTTTATATTAATAAATATGGGAGTATAATAACAAGTTTTAATTCATGAATTGTACAGCTCACTTTTTCTTAAGATTTTGGATGATTAAAAAGTCCAACACAAAAGTTAGAAAAGAGAATCTTCCATGCAATTACGTTATAAATCTAACGCGCTATTTTTTAAGATGAAGGAAAGGTCGTGACAATTAAAAGGGAAACCCACCGGAAGCTGGTTCCCAGACTTCTCGCCTGTTTCGTCGGGGAAAGATTCCCGACGAGAAATTAAATATATTAAGAATTAAGAATAACAATGAGTTGGCCCAATAAAATAAAAACCTAGTTTGAAAAGCAAGAAAGTCTCCTATTTAAACCAACAACACTAAAAGCGAAATATAAGGGAAAGATAACATACAACGCTCTGCGAATCGCAAGTAAAGTCTTGAAGCTTATATATATATATATATATATAGCATTAGAGTTCAGACACTTCACCTATAACTTCAAACCCAGGTCAGTATATTATCCATCTGCACCTTGTTCTATTTTTCTTCTCCTTATTTAATTTCTCTATTCTCGTAATCTTATATTTGATGTTTTCATTTAGGGCTAAAGATATGGTTTGTTTGTTGTAGGTTGTAATATTACTGGTACAATAAATTATACTTGGTAACTTTGCTCAAACATTTATGGCAAGTCACCAAGAAGGATCTTCCTCATACTCTTCTAGCTCTAATAATCCAACCCGAGGACCGTGGAAGTATGACATTTTTTTGAGTTTTAGGGGCGAAGACACTCGTAGAGGTTTCACAAGCCATTTGTATCACGCATTAACTAGGAGTGGATTCAGAGTTTTTAGAGATGATGAAGAACTTAGAAGAGGAGATTTTATCTCACAGGAACTGCTTCAAGCAATTGAAGAATCTCACATTGCAGTTGTTATTCTCTCTGAAAATTTTGCATCTTCTTCGTGGTGTCTAGATGAGCTCCAACATATTCTTGCCTCAAGAAACTATCAAGGTCAAATAGTTTTCCCCATCTTTTATGATGTACTTCCATCTGATGTAAGGAATCAACGAGGGCGCTTTGGTCAAACTTTCGCCAAACTTGAGAAGAAGTTCCCAAAAGATCAATGGGCCAAACCTGAAAAGAAGTTCCAAGAAGATGAATCGGCCAAACTTGAAAAGAATTTCCAAAAAGACCAATCGAAGGTGCAAAAATGGAGAGATTCTCTAGCAGAAGTGGCTAATATAGCTGGTTTTGATTTCAGTCTATATCGGTAAGTTTTTTATAGTAAAATTGAATGACTGTTATATAATATTATTTACAGAAAATATGATAAACTAGTCCATTAAAATTTCAAAATTGCCTTTAAGTCCCATGGGACTTTTTTGCAGTAAATTCCAATTAGCATGGAATGTTTAATGGAAAAAAGTGAAGCCATATGTTATGATTAGAACATTAATCCAAATATGTAACATGATCACACGTATTTTTCATGCAACGGAAAAAATTGTACTTGTAGGACCGAAGCAGAACTTGTTGAGGATGTGGTTGGACATTTATGCAGACTTCGTTCAGAACTGCCGCCTGTAACTGTAAATGAAGCACTAATTGGAATTGAGTGGAGAGTAGACGACATGCATTCAGTGTTAGAAGCAGGTTTGGATGATGTTCAGTTTATAGGAATATGGGGCATGGGTGGTGTTGGTAAGACAACCCTTGCTAGAGCCATCCATGAGAGGTTCCATCACCAATTTGACTTCCATTGCTTTCTTGCCAATGTTAGGGAGGTTTTTGAAAGAAATGGCTTACTTCACTTACAGAACCAACTGCTTTCACATCTCAAAATAAAAAACTTCCAAATTGAAGACACGGATCAAGGAAAGAGCACATTAGGAAATATTTTCCAAAATAGAAAGATTATGCTTATCCTTGATGATGTAAATCACATAAGCCAATTAGAGAATTTAGCAGGAAGACGGATGTGGTTTGGTAATGGAAGTAGAATAATCATAACAGCTAGGGAAGCCAAGTTGCTGAGATCTCATCAAGTGGACAAAATATATGAGGTTAAACCAATGAACGATGATGAATCTCTTCAACTCTTTTGTCAAAAAGCATGTAGAGGAGATCCACCTACCAAGAGTTTGATGGAATTAGCCAAATTAGTAATTAATTATGCAAATGGCCTTCCTTTGGCTCTTTGTGTTTTGGGTTCCTTCTTTTCAGGACGAAGGAAAATAGAATGGGAAGACGCTTTGAAAATGTTGAAAAAGGATTCAAATAATGACATTTTTAAAGTGCTCAGGTTAAGTTATGATGCATTAAACCACGTGGAGAAAACCATATTTTTAGATATTGCATGTTTTTTCAATATGTGGGGCAAGCATGAAGTAACACAAATATTAGAAAGCTGTGGTCTTGAGGCTACAACTGGCATGAAAAATCTTATTGACAAATCATTGCTGGTTGAAATTGAGCTTGGCAATATCAAATACATAGAGATGCATGATTTGGTTCAAGAAATGGGTAGACTTATTGTTTCTGATGAATCTCCTGATGACCTTGGAAGGCGTAGTAGACTGTGGTATTCTCATGATATTGATCATGTACTAAAGAGAAACATGGTGAGTAATTAATTTTTGAGAAATAGGGTTGAGAAGCAATTTTAGCATGAAAGTTTTTTGCCATGAGCGTATAGCACAATTACGTTTTGAAGGGTGCAAAAAGTAGCTAGATACAATCTCTTAAACATGGAGCAATTTTAGTAATTCCTTTAAATTGGGTCTAACATTTGTCTCTTTTTTTATGTGGGACCCACTTGTTTTCTCTCTAGCTTTATAACGGGAGTTTGGGCCAATTTAACGGAATTACTAAAATTATACCAGTTAATTTGGGTCTACTTTTTCACCATTCAAATATGAATTGTGTCAGATGTTCATAGCAAGAAACTTCAATATTAAAATTGCACTTTAACCCATACTAACAATATTGTTATACTAACTTTGGTGACTGATGTTTCTTATTAGGGAACTAAAGCAACAAAAGGTCTTGTTCTGCCCTTTACTTATGAGAAAGATGAAGCAAATTGGGATCCTGCATCTTTTTTAAGAATGGATCTGCTTCGACTACTCATCATATCATGTAACTTTAGTCTTCCCCATGGTCTCATGGGCTTTCCATGGGCATTAAAAGTTCTTCATTGGTATGGATATCCTTCTAAAGCTCTTCCTTCTATGGAAGAAATGGAGCAACTCGTATATCTCAAAATGCAAAATAGCAAAATAAATAGACTTTCTATTGATACACAGGTATGATACTTTATAAGCATTCTCACAACTAAAAAACAATGAAGCTGAATTACTTTTTTTTTTTGGTCCTGTTACTGATTTCTCCTATCTTTTTATTTGACCAGTCTATGAACGAACTCAAGATTTTGGACTTGAGCCATTCCAGAAGCCTCCTTGAGACTCCAAATTTTTTTGGATTTCAAAATTTAAAAAGATTACTTCTTGAGGGATGCATATCCCTTGTTGAAATTCATTCTTCGCTTGGGCAGCTTCCGTTTCTTGTTGAAGTAAATTTGAAAGGTTGTTTAAATTTGAAAGTCCTTCCAAAAAAATTGGAAACGAGTTCTCTAGAAGAATTTGCTCTCTGTTGATGCATTCAAGTAAGAAACCTTCCAGAATTTGGAGAAGGGATGAAAAACCTCAGAACACTTGATGTCAAAGAGACAAATATAGCCAAACTTCCTGAGTCACTTGGATCCTTAACTAGCATCGAAACTTTGGATTTAAGGAGTTGCCAAAATCTTGTGGGCCTTCCCCATAACTTTCACAAATTGAAGGGTTTAAAACTTCTTGATATCTCTGGCTGCTCGTCCTTTTCCAAATTGCCAAAAAACCTTATTGAAAATAAAGCCTTGGAAAAGCTTGATGCAAGTGGAACAGCTATAGAAGAAGTACCTTCTTCTATTTGTTATTTAAAAAAATTAAAGACAATGTCATTTCATGGATGCGAAAAGCCAACTTCCAACTCAAGTATTTGGTCTCTTGCATGGAACCTTATGTTTCAAAGGTATTCATTTGCTAAGGGCTTAACATTGCCTGCTTCCATCTTCAAAATTAAATCACTGTCAGAGTTAGATTTGAGCTACTGCAATATTTTTGATGGGATCATTCCTAATGACCTTAGTGGCTTATCATCACTGCAGAAATTAGATTTGAGTGGAAACGAGTTTGTGAATCTACTTGATGACTGCATTTCTAATCTTCTCAACCTAAAGTATCTTTATTTGAATTCCTGCCCAAAGCTTCAATTTTTGCCACAGCCTTCGCCTAGTTTACATCTAATGGATGCAGGAGAATGTGGTTCACTAAGAACTTTGTCAGACCAAAAATTGTTACTTCTCTTTACTTCAATTAAACAGGTATGCACATGTTTGACTTTATATTTTCCATCCACAAATCCACTCATATCTCTTGTTGTTAACTATATATAATTTGTGATACGATAAATTTCTTGGTTATAGGATGGCCAACATTATGAAGGCTCAAGGAGAATTGCAACTTTTTCGGTGACTATTCCAGGAAGTGAAATACCATCATGGTTTTGGTATCAGAATCTTCTTCCTTTGAATGCGAAACATGAAGCTTTTGTAACAATAGACGTCCCTGGAGGTGATTGGTTAGGAATTGGGTTGTGCACTCAAATTGATGAAAAGATTTGTTTGCCTCGCTGGGGCTTTGATTTTAAAGTTTTTGATGGCAAGTTTGTGTCTTGTCCGGGAATGACACGTGAACATAAGAAAGAAATAAAATCTTGCCATCTTTGGATCGTGTTTTGGAAAATTAAAGAGGAACATAGAGATGAACTACTAAGGAATTGCAGTCAGATTCGCTTAAAATTTTGTACTGATTGGGAGCAGCCTCCATCAAGATCGGTTGATGTACATTCAATTAAGTGTGGATGGCGTTTCATTTACAAAGGGGATGGAGTAAGTTGTTTTCTCTCTTCATTCTCTTCATAATATATTCCAGGGTTATTATCGTTATTGGTCCTTATACAATTTATTCAAATTTTGATTTAAGTCTATGTAGTTTTAAATCGTTGGTTTTGGTCTTAACAATTTTACAAGGATTTGGTTTGAGTTGAAGTATAGGGATGGAAATAAAAAATTGATAAAATTATAAAGACAAATAATAATATTAACCCTATATTCTACTAGTATTGTCATTACTTTTAAGAATGAGAAAATTGTTATTTGACTAATTTGGAAGATGTACTTGGTATGTATTTCCTGTTTAGGAAATTCTTCCTATGCATTGGGCCGCCTCCCAAACTATAATTCATGAATGTGAAACCATGTCTTCAGAAATCTCACCTGCAAGGTTGGAAGATGAAGCCGAATTAATTAATTATAGATGATCCATTATGGACATAGTTGATTGATGATGCAAGGTACGTGATATTGTAATTTGACTTTGCTTTATCTCTTAATGAATTTCAAAGTTGGGATTATGATTGAAATCCAAAGTTGCAGTCTGCTGACTATAATTTTTCTGTTAAATTATTATGATCACACTATATCTTGTTTTCAGATCGATGTCTATTCCTAAAACCTACCAAGTCTTTTGTTTGTACAAATCCATGCATATCTTTTGTTGTTAACAATATACAATTTGTGACATGATAAATTTGTTGGTTTTAGGATGGCCAGCATGCAGAAGGATTAAGGAGAGTTACAAATTTTTCAGTGACAATCCCAGGGAGTGAAATACCATCATGGTTTGAGAATCAGAATCATCTTCCTTTGAGTGGATGGCTTTTCATTCGTGGGGGAATTTAGACCGATTCATGGATGGAATATAATAAAGAACGTTGTAATATGACAATATCCCTTATCTATTAATTATTGAATTCCAGGGTTGGTGTTATGATTGAGATCCAATATGGCAGTCTTCTGACTATAATGTGTCAGTTAAATTATTATGATCGCTATATGTTTTTTCCCGATGCCCATTCCTAAATCCTACCAAGTCTTTATTTTACCCAAAAAGTAAAAAACATTTGAAAAGCTTTTCAGCATTACAAAATTGTTTCATCCTAAAGCAAATGGCACAAAAAATGCTTCAAAATTGAATTGAATTTAGATGAACTCCCTTTAACTTTATTGGATAAAATATAACAGACGAAGGCCACAAATATAATAGTTAATGTCATTTGCTAAGCACTCATGATTGCTGTCTACTTCATTCAATTTATAACTAGAGATCGAATTGACTCACATTCAACGCATCATAATTTCTAAAGCTACAGATGATGCATTTAAAGCAATCAGGTTTTGGTTTAGAGAGAGAAAGACACCAACGAGTTTACCAGTCCTGATTGATCTGAGATTGAATGCTAGATCTACGTACACTCCTTATAGGCTATGTTAAATCAATTAGATGTTGCTTTTGTAACCTTTATCATCTTTGAGCCTCGTGTATCCGCAAGGGCTCAACAGATGTACTTTATGGATTAACTTGGTTCCTACATTTCAACGCGGGGTTCTTACTTGTTAGTTACATAGTTTACAGAGTATTATTTTAACAAATGAGGAATTCAATTAAACTTTTATATTTAAGGCACGTCTAACATCATGAAGTAATTTCTCAAGTGTGTAAATATTATAAAGAATTTTGTAGTTTATCTAGCACTTAGAAGTATTTTTTTCAATTGTGTCTAGCACTCTAAAATATTTTGTGGTGCTGTTTTACCTATAAAGTGCTTTTTGTAACCCCCTACCATAATAGCCCAATTTATAGTTCGAGAATGCGTCATTAAGTTGAAATAGAGACCAGCGGTTAATTTAAAACTTTTCCAGAACCTGTTTAGTGTGGTCTCACGTTCACATTTTGAATATAATTGGCCTGTGTAGTTCGGTTTCAATCATGCATATCAGAGTGCAACCAAAAATTCCCGACAACGCTCGGGTTTCGTTTACTTAATAAAGGGTTTACAGGGCACATTGCCCATTTACAGTTTCCCATACAGGGGATTACACAACACTATTCAATATATACTGCACATGCAACTAATCCCCAACAAAATATGACAACCAACTACTAAAATTAAAACTCCTAGCTAGGAGCTCTAACCGCCCTTCGTCACTTGCTTTTCCTTTGAACCACTTGCCCTTGCTGTAGGTTAGTCATTGGAAAGAATGAGATTCAAAAGAATCTCAGTAGTAACAATTCACTTATAACATGTACAATCACAAAGCATGTAAGCAAATCACAACAACAACAACACAACGACATTTGTGCAACAGCTTTCGCTGCATTCACAACGGCATATTTTACAACAGCATGTTTCACAACAGCACAACAACGGCATTTCACAACGGCAATGTTACATCACGGCATATTCAATGAAATGACATTCATGCAAGGCATCATACACAGAATAAGAGAGAGTCACTACCTTGTTCTTTCCGCTCGTGCACTGGCACTGGTTTATCATTGATATATCCCAATTTTATCATAATATTGAATATCATATTTAGGGATTTTATCATTAATTTTTGGGTTAAATAGCATTTATTATGATTAAATTGAATTAAAGATGATTGTGTGAAAATAAATCTTAAAAGCATATATTTGTTATAATCTTGTAATTACTTTTTAAAATTTGAATTTTGAATAAAGATATTACAAGATATTGATCTGAATTGTATGTCACATTGGAAAAGGAGGAGCTGAGGGACTAAATTGTAAAGATTTTCAAGGACTGCAACAGAAAATAAAATTCTGCATGTGGCTACAAGGCAATTTTGGCAGGAAAAAGGGTACTTTTCTGTAATATTAGCTCTCACTTTCAGGGGGGAAAATGTCAGAAAGAATTACATAAAAGTACCCCAAATTTACAAAACACCACTTGGGTCCCAAACTAAGAAGATGCCGCTGGAACTGATTCACTTGGCCATCAGAGAATATTACAGAATAGGACCCTGAATTTCCAAAACTCCATTTTGGTCCAGATATCCGAAACCGCGTTCTTCACTCCTGAAACTGATCTTTTTCCAGATTCTCATATATAATCTTGGAAAATCTTATCTAAATATAATCTGAAAAGATTTTATCCAAAATTTAAGAGGATATGACCTAGATTTCAAAGAAAAAAAGGAAATTAACAAGAGGGAATTAAAAGGGGATGCACATAAGAAGAGTGAGACGGCAGCGGAGAGACACAGCGGCACAAGAACCAGAACGAGACACCACAGACGCACACGGAACACCAGAAAGGAGGACGCTGCAGAAGAGAAGGAGAATAAACATCAAGATTCACCAACAACGCCTCTCTCCTTCTCTAATATATTCCTTTCATCTTAATTTCATGGATTCTTGGTGTCTTCAAAAAATTGTAGCTGTGATAAACTCCATGAGTGGCTAAATTCCTTCTTGCTTCTTGGAGATGGAAGACTGGTTTGAGCTCTAGAGATACATTCAGGGGAGTTAATTGTTTTAATCTTTTTATTTAATTATGTAACAAATTTCCTGAGTTAGGATTTTATGTTATATGGTTGATTTACTGAGATTGCGAGTTGTTTATCTTAGTATTGATTGAACAATTGTGATTTAGATTGGTTTATGTGATTTGAGATTTAAATTTCTATATTTCTTTTTGGTTTAATGTGGTTGTTTATTCTTTCATAGTTTAAATGAATATTATGACTGCTTAGATCTTGTTTAAATATTTCAGTTGAATGTTCATTGTATAGAGGAACAAGTTGCATGAATCCAATCCTAAATTGCACACTAAGTGGTATTTAATAGTGTATTAAGAGGTAATTATCTAGCTAGAGTTCTAGGGGTAATCACCAATTAATATACTAGACTTAACGAGTTGTTAAGGTTTAATTTTTGACTTAGTGAGTGTTTAATTCCCAATTCAATTTGAGCAAGGATAACCTATATTCCATTTTTCCAAGAAGCATTCATCATTAATTTGTTTAAATCATAATTTCATTAGTTATCTCAACAATTTCTCAAAAATCCAAAAAAATAGTAGTTTAGGTTATTTTCCATTATTAAAAAGAAAAAAAATCAATTTAAAACCCATCTTAATATTTTTGTCACTTAGCTTAGATTAGGAATTAAATAAAAGGCTCCTCAAGAGAATACGACCCGAGTTGTGCCCTTTACTGCATAATTTGGTTTATTTTGATTTAACCTGAGGCGACTAAAGGCTTTAAATCAATGGTGCCGTTGCCGGGGAGTCAATTTATTTGACTCCTTGTTTAACTAAGTGTCAATTGTTTTTTTAAAAAAAAATTTGGGTTAATCTTTTGTGTGCCTTTTAGTTAGTTAGTTAGTTATAGATTCTTGCATTCATTCATCATTTAGGTTTTAGATTGCATTTGCATCACATATCATACATTTTGCACATTGTGGTTGAATTTTGTGTGCATGCCCCGAGGTAAAAAAGTTGTACCTAGTGATCTTGATCTTGACATAACTTTAAAACAGCTTAGGGAACAACTAAAAAAGAGTAAAGGAAGAGGAACAAGGAGCACTAGTAAAAATCCCTTGGGACATCACATATCTGCTGAACCTGGTGCCTTTAGGAAACTTCATTCTGAAATAGGTGATCAATTTAATCAAACTTTAGATATGGAACGCCATAATGAGGATGAAGAGGAAAATAATGGTATTCCACATAGAAGAGGTGAGGATGAAGGAGAAAATAATGGGGTTCCACATAGAAGAACAATTAGGGAAGTCACCACTTCTGGTATTGATTTAAATCATCTTGCTAATGCTGGACCTAACATGAATGCTGATTTTGAGATTAAAGGTTTATTGATCAATTCACTACCTAAGTTTCATGGTTTGTCTGCAGATGATCCATATCTACAACTAAGGGAGCTCTACTTGAATTGTTCGAGTATGAAGCCAGTTGGAGCTTCTGTGGAAGACGTCATGTGGAAAGTCTTTCACCACTCATTGGAAGGTAAGGCAAAGGAATGGTACATGAGCTTACCAAGACATGTAGCTGATGCATATCAAAGTTGGCAAAACTTGCAAAAAGCTTTTCTTGAGAAGTACATTTCGGCATCTCGAACTTCTGCTATGAGAAAGAAGATCAATTCAATCCTCCAAGATCCAGATGAGACTTTGTATGAGTATTGGAACCGTTTTCAAGATCTTTTGGCTCGGTGCCCACATCACCAGATTCCTGATGAGCAGCTGGCTCAAACTTTCTATGATGGTTTGAAAGAGAAAGATCAAGACAAGATTGATGCAGCCGCTGGTGGTACTATCATTGATTTCACTGCTCCTGAAGCTTGGGAATTGATCAAGAAGATGGCCCTAGCTAAGCAAACCTATGGGGAACCAAGAAGGAATTCTAGAGGAGTTTATCACGTTAACTCTTCACCTCTACACATTCCTCAGCTTGACACCTTCACCGCTCAAATTTCCGCTTTAATGACAAAGTTAGACCGGATTGCTTCTAAACCATCCCTTCAAGAAGAAGTCAATTCAGTTGGTAAGGAATTGGTAGCCCCAAGTTGTGATCTTTGTGGCTCATCTATGCACATCTCCTGCAATTGTCCATCTTGTTATGAACAGGTCTCTGCCATGTATCAAGGGCGCCCTAACAATCCCAAATGGGACCCCTACTCAAATACATATAATGAAGGGTGGAGGCAAAATCCTAAATTTAGAAGACAATGATAATAGAAGACAAAATCTTTTTCAACAAGGAAATATTGGAGCTGGTATCTCTTCTAACCAGTTTCAAGAATCTTCAAAGATGGTCATTCCACTCCAAGATAACACGCTTTCTAAACCAAAGAGTGATGAGACCAACCAACTGTTGAAGAGTATGGCTGCTCAACTTACTAATATGGACAATCGGATGAAGGAAGATAAGGCTTTAAATGATAGTCAATTCTCCTCTATTGCCACAATCCTACAGCAAATGCAAGGTGATAGAGCAAGTAACAACAACCAAATGGCAAATATTTGCAAGAAGTTGGAAGAGTTAGAAATGAAGAATAACACGGTGCAATCTCACTTGACTCAAGTCTCCAACACTCTTAATGACTTGCAAGCTAAGAATGGAAGTGGTTTACCTTCTACCATTGTAATTAATCCTAAATCTATCAATGCCATTGAGTTAAGAAGTGGCAAGATAGTGCATTTCCCAGGAAATAGTGAAGACTATGTGGATGAAGAGATAGAAGCTGAGAGTGCACCCTTAAGCCCTATGAAAGTAGGTGATTCTGAAAGCATCACAGAGAAAGAGATCTTAGGGAAGAAGAATGGCAAGGAAGTTGAGCAACCTCAAGTGGAGGAGCAACCACTTCTGGAAGAGGTCAATGAGAAAGCTCAATACACACATGAGAAGGGCGAATCAAGCATGCAAGGAGCCTTAATGCAAAATGGTAAGGAGGTAAAAATTTCTGATATTCCTTTTCCTAAAGCTTACCTTAGAAGTAAGAAATTGCATGATGATAAAACTGAAAAAGAAATGTTTGAGTTCTTTAGCAAGTTAGAAGTGAATATGCCTTTTCTCAAGATGATTAAAAGTATGCCTGCATATTGTAAGTTTCTTAAAGATCTTTGCACAAACAAGAGAAAATTCAGGCCTAATGAAAGAGTTCAATTGAGTTATAATGTGTCAGCCATCTTTAAGCCCCAACTTCCTATTAAATGCCAAGACCCTGGTGCCTATACTATTCCTTGTACTATAGGACCTGTTAACATAACTGCTGCTTTGCTAGATTTAGGGGCTGCGATTAATGTGATGCCTAAGTCTGTTTATACTGCTCTAGGAATCAAGGCTATTAAACCTACTAGTGTTGTGTTACAGCTAGCTGATAGGTCAATTAGGCATCCAGATGGTATCTTAGAGGACATCTTAATCAAAGTCAAAGATCTTGTATTCCCTGTTGACTTTTATGTTCTAGATGTGTCTAGTGAATTAGCTCGTGATTCGACTCTCATTCTAGGCAGACCCTTCCTTAGAACAGCAAATACCATCATAGATATGAAGGAAGGTGCTATAACCATGGAGGTTGGGAATCATAAAATCTATTTTAATATGTATGAGGCTATGAAATATCCTTATGAGGATTATTCCTTGTTAGGTGTTAATGCTATTGATTTGGCCATTGAGGATGCTAGAGATGATTATGAATTGAACTTGCATGATGATTACTGTTTCCATATGCATGCTGAACATGATTCTTTTGAGCTTGATGATGATATAGCTGCTTATGATGCATATTTTTCATCTCTCCTGTCTATACATTCTCTTTTTGATGCTTGTGTTGGTGACGTGATTTGCCCTGATTTTGATATTAGTTGCAATCTTCCTGCTTCACCCGATTACACATTTTCTTCTGATGATGCTAACCCCACTTTTGCAAGTGATTCTGTTTTGGAAAAAGGTTTGCTTCTTGAGTGTGCAGATACTTATAATAAGGTGGAAGTTGAGAATATAGCTGGAAGTGACTGTAATAGCTCTCTTGACCAGGAAGATGAAGAGGGTTTCCTTTTAGCTGTTCCACCATCTCATACATTTGAACCGCAACAGAAGCAACCTGTGTCTAAGAATAATGGGCTTAAAGAGACTTATTCTCTTCCCACTGCTCCTAAATCTATAATTTCCCCTCATACCTTAAAATATTTGCAGGATATTCTCTCTAACTGTGATGCAGGTATGAAAAATGATAAATCCAAGTCTGTTGCTGCTATTAGTCAACCTCAAGTTGACTCAACACTTGGGAAGGGCAAGGAGCAAAAGATGAATGCAAAGAAGCTTAATGCACACCAACCACCTGAGGTTACAAAGGGAAGTTCTCTTTACTCCCTTCAACTCCCTGAACTAATCCCTTCTACTGTTCAACCCCCCTCCCTTGAATTGAAACCTTTGCCTCCTAATCTTAAGTATGCATTCCTTGAGCATGATGATAAACTGCCTGTAATTATTTCTAATGCGTTGTCCTATGATGAAGAGGCTAGATTGCTTTGTGTGCTTAGGAAGAATAAGGGAGCCATTGGTTGGACATTAGCTGATATACCAGGGATTAGTCCATCTATATGTACTCATAGAATTTTGTTGAATGAGGGTTCTAAACCTGTTAGGCAACCCCAAAGGAGACTTAATCCATTGATCTTAGATGTTGTAAAGAAAGAGGTTACTAAGTTACTTAGTGCCGGGATTATATATCCTATTTCTGATAGTGAGTGGGTTAGTCCTGTTCATGTGGTTCCAAAGAAGAGTGGGCTTACTGTTGTTAAGAATGAGCAAAATGAATTGATTCCCACTAGAGTACAAAATGCCTGGAGAGTGTGTATTGATTTTAGAAAACTAAATGATGCTACTAGGAAGGACCATTTCCCTCTACCCTTTATTGACCAAATGCTAGAGAGATTAGCGGGAAGGAGTCATTATTGCTTCTTAGATGGGTTTTCTGGGTATTTTCAAATCCCTATAGCTCTTGAGGATCAAGAGAAAACCACCTTTACTTGTCCTTTTGGCACTTTTGCTTATAGGAGGATGCCTTTCGGTCTTTGTAATGCCCCTGGTACTTTTCAACGTTGTATGATGTCAATCTTTTATGATTTCCTTGAGCATTGCATGGATGTTTTTATGGATGACTTTACTATTTATGGTGACTCATTTGATGCTTGCTTGTCTAGTCTTGATCATGTCTTAGCACGATGCATTGAGAAAAAACTTGTTTTGAATTATGAAAAATGTCATTTTATGGTCACTCAAGGCATAGTGCTTGGATATTTGATTTCTCAAAAAGGTATTGAAGTTGACAAGGCAAAAATTGAGGTGATTTCATCATTGCCCTACCCATCTTCACTTAAGGACCTTCGGTCATTTTTAGGACATGTTGGTTTCTACCGACGTTTTATAAAAGATTTCAGTAAAATTGCATTGCCTTTGTCAAAGTTACTACAAAAAGATGTGGATTTTATTTTTGATGACAAGTGCAAGCTAGCATTTGATGAGTTGAGACATAGATTAGTCACTCCTCCTATTTTGGCTCCTCCTAACTGGGACCTTGCATTTGAGCTGTCTTGTGATGCGTCTAATAGTGCTGTTGGAGCAATGCTTGGCCAAAGAGATAGTAAAGTCTCTAAGGTTATAGCTTATACCTCCAAAACTTTAGACAGTGCTCAGATTAATTGCACAACTACTAAGAAAGAGTTGTTTGCCATTGTATTTGCCTTGGATAAATTTAGATCATATATAATCAACTCTAAAGTTGTTGTCTTCTCAGATCATGCAGCTGTCAGGTATTTATTCAAAAAGCCACAGTCTAAGCCAAGACTGCTTCGCTGGGCTCTTCTTATGCAGGAATTTGATATTGAGATCAAGGATCGAGCTGGAGCAGAGAATCATGTAGCGGATCACCTCAGTCGGCTTCCTAATGATACAAGGGGAGTTGATTGTTCTGCTTTAGTCTGTGATGATTTTCCTGATATTTTGCTTTATGTGTTGTGGAATTAAAGGAACCATGGTTTGCTGACTTGGTTAATTATTTAGTATTAGGATTGATTCCTACACATTTTGTCTCCATTTCAGGTGAATAAATTAAAGCGAGAAGCCCAGTACTATGTCTGGGATGAACTACACCTGTGGAGAATGTGCAGCGACCAAATAATTCGAAGATGTGTACCTGAGGAAGAATTCCAATCCATCCTTTCTGCTTGCCATTCATTGATATGTGGTCGATACTTTAGTGCTAACAAGACCTCTAGGAAAGTGTTAGAGGCTAGGTTTTATTGGCCTACCCTGTTTAAGGCATGTGATAAATGCCAACGGTTTGAGGGGTTAGGTAAGCGGCACGAGATGCCACAGCAACCCATGCTCTTTTGTGAGGTATTTGATGTATGGGGTATAGACTTTATGGGCCCTTTTCTACCATCATCTGGGTTTACTTACATCTTGTTAGCTGTAGATTACCTTTCTAGGTGGGTAGAAGCCATTCCCACTAGGAAAGATGACGCCCAAACGGTCTCCAAGTTTCTCAAGACTAACATCTTTTGTAGATTTGGAGTGCCAAGGGCTATAATAAGTGATAGAGGTACCCATTTTTGTAATAAGGTTGTCAATAACCTACTTGCTAAACTTGGAGTTACCCACAAAACGTCCACTGCTTATCATCCACAGATGAATGGGCAAGAAGAAACATCCAACCGAGAGGTCAAGCAGATTTTGGAAAAGATTGTCAAGCCTTCAAGAAAAGATTGGAGCTCAAGTTTGGAAGAAGCACTATGGGCATACAGAACTGCATTCAAGACACCAATAGGGATGTCTCCTTACCGGCTTATTTATGGAAAAGCATGTCACATTCCGGTAGAGCTGGAACATAAGACTTATTGGGCAGTGAAAACGTGCAATATGGATATGGAAGAATCTGGCTTAGGGAGGAAGCTGCAACTACAGGAATTAGAGGAGATGCGATTAGAAGCTTATGAAAGCTCCCGCATCTACAAGGAGAAAACCAAGCAGTTACATGACCAAAAGATTATGAGAAAACACTTCAAAGTTGGTGACAAGGTTCTACGCTTCAAGGCTCGATTTGCACTCAAACCTGGAAAACTTAACACTAGGTGGGAAGGACCATACATAGTCACCAAGGTGCATGATTTTGGAACAATAGAGCTTCTGGATGAGGTTAGCGGATCAGAATTCAAAGTCAATGGTCATCTCCTCAAGCTCTATCATGATAGCACCGAGGCGCCTTAAGGCCAGGTTGTCCCTTTCCTCTCTTAATCTCTTATATCATGTATATAATTGCTTGTGAAATTTGTTGAACATGAATGCTTGAGATAAGTGTGGGGGAGGGACATTCCCAGTAGTGATAGTAGGATTAGTAGTTTAGTTTTTAAGTTCAATAAAACCCCCTATGTTTTCTTGGTTCTCTCATCATATGCCATCCTCATTCTCTCTTACATTCAAGATTAATTAGATTGTTGCATTGTATTCCTTGAATACATTGAGGACAATGTATTGAGTAAGTGTAGGGGAGAGTGTGTTTTGAAAAAACAAAAAAACCGTACTTGAATTTTTTGTACTTGAATGTCTTGAAAAATGAAAGTTTGTCCAAAGTCATTAATACATTTGAGAGTTGAGCTTGATTATGGTTAATTGCAATGTTTTGATTAGTTATTGTTCTTAACTCTAGCATTGGAAATAGCTGAGTAAATGCGTTGTAGTCAGTTTGTTATGCAATTGGGTGTTTTGGTAAGCATTTGAGAAAAACCCTTGTTGGAAGGTTATTTGAGCCTAAATTTTTTCTTTATATGTGTGCATGCTTTCTTAGCTTTTCATCTTCTAGAACTTGTCTCAACTCTGTGTCAAAGCTGTATTTACATTAATGTAATGGAAAGGATAGAGGCATTCGATTCTAAACCCTTTTGACCTAAACACAAGCCTTTCAAATCATCCATTATTTACCCCTTTGAGCCATTCATTAAGTTGTTGTGTACATGTATATCATTCACGTATCTTTGCATCCGATCTTGTTATAAGTAAATTGTCATCACTCCTAGTTTCTATGAATGTTGAATTGCCATACATATAGATATTGAGGAAAAAGAAAAAAAGAAAAGGAAAAAAAATTGTGAAAAAAAAATGCAAAAAAAAAATGAAACAAAAAAAAAAGAAAAAAAAAGAGCAAAAAAAAAAGCAAAGAAAAGAAAAAGAAAGAAAGAAAAAAAAAAGAAGAGAAAAGAAAAATCCTTCAAATAAGGCAATTCTAGGGAATCTCTATAAATGACAATATGTACTTCAAGTGGTAAATTGGATGCTAAGTGATGAGTTATTAGCTTATATACGTGCATGACATTTGTTTCTTTCTCAATTATTTCATGTGGCCTTCTCCATCATTACAACCCATGAAAGTCCTCTTGATTCATTACATTATTGTTATTAACGGTAGAGATGTTAGAGTTGTTACAAGCCTATGGTAAGGTGATAGTTAAGTGAGCCAGAGTGATATGACCCTAATGAGGAGAGTTGAGCGTAAACACTAATATCCTAGAGAGTTCTCTTATGCTTATTTCAATTACATTTGATTGTGTGGTGGACTAATCCCTTTGCATTGATTGGTACTATGACTTATGCTAGTTGTGGAGCTTAATTAATCGATTTATTGCTTTTTATTCCATGAGATAGCTCATCTTTAAATTGTATTGATGTTCATCTTGGATGGCTTTAAATTGATAATCTTTGTTCAGGAGTACAAAGGTTCAAGTGTGGGGGAATTTGATATATCCCGATTTTATCATAATATTGAATATCATATTTAGGGATTTTATCATTAATTTTTGGGTTAAATAGCATTTATTATGATTAAATTGAATTAAAGATGATTGTGTGAAAATAAATCTTAAAAGCATATATTTGTTATAATCTTGTAATTGCTTTTTAAAATTTGAATTTTGAATAAAGATATTATAAGATATTGATCTGAATTGTAGGTCACATTGGAAAAGGAGGAGCTGAGGGACTAAATTGTAAAGATTTTCAAGGACTGCAACAGAAAATAAAATTCTGCATGTGGCTACAAGGCAATTTTGACAGGAAAAAGGGTACTTTTCTGTAATATTAGCTCTCACTTTCAGGTGGGAAAATGTCAGAAATAATTACATAAAAGTACCCTGAATTTGAAAAACACCACTTGGGTCCCAAACTACGAAGATGCCGTTGGAACTGATTCACTTGGCCATCAGAGAATATTACAGAATAGGACCCTCAATTTCCAAAACTCCAGTTTGGTCCAGATATCCGAAACCAGCGTTCTTCACTCCTGAAACTGATTTTTTTTTCCAGATTCTCATATATAATCTTGGAAAATCTTATCTAAATATAATCTGAAAAGATTTTATCCCAAATTTAAGAGGATATGACCTAGATTTCAAAGAAAAAAAAGGAAATTAACAAGAGGGGATTAAAAGGGGATGCACATCAGAAGAGTGAGACGGCAGCGGAGAGACACAGCGGCACAAGAACCAGAACGAGACACCACAGACGCACACGGAACACCAGAAAGGAGGACGCTGCAGAAGAGAAGGAGAATAAACATCAAAATTCACCAACAACGCCTCTCTCCTTCTCTAATATATTCCTTTCATCTTAATTTCATGGATTCTTGGTGTCTTCAAAAAATTGTAGCTGTGATAAACTCCATGAGTGGCTAAATTCCTTCTTGCTTCTTGGAGATGGAAGACTGGTTTGAGCTCCAGAGATACATTCAGGGGAGTTAATTGTTTTAATCTTTTTATTTAATTATGTAACAAATTTCCTGAGTTAGGATTTTATGTTATATGGTTGATTTACTGAGATTGCGAGTTGTTTATCTTAGTATTGATCGAACAATTGTGATTTAGATTGGTTTATGTGATTTGAGATTTAAATTTCTATATTTCTTTTTGGTTTAATGTGGTTGTTTATTCTTTCATAGTTTGAATGAATATTATGACTGCTTAGATCTTGTTTAAATATTTCAGTTGAATGTTCATTGTATAGAGGAACAAGTTGCATGAATCCAATCCTAAATTGCACACTAAGTGGTATTTAATAGTGTATTAAGAGGTAATTATCTAGCTAGAGTTCTAGGGGTAATTACCAATTAATATACTAGATTTAACGAGTTGTTAAGGTTTAATTTTTGACTTAGTGAGTGTTTAATTCCCAATTCAATTTGAGCAAGGATAACCTATATTCTATTTTTCCAAGAAGCATTCATCATTAATTTGTTTAAATCATAATTTCATTAGTTATCTCAACAATTTCTCAAAAATCCAAAAAAATAGTAGTTTAGGTTATTTTCCATTATTAAAAAGAAAAAAAATCAATTTAAAACCCATCTTAATATTTTTGTCACTTAGCTTAGATTAGGAATTAAATAAAAGGCTCCTCAAGAGAATACGACCCGAGTTGTGCCCTTTATTGCATAATTTGGTTTATTTTGATTTAACCTGAGGCGACTAAAGGCTTTAAATCAATCACGTGCAGGGCAAATGTCAAATCCTATAATTAGAATTTCAACGACAGGTTATTACTTAATCCAATTCTTTAATTCAAACACTCAAGTTGGTTATCATTGGGGACATTTAATCAAATCAACTAAGGAGTTAAAGTGGTCAATTAGCCTAAAAGACCAATTCCTAACCTCAAAGTTCAACAATACTACATTATGCCATTACATCTTCAATTTTCGCATAAGGGACCAAATCTACCAGAATTTTCTCCAGACTTTGAAAAATCATAACTAATTCTACAAAAATCAAAATGAGGTGATCCCAAGTCCTATGGAAATCTATTGAAGTCCTCTTCATAGGAAAAATATGAATCATTACCGGAAATCACCACACCATTCCAGAATTACACAAAATCCCACACTGCTCCAGAATTAAGTCCAGTTTCGACATCACATTTTGGGCAACTAGAACTCCCAGCTCATAAAACGAAATGACACAAATTATATGTCTATTTTGAATATTGGAATGTGAAATTTAAGACTGGAAAGTTTCATAATTTTTAGAGATCATTTGGTTATCCAAAAATACCACACAAGTAGAGTACCTCGCTAGAATTCTGTTCAGGTTGAAAACCTAGATTTACATTTTGAGTTTCAATTACCCAAAATTCACAACCCGGGGCTATTCCCACATAATTTTTCGTGTAGAACACAATGGTAACATCAAAATTAAAAAATTCCCACTTGTTCTCCATGTCCTATTTTGACAGAAAATTCAAAATAAATTCCAACAATTACCAACTTCTAATTTCAGCATCAAACTTATGTCAAATGGTTTCCAATCATCATAAACCACCAATAACATAACCAAAACATCATGAATTACCCAAACCTTTGTTTGGCCAAAATCAGGGCAGATTTACACATGCCAAAATACTCATTCAACCAACACAACCAATAGCTCAAATTGATGCTAATACTCACCTCTTGCTTCTCCTTAGCTCCTTTCTTTGGTTTTTCAGCTTTTGTTCTTGGATGATGGCTTAAAACACCTCCAATTGAAATTCTAAAACCATAGAAATGAAGCTCTCATCAAGAGGAACAAAGTTTGTGAAGGATACTTGAGCCATAGATGAGGTTAAGAAGGTGAAAATCCAAGATGAAACCCTTACCTTAAACTTGTTTCTTCACTTGTTCTGTCCGTGCTTCAGCTAGCCAACTTAGAGAATGAGAGAGAGAGAGAGAGAGAGAGTAAATAATAATCAGTTTTCCCCTTCCCTTATCACTTAAAAACCTGACCGAAGAGATGGACAAAAAGGAGAGAAAAATATGTGGTCCACATGTATTCTTTTTTTGGTGAAATCCAATGATAATTTTCAATATGTTTGATTTGTTTTTTTCTCTCTTTCCTACCTCTTCCTCACTTGGCCGACTTTACCTTAGATATTTGATGAAGAATTAATTGCTTCAATTCATTCACTCTTCTTGTTTCTTCTTAGCCATAATTATTGACAAAGAGGGAGGGGTTTGTTTGACTTGTATTTTCTTCTTCCTTTTGATATTTCTTTGACCAACTTCCTTCTTTCTTTGTCCCAACGTACCACATGAGCAAAAGGTGAGGGAGTATATTGATTAAATGCTTACTTTATCTCTCTTAGCATTACCTTAACCGAAATGAAGAAGAGGAAGAGTGATAAAAGACTTAGCATGATATTTTTGACCAAGTCTTCATCTTCACTTGGTCATCTAATTGTTTTTCTTTCTTGCCTCATGATATAGGAAAATAGCTTCTTGGAAGAGGATAATGAGCTCTCAAAAATATCTTCTTACACCTCCTTAATTGATATTATTTCAATTGCCAATTTAACACATGTTTACTTTGACTTTTATGTCATCCTTTTTCAGGGGTACTTCTGTCATTAATCTCACCATCTATTTGTACATTTAGTCCTTAATCATATTTTGGGATATTACACTTTTTAAGATGAATTTTAATCCCGTTATTAAATTCCAAAATGTCCTTTAAGTGACGGTTCATTTAGCACCCAAAAATAATTTTTTTAAATAGAGTGCTAGATAAATATTTTAAAGTGCTGGATATACCTCAAAAGATATTTGAGGGTGCTAGGATACTGGACACCACCAGTGGGAAAATACTTGAAGGTGCTAAACCTTAACCCTGTACAAATTAGAAAAGGAAACCTCCTTTAATAAGATTTCAATAGATATAGTTGTTTGATTGTATATATTGCAAGATACACTCTTTAATGAAAACACAATCTCATCTGAATGAGATTGAAAAGGGCAAGGTAGAAAAA
This sequence comes from Inga leiocalycina, assembly GCA_963242795.1. Classification (NCBI taxonomy): domain Eukaryota; kingdom Viridiplantae; phylum Streptophyta; class Magnoliopsida; order Fabales; family Fabaceae; genus Inga; species Inga leiocalycina. Next base: position 68,989,674 of record OY725325.1, read on the forward strand.
TAATGGGAAGAGAAAATATTTTAGGTTATGTTGTATATTATTCTTTGACGGTGCATTAGTGCATTACATATATATAGGCCGAATATGTGACCTAACAAAGGGCAATGCATGTGATAACTCTCCATTTTTTATTGTATTTAAAGTAAAATTTGAAGATACTTGGAGAGTTATCTATATAATTTTGAGGATTTACTTGAGATTTTGTTAAGATATAAATTAGTAAATAATTTGGGGATTTCTTTTTTAGATAATTAGTATTAATAGTTTAAAGGAAAAAAAATAGAGATGGTGTGTGATTTGTTTTTGTTGCTCTTATATTTATTATATTACTTCTTCTATTTTAGTTTTCTTGTTCCTCTTCTTTTATCATCATGCACGCGGCATGACAGGAAGGGAGAATCAATTTGAAGGCTGCTGATTTGAAAAGAAAAGAAACATCAGAACGCCATCGTTTTGATTGGGAGCTGGAATTGAAGACCTAAGGCCCTGTTTGGTATGAGGCACTGATTTTGATGGATTGGGATTGAGACTGGTATCGGGATAGGGACAAGTATTGGAATTGAGGCCGAAGGTTTAAAATTATGTTTGGTATGCGGTAATATTTAGATGAAATACTTAAATTGATTTTATTTTATAATCCTTCATAAATTATGAAAAGACAAAAATATCCTTATTAATAAAATTCATAATGGGCATTTTTGTCCGAAAAATATTATAAACAGGGATATTTTTATCTCTAACATTTACAATCCTGGGATTGAAAACACAATACCAGGGGAGGTGGTTTTGCAGCAATCCCACTTTCGTGGTATTCCTAATCCCGGTTATCTCCAGTCCCACATACCAAACAATACAACTTGGCTTAATCCCTAACCCAATCCCAATCCCTACCCCCAAATGCCTCGTACCAAACGGGGCCTAAAGGAATAAAAAGAGGGCTACGGGAATGGAAGAAAGAGGGAGCCGCAATTTACATTGAAAAATCAGCGGGAAAAAGAGGGGAGAGCGATTTGGAGAAGCAGAGGACAGCCGCATTGTACGAGGGATCATCATCTTCACCATCGTTGAACGTCGGGAGCAGCGAGGGAGCAGCGAGAGAGCGTCATTGAAAGCGGGACCTGGGGAAGAGCCATTAGCTTCTGATTCTTCTTCTTCTTCCCCAGGTCCTCGACAGTGACGAGAGCTGAATCAGAAACAGAGGAGGCGGCTGATTCATTGAGAACTGAATCATCGTTCACTTGAATCTCGGAGCTGAACCAGAAAAACAACCAGCAAGCTGAACCGGAGGGGAGAAGCGGTACTAGTTTCCAGCGATCTTCACGGTCCTCTTCTTGGGCGACATTGGAGAGAGCAGCAAACAGGAAGAATCAGAGGAGAGGCATTTTCACTGTTCAGAAAATATCATCAGTGCTGAAGAAGAGGAAGCTTTTGTGTGTTAATTTCATTGCTCTGTATTATTCTACTCTGTCTTATTCTGTTGCTCTTGATTTTCATTATGGTTCTGAACTCTGAATTTGATGCTACTGCGATGACTGTGTTTAAAGCTAATTTTCTTAGAACCTAGAGTAGCTTATGAACTAATTTAAAGATTTGATCATGTATGGACAATTTAATTGTGTTTAGTGTTAATTTTTGTTTACTTAATCTTGTATTAATTTATCTACTTGGTGCTTGATCACCATTAAGTATGAATTTGTGGAATTTAGATTAACCTTAGAAGAGGGATCTTAATTGGACCATAGATTAAATAATATGGGATTAGAATTTATTCTAATTTGCTAATAGGATAGGAATATACCTATTGGATCTATATAATCATATTATAGTAAAATTGGACAATTATTGCCTCTTGAGTGAATTAGTTAGGAATAACAATTTTAACTTGAGAGATAGGGGTATAAATGATTGGAAGATACTTATATCTATTTAAACTCTAGATTAACAATTTAACATTAAGTGCTTTTAATTGGGTAAATACATACTCTAAAACTTGAAAAGGGGATTAGCCACTCTAGGTCGTTTTTCTCCATTAAAATCCTTAAAACATTAAATTTAGTTTTATTTTCTTTTGTTTAAATTGATTTTTAAATTCATTCCCGTCTTTGATTTGCTCAACTTAAATGAAAATAGGAACTTTAATGCCTAATTATTAATTATCTTGAATCTCTGTGAGAAGACCTTGATTTGCTATTATACCAACGGGCCGTACACTTATGGTGCTTATTTAAAATTTAGTAGCATCAACATCTTGCCAAGTGGAAGCTCACAAACCATCGTCAAAGAATATGAAACCATGTCTCCGGAAATCTCACTTCTTAAGTCGGGAGAGGAAAACAAATCTAACACCATAAAACAATCCGTATATTCACAAATTATTAAAAAAAAAAGGCACATTATTTGAGCTGGGTTTAATTCCCAGCTTGAACAACCCTAATAATTTGAGCAGGACAAAGTTATCCGGATCGTTTTGCTCCGTTCCCTTAGACCTATGTTCCTTGCTATATAAAGAGTTGTATGCATTTCCTGCAAAAAAGACTAGTTGGCAAAAAAGAAAAAGAGGGCTACAGTATATATTTGGTACTCTTTATTTACATCAAGTATCAATTTAGTTCCTTAATTTTAAAAAGTCAATTTTCAGTCTTTCAACGTCAACACCGTTACCTTTCACCAACAACAAATGCTGATATGACGAATTTAGCGCGGACTGTGTAATAAAAGTTGACAAAAGTGGGATCACTTGCATTTTTGCTACCATTCAATCAAAGGATGTGCATAGAATGGGTGTAATTTTATCTCGTACTGGCCCAACATGGTCATCGAGCCAGCTTGGTGCCCAAAAAGTTTGGGATTGATTTAAGCCCAAGCAAAAAAGAAATTTAGGAATATTAAACAACTGAAAATTATTTTATTCATCATAAAAATAATCATTATCACCATTTAAAATACATTTATTTTAGAAATAATATCGGCATAAAATTCATTATTTTAAGAATTATACACCTAAACAATCATCCCCCGCTTTCGATCCTTAATATAATATCTATTAATGGGAGAGATAGCTAATTTTGTTAGATTAAAGAAATTAGTTAAGTTAGATATTTATAAATCAATTGCATTGAAACACCATTTGATACAAAGTCCTTTAATATATGTGCTATTAATAGGGATTAGTTGGGGAAAATGATAAATATATGGACAAAGTGGATTGAAGTCTTACATTTAAGACCAAATCTAACCTCCAGCTAGCTCTTATATTAAGGACCAGAATGGTATTATTTTTTCATAATATTTAGATTAAAAGATAATTTGAAATTTAAATGAAAAGTGTATTTAGCAAAATATGGAAAAGTTGAAATCATAAGAAAATCTCTACAATGATAATAAAATCAATACATTAGCATTCACATTTTCTTTTTAAAAAAATGCATGTTATTTGGAACGAGTGAGGAAAATAAATAAAGCAAAGCAGATTTGCAAAGTATAGAGGAATGAGGGAGGCCGAGAGGCTGCCGAGGAAAATTACAGGAAGGAACGCAGCAATTACTATTAAATAAGCAAAGTCGTTTGTAATTAACGTAACAATGGATAGTTTAAGGATTCAATAACTCATATTGTTAAAAAAAACTCTAAATTGTTTGTGATTATGATGATGTGATTCAAATTTATGAAAATAAATTAAATCAATGGTCCATCATTTTTAATCTTTGACTATTAGAAGCACCTTCAAAGGCTTAGCCTTCACTAAACAGGTGCTCGACGTATGTAATTTAATCTCTCCAAGCACAACGTAGATACACGTATAAGCTTATCTAAGACAATTTGAATTTTAAATTAACTCCAAGTTGTCTTAATTAAATATGAGAAATCATCTAATTATACATGCCCTAATTTTGAACCAAAATAAATTATACATACCATAATCATGGGGAAAAGAGCATCTCCACTTCCCTTACCGTTCATTTCTTTTCACTTATTTATTCTCATCATTTGATCAACTTTAAACGGTTGAAATTTAATATTTTAAAAAAATTAAAAAACAAATATAGAATATTTTAATAAAAGTATAAAGATATGAACTATTTAGATCAAATTTTAATGATTTAAATTTAATTATATAATTTTTTTATTACTTGATATTATTATAATATTTTAATATGATATTAAATCTCAACCATTTAGAGTTGATGTAACGGTGAGAATAAATAAATAAATAGAGAAGTGAATGGTAAAAGAAATAAAGAGAGAGATAATGTTAGTTTTATGGGTTATTGAACTAATCAAGCTTCTTGTTTATTGTTCAATGACTAGACTTTAGTCAGACCTACCATAATCAAATTGCTGATATATTACAATTTAATTACATTTCCCTCCTAACAAGGAAGAATTAATTTGCCAACTCAGATTTGTTTAGTTTATGAATTATTAGTTTGGGGGTGAGTAGTTTAATTCTTTTCTTGAGCATTGTTTTTGGTAGAGACAGACAATTAAACGTCATGGAAAGATATATTTTAAAATTTTAAAATAGGATGGGCTGGCCAGCTGGTAAGAAGACAAACGTCATGGCAAGATATATTTATATAATGGGAAAATCACCCTGAAATTCAATGAAAAGAATATAGGGAAAATTCCAAAAAACTACACTCAAAATATACAAAGGACAAATCAGTACAACGAAATTCAGAAAAGACAAATCAGGCGGGTGTCAGAAAAAGGAGGAATCTGTCCTTTTGAAATTTCGGCCAAATTACGAAAATGCCCTTCATGCACACTTCAGAATAACAACATGATCATCGGAATTAACACCTTCGGATTCGGTATTAACAACTGCAATTCTTCTTTTACAATTAAAAAATTTCAGAACCAATAACAACACATATCTCGCCATTAATAACTCTGGATTCGATATTAACAACTCCAATTTCTTCTTTCAACACTTAACAAGTTTCAGGGCCAATAACAACACTCACCTCGCCATTAACACCTCATGATTCGCCATTAACAACTCTGATGTTGTTATTGCGACTGAGGGCTGAAGGGCATTTTCGTAATTTGGCCAAAATTTCAAAAGGACAGATTCCTCCTTTTTCTAACACCCGCCTGATTTGTCTTTTCTGAATTTCGTTGTACTGATTTATCCTTTGTATATTTTGAGTGTAGTTTTTTGGAATTTTCCCAAGAATATAACTATTAGAAAATTTTACCATAAGAAATTAAGCATAAAGAAATAACAAGTTTTGATGCATGAATTAAAATAGGTCTATACACTTGTTATCAAGAATTTCTAGTGATTCCATTCTTCTTTGAGATCTCATCTCATAATACTGCCTCTAGTTTTTAATATAAGAGTTAGTTGGGAATTGGATTTAATCTTAATTAAATATAATATTTTAGTCACTTTGTTTTCCAAATTTATAATTTTTTCATGAGTTAATTTGATATTTGATCCCTTAAGTTTGCCCTTATTTTGGTTTTAGTTTCTAGGTTCCAAACCATCGATTTTGGTCCCTCAAGGGTAGAATGGTCTAAGTTTTTATTTAATTGTATGGACCAATATTTTAAACGGTGTGAAATTTGAGGGACTAAAACCTATAATTTGCAGTCAACAGTTGCTTTGTCTACCACAGAGGCAGAGTACATGGCAATTACAAAGGCTGTGAAGGAGGCAATTTGGCTTCAAGGATTGCTAGGAGAACTTGGTATTGGTTAACAAGACATAATAGTATTTTGTGATAGCCAAAGTGCTATTCAATTAGCAAAAAACTAAGTTTACCATGCAAGGACGAAGCACATTGATGTTTGATATCACTTCATACGAGAAATTTTAGAAGAAGGTGGAGTCATGATATAGAAGATACGGACAAGTGAGAATCCTACTGATATGCTGACAAAGGTGGTGACTTCTGTCAAATTTCAACATTGTTTGGATCTAATCAACATTGTTGAACATTGATTATCGAATTGTAAATAAAAATTTATGGGAATTTTGCCAAGGTGGAGATTTGTTAGTTTTTGGCAAAATCCCAAAGTCCCACATCGCTCAATTGTAAAGGAGGGACGAAGGCTTTGTGATATAAATAGGGAGCTTGCCCCTCCTCCTCAACTTGCCTATTTCCTTCTATAAAGCATTTTGTATCTCCTCTCCTCTTATAGTATTTCACTTGTAAATTATTTAGAGTGAAATTAGATTCTGGTATTTCCCTTATTGTTGTCCTATTTATTATTTATTAGCTGTTATTAGATATAGTAGTTGTGATTTATTATATTATTTAATTACGTCTGAGACTTTGTTTCTAGTTTGTGATTTTTTGGTATAATTGGTTACGTTCTATATATCCCACTTCCACAACATATTCCTCATACTCTCCTAGCTTTAATAATCCAACCCGAGGAACGTGGAAGTATGACATTTTCTTGAGTTTTAGGGGCAAATACACACGCAGAGGTTTCACAAGCCACTTGTATCATGCATTAATTAGGGCTAGATTCAAAGTTTTCAGAGATGATGAAGAGCTTGTTCGCTCCTGTAAGTGCATGGATCGCTTCAAGTAATAAAGTGATAAGTAAAGATCATTCCCATGAGAATTTGAGTAATAAATTGGTCAAGTAATGGACTTAGTGAATTCAATTAAGTTGAGCCAAAATATGTTGTTGAGGTTAAAGAGAAATTTAAAACCATTTTTAGACTAAAAAATTATGAAAGCAAATGATTCTTTAAAATTCAAGTATTAAATGAAACTTAGGATTGTTTATCCCCCTTGTATTTCAAAAGCACTCACTTAAATCCCCCTAATATATGCTACTTAATGTGAGATTGTACTAGCCAAGGATACTAAATTACCTATAAATACTCTCTCGAGTCTCCAAATAGGTGTTTAATTCAATTAATTCATTAATATATTAATTAATTAATTAAACCCTAATTGCCATTGCAAATCTTATTTAGCTATGTGAGGCTAATGAGTGTATCTCTACCTCATTAACAAAACTATCCATTCAATTAGTAAATTTCAAGCTCTCATATGATTTAAATCAAGTTCTACACTCAATCTAGCTTTTTCAAGCATTAATCAAGTAAACCCAACAATCTTGTTGGTGGCCAATCAACAAGAAGCATTAAGTAAAGAGTGAAATCAGCATAATCTCATCATTAATCACAAATATAAAGGGGAAAATGAGTATTTAATCTATACAAGGGTTCCAAACAACCCTAAAGGGAAGAGTTTAGCTACACATAATCATAAAATAGCTACAACTATCTAAGATAATTAACTCCATATTAGAAATTTAACAAAGAAAGAAAAGAAGAATGAGAAGAACCAAGGATTGCAGCCCTAAATCTCTTCTAGACTTCAACCCAAGATCAATACTCTTCAAGGTGGCAAAACCCTAGCACACCCAGCTCCTAGGAACACTTGAAAACTGAAGAATGACTTAATTTCGGCCTATCCCTGCTTAAATACCTTCCACATGTGTTTCAGCAAGTAAAACGCATGATTGCATTTTTTGTCGTGTGCTGAAGCATATGACACAGTGAGTTTTGGTCCCGTTGGCTTCGGCATAGGGTTGAGTGTTGAAGCATATTACATAGTATGTTCTGACCCAATCTGCTTCAGCACATATGCTATAGGCTGAAGCATATAACACAGTGAGTGCAATTCTCCATTGGTTTCAGCACGTGCATTATTGGCTGAGGCCAACAACACAACAGCTTCCCTCCTAGTCCATTACGCTTTTCCTTGGTCTTTGAGAGCTTTTTGACTTGTCATCTTTCACCTACAAGGAGGAGGACATCATGAGCTCTTTAATTTTAAGAGATAATCCTACTTGTATGCATTTAACTCATGATTTGAACTTTTCTTTTGTTCTATCACATTTTCTTCTATATATGCACAATTTGTACTCAAAAGTAAGTGAAAAGAGAAGAAAATGTGCTGGAATGTTATCAATTTCTATAAGTTAACACACCCCCAAACTTAAGCTTTTGCTTGTCCTCAAGCAAAGAAGTTTATCCTCACTGAATGAATCAATTACTCATCATTTATGTATGAACAAATTATCCTCATCATCTGCTTAAGTAATTATATTAAACAAGAAATGAGTACAATATGCAAAGATATGCTTCATAGATTTAAAACATGTTTTTCAAGAATTCTTAAGTGAGTGTGTGAATGGAGTCAACATTTATTCCTTTGGCACTAGTCAGCATTCAAAGTAACACTTCAAATCATATACTAATATTTAAACAAATAATTTTATCATCCCCTAATTCCTTCCTCCTTTCTTCTAATTAACTCCATTTAACTTAAAAATCAAAGGGACTTTTCTTAGCTTGTAATGGGGTAGGGGTTAAGGTTTTCAAAAGAAAAGGCAAAGGATAATCAATCAAATACCTTAAGATAGATGATACCATTCAAGGATTTTCTTTCTTCCTCATGAAACATACCCCTCCAAACTTGAACCAAATTGATCCCTTCATATCAAGCCTTCTTTGTAAGCATTTTTGTTTCTTTATTTTTTTCACGTTTTTTTTTAAAAACTTTTTGGCTTGATTTTTATACATTTTGAACTCTTTTACTTTCTACACCCCTTTCCCAAAATCTTATGCAACTTTGCATAGCATCACCACAATCCACAACCCAATCACTTATCATTTATCTCAAAGTAAGGGAATCATGGTTTTACACATTGGCTAGGGTAGATAGGTTGTTAAGTTTTTCAATAAGAATCTTTAATTGGGTTTTTAAATAGGATCAAAATAAGGGTTCAAAGAGGAATCACATCAATTAGGTAAGTTTGAAAGCCTCAACTGCATTTTTTGAACTGGCCTAATCATTTTTTTAAATCTTATAAAATAAATCAGAAGTTTTGAAGAATTTCAAAGGGGATTCTAAAATCAAAACTTTGAAACAATGGTAACTTGATTTGCCCCTAAACCCTTCAACAAGCACATCCGCAATAAATTTAACTCTAATAGTGCGTGAATTACTCAAAACTCTTGAACAACATGTTTCATCACTATAATGCACTCAACCATGCACATGAGTAAAAATTTCCTATCTAATACAACATATCAAGCAGAAATTTATATCATAGGATCATCCATACAATATTTGACAAATAACTGAAACTAGCAGCTCATTTTCAATAATTGTTCACAAGCAAAAACTTAAGTGTAAGAAATCTCAAACATTCCAACAATTTTCTTCAAAAACTTATTCAAAATTTTTCCGTGCTCTCCATTTCCTTTAAATATTTTCAAAATTGAGGTCAAAATGTTCAAATTGTGAAGCACTCACCCCCCAAACTCAAAATTCACAATGTCCTCAATGTTAATAAAAAGAATGAAAAATAAAGAGTGTCATCACCTTTATAAAAGCATATTCACAACAGGCAGTAGCCTGAGTAAAACCTGTACAAGCTTATAGCAGGAGCTATCAGTGGCTCACACATTAGCACTCAAGATGGAGAAATATGCACAATAAATCAAGTACCTTGAAAGCAGGCTATTCACAAGATGTCTAGAATCATATGAGTGTATTCATAATTTCAATCAGCATGCAAAAAGCAGGGAGGATCAAACAGTTAAACATAAGCAATTCCTGAGGTAACATAGTAACCATCAGTAGCCACCACACAGAAGTAGTTATCCATTAGCATCTAGCCATCAGCAGTTACCATAACGCAAAATGCACAACATAGCACATAAAAAATCATAGTTCTAACAATATATATATATATATATATCCTATATCTAGAAAACAAGGTTAAGTCATTCAAACAAAACAAAACAGCACAGAACCTAGCAACAACAAATTCAAGCATCCTCCTCCTCATTTGGGTCATACTTAGATCTCGATGCAACTTCTACTGGTGCTTTGCCCCTTCCATCCCCTGTATCGTCCCCTTCACTATGGCTTTCTTCATTCTCTGAATCTTGACTAGCGGCATCAGTGTAAGCTGTCTCATTATCAGCCTCATTGTTTACTTCGTCATATTCTTCATCATCCCTGATCTCAAAGAGATTCGTCGCAGCCGTGTGAGTTTATGAAGATTCAAGGGTATCCATATGAAAACCTTGAAAGATAGCTAGCCGACTGAGAAGATCATAGGGGCTATCGACTGTCTTATGAAGTGCATTTAATTGCTGAATTGTCGGGGAAGGAAGTTTTACTTTTTGAGCTCTCATTTGACACCTTATTGTAGGGTTTTTAAGGGAAAGGACATAGACATAGTTAAAAAGAGGGTGAGGCTGAAATTTTTTATCTGAGTTCGTCTGGGGCATCTTTGCTTTAAGGAATAGGTCTGAGATTAGGTAAGGAAAAATCAATTTGTGAGAGTGGGTGTGGCTACAAGTATTTATAGGCTGATACATGACTTCCTCCAATTGGACAGGCTGAATAGTTTTTAGGAGAAAGATGAGAAGGCATATGTGCCTAGTGAGTCTGGTCATATGGCTAGTGGGATAAATGTTGTTGGCAACTAAATGTAACCAACATTTGGCCTTCGGAGTCAAATCAGCCAAAGCCAGATATTGCTCATTGTTGTTAGGAGCAAACTAGGTGTCTTCACCGGCAATAACCAACTCTGCAGCTATTTGAGTATAAGGGAAGTCAACTTTGGTATCTTTGAACTTCTCGTACATGCAATTTTCAATAGCAACGATTGGCAAGTCATAAAATTTTCTGATATTATCAGCGCCAATGAATAACTGCTTGCCTCTTAGCCTGACACACCCGTTGTAGTAAGCAGCATAGAGGTAGTATTGGCGAACAAAGAAGGCATTTCCTTCCTTCTATTTGCCCAATAATTTGCTCAACCCATATGCCTTGGCTTGATGGTAAAACTTGTAGTTCGAAGTTTTAGCAAATTCCCTCTCCTGAAGGAATTCTCTGGCATTAACCTTCGCTCAACATCTTGGTTGTATCTTTCATGGGATTACAGGTTCTGATCTTGCGCTTCTTGCTAGGTGCCATGATCTGCAAAGCAAAAGCAAGAAAACACATGCATAAACAATACTCATCAATAATGAAATTAAGCGAAAAGAAACAATCCTGACTAACACTATCCTAAAAGAAAAGAAAGGTACCCCCAAACTTTAATTCTAACTAATTCCAATGCTATCCACTGGGATTCCAAGCTTAACCTATTCCTTACTGCCTTCACAATCATATGATAATCTTAAAAGGAAAATTTACCACAATTTGATACAGCTAAACAAAACCATCTCATTGTAGTAAACCAAATAAAGCTTATGAGTTCAAGAAGAGATCACTTGAAAAGCAAGAGAAAAGCAAAAGGTCATAGTGTGAAGAAATTTTTATTTGCAGTGAATCATTATTAGAAATTCAAATCAAAACTGAAATAACAAGAAGTTTATTTACATGACAAAAAAATTTTATCTTATCAAAATCAAATTATCTAAAGCTTAAATTGGTTTTAACACATCCAATCATCAGTAATTGCAGAATACAAAAGAATTTCTAAATGATTCTTAGGCCCATCCTTAACCTAGTGAATAAAAATGTGGTTTGCCTACAATGAACTAGTTCAGCTCAGTCAAAGAACACAAATAGAATAATTAAGCAAAAGCTCACCAAGGTGCCAAATTGAGCCAAATTTTTCTAATTCATGCACTTCAAAGTGTGTTCTGAAAACCTATGGAATTGGCCAACATTTGATATTAAAATAAAGAAGAGTCACATCCATGTATAGAGTAGATGATGAAGTCCATATTCAGTGTAAAAATAACAACCCAAAGATTTCAGAACATTGGCATTTGTCAAGATGTGGCAATTCTCAATTACCCAAGTATGTTGAGAAAAATGTGGCAAATATATCCCAATGCAACAACTCCTACCCATGAAATATACCAAACTCAAGCCTAAGTTTCACTATGCCATGTAATATGACAGAGTAGAACATCTGACACCATCCAGCATAATCAAGAGAACATAAATATGGGAAACTTGACATCATGTAAGTTCAAAGTTAAATTCAAAAACTTGTGATTAGTAACCGCAAGTATTGACAATTCAATAAGACTCTGCAGGTCTTATGAAAAACAATCATATACCGAGGGAGCCAAGAAATTACAGAACAAGCCAGGAAATTACGCAGTTATGCACATATTCATCCTTATAGCAAATAATGCCAGTTTAGCATGTCTGTACTTAATCTGAACCACAAATGTGAATGAAGGACATGAAAATTTCAAATTCAACGCCTCTAATGCCTTATTTGCCTCCCTATTCACAAGCCTAACACCAACCTAACAAAATTCACAACAACAGCTGACCTTTATTCCCATTTCAAATTCAAGCTTACATGTCCATTAGACAATTTAGAACAACGACTGCACTCCAACTAGCACAATAAGAACAATTCAGAGATAACTTTTCAAACCAACAACAGAGCTAAACAGGACATCCTGAACTCACAACAAGTCACAATCAAGTTCCTACATAATTCCAGTTTTAATTTCTAAAAGCATGAATGGCATAGTAGGCAACAATCATAAAAGCAGCAATCATATGATTTACCAAAACATTACAATTGACTTAAGTGCAACAGGGATTCGGTTATGAGAAGTAAGCAAAAATTAGAATTTCAGTGAAATCATATCTACAGTGGGTTTGTATTTTTAGCAATGCACATTCAATAAAAAAATCGTATCAATGCAGTATGTTCAATAAGAAATGATGCAGAATGCATTTAGTTCAAAGCACAATTTCATTAACAGGGCAATAACCACAACATAAACCTTCTTCTTCTTCTCCCTCTCCCTCTTTCTTTCCTTTTTTTAACACATAAAATCACTTTAAGATAGAGACCAATAATAAACAAAACTTAGTTCATTCCCCATCCTTGAAATAGGGTTTTCACAAATAGCTTTTCAAAATCACTTTAACCTAGTCTTATATTCAAATTTTGAATATAATCACTACACAAAGATAAATCACATTCATTACAAATATAAGAGTGCACAACATAATAATCCTAACAATCCCAGGTTTATATCTTCGCTAATGGGTTTCAAAGGGCACATTAGCCCATTACAATTTCCCAAACATGGATTACACAATCCAACTTGAATACATATACAAATATCCAATAACTTATTCCAAATACATAATCAAATATACATCCAAACATATACATAATCCCAACTATTGAATCAATAACCAATTACCAAAATGACAATCCGAAAGAGTCCTCGTCGCCCTGGGATGCTTGCTCCATCCTTGATCTACCTTCCCTGTCTAAAATATTGGTAGGGGAGGGTGAGATTCGAGAGAATCTCAGTAGGAAATCAAGACCAATATGCATGCAAGATAAGTGTTTAATGTATGACATGCTTGCATCACATAACTCATGTTTACACAATGACAAATCTGTAAGATCAATGCTTCGAACAACATACTTATGGCCATAGCATAAATTGAAAAATAGCTTCAAATCATTCATACATGTATCATATAATCAGGCAAAGCAATAACATGCTTCAATACACTAATACAGTTATCAGAGCATGCAGGAGAGGTAAGTTCCCTACACTTAGTCTTCTACGTGTGCTCCAGCATAGCTTACTCACAATCAGACGAATGTCGAACCACGATCAGGGCGAACATCAACCCTATAACCAAAGTAAGGACATAGGGTTATTCTCTATTCCAAACTCTTACTTTCATATCACTTAAAGTTGGTTACCATTCATGACCTTTAGGTGGCTAATCAAAGCCTAAACACATGCCTAAAGGCTTGGGAAAACACTTGACCAAAGACCGTCTTTGGAAGTCCAAAATGTCATTTTTGGGGGTTAGCCGTGGCCCACAAATCCACTGGCCACGGCCAAAAATAGGTCACAAACATTTGGGCGGCGGCCCAGAATCCGCTGGCCGCGGCCAAGAAAATCCTGTTTCTTGGCTGAAATTCCAAAAATCATAACTAATTCCAGAAAAATCTAAATGAGGTGATTCTAAAGCCAAATGAAAGGTATTTAAGTCCAATTTATAGGAAAAATATGGAACATTACCAGAAATTACCACAGAATTCTAGAATTACACAAAATCCATCTCTGCCCCAAAACAGAGTCAAGTTTCGACATCAAACTTTGGACAATCATATCTCCCAGCTCACAAAATGAAATGACACAAATTATATATCCATTTTGAAGCTTGGAATGTAAAATTTAAGACTGGAAATTTTCATAATTTGTATACATCATTTGCCCAGTCAAAAAGTCCACGCGATCAGACTGTTCAGAATAGACTTCCAATGGATAGCATTTCCAGTTTTGCAACCAATGTGTCCAATCCAATCCAAACCAATTCCAATGACTAAATACCACAACATGACACCATTTTCAACACAAAACACAATCCAATTCATCCATTCCAAAATTACACAAAATTAGGGCAAAATCCCACAAATCATAAAACTCAACCAACAATCACAATAGTTAGGTCAAAAGTCATCAAATACTCACCTTTTCCTCTTTCCCAAACCAATTCTTTGATTCCTCTTCATTCCGAATTCTTCAAGCTCTCAAACACCTTTCACAAATCTAAAACCATAGAGATGAAGCTCTCATCACTATGAACAACATTAAAGAAGGGTATTAGAGCATTAGAGGCCAAATAGGGCACATACTTTGATTTCCTTCTTTCTCTTTCCTCCCTCTCATGGACGACAATGGAGGAATAAGAGAGAGATGAGAGATGATGAAGATGAAGATGGGCAGATTTTTGGCCCCCAAAAACGTCTAAATAAGGGAGAGAGAAGAGAAAAGAGTGTTGAACTTTTAACTAAGATATAAGGGTCCAAAAAGTGCCATGTGTCATACTCTTGTTTCATCTTCTTGGGCACACATGGACTCTCACACATGGGATTCCACCCCTTTTAATCACATAACAATCAATCTCAACCATTGATCTTTGAGTTACCAATGAGCTTTCTCTTCGGTAACCGATCAATTGGTCGATAATTTTACCGTTTTGCCCCTGATTATGGCAACTCACACTGAATCACCACCAAACACATCATATCATTCCTTTACACCACATTATGTGCCCTCCCTCTATTTTAGGTCAATTTAGATGTTAATCCATAATTGAACTTAAATATATGGTTTCAGTGCTACTCACAACACATACGAATCACATTCGAGTGCCAAATCACATCATATTCTCCAAAAAGGTTTATTTATCAATAATCACCTCTACTTTTGGAGTCCTTAACCCATAATCGAAATTTGGGATCATGCTAAACCAGGGCTTAGCAGTTCACTTATTTCAGGCTTATTCTCTAGCCTCAAATCTCAAAATTCGTGGTATTACACAAGGTAGTGTCCAGCTTGCCAAGTATCCCATAAAACAATAATCACTAAGGCAAAGCATAATCCAAAAACACCATTTTTTTATTTGGGTCTAGAAAGTTTCTTATACATGCAGTTTTAAGCAATTTTCAAGGTGGACTTGATACCAAGCAAAGATATTTCAAAATTTCAATAAAACCATCACATGGATAAAACTTAAAAACTGATTTTTAGGAATAAATTTTGAATCTCAACATGTATAAGAGAGCTCCTAGACTTCAAAAGCCTTTCTTTTGCCAATGGTAAGTAAGATATGGTCCCATTCAAGAATTCTCAGTACTGACACAGTTAGCTACTAGTAAAAAGAGGTGAAAATAAAGCCTAGCTAAGCAAATCACTAGCTGAATCCTTTAGCCCTCCATTTCATTTCAAACCTATGCCTAATGTGCTTAACTAATTCGACCATAGCAATTGTACATTGTCAATCCCCCCAAAATCCAAACAAACAAAAAGAAAAGGCATGATTTTTATATCAGAAAAGAGGAACAAAGGGAGAGTAGAGGCACAGGGAGACTACTGAACTCGCAACATTCAAGAACAGAGGGGCTCTGCTGATGAATGAAGAAATGAAGATGACGACCAAGGCAGCTTGAAAGGACTGTCGAAGTAACTTGGTAATGAGTGTATTTCAGCGGCTACAGAGATAACACAGAGCACCAAGGAATAAGGGAGGAGGAAAGCAATTTAGGACGAGTGAGGTATGGAGGTGGTTTGATGGTGTTGGTGATGGCTGATTTTGGTGATGGAAAATAGAGGGACAGAACGGCAATGGATCTTTAATGGAAGTGGATCTAGGGACGGAGATGGTGTATGGGCTTGGCGATGGGAGCGTGGTGGAGAGAGTGTGAAGACGGTGTAGCTATGGAGGGCATAGTCGACGGATTTGGAGGTAGAAACCGAGAGAAGTCTACAGGAATGAGAGCGAAGGGAGACGAAGATAGGACATGGAAGGAGGGAAGAAGGAAGATCGAAAGTGACAGGGAGTAAGTGACGGTGGATCTATGGTTTTTGGCAGCCATGGGTAAAAGAATGAGAGTGACGATGGGGAAGGGTGCATATGTGAGAAGAGAGGATTATGATTTGAGGTGTGGAGGGAAATTACATATGGGAATTGGGGATTTAAGTTAATGGATGAACGTGGACCCAATTATGGGCCAAGTTCAAAGGATAAAATTGGAATAAGATGAAACAAATATGGGCAAAAGGGGAAGTTAATATTATTATTTTTGTATATATATATATTTATTTTATTTTATTTATTTTGTTTATTTTATTATTTTTAAATTTTAATTTTAAAATTCTGTTTTATTTTTTAAAATTCCTTCCATTTTTTATATGTGTATATATATATTTAATATATATATAGATATATTAGATACAGGTGCAAGAAGAGAATGAATTTTTTTTACAATGAACATTTGGCTTCAGCCAACATCATATGTGCTGAAGTCAATGACACAAAAAGTGCTTCCTTGGCGTAAGAGAAATTGGCTTCAACACACACAAAGTGCTTCCTTGTGTGCTAAAGCATTGAACAAAGAGAGCATGTATTCACGTAAGGCATATTTTGGCTTCAGCCAACACCCTATGTGCTGAAGCTCATTACACAGTGAGGTAAATGCTTCAGAAATGCACTAGATTGGCTTTAGCACACACCTTGTGTGCTGAAGCCAATTATTGACAGATTCCAACACTAAATCAAACATCACAAACAAACTCAAAACTCATCCAAACCTCATCCAACAAGTCTCATGCATCCATTCAAACACCAAAATCAGCTTAACACATCCAAACTCTCTCTCATACAGAAAATGCACCATGAACATGAGGGTAATGATAAAATTCACTAGCATTCACATACTTTTCAACATATTAAATGCCACTACCATAAGTTCATTGCATCCATAATTCAAATGAGAGTTAGCATCTACCACATTCTCACAGTAGCTTCAGTACTACCCAGAATTGATCAATAATAAAAAAATGCACTCTTAAAATCTTATATATAAGCTTATAGTTAAGTGCACTTCCCTGAGATGCATCTCCCATATCCTTCTACCAACTTCATGCTCTAACCTAGAAAATCCCTCCTTTGCATTAGCTTTGTTCATTCCTCATTAGGTACCTTTCCTTCCTACAAAATGCAAAGATCAAACATAAATATACCAAAACACACAAAAATGACAAAGATTGAGTTAAGAACTTGGGTTGCCTCCTGAGAAGCGCTTAGTTTATTGTCTTTAGGTTAGCACTTCTGGTTGGTCACTCTTCATTAGATAAGTGGATAGTGGACAAAAGCCTATGCACATCTCCTCCCCAATAATGCTTCAACCATTGACAATTAGCCTTGAATCTCTCTCCCTTCTCATTTTCTAGCTCCACATCACCAAATTTGGATGCTTGAACCACCATGAATGGACCAGACCATCGAGATTTCAAATTTCTTGAAAATAACTTTAACTTGGAATTATAAAGGAGAACCCTTTGACCAAGTTCAAAGCTCTTAGGAACGATCTTGCTGCCATGGTCCCTCTTTGTCTTCTCTTTATAAATCCTTGCACTCTCATAAGCATTGAGGTAAATTTCATCTAACTCCTTAAGTTGAAGTAGCCTCTTTTCTCTCATAGCTAGAGGATCAAAATTTAGCTTTTTGATGGCTCAATAAGCCCAATGCTTCAATTCTACAATTAAGTGGCACGCTTTCGCAAACACCAAACGATATGGGGACATAACAATAGGTGTTTTGTAGGTCATTCGGTAAGCCCATAGAGTATCATCCAACTTGGAAGACCAATCCTTCCTAGTAGTATTAACTATCTTCTCAAGGATGTTCTTGATCTCCCGATTGGAAATTTCTACTTGGCCATTGGTTTACGGGTGGTAGGGCAATGCTACCTTGTGCTTGACACCATATTTCTTCATCAAGGCTTGAAATTGGTGATTGCAAAAGTGTGAACCACAATCATTGATAATCACTCTTGGTATTCCAAATCTTGTGAAAATATGCTTTTTGAGGAATTTTAACATCGTCTTAGCATTATTAGACACACATGTAGTAGCTTCGACCTATTTGGAGAGATAGTTAACTCCAACCAAGATATATTCATTGTTGAATGATTTGGGGAGTAGACCCATGAAGTCAATCCCCCAAACATTAAAGAGTTCAACTTCAAGCATGCTATTCAATGGCATCTCATTCCTTCTAGATACGTTCCCCACTCTTTAGCATCTATCATATGGAAGAACAAATGCATATGCATCCTTGAATAGAGAAGGCCAATAAAACCCACTTTGGATGACCTTCATAGTGGTTTTCTCTCCTCCAAAATGGCCACCATATTCAGAAGAGTGGCAACAATGCAGAATGCACTCTTGTTCATTTTTCGGGACACACCTCGAATGAGTTGGTCGGGGCACCGCTTGAACAAGTAGGGTTCATCCAAAAAGTACTTCTTCACCTCATGTAAAAAGTTACGCCTTTGATGAGAATTGAAATATGAAGGTAAAACTCCACAAACTAAGTAGTTTTCAAAGTTGGCAAACCATGATGTAGATGAATTATCAATAAAGAATAGCTGATCATCCGGGAATGATCCATGGATCATATCAGAATTATCAAGTTGAGCCTCAGTACTCAACCTTGAGAGAAGGTCTGCCACTTGATTCTCGGTGCCTTTTTATCAATGATGTTCAAGTCAAACTCCTGAAGTAGAAGCACTGTTCGCCGTTTAGCTTCCGTAAGCATACGGGTCGCAAGTAATAAAGTGATAAGTCAAGATCGTTCCCACGAGGACTATGACAAAAGCGAGTTAACTAATTTAACCATGTTCTTAATTAGGTTGAATGGAATCATTTGAAATTGATCAAGTTAAATAAAGAAGTTTGATGAAAATAACAAAGGAAAACAGTGAAAATTGAGAAATTGAGTTTAACTTCAAGAGATATAAACTTAGGATTACTTCTTCCCCATTGTATTTCATGAAACTATGTAAATATTTACTTATGCTAGTTAAATGAGTCTATATGCTTGTCGAAGATCCTAAAATCATCAACCAAGCTCTCTCAAGTCAAGATCGATTTTTAATCTTCATTAAAAATATTCAATCTCTTGTTTACAATTAATGAAAATCATCTTTCCAAAACAAGCCTTCACTTGACTATGCTAGGTTGTTAGATATATCTCTATTCTAACAACAAACTATCCATTTAATCCCTAAACTTCAAGTCTAGCACGATTTTTCTTAAGTTCTACAATCAAAATAGCTCTCTCAAGCATCTTCCAATTGAACAACTCTAATCATGTGGTGATCAAGCACAAGATAGCATTAAGCTCAAAG
Organism: Inga leiocalycina; assembly: GCA_963242795.1. Taxonomy (NCBI): domain Eukaryota; kingdom Viridiplantae; phylum Streptophyta; class Magnoliopsida; order Fabales; family Fabaceae; genus Inga; species Inga leiocalycina. The sequence goes on from OY725325.1 coordinate 69,009,384, forward strand.
AAAAATCAACATATAATACTCATTAACCAACAAAAGCAAGATAATCTAGTAGTTTCAATCCATACAATGGGTAAAAGTAATCCTAATTAGGAGTTTTAGCTACTCATTGTCTGTACATGCCAAAATCTCAGCATACAATCATAATCCATATCAGTAAAATAGAGAAAAAGGACAGAAGAACAAGAAAAACTCAAGAATTGAGGCTCTAAATCCTTTCTTAATCCAATCCCAAGCTCCAAGCTCTCCAAAATGCCAAACCCTAGCAGCCACTATGTTCAAGAAGTCCAGCCTCCTTTCATTCTCGACCTAGCCCATGCCTTTATAGTGGTTTTTCTGCTTTATTTTTCAAAATGCACAGCATCAGTTTTGCGCGTTCGCCGTGGGTTCGCTACAGCGAATGCCATAGCAAATTATCATACAGAACCAGACAGAAGCAGTGCTTTTTTAGGTGGTTTCGCCATGACTTTGGCTATAGCAAATTCCACAGCCAGTACAGGCTTCTCCTCTATAATGTTCATTTTCCTCTTCCTCTTGCATTCTTCCCTTCCTTTCACATCTTCCCATGATCTTTGTGAGCTTTTACAACTTGTCATCCTCCACCTACAAGGAGCAGGGATTCATGAGCTCTTTTAACTTTCACAAATAGTTAAAACTATGTGATTTAACTCATGATTCAACAAAATTTTGATTTATCTCATGCCCTATCACATTTTCTTCTATAATCTCTTTAAATGCACAATTTAAACCCAAAAATAAGTGAAAAGAGAAGAAAATGTGCTAGAATACTCTTGATTTCTATGAGTTAACACACCCCCAAACTTAAGCTTTTGCTTGTCCTCAAGCAAAGAAGTCTATCCTCATTGAATGAACCAATCACTCATCATTTATGTATGAATGAATTGATCCTCATCAGCTGCTCAATAAGTTATATTAAACAAGAAATGAAGACAATATACAAGGATGAATGCCTCATAGATTTAAAACATGTTTTTCGAGAGTTCTTAAGTGTGAGTGTGTGTATGAATTCAACATATATTCCTTTTGCACAAGCTAAAGTTAAAAGTAACACTTCAAATCATATACCCATATTCAAACAAACAACTTTAGAATCCCCTAATTCCTTCCTCTTTTCTTCTATTTCACTCCACTTGACTTAAAAATCAAAGGGACTTTTCTTAGCTTGTAATGGGGCCAGGGGTTGACGTTTTCAAAAGAAAAGGAAAAGGATAATCAATCAAATACCTTAAGATAGATGATACTATTCAAGGGTTTTTTTTCTTTTCTCATGAAACATACTCCCCCAAACTTGAACCAAAGTGATCTTTTCATATCAAGCCTTCTTTGTAAGCACTTTTTTTTTTCTTCTTTCGTTTTTTTTCTTTTCGTTTTTTTAATATCTTGGCTTGATTTCTATGCATTGTGAACTCTTTACTTCCTACACTCCTTCCCCAATTTTTTGTGTGACTTTGCACAACATCATCATATTCCATCACCCAATCAATTTTCATCTATCTTAAAGTAAGGGAATTATGGTTTTTCACATTGGTTGAGGTAGGTGGGTGTTAGGTTTTCCAATAAAAATCTCTAATTGGTTTTTCAAATAGGCTCAAAATATGGGTTCAAAGGGAAATCACATCATTTGGGTCAGTTTGAAAATCTCAATCGTATTTTATAAACTGCCCTAATGATTTTTTCAAATCTTGTAGAGTAAATAAAAAGTTTTGAAGAATTCCAAAGAGGATTCTAAAATAGAAAATTGAAACACAGGTATATAACCTAATTTGCTACTAAGCCCTTTAACAAGTACATCCACAATACATTTAACTCCAATAGTGCGTAAATACTTAAAAACCCATGAACAACATGTTTTATCACTACAATGCACTCATCCATGCATATTAATAAAAATTTCCTATCTAATATAACATATAGATCAGTAATTTATATCATAGGATCATCCAAACAATATTTGACAAATAACTGAAACTAACAGCTCATTTTCAACAATTTTTCACAAGCAAAAATTCAAGTATGCGAAATCTCACATATTCCAACAATTTTCTAACAAAACCTGTTCAAAAATTTTCTTCTGTGTACTTATTTTCTTTCAAAATTTGTTTTTCTTTTAAAACTTTTGAAATTGTGACAATCTCACCCCCAAACTTAAGATTAACAATGTCCTCACTGTTAACCCCGACAGGAGGGGATTGAAGTACCTGTACAATATATAGCTCATATGCACAATATTCACAAAGATCAAGAATTCACAGGTAACAAAACCTTCAATAGCCCAAATAAAGCTTGGAATCAATGTGACTCTAGCCATCAGTAGCTAGTGCAATAACATTCACAGCAAATATTAGACTGAACAAACAGCATATATGAATAACCACATTTGCCACAAGAAGGAAACACATGAAGCAAAATATGGCCATCAGGACCTATATCAAAATCAGAATATTCATTGTGTAATGAGCCCTCAGTAGCTCATATCCAAAACAAGAAGTCTAAAAGCAAATGAGAGACCATCAGTAGCCTCATACGAACAGAGAGCACAAACAGTTAACACCATCAAGGACAGGAGGAAAACACACAAACACACATTGAAGAACCAAAAGACAAACCTAAAACAAAAGAAAAATAAACTACCCTATAGAAAAATTTTCCCCAAACTTAAAGTCTATCTAAGTCCAAAGCTTCCAAACAGAATTCCATACTTAACCCTATCCTCACTCCCTTTTGAATTTGAAAAAGTTAAGACTCAGCTGAACAGTTCAAGGAATAGAAATTTGGTTTTACATGATGAAGGGTTGTGAGCACAACTGATTTGTCAAGCACTATTTCACAAAATTACAAAATTTTGCTAAATCAATCAACTCTACAAGGGTCCTGAAATTTCTTTGAATAGAGCCAAAATTGTTTTTCTTAAACGAGGAGTTCACTAAGTGATGAACTCCTACCAGGATGGAGAGGATTATTGTCATTAACTTTAAAGTTCACATCAGACTCATCAACACAAAAATTTCAGCACCCCATTACGTAGCTTAATTTCATGTTATAGTGCTTAATCAACCAATCATACTCAGATAGTTTGACATTTGAATCAAAACCATCTAACTAAACCAAGACCTATCCTAAACAAGAAATCATCAGCAATTTCTATTGACTAAGCCTCAAATCACATACTCAATACATGCCTAATTTTTCACAATTCTTGGAACCAGTAACAACAGACCTTCCAAAAGCATTCAGCATATATATATATAGGTAATCAAGAGAACATCCAGCCGTAGGTGCTTGTTGAGAATCAAAGTAAAAAAAAACAGTCATGAAATCCTTCAAGAGTGATCAACATATGGTGCCTCAAAACAGAGTTATTGAATGGATATTCCAATACTTTAAAACTCAAATTAAATAGCAGCCCAAAGGTCGCAGAATGTAGCACAAGTTTCAGAATTCAGTGATATTTTTTTTTGTTCTCATGATAACCCATCATATGCAAAGCCGTTTGGGAAGTTAACAAAAAATACTCAAATTCTAAGAACTAAAGCAAGCAATACAATATGCTAATCTTTATATCACCCATATCAATTCAAGCCTATTACGAGCATGCTTCACCAATAAATCTCAATCACAGAACCTTCTTAAAGCCACCAAAGCAGAATCTCTACTGTAATCCATCCAGAATTCAACACAGAAATAAAGAAAAGAACCAAATTTACCTCAGAGGCAGCAATGAGAGATGAACTGAATTGTAGAAGAGAAACCCAGGGGGGCAACAACAACAACAAAATTACGAGCTCAACTCACTTCAGTGTTGGCTGCGAATATCAGGTCAGAGAGCATGCCAAAATGACCCAATTCGCTCCGGTCTTCCCCACAGTGAATCCTAACAGCAAATAACAGGTCAGAAAGCATGCTTAAATGACCCGATTCGCTACGATCTTCGCTACAGCGAATCATGACAGAAAATACTAACAGAACCAAAATAGACCACAATATAGCAGCAAACTCATCCAAATTCACCCAAAATCCAATTTTAAGCATTCCAAAGACATTAAACACTAATCCATGCCACAAAACACTTAAGATTCATTCATCCACAAAACACAAAATTCAAGAATAGCCTTAACACTACTCAATACTACATTCCAAGATCAAAAACACATTCAATAGATATTAAATGCATACTCCCCTTTATAGTTCCCCTTCTTTGCATCCATATTACTCTTCCATCTTCATCTCCCAAAATTCACCTTTAAAGACCATGTGGGAAACCTTTCTCACCTATAATATACAAAAACCAAAAATAAATCTACCAAATAAAACCAAAAACATAAAAATGACAAAGATTGAGTTAAGTGTTAGATCTCATGTTTTGATGATAACAAAAGTATGGTTTGAAAAGGAAATAAATAATAAACAAGTTTGAACCAAGTAATGACGGGAACAAGCATCACTTGAAGTAAGCATTGGAGTAATGAAGAAAGACCATGAGAAAATGCTGAGGAATTTAATCAGAAGCAATTTTTCTAAAGCATTACTCGAGGAGCTACTCGAGTAATGAGACAAAACTTGAAGTAACCAAGAGAAAACTTCCAGTAACCTGCCACCATTACTCGAGTAACCAGGTAAAAACTTGGAGTTGCTCTCGGCCTGCCAATGTTACTCGAGGAGCTACTCGAGTAACCAGGTGAAAACTTCCAGTTGCCTTCAAGTTTTCCTCATGATACTCGAGGAGCTACTCGAGTATCTGTATTTCTGAAAAAATGGACCTCTCGGCATTTTGTACTACTGCTAATGTTACTCGAGGAGGTACTCAAGTAACCATGTGAAAAACTTCCAGTTGCCTTCAAGTTTCCAACTATACTCGAGGAGCTACTCGAGTACCCCTGTTTCTGAAAATGTGGAGCTCTTGGCACTTAGTACTACTGCTAATGTTACTCGAGGAGCTACTCGAGTAACGCACTGAGGTAAGTGAAAAAACTTGAAGTTACTACCCGATTAACTTGATATAATCTTATCTTATTTTCCTCTAGTCCTTACTCTAGTATACAAGTATCTAATGTTGTATTTTAAGTGGATTCCTCGAGTAAGTACACGAGTATGCAGAAATCTGTTCAAGGTAAACCTCAAGTCATTACCAGGGTAAGTCACGCACAAGAAATACAATTACTCGAGGTGATACCCGAGTAACCTATGCAAAAATTAATGCATTACTCGAGTCCATACCCGAGTAACAAGGTAAGTGCTCTCGGCTTTGAAATCCTGCCAACATTACTGGAGTAGGGCATCGAGTAATCAAAACTTATTTGAAGATTTACTCGAGTTGGTACCCGAGTAACTCATAAAGTTATGAGTGCCTTACTCGAGGTGGTACCCGAGTAAATAGACATTTCCAAAGGTTTGAAAATTAGTTATTCCATGCACTACCAGAGTATTCTTGTATTTGCTCATTGACTTGAAGTTAATTTAGAATTCCTGATGATACTCGAGTAAGTACTCGAGTAACCTTCATGTGATACTCGAGTAGCTACTTGAGTAAGCAAACCCAGAAAGTTTGAAATCATTCCAACGGTCATTGTTCTGTTTCCTATTTGATTAACTTCTCATTATATTAGTGTACTTAGCATTTCAACAGGTAAATAATGAAGAGATCTTACCAAATAAGGAAAGTCAAAAGCAATGCTCAAATGTTATCGACCGTCACCTACCATAACGTATGTTTTTCAAAAACTGGAAAAGTCAATAATGGCTGCGCACGCTCCAACGGACATGAAGAAATATGTTCCAGCAATCATTACCAATGTATCTATATATATGGGAACATCTGAACAGAGAGATACACAAGAACACACTTACGAACGTATCATCAAGTTCATTACTCTGTTTTCCATTATACTTGTGATTCTATGCTTCAGTGATTCTTATTTACTCTGTAAGAGAGATATTTCATTCAAACTCAATATTTGTTATTGAGGTAACTTAAGGTTGTGGAACCTTGAGTTGGGATTGAATTACAACTTGTAAGGGGGAGCGAGTGTCCAAGTGTAGGAACTTGCATGTACTGAGGTGCCAAGAACCCACTGAATCTTGGAAGTTATAGTGAAAATCTTAGAGAAGCTCTGAGGACTGAACGTAGGTCAAAGTGGTTGTGGCCGAACCAGTATAACTCCCGGTGTACACTTCGGTGATATTTCTCCTTACTCTTTCATGTTTTAATTTCAACGTCAAATTTTATATTTGCAACGAAATTTTTAAGATCACCCAATTCACCCCCCCTCTTGGGTGAAACGCTTGCTCTAACATTTGGTATCAGAGAGTAGGTCTTCTTGTTAAGGTTTAACAGCCTAAGAAGGATCCAATGGCAAGCATGGGTGAAGGAATTCTTCCCGACGGAGCATCCATCACTAGACCTCCAGGTTTTAGTGGCGAACACTTTTCTTTCTGGAAAGCAAAGTTCAAAGTATTCGTGATGGCTGCTGAATATGGGCAATGGGATGTGATTGAGAGTGGAAACTATCAACCTACAAAGATTGTAGATTCTCAGAAAATTCCCAAGACGCCTGCGGAATATGATGAGAATGACAAGAAACTTATCACTCTCAACAGCAAGGCAATTCTGATGTTACAAAGTGCTTTGAGTTAGAGTGAATATTTCGGAATTTGCTCACTCCCAACAGCAAAGGAAATGTGGGAAGCTCTGGAAATCGCCCATGAAGGAACTTCAGGAATAAAGGAGAATCGAATCAACACATTGATCACGGAATTCGATCTACTTCGAATGAAATCAGGTGAGTCAATTTCTGAATTCGAACTTAGATATACTCATCTTGTTAATCAACTTGCAGCACTTGGTAAAGTCTATGATCAACATACCCAAGTACGAAAGATTTTGAATATTCTTTCTAAAGAGTGGGAGGCCAAAGTCACTGCGATAGAAGAGGCAAAAGGAGAATCAATGAGATCAGTTGCTTCTCTATTTGGAAGTCTTTCTGAATATGAAAGCAAATTAAAGTTCAAACGGGAACTAGATGACATCGGTGACAAAAGAAAGGAAGGTTTAGCACTAAAAGCGAAAGAAGAAAATCAAGATGAGGATGAAGAGCTTGATGATGATGAAATGGGCTTAATCATAAAACGATTCAGAAAGGTCTACAAGAAAGGTCAAGGCTTCAAACATTTTCAAAAAGGTGGAACTAGCAACAAAGATCATATCATTTGCTATGAATGTGGAAAACCAGGACATATCAAATCAGAATGTCCATAACCTAATCAAAAGAGCAAAGAAAAGAGAAAAAGCAAATTCTTTAACAAAAAGAAGGCCTTTGTATCTGCTATATGGGGAGATAGTTCCTCTGACGAAGAAAGTGATGAAGAAGAAGTAGCCAATATATGTCTTGTTGCTCAAGAAGAAACAGAAGAGGAGGTAAATGATTCTGAACCTACCTATGATGAATTACTTTCCGAATATAATGCTTTACACTCTGAATTTATCAAAGTAGCTAAAGAATTGATTATTGTTAAAAAGAAAAACAAAGTTCTTGAAACTGAACTTAAGGGAAAGGATTGTGAAAATTGTTTATCTTTGAAAAAGAAAAACATTGATCTCACAAAAACTCTTGAAAAATTCACACAAGGAAGTGAGATGCTAAATGTTATTTTAAAAGCTCAACGATTTGTAAATGATCAATTTGGAATTGGATATGATCCAAAATCAGATAAAAGAAAAGGAAGAAAGAAAGCAGGAGGTAAGTCATATTTGAATTATTTCCAACATTCTGTGCATACATCAAATCCCTTTGCATTTTGTAATTATTGTAATAGAAAAGGACATCATACATCTTCATGCATTCATAAGAAGAAAGGAACCATAGGAACCTACAAATGGGTACCTAAAGGTTCATATATTCAGAAAATCATTTGTACTAACCCAAAAGGACCCAAAAAGATGTGGGTACCTAAGACTTAGTCAACTGATTGCAGGTATGTCTCAAAGCATCCAAAAATAACAAGTGGTACATAGATAGTAGATGCTCTAGACATATGACCGGAGATTTCGAAAGTTTTACCACATTACAACCTAAGGAAGGTGGAAAGGTAAAATTTGGAGGAAATCAATCCGGAAGGATAGCAGGAATTGGTGAAATCAAAAATGACAAAGGAATACAAGTCAAAGATGTGTATTATGTTGAAGGCTTGTGTCACAATTTGCTGAGCGTAAGTCAAAGTGCGGATAAAAACAACTGGGTAATATTTGACTCAGAAGAATGTTTAATCATCAACAAGAGTGACTTATAGCTTGATAAGAAGAATATCAAGGCTAAGCTCAGAGCAAAAAGGGAAGGTAACTGCTATACTCTAGATATTAGTAGAAATGAATCTGAAAATTGTTTTCTGAGTAATACCGATGAAAGCTGGTTATGGCATAAGAGATTGGCTCATGTCAATATGCATCAACTAGGGAAATTACTCAAAAAGGATTTAGTGCTTGGATTACCCAAAGTTAATTTCAAAAATGACTTGATTTGTGATGCATGTCAAAAGGGTAAAAAAACTAAATCATCTTTCAAATTGAAAAATGAGATTTCAACAAATAGACCATTACAATTACTACATATGGATTTAGATGGTCCAGCAAGAGTAAAGAGTCTTGGTGGCAACTTATATTCATTGGTCATTGTTGATGATTTCTCTAGATTTACATGGGTTATTTTTCTATCATCAAAGGATGAGACCTTTGAAGAATTTATTGTATTTGCCAAGAAAGTGCAAAAATGAGAAAGGTATGTCCATTGCAGGTATTAGGACCGATCATGGTGGAGAATTTGAAAATCAAGCCTTTGAAGAATATTGTGATACTAATGGTATTGATCACAATTTCTCTGCTCCAAGGACACCTCAACAAAATGGAGTCGTGGAACGAAAGAATAGAGTGCTCACTGAAATGGCTAGAGCAATGTTGAATGAAAAGAATGTGTCTCAAGTATTTTGGGCTGATGCTATGAGTACAGCATGCTACATTTCAAATAGAGCATATATCAGAACAAAACTTGGGAAGACACCATACGAGCTATACAAAGGAAGAAAGCCAAACATTGCTTATCTACACATCTTCGGTTGTAAGTGTTTCATTCATAATAATGGTAAAGATAACTTAGGAAAGTTTGATTCTAAAACTGATGAAGGAATTTTCCTAGGATATTCTAACCGAAGTAAAGCATATAGAGTTTTTAATAAAAGAACATGTGTTATTGAAGAATCAATTCATACTGTATTTGATGAATTTGAATCCTCTGACAAAACCATTGATGAAGAACAGGAAGTTGTTTTAAATCAAGAAAATGGTCAATCTATTTCTAAGTCTCTTATTCCAGAGGTTGATGAAACTAAGGAAGAAGAGCAATCCCTAGGTCAACCTAGAGCTTGGAATACAATAAAAGTCATCCCTTAGATCAAGTCATAGGAGATGTAAATGAAGGGATCAAAACTAGAAATAGAATTTTCAATGAAGTAAGTTTCTCTGCATTCATTTCTGAGATTGAACCTTCTAACATTGATGAAGCCCTATCAGACAATGATTGGGTCATAGCAATGCAAGAAGAACTAAATCAATTTGAGAGAAATCAAGTTTGGGATTTGGTGCCCCAACCCAAAGATCATACGATCATTGGTACTAAATAGGTATTCAAAAACAAACTCGATGAATCTGCAATTATTGTCAGAAACAAGGCAAGATTGGTGGCCAAAGGCTATAATCAGGAAGAAGGAATTGATTATGGGGAAACGTATGCTCCAGTGGCTAGATTGGAAGCTATACGTGTACTCTTAGCCTTTGCATGCATCAAAGGATTCAAACTCTATCAAATGGATGTAAAGAGTGCTTTTCTAAATGGATATATCATGGAAGAAGTGTATGTAGAACAACCTCCAGGATTTGAGGATGTTACTAAACCTGACCATGTTTTCATACTCAAAAAGGCTTTATATGGTTTAAAACAAGCTCCTAGAGCCTGGTATGAAAGGCTTAGTAAATTTCTCATCGATCAAGGTTTTGTACGGGGAAAAGTTGATACAACATTATTTATAAATCGAAAACGTGATGATATTTTAATTGTTCAAATATATGTTGATGATATTGTTTTCGGTGCTACTAATGAATCTATGTGTAAGGAATTTTCTGAGATAATGCAGGGAGAGTTTGAGATGTCAATGATGGGAGAATTAAATTTCTTTCTTGGTTTGCAAATCAAACAAAGAAAGAATGGAATTTTCATATCTCAAACAAAGTACTTAAGAGAGCTTTTGAAGAAGTATGGAATGGATGAAGCTAATGGCTCGGACACGCCTATGAGCTCAACAACGTTGCTTGATGCTGATGTCAAAGGGAAAGACTACAATATCACAAAATATAGAGGAATGATTGGATCATTACTCTATCTCACGGCAAGCAGACCAGACATCCAATTTAGTGTTGGCATATGTGCAAGATATCAATCGGCACCAAAGGAATCACATGCCGAAACGGTCAAACAAATCTTTAGATACCTTGCTGACACACCAGAATTGGGTCTGTGGTATCCCAAAGGAAGAAGTGAATATCTAGTTGCATATTCAGATTCTGATCATGGAGGATACAAGACAGACAGAAAGAGCACCAGTGGACAAGGACAATTTCTTGGAGGATCTCTTGTATCATGGTTCAGTAAGAAACAAAATACAGTGTCTCTTTCGTCAACGGAAGCCGAATATGTTGCAGTCTCAAGCTGTTGTGCACAAGTGATATGGTTAAAACAACAACTACAAGACCTTGGTATTTATCTCAAAGAAATACCAATCTATTGTGACAATACTAGTACGATAAGCTTGGCAAAGAATCCAGTTCAACACTCTAGAACCAAGCATATCGATGTCAGACATCACTTCATCAGAGATCATGTTCAAAAGAAAGATGTGAAAGTGATATTCATTCCTACTCATCTTCAACTAGCAAATATCTTTACAAAACCCCTTGTAAAAGATCAATTTCTATACATTAGAAGAGAATTAGGAATGGTAAATCCCAATGAGTTATAAGAAATTTCAGCATTTCATAATATTAGATGAAGTCATTTGATAATGTTTTGATGATCACTAACTTAAGCATCGGAGTATATAGAAACTTGTTTTGCAGGAAGAAAGAAACTCTGTTTTGAGAAACAAAAACAGAGATTATCAGAGGACAACTTGACTGGAGTAACAACTTGAAGTTATGGATAACAGAGAAACATTACCCGAGGAGCAACTTGAGGTAAAGTAGCAGGTTACTCGAGTATATACTCGAGTAATGGAACCCAAAACTGGAAGTAATGAATCAAGTTACTTGGACTTTTAAATGTAACGGTTTAGTTTCAAAAAGATAAAGAGTCAGAGATTGAAAAGCAGGTTACTCGAGGCAGACCTCGAGTAAACGTGAAACTTACTCGAGGAAGGCCTCGAGTAATGTCGGAGTCCAGATTTTCAAAATTGAAGAAAAATGACTCAAATCTGATGGTAATGGGTTATAAATGATCGAGGGAATATCCATGGATAATTACTATATTGTTCATGCCAGGTACGCAGTTTAAATGAATTATTTTAGAATTTTCCTGTATGAACACTTGAGGAAGGCCTCGAGTAAACTTGAAGTTTACTCGAGTAAGGCCTCGAGTAACGTCGGGTTTTAGGTCTTTATCTGTCGCGAACTTGGTCATTTTCACAAAATCTCCTCGAGTAAATCACTATTCTCTCTCACAAAAATTTTTCACAAGTGATTCCTTGCTTCATTACCGTCAAAACCCAACCATTTTCATCCCTAGAAACCTTCTATCCTGTTCAAAATCTCTGTGCCCTAAAAACGCGACTGAGTCTCTAATTTTCTGAGAATTTCAGTTTTCTCAATCCTTCAAGATGAGAACCAAAAATCTTACTCCCATAGAATCTTCTGATTCCCAACAACATTCTGATCCTCTTTCTTCTCCTCCCAAAAAGAGAAGAAAGTTAATCCCAAGACCAAAAGCCAAAATTCCTCTTCAACCTCAATCACAACCTAAAGCCAAAGGTGTGGTGATTAAAGAGCCTATTGTGACTAGGGCTCAATCTAAAAAGAGTTCATCTACTGGAAGAAGCAAAGGTGTCAAATCACCTTCTTACTCTGATTCCTCTACACCCTCTTTCACTCCAAATTCTACCAAAAAGCCAAAATATGACAAAAATGTGGCTAAGGCTATGGCTGGGATCATTGACCAAATGAAGAAAGGTCAATCTTCCAAGAAGTCCAAGATTCCAGAAGCAGAGATCACTACCCCACCAAAGGGATTCAATGTGGGCAAATTGGTGGAGTCTCCCAAGTATTTATCCCAATTCTCCAGAAGGAAAGTGTGCAAGACACACTATGTTGATCTGAAGTTGCTTCAAGAGGTAGTGAAGTATGACCTTAGTTCTTATCTTGATCCTTTTATGCCTTGGTTATCTATTCGATTGCCTTTTTGCACAAAGGTAATCACTCATTTTTACTGTAACTTAGAAATCATATATGAGCCTAACCGAACCTCAGTCGAGGAAGAGATGACCACCACAGTGAGAGGCCAAAAGATACTTATATCTCCCTCTAGGATTAATTTATGGTTAGGAATTGAGAATCCCCCGGATGATATCTATTCTGAACTTGAGCCAAACCAAATCTTCACTATTCTCAAACCCGGTGAGCTAGTTGGCCCTCTAAATTTCAAGCCCAGTGACATGTGTGATCATCATAGGGTCCTTTGGTACATTTACTCTAGGTCCCTAGTGAACAAAGCCAACAATTATACCCACTTCTCCGATAGGGACTTTAGGTGGTTTGCTTCACTACTTCTGAAGGAACAGAAGGATCTGGGAGAATACATTTTCTCAGAGATGAAAAGGTACAAGGTGGATGGAAAGGCTACCACTCCAATGCCATATCCCCAGATTGTGTCTCTAATCCTGAAAGAGAACAAAATATGGTATTTGGATAGCAAGGAGCCAATTGAGAGGTTGACTCCGGTTGGAAAGAACCAAATTGGAAAGCTGAATATAGACATCCCTCTCAAAGGGCCTTTGGAGTCTGGGTCCAAGAAGAAGAGGAAGACCACTGAGGCAGAGACCAGCAAGTTGGATGACACTCAGTCATCGGCTCCAGCTGCAACCACATCCTCACCATCCTTCCTCAATGCCACTCTTCAGCATTTCATGGAGAACATGCTCAGAGGTTTTCATGTGGACATCGCCAACACAAATGCAGAACTCATAACCCACATGAACACCAAAATGGGAGAGTTGGTTGAGAGAATGGACAGAAGGCATGAGGAGTTGCTAGCAGAGCAACATGCCCAGGGAGAGACTTTGAGATTGATTTTGGCACGACTGGACTCTTTGGGTCCTGGACCTTCTGCCGGTCCCTCCTCATCTGCACCACCAACACCTCTAGAGAACCCTTCTTCTGATACTCCTATTCCTGAGGCTGAACCATCTACCCCTCTGGTTTCTGATCCACTTGAGCCCCAAGGCAAAGATATTTTATTCACAGTGGATGATCCTGAAACCCATGAGACTACACATATCATCATCGATGATTCACCTCCCAAGCCACAGCCAGACACTGCCCCTAAACCTATTCCCTCTCCTACCCAAACAGAGGAAATATCTCCCTCTTCCTCCTCTGAACATCTCACTCCTGTGTTAGACACACCTCCAGAGGCTGAGACCACTATGGTTGTCTTCCAGCCTTCTCCTCTCCCGCCTAGAGATGACATCCATATTCCACCAGTCAAGCTTCCTGAACCAGTGTCATCCAGTTCCTTTGATTCATCTAGTTCAGATGGTGATGGATTGGTTCTTCCAGTGAAGCCTATCTCTATGGTGAAGCCTTCTAGCCCTTCACTTGAATGATGAAGCCAAAAAGGGGGAGAAGAGCTTGAGAGTGATTTTGTGATGTGTCCTAGTTTATTTTGGGTATTTGGGTGTACATGGGATTTTTAGGGAGCTTTTTGATTTCAGTTTGAACTTTATCTTGTAATTTGAAAGTTTTAAGATTAATGCAAATGTGTTATGATTTCATTTTGAGTTCATTACAGTTCAGAATTATGATACATGTTTGAACTAATAAAGTTGTTATGTATGCAAGGTATATTCAAACTTAATAAGACATATTTGAAAAAAAAATCATGTTCAAAATCACCAAGTTTTGTCATCATCAAAAAGGGGGAGAATGTTAGATCTCATGTTTTGATGATAACAAAAGTATGGTTTGAAAAGGAAATAAATAATAAACAAGTTTGAACCAAGTAATGACGGGAACAAGCATCACTTGAAGTAAGCATTGGAGTAATGAAGAAAGACCATGAGAAAATGCTGAGGAATTTAATCAGAAGCAATTTTTCTAAAGCATTACTCGAGGAGCTACTCGAGTAATGAGACAAAACTTGAAGTAACCAAGAGAAAACTTCCAGTAACCTGCCACCATTACTCGAGGAGCTACTCGAGTAACCAGGTAAAAACTTGGAGTTGCTCTCGGCCTGCCAATGTTACTCGAGGAGCTACTCGAGTAACCAGGTGAAAACTTCCAGTTGCCTTCAAGTTTTCCTCATGATACTCGAGGAGCTACTCGAGTATTTTTATTTCTGAAAAAATGGACCTCTCAGCATTTTGTACTACTGCTAATGTTACTCGAGGAGGTACTCGAGTAACCATGTGAAAAACTTCCAGTTGCCTTCAAGTTTCCAACTATACTCGAGGAGCTACTCGAGTACCCCTGTTTCTGAAAATGTGGAGCTCTTGGCACTTAGTACTACTGCTAATGTTACTCGAGGAGCTACTCGAGTAACGCACTGAGGTAAGTGAAAAAACTTGAAGTTACTACACGATTAACTTGATATAATCTTATCTTATTTTCCTCTAGTCCTTACTCTAGTATACAAGTATCTAATGTTGTATTTTAAGTGGATTTCTTGAGTAAGTACCCGAGTATGCAGAAATCTGTTCAAGGTAAACCTCAAGTCATTACCAGGGTAAGTCATGCACAAGAAATACAATTACTCGAGGTGATACCCGAGTAACCTATGCAAAAATTAATTCATTACTCGAGTCCATACCCGAGTAACAAGGTAAGTGCTCTCGGCTTTGAAATCCTGCCAACATTACTGGAGTAGGGCATCGAGTAATCAAAACTTATTTGAAGATTTACTCGAGTTGGTACCCGAGTAACTCATAAAGTTATGAGCGCCTTACTCGAGGTGGTACCCGAGTAAATAGACATTTCCAAAGGTTTGAAAATTAGTTATTCCATGCACTACCCGAGTATTCTTATATTTGCTCATTGACTTGAAGTTAATTTAGAATTCCCGATGATACTCGAGTAAGTACTCGAGTAACCTTCATGTGATACTCGAGTAGCTACTCGAGTAAGCAAACCCAGAAAGTTTGAAATCATTCCAACGGTCATTGTTCTGTTTCCTATTTGATTAACTTCTCATTATATTAGTGTACTTAGCATTTCAATAGGTAAATAATGAAGAGATCTTACCAAATAAGGAAAGTCAAAAGCAATGCTCAAATGTCATCGACCGTCACCTACCATAACGTATGTTTTTCAAAAACTGGAAAAGTCAATAATGGCTGCGCACGCTCCAATGGACATGAAGAAATATGTTCCAGCAATCATTACCAACGTATCTATATATATGGGAACATCTGAACAGAGAGATACACAAGAACACACTTACGAACGTATCATCAAGTTCATTACTCTGTTTTCCATTATACTTGTGATTCTATGCTTCAGTGATTCTTGTTTACTCTGTAAGAGAGATATTTCATTCAAACTCAATATTTGTTATTGAGGTAACTTAAGGTTGTGGAACCTTGAGTTGGGATTGAATTACAACTTGTAAGGGGGAGTGAGTGTCCAAGTGTAGGAACTTGCCTGTACTGAGGTGCCAAGAACCCACTGAATCTTGGAAGTTATAGTGAAAATCTCAGAGAAGCTCTGAGGACTGGACGTAGGTCAAAGTGGTTGTGGCCGAACCAGTATAACTCCCGGTGTACACTTCGGTGATATTTCTCCTTACTCTTTCATGTTTTAATTTCAACGTCAAATTTTATATTTGCAACGAAATTTTTAAGATCACCTAATTCACCCCCCTCTTGGGTGAAACGCTTGCTCTAACATTAAGAACTTGGGTTGCCTCCCAATAGAGCTTGATTTATAGTCCTTTAGCCGGACTCTTCAACACGAATTACTAATCATAAGTATCAAAAACCAGAACCACCTTGTCTTCATTCCTCTTGTGACAAAAATCTTTTAACAACAATAGAAGTTCATTGAGATAAGAAACATGCATTTCTTTAATAAAAAATGACTTTGGAGTGCTTGTTTTAACCAAACTAATAGAAGGTTCAAATTTAACATTTTCACAATTGTTATCCATGCCTCCTAAATAATTTGAACAACCAATAAAATCCACTTGACTCTCATCACTAAGAGTCAAAATATCAGTAGGAGGATTAAGATCATAAATTGAAGAGATTTCCTCAGTGTTCTCTTGTTTAGAACAACAAAAGTTAGGCTCCAAAATCGAAACCTCAACTGGCACTCAATATTGTTCTCTCCCTCACTGACCTCCAACTAACAATCATCCCCAACATATTCACAAGTTTCTAGCATCACAACCTCATTCCCCATAGTCAATGTTTCACTTGAGACCTCATCTTTTTGAGAAGGATCTTTTGATATATCATTGAAAGCTTCTTTTTGTTTCAAATGCTCAAGATTAGAAGTCATTTCGTCCACTTGAAATTCTTCATTTTGGGCATGATAATTAATTTTCTCTTTTTGAAAAATTCTCAAGAATTTATTTTGACCATCTAAAAGACGTAGAAGCAAATCCTTTGTTGTAAGCTCCTCTTCATCAATGGGGGTAGTTTCATCAACATGAGAACTATATGATATATGAGGATGTGACACATATGAAGGAAAAGAACAATTTTGATCCCAGGACAATGGTTGTTCACGATTCCATCCAAGGCTGTAAGTATTATCATAAAAATCAAATTGAGCTCTAGCAAAATCATTCTTTAGATACTCCAATGTTAAGGCATGGGGACATGGCCCTCTCAAGTGATAATCTCCACAATAATCACAACAAATGTAATAGTCATAACAAGAATTGTGATGATCATTTTCATTCTCATATCCACCACTTGCCCTATCAGTCCATGAAGGATAATCCATAAACAAAGTTTAAAATTATAAAAAACAAACAAACACAAAAAACAACAAAATTAACAAAACCAACTAAACAACCTAAGATTAGAAACAAAACAAAAGAAAACAAAGAGAAAAGAAAAAAAATCTCAAGCGTAATTAATCACATAATTACACTAATTAACTCAAAAGACTTTTGTCAATAGTCCCCGGCAACGATGCCAAAAACTTGTTCGCCATTTAGCTTCCACAAGCGTACGGGTCGCAAATAATAAAGTGATAAGTCAAGATCGTTCCTATGAGGACTATGACAAAAGCAAGTTAACTAATTTAACCATGTTCTTAATTAGGTTGAATGGAATCATTTGAAATTGATCAAGTTAAATAAAGAAGTTTGATGAAAATAACAAAGCAAAACAATGAAAATTGAGAAATTGAGTTTAACTTCAAGAGATATAAACTTAGGATTACTTCTTCCCCATTGTATTTCATAAAACTATGCATATTACACAGTAAGTTTTGACCCCGTCTGCTTCAGCACTTATGCTATTGGCTGAAGCATATGACACATTGAGTGGAATTCTCCTTGGTCTTTGAGAGCTTTTTGACTCTTCATCTTTTACCTATAAGGAGGAGGACATTATGAGCTCTTTAATTTTAAGAGAAAATCCTATTTGTATGCATTTAACTCATGATTTGAACTTTTCTTTTGTTCTATAACATTTTCTTCTATATATGCACAATTTGTACTGAAAAGTAAGTGAAAAGAGAAGAAAATGTACTGGAATGTTATTAATTTCTATAAGTTAACAGAACTTCGAAGAGGATATTTTATCTCACAGGAACTGCTGCAAGCAATTGAAGAATCTACCATTGCAATTGTTCTATTCTCTGAAAATTATGCATCTTCTTCATGGTGTCTAGATGAGCTCCAACATATTCTTGCCTCACAAAACAATCAAGGTAAAATAGTTTTCCTGATCTTTTATGATGTACCTCCATCTGATGTGAGGAATCAACGAGGGCGATTTGGTCAAACTTTCGCCAAACTTGAGAAGAAGTTCCCAAAAGACCAATGGGCCAAACGTGAAATGAAGTCCCAAGAAGGCCAGTCAACCAAACTTAATAAGTACCTAACAAAAGGCCGATGGGTCAAACCTGAAAAGAAGTTCCAGGAAAACGAATCAACCAAACTTGAAAAGAAGTTCCAAGAAGACCAATCGAAGGTGCAAAAATGGAGATTCTCTAAGACCAGTGGCTAGTTTTGCTGGTTTTAATTCCAGTCAATATCGGTAAGTTTTTTATAATAAAATTGAATGACTTTTATATAATATTATTTATATCAAATCATTGAGCACTACATATATAGGTGCGTCCAAGATATTTGCATGTGACAACATGTTACTTTCAGAGAGATAAACATTTTTAGTTGAGAGAATAAAAAAAAATTAATAATTGGTTCTACCATATACCTAAGTCCTTTTATTATTTATCTATTTTTTCAAGGAAATGATTCATATCTATTAATTTTTTGAAAAATTCACTTCATGGTTATAAGTTGAAAATATTTATTATAAAATACTTTAAAGACAAAAATCTATATATGGACTACAATTTTTTGTCGTTTTTTCTTCTGTTATTTTTTGTTTCATTATGTTCTTATTAAATTTAATGTAGCCAAGTACGAGCTATGGTTTCTCAAACTCTATGCAAATTGCACACGGGCTTACCATTTAGTTATTTTTTAAAGTCAAGCAATTCATTCTCAATTAAAATATTTATATTGTAATTTCTCTCATGTTACTTAAAGTTTTGTTTCTGCATTTAGAACTTGTGTTGTTTCAAGCTCAGATTGTTCTCCAAACTAAAATTTTTATATTTATGATTAAAACCAATGTAATAAACACGATTTATAACGTGTAGCAGTATTCATAAGTGATAGATAGATAGTGACGATTTCTGAAAGCTACAAGTGTTAAAATGTGTTAAGTTTTTGTTATCTGTACCAAAGAAAAGGACCCATGAGGACTCATGAACGGGTAGACCCAAGAGGAACTTAGAATGGGGCTGCCTTCTTTAATTTTTAGATCAATTAGGATTTTTTTGGCTCAACCAATGGGGAGAAATTTTAATATTATATCGTTTGAATATTGATAAGAAAAAGAAAGGAGTGGAAATAGTTAATGTTACTTGATTTGGTTAAAGAGGGAAGGGGAGGAAACATGGGAAGTTTGGCCATAAATCCCTAATTGAAAATTTATTTTGAGAATGAGACTTGACATCCTAGGAATGTGTAAGGTCATAAATAAGAGTGACGAGAAAAAGAACACCCTCATGGAAAGTAATTGCATATTCAGGATCACTACTTATTCATAAGCTAATCGCATATTGGAGAAGGCTGCTTACACATTAGATTGCATCTTTGAGAATATAATTGCATATTGGTTCATATTCATGTGCCAAAAGACTTCTAGGCATATCTTTTCTTAAAATGCTTAAATAAAACTTTTCTACAAGTAGCCTTCCTGAATATGCAATTATCTTCCCTGAACCAATATGCAATTACCTTCCCAAAGATGAAATCAGCTTCCATAATGCGCAAGTGGGCTCTCCTCGAACATATAAATATTAACAATCCAAAAGAAAATTGATAGTAATTAGCATGGCATGTTTAATGGGAAAAAGTGAAGTCATATGTTGTGATTAGAACATTAATCCAAATATGTAATATGATCACACATATTTTACATGTGACGGGAAAAATTGTACTTGTAGGACCGAAGCAGAACTTATTGAGGTTGTGGTTGAACATTTATGTAAAATTCGTTCAGTACTGCCGCCTGAAAGTGTAAGTGAAGCACTGATTGGAATTGAGTGGAGAATAGATGAAATGCATTCAGTGTTAGAGATAGGGTTGGATGATGTTCGGTTTATAGGAATATGGGGCATGGGTGGTGTCGGTAAGACTACTCTTGCTATAGCCATCCATGAGAGGTTTCATCACCAATTTGACTTCCATTGCTTTCTTGCCAATGTTAGGGAGGTTTCTGAAAGAAATGGCCTACTTCACTTACAGAACCAGCTGCTTTCACATCTCAAAATAAAAAACTTCCAAATTGAAAACACTTATCAAGGAAAGAGCACATGAGGAAACGTTTTCCAAAATAGAAAGGTTTTGCTTATCCTTGATGATGTAAATCACACAAGGCAATTAGAGAATTTAGCAGGAAGACGGAGCTGGTTTGGTAATGGGAGTAGAATAATCATGACAACTAGGGATGCCAAGTTGCTGAGATCCCATCAAGTGGACGAAATATATGAAGTTAAACCAATGAACCATGATGAATCTCTTCAACTTTTCTGTCAAAAAGCATTTAGAGGAGATCCACCTACAAAGAGTTTTTTGGAATTGGCTAAATAAGTAATTACTTATGCAAATGGCCTTCCTTTAGCTCTTTGTGTTTTGGGTTCCTTCTTTTCAGGACGAAGGGAAATAGAATGGAAAGATGCTTTAAAAATGTTGAAAAAGGATTCAAATAATAACATTTTTAAAGTGCTTAGGTTAAGTTATGATGCATTAAACCACGTGGAGAAAACCATATTTTTAGATATTGCATGTTTTTTTAATATGTGGGGCAATGATGAAGTAACACAAGTATTGGAAAGCTGTGGTCTTGAGGCAACACAGGCATGAAATATCTTTTTGACAAATCATTGCTGGTTGAAATTGAGCTTGGCAATATCAAGTACATAGAGGTGCACGATTTGGTACAAGAAATGGGTAAACTTGTTGTTTCTGATGAATCTCCTGATGACCTTGGAAGGCGCAGCAGGCTGTGGCATTCTGATGACATTGATCAAGTACTAAAGAGAAATATGGTGAGTAACTAATTTTTGACAAATAGGGTTGGGGTGTAATTTTAACATAGAAGTTTTTCGCCTTAAATGTCTGATACAATTAAGTTTTAAAGTGTGCAAAAGTAGATACAATCTTTTAAAAACAAAGCAATTTTAGCGGTTCCATTTAATTAGCCCAAATTTTGGTCTCTTTTTTGATGTGGGACCCACTTGTCCGCTTTCTTTATTTTTATAACAGACGTTTGAGGGAATTCAATGGAACTGCTAAAATTACATCATTTTTATAAGTTTGTGTTTATTTTTGCACCATTCAAAAATTAGTTGCGCCAGACGCTCATTACAAAAAACTTTATTATTAAAAGTGCATTTTAACCCATACTGACAATATTGTTATACTAACTTCGGTGACTAATGTTTCTTATTAGGGGACTGAAGCAACAAGAAGTGTTGTTTTGCCCTTTACTTATAAATATAATGAAGCAAATTGGGATCCTACATCTTTTTTAAGAATGGATCGGCTTCGATTACTGATAATATCCTGTAACTTTAGTCTTCCCGTGGTCTCATGGGCTTTCCATGGACATTGAAAGTTCTTTATTGGTATGGATATCCTTCTAATGCTCTTCCGTCTACAGAAGAAATGTATCAACTCGTATATCTCAAAATGCAAAATAGCAAAATAAAGACACTTTCTATTTATAAATAGGTTAGGTACTTTATAAGCATTCTTACATAACTCAACAATGAAGCTGAATTAGTTTTTTTTTATCCTGTAACTGATTCGTCCTATCTTTTTATTTGGCTAGTCTATGAACGAACTCAAGATTTTGGACTTGAGCCATTCCAGAGACCTCCTTGAAACTCCAAATTTTTTTGGATTTCAAAATTTAAAAAGATTACTTCTTGAGGGATGCATATCACTTGTTGAAATTCATTCTTCGCTTGGGCAGCTTCCCTTTCTTGTTGAAGTAAATTTGAAAGGTTGCTTGAATCTTAAAGTACTTCCAAAAAATTTGGAAATGAGTTCTCTGGAAGAATTTGTTCTCTGTAGATGCATTCAAGTAAGAAATCTTCCAGAATTTGGAGAAGAGATTAAAAAACTCAGAACACTTGATGTCAAAGAGACAAGTATAGCCAAACTTCCCGAGTCACTTGGATCATTAACTAGCCTAGAAACATTGGATCTAATGGGCTGCCAAAATCTTATTGGCCTTCTTCATAACTTTCACAAAATGAAGCGTCTTGAGGTTCTTGATATATCTGGCTGCTCATCCTTTTCCAAATTGCCAAAAAGCCTTGGTGAAAATGAAGCTTTGGAAAAGCTTGATGCAAGTGGAACAACTATAGAAGTACCTTCTTCTATTTGCTATTTAAAAAAATTAAAGACATTATCATTTCATGGATGCAAAAAGCCAACTTCCAACTCAAGTATTTGGTCTCTTCCATGGAACCGTATGTTTCAGAGGCATTCATTTGCAAAGCCCTTAACATTGCCTTCTTGTTGTTATATCTCATATTTTGATGATAACAAAGGATGGTATGAAAAAGAGTGATAAACAAATAAGTTTGAACAAAGTAATAACAGGGAAAAATCATCACTTGAAGTAAGCATTGGAGTAATGAAGAAAGGCCAAGAGAAAAAGCTAAGAAACTTCATTATTGGCAAGTTTTCTAAAGGGTTACTCGAGTAATGAGACAGAAACTTGAAGTAACCAGGTCAAACTTCAAGTAACTTGCCAACGTTACTCGAATAAGCACTCGAGTAATAAGGTAAATGTTTTTTAGTTGCTCTCGGCCTGCCAACGTTACTCGAGTAGTTATTCGAGTAACCAGGTAATTCACTTGGAGTTGCCCTCGACCTGCCAACGTTACTTGAGGAGCTACTCGAGTAACCATGTAAAAGACTTCCAGTTGCTCTCGGCCTGCCAATGATACTCGAGTCACTACTGGAGTTACTCTGTTTCAGGAAATGTGTTGCTCTCGGCATTTTCAACCCTGCCAATGTTACTTGAGGCGCTACTCGAGTAACTCACTGTGGTAAGCAAACCTTGAAGGTATTACTCGAATAACATAAAATGTTTCTCTTACCCTTCACTTCAAGTTACTACTCGAGTATGCAGAATTACTTAGAAGAAAAACTTCAAGTCACTACTCGAGTATGCAGAGTTAATTGGAATAGAACTTCAAGTCTCTACCCGAGTAAGCTATGCAGAAAATTTATGTTTACTCAAGTAAGTACTCAAGTAACAAGGTCATCAAACTTGAAGTGCTCTCGGCCTTGAAATCCTGCCAACATTACTGGAGTGAAGTATCGAGTAACCTAAGGTTTATTTGAAGGTTTACTCGAGTTTGTACTCGAGTAACTAATCAAGAAAAGTGTGCAATACCCGAGTAAGTACCCGAGTAAACAGGTATTTCCAAAGGTTTGAAATTTTGTTTACTTCATGCACTACCTGAGTAATGTTATGTTTGCTTATTGACTTGCAGTTTATGAAAGTTTTCCCGATGATACTCTAGTAAGTACTCGAGTAACTACTCAAGTATGCAAGTCCAGAAATTTAGAAATCATTCCAACGCTCATTGATTTGTTTCCTATATGATTAACCTTTCATTGTATTAGTATTCTTAGCATAATCTACAGATAAACAATGAAGAGATCTTACCAAATAAGGAAAGTCAAATCCAACGTTCAAATGCCACCTACCACCACCTACCGCAAACGTATGTCTTTCAAATACTGGAAAAGTCAACAGTGGCTGCGCACGCTCCAACGGGTATGAAGAAATATGTTCCAACAATCATTACCAACGTATCTATATATATGGAAACATCCAAACAGAGAAAAACAAGAACACACACATGAACACTTTGTCAAGTTTATTACTCTGTTTTACATTATACTTGTAATTCTATGCTTCAGTGATTCTTATTCACTATGTGAGAGAGATATTTCATTTAAACTCAATATTTGTTATTGAGATAACTTAAGGTTGTGGAACCTTGAGTTGGGATTGGATTACAACTTGTAAGGGGGAGAGAGTGTCCAGGCAAAGGAACTTACTTGTACTGAGGTGCCAAGAACCCACTGAATCTTGGAAGATATAGTGAAACTCTCAGAGTAGCTCTGAGGACTGGACGTAGGTCAAAGTGGTTGTTGCCGAACCAGTATAACTCTCGGTGTACACTTCGGTGATATTTCTCCTTACTCTTTATTGCTTTATATTCACCGTCAAGTTTTTATTTGCAATGAAATTTTAGTATCACCCAATTCACCCCCCTCTTGGGTGAAACGCTTGCTCTAACACTTGTATCTTCAAAATTGAATTACTGACAGAGTTAGATTTGAGCTACTGTGATATTGTTGATGGGATCATTCCTAATGACCTTAGCGCCTTATCATCATTGCAAAAATTAGATTTGAGTGGAAACGAGTTTGTGAATCTACCTGATGACTGCATTTCTAATATTTTGAATCTAAAGTTTCTTTATTTGAATTCATGTGCAAAGCTTCAATTTTTGCCACAGCCTTCGCCTGGTTTGCATCTAATGGATGCGGGAGAATATGGTTCATTGAGAACTTTGTCAGACCAAAAATTGTTACATCTCTTTGCTTCAATTGGACAGGTATGTAGGTACATGTTTGACTTTATATTTTCGATTCACATGCCCATGCATATCTCTGGTTATCAACTATATACAATTTGTGACATGATAAATTGCTTGGTTATAGGATGGGCAACATGCCGAAGGTTCAAGGCGAATTGCAAGTTTTTCAATGACTATTACAGGGAGTGAAATACCATCATGGTTTTGGAATCAGAATCATCTTCTTCTGAATGCAAAACATGAAGCTTTTGCAACAATAGACATCCCTGGAGGTGATTGGTTAGGAATTGGGTTGTGCACTATAATTGATGAAAAGATTTGTTTGCCTCGCTGAGGCTTTGATTTTAAAGCTTTTGATGGCAAGTACGTATCCTATCTGGGAAGGACACGCGAACATGAGAAAGAAATAAAATCTTGCCATCTCTGGATCTTGTTTTGGAAAATTAAAGAGGAACATAGAGATGAACTACTAAGGAATTACAGTCAGATTCGCTTGAAATTTTGTACTGATTGGGAGCAGACTCCATCAAAATCGGTTGATGTACATTCAATTAAGTGTGGATGGCGTTTCATTTGAATAGGGGATAGAGTAAGTTGTTTTCTCTCTACAATCTCTTCATAATATATTCCAGGGTTATTATCATTGTTTGTCCTCATACAATTTGATCAAATTTCGAATTAAATCCATGTAGTTTGTTGGTTCTTGTACAATTTGATCAAACTTTGATTTAAATCCATGTAGTTTTAAATCATTGGTTTTGATATTAATAATTTTATAAGGACTCTGTTTGAGTTTAAGTATAGGGACGGAAACTAAAATTTGATCAAGTTATAAAGACAGATAATAATATTAACCCTATATTTTACTAGTATTCTCATTACTTTTAAGAATGGAAAACTTGTTATTTGACTACTTTGGAAGATGAACTTAGTATATATTTCCTATTTAGGAAATTCCTCCTACGCATTGGGCCGCCTCCCAAACTATAATTCATGAATGTGAAACCATGTCTTCAGAAATCTCAGCTTTATGCTCGGAAGATGAAGCCAAATTAATTAGATGATTCATGGATATAGTTGATTGACGATGCAAGGTACGTGATGTTGTAATTTGACTATCCTTTATCTCTTAATGAATTTCAAAGTTGGGATTATGATTGAAATCCAAATTTGCAGTCTTCTGACTATAATTTTTTGTTAAATTATTATAATCACACTGTATCCTGTTTTCAGATGACTATTCCTATAACCTACCAAGTCTTTTGTTTGCACAAATCCATGCATAACTTTTGTTGTTAACTATATACAATTTGTGGTGACATGATAAATTTGTTGGTTTTAGGATGGCCAACATGCTGAAGGATTAAGGAGAATCACAATTTTTTCAGTGACTATTCCAGGGAGTGAAATACCATCATGGTTTGAGAATAAAAATGATCTTCCTCTGAGTGAGAAACATGTAGCAAATTTAACGATAGCCATTCCTGGAGGTGAACGCTTAGGAATTCGGTTGTGCACTGCAATTGATGATAAGATCTGTTGTCCTCGTTGGGGGTTTTATTTTAAAGCTCTGAAAGGTAAGTATGTATCCATTTCAGGAAGGACATGTGGACAAGAGAAAGAAACAAAATCTTCTCATCTGTGGATGGTGTTTTGGGAAATTAAAGAGAAAAACGAAGATGAATTATCAAGGAGTTACAGGCAAATTCGTTTGAAATTTTGTACTGATTGGGAGCAGCCTCCACCAAGAATGGTTGATATAGAGTCAATTAAAAGTGAATGGCGTTTCATTTGCAAGGGGGATTTAGATCGACTCATGGATGGAATATAACAGAGAATGTGGAAACATGTCTTCAGAAACCGCAGCATTATGCTCGGAATTGTTGAAGTCAAATTAGATGATTCAAGATACGTGATGTTGTAATCTGATAATATCCCTTATCTCTTGATTAATGAATTCCAAAGTTGGTATTATGATTGAGATCCAATATTGCAGTCTTCTGGCTATACATTGTCAGTTAAATTATTATGATCGCTATATGCTATTTTCTGATGCCCATTCCTAAAACCTACCAAGTCTTTATTGACCCCCAAAACTCTTAAAAGCTTTTCAGTTTTATTCACAAAATTGTTTCATCCTAAAGCAAATGGCACAAAAATTGCTTCAGAATGGAATTGAATTTAGATGAACTCACTTTAACTTTATTGGACAAAATATAAAAGACGAAGGCCACAAATACAATAGCTAATGTCATTTGCTAAGCACTCATGGTTGTTCACGTTCTTACTTCATTCAACTTATAACTAGAGATCCAATTGACTCACATTCATTGCATTATAATTCCTAAAGTTACAGATCAGATGATTCATTTAAAGCAATCAGGTTTTGGTTTTAGAGAGAGAGAGAGAGAGACCAATGAGTTTGCCAGTCCTGATTGATCTGAGACAGAATGCTACATCTACATACACTCCTTATAGGCTATGGCTAATGTTAAATTAATTGGTTGTTGCTTTTGTAACCTTTATCATCTTTGAGCCTCATGTATCCGCAAGGGGTCAACAAATGTACTTTATGGATTGACTTGGTTCCTACATTTCAGCATGGGGTTCTCACTTGTTAGTTACATAGTTTATAGAGCACTATTTTAACAAATCAGGATATTTAAGGTAAGTCTAACATCAAAAAGTACTTTCTCATGTGTGTCCAATATTCTAAAGAATTTTATAGTTCATCTAACACTCAGAAGTATTTTTTCAAGTTTGTCCAAAACTCTAAAGTATTTTGTGGTGCAATTTTGCCCATAGTTTTTTTTAGGATCAATTTTAATCTTGTCATCAAATTCCAAAATGTCCTTTAAGTGACAATTCATTCAGCACCCTAAAATAATTTTTTTAATAGAGTCCTAGATAAACCACAAAATACTTTAAAGTGCCGGATATACCTAAAAAAATATTTGAAGGTGTTAGGATAGTGGTCACACATAAGAAAATACTTGAATGTGCCAAACCTTAATCCTATATAAATCAGAAAAGGAAACCTTCTTTAATAAGAATTCAATAGATATATAGTTGTTTGGTTGTATATATTGCAAGATACACTCCTTAAAGAAAACACAATCTGATCTGAATCAGATTGGACAGGCAAGGGAAAATAATTTAGGTTACGTTGTATATTATTCACTGACGGTGCATTACATATATAGGCCGAATATATGACCCATGGTGATATCAATCTGATAACCGTAGTTACAGTATCACAACTTACAATATCAATATGATCCCAATATCTAGAGGTATGTACATATAACATGCAATTGACTAAGTCTAAAATGAGTTGAAGGGTGGGCCTAAGCCCAGAGATTGTGGACTCACTAACAAAAGGAAATGAAGCTTGGCAAGTAGAAGCTCACAAAGCATCATCAGAGAATGGGAAACCATGTCTCCGGAAATCTCGTCTTCTTAACTCGGGAGAGGAAAACAAATATAACACCATAAGACAATCAGTATATTCACAAATTGTTAAAAAAAATGCACATTACTTGAACTGGGTTTAATTCCTAGCTTGAACAACCCTAATAATTTGAGCAGGAGAGTTATCCGGATCATTTTACTCAGGTTCCCTTAGATCTATCTAAGGGGGCATTAAAGTACACATTTGATATCTTTAATGTTTACATTAAATATTAGTTTAGTTTTTTAAGTTTATAAAGTCAATTTTCAGTCCTCTAATGTTAACACTGTTAACTCTCACTGACGGAAAATGCTAACGTGGAGAATTTAATGTGAACTGAGACTGTGAGTAGTAAAAGTAGACAAAAGTGGGATTCACTTCAATGTTTGCTACCATTCAATCAAAGGATGTACATAGAATGGGTTGGATTTTATCTCGTACTGGCCCACTATGGTGATCGAGCCAGCTTGGTGCGCAAAAAGTTCGGGATTGATTTAAGCCCAACCAAAAAGAAATTTTAGGAATATTAAACAAGTGAAAATTATTTTGTTCACCATAAAAATATCATTATCACCAATTTTTTTGGGCCAAACATCATTATCACCATTTAAAACACATTTTTTTTTGGAAATAAGATCGGCCTAAACAATTATCCACTGCTTTTGATCTTAATATAATATTTATTAAGGGGAGAGATAACTCATTTTGTTAAATTAAAGAAATTAGCTAAGTTAGACATTTGTAAACAATGTCATTTAGTCCTTTATATTTACTCTAAGGTTCAATTTGATCCCTTAAGTTTATAAAGTATACTTTTAGTCCTTCAACTCTAACACCGTTAGTTTTATTTAACGGAAAATGCTAACTGTGCAATTAAATAAAGTATACTTAAATTTAAATATATAAAAAAGAAATTATTATATGATCCAACTTACCAATTAAAAAATATTAATAATTTAATAACCAGAACAATCACATCTATCTTCTTCTCACCAATATACACTCATCACTCTCCTCCATTAATGGCTTAGATGTGGAAGGAGTGCGGACTGGCAGGAGAAGAGTAAGAAAATGGAAGGAATATTGGAACGAAGAAGCAATTAATAGATTAATGGAGACTGAAGAGTATATATTAGTGGGAAGATGTGGTGATTATTCTGGTTATTAAATTATTAATATTTTTTAATTGGTTAGTTGGAACATAAAATATTTTTTTTATATTATTTAAATTTAAGCATACTTTATTTAATTGTATAGTCAGCATTTTTCGTTAGATGAAACTAACGGTGTTAGAGTTGAGGGACTAAAAGTATACTTTAAAAACTTAAAGGATCAAATTGAACCTTAGAGTAAATATAAAGGACTAAATGTATACTTTAGCCTAGTTTTTCCTAAAATACCCTCTTAAATCAATTCCATTGAAACTCCATTTGATGCAAACTCCTTCAATGTCATCAATAGGGATTAGTTGGAGAAACTGACAAATATGTAGACAAAGTGAATTGAGGTTTTACAGTTACGACTAAATCCAACATTCGATTAGCTTTCATATTAATGATTGGAGTGGTATTATTTGTTCATAATATTTAGATTAAAAGTTAATTTGAAATTTAAATGAAAAAGTGAATTTAGCAAAATGTGGAAAAGTTGAAATCATAAGAAAATCTCTATGATGATAATAAAATTAATACATTACATGAAATCTAGCATAATAAAACAATTAGTATTCACATTTTTTTTTAAAAAAAAATGCATGTTATTTTGGAACGAGTGAGGAAAATAAATAAAGAAAAGCAGATTTGCAAAGCATAGAGGGATGAGGGAGGCCGAGAGGGCGCTGAGGAAAATTACAGTAAGGAACGCAGCAACTACTAATAAATAAGCGAAGTTGTTGGTAATTAACAATGGATCGTTTAAGGATTCAATACCTCATATTGTTAAAAAAAATCTAAATTGTATATGATTATGATTATATATTCAAATTTATAAAAATAAATTAAATAAATAGTCCCTCATTGTTAATCTTTGACTATTAGAAGCACCTTCAAAAGCTCAGCCTTCACTAAACAGGTACTCCAAGCACAACGTGAGATACACGTATAAGCTTTTCTAAGACAATTCCAATTTTAAATTAACTCCAAGTTGTCTTAATTAAATATGAGAAACCATCTAATCATGCATTCCCTAATTTCAAACCAAAATAAATTATACATGCCCTAATCATGGGGAAAAAAGCCTCTCCACCACTTTATAAAAAGTAAAAAAATATATAGAATACATTAATAAAAATATAAAGATATGAACTATTTAGATCAAATTTTAATGATTTAAAATTAATTATATACATTTTTTATGATATTAAATCTCAATCATTTAGAGATGATGTAACCGTGAGAATAAATAAATGGAGAAGTGGACAGTAAAAGAAATAAAGAGAAGGATAATGTTAGTTTTATGGGTTTTTTTTTTTGGACAAAAGTTTTATGGGTTATTGAACTAATCAAGTTTCTTGTTTATTGTTCAATGATTAAACTTATTAGTTAGACCTACCATAATCAAATTGTTGATATATTGCAATTTAATTACTTTTCCCTCCAAACAAGAAAGAATTAATTAGCCGACTCGGATTTGTTTAGTATATGAATTAGTTGGGGAATGAGTCAGTTTCTTTTCTCTAGCTTTGTTTCTGGTAGAGACAGACAATTAAACCTCATGGAAAGGTATATTTTAATTTGTTAGTTAATTTATACGATATGATATTCATTAGATTATATATTAATTTATTAGTTAAACTAATTCATTTGAAAGAAAAAATAAAAATAAAAATATTTTAAAGTAATTTAATTAACTTACTTAATTTTTTAAAAAAAGTCAAGTCAACTTTATTTTATAATTAAAATCAGAAAGAATAATGAATTTTCTACATACGCAAGTGGAGTTTTTTTATCTTCCTTCCTTCTCATCAGCGACTCAGCGACACCCTTCATGACATCTCCGGCGCCGCTCCCACTCCTCCCTCGCTGGAAATTGGAGGGCTGGAGAAGAATAATAAAACAATCCTCAAATGGCACGCCAAATATCACAAGCAGACCCAGAGTATGTCAGTAGGTAGTGGATACAACTATAACCTTCCCAGTTTTGAAAGCCTCAACTGATTCTGCAGCAAAAGCATCCTCCACTGGACTAACCACTTTAATCTTGCTTTCAACATTTACCTCAGAATTCTTCACACTCCAAGCCATATTTATAGGCAATTTTCTATTCGGCCTCTCACTCTGAGTTAAGTGGGGCACAAACCCCAACTTGCAGACACCTCACAATTACACTTCAACATTAAGTGCAGTGTTTGATTAAAATCTTGGAATGAAGTGGAATGACAAAAAAAGGTGATTTCTTTGGCCATTATTTGAGGGAAGTTGAATAAAAATATAAGCAAAAAGCAAGAAATCCGCAGAGGCAAAGAAAAAGAGAGATAGAGATGGGAAGAGAGGGAGTAAGTGACGGTGTGAGGAAAGGGAAACTTGGAAAGAGAAGATGGGAAAGAGATGGGAATAGAAGAGTCGATGCCTATGTTGCTATCCTGTTCGCACATCGTCGGAGTGGCAGTGGCTCCGAGCACACCATGGAGGATATGGTTGATGAGACTGCTAGAGGAGGGTGAAGGAGGCAACGGTGCCAGAGCAGTAGGAGAGAAGACAAAAAAGTTGGACTTGCTTGTGTGGCAATAGTGTGTGTTTGGTGAGGGCTTTTGACAGCCCTTAAGCCCTATTGGGCATACATAAGCTCAATCGGCAGCAATCATTTTTTTTTGAATGTTTGGTTGAGCTTATGGGGGCTTGGGCTTATTCAAATTGAAGCACTATGGAGACACAATTGGGAAAAGCTGGATGTTGGGGCT
This sequence comes from Inga leiocalycina, assembly GCA_963242795.1. Classification (NCBI taxonomy): domain Eukaryota; kingdom Viridiplantae; phylum Streptophyta; class Magnoliopsida; order Fabales; family Fabaceae; genus Inga; species Inga leiocalycina. The sequence goes on from OY725325.1 coordinate 69,041,439, forward strand.
TCTGTTAAAAGCTCAGCCAAATATATATTACCGTTATTAAGCATTTATTGCTTTTTAAAATCCTCACCAACCCTTCATCAGACCCTCCTTCTCTCTCTCCTCTTTATACCAGTCTCCCATTCTTCTTCTCGACAAAACACCTCTAGCTCGTGGCGGCGGCTCCAGCTCCAGAACCTCTGAATAGCAGTCTCCCATTTTTCTGGTGTGGTATTCATCTCGATGTTCTGGTGTGTCGTCGGGTGTGGGTCTTCTTCTTGTCTTCGTGTTTGTCAAAGTAGCAGGTGGAGTTGAAGTAAGTCGGCCAGTTTGTTTCTCGGTAACAGTATTTTAACATTGTGTGTGAGAATTTAACAAAAGGACTAATATAGTTTACACCAAACACTTAAAGGACCCAATAAAAAGAAAAAAAAAGGTCTAGGGACTTGATTCAAAATTGAAGGAAACTATAAGGACCTCCAGATTAATTTTTTCTAACTATTTTTATTAATTTGTGAGAATTGTTAGTTGATGCCTCATAATGAGGATAAGAGGAAGCAAGTCACTTTTACTAATTAATGAAAACCAAGAAATGATAGTTTAACTCATTAAATTCATCCTAAACTGAAAAAAATTTTCAGCTTTACCTATATTAAATGAGGTATTAAAGAAGAGAGAAAAATATAAGGAGTAATATATAAACATTAATTACAGGGGCAAAATTGACAAATATGTATTAATTACTCTCCAAACCACTTATACTGTGGACCAAACCATTCTTTTAGAAGCGGCTTATATTGTGAATCAGAGGGAGTACGTTACTCATTGTTTGGCAATACCTAAATTAATGATGCATGATAAATGTTTATATATCTTGATTGTGACCAGTAAATTTATTACTGCCTCTTATTGTAATACAAAGTAAGTTTTATATTTAGAACCACGGTTTTTTGTTTTTTTGTTAATAACATGTATGTTTAAAAATGGAAAAAGATTTCCATAGGTTCTTTGAATTACAGAAGTTTTGATAAGTTGGGTTTTAAGGCTTATCAATGTTAGAGCATACTTCCAGACTCAGAGAAAGCTTATAAAAGTACTTACAGATTTCATACAAACAAATTTATTTCATCGATGGCACATTTAAATTTATAATATTGAGTTATGAGCCAATTTCTTACTAGTTGATCTAGTATTGACAAATTTCTATAGTTTCTAATAAGTTAAAAAAAAAAACTCATATGTCCTAAGAAATTTAATTTGTTTTTATCAGGTTTAACTTGCAAATATAAAAGTTTGATTTATATACATAAAGTATTAAATTTGATTCGTAAATAACACAACTGAACTTATAAATATGAATTTTTGGGGATGTATCTGTATTTTATTTTTGTTTATGAGACTTATGAGTGATTTTCCTTTTAAGAATATCTTACTAATAAGTAATAACCTAAACTTAACAATGTGTATAATGTTATGTGATGATGGTCATTTAATTTGCATGGAAATCATTGAAGATTTTTCCCCCCGGAGATTGAAGATCAATAAAAAAAAGATGAATGTCCATACAAATTAAGATTATGATAACATTGGAGGTTCCTTATATGGGAGGTAGTGGGTTATGGCCTCAAGGTGGTCAATGTACTTAGGTGTACATGTAGATGTGTCTTCCTTTCCCATGGAAGAGGCCTAGGTTAAGGATAATTTTTTTTTTAAAGAAAAATTAGAGGGTCCTAATAAAAATAATTTTTAAAGCGGTGATACTTAAAAAGTAGGGTGACAGAGAGAATGATATTTATTAAAATTAAAATAAATGTTGGACTTATATGTTAAAATTTGATATGGGGACAGCGATACAAGGTTTATAAAGAGTGCGCGTGTTGATTTGTGAACCATTTAGATGTGACAAACAAAGTAATGATAAGCGCGTTGAATAACAGGGTCTGTTTAGGCCCAAAAACAACTGTCTTTGGGAAAAAAGGCGCAGCTCCTCCCCCACGCATATTAAAGAAGCGTGTCTAATTAATTACTCCTGTTACTAGTGACAGGAGTAACAAAAAAATTACTCCTGTTAACAACAACAACGACAATAATAAAATATTTATTTTATTAGGTGGGGTTGGTTACATGGATCACACGACACCATTGTGCTATGTTAAAAAATATATCTTTAGATGTATTATTAATCAAAAAGTTTTTCTCTATGACCTCATTGAGTATTCGCTTCAACCTTCCCCAATTTCATTTTATAGGACTCCATACCGCTTAATCAACCCTCCTCACCGGAGCATTCAATGGCCTTTGTTGCATATGTCCAAACCACCTCAAACAACTTTCGACCATTTTTCTTTCAATAGAGGTCACTCCAACTCGTTCATGTATATGATTATTACGAATCTTATCTTTGCTTGTATGACTACACATCCATCTCAACATCCTCATCTTAGCTACCCCTATTTTATGTTTATGTTATCCCTTTAAAGCCCAACACTCACTACCATATAGCATTGCCGGTCTTATAGCAGTGCGATAGAACTTCCCTTTTATCTTTTAGGTATTTTCTGATCACAAATAACTCTAGTAGCTTTTATCCATTTATACCATCCAGCTTGAATTCTATGATTGACATCTCCATCAATTGCACCATCTTATTGTATAAATGATTCCAAATACTTAAATTTTGTCACTTGCGGAATAACTTGCCCCCTCAAATTTAACTTCCACTTCACTTCGACCGTGTCTCTTATATTTAACTTCCATCCTGTTACTAGTATAAAAAAAACTCCTGTTACCATAATATATTTAACACTGTTTGTGAGAATTTAACAGAAGGACCAAATTCATAATGATTTTAACAAAATCAATAAATACTAACAAAATACATGAAAGGATTGGCCAAGAGTTTTGGGCTATGACCAATTGAGTAATGGGATGGACTAAAACATTAATGATTTTGACAAAAATTGTAATGGTTTTGACAAAGTTGTTAGGTACTGACAAAATGAGTAAATGCATTGACTAGTTTTGTTAATGATATTGACAAGTTTAGTAATGGTGATAACAAGTGCAGTGATGGCGTTAACCAAAAACAAGAAATATTCATGGTAACAACTATCATGCAAATAGTTAAATAGCTGGTGAACATTATTCATTCCGTATACACCTAATGTGTACAAGCCATCCACCCAAAGAACATGTATTTCCTATATACATTACTTACAATAAATTGTCACCATTAGCAAAAGTAGTAATGATAAGACAAGTACAGTATTGATATTTATAAAAAATTAGATTCTGTATGACAGTAACTATAATATACATAAAGTGAATATTTGGAACTTTTGAAAACATGAAGATATAGTTATTTAGAAATGTGAGAAGACCAACCTTAATTCTAGAAAGAATAGACAATAGATTAGGATTTTTGTTTTGACATTTCATATATTCTTTGAGATAGAGACTTCCTTTGTTCAATTTCTTATTGCTTTCTTCAAGAAAGGATTCTTCATTCAATTAACTCTCATAACAATATGCAAAGAAAAGAAAGAGGGTTCTCTTTACAGGATTGATATTTACACCAAAGAAAAAGAAAACGACATATTCATGCTCTATTTTATTTTCTTCGGCTAGATTCTCACAACCGGACTTAGAGCAAAGCTAAGCCAAAAGACTCGCACAACCGAGCAATTGGGGACTTGGCTTGCTGCAATTGGCAGATGAAATCGTCAATCATTTTAGCTGAAAATATGATGGCGACGAGAGGAAAGAGAGAGAGAAAGTTAGAGGAGGAAAATGATTGAAGAGAAGGGGTAGCTTAGTCATTTATCCCAAACATTTAAAACCTATATTCCTACTTGATCACCTCTATATCTTTTTCCTTATTCATATGACATTTTGGGGTTTTTAAAGTTCAAAAGGTCTTTTACCGTCATTTTCCCTAGAAAATATTAGTAGTAAAAAATTATGATTCTTATTAAAAACATTATAGTTATAGCTGTGGTGAATGTCTTTAAATTTTTGGAGCACCACTCTTGGTTGTTATATCTCTAATGCCAGCATCACTACTACAGAATTGAGATATAACCACCCCCAAAGACGTCCCAAATTGAAAATTGGGTGGTTAAAAAGGGAGGCGGTGGCATTTTCGTAATTATATATGTGTAGGGGAACCTTTAGGCGTCCCAAATTTGAATTTGGGACGTCTAAAGTTCTTCCTGGCGCGAAATATAAATTTCATAAATTTTTTTTAGCGCCAGGAGCTGGGTTTAGGCGTCCCAAATGACATTTGGGACGCCTAAGGTGGGACCTTAGGCGTCCCAAATGGCATTTGGGACGCCTAAAGTCCCTACGTTAGGCGTCCCAAATGGCATTTGGGATGCCTAAGGTCACCTTTAGGCATCCCAAATACCATTTGAAATGCCTAAAGGCGTCCCCTGCATGTCAGACACTTGTCTGACATGCGGTCTTCTCATCTATCTATCACACCCTCTCCTCACATCCTCTCAACAACTTTACTCTTCTTCCTCCTCTCCCCACCCACACCGTCGGCCCTCCTGTGTATTTTTTTTCTTCAACTCCTCCCTCCTCCCTTGTTCAAGCTCTCTCCTCCACCGTCGGCCCTAGCTTGTTGAACTCCTCCCTCCTCCCTTCTTCTTCTTCCTCTTTGTTTCTTCAACGGCTGCAACCGTGTCTGCTGCAACAGTGGGTTTTGCTCTCTCCTCCATTGTTGTGCGTGGGTGGAGCTCCAACGTCTTCTCCACAGTGGGTTTTGCTCCAACGTTTTCACCTCCTCCACAGTGGGTTTTGCTCTCTCCTCCATTGTTGTGCGTGGGTGGAGCTCCAACGTCTTCTCTACCTCTCAAACATAGTAGCTAGGGGGCGCCTTGATCAGGTTGGTTTATTTTCTTCGTTTTTTTTGTAACAGAATATGGTTTATTTTGTTTTTGAAAAATAAATTAAATGGTTGAGATTGTGCTTATTATACATTGCTTATATTGAGATAGTTGAGATTAGCCTGATGTGTTTGGTGTGGTTATATTGTTTAAATTGCATTTATTCAGGAATGGTTTATTTTCTTGTTTAAATATAAATTTACTTGTGTATAATAGAAACAAGTCTTCTTAGTTCTCACCCGTTCCATTGTGTTAAATATGAGTAAAGTTTAAAAGTTACTCCCCTGTTTCAATTTGCCTCTCGTTAATTATTGAGTAAACTTTGTTCTTATAAGATAAAATGTTATATTAAATAGGGATGAGGTTAGAAAGGTTTTAAATTTAAAGGTAGAGTTAATGAGATTTAAAGATTTCTTTGACTATTATGGATCATGTTAAAAGTGACTTATAAGAACGATTAGAAGTAGAGTATTAAATTTTAAGACAAAGTTTTTGAACTTTTATTTATTTATTTGTTCAAGTGTAACATAATGAAAGTGGCTCATAAAAGTTTCTTCCAATCATTGATTAGTGTATGCCACATGAAACCAATACAATTCATAGTTGTTCATAAAACCGTTAAAACCTCTCATTAAAATCCTACCATGAATTTGGCGAAACCATTTGTTATCTTTAACCCCGTTTAATTTGAAACCTCATAATAAGCTCAATATGTTAACCCTGTTAATACAAAGCCGTTTCTACGGCTTTTCTAAAAGTATAATAGATCCCTGTTGTTCAGTTTTAGGGAAATCTAGCTTTTATAAGGCAATGGAGATTTATCCATACACACGTAGTGGCACCACCCCATTTCATTGGTCTTGTCCTGCACCTTTAATTAGTATATATAATAAAATAAAATATGATTTATTTAAATTAAAGAAAATCTTGTATTAATTACACACAATTGTTTTGTTAATTCCAAATTCTTGAATTATGAAGAATAATTCAAGCCAAAACTTAAAAAGAAAACGATAACCCCAATATTCATTAAATGATTTTTATCTAAATATTTTCAATAAAAAAATTTTATTTTTGGAAGAACTCAACTTAAAATTGTTTTGTTAATATGAAAGTCGTTTTGTTTTTAATTCTTCCAAACCTCAAAAAAATTCTTTAATTTAATCTTATTGTATTTATTTTATTATACATTAATTTTATATACATATACTTATTAAAAAAATAAGTTACATAGCACTGAAACCCTGTTAATAGGAGAGATGAGGCTAGGAGGGGGCAATAAAGTTATTAAGCCCATATTTTAAAATCCTAAATTGGGTTGATAACTTAATTAGGCAATCCCATCATATGTCCTTGAGAATTGTACTAAACGTGTGAATGTTATTGGTAATGCCTTAGGTGGTAACAAAATGGATCATAGTTGGATGAATACTTTGAGAACTAGTGAAGAATATGAGAAAGGGGTGGACGAATTTATTGAATTCGCTAAAAAGAATGCTCCTGCAAGAAATGGGAAGTATTTTTGTCCTTGTGTTAATTGTTTGAATGAGAGTAGACGGGATGTTGATGTCATAAAGGATCACCTACTTTGTGATGGAATAAATCTGTGATACACAAGGTGGATATGGCATGGTGAGGAAGTAACTGATTGTCCGTCACACAAGAAGGAAGCTGTGGATGTCATAGATGAAGATAGAATGGAGAGAATGATTAACGATGTTGAGGCAGAATCCTTTGCGCAGTCGCAGGAGTATGATAGCCTGCGGAGTGATGCAGAGACACCATTGTACAGTGGTAGTAAGTACACGCGGCTGACAGGAACATTACATTTGGTTAACTTAAAGGCAACTTGTGGGTGGACCGATAGTAGTTTCACATTGCTACTTGAACTATTGTGTGATATGTTTCCGGAGGATAATGTACTTCCAAATCGTATGTATGAGGCCAAGAAAATCCTGTCTACAATGGGTATGGAGTATAAGAAGATACATGCTTGCCCTAATGACTGTGTACTGTACAGAAATGAGTACGAAGGTCTTAGTGAGTGTCCTAAGTGTAAAACTGCACTATACAAAGTGAAAAAAGATGGTGGTTGTGGTGATGTGACAAGTAAAAGGCAACCTTTAAAGGTTATGTGGTATCTTCCAATAATACCACGTTTTAAACGTTTGTTTGCGAGTGCAACAAAAGCGTAGAAGTTGAGATGGCACTCTGATGAGAGAATATCTGATGGGAAATATCTTCGGCACCCAGCTGACTCTCCACAATGGAAAAAAATAGATAAAATCTTCCCTCAATTTGGCAGCGAGCCGAGAAACCTACGGCTTGGGCTTTGTACAGACGGCATCAATCCGTATAGAACTCTTACTAGCACACATAGTACGCGGCCGGTTCTCCTTATAATATACAACTTGTCTCCCTGGCTATGTATGAAACGTAAGTATATGATGCTATCTATGATGATTTCTGGACCAAAACAGCCAGGGAACGATATTGATGTCTATTTGGCGCCTTTGATTGAGGACTTGAAGAAGTTGTGGGAGGAAGGCGTAGATGTGTTTGATGCTTATAGGAAGGAGTCTTTCAAGCTACGTGCAATGATTTTCACAACGATAAACGACTTCCCTGCGTACGGAAACTTGTCAGGGTACAGCGTGAAGGGTCACAAAGCATGCCCAATATGTGAAGCAGACACACACTTCCAACAACTAAAGCATGGAAGAAAAACTGTCTACCTTGGCCACAGGAGGTTTCTTCATCGGTTCCACCTGTATCGTAGGCTAAGAAAGCAGTTTAACGGCTTACCGGAGCATGAAATGGCTCCAAAGTCACTAACCGGAGAGGAAGTCTACAGTTGAGTGGAACGTATCCATGTCACTTTTGGTAAGAATCAGAGGGTTGCGGGTGAGAAGAACATATGGAAGAAGAGATCCATTTTCTTTGATCTTCCATATTGGCGTTCGCTAGACGTGAGACACAGTATTGATGTGATGCATGTGGAGAAGAATGTTTGTGATAGCCTTATCAGTACGCTTTTGCACATACCAGGGAAGACTAAGGATGGGATTAATGCGAGATTAGACCTTGTCGATATGGGAATAAGAGAACGGTTACATCCACAACTAAGAGATGATGGTAGGAGGGCATACATGGAGCCAGCAGCGCATACACTATCAAAAGCAGAGAAAAGAAGTTTGTGTGGGTGTTTGCATGAAATGAAGGTGCCGCAAGGATATTCCTCGAATGTGAGAAGATGTGTCTCAATGGACGATTTGAAGTTAGTGGGAATGAAGTCCCATGATTATCATGTGTTGATGCAACAACTATTACCAGTAGCTATTAGAGGCATAATGAAAGATGAAGTACGAAACACAGTGACAAGATTGTGCGTTTTCTTCAATGCTATCTGTAACAAAGTCATTGACACTGAAAAGTTGGATGAACTAGAAAATGAGGGTTACATTATTTTGTCACAACTAGAGATGCACTTTCCGCCTTCATTTTTTGATATAATGGTGCATTTGGTAGTTCATTTGGTAAGGGAGGTAAGGCTATGCGGTCCAGTTTACCTGAGGTGGATGTACCCTTTCGAGCGATACATGAAGATCTTAAAAGGGTATTCTAAAAATCCTTATCGACCAGAAGCCTCAATAGTAGAAAGATATGTAGTTGAGGAGGCTATGGAGTTTTGCAAAGATTATATGTCAGGGAAGAAGGAACAATCTCGGCATGAAGAAGGGAGAAGCAAGGGAACACGAGGACTGAAAGTGAAGAATGTTCCTCGTGAAGAGGTGTTGCAAGCCCACTTGTATATCCTGAATAATATGGAAGAAGTTCAACCTTACATAAATGAACACAGAAACACTTTGAAGAACAAGAATCCAAGGAAGAATGACATGCAGATTGCTATTGAGCAAAACAAGACATTCATGCTGTGGTTCGAGGAAAAGGTTTTGCACGAGATCGGTGTGTCTGAGACAATCGAGTGGCTAGCTTTGGGCCTTCGTTTCAGGTCATTACTTGGACCGGTTATGATATAAATGGCTATTCTTTCTATACCAAAGAGCAAGATGACAAAAGTACCATGCAAAATAGTGGGGTCATGGTAGAAGCTGAATCTATGCACTTTTCCAGTTCGAGAGACAAAAACCCCATATTAGCGTCTATGGCCTATTATGGAGTTATAGAAGAAATATGGGAGATGACGTACAACAAGTTTAAAGTTGCTTTATTTAAATGTAAGTGGGTTAGCAACAATGCCGTGGTAATAGATAAACAATTTGGATTTGTCTCAGTCGATCTTCGAAGAGTTGGCTATAGAGAATAGCCCTTCATTTTAGCAAGCCAGGCGAAACAAGTGTTTTATGTCACCGATCCTGCCAACAAAAATATGTCCATTGTCCTTAAAAGTAAAAAACAGAAGTATGGTGATCCGACCTTCAACCTTGATGACACACCACCTTTCACAACAACTACACCTCGAACAAAGGAAGTAGAATTGGTAGATGATGACGAATATGCTGTAAGAAATGACCATGGTGAAGGACTATGGGAAACAATCTAGAGTAAGACCTTAATTTATAAACGAGAACTGTGTTTTTTCTATTTTACTTCCCGCTTACTATATACATGTGTTTTCATTGCAATTTACTTACGTTTCTGATGATGCTTTTTATGTTAACAGGAATATGGACAACGTTAGTGATGACGAGAGGCGTGGAGATGACGAAAGCTCTAGCAATGACAAAATTCCTAGAGTTGAACCCCCTGTAAGAAGGAGGGTTAGAGGCTGTACAAAGATGGGAGCATTGGTTGCACGTCATGAACATCAACAGGAGAGGCTACATATAGACTTCGATGACAATCTGAATCCAGTTGGTCTTGAGGAAGACCACTTCATTAGCTACATAGGGCTTTTGGCTCGAAGCAAAGTGCGCATTACCTACGATAATTGGAGATTGGTTCCCCCAAAAACGAAAGACATGATTTGGCAGCAACTTTTGGTATGTAAGTTTTGATGCATTGTAGCTTTGTTCTTATTGTTTCAAATATAATAATCTTATGTTTTACCTTGCAGCAAACATACGATGTCCCCGACACCACAGAGATGCATAGGCACTGGATGGATGAGGTTCGTGTACGATGGAAAGGTTTCAAGAACAAGCTAACAAAGCATTACATTCGAGGGGCCCTTAGGGGTAACGATCCATGTGCATAGTATACATATTTATCTCCAGAGGACTGGAGGTTGTTTGCGGCATCACGAGTAGATCCTGAGTTTTTGGTAAGATTTCTGTCATGATATAGAACTACTTATATCGTTGATTTCATATACTTTATATCGTTGATTCATTTTTTGTTGTTTTTCATTCATAGAAATTAAGTGCAGCAAATGCCCAGAGGCAAGCAGAAAATAAATATCAACATTTCATGTCTCGCGGTGGATATCGGAAGCTTGAGCGGCAAATGATGGCAGAAGAGTTACAGAAAATGAAGGAAGCAGCGGAATCTGATCCTAGCGTTGTTATCCAGCCACCGGCACCTCCTCCACGTCACAAAAAATGGAAAGCAGGGAGGATTAAGGCTGGGAAGTACATAAATCCGACTGTTGCTGAGGTTGCTGCGAGGATTGTAAGTAGTTATACCATAAGTACCTAATTTTTTACATGTCGCGAGTGGTTTCGATACATTTACGATAAACTGCATGCTACAGGATGACCTGGACAAGCAGAGTAGCCAAGGTTCATTCAATCCAAGTAGCCGGATGGACATCTTGTCAACGGCTATTGGGAAGGCAGATGACCTTGGTCGTGTTCGAGGAGAGACACGGGGAGTTAGTGCCGCGAGGTATTTTGGACGAGAGCCATGTTATTCGTCACAAGCTGGACCTAGTAAGGACGTTGTGGCCAAGATTCGAGAGGAGCTCGAATGATAGATCGAGGCCAACCTTCGCAACAAGCTCCGACAAGAGCTGTTGCCAGAGCTTCAACTTGAAATGGCAAAGATGTTTGAAGTACAAAGGGCAAGGGATGAGGCTCGAACTCAGGAATCCCCGGCCTTCAATAGCACCAGAGGAAGTTACAACCCTCTGGAGCAACCACTTGGCCACCCTTCTCCCACTCCAGTGTCGGGACCACTTGGCGACCCTTCTCCCACTCCAGTATCGGGAGACCCTTGCACCCTCTATTTGGATGATCCACTGCTGCGTGTTGTTGCTGATGCTCTCGTTCACACACGTGCTACCACCCACCATAATCAGCAAATTCTGGAGGATTTTCGTAGGGTGAATGTGACGAGTGTTAGAAAGGGGGAAGAAGGTACAGCCATCCCTGTTCCTGATCTATAGGTTGGCACGTTAGGTCAAGCGATAGGATCTTTCATCCTTTGGCCTCGCAATCTTATTGGTTCAGACGCAACACCTCCAATGGTAGGAATTACCTTACTGTTACTGAAAATCTGTTGGCATCCTAATAACAATTTGTTTTTTGATGTTCTAAAAGGATGACGAAGCTGCGAGCAAATGGCCCTACTTAGCATGGCTGCAACAGATCTACAAGGGCATTAAACAGATTGACTTGAAGATGCCTCCAGGGATTGTGGGCCAAGTGGAGTATCCCTACACGATTGACAATAAAGATCTCAAGCAGTTTATCAGGTTGGAGGAGATAGATGCAGGCTGGGTCAAATTTGCAGTCCGGTAAGTTTTTTTTTCAATTTTCCCATAGAATTCATTTAGTGGTTTTTTGTTTTCATACATTCAAGAATTGATTCCTTATTTTAATTCTATTATAGCACCTTCCACGATCTTTGCGCAAACATGGAAAGAGGTAATTGGTATGGATTCTTATGTCCTGCGAATACGACAGGGGATACTTGTACTGTGGCGCATAGGACTCACTATGTCGGCTACCAAATGGCACAAACCAAACTTCATTGTTATCTAGCACCCATTGTCCAACGGTTCGTATTTACATTTTGTCAATTTAAGAAGTTTAATAAATAATTGTCTTCTCACTCATCTAACTTCATTTTAATGTGTACATGTTGTTAAAGTTTCCACTGGACTTTGTGTGTTATATGTCCCCGCCGCAACGTAGTCTAGTGGTTTGATCCCTTGAGTAAAAAGCCAGACAGAGATACAAAATCCGTCTTTGACACGTAAGTTATTCTGTTTGTATTTCATTGACAACAAAAATAAATGAATGGTTCTAATTTCTATTCATTTTGCTTTTCATGATAGTGCTTGTCAAACATATAGAATCCTAGGTGGGTCACGCGAGGGTGCAGTTGTTAAAAAGCCAAAGTGGTTTTATCCCATAGTAAGTACATTCGATCCTACCTAATTGTTTCATTGACGGTCCTTTTAGACATACCTTTATTGATTTTAACAACCAATTGCATCCCTTTGATTAAAAGTGCCCTCGGCAACCTGGCAACACTGAATGCGGATATTATGTTATACTTTATATATATAACATAACTCAAAGTGGAATTACTAGCGATTTTGAAAAGGTAATCGCTTCTTCATTATTTTTGGTGTTCTAATCGAAATGTTAATTAATTCATTTGCTTGAGATTCATTTCATCAAAGCTTATTACTTTCTAATTTTCAGATTTTTGATAATGAAAATGCCTACCTACGTGAAGACCTTGATTTGATCAGAGATCTTTTGGCTGGACATCTTCTTCAACATATAGAGCAGTAAACTTGTTATTTTATATCAGTTTGTACTTGTGTGATGACAACGTTTTGACACTTTCTGGTTGTTTTTTGTTGATATATATAGTAGTAGGTTGTATGAAAGGTTATTGTATGTATATATAGTAAATATTGTAGTGCTGGATGTCCTTACCAGTTTGTAACGGACAGTGTAGTTTATGAATCCATCTTCTATTCTGTTTCTGCAGTTTCAATTCGTTGGGTAATACAAAATGTAAATTATGGTATAAAAAAAAACCTAACTTTTAGACGTCCCAAATTAAGAATTGGGAGGTCTAAAGTCCCACCCTGGGGGACTTTAGGCGTCCCAAATTACAATTTGGGACGCCTAAAGTCAGACTTTGGGCGTCCCTACCATTTGGGACGTCTTTTGTTTCAACTTACTACGCCCCCAGCATATACGTCCCCCCGTTTTGGGACGTTAAAAGTGCCAAATTTGGGAGGTTAAAGCCCCTTTTTGTAGTAGTGCATATTCAAACTTTGATTTGCTACATAATGAAAAACCAACATATTATCTTTTTTGTTACAGAAGAGTTTAGTTGAGTTGGGTTCCAGGGCTCATCAGGTTTAAGGCATGCTTTCGGGCTCAAAGAATGCTTACAAAGGCATGTATAGATCATCCACCAATAAGATCCACCCATTGGTAGGATTTGAACTTATGACCTTATATGATTATTAACCAACTCTTTTACCAGCTAGACCAATCTTTATTGGCAAAAAATAACCTATTATGTTAGAACTTTGATAGGTAATGCCTTGGGCTGGGCATACTTTCACATTCACATCCAATATACGTAATGTCCTGTTTCTATACCAGTGTCAAAATGTTTGAATTGTTGGCAAAAAAAACTGTATGTTTGAATTGATTAGGATTGGTTGGCCGGGGGAAAAAAAAGAGGATCCAAGTTGTTTGATTTATGTGTCCCATGCAAGCAAGGGTTTCAGGCCCGCATCACACATGCATCTTGGATTAACTTCATTGATATGAGGGCGCTAAAACAGGGCTCAAAATAGTATCCATCAACGGCACTTAACTTCATTTGTTATGTTTTGATAGGTATTGATATCATCTTATTGGAGCTTATTGGAGGTAATTCTTCTTGAGATACTGTCGGGTACTAAATATGAGCACCTCTCATAGTATGGATTCAAACATTAGTTTACCATGTTGTGGGAAACTAGTTCCTTCCACTAAACCTAACCCCAGTTGGCATTAACTTCATTTGTTATGTTTTTTCATAGTAATCAGGTTTTAGCAATAGAGTTTCTTTAGTGGTGAAGGCCTAGCCTACAGACCTCTCTTGGTCTAGAGTATGAGTCTCATAGGAGACACATGCGCTGAGTTGGGTGTTCACTAACCCCCACTTGGATATCGGATGACAACATAACAAAAGAGTAAAATACTCCAACCATCATTCTATTTTGTTTTAATTACATAGATCTCCTATCTATTTTGAAAATATATACTTTAGTTCAAATCATTAACACTGTTAAAGAATATTCTAAAAAGACTCTTAAAGTTTGTTTGTTTTTAATTAAAAACCATACTAGAATAAATCTTACTAATTTACTCCTCATTATGCCAAATCCCTAATTAATCTTTTAATATTAATATTTATTAATGATCTATTTAATATTTTTACAAAATTTTAAAAAAATCAAGTATTTCTTATGTGAAAAATTAAAAATATATATTAAAATAAATTTAAATTTTGGATGAAGATATGTAATTAAATGATTATTGAGTATTATATATGTTAAGGAGGGACATTTTAGTCAAAATGATAGGTTAATGTTATGATTTAACGGTCAACTAATGGTTGGATAGATGGAAGATAAATATCAAAATTAAAAGGAAGGTTTATGCCACATATATTTTGATTTTAAAGGAATTTTTTATAGATTTTCAAAATAATGGGGAGGTCTCTATAATTTAGAGGAAAGCTATGAACTGATAAGGAAGCACAGTCAGATATCTCTGTGATGATAATTAACAAGATCAATTATATATTAAAGAAATATAACACCATAAAACAATTATTATCAGTATTTACAAAATGTTATTTGAGCAGGGTGTTAATTCCCAGCTTGAACATCCCTAATTAATAATTTGAGCTGGACCAAGTTCTCTTGATCGTTCCCAGCTTGAACATTACTGATTAATGATTTGAGCAGGATCAAGTTCTCTTGATCGTGGGGCATTTGCACACTCTTAATTTAATCCATTTTTTTCATTTGTTTTGCCCCGTTCCCTTACACTTATGTTCCTATATAGAAAGTTTCAGGCAATTCCTTCAAAAAGCACTTGTTGAGAAGCTACCATCATCATCTTCAAGTTGATGAAAAATATTGCAGTGGATTAATGTTTTTTATTTATTTCTGGATTGCGTTGTTTTTTTTGTTCTAAGTTTAGTTAGCTTCTTTAAGCAACGTTAGTGTCAACTACAACATTAGTCAAGATCCCTAAGATCCATATTATGAATAGTCATCCACCTCAGCATCTTCAGTTCTGACCTATTATTTAATAAATTCGCAGCGCTAATTTATCTTTTCCTATTTTTAATTGTATTTTTTAAGAATTTTCCCATGAAGAATTAATTTTTGAGGAAAGCATTTATAACACTAGGCGGTAGCTAGTGCCTAGTA
This sequence comes from Inga leiocalycina, assembly GCA_963242795.1. Lineage (NCBI taxonomy): Eukaryota > Viridiplantae > Streptophyta > Magnoliopsida > Fabales > Fabaceae > Inga > Inga leiocalycina. The sequence goes on from OY725325.1 coordinate 69,056,670, forward strand.
GGGCTCGGCCATGTGATAGATATTACTCAAATGACTGTACGAGTTCTAATGTTTGACCGATACAATATATACTATAAAGATAGTATATGTTAGTAGAGGAAGGGGTATGTAGAATACTATAAATAGAAATGAAGAGTTTAGTTGTGGATATGAAAAACACACATTAGAGAAACTTGATTGTGTTTCTTGATGCTTATTCCAAATTCTGCTTTCTATGTTGAAAAGGCAGCTAGTCCAAAACTTACATGATCACACCTTAATCACTTTTAGTAATACTTCCATGCTCTTTAATGCAAGTTCTAGTTAACTAACTTGAATATATTAACAAAGTTACATAAATTATTTAATTATATCATGTGACTAGATCTAGAAGACATTCATGTAACAAATGTCTTGTAATTATTTAAATTTGATTATTAATTTCCACTATTATAAAAATAAGGAATAGTAGTGCATGTTTTGTGGCACTTCTTCTTCTTAATTTCATTTTTTTAAAAAAAAAAATAGGGCTACTGTGGTGCTTAGAGCTAGGAATCAGGGCTGGCCCGACCTTATAGGGCCGGCCCTAAAGGGCTCGGGGTCAGGAAAATTGCAGTTTTTCAAGGCCCGGCCCGAGAGGATCAGGGCCAGGGCCGGCCCGCAGGGCTGAGAAATTCTTTTCACAATATTTAACTATTTTTCCTGCGCATTTTCCCCAAAGAGATATAATTAGTAAATAACAATGATTAAAGTTCTAATTTAATACATAAATGTTGTCAACATTAATATTTAAATAACACGTCTCTTGCAACAAACAAACACAGTTACTAATGTATAATCAAAGGTAAAATCATGTCCATAAATAACCTACACAAAGGCCAAAGTATAAGAAGGCAAGAAGCTAAATACTCTAACTTCTAAACAACATGAGTATGACGATAATCATTTTCACCTTCTTCGCCACTATCATCAATTTCAAGGACATTTGATTGTATTTCACTTTGAGCAGTAGGTTCAAGTAGTCAAATAATCACAACCTCCATAAAAAATCACACTCTATCAAGTAAAATAGTATATAATATGATTTTAGTCTAAATAGGCATAACAATATACTAAAAAATCATACTCAAAAATTACAATATGATTTAATTAAACAAAACAATATACTCAAAAATCATACTCTATATAATATGAGGACAGAGTGACATATAGATTCAATAAGGTAATTCAAAAATGTAACATGGTTCCTTTCCAAGTAAAAAAAATAAAAAACAAACGGGCCTAAAGGGCCGGCCCGAGGCCCTCCAGGGCCGGCCCTTTTAAGCCCGAGGCCCTACAGGGCCGGCCCTTTTAGGCCCGACTTCCTTTTGAGGCTACAATTTACAAGCCCGGCCCTTGAAGGGCTAGGGCCGGCCCGACGGGCTCGGCCCGTTTTCCCGGCTCTAGGTGCTCTTTTAGGTAAGTGCCACCGCTAGAGAGGGAGCTTGTGTGGCGCTTGCTTGGCCAAGTGCCACATAAGATTTTTTAAAGCAACTATGGCACTTTCTCAAGAAAGGGCCATAACTGTTTAAAAGAGCTTATGTGGCGCTTGGTCACAAGGCCACGTTGTGTGGTGCTTTCTTTAGCAAGTACTACACAAAGTGGCAATTTGCCCACCCAATCAGATTATGATATCCAGCCAATGCATGTCCTACTTCACTTATCCTCTTCCTCTTGGTTTTTATGTGCCATACACACTCCCTTTTCCATTAGCTCTGGTCCCCACTCCTCCCCACACTCATTCTTACATTTCCTCCTCCTCCTCTCATCACTTTTATCCCTATCCGTCTCCACCACTTTTCACATTTCCTCCTCCTCCTCATCTTTTCATCACTTTCGTCCCCACCACTTCTCACATTTCCTTCTACTTCCTTTTTCCATCACTCATCACCAATGTCCCCTTTGGTCTCATTTCTTGCAACCGATCCCACTCCTCCTCCCTCCTCATTTGCTTTGGTCTTACACTATATCCATGTAAGTACTATCCTTAACCATCCTTTATCTTTTTTTTTTCCAATTTTGAAAGATGTATGTAACTATGTCTTTCTATTTTTCCTTTAGTAACTTTTTTTTTTCATATTTGTGCTTGAAGTTTTAGCTCACTCTATTCAAGCTTCCTATACACTAAAAGTTTTTTAATTTTTGAGCTTACAAATCTAATTTTATTTGTAGTTAATAGTTTAATTGGTTCAATTTATTTCGTTATGAGCTGTGAAAAATTATTATGATGCTGTGGGATTAATTGATTGATTATTTGTCAATTAAAAGAGAGGGTTTAAACTTGGAAAGCTTCAATTTTTAAGATGTTATGCTGCCGATTTTATTTTAAAATAAAAAACAAAAGTTAAAAGTAATTAGTAAGTGCAATAATCAAGCAATTAACCACTTTTTAAAAATAGGTTGAAGGTATAGATTAATCAAAAATGAATGTTATCTGATCGGTGTTTAAGAGAATATATAGATGGGGTGAAAATGTTTACTAGATTTGCAATTGAGCATACAAAAGGTCCTAACAAAATCTTATGTATTTTCTTATCTTGTTATGGAAAGCAGATTAGTTTACTTGATTTGCTAGATCATTTAGTGTGTCATAGAATTGATCAAACATATACACGATGGACAAGGCATAGTGAGATAAATGATGCATGTAGTGATTGGATGCATACCATGAGTGGTGCTTTGAATAAGCTTGACCCAAGATGTGTGATGAGAATAATGGTCTTGAAGAAATGCTAAACGTGATCAAAGGGTGTCTTCATAACTGCCTTAAAGAATTTGAGGAGTTGAAAGGTGATGTAGAGAAACTATTATATGCCGGTAGTATTAAATATACAAGATTGGTAATAGTATTGAAATTGTACAACTTTAAAGTGTGCTATGGATTGAGTGATTCGGGTTTCACAACACTGCTTGAAATTTTGCAAGATATGCTTCCAAAAGAAACTGTACTTCCTACCAAGACATATGAGGCAAATCGAATTCTTTGCTCTACAACTGGTATGGGTTATGAGAAGATACATGCATGCCCTAACGATTGTATATTATATCAGGATAAGTATATAACATTGCAGAAGTGCCCTAAATGCAACACATTTTGATATGGGAAGAAGAAAGGAAAAATTCCTTTGAAGGTCTTATGATATTTTCCCATTATTCTGAGATTCAAGCGACTATACAATAATGCAGAGATTGCTAAACAATTGACATGGCATGCAAATGAAAGGATTGAAGACACAAAGCTTAGGCACCCTACAGATGCTTCTCAATGGATGTGAACGAAGTAAGGAACATATACCTTGCACTATCAACTGATGGAATCAATCCGCAGTGTTCAAAGTAGTACACATAGCACGTGGCAGGTGATATTGATGATTTATAACCTTCCTCTACCCTTAATCATGAAGCGTAAGTTTATGATGTTATTCATGTTAATTTCTAGGCTAAGGCAACCTGGGAATGATATAGATGTATACTTGACTCCTTTAACTGATTACTTGAAGCCACTTTGGGAAGAAGGCAGCGATGTGTATGATGGGTATAAGGAAGAAATTTTTGTTAGATATGATTAGTTTTGATGATGTAAAATATAGATGTTGAATATTAAGAGAAAAAAGTTTGTACAATGTATTTATCTGCTACATTGACTAACTACTATGTTTAATGTCAAATATCTTGTAGATTAGTCAAGCCAAGAAAGAAGATATCTAGTTGGGTTATGAAGAATGATAATCAAGAGGAAAACAAGAAGAAAGAGATTGAAGAAAGAAGAACTTGCAATATCTAATGAGAACATCAAGATTCATAGTGATACAGGAGGTTTCTATGATTATATAGAGGTTGGAATTGGTCAATTCGAAGCCAAGATAACTTATATAGAAGTTATGGAACTTCCTCAAGGTGTTCCCTTGAGTTTTGGCTCTCTGCAGAGTTTTGGAAGGCATCACTCGAGTGATGACCATGATCACTTGAGTGATGACCATTCTATTGTGCTCTATTTTCCCGTAGCATGATAGAGCTTCGGTATTTTGTCCATATCTCTCTAACCACACATCAGATTGAGCTGAAACTAGTTGCATATGAAACTAGACTCCCAACACGTCAAATACACACTAGAATCACATTAAAATGAGTTCAGATGAGAGATATATGATCTTTGGAAGATGTCATTCAAATCAGCATCATATTCCAGAACAGCTTTAGTATTTTGTGCATAACTCTCAAATTACACATTGGATTGAGATGAAAATAGTGCCATGTGAAACTAGACTTAAAGAGCTTTCTATGAATAGGTAATTTGTCATATTTAAAGTTATATGCTAAGAGTTATGCCTTCTGGAAGTTAAAACTTATGAATTCTGAGACTATCTAGTGCAGTAGTCATTACTTGGATCATAACTTTCATATTACGATGATATATCATTGATCACTCGAGTGATGTCTCAAGATCACTCAAGTGACCAGTCTAGTGATGAAGTTGGAAAATGACTCCTATGCTCTTTGCCATATTTTGAAGGGGATTACTCGACTGATGACCCAGGACCACTTGAGTGATACGACAGACAAAGTATAGTGACTTTAAAAAATCATGGGAATGATTGTGTAACTCACTCTTCTGATTCCAATCACTCTAACACTTCATTGTATTAGTGCTTAATATATTTCTCCAGGAATACAATAAAGAGATGATGTGAAGAGACAAAAGGTGACTTTATAGAAGCGGAGCATCCACCGAATGTAATGGCTAGTTTTTCAAATACGAAGAGCAGTCAAACGAAGCAACAGGACTCAACGGTATTATTTTAAATATTACAAAGGGAAGAAGAAAAGCTCAAATGATCATCAATATTCATCAACTATAAATATAAGAGCATTCAGAGTGCAGAAGAATGATGAGATCTCAAAGACGCCAACATACTTATATCATGAGTCATCCACTCCGACCCAACCACTCTCTATTCTTATCTATTTTCTATATCATTTATATTTGAGAGAAACATTGTCTGTATTGTACTTTAGTGATTATAATATCCACTATGTGAGAGAGTCTGTAAACACTTTCAATTGTATTTCTCAATTCATCTCAAGGTAGAGGGACCTTGAGAGGGTTGAATTCTTTACAGAAAAGATGTAGAGAAAATTACTGGTAAGACTTTCTGCTCATAAGACTTACAAGGTGCAAGTAGTAGAGAATATTGTTGCTCGTAAGAGTTAAAGGGGTGTAAGCATGAGAGAACATTGATGATCGTTAGATTTGTGCAAGTAAGCGAGAGAGAAAAGGTCTTCAGAATTGTTCTGCTCATAAGAATTACTGCGTGTAAGGGGGAGTAACTTGACTATAACCTTACAGTGTATAAGGGCGAGTAATTCAGTGAGAGATTTGTAAAAGGCTTAACAAGTGCTCGGCTAAACTTGTGGGATTGTAGCGGTTCTCAAGTACCCAGTTAAGCTTGAGGGACATAGTGGCACTACTACAAAAAGGTCGAAAGGTGACGCACATTTTGTGGCCCTTCTTTAAAGAAGTGCCACAGCTGCCTTTTTTTTCCTTTTCTATTTTATTTTTTTTAATTTTGGGTACCAGCTGTGGCGCCTGATGGACCAGGTGCCACAGCTAGTTGGCTCAAGTGTGGCACCTGCCAAGACAGGCACCACACTTGGGAGTTATTATAAAAAAAATTACATTAGCTGTGGAGCCTAGTTTCCCAAGCGCCACAACTAGTTATATTATATATATAAAAAAATGTAACTAGCTGTGGTGCCTGGGAAACCAGGCGCCACAGCTAGTCATATATTTTTAAAAAAAAATTCACTAGCTGGCCACCATGTGACCATCGTGGTTTTAAACATAAAAAAAATTTAACACTAGTTGTGGCGCCTGACCAACCAAGCGCTACAGCTAGTTCTTGTATTAAAAAAATTTTCTTTAACCTCTTAAGTGGATAGGCTCCAGCAACGGCGCGAAAAACTTATTCGTCGTTTAGCTTCCGCAAGCATACGAGTCGCAAGTAATAAAGTGATGAGTAAAGATTGTTCCCATGAGGACTACGACGAAAACGAACTAACGAATGCAATCATGTGTTCAATTAGGTTGAATAGATTCATTTGAAATTGATCAAGTTGGAACAAAACATGTTGGTTGGGTGAAAAAGATATTTAAACTACTTTTCAACGGAAAATTTATAAAAGTAAATGATTCTTTGAATTCAAGTATTGAATGAAATTTAGGATTGTTTATCCCCCTTTTATTTCAAAAGCATTCACTATATCCCCCCATATGTGCTACTTAATGAAAGATTATGCTAGCCAAGGATACTAATTTACCTACAAGTGCTCTCTCAAGTCTCCAAATAGGTGTTTAATTCAATTAATTCATTAATCTCTTAATTAACTAATTAAACCCTAATTTCCATTACAAATCTCATTAGGCTATGTGAGGCTAATGAGTGTATCTCTACCTCATTCGTAAAACTATCCATTCAATTCACAAATTTCAAGTTCTCACACGATTAGACTCAAGTTCTACACCCAATCTAGCCCTCTTAAGCATTAATCAAGTGAACCCACAACCTTATTGGTGGCAATCAATAAGAAGCATTAAGTAAAGAGTAAATCAGCATAATCTCATCATTAATCACAAATATAAGGGGAAATGAGTGCTTAATCCATACAAGGGTTCAAAACAACCCTAAAATGAGGTGTTTAGCTACACAAAGTCATGAAAAAGCTACAATTATGCAGAATAATTACAGCCATTACAGAAACTTAACAAAGAAAGAGAAGAGGAATGAGAAAAACCAAGGATTGGAGCCAAAAATCTCTTCTAGACTTCAACCCAAGCTCAATACTCTTCAAGGGGGAAAAACCTTAGCACACCCAGCTCCTAGGAACACTTGAAAACTCAAGAATGACCTAATTTCGGCCTATCCCTTGCTTAAATATGCTTCTCATGCATTTCAGCAAGTAAAACGCATGGTTTCATTTTCTGTCTTGTGCTTCAATACATTGGTGTGTGCTGAAGCATATGACACAGTAGGTTCTGGTCCTCGTTGGCTTGCAAGTTCTGAAGCATATCGTATAGAAAGTCCAGAAAGTTTATTGGCTTCATCACATGTATTGTTGGCTAAAGCCAACAACACAACAACTTCCTCTTGGCCCATGAGCTAGCTCTTAACTTGTCATCTTCCACCCTCTTGATCTTCAATCCTTTAAAAGCTTCCAAACTTGTCTCTATCCTCCTACAAAAGAGAGGATGCATAAGTTCTAACTTTTCCTTTGAACTAAAGCCCATAAATATATTATTCTACTTCAACGTTAGCTTGTTGCTATGATATGCACGTTTTCTTCTATTAACTCTTTCTATACTCAATTTGAATCTAAAAAATAATTAAAAATAGAAGAAAATATGCTGGAATATTATCAACTTCTGAGAGTTAACACACCCCCAAACTTAAACATTTGCTTGTCCTCAAGCAAAGAAGTTTATCCTCACTGAATGAATCAATTACTCATCACTTATGTATGAACAATATTATCCTCATCATCTGCTCAAGTAGCTATATTAAACAAGAAATGAGTACAAACATGCAAAGATGAATACTTCATAGATTTAAAACATGATTTTCAAGAATTCTTAAGTGTGAATGTGTGTCTGGAGTCAACATTTATTCCTTTTGCACAAGTTAAAATTTAAAGCAACACTTTAAATCATATACCAATATTCAAACAAATAATTTTATCATCCCTAATAAATCATATACCAATATTCAAACAAATAATTTTATCATCCCTAATTCCTTCCTCTTTTCTTCTAATTTACTCCACTTAACTTAAAAATCAAAGGGACTTTTGTTAGCTTGTAATGGGGCCAGGGGTTAAGGTTTTCAAAAGAAAAGGTGAAAGATAATCAATCAAATACCTTAAGATGGATGATACTATTCAAGGGTTTTTGTTTCTCATGAAGTATACTCCCCCAAACTTTAACTAAATTGATCTTTTCATATCAAGCCTTCTTTGTAAGCATTTTTTTCTGTTAGTTTTTTTATTCAAATACACACAATTTTTTTTTTGAATATTTTGGCTTGATTTCTATTCATTGTGAACTCTTTTACTTTCTACACTCCTTTCCCAATCTTTTTTACTTTTGCATACATCACCATATTCCACCACCCAATCAATTGTCATCTATCTCAAAACAAGGGAATCATGGTTTTTCACATTAGTTGAGGTAGTAGATGTTAGGTTTTCCAATAAAAATCTTTAATTGGTTTTTCAAATAGGCTCAAAATAAGGGTTCAAAAGGAAATCACATCAATTGGGTCAGTTTGAAAGGCTCAATCGCATTTTGTGAACTGCCCTAATCATTTTTTCAAATCTTGTGAAGCAGATAAAAAGTTCTGAAGAATTCCAAAGAGGATTCTAAAATCAAAAACTTGAAACAAAGGTATATAACCTAATTTGTCACAAGTCTTTCAACCAGCACATACACAATAAATTTAACTCTAATAGTGTGTGAAATACTTAAAAACTCTTGAACAACATGTTTTATCACTACAATGCATTCATCCATGCACATTAATAAAAATTTCCTATCTAATATAACATATCAAGCAGAAATTTACATCATAGGATCATCCAAAAAATATTTGACAAATAACCAAAACTAACAGCTCATTTTCAACAATTTTTTCACAAGCAAAAGCTTAAGTATGAGAAATCTCAAACATTTCAACAATTTTCTTGAAAAACCTATTCAAAATTTTTCTGTGAACTCTATTTCTTTCAAAAAGTTTCAAAATTGAAGTCAAAATTTCAAAATTGAAGTCAAAATTTCAAAATTGAAGCACTCTCACCCCCAAACTTAAAATTAAAAATGTCCTCATTTCAACTAAAAGGATGGAAGAGAAAATAGCTAGCACCTATACAGCACAATATTCACAGCATTTATGTTAGAACCAGCTATCACCCAAGAGGGGGGTGAATTGGGTGTATAATAAAAACTTAAGAACTTTGAAAATCTTTTTGCATATTAACGAAAGTGGTAAGTATGAAGGTTTATAAATCAATAGTTAGATTAAATAATATATGCTGGAAATATAAGAGCTTAGGGAAGAGAATATGCAAACTGTGATTTATCCTGGTTCGGTCCAATCTGTATGGCCTACGTCCAGTCCCCAGGCTCCTCCTGAGATTTTCAAATCCACTATCTTCTTGTTTAATCCGAGCACAAGAAAAGCCTTTACAATTCCATAAGTTTAACCGGGTACTTGTGAAACCTATTACAAATCTCTCTCTGAAATACTCCCCCTTACGACAAGTCTTACGAGCAGAGCAATCCCGAAGATCTTCCTCTCCTGCTTACTCATGCAAGTCTTACGAGCAGCAACGTTCTCTCCTGCTTACACCCCTGTAAGTCTTATGAGCAACAACGTTCTCTACTGCTTGCACCTTGTAAGTCTTACGAGCAGAATGTCTTACTGGCAATTCTCTCTACAGCTTCTCCCGTAAGGAAATCAACCCTCTCAAGGTCCCTCTACCTTGAGATCAACTCAGAATTATAATTGAAAGTTTTTACAAACTCTCTCACAGAGTGGATATAATGCTCACTGAAGTACAATACAAATAATCACTCTCTCAACGATAAGTAATATAGAAACTGGAAAACAGAGAGTGTTTGGGTAGAAGCAGAGGATTCATATTTCTATCATTTTTCACGTAGTTGCTCGCTGTCTCTGTTACCCATCGACGTTGAATGCTCTCTCATTTATAGGTGATGAAGATGATGACCATTGTGAGCATTCATCCGTTGGAGTCATTTTGACTGTTGAGCATATTTGAAAAACGAGCCACTATGAAATGTCCGTTGCAGAGTGGAGCGTCTTGTTGAACAGCAGGAAGATTCATTTTGAGCTGTATGTCACGTTGTGGAGCGTTTTGTGTTTCAGACATTTATTCATGGTGGGTCAATCTTTTGTCGTGGTAGGTAGCCGATACTCAGTGTGTACTGATGTCGCCTGCCACACTTGACTCTTTCATTTGAATCTGTAAGCTCACCATAATTGACTTTTATTTGAATTTGCAATCCGAATGTTTAATATCCTGTTTCACACTTGAAATATATGTTAGCTAACATTTAGAAACAATAACAAGTGAGAACACAATGATTCAAAAACATGTAACCATATTCGGATTGTTCGTTGAGTGATGATATTTGCCGTACATGACCTCCATTCTTGAAGATGCAATAATCCAAATATTGAATCTCCTGTTTTACACTTGAAATATATGTTAGTTAATGTTTAGGAACAATAACAAGTGAAAACATAATGATTGTATAACATTTAACCACGTTTGGATTGATGGCCATGAAAGTTTGAACTTCCACGTTGCTTCTGTCAGGACCTCACTCGAGTGCAAAGAAGCATCACTCGAGTGCATGTAGAATTTCACGTTCTGGCTTCCTCTCGGGCAAGCACTTTCTGCTCTTCACTCGCATCTGCTCGAGTGAATTCTAGACATCACTCGAGCACAACCAGTCATGCTCGAGTGCTCCTCTTGTTTTCACGTACATGCTTCTTCTCGGGTTAACACTCTCATGTCAAAACTTGCATGTGCTCGAGTGAGAAATAGTCCAATGCTCGAGTATGGATCCTAGTGCTCGAGTGTTGTAAGTTTCTTCACGATTCAGCTGTTTCTGGATATCACTCGGGCAACATTTTTCAAGAATGCATTTTTGCACTCGCGAGTGCTGTGGGGCCACTTTAGAAAATTTTTTTTATTTGATTCTAATGATGTATCATAAGAAAGCTCTTGCCATATGCATTCCAATACAAAAAGAATTAGCTCCAAACTCGTATTCTGCAAGTTATGATCGAAAGAGTGTCTATTCCGCTAGACTGCACAAGCGTCAACTTCTAGAAGTCATAGCTCCTAGAATATACGTTCAAATTAGGCATATTACCTATCCATGGAAATCTCTTTGAGTCTAGTTTCATTTGGCACTGGTCTCATCTCAATCCGATGTGTGGTTTGTGAGTTATGTGCAAAATACCGAACCTGTCTTGAAAAGTGACGGTGATTTCAGTTTCATCTTCCACGAATCATATCTCCTTCATTTGAGCTTCTTTAAATATGATCTTGGTGCACATTTTACGTGTTGTGAGTCTTCTTTCATATGCCACCAGTTTTGGGTCAATCCGATGTGTGGTTTGAGAGATATGACCAAAATACCGGACCTCTGTCAGGCTGAACGTAAAACAGAGTAGAACAGAGTGTTCACCCCGTGCTCGAGTGAGTTCATCCTGTGCTCGAGTGAAACACCCCTAGAAGTGCCATAACTCACATATAAGTCATCTTAGCTTCGTATTAACCTATTCCAACCATCATTTGATCATAGAAACCTCCGGTATCATCATAGAAACCTCCAGTATCACTTCTAACAGCTTGAACCTTGATATTCTCATAAGATCTAACAAGTTCTTCTTTCTTCCATATCTTTCTTCTTGATAATAATTCTCCATAACCCAAGTAAGCATCTCCTTGACTATCTTGAATTTCTTCCTTCTTCTTCCTCTTGTTCATTTTCATTAATTCAATCTTCTTTATTCTTTGCTTGACTAATCTATAAAATATGTAACATTAAATATAGTAGTTAGTCAAAGAAATACATTATATAAACTTTTTGCTCTTATCATTTCACATCTATATTTGACATCATCAAAACTAATCATATCTAACAATTTACACCATTCAATATTTAACAAAAAATTAGGCCCTCAGTAGCCTAACCAAGACCAAGAAATGAGGTCATTTCTAGCCATCAGTAGCTAGGAAATTAACAATCACAGTAGGCAAGTCATCAGACAGAGACAATTATATGAAACACTCAAACTAGCCATCAGTAGCTAGTAAAATCATGTTCACATGCATCAAGAGTGTTAAAGAATACTGGCCATCAGTAACCAACACCAAACATCAACTATTTACTGTCATGTAGCAACATTCACATTTATATGCCAAATTTCAAAATATACGAATCCAAAACAGGCACCAAGAATATGCACACTAAGTACAAGCTAGTAGCAGATCAATCATGGGGCTAACTAGAGCTCAAGCAAAAGATAGAAGCAGCAGTTATCAATGTTATTATAGTCCTAAAAACGAACACAAAACACACCCAAAAATAAAAATAAAATCAAACAAAAAGAAATAAACATGATTGAAACTATCCTAAAAGGAAGGAAAAAATACCCCCAAACTTGAATTCTAGCTAAACCAAGACTAATGACTGTGATTCCAAACCTAATCCTATCCTCACTGCCTCTTAGCACATTTACCAAACTGAAAATTTTTTTACAAACCATTATTAGAAATCCAGATCAAAACTGAAATAACCAGAAGTTTATTTCAATGACCAAAAGCTTTTACCTTGTCCAAATCACATGATCCGCAACCTAAATTGATTTCGACACTTGTAATCATCAGTGAGTGCAGTAAACAAAAGAATCTCTAAATGATTCTTAAGTGCATTTTCAACTCAGTGAATAAAAAAAATGTGATTGTTCTATAATAAAATTGCTTATCACAGTCAGAGAACAAAACAAAGTACTTAATCAAGAGCTCAAAACAGAATAAAAGAGGCCAAATTGGGCCAAATGTTTCTAATTCAAAGTCTTCTATGAAATTCTATGGAATTGGTGATGACTTAAACACTTTGAAACTCAAGTTATTGCAACTTGAAAATGAAAATACACTTTCCAGAACTTTTAGGTTCTGTCCACATATTTCAGTTTTCAAGCTAACCAATCTTGTGCCATAATGCTAGGAACTTAAGCCAGCATCCTATTTCATTTAGAAACTATTTAACAATTAAGCCTGGATCAGAAAGTGCTAGCATTAATCCTCAAACCACATTTTAAGTTCAAGCCTAGTTCTCATCAGTCCTTATAACATCTATGGAGTGAATTTTCAGCACCACCTAACCTAAGCAGATAATCAGGAAAGCATTGCCAAACATGAACACTATGAAAAATGTACACTTTCACAGGGAATTTAGCATGTTTAAATCAGGCAGATATGTCTTGAAATTCTAAAAACTTGGGATTGGAATGAAATGTGGTTTCCACAGGATCTACAGCTCTAAGTTTCACAATTGAAAATTTTCTATATCAATATTTCAACCACAAGTTTCAGAACTACAAGAGCTTGTTCAGTTCCTATAATAGGCAACACATATACAGAGTCACTAGAAAACTGAGCCAGAACCACAGGGCAAGGCCAGTAGTAACCTTGCCAGTACACAAGTTATTACAATGATCACATTCTAATGGGTGAATCAGAGCAAAACACAAACACAATGGCTATATCCACAAATAACATATGCTAATCCTCAAAACAACCAAACAATTCAACCTTAAATTCTGCAATTTGCCCGCATTAATCACCCCAAATATGGCAATCCTCACTATAATCTCAACTTTAACCTAGCCAAATTTATCCCGAAATAGAGACAAACAAAACTTAAGCTCAGAAAAGAAGCATATGAACATACCAGAAACAAGGAGCAGCACACACAACTCGTGAAGAATACAAATAGAAGCACACCAGCCTAAGATAAGGGTAACTAAAACACGAGCTACTCTGAGTTACCAAGGCAGTGACCCCAAGCTGAGATCGATGGTGAACAAAGATTCCCGTGACTAAGAAAACAGAGGTAGTGATGGTTAATAGAGGGACGGAGAGACAGAGATGAGCAAGCACAGAGGAGCCACAGGTTTTCAGGGATCATAGAGTTTGAAAGAGCAAGAATCGTGAGCTGAAAGCAAAGGGTCACAGTAAGCTCTTTTACTGGAGGAGAATCAAAAGGGGAAAGAGATGGATTGAGGGCGGAGGCAACGAGAATGGTGTCGGCTTTGATTGAGAGAGCATGGTTGTTGAGATGGTGGAGGCCAAGAGAGAGGACGAAGGAGGAGGCAGATCTGAGGCGTAGTGAAAGAGATCGGTGGAATGAGTGTGAGCTTTGGCGGTAGTGGAAGGAGTTGAGACGGTGGAGATCGAGAGAGAGAATGACGAAGGAAGAGAACGAGATTGGCAAAAATACTGAGTCGAGAGGTGACAGAGCTGACAGGTGAGAGCGAGATCTATGGGTGATGGAGTTGAGATCGGAGCTGTGGGTCGATGGTAAAGGCCGAGAGTCGATGGGTGTGTGCTAGGGTTGTTTGAAGTTGCAGATCTGTGATGAGGGCCGATGGTGAGTGACTGGGATGATGGCTCTGGATTGACGGGGAGAGGGCGGTCTGGGTCGATTGTTCTATAAGTGGAAGCCGAGTGAGTGAGGCTGAGGGTTGATTGAAGCAAGGAGAGGATTAGGGTTTGAGGTGAGTAGGATATTACTTATAGGGATTTGGGATTTGAATTTAGGGATGAATGTGGACCTATTGGTGGATCAAATTCAAAAAGATAAAATTGGAATAAGATAGAAAGGAAGTGGACAAAAGGGGAAAATAAGATTATCATTTATATATATATATATATATTTCTATTTTTTATTTTTAATTTCCTCCTTTTTTCCCTTTTTTTTCTTTTTTTTTTGAAACACAATAGAAAAATGGAAAAATGTGTATATAGATTTTTTTAATCCTATTATTATATATATTATTATTTTATTATTTTTATTTTTTAAATATATATCTATACGTATTTGTATGTATATACTTTTTTTTAGAGGGACACTAGGCTTTAGCACACATGAGTGTGCTGAAGTATTGAACACAAAAAGTGCTTCCTTGGCGCAAGAGAAGTTGGCTTCACCACACACCTTGTGTGCTGAAGCATTGAACACAGAGAGCATGCATTCACACAAGGTATATTTTGGCTTCAGTCAACACCCTTTATGCTGAAGCACATTACACAGTGAGTAAAATCCTTCAAGAAAACACCAGATTGGCTTCAGCACACACCTTGTGTGCTGAAGCCAATTATTGACAGATTCAAACCCCAAAACAAACATTACAAACAAACCCCAAAACTCATCCAAACACCATCAAACAAGTCTCATGCATCCATTCAAACACCAAAATTAGCTCAGCACATCCAAACTCTCTTCCACACAGAAAATGCACCATGAACATGAGGGTAATAATAAAATTTATAAGCATTCACATACTTTTCAATATATTAAATACCACTACTACAAGTTTATGTCATCTATAGTTCAAATGAAAGTTAGCATCAACCATATTCACAAAGTAGCTTTAGTACTACCTAAACTTAACCAATAATCATATAGGCACTCTAAACTCTTATATATAAGCTTATGGTCAAGTAGACTTCCCTAGAATGCATTTACCATATTCTTCCAACAACTTCATGATCTCTCCAAGAAAATTCCTCTTTGCAGTAGCTTTGCTTATTCCTCCTTGGGTACCTTTCCTTCCTACAAAACACAGATCAAATATAAAAACTGCTAAAAGCATACCAAAACACACAAAAATGAAAAGATTGAGTTTAGAACCTGGGTTGCCTCCCAAGAAGCGCTTAGTTTATAGTCTTTAGCCTGACTCTTCATCTCCTAAAGTCACATCATCTACAGGTAAGGTGAAAACTTGATGGTTTACCTCTCTACCGTAATTATTCTTTAATCCATGGCCACTAGCTTGAAATCCCTTATGGTCTTCATTGCTCAACTATGCTTGTATCTTCACAACATCAATGGCCCATTCAGTAGCCCTTTTACATGCTTGTAGAATTTCCAAAAGATGTTCTTCTTGTTGAATTGCTAATGGTGAAGTTACACCCAATGGTAAATTATTGGCTCTCAAATAGTCATTCTAACTCCCAACATTAGTCGGTGTTGCCTTCAAGACACTCATGCCATCTTCTACTGCTTGACCCTCTATTTGAACTTGTAATGACAAAGCATCAACAAGCTTATTATGAATTGGCTTCTTGCATTCCTTTTGCTCAACTTGCTCAACCATGTCAACTTGGAAGCATTGCTTAGCCTCATTGAGAGTCTTAATCAACTTGTGCATATTGAAGGTAACATGCTCATCTTCAACTCGCATGGTAATTTCACCCTTTTTAATATTGATTAGGGTTCTAGAAGTTGCTAAGAAAGGTCTTCCAAAGAGAATAGGAGTATCTTGGTCCTCCTCACAATCAATAACAATTAAGTCTGTGGGAAAAATGACCTTGTCTACTTTCACAAACACATCTTCAATGATTCCTTTAGAGTAAGAAATACTCCTATAAGCAAGTTATAAAGTAATGGTAGTCGACTAAGCCTCACCTAATCCTAGTTTGTTAAAAACAGATAAAGGCATGAGGTTCACACTTACGCCAAGATCACACAATCCTCTTCCCAAGAATTTATCTACAATGTGGCAAGGGATAGAGAAACTTCCAGGATCCTTCAACTTCGGTGGAATCTTCTTGATAACATCAGTAAAGCTCTTGGTCACAGCGACAATCTCAAACTCATTAAACCTTATTTTCTTAGAAAGGACATCCTTCATAAATTTGGCATATTTAGGCATATTCTCTAAAGCTTTAGCGAAGGGTATATTAATGTGAAGTTGCTCAAACATTTCAATAAATTTCTTGAATTCATCATCATCTTGATGATTCTTAAGCCTTGGAGGGAAAGGAGGTGGTGGAACATATTTTGAAGGAGAAGTGTGTGTCTTCCTCTTCTTCTCATCCACATTTTTAGGTGGAACATGTTTTCCTCTCACCATGTTATCATGGTTTTCCTTAGCTGGATTTTCCTTTTTGTTGTTATCTTTGTCAACTTTAATTTCTTCATTGCTATCAATTTTAATAACAGCATAGTCTGTCAACTCTTTACTAACCTTGCTTGAGCTTGGCACTTCCGTCAACTTTTTCTCACTTCTCAAAGTAAGTGCCTTACACTTTCCTATAACTTCTCGCTTAGGATTAGGAATAGTATCACTTGGAAGACCATTTCTTAGTTGAGCACTCAAGTGTGAAGCAATTTGTCCTACTTGTATCTCAAGATTCTTGATTGCCGTGTCATGAAGAGAAACTGTGCCAACTAAGCTTTCTTGACCTTTGAGAATTTTCCTCAAGAGTTTATTTGTCTCAGAGTCACCCTCTTGTGGCTTTTATGGTTGCTCAAAGCCTGGTGGGCACATTGGCTTACTAGTAGAAGCATAGTGATTAATAGGGTTCTCACTAAGTATAGTCTTCTAAGAGAAGTTGGGGTGATCGCTCATACCCTTGTTGTAGGTATTAGAGTACGGGTTGCCACGTGGATATCTTTGATTATTGTTCAAATAACTCACTGACTCCATGGTATGATAACATTCCTCATAGGAGTGGGCTTCTCCACATATTTCACAAGAAAGACTTGGATCTTGGATAGTATTCACATTCTTGAATGAATTTCTCTCTATCTTCAATTCAAGTTGATCAAATCTCTTCGCCATTGCTTCAAGTTGAGCAATAATTTCCTTAGACACGTTTGAACTACTCGAAGGACTTGGTTCCTTATATGTTCTATAGCTAGAACCTGATATTTCAGATTGTTGTAAGGAACTAGAAGCAATGTCCTCATATAACTGTGATATATCACAAACTCTTATCTTGCTAATTCCACCATTTGAGGCATTGTTAAGCATATTGGAAGTGGGCACATCTAATCCGACTGTAAAGGCTTCAAGTAAGATATAGGTCTTTTGTTCATGGTTGGGACAACTATGCCACAACTCCTTGAATCTCTCCCATGCTTCATAAAAAATTTCACCCGGCTGTTGTTGGAAACCCAAGAGTTCAGCTCTTTGAACTACCTGTCTACCCCTTGGAATGAACCTTACCTTGAACTTGGATGCCATTTCATCCCAAGTAGTAATTGAGTTAGGAGGTAGAGTGGTAAGCCAAGCTCTTACCTTCTTGTCAAGTGATAGGGGGAAGAGTCGCAATCTGAGAGCATATGAAGTTACTCCATGAAACTTGAAGTTCCCACACACTTGTATAAAGGGTGTCAAATAGTCAGTAGGATTTTCATTATGAGTTCCTAAAAACAAGCCAATCATCTAGAGCATTTGAAGCATGATTGGCTTCAACTCAAAATTCTGAGCTTGAATAGTAGGAAACTGGATGCTAAATTGATAGGTGGAGTTTTCTTGCACTATGTACTCATCCAAAGTGCACTCCAAGTCATCATCATTAGGATTGGCCATATTGTAAAATGGATGAGGACGAGGTAGTGGTCTCAGTTGCTCTGCTATTGGCAAAGGCGCAGGTCCTTGGATAGGTTGCACAGGAGGTGGAGTCTCTGGTTCAATTTCAAAATCTTCTGAAAAATACTCTTTAACAACTCCATCAAGAATGACTTCCAAATCAGTTTGCATATGGAGCACAAGTACCTACAATTCCAAAATCTCACAACGAGTATTAAACTTATCAACAAATATGATTAAACTAAAAAAACCAAGAAAAAGAGCTATAGCTATAACTATACTTAAACAAGAAAATTACAAAAATGAAACAAGAAGAGGAAAATGATTCAAGCGTAATCAAGCACACAATTACACTAATTAATTCAAAAGGTTTTAGTCAATAGTCTCCAGCAATGGCACGAAAAACTTGTTCGTCGTTTAGCTTCTGCAAGCATACGGGGCGCAAGTAATAAAGTAATGAGTAAAGATCGTTCCCATGAGGACTACGACGAAAGCGAACTAACGAATGCAATCATGTGTTCAATTAGGTTGAATAGATTCATTTAAAATTGATCAAGTTGGAACAAAACATGTTGGTTGGGTGAAAAGAAATTTAAAACTACTTTTCAACAGAAAATTTATAAAAGCAAATGATTCTTTGAATTCAAGTATTGGATGAAATTTAGGATTGTTTATCACCCTTTTATTTCAAAAGCATTCACTATATCCCCTTATATGTGCTACTTAATGAAAGATTATGCTAGCCAAGGATACTAATTTACCTACAAGTGCTCTCTCAAGTCTCCAAATAGGTGTTTAATTCAATTAATTCATTAATCTCTTAATTAACTAATTAAACCCTAATTTCCATTACAAATCTCATTAGGCTATGTGAGGCTAATGAGTGTATCTCTACCTCATTCGCAAAACTATCCATTCAATTCACAAATTTCAAGTTCTCACGCGATTAGACTTAAGTTCTACACCTAATCTAGCCCTCTCATGCATTAATCAAGTGAACCCACAACCTTATTGGTGGCAATCAATAAGAAGCATTAAGTAAAGAGTAAATCAGCATAATCTCATCATTAATCACAAATATAAGGGGAAATGAGTGCTTAATCCATACAAGGGTTCAAAATAACCCTAAAATAAGGTGTTTAGCTACACAAAGTCATGAAAAAGCTACAATTATGCAGAATAATTACAGCCATTACAGAAACTTAACAAAGAAAGAGAAGAGGAATGAGAAAAACCAAGGATTGGAGCCAAAAATCTCTTCTAGACTTCAACCCAAGCTCAATACTCTTCAAGGGGGCAAAACCCTAGCACACCTAGCTCCTAGGAACACTTGAAAACTCAAGAATGACCTAATTTTGGCCTATCCCTTGCTTAAATACCCTTCTTATGCATTTCAGCAAGTAAAACGCATGGTTGCATTTTCTGCCATGTGCTTCAGTACATTGGTGTGTGCTGAAGCATATGACACAGTAGGTTCTGGTCCTCGTTGGCTTGCAAGTTCTAAAGCATATCGTACAAAAAGTCCAGAAAGTCCATTGGCTTCAACACATGTATTGTTAGCTAAAGCCAATAACACAACAACTTCCTCTTGGCCCATGAGCTAGCTCTTGACTTGTCATCTTCCACCCTTTTGATCTTCAATCCTTTAAAAGCTTCCAAACTTGTCTCTATCCTCCTACAAAAGAGAGGATGCATAAGTTCTAACTTTTCCTTTGAACTAAAGCCCACAAATATATTATTCAACTTCAACGTTAGCTTGTTGCTCTGATATGCACGTTTTCTTCTATTAACTCTTTCTATACTCAATTTGAATCCAAAAAATAATTAAAAATAGAAGAAAATATGCTGAAATATTATCAACTTCTGAGAGTTAACAAATACATTGCCGTAAGGCTATCATCGTTTGTTCCCTCAGATTGGTTTTGTTCTCAACCTCATTTTTATTGTCAGGTTTGTGTTTCAATTACTAGGTGTTCAATTAAATTAATTGTTTCATTTTTGGGTATTTCATTGAAATTGTGAGATGACTTGGCCTCCATTTTCTTTGTTTGATTCTTGCAGTAAGTCAACAACCCACTTTTTAGAAGTGTCCATTGCCTCCCAAGAGAGACCTTAGTTGATTCGTAAAGTGGCCAAAGACTATTCAAATCCAGAGGAAGAAGAGGATTGTCAAGCAAAGGTTAAAGGCACTGTTAATTATTTTGAAGAGTTTTACTATATGCATGTGTCAGAGGTTAATGTCCTTATACTTTTGTGGACTTGGGTTTATTTTGGTTGTGTATGAGAAAGGTTCATTGTTGTAAGTTATAGTTCCTTGGACTTTGGTATTGCTTCTAAGTCTGCCTCCTAATGCATTTAGGACTATCTACGTGTTCATGGTGCTTCATACTATATAAACTCTTGCAGGAATATCTTGATGAATGCAAAACTTGCTTGTGTTCATATTGCCTAACTGGATGGCTTGGCTTCAATTCTAATTCTGTATTTTTGTATGTATGTTTAATATATTAAAACTCTGGATTCATAGTGCTGATATTGCTTGATATTGGTTATCAACTTGGGCATTGTAATTAATTATTTTATTCATATTTGCATAACTTGGGAATTGCTTTTGAATGATACCTTTGTAGATAGTGCCGTGTTATAGCAATAAGCACCGTGTATCAAAATTTCCTTAAACCATCACTAGATATCCTTAAATAGTGTCCTTAAAGTGAGGATAATGAGTCGTCCTAGTGAGGGTACTCCAAATCCAAGTAATGTTAATCAAAGTGATCCTAGCAATGCTCCGAGCCAGGAACACAGTGAGCCACGTAACCAGCCTAGACGAAGGGGTAAGAGAGCCACCCAATTGAGAGACATTCCTCTCAATCGAAATACCGGGGAAAAGATTTCGATTGAGTTTGATAGATATTGGAAACCAATTGGGCCTAATGCAAGCCTGTATAGGATTTTTATCAGCCTCCTAGCACGCAACAAGCCTAGCATCTTGATAGAACAGTGGAGAAATGTGGATAAAAATGTGAAGCAACATATTTGGGAAACTAACCAGCTCACCTACGACATTCCTGAGAGTAAAGTCTTGTACAATGACATATTGTGATGAACGCTGGTGGAAGTTTAAGACAATTCTAGCCAACAATTACGTGCATATTGATACGTGTGAATATGATCAATTAAATAGTTCTAGTGTACACTGTTGTAATCAAGTAATATAGAAGTAAGTAGAGTATCGTTCCCACGAGGATTGATCACTAAGTACCAAAATGAGCAATTTTAACTCTATTTAGTCGACCGATTAGTTGGTGATTGAGAGTACAAAATAAAAGAAAGACAATTAAATATGAATGCAGATGTTATGAAAGCAAATATGAGAAAAAGCCCTAGGGATTAGATTTCACTTCACAAATTTCGGATTGAGTCACTTATCTATTCTAGCCCAATTTATTCCACATGATTGATAGTCGAGTTTTCCTAATTTAATTACTAGCCTCTTCCAAGGTCAAGCAATTCTATAATCAATTGCTAATCCAATATATTCCTATATAAATTTAAGCAATTAATTATGCATTAAGATTTATGGAACTCAGTAAGACTACACAACTCATATGAATACATTCCTATTTCATATGCAAGTAATGGTTTTAATTATAGGGTCTACACACATGTATCTCCTTCCGGTCTCAACATGCATATTGAAATCATTCAAAAGATGGCCAGTCAATCAAAAGCATTAAGAATAATAATTAAAACTCAATAATGAAGGAGAAATTCAAACTAGGTTTAATAAGTTAAGATTCAATTCGTCATTAGTAAGCTACGTCATCACCCTAGGAAAATGAAAGTTTAGCTCATGATAAAATAAAAAACAAAACCAAAATAAATTGACATTATATAAAGCTAGAATGAAATCCTCAGAAATTCTGCATAAACTTGAATATTAAATTCTCAAACATAAATATACAACCAAAAGATGCATGAACAATGAAGAAATCTAACCGTCCATTTAGGAGGTAAAACCTTCTATGTAGGCGGCATGCAAAATATGATACAATCCTAAGCCTTCCAAGATAGAGGCATGCAATGTAATACAATCCTAAGCCTTCCAAGATGGAGGCATGCAATTCATGAAATTAAATCTAAAAAACAACAAAAAGAACTTTGAAATGTTAGAGAAAGATCTCTCCCGGTCAGAGAAGGATCTCTCCCTGTCGGAGAAGGAAACCTATGCTTCTCTTCCTCTCCTCCCCATTTGAGCTTGGCATTGATCTTTGTTTATAAGGAAAAAACGTGTGCTACAGTCTGCTATAGTGTCCGGAGACCGCTACAGTGATTTGGCGGCTGCTACAGTGACTGTCGGCAAACAACTACAGTGTCCGGCGGCTCTACAGTTCTTCCATCCGCTATAGTGTAACTTCCGTCCGCTACAGCTAACCATCTGCTACAGTGATCCTGTTTGCTACAGTACTTTCATTTTTTCATTTTTATTTTTTTCTTATATTTTTTTAAATGCTATTTATTCCAAAAACATTATTTATTTATCAATCACACCCAAATTTATTATATTAAACGCAAATATCATCCATAAAATCATCATATAAGGGAAAATAAATATGCAAATATTTTACTTATCACATATCAAGGTGGAAGAAAGTCAGCCTCATCCTAATCCGTGCGTCCAGTGTTCTTATATTGACAAACACACTTGGCAAGAATTCAGACGGCTTCGGACTGCTCTAGAAGCATTAGTGAGTTCACTTATTTTTTATTTGATTTACTTATGAATTATGAATTGTCTTTATTGATTTACAATGACTTAATTTTGATTTCTTATTAGCAGGAAAAAAGGAAAAAGGCCCAAGAGAGTGGTAGAAAGAATGATTGCCCCTATACAATGTCTCGTGGGGGTTATACGAAGGCCGAAAAAGACTTGTTGGTTGCCAAACGGAAGAGATTGGAAGAAGCAGCTCAATCCGATCGTTTTGTTCTTCTTTCTCCACCATATTCGATACGTTGCGAAGGGAAGTGGTTGTTCGCTCACCAAAAGAGGAGCGGGTTTTATACTAGTGAACAATCTGGTATAGTTGGTGAGAAAATTGTAAGTATTGTTGTTGACCTGTTGTTATTAATTATTCAGTAAACAAATTTCATTACTAATGTTTGTTATCTGTGTCTTATCGGAGGAGCTTGAAGAAAAACAAGGCAAGGGATAGTTTAGGTCGGATGGGAGGAATGACATCCTGACCGTAGCTACAGGAAAATGTGAGCATCCTGGCTGTGTTAGGGGGTTGGAGAAGGGATAGGCGTGTGCTACAGTACTACTACAGTGTCCGGAGACTGCTACAGTAATCTGGTGGCTACTCAGTGACTGTCGGCAAATAGCTACAGTGTCTGGCAGCTGCTACAATGATTGTCGGCAAACAACTACAGTGTCTAGCAGCTCTACAGTGCTTCCGTCTGCTACAGTCTAACTATCCGCTACAGTGATCCTGTTGCTACAGTACTTTTATTTTTTTTTATATTTTTTAAATGCTATTTATTCCAAAAACATTATCTATTTATCAATCACACCCAAATTGATTATATTAAATGCAAATATCGTCCATAAAATCATCATATAAGGGAAAATAAATATACAAATATTTTACTTATCAAATTCCCCCACGCTTAACTCTTGGACGTCCTCGGACAATAAGTAACTAATAAGTGCTTCCAACAAAATCAGAAGTGTCAGGTCATAAGTAAGAACACAATTGAAAAATAAAGAGATCATAGTATTAATAAATCAATGAAAATATAAACTGATCTCTCAAGTGTTCAAGGGTAAGTGTTTCGCTTAAATTCAACAGAAAAAATTGCACTACCATAGGCTTGGTTAAAATCTGAATCTTCACTACCTAATTCACATGCATAATTCAAATCAAAAGGACTTATTAAGGGTTGTAATAGGGTTAAGGTAAAGGAATGTAAAACATGATATGAAAGGCTAATGAAATAGAGCAATTGAAAAATAGGCTACTTGTAAATTTATCTCATCACAACAACCCATAATTCAAACACTTAACATTTTCTTTTTTTTTCATAATTTTTTCCTTCTTTTTTTCTCTTTTTTTTAATTTTTTTTCTCTTTTTTTTAATTGCAACTGTAAAGTTGATGATAGATACACCCCCACACTTTGTCAAAAGCCCATTTCACAGAAATTTCAAATGCTCCACTAATCTTCCAAATAAGGTAAAAGCACTTGATATATCATTAAAGCACATGTTAATGGATTGAAAACAAAGAAACAGTCAATTAGGCTCAAAGGGGCTTATCAACGGTATAATTGCAAGGTTGGCTATTTGGCTTTGGCTAAAGAAAATGAATGCCTTTATCATTTTTGTGTGAACAATATATACACAAACACTTTTGGCTACCTCTCTTCGTTTTTATCTTTCCTTTATCTTTTGTTTGGCATTTTCTTCTTAACCTGAAACATAATTACTACTTCAATCACCCACCATTACTCCTTATCGTGCTTGATGAAAGAAAAGACATAATGATATTATTAATTCAGAAAACCACTAACAAAGTCATTCATTGTAATGATATTTTACTCTTATATTGTCCACTCTTGGTGATATCAAGTAGTAACATCATATGCATATACATAAATAACTTCAACATATATCAACATTTATTGCTAAAATAGTTAGCTCCTAGAATCACCAAAAGTAAATATTTCATTGCAAAACACATTGCACACTTCATAAATTGACCACATTATAGTCAGTAAGAACCAGGTCCCACATACTAACACAACTAGCTATAAATTAAAGTAACCATTATCATAATTGAATAAATAATAAAACATGATTACCTATACATTATTTCTTTATTCCTACTATTTAATGCCTACTAATAGTTACTGGCCAGTAGCCATACTGAATTTTTCATTTTACAGTCTTAAATCAGATATTTAATGTTAGATATTTACTAACCATTCCACCACTTTGGAAGTGGTGTTGCTTCTCATTTTGTAGTTTTGCATACCTTATCTAAAAGCAAATGATTTAATTGTCTGATGAATCCATCAACATTGTTTCTTTACTATTAAAGCTATTATCCCTTGTTCTTTTTACAAAAAAAAAAAACTTTCAAGCACACACACAAACACTTGGTAATAGACACATATTTCTCTTCTCAAATATTTAATGACCTTAACAACCTTTTACCAAGCTATTGCTTCTTAAAGCAGTAAAGAGTTGCCTAACTATCCCAAACATAGTCTATAATCTTTTAGCCTGCTATAACAACCAACATTCTTTTTTATTTTTTGATTATAAACTAGAGTCATACAGCACCTAAAACAGAAACAAAAGAAACAAAGCTATAGAACAACAAAAAGAAGACAAGAAATACAAATAACTACTACTAGGTTCCCTCATCAATCCTCCCCACACCTAAGCCATTAGGTGGTTAATCGAAAACACAAAAGGTTTGATTCTGAGTGAAAGAAAATTTTGCCATATAATCGGCCAAAGCAAGATCTTCCTAAAATTTATGACTAACGTGAACTTGCCAAACCAACATTCTTTTCACACCATGTTATAGAAACCATACTAACAAAGTAAAATACCAAATATATCCTATCATTAAATTCATAACAGAGAAACAACAATAACGGACGGTAGCGATGGACACAGTAAATATGCCAAATTGCCATCATTATTTTAAATTGAAAAATCATAACACTGATGGACGGCAGCGACTGCAGAGAAAGAATCATTATATTTAAATCTAAGACACAGTAAAAATGCTAAATTACCATTACTCACAGCAGCGATGGACACTGACTGGGAGGGGAGCAGCGATGCACAACGACTCTAAGAGAACTAGTGATGGACTGCGACTAGGAATATAGCAGTAATGACGAATGGCAGTGGAAACTACGAGCATAGTAGCGACAGACATTCGAAGTGGAGCAATAACGGAAGTCATTGGAACCTGAACAGCGACGAATGGCCTTAGGATTAGACCACCAGCGATGGAGAGGCAGGGCAAGGTTTTTGAATGCCTCTGAATGACGTGAATGGGAAATTTGAATAAAGGAGAGTTTAAAATACAATGGGGGCATGCTTGTCATTTTACTTTGGAAAATAATCACAGAAAAGTCAAATAATCACAGAAAAGTCCCTAAAGACTTCTCTAATATTTGACTTTTTCTTGGGACTTTTCTGTTAATATGTCTGGTCCTTAGGACCAGGGAGTGATTTTTCCTATAAAAATTGTAAAAGAAGAAGGAAAATATATAAAGAGGCAAGTGTATATTTATCCACTTATAATTAGCTCCCTTCACCTACCCTTCTGAATTAAACAAAAAACCAAACCTTTCTTCCCTTCTTCTTGAACCAAACAAAACTCATAATCTCCCCTAACTTAATTTTAACGAGACTCACCTACCTAAACTCCATTTAAGCAAACACCCACAATGAAACCTAACTCTCGTTTCAAAGCTATCTTCAGCTTCACATCTTTAATCTTGTACACCCGCTGTGGTCAGAATCTTGGTAGAAATTTACAACGTAGCTCAGTGTTTGTCGTTTGTGCTTGGCATCACCGCTGCAAGCTTGCCCTTTTGAAGATTTGTCATGCCATTCAACTCCTTTAAGCACCAGCCTGTCGAGCCAAACCCATTCGAGGAGCAACGTTGAAGTACTTCAAAGACAGTGATGGATTTACTGTTCACTTCGGTTTTGACTTTTTCTGCTTGCTATCGCAAGCTTGCTCTGCTATAAGATCAGCCTTCAAGATCATCTCTAGCAAACTTGTCTCGACTCGTCACTATTGATCTCCATTTTGTCTTCTTCGCTTTTTCTTTGTTCCACTGTGATGGTGATGGCAATGAGAGATCTTTCTTTTTTTTAGGGCGGCAAAAATGAGTCTCTGATTTGGACTCTGAATTAGTAAGGTGTTTTGTTACGGATCTTATTCTATATGGAGAACAAGAGTTCGAAATTTCTTATTCATGATTTTAATGTTGGTTGTCCATCTGAGTGTTGATTTACTCTTGGCTTCTCTAGACTCCAAGATCTACCATTTGCTGACTCATATTCGTAGTTTCTTTTATTTCAAAATTTAATCGATTTACTGTCTACCACAATATAGTCCAGGGTTACTATTCAAGCCAGGAATTTCTATGTGTGGTTCCCATCCCTGGAGTTTTGAGTTCGCTTTTGTGTGTTGATTATAGTTCAAGATTTACCTTTCACAAGTCCTGTTCTACCAAAGGCGGGAGGAGGAAGGGAAGAGCAAAATCAGTGAGCCAGTGAAGCATTAAATCTTTCTGTGAATTCTTTCTCTCCAAATTCTTGGCGTCAACATAAGTTTTGGGAGATCTACAAATTTGGGTTCATGGATCGTGAGCAACTAAAACAAAATAATGAGCAGTGGAGGAAACAATCGTGCATAATTTTTCTTAGAGCAACATGGTTTTGACATGGTGGTAAACTAGAGGCTTGGTATGTAGAGTTGTGCAAACAGATTATTTCCTATACTTTAGTTGCTAAAAGTGTAATATCACGAATTTTGGGATTGGAGGCTTGGGAATAAGCCTGAATTAAGTGGCCTGCTAAGCCTTGGATTAGTAGGTGTCTCAAATCTATTCCCTAATGTTTCTTATATTTTTGGGGAATTAAGAAAGTAAAATGGTGAATTTTGGAGAATATGATTATGCTTCCAGTGAAATTTCTTGTGAGGTAGTGAGCTTGTCATCATATTTTGTCTGACCAAATGATGTGAAAAAATTCTGAACTCTTTTAGGTTAAAGTAGACATCTCGAGCTTTAATTTGATAGGTTAAATGAATCATTTGAAGCTATTTGTCAAAAGATATGAATTTTTGAATTTAGTCCAGAAAAGCTGAAAAGTTTCTAGAACAGCATGTAAAGATTAAAAATTTGGGAATTTTGTGCTTCTAACTGATGAGAGGCTATATTTTTCCTTGAAACTAGACTCAATAAGGGTTCTATAGCCTTTGGAATCACTCCAATTTGATTTTTCAAAAATTTGTTGTGATTTTTCAAAGTTTAGGAAGAAAATCTGCCAGCATTTTGTAAAATTCTGAAAATTGGGAAATTGATTAAATAATTCATTAAAGCATGATATAATATTAAAAAGCCATCATCCTCTTCTTGCTCAGCCATAAACTGACGTGAACAAGCTGAAATAAGAGAGAGAAAGTGTGAGATTTTAGAGAGAGAAAGGGGAGGAAAAAGCTTGTAAAGGTACGTGTTTTCTTCGGTAAATCGGTTCTTAAAGCGTATAACTCTGATCCTAAGCTTCCTATTCATGTGATTTAAGGTTTGGAGACTTAAATTTGGTGTTGGAAGACTTAAGGTTTCAGCCTTATTGAGAAAAGCCAGAGAGAAGTGAAAGGTAACATCCAAACCTTTGTATATTAACTATTTTGGCTGCTGTGGGCAATTTAATCGGTAATCGCCGGATTGCTGTTGGTTTTAAATTTTGGAAATTGAGTTTCCTCAGGGTTATACTACCCAATTTGGTTTAAATGGTAGTTATAACCTAATAGAATAGTCAATAAAGTGGTTAGGAGTAGAAAGGAACGCGTTCACAGAGCCGAAATCACAAAACCCTGATTTTCACTGGAAAAACCATATATTTTGGCCAAGGTTGTAAATGGGCCTTTAAGTTGGATTTTCAATGATTTGATGGTTCCATTGAGTTCAGGAGTGAAAATTAGGTTGAGTTACAATTGGTCACTTTTTTGGAAAAGGCTGAAAGGCATAATTACAAAAACGCCCCTGAAACCTTTAAATAAGGGCTGCCAAGGCATTTTTGTCATTTGGTAGTGAATTTGGTGATTTCGAGTCTGAAAATGGATTTCTTGGGTGGAATTATGTTAGATAGCCTAGGTTAGAATTTTGAGAAAAGTACGGTCGGACCAAGTATGGCCGGGCCGGACCAGGTCCCTAGGGCATTTTAGTAATTCTTCAATATAAACTCATATAACCCCTAGAAACACCATGGAAGTGTCTAAATGGTGCATTTGGAATTATAGGACCGAGTGGAGAGTCGAGTTGTGACACATTTTACGAGGCATATAATTCGAGATGGAAATAGGGTTTAAGGTGGGGAACTTACCTCTCCTGAGTGTATTTGATATTTATGCTGGTGTGCTGATGCATGTTATTGCTTTCCTTGATTATGTGAAACATCTATGAATGATTGAAGCTTTGTTTCTATTAATGCTATGGCCATAAATTTGTTATTTGAAACATTGAGCACGCAGATATTTCATTGTGTGAGCATGAGTTATGTAATGCAAGCATGTCAAGCATTAAGCACTTAGCTTACATGATATTGGTACTGTTTTCCTACTGAGATTCTCTAAAATGTCACCCTCCCCTATCAACAAATCAGACAAGTGAAAACAAGAGGTGTAATGAAAACAGAAAAGAGAACTACACGGGAGGAATGCAATAGTGGAATGAAGATGGAAGGATATCTCTGTTTCAATGGGACGGGTACCCTAGATCCTTATGCGGCTACAAGGTTTGTAATTATTATGCATGAACCCCTATAGGGAATTTCTGTAATCATGCATATATTATCAATATATTTATGTTATTCCTATATTGCTCACCGAACAGTATATCATTTTTCGTGAATACACTGATCAAGGTGAAATTAAAATAAGGGCATGATATTTTGGTATTAGAGTAAGGATTCTGGCCACAGAATTGTTTGCTCAGAGTAAATGTAGTTGTTCTGGCAACATGGTAGTATACTGATAAGCTTGATTATACAATGATAAGAACAGCGAAGTAAATTACACTGGCTAGATCACAAGCCTTGGAAAAGAACAAACACGCCTCGGGGAAATAGTGGAATACCCAGAAGGCATCACATGTTATCATACAAGAGAGAGGATGGTATAAGGGTAGACACGGACACCGAGGGAGCAGGTCTGAGTAAGGCCAAAGTGTGGAGCCCCATCCTAAAACAGAATCACCAGTTGGCTGAACAGCGACCAGCCACAATTGTAGGTAGTTAAGTGATAGGCATATAAGCCACAAAAAGACAATACAGAGACAGATCTGAGTTTTGTTATCGATCCCGGAGTTGGGGCAGTATATGTGATGTGCGGTTTACAACCGGATTGAGGATTATGGGAGGAAGTCTGGAGCATATACCTGTAGGATGTCCGTGAGTACGATACCCCAGTGGCGCAGTATACAGTATACACGGATAAACTGACCCCAGTGGTGGGTGGTCAGGGATAAGTTAATTCGGAGTATTCAAATGACGTAAGGATCTACGCAATACTGCACTTATTTTCGGATATAATGTTTTGGCCCGGAAGAAGAATGAGATTGCAGAGCGGAGTCAGACAGACAATTTGTAGACATTAGGGAACATATCAGGGTACGTATTCAAGTACTTGTACCTCCACTGATATGAAGTTCACAAATAGTGTTTAGTTGACCAACGGTGGTTGGCACGACTCACGAGATAAAAGCAGTCTCTGGGTACCGGTGAATGGGAATAGATATAGTCAGTATCTATATTTTGACACGGGTACACAAAAGTTAAGCTGCTCAACCCAGGAAAATCTTAGGATGTGTGATCCCCTGGGAAGTTACATGTACATTTGTGATATGTCATGTAATAGGAGTAAGCACATGTTGTACAGTAGTTCTGAGGATTGTATGTTGTTATAGGTCTTCCCTGGCTACTGGAAATATCTATTATACGTGATTTCAGGAGTACCTGTGCAACCAACACTTGTAAAATGATAGAAATGCCTTGTGATAATATGATATTTATCTCTTTCTTGTTTCATATAGTGAAATACAAATATGGTAAGGCTAAAAGGTTCAGATGTTGGGCAGGGTCAAGAAGTTAGACCTAACCTAATACAGCAAACGCAAGACAAGATAATATAATAGCAAACAATGATCAATAATTATCAGGAAGGTTATCCAGGAAAGGCTAATGTAGTAACTACAATCTCTCGTACAATATGTGATAGTTAATATACTGTATGTTCTATATTTTATGATATGAACACATGCCTAAGGCATATTTGATGACTCCCTATTTTTAATAGAATTTGAGATATATTTTGATATGTTTTGGGAGTCAATAATGCTAAAATAAAGGGATTTATTAGAGATTTTGATAAGATATCAATTTGGTGCATAATTTAGGGATTTTATTTTAAATATTATAATTTTAATCTAAAATAAAAATAATTTAATATAGGATGATGATAATAATAATTCACTGTTTTGAAATTAAAAGAAGAAGAAGAAGTTGTTTTTTATTTTATTGTCTTATATTTTATTTTTATTTTCTCTTCTTGATTGCATAATAGGTGACGTGGGTTTTGCTTTTTGGATGAGAAGCTGGGAATCAATTGGGATGCAATTGCCTAATCAAAGTCCAAAGAGCGTGAGTTTGACGATAGCAGTAATACGTGGGCCATGGGAGGTTGGACCAATTTCTTGGAATACCAATTTGAAGACTCCTTTGGACTTCAACACAACAGATACGACACCATTTCACTACTACAGAATTGGGATATAACCACCCCCAAGGACGTCCCAAATTTAAAATTGGGTGGTTAAAAAGGGAGGTGGTGGCATTTTTCGTAATTATATGTATGTAGGGGAACCTTTAGGCGTCCCAAATTTGAATTTGGGATGTCTAAAGTGCTTCCAGGCGCGAAATATAAATTTTTTAAATTTTTTTTAGCGCCAGGAGCTGGGATTAGACGTCCCAAATGCCATTTGGGACGCCTAAAGTCAGGCGTCCCAAATGGATTTGGGACGCCTAAACCAAGACTTTAGGCGTCCCAAATGGATTTGGTATGCCTAAACCAAGACTTTAGGCGTCCCAAATGCCATTTGGGATGCCTAAAGGCGCATGTCAGACACTTGTCTGACATGCGTCTTCTCAATCCATCCCCCTCCTCACATGCGTTCTCCCTCTTTGTTTGACCCAAAAAAACTTTACTCTTCTTCCTCCTCCCCCCACCGTCGGCCTTTTTTCTTTCTTTCTTCAACTCCTCCCTTCTTCAACTACTCTTTCTTTCTTCAACTCCTCCCTCCTCCACCTGAAATCCATTGAAGGACGCACGCACCAGAGGCCACCCTTCTGCAACTTCACCTCCTCCACAGGTTTTTGCTCTCCTCCACCTCCTTCCTTCCATTGTCATCCCCAAACCGTGGTTCTTTGCTTTCTCCACCCTCCGGTGTACCTCCCCACCGTGCATACACCTCTGAGCTCCAACGTCTTCTCTACCTCTCCAGCACACATAGCACAGTGGGCGCCCCTTAATTAGGTTAGTTCTTATCTACCCGTGGTTCTTCTTGCTTTTTTTTTGTACAGAATGGTATATTATCTTTTTGAAATATACATTTACTTGAATAAATTAAAGTAAAACTTGCAATGTGAAAAGACTAGGCAATAGGAAATATTACGTTAATTGTGCTTATATATTGCTTATATTGAGATGGTTGAG
This sequence comes from Inga leiocalycina, assembly GCA_963242795.1. Lineage (NCBI taxonomy): Eukaryota > Viridiplantae > Streptophyta > Magnoliopsida > Fabales > Fabaceae > Inga > Inga leiocalycina. The sequence goes on from OY725325.1 coordinate 69,089,409, forward strand.
ATTGGCCTGGTGTGTTTGGTGTGCTTATATTGCTTAAATTGTATTCGGGAACTCCACTGCAATGGTTTATTTTATTTTTTAAATATAAATTTACTTAAATGAGTAGGGGTTATTTTAATTTTAATCAAGGGAAAATTCCACATAAAGTTGCCTCAAATAGGAAAATTCTAAATTTGGTTGTTAAACTCAACAAATCCCTAATTAAGTTATTCATAACTTAGTTTTGTGTATATATTACCATTAATTAGTATATATAATAAAATAAAATATGATTTGTTTAAATTAAAGAAATTCTTGTATTCCAAAGGAATTATGAAGAATAATTCAAGCTAAAACTAAAAAGAAAACCATAAACTCAAAAAAATTCTTTAATTTAATCTTATTATTTTTTTTTATTATACATTAATGTTTATATACATATACTTATTAAAAAAATAAGTTACATAGCACTGAAACCCTTTTAAAAGGAGAGAGGAGACTAGGAGGGGGCAATAAACGAGAACTGTGTGTTTTTTTTTGTTTTACTTCCCGCTTAGTTTATTTCATTTTTATTGCAATTTATTTACGTTTCTGATGTCGCTTTTTGTGTTAACAGGAATATGGTCAACTCTAGTGATGACGAGAGGCGTAGAGATGATGAAAGCTCTAACAATGACGAAAGGCCTAGAGTTGAACCCCCTGCAAGAAGGAGGGTTAGAGGCTGTACAAAGATGGGAGCATTGGTTGCACGTCATGAACATCAACAGGAGAGGCTGCATATAGACTTCGATGACAGTCTGAATCCAGTTGGTCCTGAGGAAGACCACTTTATTAGCTACGTAGGGTTTTTGGGTCGAAGCAAAGTGCGCATTACCTACGATAATTGGAGATTGGTTCCCCCAAAAATGAAAGACATGATTTGGCAGCAACTTTTGGTATATAAGTTTTGATGCATTGTAGCTTTGTCTTATTGTTTCATATATAATAATCTTATGTTTTACCTTGCAGCAAACATACGATGTCCCAGACACCAGGGAGATGTATAGGCACTGGATGGATGAGGTTCGTGTACGATGGAAAGGTTTCAAGAACAAGCTAACAGCACGGTACATTCGAGGGGCCCTTAGGGGTCAGGATCCATGTGTACAATATACATATTTGTCTCCAGAGGACTGGAGGTTGTTTGCGGCATCACGAGCAGATCCTGAGTTTTTGGTAAGATTTATATCATCATGATATAGAACTTTTAATTTTCATATACTTGATATCGTTGATTTATTTTTTGTTTTTTTTTATTCATAGAAATTAAGTGCAGTAAATGTACAGAGGCAATCAGAAAATAAATATCAACATTACATGTCTTGTGGTGGATATCGGAAGCTTGAGCGGCAAATGATGGAAGAAGAGTTAGAGAAAATGAGGGAAGCAGTGGAATCTGATCCCTTTTATTTGGGACGTCTATTCTTACAACTTACACGCCCCCAGCATATACGTCCCCCCCGTTTTGGGACGTTAAAGGTGCCAAATTTGGGACGTTATAGCCCATTTTTGTAGTAGTGTTTGGAGGAGATGTAAGGGTGACCTAATTGAAAGAAAAGTGAAGGAAAGGGCAGCGAAGGACTTGACAGATATTGGGGGTGGACTGTATCTTCATCTTTTTCTTGGTGCTTTGGGCGAAAAAAAACCAGAGAGGGGAAAAGGTTCCTGGTTTTCTTCATTATCTCCACGGGAGGATGAGAGGACAGTGGAGGTGACGTTGTTGAGGACCAGAGGCACCGCCGACAAGCTTGAGGAGAGGCGAAGAAAGGGAGACAAACAGAGACCGTCGGAAATAGAGGAGGTGGCGAGATGAACTGAAGAGGAAAGAGAAGGAGAAGCGACTGAGAGCAGAGCAGCTTTGAGCACCATATATGTTTCTGATTTCTTCATTGTTAGGAAATGAGAGTGATGCCGTTGGAGTGGAAAGGAAATATGCCATGTTTGGGAGTGCTCTGCTCTGTCTCTCATTTCTTATATTCTTCCTTTTAATTATGTTATTTGACTATGGATTTGGCTGTGATGAGATGATTATGAGTAGATAAATATTTTGCCTTAGGATTATTTCAAGCCATTGCAAGGATTGAGACTTGTTTTTACTCTTTTTAGTTGTTAATGACAATTATGTGTTAATTTTATCTTGTGCCTAATGCTTATATGTGATTGGCCACCACTTAGATTGCCTTGTTCAATTAAATTAAGCTTGAGAAAGTTAATTTAATTGTAGAACTTAGGTAAAATTATGCTAGACTTGAAGTTTAAGATTAAATTGATGGTTGTTAGTAACATAGAGATATAGTTACTAACCTAGCATTGTCAAATTAAGGTTGTTGCTTAATGATTGTTTTCTCTTAACTGTAGCAAGAGATTGTGCATGTTAATTGAAGATATAAATTTGGTTTGGACTTGAGAAAGCTTAATCAAATACCTTTGAACTTTAGACTAACACATTAAGTCATTTAATTTCTAATGGAGTAGTAATAATTACTTAAGTCTCATGAATTGCAATGGTTAGAAATAATCCTATGCTCCTATTGTCTTCAATTAAAGTTTCAATTTAGTCTTTCTCAATTAAATTTTCATCTTTTTTATATAATTAACTTTGAAAATACAAAACTCTTCAAATGGTTTTACTCAACCTAATTGATAGCATAGTCATGACGATTAATCCACTTTTGCCTTAGTCCTCATGGGAACGATATTTACTTATCACTTTATTACTTGACGCGATCCATGCATTTGCGGTTGCGAACAAAATTACCTAGCTATAGTCTGGGATTCAGCTGAGGTACATAAACATTACTTGGTTGTGGTTGGGTGCCCAGCTGAGGTACACGAATATTTTCTAGCTGTGGTGTGGGAAGTGTATATGTACCATTCGGCCTAGTAAGGACCTAGCTATGATACATGATTTACCTAGCTGTGGTCTGGGACCTAGCTGAGGTATACTGGTCTTACCTAGCTGTAGTCGGTGACTCGAGTGAGGTACACGTAGGGGTTTCAACTGGATGGTTGGCCTAAACTTTGTGTACACACATGGATTGATGTTTTAACTGAGTGTTTGGCACTAAACTTTGTGTACACACACGGATTGATGTTAATTTTCATTTTACACTATATGGTGCATGGCATATTTATCTATCACATTTTATATAGATGATTGTGGGTTACTACAGAGGCAAAGTGGGATTAACGAAGGTAGTAAGACAAGGGTAGGTAGATAGTGTAGCCTACCTATATTGTATTTAACAGTGTGAAGCACCAGAGTGGGCAGTGGAAGTGTGGTGAATCTAGGTGCAAATTTGAAATTTACAGGAGAGGTTAATGTTCGCAACAGTGTTGATCATCCCAAAACATAATATGGCCTTGATAGTTAATAGTGTTATAGTATGTGTGATGAACTGTATTACACACTGCGTGGTGTACACTATTACATCCAGAGTGGTGGATAGTATTACACCCTGTGTGGTGTATAGTATCACACCCAGAGTGGTGTATAGTATTACATCCTGCGTGGTGTACAATGGATGACCTGTATGGTCAATAGTCACACAACCTATATGGTTTATATATGGTGACACATGTGAACTGGAATTGGGATGAGCCCTAGTGTAATAGGGCAGAATGGTGGCGAATACCTCTCAACAACACGAGTGTTAACAATCCCATATCCACAGTCGACCTTTATAGTCTACACAGATGCAACATGGTCAAGTAGAGGCATGTGCATCTCAACAGCCGTAGCCTCACAGACTCACTTACCCATTCATGTTACAATGCACACAGTATGATTAGTAAGGGTCAAATAGTGATTTGATCCTGAACCTTGCACACAGTACGGCCAATAAGGGTCAAATAGTCATTTGGTCATTTGGTTCTGAACACCGAACAGGCGACCATAAATATAGACAGATATATTGCCGGTACGTCCCAGTATACATGTTTGTACAGGGTGGTGACACCGGGATACTCAGTGTTGTGCGCGTAGAATGACATAAACCGTAAGGCTAAATACACCGACTAGTATCCCAATAAGGTAATGAGGCCTTGAATAATGAACTGAGTGTCTTGATGGACAATCAATATAGTAATGGGTTGGATGGCCCATAAGCACAAAATAGAGAATAAAGGCAGTAAGACCCGATATGTATGCTTGCATGGGGTAATGACTCTGGGTGGTAAGATCAGACAAACATTTTATGCAGTAATGAACTAAGTGGCTATGTATACCAAACAAGCAGCATATGGGAATGATAACAGGTTGAATGTGTGGAGGCTAATAGGCAATTCACATTCATATATGGGAAACAGAAAAAGATATGCAAAAGAGTTTCCCGGAATCTATGGTTATGTATGTATAGCAAATTTCGAGGATGAAATTTATTGTACGGGGGAAGAAATGTACTATCCCGAATTTTGGGATTGGAGGCTTGGGAATAAGCCTGAATTAAGTGGAATGCTAAGCCCTGGTTAGGAGGTGTATCAAATCTATTCGCTAATGTTTCTTATATCTTTGGGGTATTAAGAAAGTAAAATGGTGAATTTTGGAGAATATGATTATGCTTCCAGTGAAATTTCCTGTGAGGCAGTGAGCTCGTCATCTGATTTTGTATGACCAAATGATGTGTAAAAATTATGAAACTTTTCAAGGTTAAAATAGGCATCCCGAGCTTTAATTTGATAGGTAGATATGAATCATTTGAAGCTATATGCAAAAAGATATGAATTTTTGAATTTAGCCCAGAAAAATTGAAATGTTTCTAGAACAGCATGTAAAGATTAAAAATTTGGGAATTTTGTGCTTCCAACTGATGAGAGGCTATATTTTTTCTTGAAACTAGACTCAATAAGGGTTCTATACCTTTGGAATCACTCCAATTTGATTTTTTAAGAATTAGTTATGATTTTTCAAAGTCTAGGCAGAAAATCTGCTAGAATTTTGTAAAAATTTGAAATTTGGGAAATTGATTAAATAATTCATTAAAGCATGATATAATATTAAAAAGCCATCATCCTCTTTTTGCTCAGCCATAAACTAACGTGAACAAGCTGAAACAAGAGAGAGAAAGTGTGAGATTTTAGAGAGAGAAAAGGGGAGGAAAAAGCTTGCAAAGGTAAGTGTTTTCTCCAGTAAATCGGTTCCTAAAGCGTATAACTCTGATCCTAAGCTTCCTATTCATGTGATTTAAGGTTTGGAGGCTTAAATTTGGTGTTGGAAGACTTAGGGTTTCAGCTTTGTTGAGGAAAGCCAGAGAGAAGCGAAAGATAACTTCTAAACCTTCGTATATTAACTATTCTGGTTGATGTGGGCAATTTAATCGGTGAAATTTCACCGGATTGCCATTGGTTTTAAATTTTGGAAATTGAGTTGCCTAAGGGTTATACTGCCCAATTTTGGTTTAAACGTTAGTTATAACCTAATAGAATAGTCAATAAAGTGGTTAGGAGTAGAAAAGAACGCGTTTACGGAGCCAAAATCACAAAACCCTGATTTTCCTTAGAAAACCCATATATTTCGGCCAGGGCTGTAATTGAGTTCAGGAGCGAAAATTAGGTTGGGTTACAGTTGATCACTTTTTCGGAAAAGGCTGAAAAAACATAATTAAAAAACGCCCCTGAAACCCCTAAATAAGGGTTGCCAAGGGCATTTTTATCATTTGGAAGTAAATTTGGTAATTTTGAGCTCGGAAGTGGATTTCTTGGGTGGAAATATGTTAGGATAGCCTAGGTTAGAATTTCTGGAAAAGTACAGTCGGACCAAGTATGGCGTGGCCGGGGCAGGTCCCTGGGGCATTTTAGTAATTCTTCAATATAGACTCATATAACCCCTAGAAACACCATAGAAGTGTCTAAATGGTGCATTTGGAATTGTAGGACAAAGTGGAGAGTCAAGCTGTGACTCGTTTTACGAGGCACATAATTTGAGATGGAAATAGGGTTTAAAGTGGGGAACTTACCTCTACTGCGTGTATTTGATATGTGTGTTGGTGTACTGATGCATGTTATTTCTTTGCTTGATTATGTGAAATATCTATGAATGATTGAAGCTCTGTTCCTATTTATGCGATGGCCATAAGTATGTTGTTTGAAACATTGAGCACGTAGATATGTCATTGTGTGAGCATGAGTTATATAATGCAAGCATGTCATGCATTAAGCACTTATCTTACATGCATATTGGTATTATTTTCCTACTGAGATTCTCTCGAATCTCTCCTTCCCCTATCAACAAATCAGACAAGTGAAAATAAGAGGTGTAATGAAAGCAAAGAAGAGAACTACATGGGAGGAATGTAATGGTGGAATGAAGATGGAAGGATATCTCTGTTTCACTGGAATGGGTTTAGATACCCTAGAGCCCTGTGCGGATACAAGGTTTGTAATTATTATGCATGAACCCTTATGGGGTATTTTTGTAATCATGCATATATCATCAGTATATTTATGCTATTCCTGTATTGCCTACCGAACCGCATATCATTTTCCGTGAATACTATGGTAAAGGTGAAATTAAAATAAGGGTGCGACAAAAAATATGGACGAGGAGGCTAATTTGCCAATATCACATCTTACTTCTCTCACCACAACTATGATGTGGTTAAAACCAGATTCATGACTCAGGTTCACGGGGAAGCTATGAATAAAGTTGCTGCTGGTATGTATGGTGAGGTTTCATCTACTATGAAGCAAATTTTGAAGAAAGATAGATAGATCTTTTGCTACATGGGTCAAAATATCCACCACATCTGAAATGTTACAATGAAGCTTTGTTACAAAATGTCCTCTGCCAAGAGAAGCATGCAAGTAGATATGGAGAAGAATATTTTGAAGAAATTGTTGTATTGTGAGTTGAGCTTGATTGGTCTAATCACCACAACCCTTTTGGTTTTGTGTTGCAAGCTGACACACATATGAGTTTGAGAGGAATCAACTTGAAGGGGCGTGTTAGGGATATTAAGATAAAATTAAATGAATAGTTAATTGGTTGAGACTCTAATCTATATAAAGGGTCATTGTTAATGTGTTTATAGTGTAAGATAGTGACATCCACACCATGTTAAGAGAGAGGTTAATATGATTCTTTAGGGAAGTCTTTCCTATATCCCTAGAGTTAGGGTTAGTTGTTATCCACCCTCAAATGAGGGATGGTCATTGTTAAACCCAAATCAGTTATAGTTTATATGAGTATGTTGCTCTTATATGGTTAATACAAGTTTTTTCATCTTCTTTATTATGTTTCTCTAATTACATTTATCCACAAATGTACTGGGATTTGGATGAAACAATTCTTGACACACTAGGGGTTGATTAGAACCTTGGGATCAACTTGTGGCAAGCCAAAGATGTGGATGCAGATAGAGCAGCTTTAGAGCATTAGGACAGAAAAATAGTTGCTCTTTAAGAGGAGAACACCTCATTTGTTAAAATAGTTTAAAATAAGTAAGAACCCGCAATGCAATTAAATGGAAAAACGAAGTTAATGCATGAAGTACATTTCTTGTCCTCCTACGGATACTCGACGCTCTCAAAGATAAAGAAGGTTACAAAGGCAAGACCCAATTAATTAAACACTAGCCATAGCCCTCTAAGGAGTATAGATATGTAGCATTCTGGCCAAGATCAGAACTGTTAATGGTCGCTTCCTTTGTGTGTGTCTGGAACAACGATTGGAAAAATGACTTTTTGTTAATTTAACTTTTTGTAATCTTATTTTTGATAAAAGTCATATTGTGTAATGTGATTTATGTTTAGATTGGTGATTATATAAATGACTTTTGTAAAATTAAAACTTATTTGGATTAACTTAAGCACAAGTGACTTTTGTGATAATAGTAAGAGTGGGTGGAAAAATATTTAAAATATCAAGTAAATATTTAAAAATTACTTTAAAATATTAGGTGCTACTGGAAAAATATTTTAGAGTGGGTGGAAATCAATAAATCAGTATTCTAAGTTTTGGGGGCTCTTTACTACAAAAAAAAAATATATTAAAGGTAAAATTGTAATTAGTCTCCTAAGATTGGGTACAACTGAAAAAATATTTTAAAGGGTTAAAAGCATCAAAAAATATTTTAAAGTAATTCTTGAAGTTGAAAAAGTACATTAAGGGTAAAATTGCAATCATTCTGATAACACACTTGGTACAGTTGGAAAAATATTTCAAGGGTTAAAAGTACAAAAAAATATTTTAAATTAATTTTTGTAGCTGTAAAAGTATATTAAGGGTAAATTGCAATCAATCTGATAGTATACTAGCCACAACTGAAAAAATATTTTAATTATTCACTCTCATATCAAACGCTAAATCTGAATAAGCTGGGTTTCTAATGTTATGGGCAAAAGCTATTTTTCTGTGATAAGCCCAACTGAAAAAAAAAATTGCTCCTAAACACTTTTTTTTCTTAATTGGCAATTAGGCTTCGTTCACCCAATTGAACGTTTTGAGGGCCTAAACGCCCTTCCCAAACACTCACTTTGTCTAAACCAAAACCTGAAATTGGTTTAAATGCATCAGTAGCAGTAGCAGCAAGCATTCAAATACAATGAATGTAAGTCAATTTATTCTCTAGCAATAAGTTGAGTTAGCTAGTCATACAGAAGGTGAGTAAGAACTGATTTTTTTTACTTAATTGCAAATCAATACATATCATCGTAATCTAAACGTCATAGCAGAAGCTATTGAAGATGAAAATCTTCTAAATAAAACACTATCCGATAAATCCCATTAGTTATGGTATTTTTTGTCTTCTTCTGTTAGATTTTATCCAAATAAAGTTAAAGGGCGCTCATCTAAATTCAATTCAATTTTGAAATCAATTCATGTATTGTCTCTCATTTCTTTATACATTCTGCCTATTGTATTTGTGCCATTTGCTATAGGATGAAACCATTTTCTTAGTAGCGCTCAAAAAGCTTTCAAGTGTTTTTGGGCAATAAAGACTTGGTTGGTTTTAGGAATAAGCCTATGAAAACAGCATATACTGTAGTCATCATAATAATTTAACTTCTAAATTATAGTTAGAAAACTGCAATTTTGGATCTCAATCATACCACCAACTTTGAAATTCATTGACAGATAAAGGATATTGCCTGATTGCAATATCACGTACCTTGCATCATCGGTAATGAACTGCATCCATGAGTCATCTAATTTGACTTCATCTTCCACGTATAGAGATGAGGTATCAAAAGGCATGGTTTCATTCCTTTTTATTATTATTATTATAGTTTGGGAGGTTTCACATTCTTGAATTGTAGCTATGGGATGTTTCCGTCTGTAACAAACTGCATTGCCTCTATTCTTCAGCTTCAGGGCTAATTGTGTTTTCCTAAAAAACATGAAGTTTATATAATCAGTATGTATTGCAAAGCGATCAAACAACAATCTATTCATCTTTAAAGAAATTTAATTTTCTGCTTTATTATTAACTTCTCTCTACTGCTAAAACTTAGAAAGTAATAACAATACTAGCAAAAAACAATAAGAGACTGTAGACGTAGAAAGAAAGCAACTTACTCCATCCTTGAGTCGTTCTAAATTAATTTTGTGGATGAAACACCATCCACACTTGATTGACCCTACATAAACCAATCTTGAAGTAGGCTGCTCCCACTCAATACAAAATCTCAAGCGAATCTGAATGTACTTCTTTGATAGTTTATTTCTGTTTTTCTCTTTAATCTTCTAAAACACAATCCACAGATGAGATGATTTTATTTCTTTCTCATGTTCACGAGTCCTTCCTGGAAGGGTAACATACTTACCATTGGAAGCTTTAAAATCAAATGACCATCCAGGCAAACAAATCTTGTCATCAATCACAGTGCACAACCCAATTCCTAACCACTCACCTTTAGGAATGTCTATGGTTACACTACTACAAAAAACCAAATTTGTGGCGCTTATAATTGCATTAGCTGTGGCGCTTGCGAAATGCCACCTATCTTAACGCTACTAAAAAAAGCTGTGGCGCTTGGAAGCGCCACAGCTATTTAAATTTTTTTTTTTTTTAAATAGCCTTTTGTGGCGCCTAACCAGCCAGGCGCCACAGGAGGGATGGCCTTTTGTGGCGCCTGGCCAGCCAGGCGCCACAGGAGGCATCCCTCCTGTGGCGCCTGGCTGGCCAGGCGCCACAAAAGGCCTTTTTTTTTTTTTTTTTTTTTTTTTGCGTTTTCTTTTTCTTTTCTTTCCTGTGGCCCTTTTTTTTGCTTCCTGATTGTGAAGCTTTATTTTATAATGAGTTGCTTTCATGTTTATCATCTCTCAAATTTTCAATCTTTCTATTTTATATATCAATCTATTATATATATATATATATATATAATTTTCACATTTAAAATTCAAGTTCCCCAACAATAATTTTCTTACACAACAATATATTTATTGTCATTTCCTCAATAATAATGTTCTTACATTAATACTTTCCAAAGCTAACATAAAAAATATCACAATACAAGAACTTGATATGTGAACACAGTACATCAACAACTGATTAAGTAAATTAAAAGATTACTAAAAAAATTTAAACAAAGCAAGCTAGAATGAAACAATCTTCTTCTTACGTTGGTGACGCTAGCTTGAGTGACGAGGATGAGCAAATGTGAGCTGTGGAGTGGATCAGTAGGGATCAATTGTAGTGAGGTTCAAAAGAGGAAGAGAGACAGAGAGTATGAAGAAAAGGGAACAACTAGGAACAAAAGTGGGGACAGACGAAACAAAATGGAAAAAGGGACAAGAGAATTTAATGTAGAAGACGAGTGTGTGTTTTTGTTGTACAAGAGAAAGTGATATCTTTTACGGGGGAGAGGCGTCAACATGAGCTATGGAAGAGGGAATAAAAAGGAAAAATGGAGGGAAAAGATAAAAAGTAAAGTTAAAGGAGGGAAATCTGATTGGCGGGAGAGTTGAAAAAATTCATTATTCAAGCAATTGTGGCACTTCTTTAAAGAAGTGCCACAGCTGCCCTTTTTTTTTTTTTTAATTTTTTTTTTTTGGGACCAGCTGTGGCGCCTGGTCCACCAGGCGCCACAGCTGGTGGGGCCAATTGTGGCGCCTGGCAAGGCAGGCGCCACCTTTGGGTGTAACCAGCTGTGGCGCCTGGTCCACCAGGCGCCACAGCTGGCCAATTGTAGCGCCTGCCTTGCCAGGCGCCACAATTGGCCCCACCAGCTATGGCGCCTGGTCCACCAGGCGCCACAGCTGGTCCCAAAAAAAAAAAAATTAAAAAAAAAAAAAAAGGGCAGCTGTGGCACTTCTTTAAAGAAGTGCCACAAAATATGCGCCACCTTTCAATCTTTTTGTAGTAGTGTTACAGAAGCTACCTGTTCCTCATCCAGAGAAAGATGTTTCTGATTCTCAAACCATGATGGTTTTTTTACTTCCTGGAATAGTCATTGAAAAGGTTGTAGTTCTCAAAACTTCAGTATGTTGCCTATCCTAAAATCAATAAATTTATCATGTCATTAATTGATCATAGTTAACAACAAAAGATATACACGGATTTGTGGATGAAAAAACAAAAGATACAAATATGTATGTACCTGTTTAATGGAAGCAAAGAAATGTGACAAAATTTTTTCTGACGAAGGTCTCAATGAACCACATTCTCCAGCATCCATTATATTTAAACCTCGTGAAGGTTGTGGCAAAAATTGAAGCTTTGGGCAGCAATTCAAATAAAGAGACTTCAGATTCAAAAGATTAGAAATGCAGCCATCAGGTAGGTTCACAAACTCGTTTCCACTCAAATCTAATTGCTGCAATGATGATAAGCCACTAAGGTCATTAGGAATGATCCCATCAACCATATTGCAGTAGCTCAAATCTAATTCAGTCAGTGATTCAATATTGAAGATAGAATGCCTCCGAAACATATGGTTCCATGCAAAAGACCATATACTTGAGTTAGAAGTTAGCTTTTTGCAACCATGAAATGCAAGTGTCTCTAATTTTTTAAGATAGAAAATAGAAGAAGGTACTTCTGCTATGGATGTTCCACTTGCATCAAGCTTTTCCAAGGCTTCATTTTCATTAAGGTTTTCTGGCAATTCAGAAAAAATTGAACAGCTGGAGATATCAAGAACTTTCAGGCACTTCGATTTTCGAAGGGTATGGGGAAGGCCAACAAGATTTTGGCAACCCCTTAAATCCAAAGCTTCAATGTTAGTTAAGGTTCTAAGTGACTCAGGAAGTTTGACTATGCTGGTTCTTTTGACATCAAGTGTTATGAGATTTTCCATTTTTTCTCCAAATTTTGGAAGATTTCTTACTTAAATACATCCGCAGAGAACAAATTTTTCAAGAGAATTCATTTCCAATTTTTTTGGAAGGACTTTAAGATTCAAGCAACCTTTCAAATTTACTTCAACAAGACGGTGAAGCTGCCCAAGCAAAGCATGAACTTCAATAAGTGATGTGCAGTCTTCAAGAACTAATCTTTCTAAATTTTGGAGTCCAAAAAAATTTGGGGTTTGAAGGAGGTTTTTGGAATAGCTCAAGTCCAAAATCTTCAGATTCTTCATAAACTGGGCAGATAAAAGATAAGAGAAATCAGTCATAAAAACACTTTATGCTTCATCATTGAGTTATATATACAATTCTTATAAAGTATCTAACCTATCTATCATTTGAAAGGTGCTTTATTTTGCTACGATGCATTTTGAGATATACAAGTTGATTCATGGACTCTCTAGAAGGAAGAGCTTCAATAGGATATTCATACCAATGAAGAACTTTAAATGACTCAGGAAGGCCTTTGAGGTGACGGGAAAGATTAAAATTACATGATATGATAAGTAATTGAAGCCAACGCATGTTTAAGAAAGCTTCAGGATTCCAATCTACTTCATCTTTCTCTAAGCTATGTGGCAAAACCACACCTATCGTAGCTTCGGTTCCCTAATTATAAATATTATAGTCTTAGAAATCTCATAAGGAAAGTTGTGCAGATAAGGGATATAAAAATTCAGCATTCAAAAGAAGAAGAAGAAAACAAGAAAATTAGTATTTCAAGAAAATTAATTGCTTACCACATCTCTTTCTAGTAGTTGGTCAATCTCATTAGGAAGCCATAGTCTGCTACGTCTCCCAACATTATCAGGAGATTCTTGAGTAACAATAAGCCTACTCATGTCTTGAACTAAATCATGGATATCTATATATATAGAATTGCCAATCTCGATTTCAGCAAGCAAAGATTTTTCACGAAGGGAGTGCAAACCAAGTCTTGCAGGAAGTCCACAAGTTTCTAAAATTTGAATTATTTCATCTATGCCCCACATATTAAAAAAACAGGCAATATCTAGAAATATCCTCTTTTCTGCATTGTTCAGATTATTGTAGCTTATTCTAAGTGTATTAAAAATGTCATTATTTGAATTTTGCCTCAACGTATTCAAAGCATCTTCCCATTCTTTTATATCATCTCTGCCAAAAAAGAAGGAGCCTAAAACACAGAGAGCTAAAGGGAGGCCTCTTGTATAATTAATTGCTGATATAGCCAACTGACGAATTTTTTTTTTTCATCTAGAACACCTCTCCTTCTAAATGCTTTTTGGCAAAAGAGTAGAAAAGACTCCTCATGGTTCATTGGTTTTACCCTGTATATTCTATCCACATTATGGGATCTCAGTAAGTTGACATCCCTAGTTGTTATGATTATTCTACTCCCATCACCAAACCACTCCTGGGTTCCAGCTAAATTCTCTAATTGGCTAATGTGATTTACATCATCAAGGATAAGCATAACCTTTCTATTGGGAAAAGGGTACCTTTGCGTGCTTTTTCCTTGATGCATGTCTTCAATTTGGAAGTTTTTTATGCTGAGACATGAAAGTAGTTTGTTCTGTAAGTGAAATAGACCATCTCTTCCCGATGAAACCTCTGTAACATTGCGAAGAAAGCAATGTGAGTCAAATAGGTGACGGCCTCTCGTAGAAAGCTTCAGCAAGAGTGGTCTTGCCGATACTGCCCATGCCCAATATTCCTATAAACCGAACATCTTCCAACCCTATTTCTAACATTGGAAGCATCTCGTCTACCCTCCGCTCAATTCCAATATGTTCATCAGGTGGCAATTTGGAATGAAGTTGGTCCCGGAAACGATCAACCACATCCTCAATAAGTTCTGTGTCATACCTATAACCACATGATAAGGTTTTATATTTAGGACCAAAATCAATTCCTAACTAACTCCTACATTTAGGACACGAGAGATAACATCTCTTCATGTTATGATTTTTTTTTAAGAAAATTAAATATGATAGACATTAAAAATAAAAGTATTTAAATTGACAATTGGCCCCCATTTCCAAGTCACTATTGGGTCTGCTTTTGCACTACTGCTTATGTTATATGTCCTTTTCTTATGTAGACACCAAAAGCTAAACACATTTTGACACATGGTATAAATTTTATTTTTAAGAAAATTCACTATTATGGCATTGAGTCTTTCCCTTGAGGTTTTCTTAAATATGAGGTTGTGAATTTCAACTTGAATAAGTGCTATTGCTTAACTTTAAAAAAAAAGTAAAAATGTAAAATGTAAATGAAAGGTAGTAATTTTTTTCCAAAGAGCTACCAAACAGTCTATGCTATTATAGCCAATTTCTATAGTAGTGAGAACACGTTAACACATTTCAAAGAGCTATCAAAAGATCTATAAAGGTTTTACATTTTTGGTATCAATTCACTACCAAAATTATCTATGCAGTGTTCAATGAATTGGTGCAAATATTATATACAAGCACTACAAAAAAAAAGACTTTCGGTGGCGACTTTTTTCGTCGCTAAAAGTCTAAAAGTCGCCTTTGAAATTCTTTCAGCGGCGACAAAAAGTCGCCGCCTATACGACTATCGCTGAAAGTTTTAGCGGCGACAAAAAGAAGGTGACTTTCAGCGGCGACTTTTGTGTCACCGCTGAAGGTATAGTTTCAGCGGCGACAAAAGTCGGTGCTGAAGGTGACTTTCAGCGGCGACTAAGTGTTAATTTTATTTTTAAAAAAAAATCAAAAAATTAAATTATTTATTAAAAAAATTTGAATTTTTTTTAAAATTTAATTTACAATTGCCACGTGTCTCCTCCCCGTGCTACCACGTGTCGCCTCCTCGTGCTACAATTAATTTTTTAATTTCAAACAACACTTTCAGCGGTGACACTAAAGTCGCCGCTAAAACACACTTTCAGCGGCGACAACACAATGTCGCCGCTGAAAGTGACACCTTCAACAGCGACATTAAAAGTCACCGCTGAAAGTGACACCTTCAGCGGCGACATTAAAAGTCACCGCTGAAAGTGATTTTTTTTGTAGTGAAGTTATCAAAATATATTATTGAAATAACTTACTGATATTTATTGGAATCAAAACCAGATAAATTAGCCACTTTTGAAAGAGAATCCTTCTATATATGCACCTTCAGTTGGTCTTTTTGGAAGTACTTATTTTTAAGTTTGGCCCAAGCTTCACCAAAGCTTTTTCGTTGGTTTCTTACTTCAGATGGGTCTATTTCATAAAAGATGGGGAAAAATTTTTGACCTGGTGTGGCAAGAATATCTTGGAGCTCATCTAAACACCACGAGGAAGAAGCATAATTTTTGGAGAGAATGACAATTGCAAAGCGAGATGCTTCAATTGCTTGCAGCAGTTCCTTTGAAATAACTTCTCCTCTGTTAATATCTTCATAATCTCTAAATGCGTTGAACCCACTCCTAGATAATGCCACATACAAATAGTTTGTGAAGCCTTGACGAGTGACTTCACCCCTAAAACTCAAGAAAATGTCATACTTCCAGGTCCTTTGGGCTGAATTAAAAGAGTTTGAGGAAGATGATTCTTGTTCACTTTCCATATATAAATGTTTGACCCCACTAATGTAGTATAATTTGATGAACCAGTAATATTACGACCTACCAAAAATAAACCATGCATTAGCCCTAAAAGGAAAGCAAATCAAATATGAGATTATCAGAATACAGGGGAAAAAAAAAGAAGAAAGATAACGCGAGGTGTTCATGTATAATATTGTAACCCCAGCTTACGGCTATAATTGCCCCAACTCTAATGATGCTTAACGTAACGTCCATCATTCTACCACCTTTAACACACATCTCAAAAGCTCTATAATTCAGGCGAATCAATAATTAAAGCCCATAAAGTGAAACATGCACATTTATCTTTGGGTTACTATTCATTTCATAATTCCAGGTTAGTAATCCAATTTTGAAAATTCATAACTAAACTTAGAAAACTTGTATGAGGGTGATACAAACTTCTATCAAAATATCTTTCAGTCTTTTATATAGGAAAAATATAACTTGGATCTTATACCATGCCAACAGGTACAATTTATTTATTTTGTAAACATGCTTTGTTTCTCAAACATAAACTGTGTCATAACTTAAAAAAATCATAACTCATGATGTATACATCCAATTGACCTAATTTAGGACTGGTTGGAAAGCTCTATGTGTCCACTTTACACACGCCAATTCTCATGAGCGTTGAAAATTGTTCACTATACATTATGCAATAAGCCATTGACTATGCTCTAAAAAGAGCTCAAACAGGAAAGTCATAAACATACATGCTAAATTCATATTTTCAAGGCTATTCTATGAATTCCAATTGGTCAAGGTTATTCTATGACTTCCAATTGGTCACAATCCCTCTTAACACTTCAATTACACATACCAAGGACACAACATGAATTTAAACAGCTCTTAGAATTATTTATACACATTACAACTTCTAACAAAACAATACCATAGGAAGTTCATTTCTCCTTCCACTTACCACAGCCTCTTGCTTTGGCTCTTCCATTGGAGGTTTGTAACCTAGAATGGTTAGTTACCAGGGGTGAGATTCAAAGAATCATAGTAGTAAACAATACCATTCATGCATACAAGGCAAAAACTTGGTACATGACATGCATGCATTATATGAATTCATGACTATCATGGTGGCATGTTAACACGCTCAATGTTTCATACATCACACATGGCCATGGGAACAATTAGGAACCCAGCTTCAAAATTACATTCATGCTTCATGTTATCAATCAAAGCAATCATACATGTCATCACACAAGCATAAATACCAATCACACAATGAAAGTAAATTCACTACCTTTTAGTGATGTCAATTCCTCTTTGTTTCCTTACTTCAATAACTTGATCCATAATGACCAATGATTGAACCATATTTTTATAGGTTTTTTCATAATTAAATTAGGATTTTTAATGTATTTCCTAAGACATTATTGCATTATAAAGAACTAATTTGAGTGAGGGATACTTATATTGAATTAAGTGTAATTAGGGGTCAAATGGTCATAATTTGTTAATTATTCATGCAAATGATTTCTTAATGCTATCTTGTACTTAATCTTGTATTATAGTTGTTTAAGAAGAAAATTGGAGAATTTGAAAAACGTAAATTGGGGTTAGAATTAATATTTTTTTTAGGAAAGGGGAATTTCAAATTTGTGTATAAAAGGACCAGAGAACCTTACAGAAAAATACCCAAATATTTTGAAAATTACAGTTATCCTATAAAAAGTTCAAAACGCTCCACTTTCGTCCCTCCTGAAACGTTTGAAAATTTGATTTTGGGCCCTGGAAGGTTTTGACCGAGCTCTCCTCCCTTCGAAAATGGATAAAGTCTTTTGCAGTTTCGGAGTTGGAGGCCGCAAAGAAAATAAGCAGAACCTTGGAGCTTGATCATTTTCAACTCTCACCTTGTAGAAAGTTAAATATATTGTAATTAATGTAATTGTAATTGTTTTGCATGTTTTGTGTTGTATTAGGATATATAGGAGTCATTTCTGGATACTTCTTGGTATGCCTCAAGTGTCTATAAATATCAGAGTCATGGACCATTTTCTGTAGATGGATGTAAAAATATTTTCTGGCAGTTAATGAATGAGAAGGCTTGTTCTCTAAAGATTGGGTTCAGACAGGGTTGAGGTACTCAACATGGTATCAGAGAATTCCTCTTCCCGCAGCCCAATATCCAAGCCCATTGTTGTTGCTCTTTCATCCATGCCGGACATCGCATCTCCCAATCGTAGCCATTGATTCAAGATTAAGATCCTCGCCGTTGATTCAAGATCTGATCTCTCTTAGTCGTGATAACCCTGTGATTTGGTCTCCCTGATTTCGGCTGCGCGGGCTTGCAGAATTGCAGAACCCTAGTCAAGATTCGTCGTGAAATTCCAATGCCTGACGCTGGTTCCCCCACGATTCCTACAGCCACCGGTGATAAGCTTTCCTCTGACCCTCTTCCATTCTCTCATCCCTTCGACACTCAGGGGATTTTGCTCATTCCACACATTCTCACTGGGACTGAAAACTACACCATATGGAATCGCGCTATGAGAATTGCGCTCCTTGGGAAAGATAAGCTCGGCTTTGTCGATGGCACATGCCGGAAAGATTCATACGCAGCGACGCTTCATGGACAGTGGGAGTGCTGCAACGTCGTCGTCCTCTCATGGATGTTAAATTCCATCTCCAAAGAATTAGCCAATGGCGTCATCTTTTTTCAAAGCGCTCACCATGTATGGATGGATCTAAAGGAGCGGTTTGACCAAAGGAATGGTGCTCAAATTTTTGCACTTCACCGAGAAATTAGTTCCTCTCGGTGGGGAAGTGCTTCTATTACTGCCTATTTTTTGAAACTCAAGGAACTTTGGGAGGAACAGTCTCCCTTGATCATGCTGCCATCATGCACTTGCAATACATCCCGAGCATATTCTGATTTGATTCAAGAGCAGAAGCTCTTATAGTTCTTATTGGGCCTCAATGAGTCCTACCACCAAGCAAGAAGCCAAATCTTGCTTATGAATCCCTTACCTAGCGTGAATGAGGCTTATGCCATGGTCATTCAAGATGAAACGCAGTGATCAATTACTACGACTAACAGAACCATTCCCACTGACAGCATTGCCATGGCTGCTAGAGGTCGTAGTCGTGGTAGAGGCCGTGGAAGAATCGATACTTCACTGGAATGCTCTCATTGTCTCAAGAAGGGCCATCTTAAGGACAGCTGCTATTAACTAATTGGCTATCCACCGAACTTTAAAGGAAATAAGCCCAAATCTAACAAGGACGTCACTCAATCTGATTCTGCTCATAATTTGGAGAGTCAGGCAAATACAACAACTACTGCCGCTCACACTACTGCTGCCCCCACACTTACACAGGAACAGTATGATTGTCTTCTAGAGCTCCTGCAGAAGGATGCTGACACCACAATTCATGCCCTTACTGGTACAGGTTTGCTATCCTCTGTTCCTTCTGGTTTGTCATATGCTACTTGGATTTTGGATTCTGGAGCCACCACTCACATGGTTGGTGATATTAGTCTGTTTGATGACCATACTACATATGATGGACCGATTAGATTTATAAAAATACCTGATGGGAGTAGAGTACAGGTTACCTATATAGGGTCAGTTAAACTATCAGCAGAAATCACATTACGCAAAGTCCTATATTCTCCTAAACTCTAATTCAATCTGATAGCTATATCTAGGATAACTTTAGAACACAATTGTATGGCTTGTTTTTCCCCTCATCTCTGTATCTTGCAGGACCTACAGGGTGGCAGGACGAAGCTAACTAGTAAACTAAACGATGGTTTATACATATTGAAAGTACCCAGACAGTCGCATATTGTGAATGTTACCCAGAATAGTAATAGTCAGTTTAAACCCGTAGATACATACTTGTGGCACAGGCGCCTAGGGCATGCCCCCCTTTCTGTAATGCAGTACTTGCCCTTTACATTCAATAAATGTGGCCATGAGAATGAACATTATGATATTTGTATTCAATCCAAGCAATCAAAATTCCCATTTTCTCCTAGTTGTATTAAAACTTCCAAGTGCTTTGAACTTATATATTTGGATGTGTGGGGGCCTTACCATACACCCACACATCAAGGTTATCAATATTTCCTTACTATTGTTGATGATTTTTCTAGAGCCACATGGATATTTCTCATGAGACATAAATCAGATGTTCTGCTCTATGTTAAAAACTTTGTTGCTTTTGCATCTACATAGTTTCAAACAAATGTTAAAAGGATTAGAAGTGACAATGGTAGTGAGTTCATTAATCATTCTTTTAGAACTTTTACACATGACAAAGGTATTGTTCATGAGACTTCATGTCCCTATACACCACAACAAAATGGTGTTATGGAGAGGAAACATAGAACCATCATGCAAATCACAAGAAGTCTAATGTTGCAATCTCATCTACCAGTACAATACTGGGGAGAATGTGTTAAGGCAGCAGCTCACATAGTAAATAGACTACCTTCCAAAATCCTGAACTTTAAGACTCCATTTGAAAAGGTGTATAATAAGCAACCAGATTTCACTAATTTTAAAGTTTTTGGCTCACTGGCTTATGCTACTGATTTAAGAGTAACTGATAAGCTACAATCTAGAGCCATCCCATGTGTGTTCTTAGGATATCCGGAACATCAAAAAGGTTATGTACTTTTGGATTTACTAACAACATATTGATAGTGAGTCGTCATGTAAGTTTTGCAGAAAACAATTTTCCCTTCAAGGATATGGCAATACAACAGCAAGAAGGAATAAATCCCATCCTTAAAAGGATGTTCTGGTTCTATTTGGAATCAGATCATGCTCCATCCCAAAGAGCCACTGATGTACAAGATCCTCCTCAGACGACTACCTCTCAAAAATCAGAAAATAGAAGATCAGAACTATCACAGGGAGACCAACCAGATGCAGAAAATATACAAACAAATACTATGCCCTCACGGCCATTAAGAGAGAGACGACTACCAATATAGGCACCTGATTATGTATGCTATCTGTTATTATCTCAACCAGAACAGCAGCTCACAAGAAACACTAAGTGTCGTTATCCCATCAATGATTACTTGTGCTATAATTCTGTTAATCCTTATTATTTGTGTTTTCTGTC
The DNA here is from genome assembly GCA_963242795.1 of Inga leiocalycina. Lineage (NCBI taxonomy): Eukaryota > Viridiplantae > Streptophyta > Magnoliopsida > Fabales > Fabaceae > Inga > Inga leiocalycina. Next base: position 69,110,387 of record OY725325.1, read on the forward strand.
TTGTATTGATGCAGTGGCTGAGCCCACTACTTATAATGAAGCAGCACAAAACCCAAAGTGGGTGGACGCCATGAAAGCAGAAATGCAAGCACTAGAGAGCAATAAAACGTGGGAAATAGTCAAGCTCCCTAGAGGTAAAAAGACCATTAGATGTAAATGGATATATAAGGTCAAGTATGATTGCAATGGTAATGTTGATAAATAAAAAGCTCGTTTAGTAGCTAAAGGTTATACCCAAAGAGAGGGGATTGACTACCATGAAACTTTTTCACCAGTAGTTAAAATGTTTACATTACGTTTAGTTCTTAAATTAGCTGCATTATATTCTTGGAATTTGTATCAAATAGATGTATCCAATGCCTTTTTGCAAGGAGAATTGCATGAAGAGGTTTATATGAAGATACCTCCAGGATTTGATAGTGAGGGGGAGCACATGGTATGTAAGCTTAATAAGTCCCTTTATGGACATAAGCAAGCGTCATGGAAATGGAATTAGAAGCTTTCTCAAACCTTTGTACAAGGTGGGTTTAAACAAAGTAGAAATGATTATTCCATGTTTACCTTACAATGCAATGATGGTTTTGTGATAATTCTGGTTTATGTAGATGATATGTTAATTACATATAGTTTTGAGAGTGGGATAATGTATGCTAAAACCTTGCTGCATAATACTTTTAAAATTAAGGACTTAGGACAAATGAAATATTTTTTAGGTATTGAAGTAGCTAAGTTTAGCTGCAAATGGGATCATTCTGTCACAACGGAAATATGTTTTGGATCTCTTGTCTGACACAGGCCTAAGTGGATGTAAGCCACTGAGTGTTCCAATGGCACAGAACTTGAAACTGATGCCATTTCAAACTGATAAAGATAGGAAGGAGGATCTGGTTGCTGACCCTGATAGATACCAGTGATTGGTAAATAAACTAATTTACTTGACCATGACACGTCCTGATATATGCTTTTGTGTGCAGACCCTCAGTCAATTTATGCAGTTGCCAACTAAAGCACATATGGCAGCAGCTCGCAATATGGTACACTACTTAAAAGGAACTCCTGGATTGGGAATTATGCTGAGTTCGAAAGGTGACTTGCAACTCGAGTGTTATTGCGATGCTGATTAGGCATCTTGTGGAATTAATAGAAGATCCGTGACTGGTTATGTGTTGAAGTTCGGGGGATCAGCAGTGATATGGAAAACAAAGAAATAAAGTACGGTTTCAAAGTCATATGCCGAAGCTAAGTATACAGCACTTAGTATGGCCACATCAGAAATTACCTGGGCAAGAGGTTTATTGCTTGATTTGAATATATCACTTGATTCAGCTGTATCTGTCTATTGTGATATTGTAGCTGCCATTCATATCGCTGCAAATCCTGTGTTCCATGAAAGAACCAAGCACATTGAGGTGGACTGCCATTTTGTTAGTGAGAAGTGGCAGCGGGGTGAGATACATCTTGTGCATGTCAGGTCTAGTGATCAAAAGGCTGACATATTGACTAAGGCTATTTCTGGCCATGTTCAACAGAAATTGCTGTGCAAGTTGGGGATTTTCAACATGTTTTCATCCCCTACTTGAGGGGGAGTGTAAAAAGTTAAATATATTGTAATTAATGTAATTGTAATTGTTTTGCGTGTTTTGTGTTGTATTAGGATATATATAGGAGTCATTTCTGGATACTTCTCGGTATGCCTCAAGTGTCTATAAATATCAGAGTCATGGACCATTTTCTGTAGATGAATGTAAAAATATTTTCTGGCAGTTAATGAATGAGAAGGCTTGTTCTCTAAAGATTGGGTTTAGACAGGGTTGAGGTACTCAACACACCTTCGCCTCTCTTCCTCACAGGTGACAACTTCCACCTTCACCGTCACTAGAGAGTTGCACCTAACATCTCTCCCCAACACCATCCTCCATTGCCGGGGAACCTGACATTCAGAAGCAGAGTCAACTTCTACAACTCCTCCGAGAAATACCATATTCCGTCGACCATTCCTTGGCTCCCTCTGTCGCTCGCCACTATCATCTACCATTACCACCGCGAGAGAGAGAGATGTAAAGCTCAGAACACCAGAGCTCAGAACCGGCAACCTCCATTCTTCCTCGATTTCTGGCAGTTTAATCACCACCATCATCTCTTTCCTTCCTTCTTCACCGATTTCCTTCACTTGAACCCAGCAGAGCACCATTCGACCTTCTTCTGCAGATTCCGGCAAGTTTTTCTATGATTTCGGCAAATTCTGAAATTTTCGCCTAAGTTCAATTATTTTCCGATCAGTTCAATTTTCATGGATTTTCAGAACTCCAAACAAGTTGCTGTCAGTACTTCTGAAGCTCCAATGAGTAGCTAAGCTTTGAACTCTGGAGAATTAGGGATTTAGCTTTAGTTCAAGAGCTGTCATTTCCTATTATTATTGTTCTTCCAAGCTATGTTTTACTGTAGTTTCAGTAGGGTTTTGTTGTATTATTTTGACTTCATATTGTTGAATTAAGATTGTTTATATTGTGTTTGGATTGGAATGGTTGTGATTAGATGATTTATAATCATGTGCTGCTTATTAATTCAATGAGAGTATGCTTGCTATGAGATTATTAGTTTGTGTAATTGATTTGTGTTAATTTGAGTGTTTGCATTCATATTAGAGAAAATATTTACATTAATTCAATCAAGTTCACACATCAAGTGGTGCTTGAATAATATTTCTAAACAATAGCTATAAATGTGATCATAGGAGTAACTATTGAGGAGGAGTGTGAAACCCAATGTGATTACTTGATGGTTTTTAATTAAGACTCGATGGATTTCAAACTCCCATATCATTTAGTGAATAAGGATAACTATTGAACCAATCTCTAAAGAGAATTCATTTCATTCATATGCTATTAACCATCTTATTTTTATAAAAAAAAAATTTTAAAATAATAGTTTAGATTTTAATTAAATTGCATTACTCTTTTAGTCATTAATTTTAAAAACTCAAAACCAATTTCCCCTTATTTCATTGCATTTGCATGGCATTTTAGGTTACTTAAGAATCAATAAAAGGCTTTTTAAGAAGAAATAACAATGTTAAGTTTGCCTATACGTAATCTTTAATTAATTTTTAATTATCAACCCTAAGACTAAAGTACAAAAAATCCCGCATCAACCAAGCCTCCAATGCTTTTTCCATTGGACATCCATTGGTCCTAAATATATGTCATGAACTATTTATTAGAATTATTAGAGCCATTAAGCATGTTGTCAAATCTTGACAACTTAAGCCCTATTTAACTTCTACTTTCATTATCTTAATTTTTCATTTTATTTTTCCTTGCAACAAATTCTTGAACCATCTTTTTCCCATCAATTTTTTCATCAGGAATTCATTTTTGAGATTAGAATTAAGAAAATCCAACTCCTCCTACCAGATTCGCTCAGAACAGAATCATAGGGTTCTTGAACCCTAAAAAGCCATTTTCATATACTATGCTAAACTCATAGTTCTAACTTGGTTCTTGCAGATTTTTTCATAGCATTAGGCTTTATTCAAAACTCTATTTCCATGTTCAATCCCTTAATTAATTCAATGTTGATTTTATGAAAATATGGGCAGCATCTCCTTTTAGAAAAATGGCTTCCCAAAATTACAAAACACTTGGAAGTCAAGCCTTACCAACCAACAACTTTAAACCAAGCTTTTGAGAACATAAATCAAACCATATGTAATATCTGAAATTTAGTGAAGGTTAAATTTTCTAAAATGAAAATTTGATAATAAGTCAAATTATGGAACCTACAAAATTTAAGGAATCTTAAATTAGACAAAGGAGAAAATTAGTATATTGGTATATATATTTAAGCACACCGACACACGGAGAACACACTCATACTTGGACAACACATGCACACACACAACAGCCTCATAATTTGCTTCTATCATTAAAGTTTCACGGTCCATTCACAAACACACACACCATCACGTAGCAACACCTCATCTCATGCTCTTTCAACCATATAACCCCACACATTCAACACTTTCTATTTAATCACTCAGCTCTTCATTCGACCAAGTAGCTGGTCAAAGAGAGAGTGAAAGAAAGAAAGAAAACAGAATAGAGAAAGAGAGAACAAAGAGAGAGTCAAGAGAGCAAGAGTGATCAGCGCAATTGAGGAAGGAAGAAGAAGCTCCAAATTCCACATCCAACATCATAAACATATTTAGGTGAGTCTCCTACACATTTATCTTTGTTTTCACGTTGGATTTGAGTAGTTTCTATGGTGGTTTTGTGGCTGGAATAAGAGAAAATTCGCCAGAAAGTTTCTGTCACCGAAAAGTTGTTAAACCAGTGATTGTGTGACGATTGTGGGGTGAATTTTGGAGTTCTTTGGTTCTGAAATTTTCTCATTAACCTTAGTACATATGTGTAGGATAGTATAGAGTTAAAATTCGTAAGGTTTAGAATATAAACTCATGGTTACATATTAGTTTTCTTCACCTTGTTTTGCTGTCCGAAAAACAGAGTACATACTTGAAACTTGTAAAATATTAAACAGAGGCTATAGATGGAATTTTCAAATGGGTCTTTTTGTATAGATATTTTACGATGTTTAGTTGATGATAGAATCAAGAAATGTACAATTTGGAGTGAAAATGAATGAATTCTTGATTCTTGAAATCAGACTGTCAAAACTGATGTTTTTGGGAGTCAGTCAGCTTCATGTTGCGTTTTGACCCTTCAAATCTTAGCAAAAAATTATGAAATTTATAGGAATGTAGTCAGCATTCATAGATTTCCAAGGAGTCCAAGAATTCATTATTTCGATATATGTGGAGAGAGTTATGATTTTTCAAAGTTAAGTCAGAAACAGGGTCATTTTGGACGTTCAAATCTGGCAGTTCTGATGTTCGAAAATTTTGGGAAAACTTAGATAACATATAGTAGTTTTGGATATTTTTCCATGAAACTAAACTTAAATAGCTTTCCATAGAATTTTAGAACACTCCATTTTGATTTTTGTAGAATTAGTTATGAATTTTTGAAGTTGAGCTCTGTTTCTGGGAATGTAATCTGGAACAGTAGTAGTTAGCCGAATTTCTAGGCAAGATGTGTAATCAGAAATTATCTTTGGATATTTTTCCATTAAAACACATTTAAAGGCCTTCATTTAGGCTTTGGAATCATTCAATTCTAAATCTTCTAGAATTAGTTATGAATTTTTAAAGTTAACTGAAAATCTGTTAGTTTCTGGAAAATTATGAAACTGTCGTTTGGACGTGATTTTGCAAAAACCGAGGTCAAAAATGGATCTTTGGGCGAAAATATGTCACAATAGTCCGGGTCAAAATTCCTGAAAAAGTATAGTCGACCAGGTACGGTGGGGTCGGGACCGGGTCCCAGGGGCATTTTGGTAAATTTTCAGTATAGACTAATATAACCACCAAAAATATTATGGGAGTCTCTGAAGAGGTACATAAATAGGTTTTAACCTAATTCTTGTACATTTGAAATTTTAGGACCGAATCAATCGCCTGAGCCGTTGGCACGTAGTTCGAGGAACTATTTTTGATGTAGCAAAAAGGAACATAAGGTAGTAACTCTATCTCTCATACACTATGTGAATGTTGATATGCTATATTCTATGATATGAACACGTGCATGGGGCACATTACCTAGCTATAGTATGGGACTCAGCTGAGGTACACGGACATGTAGGGGATCCAAACAGTCATTTGGCCCTGAGTATTGTGTACACACATGTTATAGTATGAATTTTCATTTTAAATTATATGGTGCATTGTCACGCCCTTACCTTATTTTAACCTTTTTCAGAGTATTCGCAAAAAACGATATGTGGTTCGGTGGGCAACACAGAAATAACATGAATATACTGATAATAAGTGCATGATTACATAAATTCCCCATAGGGGTTTGTACATGATGCTTATGATTAAGGTAGCCGCACAAGGCTACTAGGGTGTCTAAACTCATCCCAGTGAAACGGAGACTTCCTCCCGTCTTCGTTCCACTACTGTAATCCCCTCGTACGGTACTTTGTATTGTGGTTTGCATATCTTCTGTCGTGTCCTGTCTAAATTGTTGGTAGGGGAGGGTGAGATTCGAGAGAATCTTAGTAGGAAACAGATACCATAATGCATGCACGATTGATGCTATGTGTATGACATGTTAGCTTTATCTAGATGTATGCCCCATAATGACATTTCTGCATGCTAAATGTTTCATACAACAAGACTATGGCCACAACGAAAACAAAAACAGAGCTTCATTTATTCAAATATGCTCTACACAATCAAGTAAAGCAATCACATACATCATTACACAAGCAAAGATATCAAATACATGCAAGTAAGGTAAGTCCCCTACCTCCAAATCTTTCTCCTCGACTTGCGTGCCAACAGCTCGGAGCTCCATATTTGATCCTACAATGTCAAATGTACTATTTAGACACTTTCATAGTGTTTCTGGGGCTTATATGAGGCTATATTGAAAATTACTAAAATACCCCCGGGGACCCAGCCCCATCATACCCGGTCCGGCTGTACTTTTCCCGAAATTTTGACATGGGCTATTCTTACATATTTTCACCCAAGGAATCCATTTCCGGACTCATAATTATCAAATTCAATGTCAAATTACGAAATTTCCCTTGACAGCCCTACTTTTAGGGTTTTAGGGGCGTTTCCGTAATTATGCTTTCTCGGCCTTTTCTGAAAAAGTGCCCAACTGTAACCCCACCTAATTTTTGCTTCTGAACTCAATGGAACCATCAAATAATTGAAAATCCAACTCTAAGACTCATTTACCATGCTGACCAAAATATATAGGTTTTAAGGGGAAAATTGGGGTTTTTCGGTTTCGGCTCCGTAAACACGCTCCTTTCTACTCCTAACCACTTTATTGACTATTCCATTAGGTTACAACTACCATTTAGTATCAATTTGGGCAGCATAACAGCCCCACATACCCATTTCCAAAAATTAAAACCAATGGCAATCCGGTGAAATTTCACCGATTAAATTGCAGACAACAGCCATAATAAGCAATATACGAAAGTTTGGAAGTTACCTTTTACTTCCTTTTGGCTTTTCCAATAATGGCTGCAAAACCCTAACTCTCAACACATATTTGGGCTGCAAAATTTGTGAAAGACCAAGAAGAGTAGCTTAGGAGTAGAGTTATACGAGTAAGGAGCTAAATCATCGGAGGAATTGGCTTACCTTGAGAGTTTCCTTCTCCTTTCTCTCTCTACAATTCCACACCTTCTCTCTCTATATGCAGCTGTGCAGAACGTCAGAAATGAGCTGAAGAAGGAGGAGGATGATTATAATGATATATCCAATTTAATTAATTAATTTTCCCAACTTTCGGATTTTTGCAAAATTCTGGCAGATTTCTGCCCAAACTTTGAAAAATCATAACTAATTCTAGAAAAATCGAAATGAGGTGATTCCAAAGCCTATAGAACTATTATTGAGTCTATGTTCAAGGAAAAATATAGACTTTTACTTTATGGAATCAAAAAATTCTCATAATTTCATTCTTTGCATGTTGTTTCAGAAACTTCACAGTTTTTCTGTGCTGACTTCAAAAATTCATATCTTTTTGTGTATAGCTCAATTGAGTCATATGACCAATCAAATTAAAGCTTAGGATGTCTACTTTCATCCTGTAAAATTTCATAATTTTTTATCATCATTTGTTCATTTAAATGAACATGACAAGCTTACTACCTCAAAGGCGATTTCACCAAAAACATAATTACTTTCTCCAAAATTCATCATTTTACTTTCTTAATACCTCAAAGATATTAGAATCATTAGGGGATAAATTTGGGACACCTGTTAAATTGGGGCTTAGCAGTCTGCTTAATTTAGGCTTATTCCGAAGCCTCCAATCCCAAATTTCGGGGTATTACATGCATTGCATATTTAATGTTCGCATTTTATATGATGGATTATGTGTTACTGCTGAAATTCCTTGGAATCTCACCCTTTTTTCATAAATAATAAATGTTCCAGAGGGAACCAGTGACTCTAAAGGCAAAGTAGTTGACACGGACAATTGAGGTGTGCAGGTCCCAAGATCAAAATTATTTGGTTATATTAGTTTAATTTTAATATGTTGGATATTTTGGACAAAATTTATACATATTATCAAACCCTATGGGGAAGACTCCTGTATGTAAATTTGCATTTAATATCAGTATATTTATGCTATTTCTATGTTGCCCACCGAATTGCGTATCATTTTCTGTAAATACTCTGAAAAGTGTGAAATAAAAATAAGGGTGTGACACCATAAATCATCAATATCATCTTTTGTAAACTCTTAACAAATCTGGAAAAGCCCATCACCAAACCAGAAATCCATCCCAAGTTGCAAAAATCACAAGTGTTAAGGGAGATTTCAAGCTTACCTTCATTTCCTAAAGCTTTCTTTCTCTAGACGAATTTTCTCTCTCCTCCAGCCCTTGAATTTTTTTTGTGATTTTCGGCGAGTTAAAATGCTAGATGAAAGATCTTGATGAGAAGAATAAGTTTAATGAAGAGCACTTTGTGATTTGGAGAAGAATTGGCAGGGTTCTAGGCTCTTGAACATTTTCTCTTTCTAAAGCCTCTCCTGAACTTCCATAATGCGTTGACAGCTTCTCACTCTTTTTTGGCCAGATATTTGCACGAAAATGAGCTGGGGAAGGGGCTGAAAATTGAACTTAAGGTGGAAGTTTACTTTAGATTTAGGGAGAATTCTTGAGAAAATACTTAAAATTTGGGAGAAGACAAATGAGTTTTTTTATCAAGAGCTTATTAGAAAATGTCAAAACGTGATAAGGAAAATATAACTTATTTGTCATTTTCCAATTTACAAGTTCTTTTTTAGGGATTATCATTTTATAAAAATTAACTCCCACCAATCATATTTGGCCAAAATTGCTTTAGTAATAATCCTACTTTTTAAGCTTAAATCATGGCCATCCAATTTGCTCTTCCATCCTAGCCCTTGAGATCGATTTTAAATTTCCACTTTAACCTTAAATATGATGTTATTTACTAATCTTGACATCCATCCATTTTAACCATGATAAATTTTTAAATTACCATAATTAATTCCTTAACATATTTAGAATTAATTCCCAGAATGGTCAATGCTTGCTTGTTATATTGGTTGGTTGAGAGGAACAGATTCCTCGCCTATATCACAACAAAAAAAAACGTGATTTAGTAGCGGTTAAAAATGGGTATTCGTAGCGGTTCTAACCACTACAAACCAGGTTAGTAGCGGTTACCCAAACTGCTACTAAATCGTACGTTGCAAGCGGTTTTGTAGCAGTTTTATAAAACCGCAACTCAATCAAAAATAACCGCTACAAACTTTGTAGCGGTTCATAGTAACCGCTACAACACCAAGAGATATTTGTAGCGGTTATATAACCGCTACAAATATAAAAAATTTTATTGAGAGCTTTAAAAAAGAAATTTTTTTTGTAGCGGTTTACTAACCGCTACAAATATAAAAAAATGAAAATTTGTTAAAAATGACATTTTTTATTTGTAGCGGTTAAGAAACCGCTACTAATTTTGAATTTCATGAAATTAGTAGCGGTTTTAAAAACCGCTACTAATTTCATGAAATTCAAAATTGGCGCCAAAAAATTTAAATTTAGCTCTAAAAAGGCACGTTATTTAGTAGCGGTTTAATAACCGCTACAAATATTTAAAATTTTTTTAAAAAATATACGTTGATTTTTTTCTGTTTTTTCAATATTATATTAAATAGTTTAATTTGTTATTATTTTATCTATTTCAATTAGTTTATTATTCAATAGTTTAACTTATTAATAAATTAAAAAGAAAAAGTGTAATTGAATATGATTAGTATAAAATTTATATTAATAATATTATTAAGGATAGTTAGGTAATAAGGAATTATTATGTTTTATAATATAATGTAATTGTATATGAAAAATAGATGAAAATGAGATAGAGTTATGATATATCTAGAAAAAAAAATGGTTAGAATAAATTTTATAGAAAGGAAAGAAGTATTCTAAAAGAAATTAAAAATCTTGTTACCATATTTGATCGTATTATTCAGCTCCTCTACTCATACGAAAGAAGTTGTAAATGAGAGGAAATGAAAGAAGGGTAAGGTGAAAAGAAATTGGGGAGTGTTTGAAATGAGTTGTGATAAGGGTATTTATAGGGATTCACGTATTATTTGTAGCGGTTAATGTAGCGGTTACTAATTAGTAGCGGTTATTTATATTTTTGTAGCGGTTTAATTATTTGTAGCGGTTAATGTAGCGGTTATTATTTAGTAGCGGTTATTTATATTTTTGTAGCGGTTTAATAACCGCTACAAATATTATTTTATTTTTTTTTTAAATTTTTTTTTACATTTTATTTTAACACAAATTTTTTGCATTTTTTGTAAAGAAAAATTTTTTACACTTGAATTCTACAAATATTATTTTAATTTTTTTTTAAATTTTTTTTTTTACATTTTATTTTAACACAAATTTTTTGCATTTTTTGTAAAGACAAATTTTTTACACTTGAATTTGATCACTCATCATCGCCATCCCTACAGAAATTTTGTAGAAAAATTATTGTTATTGATGTATTATTAAATTTAAAAAATTTAATTGAAATGACGTGGACTTAAAAAAACTCACCGCAGTAGAGGTAAATTGTCATCGCCTTCAGGGAAGTAGTTTTCAAAATCAGCTGGCTGAAATGGCTCACTCTCGTAGGAGATGTTATCGCCTTCACCCATGTCGTAAAGGTCTCTTGGCTTTAAATGAACGACCATGCATGTGCCAATCCCTATGCCGCTCGTCCTCGACATAATAAACCTGATGTGCCTCTGAAGCTAGAATATACGGCTCATCATCTTGAGAAATACCAGTATGAATCGGGCGTGAGAAATTGACTGATGTGATCCCTAGGTCGTCAGTTGTCAGTCCCCGAGAAGTAGTGGTATTTTCCCACAAACACTTGAACAGCGTCACGGTGAAACGGCCTTGATAATTAAGCTCGACCACATCAAGAAGCTTGCCATAGTAAGGGACGCCTCCGAACTGCATGTTGGCGTCACTGCTGCTCGCATAACTCCTTGTCCCAAATGTGCCATAAATAACCGAATTCTGTGTTTGCAATCCTTGATCCCGTGAAACCGTGCAAAACTTAAAACCATTGACATTGTATGCTGTAAACCGTTTTGCATGATCAAGAGGGCCGATTGCGAGAGCTCTGAAATCTGGTGAGTGTGGGTTGTGGTCATTTAGTATTCTGCGCGCAAACCAGCCCGGGAATTCTCTGTGGACCCTCTTATCAACTTCCGAGGATGTCTGTGTACGGATCCTGAGCTGACGCTTGACATGACTTCTGAATTCCCTGCAATTAATAATGGAAAGTCGTTAGTGAAATGAAAGTGAGAAATGTTACGAAAGATATAAATCGAATAACATACATGTGAGTGTACAATTCTTACCGTATGAAAGGCTCAACTTGAGTGCAATTAATCAAGACATGTCTATGTGCTTGGAACTTCTCAGTTGCCGTTAGTTTGAAGTTCTCAGTTGCTCCAACTGGTTTACCAACACGAGGGATAAATTCTCCTGATGTCGGCGCAGGTTCAGGACAATCGTCAACACGAGGCGAGCAGTTGAAAGCCGTCTCAAGATCATCAAAATACCTTGAGCAAAAATATAGCACCTCATCCCCTATATAGCCTTCAGCTATAGAACCTTCTAGCCACGCCTTATTCCTCACGTAAGATTTTAATTTCCCAAGGAACCTACAAAGTACATAAGAGAAAATTGATATAAAATGATGAAAAGGACGACCAGCAAACATTAAATACGGACAATAAATGAAAGCACATATTTAAAATGAGTACCTCTCAATCGGATACATCCAACGATATTGTACTGGTCCAGCGAGCTTTGTTTCATGAACGAGGTGGACTGTGAGGTGAACCATCACAGTAAAAAAGGACGGAGGAAAGATCACCTCCAAGTGACAAAGCGTAAGAATGATTTTCGACTGCAGCTGATCGAGCTCCTCAACGATCAAAACCTTAGAACACAACTTCCGAAAGAAAGAACAAAGTTCCACCAAAATGATGGAAACATCGGGAGGAAGTGTATTCTTTATAGCCAGAGGGAGGAACTGCTGCATAAGAACATGTGAGTCATGACTCTTCAGGCCAGCAACCTTTCGAGCCTGCAAGTCGACACATCGAGAAATGTTGCTTGAATACCCATCAGGAACTTTTAATTTCTTCAACGTCGCGAGGAACACATCCTTGTTCGGTTTTGTGAGGGTAAACTTTGCCGGTGTAAATCTGTCATGCTCATCTGGCCAAGCGTCTTCACGAACTCCCATGTCGCGTAAATCTTTCCTAGCTTGAAGGTGATCTTTTGTCTTGCCGGGTTCATTAAGCAGCGTATACAGCACATTGTCGCAAACATTCTTTTCAATGTGCATTACATCAAGACTGTGGCGAAGTAAATTAGATCTCCAATACGGAAGCGTGAAGAAAATACTTATCTTCTTCCACTGCTGAGGCACCGAAGTCCTGCGCGTCTTTTGGCGAGTTTGTGCTGAATCGTCGCTTTTTCCAAACTCGAAGTCGACATGCTCAAGCTGCTGTAAGATATCTGTACCGGACAAAGTCTGAGGTGGTCCTCTTTTCTCTGGTTTCCCGTTGAAGCGATTTCGTTGCAATCTGAACTTATGCGTTCCATCGAGAAACCTCCGATGCCCCATAAAGCACCACTTTCGGCTATGGGGAAGGCGCAATGCGTCAAAGTCGAAATTGCAAGCTGGACACGCCGACCCAGTGTGCACATTCCAACCAGATAATGTGCCAAGGCCAGGAAAGTCACTGATCGTCACATCAAGGGTGCACGCATGTTGAACAAAGTCTTGCTGTGAGCGTCGTACGTCTCCAAGCCGACATTCCACAGGTCAAGCAATTCTGCAATAAGCGGTTGGAGATACACATCGATGTCATTGCCCGGTGCCTTTTTGCCTGGAATGATCATAGACATAATGAAAGAGCTTTGTTTCATACACATCCATGGGGTAACTTGTAGGGAACTAGACTACCGGCCAAATGCTGTAACTTGTGCTAAGATTCCCGAAAGGATTGAAACCGTCGGTCGCCAACGCAAGCCGGACATTTCTGGGGTCAGTCGCAAAATCTGGAAAGTCGTTGTCAAACGTTTTCCAAGCAGCTACATCCCGCGGATGTCTTAATTTACCGTCTTCGTTTTTATCAACGGCATGCCACCTCATGTGCTCAGCAGTTTTAGACGACATAAATAATCTTTGTTGACGAGGTTTCAAAGGGAAGTACCTGAGAATCTTTGTAGGTTTCTTCTTCTGCTTTTTCCCCTTCCGAATTGTCTTGTACCTCGATGTGTGACATCTCTTACACGTCTCCCTACTAGAATCGTCTCCCCAATAAAGCATACAATCATTTAGGCACGCATCAATCTTTTGATAATTCAACCCCAACCTGTTGATAATCTTCTTGGCCTCGTAGAAGGTTGTGGGAATCTCGGCGTCGGGGAATGCATCTTGTAATAAGTCGAGCAACATCGACATTCCCTTATCTGTGATCCCACACAAGCACTTGATATGATACAATTTGATCAAGAAAGATAATTTAGAATATTTGCGACAACCTTGATATAAAGGACGATCTGCCTCATCCATCAAGCTGAAAAAATCCCGAGCTGCTTCATTCCCCATAAAAGCCGGCTCAGAGCCGTGCACTTCTTCGTTGAAGTTGTCGCCTTGAAATCCAAACGCATCACGCACAGCATCATTCAGAGGATCATCTTCATATACTTGAACGCCTACTTGAGAACTTCGAGGAAGAGCCTCGTCATATCTAACGCCGGCCTTCTCACCATGAACTGCCCAGAACGTATAGTCCTCAGGGAAAGGCTTCACAAGCAAATGTTCCTTCACAACATTTCGTGCATGCCACTTCTTGAACTTGCATTTCCGACACGGACAGACGATCTTGCCGTTACAGCTGGCGTGAGTGAATGCGAAATCTAAGAAACTGTTTAATCCGCACAAATATTCAGGAGAATTGCACTGCAACCTTATCCATGATTTATCCATAGCTACAAGTGAGAGAGAAGAAAGTATAGAGAAGAAGAAGAGTGAGAAGATAATGACGAATGCCTAGAACCTTATATTCTGAAATTCCAACGTTTATAATTTTGTAGCGGTTATTAAACCGCTACACCAACCGCTACAGAAATTCCAACATTTATAATTTTGTAGCGGTTATATATATAAAACCGCTACTAATATTCAAGCCGTTAATTGGTGGGAAATTCAAAATGTACTTGTTGAGTATTAGTAGCGGTTTTATATATATAACCGCTACTAATGTTCAACGTATTAGTAGTGGTTATATATATGAAACCGCTACTAACATTAAAGCCGTTGGACATTAAATATAAAAATAATTTTCTAATTTGTAGCGGTTATACATAACATAACCGCTACAAATGTGCACAAAGGCGGCAAATTTCAAAATTCAAATGATTTGAGTGTTTGTAGCGGTTATTAGTGTATAACCGCTACAAAGATATATATTTGTAGCGGTTTCTGAAGGTAAACCGCTACAAATATATATATGTAAATTTGTAGCGGTTATGAGTTTATAACCGCTACAAATATATATATTTGTAGCGGTTATACACTAATAACCGCTACAAACATATAGATTTGTAGCGGTTTTAGCTTAGAACCGCTACAAATATATATATAATTTTTTTAAAAAATTTAGATATAAATCATTCATAAATTATTTCAACGCGATCTAATAATATAAATATAATTATATAAAACACAATAAGAAAATCTGAAATAAAATCTCATATAAACAGCATACAAATGTTTAAACAAAAGAAAATGTCCTAAACTAAGGAGCTGGGGGCTGATCCTCTGGTGCTCCCTCAGGTGGGGCTCCCTCAGATGCCGCTAGATCGGGCCGCTGCGTAGACTGAATTGCACCATCGTCATCAGCAGGAGGAGGAGCTATAGCAGGAGGAGTAGTACTCGGGACGACGTAGCGAGGGACAGGGGGAACCGCTGGATGCTGCTCGTTCAGGAACAGACGACTCCATGCTCCCTCGAGCATGGTGTTCGCGATCTCACGCCACTGCGTCTGCTGCGCGTACATCATATCTACGTGCATCTGTAGCTGCTGCTGCTGCTGTACCTGCATCTGTTGCATCTGCAGCTGCTGCTGCGTCTGCTCCAAATCTGACCGCAGCTGGTCAATAGACTCGTCCCTATGACGTCTGACCCCTCTAGAGCTGCCAGCCTCAGAGGCGGCGCTCCTGCTGTAGATCATGCTGGGTCTGGCGCCTATCCCCATCCCCCGCACGCATCCAGGGTGCTCAGGCTGAGCCAGACTCGCCTTCAAAGGAGCCGTCGGGTCCACTGACCCCTGTGACTCCTCAGGCTGGGTCTGTCGCAGCTCAGCCTGCGACTGCTGCATCCGCTCCTCCCATTTTATGAAACAATTAATAATTACCATTTTTCATTATTAACTTGGTTTTATAAAAAATATAATAATAAAATAACTTACAATGGCCGCCTCTGCCTGCTGAGAGGTCGCAGTCCCGTCACGGTGTTTGTGTGTGATGGCGTACAGCTTCGCATAGTCCGTCTGACGGTTCTCCTGCTGTGCCTTCGTCTCCTGAAACAATTACAAAACAATAATTAGTGTTATGAAATAATCAGCTAAAAGTAAGTGATATTTTGGAAATTTACCAGCTCGCTGTAGGTCACAGCGAAGGTCTTCGATCCTGCTGTGTGGTGGATCGTCTGCTGTGCCCGGATCTCGGTGTTCCTCTGAGAAAGCTCCTGGAAAAACAAATAATTAAATGTATTATAATTTAAAATTAAATAAAAATTAAATTGAAATTATAATTTAATATTTCATAATTACAAAATTATATATCAAAAATATAATAAATACGTTACCTGCGCCTGAGGGCTCCTTCTGAACTGGACGAAACGCGCCCAGTCGTTCGGCGGCACGCCGTCCGGGATGCTCTCCTGCAGCTGCTCCAGAGGCATCCTCCCGTCCCCATCCACCCTATGGAAGAGATGGTTCCTCCTGTTCCTCCAGGCGTCGCCCATCTTCACGAGGGCGTACCTCTTCCGGTTGGCCCGGAGGGCAAACCGCAGCTGAAAAAAATACATTTAAATATCAATAATTATAAAAACCATAATTTAAAAAAATAATTAAATAGAATTAATTACAAAAAATATTAATTAAATAGTTTTAATTACCTGAACCACCTCCTCCCAAGCCTGGTCCTTCGGCCCCCTCGGAATGTGCCTCCAGGTCGGGAAGTGAAGGGGGAACCGCATCCAATTCGCTCAGGAAGCGGTTGAGCAGGTGACCCCCATTGTGGATCGGCTGGTCAGTGCCCTCGTTCCACGGCACTATAACTCACAGGGACCGGTCCATGCTGTTCAGACCGGCCATATCCAGCCTCCTCGTCGACACGTTCCCCTGCTCATCTGCACAGTTGACCGCAGGTTAGATAAATTATAATTCAAAGTTAACATTTATAATTTAAATAAATAATTTACTAAATTAAAAAATTAATTTACCTTCGACCTGCACCTCAAACCCAGTGGACCGCGAAGACGACCCTCGTGGGTTGTTCTGCTCCCGAGCGTCCTCCTCATCGAGGAACCGCTCCATCTCCCTGAACCCCATCGGGATCTCGAACTCCTCCTCATTGAGGAAGTCCTCAACGCTAATCTCTGGCCTCTCCACCTCAGGCACCTCTGTTGCGGTCGTCGCCTGTGGGATCGTCTGCGGTGCCTGTGGGGGGATGGGCTGAGATGCCGCGGTAGCCCTGCCTGCGCGCTGCCCCCTCCCTCTGCCCCCTGCCCGGCTGCTGCCACCCCGTAAAGTCGGTCTGGGGAACTCAGGGGCCTTCCCCTTATCCTGTCCTGAAGCCATATCAACTGTACAAATTAAAAAAAAATAGTCCATTATTATGCAAAAATATAATAAAAATACAAATATAAATAAAAATACGTGTTATATACGTACCTCAAGTGTGAATACTGTGGAATACTAACGAAAAACTCCTATAAAGACGTTTGAACGCTCAAATCTCGAAGAAATCACTCAGAGAAACCTCAGGAAACAAAATGAGCAAAAGGAGAAATGAAGGAGGTGAGGGTTTAAATAGGCCAGATATTAGTAGCGGTTATTAAAATAACCGCTACCCTAACCGCTACAAATAATTAAATTTATAGCGGTTCTACAATAACCGCTACAAATCTTCACAACGTTTGAAATTCTGTAGCGGTTATTGCCCAAAACCGCTACAAAATTATGACCTTTGGTATTTTGTAGCGGTTTATGTGCATTAACCGCTACAAAATAACCGCTACAAGTTTTGGCGGGAATTTCGCGCCAAATTTGTAGCGGTTTTTTGTAGGAAACCGCTACAAATAATCTTGCCGCTACAAATTTGTAGCAGTTTAGGTAAAATCCGCTACAAATACTATAATTTGTAGCGGTTTAATATAACCGCTACAAGTTCACCACTACAAAATACCTTTTTTTTTGTAGTGTATGGTCACAGTTTCGAACCACATGAGAGCTGAGAGAAAGAAAATAATTAATTCCCATAATCAATTGCTTAGGCAATGCCTAACCAATAAAATCAATGTAATTCTTCCAAGAATTCATTCCTCTCATAAAATAATTTCCTCCTATTTTTTCCCAATTATTTGAGGCCTCCTTATATTTTTTTTATAATTAAATTTGGCTCATAATCCTTTGTCCAGTCAAAATTCAACAATTATTTAAAATTCACTTTTAAGGTTATTTTCCCATTAATACCTTAATGACGCGCAAATATAGGCTAGGGAATCATTCTTTACCTTTCGTGTCTTCGGGGACTTTTCTTATAATTTCAGGCATAATTTCTTTTTTCTTTTTTTTTTGAATGAAAAACGGGAATACAAACCTAAAACCAAGTTATAAAGGAACAACATTCCCAAGAGGGAACAACAAAGACAAACAATCAGCCATGATCAACGACTGCCTCCTGAAAGGAAGGTGGTGGTTGATCAAGGATAACCAAACTCTCGATAATGCTATGAGCTAACCTTGCCAATGAATCAACAAGGGTATTATCCTCTCTAGGAATAAACTGCAATAGAACTTGCCACTCCTTAGCTAGACAAAATCTCACATCCTCTATCACATCCATGAACGGGTGATCCTTATTAGATCCTCTCGTGAGAAGGTTTATGGCTTCCAGACAATCTGTGAATATAATGACCTTCTTCAAATTGCGGTTCCAATAGATTTGGAGACCTGAATGATTGCAATAATCTCAGTCACCACAGGAGGAATGTGAATAATCCGACTAATGTACCTACATAACCATCTACCGTCTTCATCCTTAATTGCTCCGGTGCAACCTGACATGCTTGAGTATAATACCGACCCGTCTATTTCCAGAGTAACAAATCCTGGTCTTCCCCTTATAGCCTCTCCCTCCACAGCACTATTACGATCGTAAAAACCATAGTTGTTGGATAGATCGAGATCTCCACTAGCTCTGAACAAACTTGAGTATCCATTTTGGTGTCCCAACTCTTCCGCATTTTCTAACAGCTTAGAGCAATGAGCAACCCAGATATCCTAACAGACATACCCAAACGGGATTAGCCAGCTAACTTTATTAGTAAAGTTTATGCCCGCTTCGTTTCTGAGGTTCCATTGTATCCACTCCAAACCCTGAAGATTAGAGAACTTAGTCCAATAAATAAGTTTAATTAGGGAAATCCACCTCTCCTTTGCATTAGTACAGTCTCTCAGTAGGTGCATCAAATCCTCATCCTCATTGCATCCGAAAGGACAATCTGCATTCTCTAATAAGCCTCTCTGTTGTCTAAGCTTAGCCGTGTGAACTTTCCCATGAGCAGCAAGCCACATAAAAGATTTGATCTTCTCTGGTACCTTCCACTTCCACAACAACTTCCAAAATGCTTGGTTCTGATTCTGGGGACCTGCAAAACAGAAACGATATGCCGAACTAACAATGAACTTACCATAAGTAGCTGGAAGCCAGAAATGCTTATCCTCTCCTTTTTCCTCAGAAGGAGGATTAACGCTTGTAATCCGCTTGATGATCGGCCACTGAAACCACTGACTTAGCTTGCGAATATCCCACTCACCCCAAGGATTCACATAATTTTGAACTTTATCATTTATGTCAATAAAGATCTCCGAACCAGGGAACAATTCTATCAGGGGCCTATTTAAAGCAGACCAATTATCATACCAGAATGAGGCCTTCACACCATCTTAAATTTTAATCTTCACACCTTTTTGAAATTTCTCCCATATCGCACAAATGCCCCTCCATATATACGAAGCAACTTTACGAGGTAACTGACCGTTCAATTGATCCCATTTATACTTGCTCTTGAGTACTCTTGTCCATAAGGCATCCTTATTGGTAAGGAGATGCCAGCATAATTTCATAATGAAGGCTTCGTTCTGCTTACACATATCCCGAATACCAAGTCTTCCATCTTTCTTATCTTTCTTAACCTAATCCCAAGATATAAGATGTAACTTCCGCTGATCATCCCGCTCATCCCATAAGAAGCTTCTACTCTTCTTTTCAATATCTCTTAGGATTCCTCTAGGCAACAACATGGTCTGCATATGATAAGCTGGAAGAGCAGCTAAAATAGATTTAATGAGAGTGATTCTTCCTGCCATATTCAAACATCCTATCTTCCAGCCTGTTAGTCTCTTTTGTGTCTTCTCCAAGATAGGATTGAACATAATCATGGAAACCCTTTTATGAATCAAGGGAATGCCAAGATATTTACCTAAATCCCCGGTTAAAGAAACCCCCATAGCTCTGCTAAGCTCATACGCTTTACTGAAATGAACATTCTTAGAGAAACAAACCCTCGTCTTTCTCTTGTTAACTTTATAGCCGGAGACATCACAAAATTTCTGAAGACATCCCAACATTTGATCTATCTGATCGTGCGACGCCTCTCCAAATAAAATTAGATCATCAGCAAAGAAAAGATGAGAGATGGGAGGACCTCCTCTATTAAGCCGAACTGGTTTCCACAGACCCTCATTAACTGCATCTTGAATAATATGGCTAAGACGCTCCATACATAGAGTGAAAATATACGGTGAAAGGGGGTCCCCTTGTCTGACTCCACGGGAGGATGTGAAAGTATTAGAAGCTTACCCATTCCACAGTACTTGAAAGGATGGGCTTGAGATACAAGCCATAATGAGGTCACAGATTCTTCCTTCTATGCCAACAGCCTGAAGGGTATCATATATGAATGGCCATTCCAGCCGATTATAAGCCTTTTCAAGATCAACCTTCACAACCATCTAGCTTTTCTTCCCCGTCTTAATTCTCATAGAGTAGATAACTTCTTGAGTAATAATGATATTATTACTGCTCTGATGGCCTGTGATAAAGCTACATTGATGTTGCCCAACAAGTTTGTCCATAACCCCTCGAAGGTAACCACTGAGAATCTTGGTAATAATTTTATAGCTTACGTTACATAGGGAGATGGGTCTGAAATCCATAATAGTCTCTGGGGCATCTAATTTGGGAATGAGCACAATATTTGTATTGTTGATGGCTCTGATTTGATCCGGATCTTGGAATACGTTTGACACCAAATCGATAATATGGTTCCCCACAACCGGCCAATATTCTTGAGAAAAAATAGCCTGAATTCCATCGGGTCCCGGCGCTTTGAAAGCCCCAAGATCAAACGTGGCTCTTCTAATCTCCTCTTGAGAAACATTTGCATTTATCATGGTAAGATCCGTGTCACTCAAGTTGGTAAACTTTATTTAGGTAACAAAGCTGGTAAAATTTTGGAGGCCACATTGAAACAGGTTTTTATAATAATCACAGCAAGGTTCTTGAGCTCCTCCTGATCAAAGGACCACTCTTCCGCATTCTTTTTCAACCCCTCAATCCTATTGCACTGTCTCCTGACAATAGCAGAAGTATGGAAAAATTTGCTATTTTTATCCCCCCATTTCAACCAATTACACCTCGATTTTTGGTACCATATCAATTCTTCTTAAGCTAAGAGCTTATTATACTCTTTCCACAACTTATTTTCAGTTTGTATCAAAAATTGGCTATCCCGTCTGGCCCTAGCTCTTTTTACACCTCCTATTCTTTGAAGAGTCTTACGTTTTTTTTCATTCCAATTCCCCACTCTTCTTTTATTCCACTCCCCAGCCATGTTGGAAAAAGTGTTAACTTTCTCATTCCAATGGTCCCCATTCCAAGCCTCCTCAACAATATCCCTAAAGCCCTCCTCCAAAAACAAAGCAGCTTGGCATCTAAAGAAGGGTTTAGATCGACGGCCATGAGAAGGGCAAACTTTAAAAAGGATAGGCCTATGATCAGACCCAAATTTAGCTAGATGGTGAACTTTTGTTAACGGGTAAGAGTGATTCCATTCAGAGTTCATAAAAGCCCAATCAATTTTTTCCTTAATCAACCAGCCACGTTCCCATGTAAACCTATCCCCAATGGTTTCAATATCCAGGAGCTGGCACTTAGAGATACAATCTTGGAATTGCCCCATGGATCTAAAATTCAGCCCCGCACCCCCACAATTATTATCACTATATAAGTATGCATTAAAGTCTCCTATAAGGATCCAAGGCATGTTGATAATACTGCTCAAATCAATCAGCTCATTCCAAAGATTTTGACGGAGAATACGGTTCGGTTCAGCATAAACACATGAAAGAACAAATTCCTTAGAATCTCTATTGACCACAATCCTTATATGAATGGCCTGGGTTGAAGAGGAGATATAATGGACAGATATATCTTCTGTATTCCATAAAACCCATATACCCCCAGCAAAACCCGTTGCTTCCTAACGGAGCCAAGTATTAAATCCCAATCTCTTAATAATTCTATTAGCCTTCAAACCACTGACCCGAGTTTCCATAAGGATCAAAATTTTAATATCATTATCCTTAAGCACATCCTTAATTTTACCTGGAAAATTTTTGGATTCAGCTACCCTGCAGTTCCAAGATAGAATATTCATATAATCCATAATAAAATATTGAGAGAAGAAAGCGTACCTGAGCATACGCTATTGATGAACTATTTTTGGCATTTACATCACTTCAATATCAACAAGCCTATCCTCTTATAGCTCATGAGACTCGTTGTCCTCCAAGTCCATTTCCCTAGTTCTGATATTGTTCACAATTGGTATTTTTTGAGCCTTGTGTTACGTCATTTGTTCCATATAGGGCAAGGCTATATTCTCTTCCTATTGACTTTTCATTTGGATACCCATAGGATTTATTGGTTCTGTGGTGATTATCGGTAATGGCTGGGTGTAAATTTCTTGGTTGGACATGTTTAATTGGAGGGATTCATTAAATGATGAAGATCCAAAAATCAGACTATGCTTCCTCCCCATTTGCTTCTTCTTAATCTGTGAAGAGGAGAATTTCGGCCCATCCCCATTGTCACTTTTTCTGCATTTCAATTTCTCCCAATATAGCCCCTTTCATTTTTTGATTTCTTGCCTAGAGAGCTCCCTTGCTTGGGCTTGAATTTGACCATTGTCTTCTTTCATTTGCTGCCCATTCCTTTCCTCCGTTTGGGCTTTTTGCTGAGACTTGTCCTTTACTTGGGCTATAGTCGGCCCACTTCCTTTATGTAGAACCCTCCCATCATTCTCTTTTCTTTTGGTTTGCGTCGGCTCACTTCCTCCATCCTGAACCTCTTTTTCTGTTGAGTCCGTCATCTTCCTCTTCTCTTCACCCACCCGACCTGACAGCTTTGTTCTAGCTATCTCTATCGTGTCTCTCTTCGGTTCTAGTGTAGCCATGTTACTGCAGTCTCCTTCCTCGAATAAAGAGATTAGGCTGTCAATTTTCTTTGGATTCCTTCCCTCCGTGCTACTTTTCGGTATACTCTGAATCTCCTTCTTCCTCCATTGAACCTCAGCCCCCTTTTCTTTTCTATTTATCTTCGGCATATCCTGTGACAAGACAGGCGTATCTCTATCCTGCAAGACGGCAAACCTCAAGCCCGCCTTTAGTTCAGTATCCTTCCCATTAATCCGATGAGAAAGAGACATTCTGTCCTGCTGGTATCTATCTAAATCAGCGTTTATTAGCTGCGATTTGCGTGATCTGGCCGTTGATCTTACCTGCATCTAAGGCCCGTACTCGTCTTCCACAGCTATGCCAGGTACAGATACTATTAGGTGCTTCTCGACGCCTTCTCTGCCCTATAGCACCGCCTATGATTTTTCTGGCACCATTGAATCTTTAAAATCCGGTGACTGTGTTTTGCATGATTCCATTATATGTCCATATAAGCCACATTTAAAACATATGGCACTAAGTCCTTCATACTCTACCGTGTACACTCTATTTCTGAGAATAAATCTTGACTGAAGTTTTTTATTCAGATTAACCTCAACACTGACTCTGGCATATTTCCCCCTTTCCACAGTTTGCTTGTTGTTGTCCTGATTGGCAAGAGTATTCATATCAACCTTAAGAGTTCTCCCTATTAAGTTCCCTATTTCAAACATGCACTCCTCTAAATACATGTGCACCGGAAGAGTTGATACCCTTATCCATACAGCAACCTTCTTCACTTTGTTACAATAGGGGTTAAAATTGGGACTCCAATGTTGAACCGCAAGATAGTGGCCTTGGATTATCCATGGACCTTCAAACAACAATTTTGAGCACAACATTTTATTTACTGATCTACATACAAAGTAATTATTTGGCGAATCTATTAGCTCAAAATTCTCTGATCTCAATAGCATCCTGACTCTGTCCTTCATCAGATATAAATTAGTTCTCTTACCCAGAAGAGTTATGATCAATGCATCTTTCCACGGCCTACACAACTCCTTAAATTTATCGTTGGATATTTGCAGAGAAGGAATAGAATCTAAATTTTGCCTCTGCTCCTCTATTATCTCTGGACATAAGGCCTCCTCTTCTTTCAGCCATTCCATCATCTGCTCATCAAAGGTCTTATCTTGACTTTTCTCTGCCTCCCCCAATAGTTTAGCTTTGTAGGAGATTTGGCTCTTAACGACCTGCTTCATGCTCTATTTTTTCTATGTGTCTTGAGCTTCCACATCCTCCCTCGGATCATCAGAGGATTGTTCTGTTTGTTCATCCATATTGCCACTCATCTCGATATCCATTTCTGTTTGCATCTTCTTTATATTCCTTCTTAGCAAGTCATCTTCTTCTTCTGAATTTCCTTCTCCTCTATCAGTTTTGTTTCCAGCAGGTACTGAGCTTCCGATGATGATCGGGAACCCATTGTTCTTACTCTGTGTCTCACTAGCTTTCTCGCTCATCTTCTCTCCTTTCCAGGCATAATTTCCAAAACTGCCATTGTATACCATAATTTTTAGAAATTTTGCTTTAACCCAAACCCATGACAACAGACATACAATGTTACCTTGACAAGTCTACTTTCATTTAGCCTTTGGCTGACCTTGAATTATGCGTTTAGCCTTTATTTGGAAAGGCCGAATACTACAAACATTGTTCTGAATGTTCTATCCTTCTAGAGCATTTGTGGGACTTCTGCTTATTTGAGCTTAATAACCAACTCATTTAATTAAGGCTAATTCTTGAACTTTCATACCAAAAATCCAAAATACGAAAATTAATATATACAAGGTTCAAGAGCTTATTTGCGATTGCAGCATGTGATCTTTCCCTGATATTTTGCTAAATTGGAAACTTCTTGCTTGACGTAGGCCTTTGTTTTGTGGGAAAATTTCACTTAGCTCCCACAGAACATAGAAGCAATTTGATTGCAGCAAACTCCTACAAGATTATGAAATTTCACCACAACTACTAGGTCAAAATGAAATTTAGTTTTATGGGTAAAAAAACTTGCTTTATTTTTGAAATTCTCTTATTTGTCTTGTGAATGCCTTATCTATCTTGCAATTTCCCTTATTTGTCTTGTGAATGGTTAAAATGTTTTAACTCCCCTTTATTTGTCTTGTAAATTCATTTATTTGTCTTGTGAATGCTTTTATTTATCTTATGAATTATCTTGTTCATCTTGTAAATAGCCAAGATGTTCTTGTTAATAGCTGCTGTTTTTTTTTTTGAATCCCTTTCCAGTCTTGTAAATATATTTATTTGTCTTGCAAATGTCCTTATTTTTTTCTGAAAATGCTCTAATGAGAAAAGTAAAGCAAAAATATTATTATCTTTTCTCTCACTAAACTTAATTTTATTTTGGTCTAAAAGTTGACTGAAATTAAAATTGTTTTCCTAGGTGAAATTTCCCCTTGTTTTATTGTGCTAATTAATTAATTTTCCGTCAGGAATCTTTCCTGGACGCAAAAGGACGTGAACTAATGTTCTGGGTGATTTCCTTTTGTATTTTAACTTCGGGAATCTTACCCGAACACAACATGTCCAGATTGCTTTATGAAACTTCTTTTGTGATTGGGCCTGTTTGATTTTATCTTTTATTTTTTTTCAAAATAATTTTATAAAATTTTTTTTAAAAACAAGTTTTGAAAAAATTAAAAACAAAAAGAAAAACCTGTTTAGAAAGTTGCTTTAAAAAATCTGTTTTTTGAAGTGACATGATGGCAGCGTCTCAGTGATGGCATGGCGGTAGTTGTCAATGATAGTATGGTGTCAATAGTGGATAAGTAGTAACTCCAAAAAATTAAAACAAAAAAATCACCTAAAACCTGTTTTTTTCCGCATTTTAAAAACAACTTTTTGTTTTTTACAAACAACTTATTGAAAATAGTTTTCCAAACAAGTATTTTAGTGTTTTAGCTTTTATAAACAAAAAATAAATTGTTTTTAAAAACAAAATCCAACAAACCCTAGCTATCTTCTGTGCAACCTAATTCTTACTCTTTTCTTTTTGCGTACCGGTATTTCCTTCAGCTTTCATTTATTTTAATATAGCATATATTACCCTTAATCTGTAATATAAAATCCAGTTGACTTTTAAAAAAATTAAGAAATTTAAATAAATTATTTTAAATTATTAATATTTATCATTTTTATACTAAACTAGTTTATTTGACTTATAAACTAATATATAATCTAAAAATATACAATATATGCTATAATTACATTATGTATTTAGCTTCATTAATATCTTTAAAAAAGTCAATTGAATCTTATATTAAAAACTTGAGGGAGTATAATTTTTAACCATATGCTAACAAAACCAAGAGTGGCGTCGGATTATAAAAAATTTGTAGGGAAGACTTGTATTTTCTAATTTTTTTTTATTTGACTTGGACCTGTGTTTTTTAATGGTGCTATGTATAATGGGAGAGGGTGTCTTCATTGACTTAATGATGTTCAGTGGCCTATCTCTCCAATAAATAATGCTAAAGACAAGAAACTGACTCAGCCTTCAACTACTTCGCGTGGGAAAGTTTCTTTTCCCTTCCCATGCTTTTCCTTCCCCTTTCTTTTTTATAATTCTTTTATAAAAGTACTAAGTTGGCAAATGTTTATTTAAAAAATAAACTATTTTTGAAAACAAAATCAATCAACCCCTTAAGTTTCTATCTTTATGCATACAAGAGTCAATGCACATGGGGTTGGCTTTCTCATCTTCCACTCTGAACACATCAATATATCAACTTGCAGATCATTAATGGGATCCGGTAGGCTCCATTATCGTATGCCATTGCCGAAAAGTCAAAGAAAGGAGACATGGGAATGAGCTGAGATCTCATTTTCTTCCTTGTTCCTTCCATGCCCCTTTCCCCACAACTGCTTCCAATTACTCCTTTATGCTCTTAATATAAGATATAACTGATTTTTTTTAAGAGATTAAAGAAGTTAAATAAATGACTTAATCATACATTACAAAAAAAATGTGATTTAATAGTTGTTAAAAATGTGTATTTGTAGTGGTTTACACCGTTATATACAATATTAGTAGCGGTTAACAAAACCGCTATTAAATCCACTGTTGCAAACGTTTTTGTAGCAGCTACATAGGACCGCTACTCATGTCAATAAATCACTACTAACTTTGTAGCGGTTTCATACAATCGCTACAATATTCAACAGTGTTTTCATTCTTTATAGCGGTATTATAACCGCTACAAATATTGGACCCCGTGGCAGAAAATGAAAAAAATGAAAAAAATGAAAATTTTTTCATGTTTCTAGTGGTTACAAAACCACTACTAAATTGAAAAGGAGAAAGGTGCTAAAAATTAGTAGCGGTTTGATAACAGCTACTAATATCATATGAAATTTTAAATTTTGCGCCAGAAATTTAATTCCTTTTTGTTTTTAAATTTGTAGTTGTTCTTGTTCTTAAAACCGCTACAAAGTTTGGTTCGATAACCGCTACTAATATCATATGAAATTTCAAATTTGGTGCCAGAAATTGAATTCCTTTTTGTTTTTAAATTTGTAGCGGTTGTTGTTCTTAAAACTGCTACAAAGTTTTTGTGAAATTTTAAAAAACAAGATACAATTATCTGTCTCAATTTTTATAATATGGTATCGAATAATTTATTATTTCAGTAGTTTAGCTGATAATAGTTACTATCTAAAAAGAATTATTTCATTAAATTGGTATACTATAAACTATATTTTGATATTATTATTGAGAATATGTAGGTAATAATAAATTTTTATATTGTTTGCTACAATGTGATTATCATTATGTAAGGAAAAAAGGAAACGGTGAGAAAAGGTCCTTCAATATCTGTAAAAAAGGAACATAGTGAGAATAAATATTATGCGAGGGAAACAATTATTGAAATAAAAAAATAAAATTTTTTTTATCATATTTGATTACATTGTTTAGCTTCTCAGCTCTTGGAAAAATATTTGTAAATGAGAGAAAACAAAAGAGAGGAAGGGTTGAAAGAAATGGGAGAGTGTTTGAAATGAGGTGTGGTGGGGGTATTTATAGGGATCTGCGTAGCACTTGTAGCGGTTAGAGTGACATGTGTTATAGTGGTTTATGTTTGTAGCGGTTGGTGTGACGTCTTTGTAGCGGTTTGTAAATTGGTAGCAGTTTTATTTGAATTTGTAGCAGTTAATAATATCCTGAATTTTTTTAAAAAAATTATACATCAAGGATTACAAAAACAAAAGCATAATTTGTTTAATCATTCGTTCTCACCATCCCTACAAAAATTATATGAAGAAATTGTTAGTGTGGTATTATTTTATAAAAAAATTAAATTTAAATGATGTGAACTTAAAAAAACGCACCGAAGTAGAGGTAAATTGTCATCACCTTCAGGGAAGTTTTTGAAACTAATGGGTTGAAATAGCTCACTCTCGTAGGTGATGTTATCGACATCACCCATGTCGTAAAGGTCTTGAGGTTTTAAATGAATAACCATGTGCCAATCCATGTGCTTCTCATCCTCGACATAATAAACCTAGTGTGCCTCTAAGGCAAGAATATACAGCTCATCATCTTAAAGGTCGTAAAGGTCTTGAGGCTTTAAATGAATAACCATGTACCAATCCACATGCTTCTCATCCTCGACATAATAAACCTGGTGTGCCTCTGAGGCAAGAATATACAATTCATTATCTTCAGAATGACCAGTGTAAATTGTCCATTAGAAATTTACCGATGTGATGCCTAAGTCATCAGATGTGAGCCCTTAGGACGTAGTGGTATTTGCCTACAAACACTTGAACATCGTCATAGTGAAACGACCTTAGTAATTAAGTTCTATGACATCAAGAAGCTTTCTATAGTAAGGGATGCCTCCGAAATGCATATTGGCGTCACTGCTGCTCATATAACTCCTTATTCCAAAGGTGTCATAAACACTCAAATTTTGAGTTTGTAATCCTTGATCTCGTGAAACCGTGCAAAACTTGACATTGACATTGTATGCTGTAAACCTTTTTGCATGGTCAAGAGGGCCGATTACGAGAGCTCTGAAATTTAGTGAGTGTGGGTTGTGGTCAGTTAGTATTTTGCATGCAAACCAGCTTGGGAATTCTTTGTGAACCTTTTTGTCAACTTCGGAGGATGTTTGTGTACGGATCCTGAGTTAACGCTTAACATGACTTCTGAATTCCCTGTAATTAATCATGGGCAGGCGATCATGAAATGTAAGTAAAAAATATAACAAAAGATATAGAATAACATATGAGTGTACAATTCTTACTGAAAGAAGGGTTCAACTTGAGTTTAATTAATCAAGACATGTTTATGTTCTTGCAACTTCTCAGTTGCCATTAGTTTGAAGCTCTCAGTTCCTCTAACTGATTTACCAGCACGAGGGATAAATTCTCTTGATATTGGTGCAGGTTCAGGACAAACGTCTACACAAGACGGGCGATTGAAAGCCATCTCAATATAACCTTTAGCTATAGAAACTTCTGGTCACGCCTTATTCCTTACGTAAGATCTCAATTTCCCAAGAAACCTACAAAGTAAAGAAGGGAAAAATGATACTAAATGCTGAAAAGGGCGATTAGCAAACATAGGAACTAACAATGGCACACATATGTTAAATGAGTACCTCTCAATAGGATACATCCATTGATATTGAACTGGGCCAGCAAGCTTTGTTTTATGAATAAGTTGGACTGTAAGGTAAACCATCACAGTGAAAAAGGATGGAGGAAAGATCATCTCCAAATGAAAAAGCATAAGAATGATTTTGGACTACAGCTGATCGAGCTTCTCAACGATCAAAACCTTGGAACACAACTTCCAAAAGAAAGAACAAAGTTCCACAAAAATGATGGATACATTGGGAGGAAGTGCATTCTTTATAGCCAGTAAGAGTAACTGTTGCATAAGAACATGTGAGTCATAACTTTTCAGGCCAGCAACCTTTTGAGCCTGTATGTCAGTACATCGAGAAATGTTGCTTGAATACCCTTGAGGAACTTTTATTTTCTTCAATGTCGTGAGGAAGACTTCCTTGATTGGTTTTGTGATGGTGAATATTGTCGCTTTTTCTAAACTCAAATTCAACATCCTCAAGCTGCTGTAAGATATTTGCATCGGATAAAGTCTGAGGTGGTCCTCTTTTTTTGGTTTCCCATTGAAGCGATTTCGTTTCAATCTAAACTTGCGCCTTCCATCGAGAAACCTCTGATGCCCTATGAAGCACCACTTTCAGCTGTGGGGAAGGCGCACTACGTCAGAGTCAAAATTGCAAGCTGGACACGCTGACCCAGTATGCACATTCCAACCTGATAAGGTTCCAAGGCCAGGAAAGTCACTAATCGTCCACATCAAGACTGCATGCAAGTTGAACAATGTCTTCTCATAAGCGTCGTATGTCTCGATGCCAACATTCCATAGGTCAAGCAATTCCCCAATAAGCAGTTGGAGATATACATCGATGTCATTACCCGGTGCCATTTTTCCTGGAATGACAAAGACAAAATGAAGGAGCTTTGTTTCATACACATCCAGATGGTAAGTTGTAGGGAATTAAGACTATCGGCCAAATATTGTAACTTGTGCTAAGATTCCCAAATGGATTGAAACCATCGGTCGCTAAAGCAAGCCAAACATTTCTGGGGTCAGCCGTAAAAGTTGGAAAGTCGTTGTCAAACTTTTTCCAGGCATCTATATCCTAGGGATGTCTTAACTTACCATCTTCATTCTTATCAACGTCATGCCACCTTATGTGCTCCACTGTTTTGGATGACATAAACAATCTTTGTAGGTATAGTTTCAAAGGGAAGTACCTGAGAATCTTTGCAGGTTTCTTCTTCAGCTTTTTCCCCTTCCGAATTGTCTTGTACCTCAATATATGACATCACTTACAAGTATCCCTGCTGGTATCATCTCCTCAATACAACATACAATTGTTGGGACATGCATCAATTTTTTGATAGTTCAAGCCCAATCTATTAATAATCTTCTTGGCCTCATAGAACGTTGTGGGAATCTCCATGTCGGGGAACTCATCTTGTAATAATTCCAGCAACATTGACTTTCTCTTATGTGTGATTCCACACAAGCACTTGATATGATACAACTTGATCAAGAAAGATAATTTAGAGTATTTTTTACCACCTTGATATAAAGGACGATCTGCTTCATCCATCAAGCTAAAAAAATCCTGTGCTACTTCATTCCTCATAAACACCGGTTCTGAACCCTGAACTTCTTTGTTGAAGTTGTAGTCTTGAAAACCAAAAGCATCACGCATAACATCATTAATTGGATCATCTTCATATACTTGAACTCCTATTTGTGAATTTCGAGGAAGAACATCATCATATCTCATACTGACCTTCTCACCATAAACTCCCCTTTGTACTCCTTCTAAACTAGACAAAACTCGTCCAGTCATTCGGTGGGACACCGTCCGAGACATTTTCGATCAGCTGCTACAGAGGAATCATCCCATCCTTATTCATATTATGGAAGAGATGATACCTCCTGTTCTTCCAGCTATCGCCCATCTTCATTAGAGTATACCTCTTCCGGTTGTCCCGATCTGGAAACCTAAGTTGTAATACAATTGAATAAAAAATAATTAAATAGGACTAATTACAAATGATACAGTTAATAAATATTAATTAACTACAATTAATTACAAAATACATAATATAATTAGATTTTATTAATTACTTGCATTGCCTTCTCCCAAACTAGGTCCTTCGGCCCCTTGGGAACGTTCCTCCACATCCTGAAGTGAAGGGGCAACCATATCTAATTTGAGCCCTGCTCATTCAGGAAGAAGTTGAGCAGGTGACCCCCATTGTCGATGGGCTAGTTTGTGGCCTCATTCCACGAAACAACAACTCATAGTGTCCGGTCTAGGCTGCTCAGACTGGCCATGTCCAGTTCCTGGTGGAAATGTTCCCCTGCTTATCTGTGTAACAACCCAAATTTTATATTCACCGAATATATTGTGATTATTTGGGAAATTCAATAAAATGGTGAATATTTAAGGCCAAAGGAATTAAATATTGAAAATTGATAGGTGAAAGGTGAACAGTGTTTTCAGTGAAATCGCCTGCGAGGTAGTGAGCTTGTCATGTAGTTTTGGAAGACCAAATGATGAGGAAAAATTATGAAAGTTTACAAGATAAAAATAGACATCCCAAGCTTTAATTTGATAGGTGATATGAATCATTTGAAGCTATATGCAAAAATATATGAATTTTTGAAGTTAGCCTAGAAAATCTGGAAAGTCTCTGGAGTAGCGGTAAAAGAAATGAAAATTGGGAATGATATGCTTCTAACTAGCTAAAGTCCATATTTTTCCTTGAAACTAGACTCAATAAGGGTTCCATATCCTTTGGAATTACTCCAAAATGATGTCTACAAATTTAGTTATGCTTTTTCAAATCTAGGGCAGAAAATCTGCCAGAATTGGCACTATTCCGAAAATTGAAAATAAAATGTATTGGAAATTGTGTAAATTGTGGAATAAAGAAAATAGGAAGGGAAATAATTATTTGGCTTATAAAGATGCCAAATGTCATTATCCTATGGTGATGGGATTAATTTATAATTGGTTAAGAAGAGCACATGTCTAATTGCATTAAAACATTGCTTCTTGGACAAAGTAACCATGATTAAGATACAACACTTGAGTATGTAGTTAGATTAGTTGGAAGAGGCAATTTGGTTAGTGGTGAGCATAAGGGGGATGATTTTTGGAGCTAACCAAAGGGAGAGGAAATTAGTTCAATGCTGATGGAAGCCTAATGATACAATTGGAAGAAGATAAGATTAAATGCCAAGTGTCAACCTAAGATGCATTGATGGAAATCAAGGGATTAAAGCAAATGGAGATATTTTATAAAACATTTTCCCTTCCTCTTCCCTTGTCATTTTCGTCCAACACAAGAGAGAGAAGAGAGAGAGAGAGTTCAAGAGCTCTCAAGTTCAAGAGAGAAGGAAGGAGAGAAAACTTTAGGTAAGAGTTGATCTCTTAAGAGTTTCTTGTAATCTTGCTTGGAAATCTTCTCTAAACTCTTCTTCTTTATGGAATCCATGGTTTAGAAGACACATCTTAAACTCAAGGAGAGAGAAGAGGATGTCTAGAGAGAGAAAGTTCAAGAACTTAAGAGGTAACTTCACAAAACTCAAATCCATACTAGTATAATGTAGTTGTTGATGTTTGTTGTTGGATTTAGTGGTTTTTGATTGAGTTTGTAAATTTGGAAAGTGTTAAACCTAAGGGATTATGCTGCCCAAATTTCTTTGAATCATGGTTTGAATGTGTTTAAATGGCTTAATAATGGATTAAAAGTGGAAAAGAGTAAGCTTTAATAGTTAAAACACAAAACTCCAATTTTTCCTTTTTCTTCAAAGTTTTGGCCAACACTGTTCTGGGGGGAAGGAGTTAGATTTTTAGCAATTTTATGATTCCATTGGATTCATGAGGCAAAAATAAGTGGGGTTACAATTGGTCACTTTTTTGGAAAAGCCCGCAAAAGTATAATTACAAAAACGCCCCTAAAACCCTAAAACGGGACTATCAAGGGCAATTTCATAATTTGACACTGAATTTGGTAATTTTGAACTCGGAAATGGATTCCTTGGGCCAAAATATATTAGGATAGCCCTAGTCAAAATTTGGCAAAACGTGCTGTCAGGCCGGGTACGGCGGGGCCGAGCAGGGGTCCTGGGGGCATTTTGGTAAAATTTTATCATAGACTAATATAACCACAAGAAACACTATGGAAGAGTCTAAAATGATACTTGGATAGGTTATGACCTATTTCTTGTACATTTAATATTTTAGGACTGAGTTAAAAGCCGGAAGGACACGTTTAACGAGGCACATCAAAAACGGGTTGAAAGAACTTTGAGGTAGGAACATTATCCTTCATACATCTTGCCATAGTTATATGATTGTATGGATGCCATTGTTTGTAAATGCGCTTTATTAATCAATATGAATTGTTTAGAGAGGGGCAGTAGTGCCAGAAGTGCACTTATACTGGGAGTTAGCGAGAGTTCAACGTATATAGATTGTGGGGCTGGGCCCTACACATGTATGTATGATGAAGATGTGTTTATATTGTTAATTAATTAGTGCATACATGGCGCATATCATATTTACTTTTCACATTTTCTATGAACGATAGCATGTTTCTACAGGATTCCTTGGAATCTCACCCTTTTTTTAAAACAAAAATATTAGCGGGTGCCAGTAGGTCGAAAGGCAAAGGCGCAGATACAAAAAAGTGATTGACATGTGTCTCGAGGCAAGGTTAAAGACGGTGGTTATAATTAGTTTATGTTTAAGATATTTTGGGGAATCCCGTATATATTGAAGTTTCTGCTATATTCTGTATTTTGTCTATGAACGACTTTGGGGTTGTAAATGAATACTGTTATCAGTATATATGTACTTTTTTGTATGCCTATGGAATTCTGTCTTTACTATTCTTTGATTATCGAAATGGAAATGGGTGTTAACAATCTCCAAAATTTACCACATACGTTAGATAAATTTAAATTCACATTTAACAGGTTGAATTTAAATATTTAATTTATTAAATAAAAATATATATTTACCTTAGACCTGCACCTCAAACCCAGTCGACCAGGAAGACGATCGTCCTGGGTTGTTTTGGTCCCACGCGTCCTCCTCATTTAGGAACTACTCCATGTATCTAAGCGGAATCAGGATCTCAAACGCCTTATTCTCCTTGTAGTCACTAACACTGAGCTCAAGTCCCTTTCCCATAACAACCTCAGGCACCTGTGGTGCACTCGCCTCCTGTGGGGCTGTTTGCTGTAGCAGTAGTGGGGCGACTCCTGTGGTTACTATGGGGCCATCTACTATGCTGTGGTCGCCGTCCCGCCGTGCTACCCCCTCCCACTACCCCCTCCCCTGCTGCCGCCACCTTGCAAAATCGATTTAGGAATATTGGGCTCCTTCCCCTTATCCCTCTCTAAAGCCATATCAACTAAAAAAATAAAAAATAAATAAAAATAATAGTCACATTTATATATAAAAATATAATAATAAAAAAAAGCGAAAAAAAATATAACTTTTGTACCTTAAGTGAAAAAAATGTGAAATGCTGTAGTAAAACTCTCAGAGAGATGTCAGAACGCTCAAATCTAAATGAAAAATCTTAGAGAAACCCTCAGGAAACAAAATGGCCAAACAAAACAATTGAAGGCTCGGCTGGTAATTATAGAGCTGAAATTTGTAGCGATTATTCATAAAGCCACTACAACATACCTCGGGCAACAGAACAAGTTGTAGTGGTTATCGGGAACCGCTACAAAGATAAGGGCTCTTGGAGTTTTTTAGCGGTTATTAACCCTAAACTGCTATAAAAGTCGTTAACATTTTGTAGCGGCTATGTAGAACCGCTACAAGAAGGCGACTTTTTGCATTCTGTAACGGTTTATTTCCAAGTAACAGCTACAATATGACCGCCATGATTGTCGCACCTGCTTCACGCCAGCTTGTCGCCACATTTATAGCAGTTTACATGATGTAACCACTATAAAGTGCCACTACAAATTATGGCAAGCAATTGACGCCAAATTTGTAGCGATTTGTTTTTGTTAACCATTGCAAATAATGTTGGCTTACCAGTGTGCCATGTGGCGCGAAGCTTACTGCTACAAATTTGTAGCGGTTTATGTTAAAACTACTGCAAATACTCATATTTGTAGCGGTTATAAGTAACCGCTACAAATTTACCTCTACGAAATATCCTTTTTTTGTAGTGATAATATATGTTGTGTCTCATTCGATTATATATTAGTTTATAAGTCACATAAATTGGTTTGTAGAGAAAAGGAAAAATATAAATACTTCGAAGCAATTTACTTAGTTTCTTTAATATTTTCAAAAAAGTCAGTTATGTCTTATATTTAGAAAATGAAGTAGTAATTAATTATACTATATGAAATAGATGCAGCAATAAGAAATACTAATTCCAACTAAAACTCATTTCTTATACATAGGTTGGCTCGGAGGTATTCTTTCCATCGTTCTTCCCACATGACTTTGACTTATATCCCACAGTCAAGCCAACTTGGCGTAAAGACACCTAGTTTTCCCTGAATATGCTATTATGCTACAACTTCTAACTTTTGCTCCGATGTCATGATTTTTCTTTTTGGAAAAGTAACTGATATTTCTCTAACTTACGTACAAATATGTGATCATAAATAATTTATCCACAAAGCAAATAGTGGAGCCATGAAGAACAGGGCAAGAACAAAGGACATGTTGTGATCATAATAATTATGAATATATATTATACCCTTTTTCTTAATTTAGATTATACGTAACTCTGCATTCATCTAATATCTCCTCTGCGCTTGTTTGTTTAGAGCCTGGCATGTTTAGTTTCATAAATAATTTATCCACAAAGCAAATAATGGAGTTTGGCATGTTTGCACCACATTAGGGAGGCTCTCAGATGTAGGACTTATAACATAAACGTCTCTCACTTTAGGGAGGAGTTTGGTTCTAAAGGTTGTATTTACATCCAAAATAAATAATTCTATGATTAATATACTATTTGGCTCTTATAGTTTACCTTCATTTTAGTTATGGTCCCTATAGTTTTAAATCATAGGTTTTGATCCTTTAAGAACTAAAATAATCTTTTTTTTTTTTATAAAAAATAGGAAAACACGACCTCTTACAAAAAGAAAGGTGAATATTATATGGAAAGGCCACAAATTCAATAACTTGTATGTCACTTGGTTTAAGCAGCCTAAGTCTTAGGTTGAGGAACCTGTATTGAGGAAACCTACATGATCTGTTGCAGAATCAGAAGGTTTATATAATCCTAAATGAAATATATGATGTTGTCTCTATGTGTTAGAAAGGGCGCAGCAAATGTTAAACCTTCCTATCATTTGTAAGAGTTTATGAGAAGACAAATAAATAAATATATGATAAAAATTAAATCACACAAGATACCAGAATTATTAAAGTAGAAAACCCCTCAACTGAAGGGTAAAAATCACAAGTCGTTCAAACAAACAAAAAATTGATCCACCATGATCAAAACAAGGTACAAGCGAGTCTTAACCACATGTAGAGGTGGGAAAAAAGGGGTTAGCCCTTCATGGGCTAGGGCCTAAAAGGGTTGGTTCATTTAGGCTTGATTCCCGTAAAATGTCCCTATTTTAAAGCCCGGCCGGCCTATTTACTCACAGGCTTGGGCCGCCTTGCGAGCTTCAACCACATTTAACAAAAAAATTATTTTTTCTATTTTCCTAAAACAATTAAATTAAAACACTAAAATTTTTAATTTAAGACAAATATTTTTAAAGTATTAAATGTTTTATCTTTTTGGATAAATAGAATAAGTAACAATTTGCCTTAAAATAAAATTCTTCATGAGATAGAGACTCTATTTTCTTATTTTTCAACATGTATTATTAGTTTCTCTTTTTAATATATTTTGCAACTTGCATAATATTCGGACCTCTTCAAATATAATTAAAAAAATATTCTCTTTTTCTACCTTCCTTACATCAATAAAAAAAAATGATTCTTTCAATATTTCATAAGGAAACATTTCTTTGTAGAAATATTAAGAACCAAATGAAAGATTCTTAAAACTTGAGTGATTTTTTTTAAAAAAAATAATTAGAAGACTTTTAACTAATTATGATGTCATCAACAAGCTTCTCTTAGCTTTTTAATAAGAATATAGTCAATTTTTTCCTTTAAAAACATTCTAATAGCAACACTATATGATTTGAAAAACATTTAAAATTTTAAAAAATCATTACCCTTAAAGAAAAAGTCAACTTATAGTCATAGCCATTTAATAATTTTTTTTGAAAAAAATTGCCAGGCTTAAATGGGCTGGTTCTACAAAGCTAGCCCTTTTAGACTCCACTCCTTCTAGAGTCTTTAAATCATAAGCCCGACCATTCACTTAAACAAGTCAGTCCGCCAAGCTCAGCCTGATTTTTTGGTTCTAACCACATGCACAAACACGTGCAATAACCTAATCAAACAACCAAGGCTACAAGTTTTGAATAAAGAACAAAGCAGCTGAAAATACTAAAAACATGCGGATGACTACAAATACATTTTCTCTCACAATAGGGCTCCAATTGACGATCGTACCATTGAAAACAATGAACCATATGTTCTACATTTGTTGACCAAATTTCAACTCAACGGTTAACCAGTGCACATATTTTAATTTACCGATACAGACATGTGAAGCTACGTTTTTCGTTTTCTCTCTTCTTTTCTTGATGGCTAAAACATTAGACTTCTCTGACCTCTCTAGTAGCCTAGTTGGCTTGGCAGGCCTCTCTACCAAAAACCTAATATACTCTGTCTTCATTTAAATATATGAGACACAACCTCAAGTTAGAAAACTTCGAGAGAATATTTTTTTCCCAAAAAACAAATATCAGAAAGCTTTCCTTTTTTTTCATTTTCTCTCACTCTTTTCCTTCTTTGCTTTTTTCAATTCTTTTCTTTTTCTTTTCTTTTCATAAAATAGGAAATATATAAAATTTGGACATTTCTCCACATAGGGAGGGAGCCCAAAACCTAACACTATGAGACTTCTCAATATGTTGATGCTTATCCATATATAACTCCTTTGATTGTTGAAACTTTCTCCTTACTGGTTTTGCTAGCTCCAAAGTTTACATGTCAATTATGTTTGGTTTTTTTTTTATAAGCTCAATTATGTTTGCTTTAATTATTGATATTTCACCAATTGTGATCTATAGTTCTTCGTCACTCCTATAGGCTAAGGCTAATTGATGTTTAATTAATTGGTTCTTTCTTCTTAGTTGCATACTTTATCACAAATTTAACAAATTAGGAGTTGAATTAAACTTTATATGAAGAGTGTCAACACCCGTTTTCATTTCGATATTCATAGAGTAATAGAGACCAAGTTCCACAGGCATACAGAAAAGTACATATATATTGATAAAAGTATTTGTTTACAGTCCAAAGTTAAGATATAAAAGGTGACAATATTTACAACATAAGCTATCTATAACCACAGATTTTAACTTCGCCTCAAGACACGTGCCAGTCACTTTCCTTTATCCACGTCCTTGCCTTTTGATCCACTAGCACCCGCTGAGATGTTTGATTTAGAAAAAGGGGTGAGATTCCAAGGAATCTCAGTAGAAACATACGATCAACACATAAAATGCGAAAATTAAATATGCAATGCATCGTATCTAGTAAAATGAAAAATCATATCATTCGTGTGTGTACACAAAATTAAGGGCCAACTAACCCGCTGAAACCCCTACATGTACCTCAGCTGAGTTCTTGACTACAGCTAGGTAAGACTAGTGTACTTCAGCTAGGTCCTAGACTAATGTGCCTCCAGCACGTGTTCAGATCACAAAATACAATAACACGCATCATACAAATAGTCACATAGTATATGAGAGATAGTAGTTCCTACCTTAACCTTTTTCTTGTCTCAAAGGATCTGCCTCGTAAACGTGTCAACTATAGGCGTTCAATTCGGTCCTAAAACATCAAATATACAATAAATAGGTTATAACCTATCCAAGTATCATTTTAGACACTTCCATAATGTTTCTTGTGGTTATATTAGCCTATGGTGAAAATTTACCAAAATGCCCCCGGGACCCCAGCCCGACCCCGCCGTACCCGGCCCAATGGCATGTTTTCCCAAATTTTTGACTAGGGCTATCCTGACGTATTTTCATCCAAGGAATCCATTTCCAGACTCAAAATTACCAAATTCAATGTCAAATTATGAAATATCCCTTGGCAGCCCTACTTTTAGGGTTTTAGGGGCTTTTCCATAATTATGCTTTCTCGGCCTTTTCTGAAAAAGTGCCCAACTGTAACCCCACCTATTATTGCCCACTGAATCCAATGGAGTCATCAAATCATTGAAAATCCAACTCTAAGACCCTCAAACATCCCTGGCCGAAATTATGGTGTTTTCCGGGAAAAATCGAGGTTTTACGATTTCGGCTCCGTAAACGCGTTCCTTTATACTCCTAACCACTTTATTAACCATCTAATTGAGTTATAACAACCATTTGAACTAAAATTGAGCAGCATAACCCTTAGGCACACACTTTTCCAAATTTTAAAACCAATGGCAATTCGGCGAAATTTCACCGATTAAATTGCCCACAGCAACCAGAATAGTTAATATACGAAGGTTTGGAAGTTACCTCAAGCTCCCACAAGCT
Source organism: Inga leiocalycina (assembly GCA_963242795.1). Classification (NCBI taxonomy): domain Eukaryota; kingdom Viridiplantae; phylum Streptophyta; class Magnoliopsida; order Fabales; family Fabaceae; genus Inga; species Inga leiocalycina. Next base: position 69,150,644 of record OY725325.1, read on the forward strand.
TTTCCCAAAAATGGATGAAACCCTAAACTTTAGAGAACAGATTTTTGAGCCTCCAAACCCTAAAGAACAAAGAGGAGTAGCTTAGAGTAGGAGTTATACGCGTTAGGAGCTAAATCGTCGGAGAAATCGGCATACCTTGTGATTTTTCTTCTCTTTCTCTCTCTAAACTCTCTCAACTTTCTCTCTCTTAGTTCAGGTATGTTGCAGCACGAAAATGGGCTGAAGAGGATGATGATATATTTATTTATCATATATTTTGCAATATTTTATTTATTTGTTTTATTTTCCAAAATTTCAAAAATGAACTTATGTACATATAACCATGCTCATTAAGCCCAATCAATATTTCCTTATTTATGCCACATGTAGGAGACACCTAGGGGTCCCTCCCTATGGTCTCAATTGGCTTCACAATGTGTTCAGGTTACGTATACACATAAAGTTTCAATTTTGGTCAAAATTGCACTTTTTGCTCAAATTTTCCATAAATTCATATTAAATTGACCAAAATATTCTAAATATATTTTTAACCTTTATTTTCCTTAATTAATTGAAATTAACTTCAATTAATTGGAAAGTAATTTATTTTGTGCTATTTTGGCAAAATTACGATTTTGCCATTGCCTTTCTAATCCAATTTCTTTTCTTATTTTTCTTTAGCCAATTTCCATATATTTTTGGACCAAATATTTTTTCTAATATTCCTTCATTTTTGGACCTTAATATTGGGCTTTTTAAATTACCCAAATTAATTCCATAATTATTTTTGCCCAATTTCCCATGAAATTGAATATTTATGAAATTCAAAAATTCCAAATTCATGAAGATTCACCATTTTATTGAATTTTCCAAATAATTACAATGTATTTGGTGAATATAAAATTTGGGGTGTTACAAAGAGCATGTACTTTATGTGATGATCTGATGTTATTTCAATTCTCTTCTTATTTTTGTCTCTTTATAAGAGATATGGTATATCTTAATCAGAATTTATGCTTTTTCGAAGGTAATTTGTGAATCTCATAATCTTTTACCTCACTTATCAATAATAAATTTTTATTTAATGTGCTTTTTAAAAGATGATTTGATTGTTTTTAGCATATTATCTTAGAAAAAAATTACTTCAATATTTTAAAAAACAAAAGTTTATTTTCGTAAATAAAAATAGATTTTATTAAGGAAGAAGAATAAATGCATTAAGAAAAACAAGAACTGGTTGCGTAATAGGTATTGAACAGAGCGAGGTTATCCATCTCTCTTTTTCATTTCTCTCAAAGCTTTGAGGTGAATATTAGGATATAGAATTGGTTATTTTCATCTCTACTTTTCTTTTCTTTTCTTTTTTTAAATTAAAATAACAAGGCGCCTTAATAAAATAAGTTATAATTGTACGGCGCACATTAAGGGAAGACGAGTATTTATGATCGGTTGACTTGATTGGGGAAACAACACGAAGTCGCGAGGGAAGGTGCACGGAAAGAAGAATAGGATCCTAGCAATGCTCGAATTTGCTATAGCAGTATTGGATAGTAGATAGCTATATTAAAAATATTCAAATCCTTTTTATATAGGAGTAATTAAAAAGACAAAAAATACTTATACTGAGTTTTTTATATCTATTATATAAAGTTCTCCTATCACACATAATCATGTTTAGATTTTTAAAAAAAAAATGAAAGAAATTGTTTAAAATTAATTATAAAAATTACTAATTAAAGTAGTATAGTTTTAGTAACCATAAGAATAATGGAAGTGAATTCTGAAGTCTCCCGGGGGTGAATTCTTATTCATGGTTCTTCTCCCAATTTCCTCGAAGCTCTCTCCCTCTTTCTCACTACTTTTACAGATTTGTATCTGTACTCATCAATCAATATAACAATAACAACTATCCATTATCAATTTTTCATACATACACAATGTTCATTTGCATATAACTTATCTAAACGTTTTGTTTCTTGTATACAACCCATTAATATTTGGAATATTTTATATAGGTATTCTTTCAGAAATTTTAATTTTAATTTTAATTTTTTTGCAAATTAATGATCCCCTTCGATTGAAGTTACTTAATTAGTCTGTTACGTTCTTTACTGATGCATGCAAAAAACAAAAAACAAAAAAAAAACAAAAAAGTCTCTTAATTCATTTATATTTTCTTGGTTTATTTTTAAATCAACTTGCAGATTCAGATTTTTAGGGTCATACACTTGTCCTTTCTTCCTCTTTTATAGATCACGCGTTCTTGTTTTGTTTGACAACACTCATTAAATTCACAAGTCACCCATCAATCATTCAAATGAAAACCAACGAAATTCTTGGTGTTTGCTGCAACTTGTAAAGATAAAGGGGGAAATGACACATAGGTCCCAAATAACAGAAAAAATACCATAAAATTGAAATTCCTTTGAAAAGTCAATGGTCAGAAAAGTCCCTAATTCCCAATGTCCGTTTACACAATTACTCCCCATTGAAATAACTACAGAAAAGGCACAGGAGGAGAGGAGGGAAGGCACACTTTTGTGATTAAGGAGAGGAGCAATGTCAAAAATGGAGGTGCAACATTGAAGGGATAAAGCATGGTGTTAATGTCGTTGGGAACATCTTCTGCATCCTCCATCTACGGGTAGCGAGGTATAGCAGCGAACTGGATTTTTTTTTTCTATGTGAAAGTTGGTTGGATTAAGATTGAGGGGTTGGTAAAAGGTTGGAGCTCGGGCTCAATAATGGAGTAAGTGGTAGGTGGTAGACAAGAAATGTTAAGAATTTGCTACACATATGATATTGACCATTGAAGTTTGGGTTTCACCTTGGATAGGTTGTGTTTATGTTAGAGTGCTCTGTTTTTGGGGCAAGGTTACAAAGGAACTGTTGTGTTTTAAGTGGGAATGGTGAATGTAATTTTGGTTCTTTGCTATGAAAACGCTGAAATGAAAACAAGAAAGTGTTGTAAATTTGTGCAGTTGTAGTTGTTACTATGGCAGTTGTAGTTGTTAATACAGAACCTGTGTTGTGCTCTGTTTTTGGGGAAGCAAATTAACAGAGGTATGGCCTTGTTTTAAGTGGGTCTGATTGAATGTGAGTATGGTTTGTGTTATTAGAAAATGCTGATATGATGATAAAAAAGTGTTGTGAAAGTGTTGTAAACATAATTAGTTGTGAACATAATTTAATAAGTTGTAAACATAACTAAACATATTGTAAACATAACTGAAGATGTTGTAAACACTACACAGAGTAGTTAACTTTTCCCATCTTCAATGTTTAGCATATTTACATGTGGCCACATGCTTAGATGTTGTTAAAATGACTCATCCTGTTGTAAACTAAGCGTTAGCAGTTGTGAACAATGCCATCCATAGAGTTAAACTTGCTATGGACCAAGATCTTTTCCTAGTGCAATGGCAGAAATAAGTTGTAAAATTAACTTCAGAAATTGAAAAAATAACTTAAGATGTTGTTAAAACTACACAAAGTAGTGGACAATCCCATTTTTTGTGTTAATCGTAGTTTCATGTGGACACGTGCTTAGTCGTTGTTAAAATGACTGATCATATTGTAAAAAAAGCATTCACTATTGTAAACAACGCAACTTGCTATGGTCATCATATATAAGAATACAGTTGTTAAAATGACTTTCAGTACTGTGAAAACATGCATATTGAGTTGTAAACCAAAAAAAATGGTGTGGTCACCTTGGTGTGTAAAGATGTTGTTTCCTTGACATGTTAAACAACTTGAAAAATGACTAAACATGTTATAAACATACACATAACGTGTTGTCAAAGTCCGCACTTGGCAAACTTGAAAGTAAATCATTCCATAATTACATGTTGTGAAAATAACTGATTATGTTGCCAAAATAACTCATGATGTTGTTAAATGTCTCATTACATGAGTACTACATCAGTGCATTTTCTGCAACAAGGCATTCCTACAAAATATCAATAGATGTACACAACAACTAGCATGTACTACAAAATAACATTTCAAATGCTACATGTCTTTCTTCCTCTTCATTTGTTGGTTGCCAGCAAAAATGGACAGCACACCTCTGTTTGCTTCCCCAAAAACAGAGCACAACACAGGTTCTGTATTAACAACTACAACTGCACAAATTTACAACACTTTCTTGTTTTCATTTCAGCATTTTCACAGGAAAGAACCACAATTACATTCACCATTCCCATTTAAAACACAACAGTTTCTCTGTAACCTTGCCCCAAAAAGAGAGCACTCTAACATAAACACAACCCACCTAAGGTGAAACCCAAACTTCAATGGTCAAGATCATATATGTAGCAAATTCTTAGCATTTCTTGTCTACTACCTACCACTTACTCCATTATTGAGCCCAAACTCCAACCTTTTACCAACCCCTCAATCTCAATCCAACCAACTTTCACAAAAAAAAAAAATCCAGTTCATTGTTGTACCTCGCTAACTGTAGATGGAGGATGCAGAAGAAGACGTTCCCAACGACATTAACACGACGCTTTATCCCTTAAATGTTACACCTCCATTTTTTACCTTGCTCCTCTCCTTAATCACAAAAGCGTGCCTTCCCTCCTCTCCTCCTATGCATTTTCTGTAGTTATTTCATTGTGGGGTAATTGTGTAAATGGACATTGGGAATTATGGTCAGAAAAGTCCCTAGGGACTTTTTTGACCATTGACTTTTCAAAGGGACTTTTATGATATTTTTTCTATTGCTTGGGACCTAGGTGTCATTTTCCCAAGATAAAGTGGGTCGACGACTTTTTATAGAATCACCACTGAAAGTGGTAGCCGAAGTTTGTTGTTGTTGTTATTATTAATGAATTGTTAGTCATTGACAATTAGTAAGCACACATGAGAAAACTTTGCCAATTAATCATCTCAAATTATTTGAGACACTATGAGGTGTAAACACTAGAGGGTGAGAAAAGCAAACACCACACGCATTTACCTCTTCACAAGTTTTCTTGGATGATGCTAAAATCTATTAGTAGAACATTTTCACCTAATTAGAGGGGTGAATTGGGTGTTATTAAAAATTTAAACATCAATAAAAGCTAAATAAAGAGAGGAGAGTAGAAGAATATCACCGAAGGAGGACACAGGAGATTTATGCTAGTTCAATCTAATCTACTTGACCTACGTCCAATCCCCAAAAGGCCTTTATGAGATTTCTACTATCTTTCCAAGATTCACCGAGCTCTTAGTGCCTTTGTACAAGCCAATTTTTCTTCAAATAACAACAACTTCCCCTTACACTTTGTAATCAATGCCCACTTAGGTCCCACTACCTTTAATATCTCAGTCAAAGTAAATGTTTAAGTATTATCTCTCAGAAGAGTATATAAATGATCACTAAAGTACAAATTCATACTGAGATTGAGCTTTGAAATTTAGCAAATGAATGTAACAGTAAATGCACAGTGTTGGTTGTTTCTCTGTCTTCAATGCTCTTTTATTTATAGTGTGAGAATGTTTGAAGATCGTTGCTCATTGATTGTAGCCATTAAAGTGTATAGTATTTGCTTATAGCCGTTGAGAATGTCAGATAATTCTTTGTCTTTGGATTTAGCCATTGCAAGCAAAGAGAATATGAAGTGTTTGAACTTTGGTGTATTTAATGTTCCAACACAAAAGTGATTTTTTCTAATCTTGATTTAATCGTTGACTAACCACTTACAATATGATTAAGCACTAGTAGAATAAAGTGTCAGACCAATTAGAAGCAATTAAAACAATATTAGGATAGATTTGAATAAGTATCAATATATACGATACGATGCACTATTTTCTGAAAATGCATTACTCAAGTGGTGACTTGAGTTATCTTCACTTAGTTGGTGTGAAAACAAAATAGATCACTAGATGGTTCGCTGTGGAGATATGGTAGTGATGAACACATCACTTGAGTGGCCACTATAATGATTTGTTTATCACTGCTAGTAAGCATTATGGTAATGAGTTAATTTTTATAGAACCATTTCATCACTATTCTAGTGAAGGAAATAGAAACTAGATTAAGCAGTAGAGTAGAAGCGCGTATCAGTAAAGTCGGATCCGGGTTTGGGGCCCACGCAAGGATTAGACTACAAGAGCCTAATCAGTGTTTGCACAGCAGTGCACCAGAACAAGCAAGATGGTAGATAAGAGGAGATTGCCAGAAAGCTCAATGGCAGGGGTGGTTTACAATGCTAGAGGCACACGCTATTTATAGTGATCAGAGTGACCACTAATTAGGTAGTGTGTGCACTCCTTTCTTGCCCTCCAAGTTGGTGAATTAATTCAATTGATTCTAAATCGATTCCTCAATCATGGAGATTTGTTTCTTAATCATGATCTCACAATTAATCCCCAACTTATTTTCCAAGCAACAATCTTATGTTGATTGATTACTTATTTGATAAGGCAACTTATGCCCTTAATCAAATAGTCCAACCTATTAAGGGCGGACTTGGACCCAAAGTCCAATATTTCCCACTCGCACTTGATGGGCCACCTATCATGCAACTACATCTTCTTCTTGTTTCATACTTGGTGTCTGCCGTGACTACATGGGCACAGCATCTTCAGAACCTTTGGTGCTTGTGACACTAGAAATCCTTGATATCGGATCAGCATCCAAGGACACCCTTTGTGAACCTGTAAATTGTTGCCTCATATGCCCTAGGTCTGTCCATACACTCAACTCATGGCATATCTGATCCCTCTTAAGTCATAGTTTCTCTTGTTTCTGAACTTGACCCAGATTGCCTACTATACGCGTAGTATCCACACTTACTGGTTTTTCTCATAAATTGTAAGGGACATGTCACAGATGCCACCGCAAAAAAGGTGTACTTTAAGATAGACCTTCCTTTTTGACTAGAAACATCGATCTTTCCCGACTTGGTCGCTTTCCTAGCTTTTAGTTGTCTGATAGAATCGTACGTGATCATAAAGCTTCAGCCAAAGTAGTTGGCCCTAAGTCAGGCTTTCAGGATGCCTGCCTAAGTCCTGAGGGCATCGTTTGAAGGATTTCTCCTTTCTGGGACTCACACGGCAGTGAACCAGGGATCTGTCACCTACGTCCCATATTACAGTCATTCTCTCAAGCACATGCAGTATGAATTGCATGCTACGGTGATTTTGCAATGGTGTATGTCGATTTTACCTTTATCTTTCACTATACAGACTTTAGTTCAAACGTACTCAACATTGGAACCAGAACTTCCCTTTTACAATCATTCCCCTTTTTGGAACCTCATTTGTAAACGAGAGTCGTTTGCCTGGCTACAGGTCTGATGATACATCCTTTGTAATCATGCATCGATCCATGACGTATGTATACATGCAGATCTCATCTCAGTTCAACTGAGGTGACTCAAGCGTAAAGATCTTCCTTACCCATCTCATGGTGATCATTTGCTCGTCTTATCATCCTACGCCCCTACAAATCTGGGAAGATGGTTGTTCGTGTGAGCGAACCAACCTTCCTGACCTGTACGACATACTGAATTGCATACCTCGTGCCTATGCATTAATATATACACAATATACTTGAAAAAACTGAAAAATCATTTTATTACAACGTTCAATACATTACATTCTACGCATGCCCAAAGCATTTACATGTTTAACAAAAGGGTTTCTAGCAATAGGCTTTGTAAGGGGATCAGCTAACATCTTATGAGTAGAAAGGTATTGAACGGTCACTTGTTTTTTAGTGATCATGTCTCTTACAAAATGATATTTAATGTCTATGTGCTTTGTCCTATTGTGATTCTTAGGGTCCTTAGCATAGGCTATTGCGGCTTGACTATCGCAATGTATCAGAATAGGACCCTCCTTTCTGCCTTTCATTCCTAGACGTTCTAGAAATCTCTTAAGCCATACAGCTTCTTGAACAGCGACAGAACAAGCTATGTATTCAGATTCCATGGATGACAGAGCCACACAGGTCTGTTTCTTGCTGCTCCAGGAAATTGCTCCATTGTTTAAGAGGTACGCGTATCCTGAGGTGGAGTGTCGTTCATCTATATCTCCCGCCCGGTCGGCGTCAGAGTATCCTATTAGATACATATCTCTACCTTGGTAACATAGCTCATAATCCATGGTTCCCTTCAGGTACCTCATAATTCTTTTCACAGCTTCCCAATGCTTTATTCCAGGGTTGGATTGAAACCGGCTCACAAGTCCGACTGCGAAGCATATGTCTGGTCTAGTATAGAGCATAGCATACATCAAGCTTCCAACTGCACTTGAGTATGGGACTTTTTTTATGCGCTTTATTTCAGATTCTTCCATAGGACACATGTCCGTGCTGAGGTGGTGTCCTTTAACCACAGGGGTATCCATAGGCTTGCAGTCTCTCATATTGAATCGTTCTAAGATCTTTGCTATGTATGCCTTTTGTGACAAGGATAGCAATCTTTTTGAACGATTCCTCTTTATCTTGACTCCCAAGATATATTTTGCTTCGCCCATATCGAGAAGTATTCTATTTCTTCTCTCGGCGACCTCACTTTGTTGAGGAGTGCTAGGGATGGTCAATACTCGGTTAAGTATAAATGTCGCAGTCAACAGTGTATCGCCCTAATATGAAATTGGTAGTTCAGCTTGTGACATCATTGACCTAACCATATCGAGAAGTGTTCTATTTCTTCTCTTGGCGACCTCACTTTGTTGAGGAATGCTAGGGATGGTCAATTGTCTAAAAATCCCTTTTTCATCACAGAGCGTTTTGAACTGTTCTGAGAGATACTCTCGACCTCTATCAATTCTCAAGGCTTTAACCTTACAATTTAGTTGATTTTCAACTAGATTAAGGTACTTCCTGAAGCATTCTAAAGCTTTAGACTTGTGAGAGATCAAGTATACATGTCCATATCGCGAAAAATCATCGATAAATGTAATGAAGTACCACGATCCATGTCGTGCCCTCACACTCATAGGTCCGCAGATATCCGAGTGTATCAGTTTAAGAGGATGTTCTACTCTGGTTGCCTTTCCGAAGGGTTTCCTTATGCTTTTGCCAGCAAGGCAATGCTCACATAGAGACATTTCCCTTTTCAACACTTGTCCTAGCAATCCTTCATTTGCTAATTTGGTCATACATTCTTGACCAATGTGTCCTAATCTGACGTGCCATGTGTCGTAATTATCATTAGATGAAATCGCATATCATTGACTAGAATTAAAATCATAATTCATTAAAACAAAGAAACCATCCGAAATACAACCAAATCCGAAATAATAGGTCCCAATTGAAATGTCAACAACTTGATCATGAAAGTTAACATTAAAACTAAATTTAACTAAAGAAATAATAGACACTAGGTTTCGTCGGATCTCCGGAGCGTAGAGGACATCTTGCAAAATTAGGGTTCGCCCGCCTTGTAAAGTCAATTTACAGGTGCCGATCCCTTTGAGTTCTACCATTGCATTGTTCCTAACATAAAGCCATCTGCTTCTAGCTGGTAGCCTGCGAAACTCCATAAAGTTCCCACGATCTCTGCTCACATGGTCTGTGGCCCCTGAGTCTACAACCCACACAGGATTAGCCTCAGCTATAAAGGCAGTACTAGAAACAAAAGAAAAATGAGAAGGGTTTTCACATAGTACCTTATTCTTCTTAGGGCAATCTTTTGCAAAATTGCCTTTCTTTTTGCAAGAGTAGCACTTGACCTTGGAAAGGTCTCGCTTCTTTGCAGGTTTCTTGTTCTTCTTAAAGGCATTCTTATCCTTCTTTGCCCCTGGGTTCCCCTTCCTCTTTTAGGGTCCCTTGCCTTTATTGGGCTTTCGCTTCTGGGATGAAGCTCCTTTTTCTTCAGTTAAGAGTGCTTGACCATTGGTCTTTGCACCGTACATACGGTCATCCTCCAATTGGATGTGACGAGCAACGTCAGCAAAAGTCTTGATGGTGTTGTTGTAAGTTATGGTGTGCTTCATGTGATCCCAGCTTGCAGGGAGCGAACTCACAACAGCTTGCACTTGCTGTGCTTCAGAAAGGGTTCCTCTTGCCTCGATAAGTTCCCTTATCATATTCTACATTTTCCTCAAATGCTGCCTTATGGTAGTGTTTGGACCCAGCTTATAATTGTCAAGCTTGACAGTGATTCTCCTGAGTCTTGCATCAGAAGTACCATCAAACTCTTCTTTCAGCGCTGTCCACGTGGCAGAGGCAGTGACATGTCCTTCAAATTGACATATCACATCGTCGGTCATTGCCGCAAGAATTGTGATCCGAGCGATGGTATCCTTTCTTTTCCAGGTTGCAAAAGCATCCTGTTCCCTTCATGGTGCGTTAGCATCGGGTTACGGAAGCACATTGGTCAAGACGTCCATAACATCTTGTTCCTCCAAGACATACGAGATCTTACGGCGCCACATGCCGAAGTTCTCACCATGCAGCTTGTCTCATCTAACGAGATCAGCAACAAAAGTCTTGCTTCTCATTTGAGCCATTTTTTCTGTCACATAGACATGCATTTTCATTAGGTATGCAATTTTCTTTGAGACACTATCTCTTTGTTTAAGTAAGAGTAGAAATTAATAGAATGAGAGTTTGCTAGCTTCGTGTTCAGAAATCAACTAGGTTGACCCCCATCCCACTCATTCTAGTTTACCGCTCATTTTTCTTAATTTCTATTCATATTTAAACATGTCCGCATGATTTTTTTTTTCAAAAAAAAAAACAAATCCAGAAAAGGAAAAAAAGATATGCTCCCACTCAAATAAAGCATCATAAGAAAATAGAATAAATAATTCTAAAAACAATTTATTCATTAAGCAATAATTCCATGAAAGATTCATATAAGTTGCAATGAAAACAAATTCAAAAACAAGCAAACTATAACATAGATAATCAAGTTTCAATAACGAGGTACATCAATGCCAAAATCTAGAAAGGTTTTCCTAGCCTTAGCTCTATGAGCTCCTTTATCCATATTGTCTATGCCTCTCTTGAAAACGTCTTTTCAAAATCCTTGGCCATGGAGATGACCCCTCTTTGTCACTTGCTCACGGTATTCCACCATAGCTTTGATGTAGAACTCAGCCTCACTAGCATTAGTGACTTGTCTACCATATCCACAAATGACCCCATAGACGCTTTTGATTTGAACATATCTATCAACGTCTTTTTCAACAAGAGATTTGATTAGAGCACTAGTTCTTGGTCTATCGACCTCCTCCTCTTTGAACTTATCGAATTTGAACTTTGCTTTCTCTTCTTGCTTCACCTCGTCAGGTGTGTTGGAGTCTTGTAGTGACAAAGGGGGACCCTTCTTGTTGGTGCTACCAACTCCACTTGAGGTCTTTACCTCTTGTTCATCATCAGAAGCTGGAGAATATTCAGAGGGAGCCTCATCAAAGGATTGGTCAGTGTGTATACTAGCCATATCTGACCAATAATTGTTTATCACAAAGAAAAGCAATTTTCAGAACTTATTTTAAATAGTTTAGGGTCAGAAAACACTCAAAAACGTATATAAAATATTCTGAATAATTTCCAAAAATAGAAAAATAATATATCAATGTGAAGAACATGAATTTACAAATTTTTAGGGCAAAAAACATTCCAAAAATACCCATGCACGCGCCCCCACGAGCCATCAGAAGTTTTCTGGTTTAAAAAATTCATTTAAAAATAGGAAACTGGGGAGTTCCACTTTCGGGTAGTGGCGCATGTCACTCACGCGCCGCCATAGAGACCGTATTTTGACACGGTGTCAAAACCACTGAACTTGTCTCGGTTCACTGAGTCCGATGATGTCCTATATTGGCCCATTTGGCCTTGGGGTAGGTCTCACGCGCCACATAGGTGCACTGTCAAGGGAGAGAAAAGAAAGATCAATTTTTTAAATGAATAAAAAAAAAATTTTTTTTGGAAATCGGGTTGGGCCGGTCCGGGTAGGTTGAACCGGCCCAATGGCCTTTGAATCGGGTTTCGGGTTGCCCGACCAGAAACGCTGTGTTTCAGTGATTTGAAACGCAGCCCCCACTGGCCGAAACGATGCCGTTTTGGCCAGCGTTAAACGGTGAAACGGCGCGTTTTGGGGTTTTGGCCAAAACGACGCCATTTTGGCCCCCTCCCCCCTTCTTCAAAGTGAAACGGCGCGTTTTGGGGTTTTGGCCAAAACGGCCCCCTTCTTCAACCTCCAGCCGGGTCGACGTGACTCGACCGGAGCTCAAGCGGGTCTGTCGCGACCCGCCTGTTTCGTTTCCCTTTTTCTCCCTCGTCCGACCTTCGTTCGACGCGATTCCGGTGCCGTTGGAACTGTCTCCTCGAGTACTTCATGTTCATAACCTCTTTTCACACAGAGGCTCACATTTTTGAAGACCTAATTTCTTGAAGCTTGTCGGTGACCGTGGATTCACACAGAAAACACGGTGCTTCTCTTTCTTCTTACGTTTTATGATCTCATGCATTTATTTATATGTTCAAGTTTCTGTTTTTGAACTCATATGTATTCCAGAATCAAAAAACGATAATCACAGAGAAAAAAGAAGAAGAGAGAGAGCATGTGACAATTTTGATCTTTGGAAAAATGAAAAAGACATGCTTCAAGGTATTGGTCATTAAACAGAAGCGAAAACGTAATTGATCATGTGAGTACATGTGAATAACAAAAAGAATTTGCAGAGGAGAGAGAGACAGAGATGAAGAGAGACAGAGCACATGTTCATATATACAAATGCATGCATCATGGACATGCAAATACACAGAGTAGCAGCGGAATAAAGAAAGATATATGAGCATGTGAAAATTTTATATATACATATACGCAGGCGTTGATATATATATATTTTTTTGTTTCTTCGGACATATATGTATATACATGTATATATTTAAAAATGGCAGAACACATGTTGAATACAGCCACAAGAACGAGCAGGCTCTGATGCCAATGAAGGAAATAGAAACCAGATTAAGCAGTAGAGTAGAAGCGCGTACCGGTAAAGTCGGATCCAGGTTTGGGGCCCATGCAAGGATTAGCCTACAAGAGCCTAATCAGGGTTTGCACAGCAGTGCACCAGAACAAGTAAGATGGTAGATAAGAGGAGATTGCCAGAAAGCTCAATGGCAGGGGTGGTTTGCAATGCTAGAGGCACACGCTATTTATAGTGATCAAAGTGACCACTAATTAGGCAGTGTGTGCACTCCTTTCTTGCCCCCCAAGTTGGTGAATTAATTCAATTGATTCTAAATCGATTCCTCAATCATGGAGATTTGTTTCTTAATCATGATCTCACAATTAATCCCCAACTTATTTTCCAAGCAACAATCTTATGTTGATTGATTACTTATTTGATAAGGCAACTTATGCCCTTAATCAAATAGTCCGGCCCATTAAGGGCGGACTTGGACCCAAAGTTCAACATCTAGAAATGAGTTTACAAAATTTTGTCACATCACTCGAATGGTCACTATAGTGATAATTGTCTATCACAACTAATGAGCATTGTAGTGATGGTGATTCTCACAGTAAAATCATTTTTAGCTTCCGTATTTTTTCCAAACCACTTTTTAAATCATTCTTAAGCTTTGTCATCTTCAAAACATAGGATCTAACATTCTCCTCCTTTTTGAATATAACAAAACTTAATCTAAGCTAGTCCTTTTTGAAAATCAGTTTGTAAAACTTGTTAGGATCGCAGAAACCACTGATACTCATCGAAACTCTTCTGATAACCACATAGTCAGTAGAAATAGAGAAAATTGCATATGTAATTTGTTATATCCCACATCGGTTGGAGAGGGTAACAAAAAACACCTTATAAGGGTATAGACACCTCCCTCTCTTGACGTGTTTTAAATACCTACATAAATAAATATTCACTTTTTTATATTGTGTCCTATTTTTGAAATGAATCAAGTCCATGTTATTGGTAGTGTCTTGATTTTCTTAGCTTTTAGCTTATGATTTTAATTTTCTATTTTATAAGAAAAACCCAAAATTGTGTTTACATTTGTCTAGATTAGCTTTATTCTCATATAGGTTCTAGGCACAGTAGTATTTTGCATTTTAGTTTAGATCCATTCCCTCGCATCAATTATCATCTAAATTCAATATTAAAAGAAACCCACTTACTGATCCTTGAGAGAATATCCTAAATTGTCATAAGGGCTCTAGCCACACAACCCTATCAAATTAATATAGACACATATTTGTAAGTTAGTTAGATGAATATCTCAGTTACTTTATTCAGAAAAGAAAAATCACAACATAAGAACAAAATTTGAAAACTGTAGTATATTCAAGGAAGATTAGGAGTCTTTGCGTGACATTGACTTCATTGTGTTGATACAAGTCAAAGTCATGGGGGAAGGAGCATGGAAAGAATACCTCCAAGCTTGCTTACAAGAAATAAGTTATAATTGAATTGGAAGTCCTCGTAGCATTTCTTTAATTAGTTTCACACTCATTTTTCAAAGTCTTTGGTCAATAAAAGCAATAATGTGTTTCCTTTTGTTTCCTATAATATAATATAATATAATTAATTGGAAGGGGTGGTGAGGGAAAGGGGGTATGGAAGGGAGAAAATGGGCTCTCTGCTCATTCTCATGTCTCCTTTTCTTTCACTTTTTGTCAAAGATCACGCGTTTTTAGTTCTTAGGTCGATTACTAGATACTTTTAGAAGTTCCTCATCTTGAAAGATGACTGAACTCAAAATTGGCTACATATAAGTTCTACGAAATTGAAGGAGCTAGGTTGATGTTGATGATTTTATGCATGTTATTTCATGTGTGGTTTCAACAGGAATTGATGAGGATTATGTTGCTTTATTATTATTGTTTCTTGTAATTGATATTAAGAAATTTGTGACAACAATATAGTAAAAGTGTAGCTCCATATTAAATCTTTTTTTTTTAAAATGCACATCGGGCTGCCCACGCCCATTTAAACTCATACAGGTTTAACCTAGCCGATTTGACATGGGCTTTAATGAGCATTTGATGCCCATGCCCATTAAGAAATAAATGGGCGGGCTGCGGCCTGACTTTCAGGCATCCTATCCAACCTATTGCATAGCCCTACTTTCTAGTGATCTCTTGGAAAAAAATCAACTTTGATATATTTTGAAAAAAGATCAATTGTATAAAGTAAATAAAATCATACAACTAACAGTGGTATAGAAGGGTTTAAGAAATGAAGTAATA
Source organism: Inga leiocalycina (assembly GCA_963242795.1). NCBI lineage: Eukaryota > Viridiplantae > Streptophyta > Magnoliopsida > Fabales > Fabaceae > Inga > Inga leiocalycina. The sequence continues at coordinate 69,165,781 of OY725325.1, forward strand.
AAACACCCGTTTATTGAATTGGGTCAAACCAGATTTTGTAATTTTTTTTACTTTAAAAAATGAGCCATGATTTAAATTTTAAACAAAAATATTTTTTTATAAATAACATTTTAACTAGAACTTGGAAAATTCTAAAAGTTCATTCAAAAGTAGGCATCATTGGGGGTTGAGGGCTGAGCCGGTGAGGGAAGGTATGGAAGGAAGCATGTGGACCCTTTTTGGATAATGAAGCCCACCCACTTTAAAGAAATTCAATATTTATGATTTGACATAACAACATTATTCTATTTAGGTAAAGAAAAATAAACGGGAAAGTTTCACTTAGCCCCTTCGTAGCAAATTAATTTCAGTCAACTCCCAAAACTTTTTGAAACTTCACTACACCCTATGGCACTACTACCTGCTATTCCGATGCCTTTAATATCACCACCAACCATTGCCACCACTACCTCCTCTTGCTCCATCCCTGTCGTCACTGCTACTACCTCCTCCTCCACTGTCGCTGCTACTACCTGCCGTCATCGCCGCCACACCACTGCCACGGTCACCTCCACCGCCACAACCATCACTATCAGACGATCCTGGGCTAGGTAGCGTGTCGATTATAATAAGGTAATGCAATGTCTCTTAACTATTTTTTCTACAGAGATTATATTAAAAGAAAAATAGATTTTGTGTGATATTTTAATTTTAAATAATTATTAGAAAAAAATAGGAAAAATCCTATTTAAATACCATTTCAATTGTCAAAACCCACAAAAGTCTCTTATAACTTGAAAAAGACATATAAGGCATTTGGAAGGAATCAGGGATAGTGAAGTTTAAGGCTAACACTACTACAAAAAGGGGATTTAACGTCCCAAATTGGCACTTTTAACGTCCAAAAGCGGGGGGACGTATATGTTAGGGCGTAGTATGTTGTAAGAAAAGACGTCCCAAAAAAATGGGACATCTAAAGTCCCTGACTTTAGACATCCCAATTCTTAATTTGGGACGTTAAAAGGTTAGATTTTTTTATACCATCATTTACATTCTATATTACCCAGTAAATTCAAACTGCAAAAACAGAATAGAAGATGGATTCATAAACCATAATGTCCATTACAAAATGGTAAGGACATGCAGCACTACAATCTTTACTATATATACATACAATAACAACTCATACAACCTACTACTATATATATCAACAATAACAACCATAAAGTGTCAAAACGTTGTCAACACACAACTACAAACTGATATAAATAAAAAGTTTACTGCTCTATATGTTGAAGAAGATGTCCAGCCAAAAGATCTCTGATCAAATCAAGGTCTTCACATAGGTAGGCATCTTTATTATCAAAAATCTGAAAATTAGAAAATAAGCTTTGATGAAATGAATCAAGCAAATGAATTAATTAGCAATTCGATTAGAACACCAAAAATGTTATCATTTGAGAATGAAGAAGCTATTACCTTTTCAAAATCGCTAGTAATTCCACTTTGAGTGATGTTATACATATAAAGTATAACATAATATCCGCATTCAGTGTTGCCAAGTTGCCGAGGGCACTTTAAATCAAAGGCATGCAATTGGTTGTTAAAATCAATAAAGGTATGTCTAAAAGGACTATCAATGAAACAATTAGGATCGAAACTACTTACTATCGGATAAAACTACTTTGGCTTTTTAATAACTGTACCCTCGCATGACCTACCTAGGACTCTATATGTTTGACAAGCACTATCATGAGAATCAAAATGAATAGAAATTATATCTATTCATTTTTTTAAGAGTCAATGAAATACAAACAGAATAACTTACGTGTCGAAGACGGATTTTGTATCTTTGTCTGGCTTTTTACTCAAGGGATCAAACCAATAGACTATGTTGCGGCGAGGACATATAACACACAAACTCCAATGGTAACTTTAACAACATGTACACATTAAAATGAAGTTAGATGACAAGACAATTATTTATTAAACTTCTTAAATTGACAAAATGAAAATACGAACCGTTGAACAATGGGTGCTAGATAACAATGAAGTTTGGTCTCTCCCATTGTGTAGCCGACATAGTGAGTCCTATACGCCACAGTACAAGTATCCCCTGTCATTTTCGTAGGACATAAGAATCCATACCAATCACGTCTTTCCATGTTTGTGCAGAGACCGTAGAAGGTACTATAATAGAATTAAAATAAGGAATGAATTATTGAATGTATGAAATCAAAAAACCACTAAATGAATTCTATGGGAAAATTGAAAAAAAAACCTTACCGGATTGCAAATTTCACCCAGCCTGCATCTATCTCCTCCAACCTGATAAACTGCTTGAGATCTGTATTGTCAATCATATAGGGGTACTCCAATGTAAGGCCCACAATCCCTTGAGGCATCTTCAGGTCAATCTATTTAATGCCCTTATAGATCTGTTGCAGCCGTGCTAAGTAATGAGATAATAATCATTAATACATCACACTATTATAAAGTTTATAAAAAGCCACACTATTGATTCATCTAAAAATGTTCCGTTTACAGTACACCAAAAAAAATATCATGTTAACTTTTGTGAATGAGAAAGACTTGAAAATTTAAATTAGTAGAAGCATTATTAAAAAAAGTAAAAAGTATTGCAGTGGAGTTCCCCAGTACAATTTAAGCAATATATAAGCACACCAAACACACCAATCTCAACCATCTTAATATAAGCAATATATAAGCACAATTAACGTGATATTTCATATTGCTTAGGCTTTTCACATTGCAATTTTTACTTTAATTTATTCAAGTAAATTTATATTTCAAAAAGAAAATAAACCATTCTGTTACAAAAAAAAGAAGAAAATAAACTAACCTGATGAAGGGGGCGCCGACGGCTATGTATGCTGGAGAGGTAGTGAGAAGACGTTGGAGATCAAAGGTGTATGCACGGTGGGGAGGTACATCGGAGGGTGGAGAAAGCAAAGAACCACGGTGGTGTGGAGGTGTGGATGACAATGGAAGGAAGGAGGTGGAGGAGAGCAAAAACCTACACTGTGGAGGAAGGGGTGGCCTGGTGCGTGAGTCCTTCAATGGATTTCAGGTGGAGGAGTTAAAGTTACAAAAGGGAGGAGTTGAAGTTGCAGGAGGAGAAGGGAGGAGTTGAAGAAAGAGGGTACTCGATGGACAAGCAAGGAGGGAGGAAGAGTAAAGCACTTTAGTCAAAAAAGGAGGGAAAGGAGTGAAGATGGAGAAGACGCATGTCAAACACTTGTCTGACATGCACAAAGGCGTCCCAAATGGATTTGGGACGCCTAAAGTCCCAGCTTTAGGCGTCCCAAATCCACTTGGGACGCCTAAACTCTGGGTTTAGGCATCCCAAAATTATTTTAGGACGTCTAAACCCAGCTCCTGGCGCTAAAAAAAATTTGCAAAACTTATATTTCGCTCCTGGAAGAACTTTAGGCGTCCTAAATTCAAATTTGGGACGCCTAAAGGTTTCCCTACATACATATAATTCTGAAATTGCCATCGCTTGCCTTTTTAACCACCCAATTTTAAATTTGGGACGTCCTTTGAGGTGGTTATATCCTATTTTTGTAGTAGTGTAAAGACCAAAATACCCTCCATACTCATTTACTCACACATACGGATTCCTCATATTGGAGGAAGGTTGCAGATCTGTCTCTCTCTAGTCTACAAATCTCTGTCGCTCTCTGCTTTGGTCGCCTTCTCCGAGTTGTCTTCCCTCTATCGGCGGCACAGGTGCTTCGTCGTCTTGGATCTGTCTTCCCATCTTGCCCAGACGCGAAGAAGAAGATGAAATTAAACTTAATGCAGAGAGAGAGAGAGATCAGCTACAATATGGCTCCCTCCGGAATAACGTGCTTGAATTTCAGCATGTGGAATCGTAATGTTAACTTGTCATTTTCTAATGTATATTGTATTTGTTGTCATAAAGGTTCTGGTGTTTTGTGAATTCCATTGCTGCACTTGTCATTCCCATTACAACTGTTGTTAATGGTGATAATTTATTGTAATTAAAGCATACATGAAGGAACACTTTCTTTTGGGTTCATGACTTGCAAGGATTGGATGTGTGTGGAATGAGTAATGTTAGGTTGCCATTTGATACTTTGTCTAAAAGTTGCTGTCATGAAGGTTCTGGTGTTTTGTGAATTCCAGTGCTGCACTTGTCATTCCTATTACAACTGTTGTTAATGGTGACAGTTTATTGTAATTAAAGCATACATAAAGGAACACCTTCTTTTGGGTTCATGACTTGCATGGATTGGATACACGTGGAATGAGTAATGTTGTAGCTTAGAGGGAACGACAGACATCATTATGTTGTAATTGTAAATCTTTGGTTTTATATTTTCAATTAATTCTTTTGGAATTCACCCATATTGTAAATAGATTGACACTAATTGTTTACCTTAGTAACCAAGGCTGGCATTGTAGGGTGACATAGGCAGGATAATTTTGGTCACCAATCCTGTCCTCTATTACCATAATCGTTGGTTTTTGTGAGTACTGTTAGTGCATGTATATTGACTAAAGCTTTAGTCACTTTATTCCAACTGTATCCTATTATGCACCTTTTCTGTTCAGGAAGCAAGTTAATGAAGGCATTTTATGTGTGAGTGTTGCCCAAAAGAGTTGGATACTGACAAGTCCACTAATGGAAATAACAAATTTTTTTTAATGATTTTGACGACATTCATAATGGGAATGACAACTTAATCTCACAAAACGTGTGTGCGTTTTACCAATAGGCTTGGACACTAACAAGTCCACTAATGGAAATGACAAATTTTTTAATGATTTTGATGACATTCATAATGGGAATGACAACTTAATCTCACAAAACATGTGTGTGTTTTACCAACAGGCTTGGACGCTGACATTACTCATTTCACATACATCCAATGCATGCGAGTCATGAACCCAAAAGAAGGTGTTCCTCCATGTATGCTTTAATTACAAAAAACTATCACCATTAACAACAGTGATAATGGGAATGACAAGTGCAGCAATAGAATTCACAAAACACCAGAACCTTCATGACAGCAACTTTTAGACAAAGTATTAAATGGCAACCTGACATTACTCATTCCACGTACATCCAATCCTTGTAAGTCATGAACCTAAAAGAATGTGTTCCTTCATGCATGCTTTAATTACAATAAATTGTCACCATTAACAATAGTTGTAATAGGAATGACAAGTGCAGCAATGGAATTCACAAAACACCAGAACCTTCATGACAGAAACTTTTAGACAAAGTATCAAATGGAAACCTAACATTACTCATTCCACGTACATCCAATCCTTGCAAGTCATGAACCCAAAAGAATGTGTTCTTTCATGTATGCTTTAATTGCAATAAACTGTCACTATTAACAACAGTTGTAATAGGAATGACAAGTGTAGCAATAGAATTCACAAAACACCAGAACCTTCATAACAACAATACAATATACATTAGAAAATGACAAGTTAACATTACGATTCCACATGCTGAAATTCAAGCACGCTATTTTGGAGGGAGCCATATTGTAGCTGATCTCTCTCTCTCACACACAACATTAAGTTTCAGTTCATCTTCTTCTCTGCATCTGGCCAAGATGGGAAGACATATTCGAGATGGCGAAGCACCTGTGCCGTCGATAGAGGGAAGACAGCTTGGAGAAGGCGACCAGAGCAGAGAGCAACAGAGATTTGTAGACCAGAGAGAGACATATCTGCAACCTTCCTCCAGTATGACGAATCCATGTGTGTGAGTAAATGAGTGTGGAGGGTATTTTGGTCTTTAGCCTTAAACTTTACTATCCCTGTTTCCTACCAAATGCCTTATGTGTCTTTTTTAAGTTATAATAAACTTTTGTGGGTTTTGACAATTGAAGTGGTATTTAAATGAGATTTTCCCAAAAAAAATAATACATTGCACCTTGTTTAAAAATTAAACCAAATATTAACTCTGTAATTAACATTGCATTGCATTACCATTGCGCGCATTACACTACACTGCATGATGTAATGGCATCGAACTAGATAGGCCTAAATATATATATTTAAACGGTTGACACAATCAAATAAAGGCCTACATAAAGCAAGTCAGTCTCCATTTTTTTTAATACATATAATACATCTAGATCATTACAACCGTGTTAACCCCAAACTAAAGACCTAAACAAACCTAATATGATCATATAATTACTTTAAACCAACATTACCTTGTATTCCCAAAAACAAGTTGGAGTGGTGGAGGTAAGGTGCATGGAAATAAGAATAGGGACCCATTCTAAGCAACACATGTAACACCCCAAATTTTATATTCACCAAATATATTATAATTATTTGGGAAATTCAATAAAATGGTGAATATTCATGAATTTGGAACATATGAATTTTTGATATATTCATATTCTTGAAAAAATGGGCAAATTAATTCAAGAAAGGGAATCGGATTACAAAGGTAATAGCAAAATCATAATTTTGCCAATTTAGCCCAAGATTAATTATTTTCCAATTAACTGAAGTTAATTTCAATTAATTAAGAAAAATAAAGGAGAATGTGTATTTGGAATAAATCAAGAGTTGTGAAATTGGAAGGAATTATGCATAATTCATTTAATTGAATTATGGAAATATTGAAACAATTCCTATGTCCCTTTTTCTTTCAAATTTTCACCTAGCAAGGAAAATGGGAGGGAAAAATTGATTAATGGAATTAAAGATGCCAAGCGTCATTATCCTATGGTGATGGGATTAATTTATAATTGATTAAGAAGAGCACTGTTCGCTACTGCAAGAGCACGGATCGCGTCAAGTAATAAAGTGATAAGTAAGATCGTTCCCTCAAGGATTTGAGTAACAAATTAGTCAAGGAATAGGTTTGGTGAATTCAATTAAGTTGAGCCAAAACATGTTGTATGGAAAAAGAAGTTTCAAAAGATATTTTTGTAAAAACTAAGAATTACTGAACAAATATCTTATTCTTGTGACTTCAATCAATTATAATAAGCCTAGGATTGTTCATCCCCTTTGTATTTCATAAACTTAATTCTTTTCCTCTCCAAGAGTACTTTCATGGGATATATATATGTCAGTCTAAGGTTCACAAGCATTTGATTAAGCTCTCTCAAGTCATAACCAAATTTATATCCTCTATTAACATGCACAATCTCTTGCTACAGTTAAGAGACAATATTCATTAAGTAAGCACCTTAATTTGACAATGCTAGGTTAGTAACTATATCTCTATGTTATCAACAAACCATTCGTTTAGTTCTTAAACTTCAAGTCTAGAATAATTTTACCAACGTTCTACAGTTAAATTAACTCTCTCAAGCTTAACTTAATTGAACAAATTATCCACAGTGATGGCCAGTCATGAATATCAGCAAAAACAGGGTAAAATCAACATATATATGCCATTAGATACTTTAAGAGAGAAATAATCAAGTTTAATCCATACAAAGATTCAAAAACAATCCTAGAATGAAAATCTTAGCTACGCATGTTCAGAAACGAATCACAGATATACACATTCATTATAGCCATATCAGAATTACAAAGGAGAAAGGGAATAAGTACAAAAACCAAGAGAAATTGAGATGGAATCTCTTTCAATCTTCAATCCCATTTGATTTTCCTTGAGAAAACTCTACTCCTTTACTTGCAAATGCTCCTTAGCCGCCTCACAAAACCTCAGAATGTCGAAACCCCCTTTTCCATTTCTGCCTTTTGCATTTTAAATGACCTAAAAACAAAAAGCAGAGCTACTATTTTCGTGTTCTGGCTGCAGCCAAAAATTCATGGCTGCAGCCCAAAATAGTCTGTCTCCTCTGTCTGTCTTCTGGCTGCAGCCAGAAATGGCTTGGTTGCAACACAAAACTTTCTGGAGGTCTTATGGCTGCAGCTAGCCAATTTCTCGGCTGTAGCCAAGCATTTATCTTCACTCTTCTAACTTTCTGGAGGTCTTATGGTGTTCTACTCTTCTTCCCAACTTCTTAATCAATGATTTGTGCTTCCAATGGCTCTTTGTGTGTCTCAAGTGTGATCCTATGAACACAAGAAACTCTATACAAAGCAAAGGGTGATGTATGATAGCAAAATATTCACATTTAATCAAAGAATTATACCCTTTTTAACCAAACACTCATTAGACACATTTCCTTCACACTTCAATGCTCATATACCCATTAATCAATCAAAAAGTGTGATAAATCAAGTGTAAATGTGCCACTTTGATATGAATTTCACAATGCTAACAAGCACATGTCTAATTGCCTTAAAATAATGCTTCTTAGACATAGTAATCATGACTATGGTACAATACTTGAGTGCATGGTTGGATTTGTTGGATGAAAACTATTTGGTTAGGGAGAGCATTAAGGGGGATGGTTTTATGCTAACTAAAAGGGAGAGGAGATTAGTTCAAGCCTAATGGAGCAATTATGACACCAATGTGAAGGAGATAAGGATTGTGACAAGTGTCACCATAAGATGTTTTGATGAGATCATGTGGTTAAGGGTGTGAAGAGCCATATCGTAATAAAACCAAGCTAAATGCAATATAAGGCAACTAACCTAGGTCGATCTCTACATGGAGCCTATATTTAGTTCCTAAGTAATCTAGTGTAAATAACAAATTAACCAAAGAGTATGGGATGTGAGTTTTATCTATCTAATTAAACTAAAGAGCTACTTGTTTATGAATTTTTCAATGCATAAAGTGAGTGAGTGGGAGTAAATGCAAGAGATGAATGTCCTAGGTGATTGAATCCACTAACCATCCTTGTCCAATTTTAGTTATATGTTCTTTTCTTAACTAAGCACAAGGACTAGTAAGAACCCTTACTAATTAATATTCCTAGCTTCTCAATTTATTCTAAACATAGACTCAATTGATCAATTAGGAATACCTTGACATACTTAGCTTATGATAGATTCATAAAAGATCCTCTCTACCACCAATTAATTCCTAGAAACCTAGCAAACAATTGATCTTAAGAGAATAGAGGAAAGCAATTGAATAACAAAAGAGTGCTATAGTCCAATTACAATCCATGAGTACAAATCTAGCACAAGTATCATCATCCAGATTACATCAACCGATTAAATCCTCAACCATATACACAAATCATAAACTCTAGCAACCTAGAATCATAATCTGCATATACATAGAGTGGAAGATAAAATTAAGATACAAAGAACTCCCTTAGATGCTCAAGGACTCAGGTTAGCTTTACCATCACTGTCGGATGAAAAAGCCTAGCTGCTCATGATTCAAAATTCAGCACCTCTTGACCTCTCGACTGTCATCTTCATTGCAGATGCGAGAAAACAAAGAAAAGGGGAAGTTAATCGGTGGAAAGTGGAAGGAGAAGCAGTGGTCGATGGGAGTGTGGATAGAAGAATGGAATCGAGAAAGTGAGTGTGAACCCAAGAAAAACCCCTTCGATTCAGATGAACAAGTACTGAAAATGTGAACTATCCAATGCATAACATCCACTCCCTTCTCTTGTGCGATCTGATTTGGGTGAATATAAGGTACAAGGCTGTGTTTGGCTTATGGAGAAGCAAGTCAAATCCAAAGGTGAAGATTAAAACATGAGAGCCTCTTCCAAACACTACCTATACCCCTTTCTCATGTGCATTGATATCAAAAAATAAGGAATAAAATCTGCACTTATAATTCCATATTTACCCTCCATTAAGCTTCAATGTACCATGTCATCACCTACATTTATGAGATGCACAAAGGTAATATCATATGTTCACAATTAATTAATAATGGGAATGACAAATATTACTTAAAATATATCAATTCAGCCAATTTAATTCCCAAATTACCTTTGCACTCAAATCTCACATTAATACCCAATTATGCCCAAAATAGTTAATCAAATCCCACAAAAGCCTAAGGTTAATCACCAAAAGATATACAAATATTTAGCTCTTATCAAATTCCTCCACACTTAGCTTTTGCACTCCCAGGCAAAATCATTTCAAGCCAAGAACCAAGAATAGAAATGAACAAGTATGATCAATCTTCAAGAATCACATTTGATAAACAATGAAGTATCCATCTATCCAAACTCCACAAGCATGCCACATGTTAGAAGAACTAGCAAAGATGCAAATCTTAATCCAAATGAGTTCAATTGGAAACCCTTACTAGGATAAGTGTTTGCACTCTACTCTCATGTAAGGTAATTTTTCACTCGCATCCACTTTGACCACACTCTACCATAGGCTTGTGATATTTCTAGGCTCTCGACTACTTGCAATAATGGCAAAAAATAGATCTAAAGGACTTTATAGGGTTGTAATGTTGAATAGGCAAAATGATGGAGAAATAAAATAGACTACCATGCATGCATCAAATATGATTAATAGAACCAATAGCACTAATCACAATAGTGTAACTTTCTTTTGCCAAAATTTTTCAATTTCAACTCATCTACACATATTTTTTTTATATGAAGTGCCTTGTATCTTCATCCTTCTTTTTTTTTTCTTTCTTTTTGATCTTTTTTTCCCTCTTATTTTCTTTTTTTTTTCTTTTCTTTTTTAAATTAACATGAAACTTATAATCTTATTGACAAGAGTAATATTTCTATTTTTCTCATCATAATGCTAAAGGAACTTGAAGAGAAATGCAAGCATGTCATTTGTATAATGAAAATGGAATTGGAAATGAAGGGCTCAAAGGGGTAAGCAAAGGTTGAATAATGATTGATTTGTGTTTGGGTAAGAAGGTTTAGAAAGGAATGCCAATGTCATCTCTATCCATGCCATTGTAAAATGTAGCCTCAAGCAAGAAATAGGACAAGTTCTAGAGAGCAATAGCCTAAGTGGACAAATCACACAATGAAATGAAACGAATAGGCCCAAACTACCTTCCAATTAGGCTCTTTGTTTCCTACCAAACTCGTCAAAAGTAAACAATGCATCATTTCTAAGTCTTAGAACATATGGCAACTCACTTCATTTAGACAAGTTTCAATATCAATATCTGATCACATGCAATTGAGATACTTGATCATGCTTAAATATCTCAAAATTTTTGAAAAATTAGGCTCAAAATGGACGAAGCAGCAGCTAGCACAACACATGATGGCATATTAGAGTCCCTAAAAACAAAAGAAACACACAATCCATCTCTCCCCCTCACTTAATCCTTACATTGTCCTCAAGGAAAACATAGACTAATGATACGACAATGGTGCTCAAGAATGTAGCAAAGAATCATTGGGGGTTTAATTTTAAAGCTTCCAATGGTAAGTATGCATCCATTCTAGGGGAACACGTGAACATGAAAAAGAAATAAAATCTTCCCACCTCTGGATTGTGTTTTGGAAAATTAAAGAGGAAAACAAAGATGAACTATCAAAAAATTACAGTCAGATTACCTTGAATTGTACTAATTGGGAGCTAGCTATTGAGATAATTTTTTTTTGAAACAATCAATATTTATGATTTAATATTCAATAGGAAAAATTAGGAGAAAATCCCAGTTGAAAAATTAATCGGGAAATTATTCCTAGAATGCTAAGGTCCCTTACCAGAAATAGATATGCATATGAAATGAAAACACTATCCTTAATGAAAACATTAAAGAATGAAGACTACTGGGAAAAAGAGGGCAAGGGAAAATTTGAAGGGTAAAGGCGTGCGGATGAAGTAGACGAATGAGCAACGGCGGTGACGGAGTCTGGTCTATTTGCTTGCAATGGTAGAGGCGACGCCAATCCATCTGTGTTTATGTACAATCCAACTTTTTCTTTCTTTCTTTCTTTTAATTTATCTTCCTCTATATATAACTTAACTTCTCTTGTACGTTTGTAATCAATCTTCCATTTTGTGTAGGACAGTGGGAGGTGTGCTTGTGTATCATGATATTTTCATAATTTACGACTAATTATAAAAACGGAAAAGAATAACTAATTGCGTGTAATGATGTATATAATTCAATTTAATTACCTTTTTTTCCTACTATAAGAAAGAATTAATTAATAATTTGCCAACTTACTTTTGTTTAGTATGAATTAGCTGGGGATGAGTTAGTTTCTTGTCATTAGCATTGTTTAGTGGAGAGATAGACAATTAAACATAATGGAATACATTTAAAAAAAATTAAAAAAGGATGGGCAGGTGAGAAAAACAAGAAAAAGAAGACAAGCCTGGTGTTTTTTTTTTTTTTACCTTTTGTTGAAACTTTATTAAAAAAAAAAGGCAGATGGTGCTGTTTGAACCAACTATTGCCATATAGAAATAGGATAACTATGTAGATGATAAGGATAATAATATAAAAAATTGAAAGATGAGGAGCTGAGTTATAAGTGAGTTAAAATTTCAGGTCATAGTTGAAAGATTGAGTTATAAGTGAATTAAAAGTTGAGGGACTAAAAAACTAATTTTTCCTAAAATAAATGAAAGATGAAGGAAAGGCCAGTACAAATAAAAGAGAAATAATAAATTCTGTTCCTAATAATGAAGATAAAGTTAAATACTTTAATTAACTTAGGAAAACCTCTACCTCTACTTCTACCGAAGTAAAGGTTACCCCAAAACATAACCAATTAAACACAAAATGTGATTTGACTGAAATAATGAAAAGATTTCAGTATAATCCAAAAGCAGTTACAATTCTAGACCTTCAGAAGAAAATAAATGATTTAAAAGAAGATATTAGAGAATAGAGGACTACTCAAGATCTCCATTCTCTTATTCTAAACCAAATCCAAATGGTAGAAATCTCTAATGAAGAGAAAGAAAGGCTAAAGATGTCAATGATGAAGATCAAGATATCTCCAATCCTTTCCTAAACCTTATATCAAAGGTTTCAGTCTAGAAAATTTCAATCAAAAAATGGCATGTTCCGATCAAAATCATTGTTGCAAATAATCTTGTTCTGGAAACCATAGCCCTATTTAATACTGGTGCAGCTTTAAGTTGTATCAGAGAAGGTCTAATTTCAACCAAATTTTATGAGAAAACTATAGAAGGCCTCTGTGGACCAAATCGATCACTATTAGATATTAGCTACAAACTAACAAGCACTGTGGTTGACAATAATGGTCTCAAAATTAGTACTCCTTTCATTCTTGCAAGAGTCTTATCTCAAGACGTGATTTTAGGAGTACCATTCATCAACCAATTAATACCTTATAAGGTCTTAAAAGGAGTTGAATCCCAATTAATGGGAAAAACAATTTTCTTCAGATTTGCTCATCCTCCTTATGCTAAATTTATTAATACAATTGAGTATAAGGAAAATCAAATCAATTTTCTAAAGGAAGAGGTTTCTTATAAGGTTATCGAAACCCAATTAGAAAAACCTCTTATTAAACAAAAAATTCAAAATTTTTTGATAAATATTCAAGACACAATCTATTCTGATCTTCCCAATCCTTTCTGGGAATGAAAAAGACATGTATTCGATCTCCCTTATGAGAGAGACTTCAATGAAAGAGCTATTCCTACTAAAGCTCGCCCAATATAAATGAACTAGGAACTTCATCTAGAACATTGTCAAAATGAAATTAAGGATTTTCTTTCAAAAGATTAATCCGCAAAAGTCAAAGCCCTTGGTCTTGTGCTGCTTTTTATGTCAATAAAAATGCTGAACTTGAACAAGGCACTTCAAGGCTTGTTATCAACTACAAGCCCCTTAAGCAGGCCCTTCAATGGATTAGGTACCTATTTCTAATAAAAAGGACCTTCTAAATCACCTTCTTCAGGCAAAAATATTTTCAAAATTTGACATGAAGTCAAAATTTTGACAAATCCAAATTAGTGAGAAAGAACGCGACAAAACTGCATTTAAATAAAAATATATTATTATGTACACATATATATATATAAGAATATAAATGTAAGAAATATCTATAAAATATTTGCACAACTTGAAAAAATTTACATATAACAACATGTTTCCTATATAACACAACGAAATCATTAAAAATAAATTAGATAATAGTTACAATTTGAATGATATCTTATATTTAAACATCAAATATTATGGAGTTTTTTTATAATTTTTAATATAAAATTTTAATGTAGAAAAAGAGGACATATGTACTAGAAAAAAAGACATTTAAATACCATTTGAATTTCAAAATCCCAAATTGGTTCTATTAACAATAAGAGTAATGAGATTAATAAAAAGAATATAGCAATTAATAATTTAAATTTTTGAAAAATCACTAATTTAGAATTTTAAAGTTTAAGTGGTATTTAAGTAAGATTTTTCCTATGTATTATCTATTTTATATAGATGCAGATAATAGAAAACATTCCGAATATGCATTAATTGTTAATTGTGTGTGAAATATCATTTAAAATCTTAAAACTAATTTTAAAAAATAAATGAATATAAATATCTCGTGGAAAATAAATAGTACTTTAAAGTAAAAACCTTCTTATTTATCCATCATCCATCTATGAATTGACCGATCAGCACCAGTTGGCCCAAAAAGAAAAAAGAAAAAAGAAAAAAGACCGATGGGTAACTTTATCTACCCCACTAAAAGACAATGCGTGGCAGTTGGCACCTTGGGAGAAAGTAAACATCATGAAAGAAAATGGAACACGGAGAAAGGTTGCTACATTTTCTCTCTCCCTCTCTAAACCAGATCTCCGTTTCTATTTCTCCGGCCTGCGAGCTCATGTTCGAAAGTTGGAGGAAGCTGATATGCGTTTTCGTTTTTATGAAGATCATATCCACAACGAAAAATGAATCTCTCCCTCTCTAAACGGTGAGAAATACGATTCTTTTGCCAGTTGGATTATTATTTCATCTTTGACTGTTATTCTTCTCCTTCTCTTCTTCATTTTCCTTCTCAGTATAAACGTTAGTTGAGAGCCATCCGGCTTCCTTAAATCCGTCCCGGCTCTTGGCTGAAAAACGATATTCGGCTATATAATGATTTTTTCCCGGTCCAATCCGGCTTGAACACACGTTGGATGACGAATAGTTTTTTTCCTCCTTTTATTGATCACACGTGTTTTTGTTTGACAAAACACTGGTTAATTGCATAAGTCACTCATTATTCAAATAAAACCAACCGAATTTTTAGTGGTTGTTGCAATAATGATAAAGCTGATTTGTGGAAAAATGGGAAACTGACATATTGTGGAAAAATGGGGTTAAGCATACAAGTGATGGGGGAAGGAGCGTCGAAGGAAGAATGTGGACCCTTTCTTTTACGATTCCTTTCCTTTCATTGTTTTTTTATTGCAGAAAAAGAGAAGAATGTGGACCCTTTATTTTACGATTCCTTTCCTTTCATTATTCTTTTATTGCAGAAAAAGAGAGAGGAAAAGAGGAAGAAAAGACCAAGATCTAAAAGAAACAGAAAGAAATTGTGAGAAACTTGCATTCTAGCTTCAGCCATCTAACAACACCATCAGGAAGGTAAACTCCTTGACCCTTGTATATATTAAGCATTTGAGTTGAATCCACTTCACTTATAGTTGTTAGCCCAGCTTAGTATGCTACACACTTCACTTGACCATCTCATATTTGATTTATTTTCCTTTTCCTTTACAGCTAATGTTATGGTTTAGTTGTTGTAGGTCGCAATATTGGTGGTTCGTCATATTATACTCAGTAAGTTGGCTCAAATATTTATGGCAAGTGATCAAGAAGAATTTTCCTCAAACTCTTCTAACTCCAATTCAACCCCAAGAACCTGCAAGTATGAAATTTTCTTGAGTTTTAGAGGTGAAGATACACGTAAAGGCTTCACAGGTCACTTGTATAATGCGTTAATTAGCAAGGGATTTAGAGTTTTCAGAGATGATGAAGAGCTTGAGAGAGGAGAAGTCATTTCAAAAGAACTCCTACAAGCAATTGAGGACTCTCATTTCGCAATTGTTGTTCTCTCCAAAACTTTCTGTGCCTCTTTTTCATGGTGTTTAAATGAGCTCCAACATATTCTTGACTCCGAGAGATAATTTGTGTCAACAGGTTTTTCCCATATTTTATGATATAGATCCATCAGATGTGCGGAATCAAAAAGGAAGTTTTGAGGAAGCTTTTGTTGGTCACCAAACGCTTCAAAGGGACAACAATGTCTTGAAAAGTTGGAGAGAATCTCTCACGAAAGCTGCCGATTTATCCGGTTGGGATTGCAAGGATTGGTGAGTTAATTTCTTATTGGGTAAAATTATGCGACATATATTTTTTCCTATTATCATTTCATTGAACATAAATCTAGATGCAGTCAAGCTATTTGTTTGGCATGAATGTGTTCTTATCTTAAAGATAAAAAATTAACTATTAAAATGAACATTTTTGTTGTAACAGGGAATTATACTTCATATTACAAGTGTCATGAATCTTTGTATTTTTTATTGAGTTGTTCTGTCCATTTCTGTTTGCAAGTATTTAATAAATGAGTTTTCACCGTTGAACTTTATAAAAAAAAATTAAACAATTGTAAAACTTATTAAATATAATCATTTGACATTGATATATATATACTATGAGTTATATTCTAGTAGTGGGTCATTTTTTAGTTGTGATATTATTTGTTCTAATAAATTTTGAAATTATTTTTTGTTTTTAAAATAAAAACTTTTAAATTTAAAATTTGCATTATTAATTTTTATTTTTTCGATATTCAAAAACTATTCGTCATCCAACTAAAAGCTTTAACTTCACAATTAAATTAAAGCACACGCTTAAAAAAAAAGTGGAATAAGAACTGCAACGCTTATTTGCTGCCCATATTAAATTTGTTTCAATGAGTTTATGATCCAAAAGAAAAATAATATTAACAATTGTAGACATTGAAGTAACAAGTATTATAATTACAGAATCAATTAAAAGTTAAAGGGCTCATTCATATGTTGTTTTAACTTGTAGGCCTGAAGCAGAACTTATTGAGATGGTGGTTGAGAAGCTGTGGACCAAATTACGTCCTAAACTACCAACTTATTGGAAAGACTTAGTTGGAATTGAAAATAAATAGAACAACATTTGGTCCTAAACTACCACCTTATTGGAAAGACTTAGTTGGAATTGAAAATAAATAGAACAACATTTGGTCCTAAACTACCACCTTATTGGAAAGACTTGGTTGGAATTGAAAATAAATAGAACAACTGGAGCCACTGTTGGAGATAGGCTTGAATGATGTTCGGTTTGTAGGAATATGGGCCTTACCGGGTGTGGGTAAGACAACAATTGCCAGGGCTGTTTTTGACAAATATCGTAGCCAATTTGAAATCAAATGCTTTATTCACAATGTTAGGGCAACTTCAGAAAGAGATGGTGAGGTGCACTTACAAAGGATACTTCTTTCACATCTCAAAATAGGAAACATGAAGATTGAAAACATATTCGACGGGAAGGAAATAATCCAAAGCCGTTTTAGGGATAAAAAAGTTTTACTTATCCTTGATGATGTTGGCCATACAAACCATTTAGTAAATTTAGCCGATAGCCCCAATTGGTTTGGTGCTGGGAGTAGAGTCATCGTAACAACTAGAAACTTGGACTTGTTATACGTAGAACGCATAAAGTTTATGTACATGAGGGTAAAACTATGAACAAAGATGAATCCCTTCAACTCTTTTCTTCAAAAGCATTTGAAAGAGGTGAACCTGCGGAGGATCTTTTGGGGATGTCTAGAACTATTTGTGATTATGCGTAAGGCCTTCCTTTAGCTCTCTCTGTTTTGGGTTCTTTTTTTTTTTTTTTTTTTTTTGTGGAAGAAGTAGTGTGCTAGAATGGGAAGATGCTTTGGATATGTTGAAGAAAAATCAACATAACGATATTCTTAGAGTACTTAAACTAAGTTTTGATTCGTCAACTGGCACAGAACAAGCAATATTTTTAGATATTGCTTGCTTCTTCAATGGGTGGACCAAAAAGGTGATAACACATATATTGGAAAGTTGTGGATTCAACGCAAAAATTGGAATAGAAACTCTTGAAGAAAAGTCTATGCTAAAGGATTATAATGATTGTTTAGTGAGTGCATGATTCGCTTGAACAAATGGGTAGGAGAATTGTTGTAGATAAGTCTCCTAATGATGTTGGAAATCGTTGTAGATTGTGCTCTAAGGAAGATATTGATGAAGTTATGGAAAATAATTTGGTGAGTGTCGATTTTAATTAGCTCTTTTATTGGTTTTAATACATTTTATATCTTATTAGTTTCTAGTCAATTTATTTTGCTATCATTTTCCTGGTGACTAATTTTGTTTATCAAGGCACAAAAGAAATACATGGTATGGTTTCATCCACATTTTGTCAGGCATGTTGGGATCTCGAAGCCTTTTCAACATTGAGTAACCTCAGATTACTCATCGTAACAAGTAATTTGAACCTTCTTTATGGCCTCAAATGTCTTTCTCATGCTTTGAAAGTACTTCATTGGACAAAATATCCCTTAGACACTCTTCCTCCTAGAACTCAATTGGATAAACTTGTTGATCTTAGAATGCGTCACAGCAAATTAAAGAAACTTCGGAATAAAAGCCTGGTAAGATACCTTATCCTTATGATTTGATGTTATAGATATATAGTGTGATTTTTTATGCTAGTTAGCACAATGTACTGTTTTCAGTTATTCTCATTTATTTTTTTGACCAGTGTTGTAACCCCCTGCCGTAATTATATCCGAAATACGCAATTAAAATGAAATAGAGACCATAAGAAACAAAACTTATTTAAATTCCCATCTTCACGATAGGGTTTTCACAAATCACTTTCGAAATCTAATTAACCTGGTCTCATATTCAATTTCGAATACAATTACATCACGCGGAATATCACATTTAAACAAATATCAGAGTGTATAACAATAACTTCCCGGCAACCCCCGGGTTCATACCTTTACATAGAATTTATAGGGCACATTCGCCCTTTACAATTTCAACATGGGGATTACACAAATCCTCTCAAATACATCTACAAATATCATATCCAAACATATTCCAATCCGTACATATCCAAATCTAAATCCAAATATACATAATACTCCCAACTATGATAACCAACTACCAACTCAAATATTCCGAAGGAAGCCTCGTCGCCCCTGGTTTCTTGCCTCCATCCTCGATCCACCTACCCTGTCTAAAATGTTGGTAGGGGAGGGTGAGATTCGAGAGAATCTCAGTAGGAAACAGATACCTATATGCATGTATGATATGTGTTTAATGCATGACATGCTTGCAATACAAAACTCATGTTCACACAATGACATATCTGCGTGCTCAATGTTTCAACAACATACTCATGGCCATAGCATAACTAGAAACAGAGCTACAATCATTCATACATGTTTCACATAATCCAGCAAAGCAATACATGCATCAATACACAAACACAACATCAAAGCATGCAAGAGAGGTAAGTTCCCTACCCTCTTTCCACGTAAGCTCCAGCTCCGCTTACTCGCGATCAGAACGAATACCAAACCACGTTCAGGGCGAACATCAACCCTATAATCAAAGCAAGGACATAGGGTTATTCTCTATTCCAAATCCTTAATTTCATATCACTTAATGTTGGTTACCATTCACACCCTTTAGGTGGGTAAAATAAGCTCAACGAAAGCCTAAAGGATTGGGACGTACTAGGTTGGAAATCACCTTTCAAAATCTCAAAATGCTGAAAATGGGGGTTGGCTGCAGCCAAGAATCCTCTGGCTGCAGCCAGAACACGCACAGAAGGTTTTTGGCTGCAGCCAAGATTTTCTGGCTGCGGCCAAAACGTGCACAGAAACTTTTGCGCTGCAGCCAGGATTTTCTGCTGCAGCCAAGGCAACTTTGAAAATTCATAACTAATTCCAAAAAAATCGAAATGAGGTGATCACAAAGCCAAATGAAATATTTTTAAGTCCTCTTCATAGGAAAAATATGGCTCATTACCAGAAATCACCACACAAATCCAGATTTACACAAAATCCAACATTGCTCCAAAATCGAATCCAGTATCGTCCTCAAACTTTGGGCAAACATAAATCCCAGTTCACAAAACGAAATGGCACAAATTAAATGTCCATTTTGAAGCTTAAGATGTGAACTTCAAGACTGGAAAGTTTCAGAATTTTCTAACATCATTTGACCATTCAAAACAGCAACACAAACAGACTGCCCAGAACAGAAATTCAATGGACAGATTTCCAGTTTTGCACCAATGATTCCAATGGTTCCCAAATTCACACCAAATACCATTTCCACATAAATTTGCACAAGGAATCCATTGGAAACACCAAATCAAACAAACTCACATTATATTGACATGTTTCACAAGATTCACAACATGTCAACACACAACCCTAACACAAACACACATTGCCACTCTTTTCATTCCAAGTTCTCATACCAATTCCAATGGCTTTATAACACAACAAGACACCAATTGCCACTCAAACACAAGGCCATTCATGCAATTCAAAAATCACACAAAATCAGGGCAAAATTTGAAATTCACAATACTCAACCACAAATCACAAAACTTAGATCAAAAGGCTTCAAATACTCACCTCTTCCTCTTTTCCAAACCAATTCTTTGATTCTTCATCTTTCCAAATTTCCTCAAGCCATCAAACACCTCCAATCAAGAATCTAAAACATAGAGATGAAGCTCTCATCACTATGAACAACATTAATAAAGAGTGTTTGAACATTAGAGGACAAGAACAAGGCCAAAACATCACCTTTCTCTTCCTCTTTCCTTCCCAAGCTTGGCGAAAATGGAGGTTTTGGAGAGAGAGGGATGAGATGAAGAAGAGATCAGATTTTGGGAAAATGAAGGCCACTTGGACGACCAAATAGAGAGGAGAGAAGGGAGAAAAAGCTTTGACAATTTGACCAAAATCTAAGGGCTCAAATTGTGCCAAGTGTCACACCCTTATCACATCTCTCATGAGTTCACATAGGCACACACACACATGATTCCACCTCTTGATCTTTTGCACAAATCAATCCTAACCATTGATCTTGAAGTTACCAATGAGTTTTCTCTTCGGTAACTGACCAATTGGTCGGTAACTTTACCGTTTTGCCCCTGATTACGGTAATTCCTCTTGAAACACCACCAAATACATTTTCTCATTCATTCACACCATATATACGCCCTTCACCTTATTTTCATTCAATTTAGATGTTAATCCATAATTGAACTCAAATACAGGGTTTCGGCACTGCTCAGAACACATACGAATCACATCGGGCGCCAAATCACACCATGATCTCCAAAAGGGTTCATTTATCACTAATGACATCCACTTTTGGAGTCATTAACCCTTGATCACAATTTGGGATCTTGCTAAACCGGGGCTTAGCAATCCACTAATCTCAGGCTTATTCTCTAGCCTCAAGTCTCAAAATTCAGGGTATTACAAGTATTGTAGGAATCACAAGTTTTTGGACTTGAGTTATTCAAAAAACTTGATTGAAACTTCTGGTTTCTCTGAACTCCCAAATCTGGAAAGATTAAAACTTGAAGGTTGTGAAGCTCTTGTTGATCTTCATGCTTCAATTGGACAACTCAAAAAGGTTCAAGTGTTGAATTTGAAAGGTTGCAAAAATCTAAGAGCCCATTGTCCAAAAAAAAATTGGAAATGAGTGATCTGAAAGAATTTGTTCTTTGTTGGTGCATTCGAGTTAAATATCTCCCAGAATTTGGGGAAAGTATGAAAAATCTAAAAGTACTTGATGCAGGGAAGACAAATTTAGTGAAGCTTCCAGAGTCACTTGGATTATTGAGTGGTCTTAAGACATTGAAGTTAAGGGGCTGCAAAAAACTCGTTTGCCTTCCCCGAAGCATCCACAAGTTGCAGCGTCTTGTACTTGTGGATATTGCTGGGTGCTCAAAATTTGGTAGATTGCCAGAAAACTTGAATGAAATGGAAGCCTTAGAGGAGATTGACGTAAGTGAAACTGATATAACTGAAGTACCTTCTTCCATTGGTGGATTAAAAAAGGTCAAGAAATTGTCCTTTTGGGGGTGCAAAAGGTTCACTTCGAACTCTAAAAGCTTGATTCATCCATTAAACCTCATGTTTTGGTGGCACATTGCCTGCTTCAATCTTCAATCTTAAATCACTAAAAGAATTAGATCTAAGCTACAACAATATTGACGATGTATCCATTCTGTATAGCTTGGGTGGCTTATCGTCATTAAGTTCATTAGATCTAAAGTGGAAACAAGTTTAAGAATCTACCTGCTAGCTGTATATCTAATCTTCTGAATCTGGAATATCTTTCATTGAATTCTTGTTCAGAACTTCGTTCATTACAGCAGTCAGGACCAAGTTTATTTGCGGTGGATGCAGAAGAATGTGGTTCATTGGAAACAATGTCAGACGAACAATTATCACATCTCTTTGCTTCAATCGACCAGGTATATACATATATTTTACATATATTCTGTTGTCAGTTATACTTCATAATTTGATATGTGATATTTTTGGGTATATAGAACGGAATATCGATGAAGGGAGAAACTCTTGAAGTGACAATTCTAGGGAGTGAAATACCATCCTGGTTTGAGAATCAAATTGATCATTGTCTGGATGATAGCGGTGAAGCTTTGATGATGATAGACACGCCTCCTTGTGGTGAAGAAATGTTAGAAATTGGGTTATGCATTGTGCTCAATGGTGATTTGTTTTCTTCCACTGAAACCAACGGTTGGCCTGTATTGTGTGTTTGATTTTGCTGCAATTCGTGACCCTCGAGATGGCGGGCCCCTGAGATATGGGAGGGCGCGTTCACATAAGGAATCAAGTCACCTATGGATGGTGTTTTGGAAACAGAGAGGAACTCAGTCGTATTCTACAATTAACCGAGTATAGTCACATTCCCGTGAAATTTTGAGTTCCTGTTGAAAACAAACTGGGTAGAAATGTTTCAGTAAAGTGTGGATGGCGGTTCATAAGCAAAAATTTTGAAAACAGGGACAACTCGATGAGCCATAATCTCCTTCCAGCAGCGGAACAACACAATGACCAGTATGTCACTTTAATCATGCGTTCTCCTTTCAAACTACTCGTTGAGGTGATATTTGCGCAGTGATCTGTTATAATTTCTTGCCATTAAACTCTGATCCGGTTCTTCTTTGTTTGCTGTATGGTTTTGAATTCTAAAATTGTTGCTGAGATGCCTGGAATTAAAGTAACGTGGGGCTAGTTGTTATGAACTAGTTTGGGGATTTGAATATGTATCAACCAATTAATTGTGTTTAATATTATTTTTTGTTTATTTAATCTTGTATAATTTTGATTACTTATTACATGATCACTACTAATTATGGAATTGATGAATTTAGATTAACTTTAGAAGAGGGATCTTAATTGAGCTATGAAAGTAAGTAATGTGGGATTAGAATTTATTCTAATTTGTCAATAGGATAGAAATATACCTATTGAACCCATATAATCATATTAGAGTGAAAATTAGACAATTATTGCCTCTTAAATAAATTAGTTAGGAATAACAATTTTAACTCGAGAGAGGGATACAAGTGATCAGGAGATACTTTTATGTATTAATATTCTAGATTAACAATTTAATATTAAGTGCATTTATTTTGGCATGAACTAATTTAGGGATTTGAGCATGTATGAACCAATTAATTGTGTTTAATATTATTTTTTGTTTATTTAATCTTGTATTATTTTGATTACTTATTACTTGATCACCACTAATTATGGAATTGGGGAATTTAGATTAACTTTGGAAGAGGAATTTTAATTGAACCATAAGAGTAGGTAATGTAGGATTAGAATTTATTTTAATTTGTCAATGGGATAGGAATATACCTATTGGATGCATATAATCATATTAAAGTGAAAATTAAACAATTATTGCCTCTTGAATAAATTAGTTAGGAATAACAATTTTAACTTGAGAGAGCGATATAAGTGATCGGGAAATACTTTTATCTATTAATACTCTAGATTAACAATTTAATATTAAGTGCATTTATTTTGGGTGATTACATGCTCCTAGACTTAGAAAGGGGATTCGCTACTATAGGTTGTTTTTCTCAACTGAAATTTCAAAAATATTAAATTCAGCATTTTTGTTGTTCTTTAAATTGTTTTTCAATTTCCTTGTTTGATTTACTCAACTTAAATGAAAATAGGAAATTTAGTACTTAATCACTAGTTTACTTAGATCTCTTTGGAACGACCTTGATTTACTATTATACTATTTCATGGCCATACATGCATGGTGCTTATTTAAAATTTAGTAGCATCATTGTTCCTAACACCTACTAAAGTCCGTATTGTCCGCAAAATCACTCACGAGCTTTCCACCATTATTCACAAAAATTGTTTCATCATAAAGCAAATAGCACCAATATAATACAAATTGCAGAATAAGTGAGAGACAATACGTTGGTTTAGAAGAGCTGCTTTTAAATTTGTTGGATAAAACCTAACAAATGAGGGCTTTTAAATTTGTTGGATAAAACCTAACAAATGAGGGCCACAAATACAATAACTAATAACTAATGTTAGTTGGTAAGCAATCACATTCCTGCCTATTAAACTTTAACTTAATTATAACTAGAGATTAAATTAACTTGCATTCTTTGCATGCGAGTTTTGAAAAGGAGCTAGCTCCTCAAAACGTGATAAATCAATATTCGAATTCTACTAGGAGATATGCCCGCATTTAGTAATCGACAGTACCTAGAATAGAATTACTTCTAATAAGAAGATACCTGTGTTTAGGGAAAAAAAATTTTAGGTTCTAGTTTTCAACACAGAAAGATGATAGGTGGATATTTTGTACGTAAATGGGTATAGATTTTAGAAAATACTCTATTAGATTAAATTTATAAATATTTTAAATCTGTTTAATTAGTTTTTATATATTTTCCTCCCTTGAGCCAATTAAAAGGTAGAAAGGAATTCTGCAATAGAATCTCCTCACATCTTTTTTTTTTTATTATTATTTTGCAGGGAAAATTAAAAAAACTCAAGAAAGAGAGAACCAAGAAAACATCAAGAAAAGGAAAGGACGAAAATATTAAAACAAGATGCGAGTTGTGCCTAAGGAAATAGGAAAATAAAGGAATCAAGGAACCAGCGTGTGTGCGGAGGTTTCGGTGGAACAGAGACAATACTTTAGTATGATATCAATACGATGTTAGCTCCTAGCAAAAAAAATAAAAAATAAATAAAAAAAATTCTATTGATATGTTTGGTGGAGAAAATATGGTTGTAGTTATCGATATATTTGGCCGCACAAAATTTAATTTGCTAGATTGCCAGAAATATTTAATGAAATTGAAGCTCTGGAGGAGATCAAATTGAGGTAAGTGAAAGAATTAGATTTAAACTGCTGTCGTGATGGATCTATTTCGAATAATGAATTGCATGGCTTACCATCATTGTGGAAATTAACTATACTTATCTGTTCATTTTTATTTCAAACTACTCCCTCAATCCCTAATTATGAGGTAGAATTTTGTAAACACTTAATTAACCCGCATGATACGTACTCCTTTCACCCCTAAATATAATACCCTTTTAACTAATTTATTGATATTAAGAAAATTGGTGTAATTAGTTATTTGTAACCAATGGTTCAAATGCTCTTCTACAATTTGTCCAAAAAATGCTCTTCTACAATTATTCCCATATAGGCATTTTGATTAGTAATGACTCTTCACCAAAGTGAAAAATGAGCATTTTCATTAAGGGGAAAAAATGAAGTATTTTAACTAGGAGTATTTTGATGTAGGAGACAAAATGGATGGGTTGTCATTATAAAGGACAAAAAAGATTACATTTGGGACAGAGAGGACTGAATTAAATAAGCAACGTTTTATATCTAAAAAGTCAAAAAGATGAAAAAGATGACCATTAATTAAATTAAGGATATAAGTGAAATAAATATGTAATCAATTTTCATATATTAACTAATCTGTAAGTTAGGTAATTTTCTTTTATGGATAGTAGCACCAAGGGAGTATATACGAATAATTTTTGGTCCATAAAATTTATCTTCATTTTAATTTTAGTCCCTCAAGTTTTAAATAAGAGGTTTTGGTTTTTTCAAGAGGCAAAGTAGTCTATATATTTATTTAATGATAAGGCCCAATGTTTTAAATAAAATGAAACTTGAAGGATCAAAACGTCTTATTTGAAACTTGAAAGACCAAACCTAAAATGAGGACAAACTTGAAGGATTAAAGATTGTATTAACCCATAATTTTATCACCAAATGAAAAAATAATAATTTTCTGTATGCTTTTCCGAGTCCCTGTACTTATTGAAATTTTAGAACTCTTTCAATTAATTCACCGAGATTATGAAGGCACATAATTAACACCCACGTTCATTCCCTTGTCAGCACGAGAGAGATTATTCAAAACTTGAACTGTTTCCATAAATTGAATCAGTGAGTGGCAAAAAATTAAGTTAAGAAAACTGAACAACAACGACAAGTTAATTTAATAATCGTATATATTAGGAATAGCAGTATTTCATAGACTAAAAAACAAGCAAACTGCAAATATATAGATGGACTCAATACAATAAATAAAGAAAAATAAGTGAGGGTACCAAGGAAATTTACAGGGAGGAAATCAACAATTACTATTAAGCCACCACTAAGGTTAATTAATTAAGCAAGCAAAGTCTTTGGTGATAAATATATTTTTAGAACCCGATGATGCTTTCTAGCAAGGTGACATAAACAAGGCAAATAAATAGTTTAAGGATTCAATCCCTCTTATTGTTAAAAAAATTAAATATAAATTGTTTGTGATTATGATGATGTAATTCAAAGGTGAGGAAATTGGAGGGCAGTTCTATTTTAGTGGGTCCACATCACGTTACTGTCGAGAAAAATAAATTAAATGAATACCACTAAATTTTTCAAGTAATTGCAAGCGATATTTAAATCTAATGAACGCCATATTATTAAAAAAAAACATAGAGCATATAGATTCCATATTCATTTTATATAAATAACAAATAGAAAATACGTTTCAATTTCTAAGAAAATCAGCAGAAAATCATTAGCATATAAAAATCAATAAAAATCGCAAGAAAATGCTCCATTTTCAGTTTTCGTTATACCCAATTGCCTTTTAGGAAGAATATTAAATCAGCACGATAGCATATAATATAAATTATAAATCGGAAAGGCTACAATAAAGCTTGTAACAGTCAAACATGAAAGATGAATTATAGATTCAAATCATGTTCTTTCTCTTTGATTTGTGCAAAAAGGAAAAGAATTGCTAATTGCGTGTAACGATGCGTATCATTCAGTTTAATTACATTCTTTTCCAAATGACGTATGGGAAGAGTCAGCTTCTTTTCTTAATTTCTTTAGCATTGTTTCGTGTAGAGATAGACAATTAAATTAAACGTCATGGAAATTAAAGGTATATTATAAAAGTTAAAAAGGATGGGCTGTTGGGTAAGATGAACAAGAAAATGAAGACGTCATGGACGATTTTTGAAAATTGCCCACGCATATCTGTTCATATCGGTGCTCTGCGTGAATGAAATCTTTCAAATTTTTTTATATATACAAATATATCAGGTACATGTGAACAATAAAATTTGTAAACATACACTTACCAACAATTTTAGCACTTTTTTTTTAATCAGCAAAACAAATCACTACAAACAATAACGGAAGGGAAAATCCCTATAAAATACCCTTGAAATAGGGAAATTCCTAATCAGTACATTGAAATAAAAAATTCCGGATCAGTCACGCGTTAGTACGGATGAACAGTGAGGGTGGCGCCAAAAGACGATTTTGCCCTTCAGCCCTCATTCTCGCCACTTCAAAAATAACAACACGCGGTTCTTAATTAACAACTCCGGATTCTTGATTAACAACTCTAGTTTCATCTTTTTACTTTCACAATAACAACATTGGTCTTGTTATTAGCAACTCCGAATTCTTGATTAATAACTCCACTTTATTCTTACACATATTTGCATCTCAAAAATATAGTGTTGTTAATGTAAAATACAGTGTTATTAATAAAGAAAGAGGTGTTGTTATTGGTCCTGAAACTTAAATTACGAAGTTGAGAAACAAGAAATGAGAGTTGTTAATGTAGAATATGGTATTGTTAATAACAACACCGGAGTTGTTATTGTGAAAGTAAAAAGATAAAATAGAGTTGTTAATCAAGAATACGGAGTTGTTAATCAAGAATCTAGAGTTGTTAATTAAGAGGGCGTGTTGTTAATAAAAAAAGAGGTGTTGTTATTGACCTTGAAACTTAAATGAGGAAGTTGTGAAACAAGAATACAGAGTTGTTAATCAAGAATCCGGAGTTGTTAATTAAGAACCACGTGTTGTTATTTTTGAAGTGGCGAGAATGAGGGCTGAAGGGCAAAATCGTTTTTTGGCACCGGCCGCACTATTCATCCGTATTGACGCGTGATTGATCCGGAATTTTTTATTTCAATGTACTGATTAGGGATTTTCCTATTTTAAGGGTATTTTATAATGATTTTCCCATAATGTAAAGTCAAAAAAATAAAAATAAAAATAAAAACTCAAACAAATCCCAAAACAAACAACCGACCAGACGTCTCCCCAGACCAACCAAAGAGCAACAACAAACAACATCTATTTTATTTTATTTTTTTATTTTTTGGTACAAATGAGGGCAAAGCTCTTAAACTACTGGGGACAGGATCGCGAACTCTCTGCATGCAGTACTATCCTCAGATGATTCGGACAAGACTCTATAAGGCAAGATTTTAATAAACCTTCCTTCGCAAGTGAATCAGCAAGTTTATTGTACCTCCATGGAAAATACTGGAACTTCACCTTCCATGTACATCCCAGCATATTCCCGATCTGCACAAATAGGAGACTACCAACCACAATTTGATTTCTCTGTTGTAGCGAAGAAATTAGTTGCTTTGCATCAGATTCCACCATAATTCTTAATCAGATTCCAATCATCATGCCTTTATAAACTGCGCACTGCTCAGCATCAAAGGCACTGCAGTGCCCAAGTGTTTGAGTAAAACCTGCAATCCAACTTCCTCCTTGATCCCTGAGAACCCCACCACCACATCATGCCTTCGACTGATTTGAAGTAACTGCTCCATCTACCTTAACCTTAATCCAGTTACTTGGTGGCGCCTGCCAAGAAGAAATTAGAGGGGGCGGATGGGTGAATTCTTCAATTTGTCGGTTCTGCAACTGTATAGAATTCTTCATATTGGTCAAAATAACCAGTAGTGGGTCGGATGGTCTGTCAAATTCGTCATTAAATACATCCTTATTCTGCCAGCTCCACAAAAACCATACAGAAACTCCCCACACTTGTTCCAATTGTCGATATCTCCTACTCCCAATTCTTGCTTAAGATTGAGAGCAAACCAGCTTTTCAGAGATGCTGCATAAAATCTAGTCACATGTCTTGGATCAAGGATTCCGTCCCACAGTTTTCTTGCATAGCAGCAATCTCTGCCAATATGTAGAACATCCTCCACTCCAATATTACAAAAATCACATGTAAAAGGGACTGATGACCACTTACTTCGCCAAAATTTGGTAGGAAGACGGTTATGGTAGGCTTTCCAGAGAAATACCCGTATATGCTCAGCCCCTTTCCAACCCCAAATATGCTTATAGATAGCACTATAAGTATTAGCTGGAGCTTGCTCCACAAGATAGTAAGCACTTTTGATAGAGAAAATTCCATTGGAAGTAGCCCTCCAAGTCATGACATCATTACCAGCACTAGCCATCGGTGGTAATACTGCAATTAAACGCTGGATCACCTCATTTGATACCAAGTTAGCTATGCGAGGGAAATCCCAGGCCCCTGAAGCTACCCACTCAGCAACTTTGCTATTCTCCTCATCACTATCAAGCTCTCTCACACAAAAACTCTTAATACTTCTGTCCGGAAACAACCATACATCATTAAAAAAGTTAACCTCCTTACCATCTCTGATTTGCCGTCTAGTTCCCATATTAATTATGTCTTCCTGTTTGGAAAAAAAATTTCCATAAGCATGAATTACCCTTCCTGGCTTCTAACAGATTGTCCTCATTCCTCAACATATATTTGTACAGAAGAACCTCTGCCCATAGACCTTTAGATCCATTCACAAGCTTCCAAGCCACTTTGGCCCCACATGCCTTGTTAAATGATTCTAGCCGTTTGAATCCTAGTCCATCGTGTAGCTTCGGCTATAAAATTTGGTTCTAACCGATGGGGTGATACCCTTGAGCATTTTGACAATTACCCAAAATGAAATTTCTTTGTAATCATTCAATCTCAGTACATATTGATTGTGGTAGCTTAGTCACTTGCATTGGGTACACCAGTATAGCACTAATGACTGACTTGGCTAATGTTATTCAACTAGCTAAAGAGAGAGTACTTTCCTTCTAGACAGCCAGTCTGTCTCTTACTCGGTTAATGACATATTGGAATGTATCATTGGGTTTCTTTCCTCTTGTAACTGGAACACCCAAATACTTCCCGATTTCAGTTGATATTCCCATATTGGTGGTCTTCTTAATCCTCCTTCTAGTCCCTATCTTCACCCTTGGCAAGAAATAAATTGATGATTTAGCTTTGTTTATGCATTCTTCAGAAGTCGAGCAAAAGCGATTAAGGCAGTTCAACACACATATGGCCTGTGCCTCCGAGGCGACTCCGAATAGTAAAAGGTCATCGATAAACATGAGGTGTGAGATTGTAGGCCCATCTTGACTAGCTTGGATTGGCTTCCACTTCCCTTCCTGAACCTCATCATTGATTAAATGAGAAAGACGATCCTTGCATAAGACAAATAGCAATGGAGAGATAGGATCTCCCTAACGAAGTCCTCCTTTAGAGTTTAAAAAATTCCATTTTGTCCCCATTCCATAGAACATTATAAGAAATTGATGTAATAGTGCATAATTAAATTAATTAAATAATCTTCAAAACCTACATCAATCAACACTGGTCTTAGAAAATCCCACCAAATTCTGTTGTAGGCTTTCTCTAAATCTATCTTTAAAGCCATGAGACTTTTACTACTTCTTGATTTCTTCATAATATGCATTAACTCCTACCGCACCATAATATTTTCTTGAATACTCCGGTCCTTGATAAAGCTGGATTATATTGGGACGGATACACTAAATCATCCATAACAGGCCGTAGTCTGTTGACAATAACCTTTGTAATGCACTTATAATGCACGAGATAGGTCTAAAATGGCCTACTACTTCTGGATTTTCCTTCCTAGAAATGAGAGAAATCAGTGTCCTATTAGATTCAGTCACCATAGATCCTTCCTTAAATGCATTTTGCACAAAACTACATAATGAAGCCCCTACTGTGCTCCAATTATCTTGATAGAAAATGGGAGAAAAACCATCAATACTAGGGGCCTTATAAGAACCCATTGAAAACATAGCATTCTTTATTTCCAACTCAGAAGGATGTGAACATAAATTATGCAACTGCCCTTCCTCTAACAATGGATAAGTTGATGCAGTGACTAGCTCCTCAGCATTCTAGACGTCAAGATCATACAACTTTCTAAAAAAAAAAATTAAGAACTAGGAGTTTTAGATCATCCACTCCCTCAACCCAGTTTCTTTTTTCATCTTTAAGATCTGAAACTCTATTTCTCCTTCTTCTTATACTTGTCTTTAGAGGATAGTATTTGGTATTATGATCCCCTTTAATAACCCAAATTGTTCTAGCCTTTTGAAACCATTTAATTTCTTAAAGCTTAAAAAGATTTTTTTTTTTCATTTGATAAGGACGTTTCTGCCATTCGTTCGCCTTAGGGTCCATAATAAAAAAAATTAACCAAGGATTGCATATAGGTAAACCTATGATCGTTCTCTCTTCTCGAGGAGCATTTTATTGAATCTAAGTAATCTAATATTGCCAAACAAATGCAATGAAAAACAAGGGGAAAAGTAGTTTTGATTTTTAAAGTTAATAACTAAAAGAAGAATGTAATTTAATTAAAAACTAAACTACTATTTTTGGTCTTTTTTATAAAAATGAAATGGTTAATGAAATATGAATGAAGTGAATTCTCTTAAGAAATTGGTTCGATGGCTATCCTAGCTCATTAAATGATATGGGAGTTTCAAATCCATCAAGTCTTAATTAAAAACTCCAAGTAATCACATTAGGTTTAACACTCTTAATCAATAGCTATTCCTACGATCGCATTCATAGCTATTGCTTAGAAATATTATTCAAGAGCCACTTGATGTGTGAAATGAATGACACAAACGTGCCACTCAAATCAACTCGATCAAATCAATTACACAAACTAGTAATCACATTGAATGCATAACTTCAATAATTCAAAAGGAATATAAGTTCAATACATAATTCTAGTGCACCAATATAAAATTCAATACAAGAGCAATCCATCATAGGAAAATAATCACTCATCTAAGTCTCACAAACATATACCAACACATAATTAATCCAAACAAAATATAATATATGAATTGAGCTGATGGAAAACTAATAAACCCCCATTTGTAGCATATTTAAGCTCTAGCCACCCCCTCTATCACCAAGACCCAAGCAATTTAGCCTACCATGAATTTAACAGTAGCCACAACTTCCTCAAAACACCAAAGTTCCATGGAAATATGAGTGAATAAACAAATTAATGATTAAAGGAAGTTGTTCAGTCAGAAAATAGGAGAGACAGTAGATGATGATGGTGGTGTGAAGAAGCTAGTCCGGCGATAATTAGAATAGGGGCTGGCGGTGGTTTTGAGTTCTCCTCTTCGGTGGGGGCTATCGATGGAAGTGACGGTGGTGTGTAGAGATAACGATGATGGTTGAAAGTTCGCCACTAGAGCTCTCTCCTCTGATTCAGTGTTGGGTCCATCTCTATCTACTTCAAATCTCCAGGTCTCTCTGATGACTTAAGTTCTAGTTGAGCCTTTCTCTTCCGCAGCACTGGTCTGAGCTCTCACTGCTGATAGTGATGATGGTAGTTGAGGGAGGGTTGCCGACAATGGTAAAGGAAGGGAAGGTCACCGACGACCAAGGAGGAATGGTGATGAGAAGAAGAACTCAAGGTTCGATCATTTGTAGCGCTCTCACTCTTATTTATTGTCCCTCAGCTTGTGTTTGTCTGAAGAAGTCTTGATCAAACTAGGTTTTGACTAGGCACTTCAGTGCAAACATCAAAAGTTTTGAGAAGGGAGTAAAGTGCAACTTTTTGAAACATTTGTAGAGCAGAACCATAATTTTTGAAACTTCTGGGTATTTATTTTAAGTTTCCCTTGTCCCTTTTCTTCATCATATGTAATTTCCATAAAATTTAGGGACCTTTTCTGTAATTTTTCCTAGACTTCAAAATATTAATTCTGACCCTCGAAAATCTCCAATTTCTTCTTTAACACCTACAACACAAGATTAAGCACAAGGTAGCATAAAAAATCCAAGAAAACATTTGTATGAATAATTAGCAAATTTATTACCATTTTGTCCCTAATTACACTAAATTCAATACAAATTTTTCTAATTAAAATTAATGCTTAATCATACAATAATGTCCTAGAAAATGCATTAAAAATCCCAATTTAGTTATAAAAAATTATATAAAAATATGGTTCAATCAATTCCCCCACACTTAGACTTTTGTACTCCTGAACAAAGGCATTTAAGTACAATTTTCAAAATTTAAACCACTATTGCATTTGAAAGAGAGTAATTTCGTAATTGGAAAGCAATGCATCTATTAGTCAAGTTTCTCAAGCCAACAATAGTCATAGTCAAGCAATGCAAAGAAATTAACAAACTACACAATTCAAAATATTAGAATCAAGCATAAGAGGCTCTTAAGGTACTAGTGTTTAATTTATCTCACTTCATTGGGATAATTTCATTCTAGCTCACTTAATTAACACCTTACCATAGACTTGTAACAACTCTAATATCTTCACTACTAATAGCACTTAATGCAATGAATCAATAGGACTTAAAAGGCTTGTAATGTTGAATGAAGGCTAGATGAAATGAATAAATTAGAAACAAGAATTGTTGATATGCAAGTCAAGTTAAAGAGCAAGTTCATGGCATCTAAATATTTGACAAACTTCTACCAATTGTTTTCTAAGTCATGAACAAATTCCTTCTTTGTATTTCTTTTGCATTTCTTTCTTTATTCAAATCACTTTTCTAATTCTTTTTCTTTTGCAATACTTTCTCTCTCTCTCTCTCTCTCTCTCAATTCTTTTCTACTTCTCCTTTTTTTGTTCAAACTATATACATTTTTTTTACTTACTTTCTCTTTTTTATATACATGGCATTTCAATATATACATTGTTCAACCTTTTTTTTATTGGCAAATCACTTTGATTTTAGAATGACATGATCACTTAATAAATGACATGCATACAATATAGGAAAGGCTTAAAATGGGTAACAAAGGGTAAGTGAATTAGGGTTTGTGTTTGAGTTGAAAGAGTTTAAAATTGAATGCCTCTTTTATTCCCATCACACTAATATAAATGCTATTTTGAAGAAGAGTTGAAACAAGTTCTAGAAGGTGAAAGACTAAGTGAACATGAACATGCTGTTTTTTCCAATGCACATTCTAACATAATTAATTGCATAGCAAACTAACCACAACACATTTAATTAACTAATTCAAATGCTAACCTTACAAACACAATTAATTAAAACATTGCAATTAATTATAATAATGCTCAACTCTAAAAATTGATGTAGAAACTCTCTTTCTCTAAACCAAAGAGTAAGCAAAAATCCAAGTGATTAGGACATTTCTGTCGTTCGTTAGCCTTGGGGTCTACAATAAAAAATTAATCAAAGATTGCGTATATGATTGTTCTCTCTTCTCGAGGAGCCTTTTATTGAATCCTAAGTAATCTAATATTGCCAAACAAATGCAATAAAAAACAAGGGGAAAATTGGTTTTGATTTTTCAAGTTAATAAGTAAAAGAAGAATGCAATTTAATTAAAAACTAAACTACTATTTTTGGTCTTTTTTATAAAAATGGAATGGTTAATGAAATACGAATGAAGTGAATTCTCTTGAGAAATTAGTTCGATGGCTATCCTAGCTCATTAAATGATATGGAAGTTTGGATTCCATCAAGTCTTAATTAAAAACCCCAAGTAATCACATTGGTCTAACACTCCTAATCAATGATGACTCCTACGATCGCATTCATAGCTATTGCTTAAAAATATTATTCAAGAGCCACTTGATTGTGTGAAATAAATCAAATTAATGTAATTGTTTCCTCTAATATGAATGCACAAACGCGCCACTCAAATTAATTCAAATTAAGTACACAAACTAGTAATTACATAGAATGCATAACTTCAATAATTCAAAAGAAAAATAAGTTCAATACAAAATCCAAGTGCACCAATATAAAATTCAACACAAGAGCAATCCATCATAGACAAATAATTACTCATCTAAGTCTCACAAACATATACCAACACATAATTAAACCAAATAGAATCTAATGTATGAATTGAGCCAACAGAAAACTAATAAACTCTCCTTTGTAGAATATTGAAGCTCTAGCCACCTCCCTTACCACCAATACCCAAGCAATTTAGCCTCCCATGAATTTAACAGTAGCCATAACTTCCTCAAAACACTAAAGTTCCATGGAAATATGAGTGAATAACCAAATTAATGATTAAAGGAAGTGGTTTGGTTAGAAAATGGGAGAGACAGTCAATGATGATGGTGGTGTTTCAATAGTGATGAAATGGTTGGAGAAGAAGAAGAGAAGGTGGTCGGTGGTGATTATGAAGAATGGTAATGAAGAAATGGATAGTGAACATAGAAGGGATGATGATAATGGTGATGTTTGAAGCTTATGGCTATGGCAGTGAAGAAATGGTGGAGAAGAAGAAAAAGAGGGTAGCTAGTACTATGAAAAAGAAGAGGCACCGAAATCTGGGTAATCACACCGAAAAATTATGAACTCCGTCGGAATCTGGAAACTCATTCCAGAAACTAGAGACAACACTAGAATGTCACAGAGAATGGGTGAAAGTGAAAGATGACGGAGGAAGTGGTATGAAGAAGCGAGTCCGGTGACAATTAGAATAGGGGTTGACGGTGGTTGTTAGTTCTCCTCTTCGGTGGAGGCTGTCAATGGAAGTAACGGTGGTGTGTGGACATGACGATAATGGTTGAAAGTTCACTGTTGGAGCTCTCTCCTTTGATTCAGTGTTGAGTTTGTCTCTCTCTACTTCAAATATCTAGCTCTCCCTGATGACTTAAGCTCTGGTCGAGGGAGATGATGGTGGTTGAGGGAGGGTCGCCAATGATGGTGAAGGAAAGGAAGGTCACTAGCGACTGAGGGGGAACGGTGATGAGAAGAAGAACTCAAGGTTTGATCATCCGCGGTGCTCTCACTCGGATTTTTCGTCCCTCAACTCGTGTCTATCTGAAGAAGAAGTCCTGGTCAAACTAGGTTTTGACTAGAGACTTCAGTGCAAACATCAAAAGTTTTGAGAAGTGGCTAAGTGCAACTTTTTGAAACATTTGTAAAGCAGAACCATAATTTCTAAAACTTTTGGGTAATTATTTGTAATTTTTACCTGTCCCTTTTATTCTTTCATTTGTAATTTCCATACGATTTAGGGACATTTTCTGTAATTTTTCCCAAACTTCAAAATATTAATTCTAACCCTCCAAAATCTCCAATTTCTTCTTTAATACCTATAATGCAAGATTAAGCACAAGGTAGCATAAAAAATTCAAGAAAACATTTGTATGAATAATTAAGAAATTTATTATCATTTTGCGCCTAATTACACTACATTCACAAATGTTTCTAATTAAAATTAATGTTTAATCACACAATAATGTCCCAGAAAATGTATTAAAAATCCCAATTTAGTAATGAAAAGAAGGTGAAATGGAGTTAAAGCCATCAACCGTGCCCGAGAATTGCAAGAAGGGATGAGAACATATCGAAGCAAGGGATAAATTGGCACCGTAGAGTTTCTGGCCGCGGTCTAAAGGAGGTCAGAAACCTACTGGCCGCGACCAAGCATCTTTGGGCTGTGGCCCAAAAGTGGTCAGTAACTTACTGGCCGTGGCCAACATAATTATTGGTTGCGGCCAATGGAAGCATAGAAGCTCACTAGCTGCGGCCCACACATCTCCTAGCCACGGCTAACCCCCGATATAGGTGCTATGTGTTTTGACATACAGGGGGTATAAAAGCTAAAACCAGAGACAAAAATGGGGGATCTTGATGCGGAAATACCTAGAGAGGCGGCTGTGACACTGCTCAAAGCCTGGATTTGCCATAAAGCAAGGGAAATAAGTGGGGATTGAAGATTTGTAGAGATGTGAGCTGGCTTTCCTTGGTTATACTGATTTATTTTCCTTCTTCATTTTGCTGATATGGCAGTTCATGCTCTGTATTTCTGTATTAATTTCTTGAACATGAGTAGCTAAACTTTCATTTTGGGATTGTTTATGAACCTTTGTATGGATTAAACTTGATTCCTTCTCTCTTCAAGTATCTAATGGCATATGTATGTCGATTTTACCTTGTTTTCACTGCTATTCGTAAATCAAGTTTATGAAATACAAAAGGGATGAACAATCCTAGGTATACTACAACTGTTGAAATCACAAGGATCAAGATTTTTGTTCAGTAATTCTTAATTTTTACAAAAATATCTTTTGAAACTTCTTTTTCCACACAACATGTTTTGGCTCAACTTAATCAAATTCACTAAGCCCATTGCTTGACTAATTTGTTACTAAAATCCTTGAGGGAACAATCTTACTTATCACTTTATTACTTGACGCAATCCGTGCACTTGCGGTAGTCAACCTTAGGCTTGTGATAGTAGATTTCGCTTGAGCTCTTAGTTAGGTTTACAATTTTTCTTTCCTTTTTCTCTTTGTTAATTTTTGTTTTAGTTTGATACTTGCTTGTTTGTTTCTCTTGTAGGTACCGAGAACCTGCACCTGGACGGATTAATCGTGATACTTGACGGATTACCTCACATTGAAGAAGAGACTGAGTCAGAGGTGACTGAATCTGAATCTAAAACTGAAGCTGAAACAATAGCGGATGAATAAGATAGGGCCATCGTCAATGAATTCGCTAGCTGGAATATACGGGGTACTTAATCTTGCATTCAGATGCCAGAGATGCAAGCACACAATTTTAAGATCAAGCCGGTCATGATTACAATGCTTCAAATGCATGGGTTATACCATGGTCTCTATAATTAAGATGCCAACAAGCACTTGATGTACTACTTGGAGGTGTGTGATTCCTTCAAGCAAAATGGAGTGCCCCAGGATGTGTTGAGGCTATGGCTATTCCCACTCTCTCTACAAGGGAAGGTGAGAGATTGGTTCAACAATCTCCCGGAAGGATCCATAACTTCATGGGATAATCTTGAAGCTAAGTTTAGAGCTCAATTTTTCTCTGACGATAAATTTATGGAATCTAGGGATGAGTTTCTAAGCTTTAGACAACAACTAGATGAGCAACTTTATGCCGCTTGGGAGAGATACAAAATGTTAATGAAGCAATGCTTTAATCATGGGGTGGACAAGTGGGTAGTTATCCAAATCTTCTGTACTCACCTAAATCCTTAATCTAAGGTGATGGTTGACTTTATGACCAATGTGGGTTACTGGCATGTTCTTGTCAATGAGGTGTTTAGGCTTTTAGATCAACTATCTGCAAACAACACTCAAGGCAATGATAGAAGGATTACCCCAGCTATGCCTACTACAAAAGAAGACTCTTCATCACAAATTGCCACAATCTTATCTGCTTTGAACAAGTATTTCAATGTGCTAGAATCTCAAATGCAAAAGAGCACTTCTTATGGCGTGCATTCTATTCATGCTACTCTGATTGTATGTGAGCAATGCAATGATGTCCACATACCTGACTATTGCCCTCTCTACATGGGTATTGAATCTGTCAACTATATGGGCAAATTTCAACCTCCTCAAGATAATCCATATTCACAAACTTACAATCATGCTTGGAGAGCTCATCCCAACTTCTCTTGGAGTCAAGGTAACACCTTGAATCCACCATATGAGTCTACTTTTGGCACTAAGCCTGTTCCTCCATCGGGTTTTCAAATGCAATCAAGGCAAGTTCCTATAAAATAAGAGGAATCTAAGACGAACAAGATGCTAGCCCGGATCTTGTCAGAGGTAAAATCTTCAAGGGGTGAGAGTAAGGCTACCTTTTCTCTTCATAAAGCTGTAATTAAGAACCTTGAAGTACAAGTGGGACAATTAGCAATACAAGTAAACGCTATGGCACAAAATGGTCTTCCAAGTGATACCATCCCTAATCCAAAGCAATGTGGAAAAGAGGAATGCAAGGCCATTAACTTGAGAAGTGGCAAAGTGATACCGGATGTGCCTAGCTCAAGTAAGACTAGCCCCAAGCAAGATGAGCAAGTGGATATTGAGATTGATGATGAAGAAGCCATGACTCAAGAAAGTGTAGTGGAAGAGGATGACACTAGAAAGAGAAAGCAAACTGAAGGAGGTTTAGATGATGTTGTCAAGAGCAAGAAGGGGGAACAAGAGATGAATATTGAGAAGAAGAGAAAGCCAACTACCTCTGCTATAATGCCACCACTACCTTTTCCTCAAAGATTCAAGAAGAAAGAGGAAGATGCTCAATTTAAAAAGTTTGTGAACATGTTCAAGCAACTCCATGTGAACATTCTGTTTACCGAAGCATTGGAGGGCATACCTAAATATGCTAAGTTCCTAAAAGATGTGATGTCCAAGAAGAGGCGATTCAATAAATTTGAAATTATGGTATTGACCGAAGAGTGTAGTGCAGTGAATAAAAGGAAGTTACCTACTGAGCTGAAGGATCCAGGAAGCTTCTACATTCCTTGCAATATTGGGACTAACTTCAATGGTAAGGCTATATGTGATTTGGGTACTAGTATCAACTTGAAGCCTTTAGCTGTTTTTAACCAATTGGGGTTAGGAGAGCCAAGGCCCACCACGGTAACTCTTCTATTTGCTGATCGGAGTATTCTAAGCCAAGAGCAATCATCAAAGATGTCCTAGTCAAAGTAGACAAGTTCATCTTTCCAGCAGACTTCATTATGCTTGATTGTGAAGTTGACTGGAAAATCTTGCTTATTCTTGGCCGTCCATTCTTAGCCACAGTAAGGACTCTCATTGATGTGGAAAAGGATGAGATCCTTTTGAGGGTGGATGATGAAAAAGTGATCTTTAATATGCCAAAAGCTTTGAAGTTTCATGATGATTCAGCCCAATGCTCTTTTGTCGACATATTAGATTTAATCACTCCTCAAGAATCATATGCTTCTACGATAAAAGACCCTTTAGAAGCATTCTTAATTGGTGAAAAGAGCTTGGAGGAGTTTGATGAGGAGGCTATTGAAAATTTCTTCCATATGGAAGCATTCCCTCACTTAAGACCGAGGACTTTTGAGCCACTAGAAGTGTCTGATGCTTTGAGTACCCCTTTGAAACCTTCTATTGAAGTTCCTCCAGTTTTATAGTTGAAACCTCTACCTTCTCATCTCAAGTATGTTTACCTGGGGGATTCTAATACTTTACCGGTTATCATCTCTTTCGTTCTCTTTGATTTGCAAGAATAGAAGCTCCTACGAGTTTTGAGAGAGCACAAGCGTGCTATTGGGTGAACTATAGCCGATATCAAGGGGATAAGCCCTTCTATTTGCATGCACAAGATTCTATTGGAGGATGATCACAAAACTTCTGTTGAGCATCAGAGGCGCTTGAACCCAATTATGAAAGAAGTGGTTAAGAAGGAAATTCTCAAATGGATCTCAGCCGGAATTGTCTATCCTATCTTTGATAGTTTATGGGTAAGCCCAATCCAATGTCTCCCTAAGAAGGGTGGCATGCTGTAGTGGTTAACACCCAAAATGAACTAATTCTCATTCACACGGTGACTGGATGGCGGGTGTGTATGGATTATCGGAAGCTTAACACTGCTACAAGGAAGGATCACTTTCCTTTTCCATTCATTGATCAAATGTTGGATAAGCTAGTGGGTCAGGAGTTCTTTTGCTTCCTCGATGGTTATTCTGGTTACAATCAAATTGCCATATCTCTAGAAGACCAAGAGAAGATGACTTTTACTTGTCTCTATCGCACATTTGCTTTTAGAAGAATGCCTTTTGGACTATGCAATGTGTTGGCCACATTTTAAAGGTGCATGATGTTCATTTTTGATGATATGATTAAGAAGACCATTGAAGTATTCATGGACGATTTCTCTGTCTTTGGTCCATCTTTTGATTCTTACTTGGAGAACTTAGATGTGGTGCTTAAATGATGTGAAGAGACCAATTTGATTCTCAATTGGGAGAAATATCACTTCATGGTGCAAGAAGGTATTGTACTTGGCTATCGGGTATCTAAGAAAGGTTTGGAAGTGGATAGTGCCAAAATTGCTATCATTGAGCAATTACCTCTACCTACTAGTGTGAAAGGTGCCCACAGCTTCCTTGGTCATGCCGGGTTCTACCAGAGATTCATCAAAGAGTTTTCTAAGATTTCCAAGCCACTGTCCAAGTTATTGGAGAAGGATGTGGAATTCAAGTTTGATAATGAGTTCTTACAAGCCTTTGAGGTGTTGAAGAAGCGTATCATTTCAGCTCCATCTTAGTAGCTCTGGATTGGGTTTTACCTTTCACCATCATGGCCGATGCTGGTGATTATACCATTGGTGCTGTTCTTAGGCAAAAGGTAGAGAAACTCTTTCACCCCATTTACTATGCTAGCAAGACACTTAATTGTGCCCAACTTAATTACACTACAATTGAGAAGGAATTACTTGCCATAGTCTTTGCTTGTGAAAAGTTTCGACCTTACATTATAGGTACTAAGGTCATTATCTATACCAATCATTCACCTCTAAAGTACTTACTTACAAAGAAGGATTCCAAGGCTAGACTAATACGCTGGGTGCTTTTACTTCAGGAGTTTGATTTGAACATTATTGATAGAAAAGGCACCGAGAATCAAGTGGCGGACCATCTATCAAGGTTGAGCACTGAGGCTCATCTTGATAATTCTGATATGATCCATGCATCATTCCCGAATAAGCAGCTGTTCTTCATTGATAATTCATCCACACTATGGTTTGCTGACTTTGTAAACTACTTAGTTTATAGAGTGTTACCTCTAGATTTCAATTCTCATCAGAGGCGTAAGTTCTTGCATGAAGTGAAGAAGTACTTTTGGGATGAGCCCTACTTATTCAAGAGGTACCCCCACCAATTCATTCGAAGGTGTGTCCCAGAAAATAAACAAGAGTGCATTCTGCATTATTGTCATTCGTCTGAGTATGGTGGTCATTTTGGAGGAGAGAAAACCGCAGTGAAGATTATTCAAAGTGGGTTTTATTGGCCTTCTCTATTCAAAGATGCATATGCATTTGTCCTTCAATATGATAGGTGTCAAAGAGTGGGGACATATCTAGAAGGAATGAGATGCCACTGAATAGCATGCTTGGAGTTGAACTCTTTGATGTTTGGGGGATTAACATTATGGTTCTATTCCCTAAGTCATTCAACAATGAATATATTTTGGTTAGAGTGGACTGTGTCTCCAAATGGGTCTAAGCTACTGCATGTGTGACTAATGATGCCAAGACAGTATTGAAATTCCTCAAACAACACATCTTCACAAGATTTGGCACACCAAGAGTGATTATCAGTGATGGTGGTTCACACTTTTGCAATCACCAATTTCAAGCCTTGATGAAGAAATTTGATGTTAGACACAAAGTAGCATTGCCCTACCATCCCCAAACAAATGGCCAAGCTGAGATTTCCAATCGGGAGATCAAGAACATCCTTGAGAAGATGGTGAATACTACTAGGAAGGACTGGTCTTCCAAGTTGGATGATGCTCTATGGGCTTACCGAACGGCTTACAAAATGCCTATTGGTATATCTCCATATTGTTTGGTGTTTGGGAAAGCATGCCATTTGTCGGTAGAATTGGAGCATGGGGCCTATTGAGCCATCCAAAAGCTAAACTTTAACCCTCAAGCTGTAGGAGAAAAAAGGCTACTTCAACTCACTGAGTTAGATGAAATTCGCCTCAATGCTTATGAGAGTGCAAGGATTTACAAAGAGAAGACAAAGAGGGAAGATGACAGTAAAATCATTCCTAAGAGCTTTGAACCTGGTCAAACTGTTCTCCTTTATAACTCTAAGTTGAAGTTATTCCCAGGGAAGCTAAATCTCGATGGTCTGGTCCATTCATGGTGGTTTGAGAGTCCAAATTTGGTGATGTGGAGCTGGAGAATGAGAAGGGAGAGAGATTCAAGGCTAATAGTCAACGGTTAATGCATTATTGGGGATGAGATGTGGATAGGCTGGTATCTATTATCTACTTATCTAGTGAAGAGTTACCAATGTGAAGA
The DNA here is from genome assembly GCA_963242795.1 of Inga leiocalycina. Lineage (NCBI taxonomy): Eukaryota > Viridiplantae > Streptophyta > Magnoliopsida > Fabales > Fabaceae > Inga > Inga leiocalycina. Next base: position 69,209,177 of record OY725325.1, read on the forward strand.
GTCAAGCTAAAGACTATAAACTAAGCATTTCTTAGGAGGCAACCCAAGTTCTTAACTTAATCTCTTTAGTTTCTTTGATTTTAGTATATTTTTGGTAGATTTATGTTTGGTCTTTTGCTTTCACAGGTAGAGAGGAACCCTAAATAGAGAGAAGAAGAGAGCAAGAGGATACAAAGGAAGGGTAGTGACCTGTGGTTTAGAAAGGCTTATTCTAGGAAAGTTCCTAAATTCCCTTGATTTGATTGAACCTAATTTTAGATGATTATGACTTGATTTGATGACTATTACACACTTCTCTAACCTCTGATAAAAATATATTCATGGTTGTAGTATGAATTAGAGATGCACTGTGCATTGTCTTTGCTTAATCCTGTCAAATTTCTTTTATGCATAGTGAATTCTGCACTATGAATGCATTTTGGTCATGAGGAATTATATGCAAATGTGTGGTCAATGGTTGTAAACTATGTGCAACTTAAGAGGAAGTATGGTGAAAGTGATTCAGTTTTAGTATGCTGTGTTGACGATCATAGGATGGAGAGCAAGTATATTCTCTGTGTGTTCAGGTTGCAGAACTGCTATCTGATGGAACTAAGAATATTGGCCGCGGCTAGGCCAATATTGGCTGTGGCTCATGAGTGAACAGAAAGATTTAGGCAGCGGCCAAAAAGAGCACAGAATAATATGGGCCGTGGCCAACTAATAAACAGAAGGTTTTGGGTCGCGGCTAGGCCAACGTTGGCTGCGGCCCAAGTGTGACAGCAGGGTTTTTTAAAACCCTATTCTTTTCTTTCATTCCTTATTTCTCTCCTTTCTCTGCCGCCGATTACCCCTTTCTCTCCTTCTCCCAGTTTCGACTTCCCCTCTCACAACCTCTCTTCCTTTTTTCCCTCAATCTCTGACCTCCATTATAGTTTCCCTTCATCCCATCTCTCCTTTCCTCTGTTGCTATCTCATTCTCCCGCGCCAATCTGCATATCGTCTATTGATATTCCGCAACCTAGGGCATCGGTCGTGCCTCATTATCTATGATTTCTCAAATCTTCTATTGATTCTCCAACTATCTAAGGTAATGGAGTCTCTCCTCACTCTTTTAATAGTTTCATGGTTAGTTTAGTACAATTTGGATTTAGGGATCTAGGCATAGGTTTGAATGATGCTCTTGCTGAATCTGAGACAATGTATACTCTTGTGGCATTTTTCTTTCCTTGTGCTTCGATCTATGTCATTATTATGATGCACATTGCGTTTTGACAATCTACTTTGCACATAAATATGTTTTTCCTCTCTGTTTTTTGCCATGAATCAATTTCATCAAATTTTCAATAGAAGGAATATTGTTCTATGCATAATTTTGAACAAGGGAGATTAGTTTAACAATTGGCCTTGTCTTGTTAAGTCATATTGGTTCAAAATGTTTTTTGCGCTTCATGTTTTCAGGGAGCCAATTGTCAAATCCTACATTTATCATTATAATGCACTTCTTTTTGAACTTAAATCAATTTTTCAAAGATATGGGAATAGGGGCTAGACTGAACTTGTAAAGGTTGCTTTGGTATTGGCTAGAGGTCTTTGGCACATGATTGAACTATATTTTTACATGATTTTGCATGATTTATTTGGGATTTAAATGCATTTTATGAAGCATTATTGCATGATTAAGCATGAATTTTGGTTAGGAACAACTTTTTTGAATTAATGGTAATTAGGGGCAAAATGATCAAAATTATTAATTATTTTGTATAATTATTTCTTAGACTTTTAATGCTACTTTTGCTTAATTTTTGCATTGTTGGTGTTGTGGAAGGAAATTGGAGATTTTAAAGGGTCAGAATTAATAATTTGAGGTCTGGGAAAAATTTCAAAAATGGTCCCTAAACTTTCTGGAAATTATAAGTGAATGTAGAAAAATATGGGGGGAAATTACAGACAATGACCCAGAAGTTTGAGAAATTTCGTTCAGCTCCAAAACATTTTAAAAAGTTTTCACTTAAGTCCCTCCTCCAATGTTTTCAGGTTTGCAATGAGGTCCCTGGTCAAAACTTGCGTTTTGACCAGGTCCTAGGGTACTGTAGATGATCTTCTTCAGCTGGGAATAAAAGAAAAAGAAACAGATCCACGAGGGGAGCTGGAGGTGAGGCGCCGCAAGGAGGGGGGAGAGCTTGAGATTGGATGACTGGGAAAGGAGGAGAAGGCCACCATTGTCACCACCGGCATCTCCTCCTCGCCACTACATAACCACCATCGCTGTCGTCAATTCCAGAGAAGGCTGTGGCTTAAAGCTGAAGTTGAACAGAGGAGGCGCCGCGACAGAGGGAGCTAGGAGAGTTGTGAGCTGCGAGTCGAAGAGTTTGAGGAAGAGAGAGAGAGATGAAACCACCATTGTCACCACCAGCGCACTACCTCCGGTGTCCTTCTCTACCTATCGTCGGAGACCACACAGTGCAGAGTTGAGTGAGAGAGAGTCCAGAGTAAAAGGAGGATGAGAGACAACATACGATATGATTAAGTAATTTATTTAGTTTTCTTAATCTCTTAAAAAAAAGTCAACTGGCTATTGTATTAAGCACTATACAATAATAATCTTCTACAAACATTTTAGGTATAGAACATGCACACAGGGAGAAATTCTAGCAGGGGTGCATGCTATTGTAAATAATGTATGGGGGTGTCTGATTGTGGAATCCATGTAATAACAAGTGATCTTGGGCTAGTAAATGGGCCAAGAGGAGGAATAAGCTTATTAACACAACAACGGGTCACTGGTAATGCAGTTGAAATCCAGCAATTTCTCGCCTCCCTTGTGTGTGAGGTAAATGCAGACTAGACATCTTTTATGGAAGACATTTCACAAAATCATAAAATTAATTTTGTACTGGTTTTATGGATCTGAACGTTAGTGACATTATAAAATGTCTTGATCAGGTTCTCAAACAGATATTTTCAAATCCATTAAAGGATTTTAATATATTTTAATCTCTTTAACGTTATATGTTCAATTTCATAATGGAATTTCATGAGCCTATATTACCCAACGTTCAGAAACCACCCAATCGCTGTCTTCATTGTTGCACATTTGACAATTACAGTTTTAATCACATTTAAAGTGACCGTGTAGTGCTAACGGTGCAGTACATAGTTGCCTATAAAAGGTGCTTCAAGTTAGGGGTTAAAAAGGTTTTTCTTGAGCTTTCGAGCACTACCCTTCCTCCTCTTGCATATATTTTAACCTGTTGAGTTCTATTATTTTCTGTAGTTCTACTCACCATATTTTGTAGGAAGGGTTCGTTTAATCGTGGGGAGTGCCGCTTCTTTTCTGCTGGTAGTTGCAGAATAGCTCTTAAGGACAATGTCATTGGACCCGACTCGAATTAGCTCCCTTATTTGCAGGTGATGCCGCTAACAAGATCTGCATGTCACTAGAGAAGACATGATAGATCCACTGAATTGTATGACAATCTAGGAGCTACCGCCAACAGCTATTGCGTCTTCGATGATGCACCCTTACTGCCCCTCAATTTTGTGATAATTCCCAAATATTTTTTTATAATTCTTTTAATCATTAAATTCTACATGAAATAAGTGACGTTTTGATATTTTATGCACAAAAAAGAGTTGTTTTCAAAATTAAAAAAAACTTAATTTTTTGCTAATAAGATATTAAAATATTACTCATTTAGTGTAAAATCTAATGATCAAAACAACCATTAAAAACCATTGGGGAATTATCCCAAAAATGAGGGACAGTGGGGGCACTCATCGAAGACGCAGCAGGCACCTTTGCCCAATAAATTCTAATTCTAAAGAAATGGAATTATGTTTTAAAGGTTTTATGCATTTCCAAAATAAATCATTCTTTTAATATTATCACCCATCCAGAAGAAAGGATGAAATCACTTAAATTAGAAAGATGCATGATCCAAAATCCATAAGTGCAAAAGAAAGAGAAAGGTAAATCGTGCAATTTAAAATTCTATTTATCTAATTAGGGCATTATTTATGGCTTGTATTTTGTTTTTTCTGGTTACATATTTATTGCTTGTATTTGGCGCGAGAATATAACTCAATTGAAATGGATCGGAAATACCCATCGGGTCATTGGCCAGATGCCCAGCGGGTTTAAGTAAGGATGAAAACAGCACATGCAGTAACGACCGCCATAATGGAAATGGCAGTACTGACAGTGATTAGCTTCGCTCCTTGGATCTCATGAGCACACCTTCTTAGCCTACATCGATACATCAGAGTCCGCGCATTTGCATTTGCAAGCCCTAGCTGAATTACGCATTCTCTGCTTCTCATGATCAGGTACCTCCAATCCTTTGTCCCGACTCTCTATCCCAGAGATCCTACTAAATGCGGTATTGTGATTAGTGATCACTTTGTGCTTCTCTATTTTCAGATTGTGGATTGGGTTTCCAACGTAGTTGGAAATGCAGCAAGTTACAATGACAGTTGATGAACAGTTGATTCAGAAAGCTATTAGAGAAGAATGTCCTTGGGAGAGTCTTCCAAAGTGACTTGCGGCAATTCATTCGACTAAAGAAGAATGGCACAATAGGTTAGATTAGCTTTCATGTACTCCCTCCGGTCCTAAATATAGGACATAGTTTATAGTGCAAATTACATTACAAACTATGTCCTATATTTAGAACCGGAGGTAGTAGTACTTTTTGCTTAGTCAGCCGTTTTAATTTTCGGATCTCTTTATGCTTTTTAGAGTTTATGCTCATGAAAGTCATGCTAACCTTCGTTCATTTCATGCTGTTTGCAAAAATTGAACATAAGATACATGTTCTAAACATATACGTCAGCGTGACAATAAATTTATTTATTATTCTTGGATACATCTGGCACGTGAATCAAACAGAGTTGGCCCATGAACAAAGTGGAAACAATAGAATGAGAGACTAGAAGCCCTTATATCATGAGATGGCAAAAGCTCCTCACTAATATTTTATTGGACATGAATAAGTTGAATAGTATTTATATATTTTTAATTCTTTTTTGTTTAGTAGTCAATTTTTTAGAAAATAATAGTGTACTTAGAACCTAGGATAACTCTCTTTTTCTCTCTTTGGAATTAGATCAGTTGTTGGGTTATGAAAACAAAAATTAGGATCTGAATATGACGTGTCTGAATAAGTGAGCTTTTCTACATTGAGCATGAGAATTGTTTCTATACCATCTGGTTTGGGGGGAAAGCTTTATACTTCTTAATTCAGAATCTTGAATAAACAGTAATTCTCACACACAAAGTGTAATTTATTATGCGACGAGAATGCGCATGAACCTTCAGGTTCCGTTTTTTTATCTAATCTCCTTTTCTAGCTAAAATAAACCATTTAATTGTCATTCCGTTCACTATCATATTCTCTCCATTGTACAATATATATTAGCTTGTTTGAGATCAATTTTCAACTGTCAGTTTAGCTTATAGAAAAAACTAATGGACCTCTGTATCTATCTTCTTATGGCTGCTTTACTTCGATTTGTCAAGAATGATATAGTTTGGGTATCTGTAGGAGTAAATTAATTGCAAAAGAATGAGACCCAAAAAGATGTACTGCATTCAACAGCAATCTTGATATCTATACCAAAGCATCAATGACTTTTGTGAGATAATGCAAAACTTCAGTTTTCATGCCTCTCCTCCGTTTTTTTGGGCTGTGGAATTATTACGCAGGATTGTTGATTGCTGCATAAAGAAGAGGCTCCAATGGAATAGTTGTTTTGCTCGCAAAGTTTGTTATGAAAGTGAATATTATGAAGAAATGCTGTGTTACTTGCAAAAGAATATGGCAGTATGTTCTTAACTGAAATTCCAATTGATCCATCCTATTGAAGTCAATATATCAAATGAACTTTGCATTGTTACAATGCCTTATCTATATAATTTATTGCGCTTCTTTTAGTAGAGACATCTAGCCTCTGTTTTTGCTGATCAAGGTGTTGATATTCCTAGTTTCATGTATTATTAATTAGTAGTAGTAATATTGTATTTCACAATAGAGCTTAGTTTTATTTTAATTTTTATCATCAGTTTTGTTTATTTAGTGCAATCTTGTTACCCTTCATTTGTATAAAAACTTAAATATATCTCAATGCCTTTTGAAATTACACCATGCATATAGTGCAGCATTTCCTAGCCCCTTCATCTTCTTTTTCTCTTGTTTTTGGACATCTGCATTTAATATGTTTTATTTTCCCTTGCAGATATTTCCTTATCATTTGGCAGAGTATGCCTGCCGTGTAATGAGATATCACCTTTCCAATACTATTGTGATATGATTTTTGAAGTAATGAGAAATGGTAACTTGTTTCTTGATTGTGAAAATTCTCAAATGGTTTAATCTGTTTTAAGATTCTACTTAAATTTCGCTTTCTGTAACTCAAAATTGAGGCTTTTCTCCATGTTATAAATTTGGTATCTTTTTACTTGTCAGTTTCTTAGTGTTCTTGGCAGTTTCTGGATTATCCATGGAATGCTGTTTGTGTCAAATATCTCAACTAGACGCGCGCGTGCATCTGTTCTTTAAACTGGTTTTGAAGCTTCATTTGGAAATTTCTATGCTGTTGATACCTTATCAAATATTGATGGTTAGTTTGCATGGAAGCTGGACACCATAAATATCATTCATGCTTCTATTATTTGTAGAAAAACCATATGACAGCATCCCAAATTTTAGTGCCACAGATGCTGTAACACCCTTGTTGTCAAAGCGTATGGACAGCTCATGCGCAGAATTATCTTTAAAAAGGAGACTGATAATCTTTCGTAAATAGCGGGAGTCCCAACTTCAAGCAGAGTGTGGAACTGCACTTGAGTGGGTTTTCAATCATGCCATGATTATTTAATTTTTTTTCAAACAGAATTATCTTTATCTCTTATTTCATCTTTTTCAAATCCCTCAGATTATAGGTCTCTCCCTTACCACACTTAACTTCTCCTCTGTTCAGGCCATGTTCTTCACGCGCCCCCTATTTTTTTTATAACATCAACATGCCTTTTTTTTAAAAGACTTTGATCATTTTTATAAAATAAATTAAGTTAACTTTCTAAAGTTCAAAAGGGAATTGTTGTGGATCAATTATTAATACATACGTATTTGTAATTGGTAATTTAGAGAAATATCTTCATAGAGAAAAATCATAACACAATTCAGAGAAAACTCAGAGTCTTTACACCATGTTCACATTCTTTTTTTTTTTAAAAAAAAAAAACTCTTTGGGCATATGCACAAGTTAATAACAGCATTTTTCTCTTTAATTCTATTTCATAATATTAATAGTGCACTATTCTTTAATTCCTACCTCGTTTCTATTATTTTCATTTCATACTTAATTTGTTCTCCTTGAGGGTAGGTTATAATATTACTGGTTCATCAAAATTGTAGTACTCCATCAAAATTGAGACCCCGCATACCAAACAGGTTATAGAATAATACGTAGGAGTACATACATATTTCATGTTTATTAAAAAAAGATTATAGTTTTTTTAGTTGGAAACAAAAAGGTTATAGTTTGAAGTAACTTAATTTCACATATATTTTGAGGAGTCAATAATAGCAATTATCTCTTTGCTTCTACTTCATATACACATCTTTTTTCCCCTTCTTTTCATAGATCACGCGTTTTTGTTTGACAACTCATGAATTTCAATTTGGGTAGAGGGTGTCGGCTGCGGTTTTCTAGCTGCGCCCTCTGCTGCACCTTAAATTTGGGGTTCTTTTCAAATATTTTTTTTATCGTTCTTTTGATTATTAGATTCTACATAAAATGATTGAAATTTTGATATCTTATGGGCAAAAAACAGATTTTTTTTTTTCAATTTTCATGATTTTTTAAAGATTTATGCTGTCAAAATTGTGCAATTCCTTTTAATTTAGAGTTTTAAATCTTTAAAAAATTGTAGAAAATTGAAAAAAACTTCATTTTTTGCCCATAAGATATTAAAATGTCACTCATTTTATGTAGAATCTAATAATCAAAAGAACAAAAAAAAAACAATTGGGAAGAATCCCAAATTTAAGGGGTAGTAGGGGATAGCTGTAAAGAGCACAACTGACACCCTAAATCCAATTTGGGCAATGGATAAGTCACTCATTATTATTCAAATAAAACCAACCAGGGCGCGGTCCTCGTTGCAAAGATGAAATGGTCCAAATTTGATCTGCTAATTTGTGGAAAAAATGGGAAACCGACATATTGGGGGAAAAATGTGGTTATACATGTCATGAGGGAAGGAGCATGGAAGGACGTATGTGGACCCTTTCTTTTACTTTCCTTTCCTTTAATCGTCTGCCAAACACACATGATAATGTTTTGAGCAAAAATAAAAAAACACACATGATAATGCGGAGCCTACCTTAAAAATCTATAAAAAGAATCAATATTTTGTTAGATATTTTATTATTTAAGATTATATATTTTGTTATTATTTAATATAGATTATATCTAGGTATTATCTTATTATTTTTTTTGAATAAAATATTTTCTGATTATGGTCCGCATGTGTTTTGGATAGAGATTTAATTTAAGGTTACCCACCTATCTAGTGACTAGTAAGATGTTACAAACCTTGATTGGAAGTTATAAATAGCGTAGCCTGGGTCTTAGAGTAATGACATGGAAAACCCACTTATTTACTCCTTAGGGATTCTTTGACGGATGACGGCTATTCCCAAACCATCACCGTATCTTATCTTCCTATTAGAAAACGCCCTAACATATTCTATTCTAATTCTAACTCTTTCTTGTTATTTACAATTTCCAACGTATTACACAGCCCTACTTTCCGGTGATCTCTTAGAAAAAAAAAATCAACTTTGATATATTTTGAAAAAAGATCAATTGTTTAAAATGAATAAAATCATACAACTAACAGTGGCATAGAAGGGTTTAACAAATTGAGGAGTAATAAAGGATCCGTTTATGGAATTGGGTCAAACCAGCTTTTGTAATTTTTTTTGCCTTTAAAAAATGAGCCATAATTTAAATTTTAAGCAGCAATATTTTTTATAAATTACGTTCTAAATTTCACATTTTAACTAGAACTCAGAAAATTCCAAAGTTTTAGTCAAAAGCAGTCGTCACTGGGCGGTGAGGGGAGGGGCATGGAAGGAGCATGTGGACCCTTTTCTTACGATTCCTTTCCTTTCACTATCTGTCAAAACACACATGATACTGGAGCCCACCTATTTTGAAAAAAAAAAAAAATCAATGTATGATTCAACGTAACAACAGTATTCTGTTCAGGTAAAAACAAAAAGGGGAAATTTTCTGTTAGCCCCTTCCTAGCAAATTAATTTCAGTCCACCTAAAACTTTTTGAAACTTCATTACATCCTATGCCGCCACTACCTCCTCCTCCACCGCCGTTGATGTCACCACCAACCATCGCCACCACTACCTCCTCTTGCTCCATCCTACCACTACCTCCACCTCCATCACCACTGTCACCACCTACCGTCGCCGCTGTCACACCACTGTCATTGCCACCTCCACCACCACAACCATTTCCATCAAATCCGGCTGGAACATTAAAACGACTTTCTCCCCAAAACCAAGCCGTTGCCAACTCCAACTGTCTGGTCCGGCTCGGCTATGAAAACATTGTGATCATATACATACCTTTTTTTACTCCTTTTATTGATCACAAGCGTTTTTGTTTGACAAAACACTCATTAATTTCATAAGTCACTCATTATTCAAATAAAACCAACCAAATTTTTAGTGGTTGTTGCAATAATGATAAAGCTGGTTTGTGAAAAAAATGGGAAACCGACATATTGTTGAAAAATGGGGTTATGCATACAAGTGATGGGGGAAGGAGCATGGAAGGAAGAATGTGTACCCTTTTTTTTACGATTCCTCTCCTTTCATTATTCTTTTATTGCAGAAAAAGAGAGAGGAAAAGAGGAAGAAAAAACCAAGATATAAAAGAAACAAAGAAATTGTGAGAAACTTGCAGGAAAATTCTAGCTTCAGCCATCTAACAACACCATCAGGAAGGTAAACTCCCTGACCCTTGTATATATTAAGCATTTGAGTTGAATCCACTTCACTTATAGTTGTTAGCCCAGCTTAGTATACTATACACTTCACTTGACCATCTCATATTTAATTTATTTTCCTTTTCCCTTAGAGCTAATGTTACGGTTTAGTTGTTGTAGGTCGCAATATTAGTGGTTCTTCAAATTATACTCAGCAAGTTGGTTCAATTATTAATGGCAAGTGATCAAGAAGAATTTTCCTCAAACTCTTCTAACTCCAATTCAACCCCAAAAACCTCCAAGTATGAAATTTTCTTGAGTTTTAGAGGCGAAGATACGCGTAAATGCTTCACAGATCACTTGTATCATGCGTTAATTAGCAAGGGATTCAGAGTTTTCAGAGATGATGAAGAGCTTGAGAGAGGAGAAGTCATTTCAAAAGAACTCCTACAAGCAATTGAGGACTCTCATTTCTCAATTGTTGTTCTCTCCAAAAATTATGCCTCTTCTTCATGGTGTTTAAATGAGCTCCAACATATTCTTTACTCAAGGGATAATTTGTGTCAACAGGTTTTTCCCATATTTTATGATGTAGATCCATCTGATGTGCGGAATCAAGAAGGAAGTTTTGAGGAAGCTTTTGTTGGTCACCAAACGCTTCAAAGGGACAATACGGTCTTGAAAAGTTGGAGAGAATCTCTTACAAAAGTTGCTAACTTATCTGGTTGGCATTGCAAGGATCGGTGAGTTAATTTCTTATTGGGTAAAATTATGCGCACATATATATTTTTTGCCTATAATCATTTCATTGAACATAAATCTTGATGCAGTCCAGCTATTTGTTTGGCATGTATGTGTTCTTAGTTTAAAGATAAAAAATGAACTATTAAAATGAACATTTTTTGTTGTAACAGGGAATTATACTTCATATTACAAGTGTCATGAATCTTTGTATTGTTTATTGAGTTGTTCTTTCCATTTCTGTTTGCAAGTATTTAATAAATTAGTTTTCACTGTTGAACTTTATAAAAAATTAAAGAATTGTAAAACTTTTTAAATACAATCATTTGACATTGATATATATACTATTAGTTATATTCGAGTAGTGGTTCATTTTTTAGTTGTGATATTATTTATTCTAATAAAATTTGAAATTATTTTTTGTTGTTGAAATAAAAACTTTTAAATTTAAAATTTACATTATTAATTTTTCTTTTTTTGATATTCAAAACTATTCGTCATCAAAATAAAAGCTTTAACTTCACAATTAAATTAAAGCACACGCTTATAAATAAAAAGATGGAATAACAACTGCATTTGCTGCCCATATTAAATTTGTTTCACTGAGTTTATGATCCAAAAGAAAAATAATATTAACAAATGCAGACATTGAAGTAACAAATATTATAATTACAGAATCAATTAAAAGTTATATATCTTACCTGGGATCATTCATATGTTGTTTTAATTTGTAGGCCTGAAGCAGAACTTATTGAGACGGTGGTTGAGGAGCTATGGAACAAATTACGTCCTAAACTGCCACCTGATTGGAAAGACTTAGTTGGAATTGAAAATAAAATAGAACAACTGGAGCCACTGTTGGAGATAGGCTTGAATGATGTTCGGTTTGTAGGAATATGGGGCTTACCAGGTGTGGGTAAGACAACAATTGCTAGGGCTGTTTTTGACAAATATCGTAGCCAATTTGAAATCGAATGCTTTCTTCACAATGTTAGGGCAACTTCATTAGAAAGAGATGGCGAGGTTCACTTACAAAGTATACTTATTTCCAAACTCAAAATTAGAAACATGGAGATTGAAGACACATTCGAAGGGAAGAAAATAATCCAAAACCGTTTTAGGGATAAAAAAGTTTTACTTATCCTTGATGATGTTGGCCATACAAGCCATTTAGAAATTTTGGCTAGTAGCCCCAATTGGTTTGGTGCTGGGAGTAGAGTGATCATAACAACTAGAGATTCAGGGTTGTTGTGTAGAGTGCATGAAGTACATGCCCATGAGGTTCAAATTATGGACCCACGTGAATCCTTTCAACTCTTTTGTTCGAAAGCATTTAAAAGTGGTGAACCTCAGGAGGATCTTTTGCATATGTCTAAAACTATTTGTGATTATGTGAAAGGCCTTCCTTTAGCTCTGTCTGTTTTGGGTTCTTTTTTTTGTGGAAGAAGTAGAGCACCAGAATGGGAGATGCTTTGGATATGTTGAAGAAAAATCAACATAACGATATTCTTAGAGTACTTAAACTAAGTTTGATGTGTTAAATGGCACAGAACAAGCAATATTCTTAGATATTGCGTGCTTCTTCAATGGATGGAGTAAAAAGGTGATAACACATATATTGGAAAGTTGTGGATTCAACGCAAAAATTGGAATAGCAACTCTTCAAGAAAAGTCTATGCTAAAGGAATATGATGATTGTTTAGTGATGCATGATTTGCTTGAACAAATGGGTAGGAGAATTGTTGTAGATAAGTCTACTAATTTTGTTGGAAATCGTAATAGATTGTGGTCTGAGAAAGATATTAATGAAGTTATGGAAAATAGTTTGGTGAGTGTTGATCTTAATTAGCTCTTATATTGGTTTTAATACATTTTATATCTTATTAGTTTCTAGTCAATTTATTTTGATATCATTTTCCTGGTGACTAATTTTGTTTTTCAGGGCACAAAAGAAATACAAGGTATGGTTTCATCCAAATTTTGTTATGCTGTTGGGATCCTGAAGCCTTTTCAACATTGCGTAACCTCAGATTACTCATCATAACAAGTGATTTGAACCTTCCTTATGGCCTCAAATGTCTTTCTCATGGTTTGAAAGTGCTTCATTGGACAAAATATCCCTTAGACACTCTTCCTCCTAGAACTCGACTGGATAAACTTGTTGATTTTAGAATGCATCACAGCAAATTAAAGAAACTTTGGAATAAAAGCCTAGTAAGATACCTTATCCTTATGATTTGATGTTATAAATATATAGTGTAATTTTTTATGCTAGTTAGCACAATGTACTGTTTTCAGTTATTCTCATTTATTTTTTTGACTAGTGTTCCAGGAATCTCAAGTTTTTGGACTTGAGTTATTCAAAAAACTTGATTGAAACTCCTGATTTCTCTGAACTCCCAAATCTGGAAAGATTAGAACTTGAAGGTTGTAAAGCTCTTGTTGATCTTCATGCTTCAATTGGACAACTCAAAAAGGTTCAAGTGTTGAATTTGAAAGGTTGCAAAAATCTAAGAGCCCATTGTTCAAAAAAATTGGAAATGAGTGCTCTGAAAGAATTTGTTCTTTGTGGGTGCATTCGAGTTAAATATCTTCCAGAGTTTGGGGAAAGAATAAAAAATCTAGAAACGCTTGATGTAGGGGAGACAAATTTAGTGAAGCTTCCAGAGTCACTTGGATTATTGAGTGGTCTTAAGACATTGAAGTTAAGGGGATGCAAAAGACTCCTTTGCCTTCCCCAAAGCATCCACAAGTTGAAGCGTCTTGTACTTGTGGATATTGCCGGGTGCTCAAAATTTGGTAGATTGCCAGAAAACTTGAATGAAATCGAAGCCTTGGAGGAGATTGACGTAAGTGAAACTGATATAACTGAAGTACCTTCTTCCATTTGTGGATTAAAAAGCATCAAGAAGTTGTCCTTTCGGGGGTGCGAAAGGTTAACTTCGAACTCTAGAAGCTTGATTCATCCGTTAAACCTCATGTTTTGGGGGCGCTCAACTCATGACAGCTTAACATTGCCTGCTTCAATCTTCAATCTTAAATCACTAAAAGAATTAGATCTAAGCTACTGCAATATTGACGATGGATCCATTCTGTATAGCTTGGGTGGCTTATTGTCATTGAAGTCATTAGATCTAAGTGGAAACAAGTTTAAGAATCTACCTGCTGGCTGCATATCTAATCTTCTGAATCTGGAATATCTTTCATTGAATTCTTGTTCAGAACTTCGTTCATTACAGCAGTCAGGACCAAGTTTAATTGTGGTGGATGCAGAAGAATGTGGTTCATTGGAAACAATGTCAGATGAACAATTATCACATCTCTTTGCTTCAATCGACCAGGTATATACATATATTTTACATATATTCTGTTGTCAGTTATACTTCATAATTTGAAATGTGGTATTTTTGGGTATATAGAACGGATGATCGATGAAGGGAGAAACTCTTGAAGTGACAATTCCAGGGAGTGAAATACCATCCTGGTTTGAGAATCAAATTGATCATTGTCTGGACGATAGTGGTGAAGCTTTGATGATGATAGACACGCCTCCTTACGGTGAAGAAATGTTAGGAATTGGGTTATGCATTGTGCTCAATGGTGATTTGTTTTCTTCCACTGAAACCAACGGTTGGCCTCATTGTGTGTTTGATTTTGCTGCAATTCCTGACCCTCGTGGTGGCGGCGCCATGAGATATGGGAGGGCGCGTTCATAAGGAATCAAGTCACCTATGGATGGTGTTTTAGAAACAAACAGAGGAACTCAGTCGTATTCTACAATTAAGCGATTACAATCACATTCCGGTGAAATTTGGAGTTCCTGGTAAAAACAAACTGGATAAAAAAGTTTCAGTAAAGTGTGGATGGCGGGTCATAAGCAAACGTGATTTTGAAAACAGGGACAACTCAATGAGTCATAATCTCCTTCCAGCAGCGGAACAATACAATGACCAAGTATGTCACTTTCATCATGCATTCTCCTTTCATTTTTATTTCAAACTACACCCTCAATTCCTAATTAATTTGGGGGGGGGGGGATTAAACAGTTAACCCACGATATACATTCTCTTTTCACCATTTAGTACCCCTATTAACAGATTTATTAGTATTGAGAAAATTAGTTAAAATACGTATTTGTAACCCATGGTTGATATACTCTTTTACAATTATTTATCGAAGTGAAAATTGAGCATTTTAATAAAGGAAAAAATCAAGTATTTATCAGTAGGAGTATTTTGATGTAGGAGAAAAATTGGATGCGTTCTTATATTCAAACAGGACAAAAGCAAAGTGCTTAATATGGTTCTACATTTAAGAAAAAAGGAGTAATAATTAAGTTAAATAAGAAACCTTTAATATTTAAAAAATTGGAAAGATGAAAAAATGGCATTAATTAAGGATATAACTGAAAAAATAAAGAGCATCAATTAAGGATACAAGTGAACAAATGTAATCAATTTTTGGATATTAACTAATCTTAACTGTTTGTTAACATGTGTAAGCTAGGTAATTTTCTTTTATGGATAATAACTAGCTAGGAACGGAGGGAGTATATGAAAATAAAATTAGCTTGGTTTGTTATATGTAATAATGGTAGTAGGAATAGTATGAGATTTCATAAAATAAGATACAAACAAGATAAATAGATGGGGGCATGTAATTTAAATTTAAAAATAAGGTATTGATGATATTAATAAGTAAATAAATGATGATAGATGTAGGGCGAAATTTAATTATTCTTGTGATGATGTAATTGTGTTAATGTGATGTATGATTGGCGGTTGCAACACATTGTACAGGCTATTCGGACTCCAATGCCCCAAGAATGGGAAACAAGATCGATTTCAGTCCGTGGGCCTCACTTCAAGTTAGAAGATATTTGGGGGCCCTATACAAATGTTGAAAGGTACGTGACCATGTGACATTGTAATATGAGATCCAAATTGCTGGCTTCTGATTATAATTTATTAGTTAAGCTATTATGATTACCACTAAAAGCTGTTTCCATACTACTACTTGGTAACTTTTCATATTTTATATAATTAAAGTAACTTTTGAAGCAATTTGAAGAGTTATATAAGCAAGTGTAAAGAAATTTTTATAAGATTATATTATTAAAAAATCAAATCAAATCAAATAGGTGCATCATTTGTGAGATTTTAAATTAAAATAGAAGTTTTCAAGATTAGAGAAGAAACCATAATAAAAATAATAATAAGTATTAGAAGTTTCCTTAAAAAAAAGTTAGTTTAGTTTTTATTAGTATTATTATATTATTACTATTGTTATTATCATATTTATCATTTCCTTTACTTTTCGATGAAGGGGCGACGTCGTTTTGAAGTTTGGATTCTTTGAATGCGATGAGGCTGACACCAAAAGCTATAACGAGCTGGACAAAAAGGAGCAGAGGACGGTTTTGGATCTGGAGGGAGAGGGTTGCGCGGCTGTGTACTGTTGACTGTCTTCATTAGCACCATCTTCTTTCGAGATCGAGAAGAACCAGAGAGGGAAGCCAGCGTGAGAGAGAGGGAGAGGGAGCATCTCTTCTTCTCCAGCAACGGCCACCAGAGTAAGGACGGAAGGAGCTCCGGTGTGCCGTCTTTTTCCTCTCTTTCATCTTCTTTCTGAGTTCATAGTGAGACGGCGACTGGGCTGAATCGAAGGCGCAAGCTGAGGGCGGCCAAAAAGAAAAAAAGAAGCTGTGGGTGTGTGCCGTTGGTTGGAGAGATGGTTGCCGCTGGTTTTGAGCTTAGAGAGCTGAGAGGAGGCGCGGCGGTGGTTCGAGAGGCTACTGTGCCTCATCTGGAAGAGCAAAAGGAAAGGAAAGGAAGCTTGGGTTTTGGGCAAAGGGAGCGAAATCTGGAAAGAGGTGCGCGTGGCTCACGGTTGATGCTTCGTCATCAATCTTAAACGAGAACCAGT
Source organism: Inga leiocalycina (assembly GCA_963242795.1). Classification (NCBI taxonomy): domain Eukaryota; kingdom Viridiplantae; phylum Streptophyta; class Magnoliopsida; order Fabales; family Fabaceae; genus Inga; species Inga leiocalycina. The sequence continues at coordinate 69,225,837 of OY725325.1, forward strand.
AAGCGCTGGCATTCTTTGCATGTGAGTTTTGAAAAGGAACCAGCCCCTCAAAATGTAATAAATCAATGTTCGAATTCTACTTGGAGATATGTCCGCACTTAGTATTCGACAGTACTTAGAATAAGATTACTTCTAATAAGAAGATACTTGTGTCTAAGGAAAAAACAATTTTAGGTTCTAGCTTTTGACACAGAAAGATAATAGGTGGATATTTTGTAAGTAAATGAGTATAGATTTTGAAAAATACTCTATTAGATTAAATTTATAAATATTTTATATCTGTTTAATTAGTTTTTATATATTTTCCTCCGTTGAGCCAATTAAAAGGCAAAAAGGAATTTTGCAATAGAATCTCCTCACATCTTTTTTTTAAATTATTTTGAAGGGAAAATTAAAAAAACTCAAGAAAGAGAGAACCAAGAAAACATCAAGAAAAGGAAAGGGCGAAAATATTAAAACAAGATGCGAGTTGTGCCTAAGGAAATAGGAAAATAAAGGAATCAAGGAGCCAGCGTGTGCGCGGAGGTTTCGGTGGAACAGAGACAATACTTTAATATGATATCAATATGATGTTAGTTCCTGGCAAAAAAAAAAAAAAAAAAATCTATTGATATGTTTGGTGGAGAAAAATATGGTTGTGGAAATACCCTTTTAACTAATTTATTGATATTAAGAAAATTAGTGCAATTAGTTATTTGTAACCAAGGTTGTCAAACTCACGAGTTTAAGCAAACTCGTGATGGTGATGTAAATTCGTATCGTAAACTCGAATCGTAAACACGTAAGAGTTTAGTTTTACCATTAAATAGATATTATTAGTATATAATTAAATAATTAAAATATAAAAATTTGACAACAATTTGATTTAAATATAATTTAAATCCAAATAATTGAAATTAAATCTATCAACATTCATAATTTATCGTATTTAACAAAGAAATTTCTATAAAATTTATATATAAAGCCGTTGAGTATAATCAAATTGAAAAAGTTAACACGAGTTTAAGGGTACGTTAACACAACTTTGTAAGCTAGAAACATAAAAACGGTAAACTCGATGTATAAACTCGTGAATTTAACCGAGTTTACAATGGTCACGAGTTTACCAATGACTCGACTCGATTTTATAAGTTATAAACGTAAAAACGGTAAACTCGGAGAGTCAACTCGTGAGTTTGACAACAATGTTTGTAACCAATGGTTTAAATGCACTTCTACAATTATTCCCATATAAGGCATTTTGATTAGTAATGACTCTTCACCAAAGTGAAAAATGAGCATTTTCATTAAGGGAAAAAAATGAATTATTATAACTGGGAGTATTTTGATGTAGGAGAGAAAATGGATGGGTTGTCATTATAAAGGACAAAAAAGTTTACATTTGCGACAGAGAGGACTAAATTAAATAAGCAACGTTTTATATCTAAAAAGTCGAAAAGATGACCATTAATTAAATTAAGGATTGAAGTGAAATAAATATGTAATCAATTTTCATATATTGACTAATCTGTAAGTTAGGTAATTTTCTTTTATGGATAGTACCATGAAGGGAGTATATACAAATAATTTTTGGGTTTATATAACTTTTGGTCCATCAAATTTGCCTTCATTTTGGTTTTAGTCCTTCAAGTTTTAAATAAGAGGTTTTGGTTCTCTCAAGAGGCAAAATAGTCTATATGTTTATTTAATGATAAGGCCCAATGTTTTAAACAAAATGAAACTTGAATGATCAGAATATCTTATTTGAAACTTAAGAGACCAAAACCAAAATGAGGATAAACTTGAAAGACCAAAGATTATATTAATCCATAATTTTATCACCAAATGAAAAAATAATAATTTTCTGTATGCTTTTCGGAGTCCTTGTACTTATTGAAATTTTAGAACTCTTTCAATTAATTCACCGAGATGATGAAGGCACATAATTAACACCCACGTTCATTCCCTTGTCAGCATGAGAGAGATTATTCTAAACTTAAACTGTTTCCATAAATTGAATCAGTGAGTGGCAAAAAATAAAGTTAAGAAAACTGAACAACAACGACAAGTTAATTTAATAATGGGAAAATCCCTAAAAAATAGCACCGAAATACCAAAATCCCAAATCAGTGTAGCGAATTTGGAAATCCCAATACAGTGCTGTGTCAGTACGGATGAATAGTGCCGGGTATGCGAAAAGACGATTTCGCCCTTCATCCCTCCCTCTCGCCATTTCAGAATAACAAGACGAGACTCTTAATGAACAACTCCTGATTCTTGATTAACAACTTCAATTTCTTCTTTTTACTTTCACAATAATAATACCGGTCTTGTTATTAACAACACCATATTGTACATTAACAACTCTCATTTCTTGTTTCACAACTTTGTAATTTAAGTTTCAGGGTTAATAACAACACCTCTTTCTTTATTAACAACACCATATTTTACATTAACAATGCTATATTTTTGAGATACGAATATGTGAAAGAATAAAGCGGAGTTGTTAATCAAGAATCTGGAGTTGTTGATTAAGAGTCTCGTGTTGTTATTCTGAAATGGCGAGAGGAAGGGCTGAAGGGCAAAATCATCCTTTCACATACCCGGTACTGTTCATCTGTATTGACATAACACTAAATCGGGATTTCCAAATTCGCTACACTGATTTGAGATTTTGGTATTTCAGTGGTATTTTTGAGGGATTTGCCCTTTAATAATCGTATATATTAGGAATAGCAGTATTTCATAGACTGAAAAACAAGCAAACTGCAAATATATAGATGGACTCAATACAATAAATAAAGAAAAATAAGTGAGGGTGCCAAGGAAATTTACAGGAAGGAAATCAACAATTACTATTAAGCCACCACTAAGGTTAAATAATTAAGCAAGCAAAGTCTTTGGTGATAAATATATTTTTAGAACCCGATAGTGCTTTCTAGCAAGGCGACATAAACAAGGCACATGAATAATTTAAGGATTCAATCCCTCTTATTGTTAAAAAAATTAAATATAAATTGTTTATGATTATGATGATGTAATTCAAAGGTTAATGTTTGGCCAAAAAAAAAAAAATCAAAGGTTAATGTAAACTGGAGGGCAGGTCTATTTTAGTGGGTCCACATCACGTTACTCGAGAAAAATAAATTAAATGAATACCCCACTAAAATTTTCAAGTAATTGCAAGCGATAATCCCTCATTGTTAATTTTTGACAATTCCAAGAAGCACTTTGAAAAGCTTGGCCTTGACTAAACCAACGTGTAATTTAATCTCTGAACACTTTGGGGGATACTCGTATAATAACACAATCCCAATTTTAAATTAACTCCAAGTTGTCTTAATTATATAAACATTAAAAATCTAAGTATACATATGTAGTCATGACTTCGTGAGCAATAATATTATGAAAATCCGATTAGTATTCCCCTAGTTAAGTTATCTGTTTAAGGTTCAATGATTAGACTTACTACTTAGACCTACCATAATTAAATTATTACTTTATACAATATACACTTCAAACAAAAAATATCCATAATATTTTCCATAATATTAATCTTTATCCAACTCCACAAAAGGGCAATATTTAAATCTAATGAACGCCATATTATTGAAAAAACATAGAGCATATAGATCCTAGATTCATTTTATATAAATAATAAATAGAAAATAAGTTTCAATTTCTAAAAACATCAGCAGAAAATCATTAGCATATAAAAATCAATAAAAATCGCAAGAAAATGCTCCATTTTCAGTTTTCGCTATACCCAATTGCCTTTTAGGAAGAATATTAAATCAGCAGGATGGCATATAATATAAATTATAAATCGGAAAAGCTACAATAAAGCTTTTAACAATCAAACATGAAAGATGAAGCATAGATTCAAATCATGTTCTTTGTCTTTGATTTGTGCAAAAAGGAAAAGAATTGCTAATTGCGTGTAACAATGCGTATAATTCAATTTAATTACATTCTTCTCCCAATGACGTATGGGAAGAGTCAGCTTCTTTTCTTAATTTCTTTAGCATTGTTTCGTGTAGAGATAGACAATTAAATTAAACGTCATGGAAATTAAAGGTACATTATAAAAGTTAAAAAAGATGGGCTGTTGGCTAAGATGAACAAGAAAATGAAGACGTCATGTACGATTTTTGAAAATTGCCCACGCATATCTGTTCATTCCGGTGCTCTGCATGAATGAAATCTTTCAAATTTTTGTATATATAAAAATATATCAGGTACATGTGAACAATAAAATTTTTAAACATATACTTACCGGCAATTTTAGCTCTTTTTTTTTTAATCAACAAAACAAATCACTAAACACAATAACGGAAAGTCAAAAAAATAAAAATAAAAACTCAAAAAAATCCCAAAACAAACAACAGACAGACATCTCCCCAGACCAACCAAAGAGCAACAACAAACATCTATTTTACTTTATTTTATTTATTTATTTATTTTTTGTTACAAATGAGGGCCAAGCTCTCAAACTAATGGGGACAGGATCCCGAACTCTCTGCATGCAGTACTATCCTCAGATGATTCTGACAAGACTCCATAAAGCAAGATTTTAATAAACCTTCCTTTGCAAGTGAATCAGCAAGTTTATTGTACCTCCGGACATACTGGAACTTCACCTCCCATGGATATCCCAACATATTCTCGATCTGCACAAATAGGAGACTACCAACGGCAATTTGATTTCTCTGTTGTAGCAAAGCAATTAGTTGCTTTGCATTAGATTCCACCATAATCCTTCTAAATTCCATCTGCCATGCAATCAACATGCCTTTATAAATTGCGCCACTGCTCAGCCTTAAAGGCACTGCAGTTCCCAAGTGTATGAGTAAAACCTGCAATCTAACTTCCTTCTTGATCCCTGAGAACCCCACCACATCCTGCCTTCGACTGATTGGAAGTAACTGTTCCATCTACCTTAACCTTAATCCAGTTACTTGGTGGCTCCTGCCAATAAGAAATTAGAGGCGACAGATGGGTTAATTCTTCAATTTGTCGATTCTGCAACTGTATAAAATTCTTCATATTGGTCAAAATAACCAGCAGTGGATCAGATGGTCTGTCAAATTCGCCATTAAATACATCCTTATTCAGCCAGCTCCACAAAAACCATACAGAAACTCCCCGCACTTGTTCCAATTGTCGATATCTTCTACTCCCAATTCTTGATTGAGACCAAAACCAGCTTTTGAGAGATGCTGAATAAAATCTAGTCACATGTCTTGGATCAAGGATTCCGTCCCACACAGTCTTCTTGCATAGCAGCAATCTCTGAGAATATGTAGCACATCCTCCACTCCAATATTAAAAAAATCACATGTAGCAGGGACTGAAGACCACTTACTTTGCCAAAATTTGGTATGAAGACGGTTATGGTAGGCTTTCCAGAGAAATACCCGAATACGCTCAGCCGCTTTCCAACCCCAAATATGCTTATAGATAGCACTATAAGTATTAGCTGGAGCTTGCTCCACAAGATAGTAAGCAATTTTGACAGAGAAATTCCATTGGAAGTAACCCTCCAAGTCATGACATCATTACCAGCTAGCCATCGGTGGTAATACTGCAATTAAACGCTGGATCACCTCATTTGATACAAAATTAGCTATGCGAGAGAAATCCCAGGCCCCTGAAGCAACCCACTCGGCAACTTTGCTATTCTCCTCATCACTATCAAGCTCTCTCACACAAAACTCTTATACTTCTATCCGGAAACAACCATACATCATTAAAAAAGTTAACCTCCCTACCATCTCTGATTTGCCATCTGGTTCCCATATTAATTATGTCTTCTTGTTGGGAAATAAATTTCCATAAGCATGAATCACCCTTCCTGGCTTCTAACAGATTGTCCTCATTCGTCAACATATATTTGTGCAGAAGAACCTTTGTCCATAGACCTTTAGATCCACTTACAAGCTTCCAAGCCACTTTGGCCCCACATGCCCGATTAAATGATTCTAGCTGTTTGAATCCTAGTCCACCGTGTAGCTTCGGCTATAGAATTTTGTTCCAACCGATGGGGTGATAGCCATGAGCATTTTGAGAATTACCCCAAATGAAATTTCTTTGTAATCGTTCAATCTCAGTACATATAGATTGTGGAAGCTATCTCAGTACATATAGATTGTGGAAGCTTAGTCGCTTGCATTGGGTACACCGGTATAGAACTAATGACTAACTTGGCCAACGTTATTCAACCTGCTAAAGGGAGAGTACTTTCCTTCTAGACAGCCAGTCTATCTCTTACTCGGTTAGTGACATATTGGAATGTATCAGTGGGTTTCCTTCCTCATGTAACTGGAACACCCAAATACTTCTCGATTTCAGTTGATATTCCCATATTGGTGATTCGCTTAATCCTCCTTCTAGTCCCTATCTTCACCTACAGCGAGAAATAAATTGGTGGTTTAGCTTTCTTTATGCTTTCTGCAGAAGCCGAGCAAAAGCGATCAAGGCAGACCAACACACATGTGGCTTGTGCCTCCGAGGTGACTCCAAATAGTAAAAGGTCATTGGCAAACATGAGGAGTGAGATTGTAGGCCCATCTTGACTGACTTGGATTAGCTTCCACTTCCCTTCCTGAACCTCATCATTGATTAAATGAGAAAGCTGATCCATACATAAGACGAATAGCAACGGAGAGATAGTGTAACCCCTTGCCTTGATAACCGTGATTATGATTCGATAACGCGTAATTAAAATGGATCAAGGACCGATGAATGATTTAAACTCGTTTCAACTCCCTTCCTTACGGGAGGGTTTTTACAAAAATTTTCAAAACATTTCCCTATCCTGGTTTTAAGTTCAAATAACGAATATAATCACCTGTGCAGTTATATCACATTTATAGATACCAGAGTATATAGCAAAAATCCCAGCAATCCCCAAGTCATATATATATTTGTATATACCAAGGGTTTAAGTTTCCCAGAAAGGGGATTACACCACTATATCCAAAATAATATTTATATGCAGTAATCCAAATCCAAAATAGATAACCAACAACCCAATCAAATGTCACTAAGTAATGCTAACCGCTTCAGGTTGTCCGTTTTCCTTTTGTGCCATTTGCCCTGTCTGAAATATTAGTCATTGGAAAGAATGAGATTCAAAAGAATCCCAGTAGTAACAAATCACTCATACAATGTATAAACATATAGCATATATGATCATGTTAAGTAGCATCACAATGATATATGGCTGATGCCACATATGACAGCACTCATGGCTATAAACACTATGCGTCAGCTTTCGCTGAGATCTCAATGTATCTTAAAGTATCACTATGCGTCAGCTTTCGCTGCGATCTCAAAGTATCACAATGCATGACAAACATACATACAATGTTTCACACACAGTATGAGAAAAAGAGTCACTACCTTGTTCTTTCCTAATGTCTTATGGCACAGTGGGCTCACGCGTACGACAAAGGTCAAATCCTATAAACCAAATCAGGGACAACCAATCAATCTTTTTTCCAAATGCTTAATTCCATAACACTTTAAGTTGGTTATCATTTGAACATTTTATGTGGCTATTAGATGCCTGAACATATGCCTAAAGGGTTGGGAGAAACTACCCCGAAGATCCCTTTTTGGAAGCAAAAATACTGATTTTTGTCTGACTCACTCGAGTGAAGATGGCCTCACTCGAATGATGCAGGACTTGCACTCGAGGAAGAGGATTTGCACTTGAGTGATGACCCCAATTTCACTCGAGTCCAAGAAAGTGAAGCACTGAAAGTGTTTGCCCGAGAGCACAACAAACTTAGAAGAGGAAACTCACTCGAGTACTATCCTTGGCACTCGAGTGAGGGCACAGCGCTTGCGAGTGTCAAATCACACTCTTGGATAATAGCTTGCGAGTGTTTGGTCAAGAGCAAACCTTAAAATGAACATACACTTGCACTTGAGTGAACCCATGCTCACTCGAGTGATAGCCCATATCACTCACAGGTGAGGAAGTGCACTCTTGCTTTCTACATGAAAACTCAAGTGAAATGCAGAAGGAAAATGAAATTATACTGCTGCACTCGAGTGAGACCCAACGTCACTCGAGTGAGGCTTATCATAAGCCAAAAATGCAGCAGCTGATAGAATTTTCCAGAATTACCAAAAATGATCCCAATAGTTCCCAAACTCAACTCAAAGCTAATTTCCACATACAATTCCATAAGGAACATATTGGTAACCTCAAAACACCTAAATTCCCATCAATCAACACATTTTCAGCTCTAGTTCACAAGGCCTCACAAAACCACAAATTATCAAACTTCCCCATTCAATTCCAAATCAAAACTAATGACATTATAACACATCCCAACACCATTTTCCAAACATTACCATATCTAATTCATCCATTTCCAATTCTCATGAAATCAGGGCAAAATTCCAGAATTTACAAAACTTAACCAAAACTCACAATAAATATACCAAAATGCACCAAATCCGTACCTCTTCAACTTGCCAAGATCAAATCCCTGATTTTTTAACTTCCAACTTTGTTCAAACACCAAAACACCACTTTTCAAAATTATGAAACCATAGGAGTGAAGCTCTTGACACTATGAACAAGATTAATAAAGGACACTTGAGCATTTAGGGTCAAATACTCACCTAGAAGTCAAGCTTCTTCTTTCTCTTTCCTTCCCTTCTTTGGACGACAATGGAGGTTGTGTTGAGAGAAAATGAGATGGTGAGGATAATGATGAAGAAACTCAAGCTTCTTCTTTCTCTTTCCTTCCCTTATTTTTGGGGTTTGGGGAGGCCCTTGGCCAACTTTTGGAGAGGGAAGAGAGAGGGAAAATGTGTTTAAAAATTGACCAATCCATTGGTCTATATGGTGATAAGTGTCAAGCTCTTATTCTCTCTACTTTAATCCCACATAAGCTCACATACATGGGATTCCACCTCTTGCTCATCAAATCCTAGCCATTGATTTCCATTACCTATGAGTTTCTTCTTAGCTAACTGACCAATTGGTCGGTAACTTTCCAATTTTACCATTTTATCTCTGATTATCACAATGCTCACCCAAACCATTACCAACCACCTTTATATCATTCATAACACCTAAATATGTGTCCCACCCTTCCTTAGGGTTCATTACAAGTATTACCACACGATTACACTCAAATACAGGGGTTTAAGCACCAATCAGAACACATTTGGATCAAAATTCATGTCTTATTCTTCAAAAGTGTTTAGTTAGCATTAATTACATCACTTTTGAAGTCATTAGCTGATTTGACCGTGTCTTTACGCCTTGGGGTCAAATGCAAAATATTTTTAATCCAAGAATTGCAGTATAATGCAACACTCGGGTCGTCTCACTTGAGGAGCCTTTATTGAACTACCTAAGTAAACTAATTATCATGCAAATGCAATTAAAACAAGGGAAAATGATTTTTTGATTTTTGAAATTAATAATTAAAAGAAAATGCAATTGTTAATTAAAAGCTAATCTAATATTTTTGGTATTTTTCTTATGAAAATGGAGAATGAGTAAAAGTGAATCGAATGGTATGGAGTGGAAAATATGAATGATGAATGATCTTGGTAATGAAGAAGTGAGAATCGTTGCTCAAAACGATTATGGGAGTTAAGAATTCATTAAGTCTTAAGAACAACCTCAAGATAACACTTGAGTCCAATATTCCCAATTAATAATAGCTCCTACAAACATAGCTAACTACTACCTCTTGAGATATTGTTAAAAACCACTTAATGTGCAATTGAAATTTGAATAATGCAATATGTCTCTTCTTGGATTTGAATGCTAAACAGCCCCTCAAGGATATAAATCAACCATATTAACTAGACAATAACACGCTAATTAATATAATCTAATTGCAACCACAAAGAAATTCAAACATATATAATCTTCACATTGTAAAATTCAATCTCAACTACAATTATCAAACCAAAAGAGATAATTAACATTAATCCCAATTCCAGAATCACATATATAAAAATTCCTAAAACTAGGCAATTCAAATATATATAATTTTAGACTAATGGAATGATAACGAAACTCCCCTTTGTAGTTCATTAAACTCAAGCACAAATCCCCACTACCAAGAACTAAGAAATTTAGCTTCTCATGAATTTACCAGTAGCCACAATTTCCTCAAAATGCCAAAGTTCCATGGAAATATGAGTGAATAACCAAATTAATGGTTAAAGGATGTGGTTCGGTCAGAAAATGGGACAGATAGTAGATGATGGTCGTGGTGTTTCAATGGTGACGAAATGGTTAAGAGCTGGAAAGCTATGATGATGAAGATGGTGTTAAATGGTGGTGACTAAGAACAGGGGAAAAATGGAAAGTCGACGATGGCTCGATGGTGTTGAGGAACTGTGATACTGGTGGTGAATAAGCAGTGTTGGTGATCAGAGTTGTGCCTCTGAAGCTGTCACATTCAACTCCTTCGCTCTCAGCTTATTTCCATGTCCACCGCTCCCACTCTGTCTCAGGTCTGTGTCTCCCACGATGAAACTCTCAACTCTGGTCTGGTTTAACACGCCGCCGGCGGCAATGGAGAAGAGAAGTTGCGCCGCCGGCGACACAAGAATGGGAAAGGAGAAAGAAGAAGATGATTTGCTGATCTGCGATGGTCTTCTCACTGCGGCGCTATGCTCTCTCTTTTCAAATATCACTCTCGGCTCCTTCCATGTCCAGCAGCATATCCATCGGGTCTAGTGGGTTTCTGTTTCATTCTTTTTTTTCAGAAAAAGTCCAAACAGCAAACTATGTCCCTGGTCAAAACGCAAGTTTTAACCAGGGACTTAAATGAAACTTTTAAAATGTTCTTCAGGAGGGACTACACTGAACTTTTGAAACCTTCTGGGAAAAGCTATAATTTTGAATCTTGTGGGTACTCTTCTATAATTTGTTCACTGACCTCTTTCTTCACAGATTTGAGGTTTTCCGAATTTATGGGGCCTTTTCTGGAGTTTTCTTCAATCTTCAAAAATATTAATTTTGACCCAATTGCATTCTTTCAAAAATCTCAAAATTTGTTCCTTCACACCTACAATGCAAATTTAAGCACAAGTAGGATCAAAAGTCCAAGAAAAACATTTGTACAAATAAATTAACAATTTATGACTATTTTATCCTTAATTACACTTAATTCAATACAAATGTCTCCAACTCAAATTAATGCTTAATAATGTAATATTATCCCATAAAATCCATTAAAAATCCCAATTTAATGATGAAATATTACATAAAAATATGGTTCAATCAATTCCCCTACATTTAGACCTTTGTACTCCTGAATAAAGGCAATTAAGCACAATTTTCTAAATTCCAATAATCAATGCAATTGAAAAACGAGCAATGTCATAATTAGAAAGCAATGGATCAATTAATTAAATTTCTCAAGTCAACACTAGTCATAGTCAAACAATGCAAAGAAGTTAGCTAACCACACAATCCAAAATATTAGAATAAAGCATAAGAGAACTCTCAAGAAATTAGTGTCTAACTCATCTCACCTCATTGGGGTCATTTCACTCTAGTTCACTTAATCAACAACTTACCATAGGCTTGTAACAACTCTAACTTCTCCACTACTAATAGCAATAAATGTAATGAATCAAGAGGGCTTAAAAGGCTTATAATGATGGATGAAGATTAGATGAAATGAATTAAACAGAAGAAGGAAATGTTAATATGCAAGTCTAAGTTAATGAATAAATTTATAGCGTCTAAATAACTTGAAAACTCTTGCCAATTCTTTTCTAAATTCATGAACAAATGCCTTCTTGGTATTTCTTTTGCTTTTCACTCTATTTTTTTTTATTCATATTCTTCTTCTTCTTCTTTTCTTTCTTTCTTTCTTTTTTTTTTCTTAACTATATACATTTTTTTTTACTAAACTCTCTCCTTCTTTTCTTTCTTTTTTTTTTATTTTTACATTTTTTTAAATATGCTCTCCTTTTTTGTACCTTCCTCTTTTTTTCTTCTCTTTTTTTTAACTTGCTTTCTCTTTTCTAATACATGACATTCCACTATATACAATGTTCAACTTCCTATTGGCAAACCACTTTGATTTAGAATACTATGAACACTATGAATAACAAGACATGCATACAACATAGAAATGGTTCAAAGGGGTAAACAAATGGGTAGATGAATGTAGGCTTGTGTTTGGGTAAAATGATTTAGAATGAATGCCTCTTTCATTTTCATCACACTAATGCTAGGTTTTGAAAAAGAGTTGAAACAAGTTCTAGAAGGTGAAAGACTGAGTGAACATGCACACATAAAAAGAATTCAAGGCTAAATTAACCTTCCAATGAGGTTTCTCTCTAATGCTCACTCCAATACAATCAATTGTATAGGAAGCTAACCACAATACATTTACTTCACTATTCTTAATGCTAACCTTACAAACATAATCAATAAAAACATTGCAATCAATTATAAGAATGCTCAACTCTTAAAAGCACTAATGATATAGAAACTTTTGATTTCTTAAAAACAAGGAGTAAGCCAAAAATCTAATTGTGGGTTCATTTCTCTTCCCATTCACTTGAAAAGCAAATCATGGTTTCAAAAACTTGCCAAAACACTAGAAATCATGAAAGCTCAAAGAATTTCTCAAAAATCACATTCCAAAGTGGCAAATGCGACCCTTTACCACTTAGGACATGTATCAAAGCAAGTCATTCTTGAAAAAATTTGAAAAAATTTCTAGTTTAAGGCATTTTTCATTTAAAAACAACCAATGAGATTCAAAATGCATTTCCCTCCCCCACACTTAATTAACACATTGTCCTCAATGTGGAAAAACACTTGAAAAAGAATGTTGAGCAAGTTGAAATCCAAGGCATAATGGTAATTAAGTAGGGTAGTGGCCACAAATACAAAGCATACAAAGGGGGTTCTTATTATACCTATTAAACTAAGCAAATGCTACCTTTTTCTACTGGTTTGTGTCCCTCCCCCACACTTATCTTCCTCACACAACAATTAAGCTCAAAGAATCATGTGAATCAGGAAGAAAACAAGTGAGGAAAGAGACAACCTATGTTAGAGAATCTTCAGTCGCTTGAAGGAGAAGTTCTCATCGTCAATGAGAATCATGCATTTGGCATTTGGAACAGTTTCTCCCGCATTGGATTTCCTTAGTGGAGGTGGCTCAGGATCAATCGAAAGAGGTCCAAGGATGTATGGTGGATGTTGGCTCCTCCGATGACGTTTCCAAGAATGTGCCTACACAATTGACAAGCAAAGAGCAGTATTCCATCCAAAAATAGAAACATGGAAAGATTTCAAGTGAAGTAAAGGCATGTTAAGTTCCAAATTCTCCAAGTAACTATCACATCTAAGGAAATCAATGACACTCCCATCAGTAGGAGTCAAACAAACAGTTAGAGTCTCTTGTATTTGCAAAGTGGAAGGTATGAAATCCAACTTAGTGTTGGGGTACTCCACATCATCAATGCAATCACAAGAGATGGAAAGTAAATGAGTAGAAGAAAGAAGAGAATTGGTCAAATTGTTGCCACCCAAAACTTTTGAATGTTCAAAAGAATCAACTTTTTTTTCTATATCGGGTGGCAAATCACAAGAAAGAATCATATGGAAAGAATCAATTTCATTTGTAAAATCATCAATCAAAGCATTTGAATCTTCCCGTATGAAACTATCATGTAATTCATTGGAATCAAGAGAATGATCTTCTTCTAGGCAATGGTCTTTCTCATTCACAACAACCACAGTAGCATTTATATAAGATTCAACATGTTCACAAGTGTCATGCTTATAATCATCAATAATACTAGGATGTGTATCAAGATCAATGGTAGAATCAACCACTTCATTGAATGCTTTCTTTTGAAACTCAACAAGCAAGTAGCGTTTGTCATGATAACAATCTACACATATTTGATCTTTTGCACAAGAACATGAAAATATATCATTCAATTCATCACAATCTTCCCTAGCATTATGAAGAGAAGCATTTTCAACAGTTAAAGCATCACACAAAGAAGTAGGAGTAGGGTCATCAACAAGTACAATTGAATCACTACTACTTGAACTAATAGGTTGAGCAATTATATTTTCAAATATTTGAGGGGATTCCACAATGATTTCCTCATCCACCTCATCATCACTTAAATCATGAAGTGCTTCATTAGTTAAAGTAGTAGGAGAGTCTACTTCTATAAGGATATGATCATTACCGAATGGTATAGAAGACTCTTCAAAGCCCTTTTGAACGTGCTCCACTTCTTGTGCTTGTATGGAAGTAGGCACCGAAGGATTGGAACCTTCCACTGTTAAAGTGACATGTGGCTCTTGAGCTTGTACTTCTTGCTCCTCCTCCATAGGAGAGGAAGACTCCTCTGGAAGTTGGAATCGCACCTTCTTTACTTTCTTGGCTTGGGTGGGTGGATTACATGGAGGCAATGGAGAAAGAGTCTCTTGTGGAGCGTTGCACTTAGAAGTCTTTTGTGAAAGCAACTCCATATTTTTCTTAAACTGCACAACATCTTTCTTCCATCGCTCTGCTTTTTGTGATGGTTGAATGAGAAGCTCAAAGTCCTTGGCCAATCTTGCACGCTCTTTATCTCCTTGCTCCATTGATCGCATTATAGAGGCCATGCAATTGGCAAAGGTGTCCTTGTGTGACCGCTCCTCATTTATAGTACGAGTCATTGGTTTTTGAAATTCTCCAATAACTCCACCAATAGAAGGTTCTTGGAGAGGCACACATGGTTGAGAATGAGGTCCATAAGATGGTTGAAATGGTGGGTATATAGACTCATGAGGTGAATAATATGGGTGAGAAGTGGGATGGAATGAAGGAAGAGGGTCATGATATGTCATGCAGTTATATAGTAGAGGATTAGAGTGAGGCTCATGATATGGGTTATATGGTGGTGGAGAAGGTTCATGGTATGATCTATAGGGTGGGTGTGGTGGGTAATGAGATTGGAATGAAGGTTGTTGGTATGGTTAATGATATGGAGAGTGGAATGAACCATTACATTCTTGACCAAATAGACTATCTTGACATCCCAAATTAGCTTGAAGAAGCTGCAATGTTTGTTGAATAGCATGGATGCTTTCAGAGATGGACTCTTTTCTTTCAGTCGAATATGCTACAGAAGAGCAAGATTGAATAGGTAAACCTTGATTACCATTAAACCAAGCCATGAGAATTCAATCACAATAAATTCCAATGAATCACAAGAGGATTATCTAACTATAAACTATGAAAAACAAAGAAAAAGAATCAACAAAAATACAAATACAAATGAAAAGGAAAGAAAAGTATCAACTTGACAAATAATGCAAATATGCTATGAATTAACTTGGAGACATGGTTAATTCAAATAAGTGGGCTCAAAATCATATGAAATTAAATGCAACAACACCACACAGAAGCTACCAAGTTAAAACAATGCAATGAATGCTATGCAAACTACCTAAATGAATAAATCCTAAACTATATGCAATGAAAAATGAAAAACAAAATGCAAAACTAACAAACTCAACTCGAGAAACCCCTTGTCAAAAGTGAAATTGACAATTAGATTACCTAGGGAGCCAATTACTTAGCTCCCCGGCAACGGCGCCATTGATTTGGCTGTGTCTTTATGCCTTGGGGTTAAATGCAAAATATTTTTAATCCAAGAATTGCAGTATAATGCAACACTCGGGTCGTCTCACTTAAGGAGCATTTATTGAACTACCTAAGTAAACTAATTATCATGCAAATGCAATTAAAACAAGGGGAAAATGATTTTTTGATTATTGAAATTAATAATTAAAAGAAAATGCAATTGTTAATTAAAAGCTAATCTAATATTTTTGGTATTTTTCTTATGAAAATGGAGAATGAGTAAAAGTGAATCGAATGGTATGGAGTGGAAAATATGAATGAAGAATGCTCTTGGTAATGAAAAAGTGACAATCGTTGCTCAAAACGATTATGGGAGTTAAGAATTCATTAAGTCTTAAGAACAACCTCAAGATAACACTTGAGTCCAATATTCCCAATTAATAGTAGCTCCTACAAACATAGCTAACTACTACCTCTTGAGATATTGTTAAAAACCACTTAATGTGCAATTGAAATTTGAATAATGCAACATGTCTCTTCTTGGATTTGAGTGCTAAACAGCCCCTCAAGGATATAAATCAACCACATTAACTAGACAATAACACGCTAATTAATATAATCTCATTGCAACCACAAAGAAATTCAAACATATATAATCTTCACATTGTAAAATTCAATCTCAACTACAATTATCAAACCAAAAGAGATAATTAACATTAATCGCAATTCCAGAATCACATATATAAAAATTCCTAAAAATAGGCAATTCAAATATATATAATTTTAGACTAATGGAATGATAACAAAACTCCCCTTTGTAGTCCATTAAACTCAAGCACAAATCCCCACTACCAAGAACCAAGAAATTTAGCTTCTCATGAATTTACCAGTAACCACAATTTCCTCAAAATGCCAAAGTTCCATGGAAATATGAGTGAATAACCAAATTAATGGTTAAAGGATGTGGTTCGGTCAGAAAATGGGGCAGATAGTAGATGATGGTCGTGGTGTTTCAATGGTGACGAAATGGTTAAGAGCTGGAAAGCTATGATGATGAAGATGGTGTTAAATGGTGGTGACTAAGAACAGGGGAAAAACGGAAAGTCGACGATGGCTCGATGGTGTTGAGGAATTGTGACACTGGTGGTGAATAAGCAGTGTTGGTGATCGGAGTTGTGCCTCTGAAGCTGTCACGTTCAGCTCCTTCGCTCTCAGCTTATTTCCATGTCCACCGCCCCCACTCTGTCTCGAGTCTGTGTCTCCCACGATGAAACTCTCAACTCTGGTCTGGTTTAACACGCCGTCGGCGGCAATGGAGGAGAAGAGAAGCTGCGCCGCCGGCGACACAAGAATGGGAAAGGAGAAAGAAGAAGATGATTCGCTGATCTGCGATGGTCTTCTCACTGCGGCGCTGTGCTCTCTCTTTTCAAATATCACTCTCGGTTCCTTCCATGTCCAGCAGCATATCCATCGGGTCTAGTGGGTTTCTGTTTCATTCTTTTTTTTTCAGAAAAGGCCCAAACAGCAAACTATGTCCCTGGTCAAAACGCAAGTTTTGACCAGGGACTTAAATGAAACTTTTAAAATGTTCTTCAGGAGGGACTACACTGAACTTTTGAAACATTCTGGGAAAAGCTATAATTTTGAATCTTGTGGGTACTCTTCTATAATTTGTTCACTGACCCCTTTCTTCACAGATTTGAGGTTTTCCGAATTTATGGGGCCTTTTCTGGAGTTTTCTTCAATCTTCAAAAATATTAATTTTGACCCAATTGCATTCTTTCAAAAATCTCAAAATTTGTTCCTTCACACCTACAATGCAAATTTAAGCACAAGTAGCATCAAAAGTCCAAGAAAATAATTTGTACAAATAAATTAACAATTTATGACTATTTTATCCTTAATTACACTTAATTCAATACAAATGTCTCCAACTCAAATTAATGCTTAATAATGCAATATTATCCCATAAAATCCATTAAAAATCCCAATTTAATTATGAAATATTACATAAAAATATGGTTCAATCATTAGCCCTAAATTGCAATTTAGGATATTACATATAGGATCCCCTTGATGAAGTCCTCTTTTGGGGTGAAAAAATTCTGTTTTATCCCCATTCCATAGAACATTATAAGAAATTGATGTAATGCAGTGCATAATTAAATTAACTAACTTATCTTCAAAACCTACATCTATAACACCTTCTTTTTACAACATGTTTAGCAGGCTTAAACTAAAAATGACTCCAAACCGAAGACCCAAAGTCAGTTATAAACAATTAAGATTTCCATCTTCAATGCATGGGTTAAACCCGCATTTGGATGGGGTTTTCAAAAGTTTTTTGAAATAGTTTCATATTGGCCTCAAACTGGTTTGTAGTTGATTTCAACCCATTCATTTTCGTTTCATTCCTTAATATCAGAGTGTTACTTAAAGTGTTCTCTGCTGAAACTTAATTTAAGTTCGTTTACTAATGGGCCCTAGGTGAACGAACGTCCACTATTGGTTTGGTTGTCACTCTGCATCACCCATATGTGGGGTTACAGTCAAAATATCATTACTATTGCCAGTACTCAACTGACTTCAGTTACATACACCTTATATACAAATTCCCAAAATATAGATAACCAATGGACTAAAATTCCTAAACTCTAGTCCTTCACTCGTCCGTCATTACCTTCTTTCCCTTTGAGCTACCTGCCTGAGCTGAAAATTGGTTTTTTGGAAAAGAATCTCAGTGGTAACAAATATCACCTCATATAAAATGCACATATGAAACATGTCATGTCAACCAAGGTTACTATACAAGCAGCATGTTCAAACATTCAGAGATAATTCACAATATGTGTATATGCACCAATACCAGATATGCAAGTAGCATAAAATTCTAAATTTCAATATGTGTACAAGCACCAATACCAGATGTGCAAGCAGCATAGAGTTGGGTAAATACAAGAACATCTATCCTTAGCCACAACACTGGGTATACTTCTTCGCGTGAGCCCTTCTCATTTGAATGCTTAAATTCACATTGGTACAAACATATATATAACATAGTATGTGAGTGATAAGTTACTACCTAATAATTTTTTCAAACCTTGACTTCAATTATCGTTCCTTGGTTGTCCCGGGTAAATGTCGAATCAATAGATTATAATTTACGGATGAGTTATTACTTATCCAATTTCTTTGATTACTTAAGAGACTTAATTGATTATCATTTGGGTTAGTGCTTAGGCCCAATTAAGTAGTTAATGTTGTTACACTAGGCCCAAGCACTAATCTTCACCCTTAAAGTTCACACTTACAACTTTTGGCCTAAAGCCTATTAAATTTGCATGGACTAAAAGCAGCTAGAATTTTTCACTTAACTTTAAAAAATCATAACTAACTCTATACAACTCCAATTAGGGTGGTTAAAAGCCCTATATGGCCCTTATTAAGTCCATTTTAAAGAAAAAATGATTGCTCCTGCATTTCACATACACAAAATCCCAGATTTCACAATTATTCACTTCTGTCACTAGATAGTTTTCAAAATCATTACCAAACTTTAAAAATTTGAATCTCCCAATGTACTTCTCCAAATGACACATATCACATATCATTTTAAAGCTTATTATGTCCACTTTAATTCTGAAAAATTTTGTGGCCATTGGATTTCATTTGGCCAAACACAATCACTTCAAAATTAGTTTGCCACAAAACAACTTCAAGATTCAATATCCATTTTTCAAAAATCATAATTAATTCTAGAATACTCCAAATTGACTGATTCTAAGTACATTGTAAACCTATTTTAGTTTACTTTCAAATAAAAATATCATTTTTTTGGAAACTACATCCGCACAATTTCCAGAAATTCATCAAACCTTAACTGTTCCAGACTTGGTTTCAGAAACAAAGTCAAACTTTGAAAAATCATAACTTTAAATTTTTCTGGTCTACAAATTACATTATACCTATCAAAATAAATATCAAGATGTATACTTTCATTCTGAAAAGTTTTATAGCATTTGGACCAGGTTTAGCCACTCAAAAAAGTGACAAAACATTACTGCCTCCAGAAAACGAATTTTGGCAACACTACTCTTAAGTTTCAAATTTGTGATTTCTCATTTCTAAACCTTGTTTAACACCATTTACAAGACCAAACTACCATGAACTCTAAGAATAACCATATAACTAAAAATTAGGGCAAAAATACCCATTCCACGAAGCTCAGCCAAATCACACAATACTTAGTTCAAATGGAAGCTCTTACTCACCTCTTGCTTCTTCTAGGCTTTATTCTTTGATTCAACCACGTTGGGTCTTGATAAATGCCTCCAAAACACCTCTTCTTATAAAACTAAAACTATAGAAATGAAGCTTACATCAAGAGGAACAATGTTTATGAAGACATTTTTGGCTAGAAAAGTGAGTAGGAGGGTGAAAATCTAGAGAGAAGTTCTTACCAATGCTATGTTCTTCAAGCTTCTTCTTTCTCTTTCCTCTTCTTGTTTGGCCAAATTTGGGTGCTGGAAATGAGTGAAAAATTTTTATTTATTCACTTATTCTCTTTTTCCTTTATGTGGCCCAAAATTGTGGGTAGTTGGAAAAGTGATGAGGTGTCAAATGATGGTGGCTTCTTGCAAAAAGCAAGTAAGTTAATTAACTAAGGGATGGTTTGGTTAATTAGATGATATTTTCTCTCCCTTCTTGGTCTATCCCAACCGAAATTACCACTCAAAGAGAAGTGGAATTTTTGACCAATTTCCTCTTGATTCTTGCTTTTTGGGTCAAACTTTCCAAATTGGAAAAATTTGAAGACATTTTGACTTTTCTTCTTCTCTCCTTTCTTTTATGCATTAGTTTTCTTAGTGAATTCTCTTGTCTTCTATTTTCTTTCCTCATGATTACTCTTATCTTTTCAAGAACAAATCTTAGCCCTTCATTCATGTTTCCAATTCTAACCTCAAGATCAAATGACAATTGTTTCTTTTGCCTTTGATCATGTCAACATTTATTTAAGATGCCATTAGCTTTTCTTTCATTCTAATTCCTTCTCATTTTCTTCTTCTTTTTGGATCCAAGTTAGGCTTTATATCATTTTTGCCTTTAGATAAAGGAATTGGGTATTTTCCTTTAGCTATTTGGAACAAAATCTCATACTTTATTTTTCCAAATTGGTCCCTAAAAGACATTCTGTCTCTTAGACATTATTGGGACTTTTGCAAACTGGGGCTTAGCAGTCGGTTTGAGTTAGGCTTAATCTCAAGCTTCTAGTCTCAAAATTTAGGATATTACAACATCAATCAACACTTGTCTTTTAAAATCCCACCGGATTCTGTCATAGGCTTTGTCTAAATCTATCTTTAAAGCCATGAGACCTTTACTACTTCTTGATTTCTTCATAATATGCATTACCTCCTGCCCTACCATAATATTGTCTTGAATACTCCGGCCCTTAATAAAGCTGGATTGGAACGGAGACACTAAATCATCCATAACAAGCCGCAATCTGTTGACAATAACCTTTGTAATGCATTTATAATGCAATGTACATAAAGAGATAGGTCTAAAATGGCCTACTACTTCTGGATTTTCCTTCTTGGGATGAGAGAAATCAGTGTCCTATTAGATTTAGTTACCATAGATCCTTCCTTAAATGCATTCTGCACAAAACTACATAATGAATCCCCCACTGTGCTCTAATTAGCTTGATAGAAAATGGGAGAAAAACCATCAATACTAGGGACCTTATAAGAACCCATTGAAAATATAGCATTCTTTATTTCCAACTCAGAAGGCTGTGAACATCAATTATGCAATCGCCCTTCCTCCAACAACGGATAAGTTGATGCAGTAACTAGCTCCTCAACATTCTAAATGTCAAGAGCATGCAACTTTCTAAGAAAATTAAGAACTAGGAGTTTTAGATCATCCACTCCTTCGACCCAGTTGCCTTCTTTTGGAGACGGGTAAGTAAAGCTTTATAGCCAGTGCTCCTATCCAATAACTTAACTATGACTGCTTTCTGCCATGCCCTGCAAAGACGTTTCCTTATCTTCCCAGAGAAAGTGAAACTTGGAAAATTTACTCCAGGACTCTCAACAGTTTTATATAGAGGATGCTCTCTATCCCTTTCATGAGGAGTTTGAGATGAATCCGACATACTATCATCTGTAAGTTCATCTTCGCTTCCTTCATCTTTTGATGACTTTACTTGACAATCTACTCCTTTAAGTTTTTCAGTAAAATATGGGCCTCCTTTAGAAACCTCAGAAACTTTAGAACCCAAAGCTGGCCAATAGCCATGAAGAATATTTCCACTTGCTCCCTTGGACCATTTTTAATCTTCTTCGAGCTTCATGCCATTTGATCCTCTTCCTCTTGTGTTAGAGGGATGAAAGAAGACGTATCACAAGAGAGCACCAGAGCCATGCTTTGTTAACTTACAAACAACATCTATAAAACCTATTAAAAGTAACTCATTTAGGCCTAGTTCAATGCAAAGCACTGAAGTAGGGATTTAATCAAACTGTATTGTTTGCTATGGGGGACTAAAGATGACTTGAGATTGGAAGTACCACGACAGTGGGATTGCTACAAACCCACCTCCCCTCTGGTATTGGTGACGCAGTGCTGGGATTGGAAAATATTGGGACAAAATTGTCCCTGTTTATAATAATTTTTTGGACTGAAGTACTATCATCCTATTCGTCACATTTTCGTTCGATCTCCCTTACTTCTCCATGCTTGTTTTCTCCCCTCACCTCCGTCATCTCCAATTACCTTCTCCATCTCTAGTCATCTTCTCTTTCTTCTCCATTTTTGCAAGCATCATCGTCACCTTCACCCCTAACTCTCATCTCTCCCTCTGCATCATCTCACATTTAACCCCACCTCCCATCTCTCCCTTTGCATCATCACATCTCCTTCCTTCCCTACTAGCGATGTCTTTGCTGGTGGCATCCACCATCGCTTGTCTTTGCTAGAAAAGTTGAATGAAATTGAAGCCTTAGAGGAGATTGAAGCAAGTGAAACCAATATAGCAGAAATACCTCCTTCCATTGGCGGTTTAGAAAGACACAAGAAATTTCATAGATGTAAATAGTCAATATCAAAGTCTTGGAGCTTGATTCTTTCGTTGAAGCACATGTGTTGTGGGCATTCAATTCATAAGGGCTTAACATTACCTACTTCAATCTTCCATCTTAAATCACTGAAAGAATTAGATTTAAGTTTCTGCGGTATTGATGATGGATTCATTCTAGTGGGCTTGGGTGGCTTATCATTATTGAAGAAATTAGATCTAAGTGGGAACAAGTTTAATAATATACATAATGGCTGTATATCTAATCTTTTAAATCTACAAATTCTTGGGTTGAATTCCTGTTCAAAACTTGGGTCATTGTCACAACTTTCTCCCAAGTTTAAGAGCAATGGATGTAGGAGAATGTAGGCCATTGAATACAATGGCAAGCAAACAATTATTGCATCTATTTGCTTCAATTGATCCCTGAGGTATATGCAACATGTAACGGTATATCATTCTAGTATATTATATATATATATAACTAGATATATAAGTTAAGGTACAATCAACACCTTGAAAATATTTTTCAGGTGTATCCAATGTTCTAAAGCATTTTGTGGTATACTCAACACCAAGAAGTATTTTCTTTTAGGTACATCCAGCACCATAAATTATTTTTTGATGCATCCAACATCCTAAAATATTATTTTAGGTATATTCAATACTCTAAATTATCTAAATTTTTAAGTGTAAAATTGCACTGAAAAGTAGTTACACTACAAAAAAACACTGAATTTCTAACGGATTTTGAGTTTCTGACAGATTTCCGACGGAAATTGATTTCCGATGAAATGGATTCTGTCTGTAATAATAGCGTGACAAATAAATTTCTGACGGAATTTCTGACGAAAATTTCAAATGGAATTTATTTCCGTCCCAATTTCAGACAGAATTTAATTCCGTCGGAAATTCCCTCGCAACTTCCCACAGAATTAATTCCGTTGGAAATTCCGTCGCAAACATTTCTTTTATTTTTTAAACTTTAAAAAGCCACGTGGGAACTCCGACGACCTACCCTCATTGCCGAAGGTGGCGCGTGGCAGCTCTGGCGGTATCCACCTTGTCGTCGGCCCCCAGATCCGTCACGTGTCGCAACCTCCTTTTGCTACATGTCACAACCTCCTTTTTCCTGGAAATGCAACTCAACTTGCCCCTCCTTTGGTTTGAACCCACGACCTCATCCGTACGCGCACGATGCCTTACCGGATGAGCTCGACTACTTTGGCGTTATATTATTACACACAATTATATATATATATATATATAATCATATGACTATATTTTTTTTAATTTCTGAAATTAAATTTTTATTCAGATTAATTAATAACTAATAAATAATTATTAACTAATATTTTATTTATTAATATTAATTAATAACTAATAAATTTTATTTTTTAAATGACTATTTTAACCTTACAAGGACCAAAACCTATTATTGAAAATTAAAACTATTTTATAAATTATAAAATATTAATTAAAAATAAATTTACAATTAAATTAAAAATATTAATTATAAATAATAATTTTTTTAAAAATAATTTTTTAAAATTAAATTAAATTTTAAAATATTAAATAATTAAATAATAATAATTTTTAAATTTTGCCACGGAATTTCCAACGAAATTGGATTCCGTCGGAAATTCCCTCGTGGAAATTGCGAGGGAATTCAATTCCGTCGGAAATTTCCTCGCAATTTCTGACAGAATTAAATTTCGTGGCAAAAGTTAGAATTTTCGACGAAATATTTTCCATGGCTAATTTCGTAGCAAATTTTGCCACGGAAAAAATTCCATTGGAAAATTCTGTCGGAAAATTCATATTTTTTTTGTAGTGTTAAGGGTGATAGACGCCTCTAAAAAAATATTTCAAGATGCTATATGTACCACAAAATACTTCATTGGATGCACTTGAAAAACTACTTTAGGGTGATGGATGCACCTTAACCCTATATGTATATTATTGTTCATTACAATATGTAGTATATTTTGATCCATGGTTATTTTTCGGCTTAGGTGAAAAGGAAGTGCAATGAAACTTTCTTGGTGACAATTCCAAGAAGTGAAATACTGAAATAGCCCTATAATCGCCTCGAGATTATCAAGAATAAAACCGAATTAATGCAATATAGTGCACAACTAGGGTCGTTTAACTTTGAGGAGCCGATTATGAAACTAATTCCTAATAAACTAAGTGATGATAATGCAAAATTGACAAGGGTGAAACATGATTAATTGATTTTCTAAACTATGAATTGAATACAATTTAAAATAGATATTTTTGGGATTTTCAAATAAGGAGGAATGAAAATGGGTTTGAAATGCAAGTGATGAAGATGCTCTTGAAAATGGTTTTCAATAGTTATCCTTGCTCAATTAAGATATTTGGGGAGTTCATACACTAAGCTTCTAATATTCCAAACCTCATTAACCAATGAGTCTAGCATCATAAGAGAGGAACTCCTACCCTTGAAATGCTATTAAGCCCTCTTAGTATAATGAGTTTCTCTAAGTTTCCTAAAATACCAAACCTCAATTACCATTGAGTCTAATGCTTAAACTCATGAACCTATTCATTTAAACATTATCAAAACCCCTTAGAGAGTAACTATGGAATAAGTAATGTATTTAGGTCCAACTACAAATCTAATTCAATCAAACTATCTAACAATACCATGTTAAATAGATAGAAATCAATATAATTATAGAGAAGCATATATATAACCATATATATTGATGAGTACAAATACTCATTACAAATCCTAAATCACAAAAACTCAATCCATAAAAACAAACATAATTAAACTCATTCTCAATATATACATGAATTCTTAAATCTAAGAAATCACAAATATAATGAACTATAAGCAATTTAAACTCCCCTTTGAAGCACATGTGAGCTCAAGTCATCCCCAATTAATATCCAAGAACACAAAATTATCTAGCCACTCATGAAAATAGCTTCAAGGAACATAATCAAACTCTGATTCAAACACCCAGCCATAAAATCACAAAGTAAAATAACCAATTAGCACTAAATCAATGAAGGAATTGGGGCTGGATTTTGAACCAAAACAGACACAAACAGAACAGAGAGAACCACGGTTTGAATAAAAGGAGGACAAGGTTTGTAGTAATGTCAGAACACAGGAAACGTCGGTGTGGAAGTATGAAGCATGGCGGTGGACGGTAATGGTGAGCTGGTATTGAGAAGATGAAGCTCCCCCACCTCTCAGCTGTCTGCCCTCAGCTTTGCTCTGCACTCTCAGCTTTCTCCCTTCAGCTCTATCTCAGCCCGATTCCCCTCAGCTCTGCCTCCCTTCTTTTTTCTTTCTTCACCTACAGCAGCTCCACCCAGCTCTCTTCCCAATTCTGTTTTTCTGTCTCAGTTTTCTCGTTCTATTTTTCCACTTCAGCTCCACTCTCTCAACTTGCGGCCTTTGTCTCCCTCAGCTCTGTTCTCACCCGCGGCCTGTGGTGGTTGAAGCTCGCCACCGGCAAGAGAGGAAGAAGAAGGCGAAAGTCGAACCGAGAGAGAGAATGAAGAAGCTTCCCTTTCATTCTCTCTTGTGCGGCTGTATCTCTTGGAATAAATCTCCCTGTTACTCTCAGCTCTTTCTTTTCTCCTCCTCAACTTGCCCTGCCCAGACCAAGTCGGGTCTCTATTTCAATTAACATCTACTGACCTAAATGCAGATGCCAAAAACGCTGTCACGTTGAGAGGACTGAACTGACATTTCCAAAATTCATGAGCCTAATCTGTTATTTGTGAAATTCAAGCCCCTAACTGCCATTTTCATATTTAATCCAATTTTCAATTGAAAACAATTTAATCACCATCAATCTCAAGAAATCAATTATTAAGAGTAATTACAATTATTTTGACAATTTTGCCTCTTTTAAGTTATAATTTAATATATTTACTCTTAATTTCAATTAAGCACAATTAAAGCATTTTAAACTCAATTACTATGACGAAATCCCCAAATAAAGTGTAAAAAATATAATAAAATTAGGGATTTGTCAAATACCGTCATGGTTTAAGAATCAAAGTGAATTTTGTCATCGTTGTTATAATTATATTGATATTATTGTAGATATCACTCCTTGTGAAGAAGAAATATTAGGAATTGGGTTTTGCTATGTGATGGACGATAAGGATAATTCCACTAGACCCAAAGGCCCCTTAGGTTCGGCTTTGTGGACTATTCCTCTCATCTTTTTACCCGCCTGTGTTTGGAGACCCTGAATATGAGAAAGTTATGAAGGCATGTCACCTTCGGATCATATTTTGGAAACCCAGGGGTGGGATACAATTAAGGAATTACCCTAGTTTTTATATTGTATAAGAACAGGTTCAATAAAGATTGGATGTTGTTTCATACGCAAAGGTGATTTTGAAAACAGTGGCAGCTCAATGATTCCAACATTAATTGAACAATACAAGGACCAGATATCAAGTATATGTCACTTTCATTATACTTTTCATTTTTATTTTACTTATATGTGTTTTTATCTAACTGTTATTGTATGAGAGAAAATGGAGGGTTGTTATATTCATAAAGGACAAAAGGAAAGTGCTAAAGGATTTTCTACATTTAGGACAAAAAAATTAAATATTACAACCTTTCATATTTAGAAAGTTGGAAAGATAAAAAAGATTATCATTAATTAATTGTTTTTTAGACAGCATTAGTTAATTGTTTTCTTAACATGTGTGACTTAGGTTTTTTTATGCAAAAAATAATTTAGGTGAGTTAGGTCTCAGAAGCCCACCAGGGTCAGGGCATGCCTCCGAGCTCATAAAGTGCTTATAAACATACTTACAAATAGTCTAAACCCACTAATATGGTCCTCACATTAGTAGGATTTGAACTCATAACTTTATAATTATAAGTCAAACCTTTTACTGAACCAATCTTTGTTGGCGTGAGAGTAATTTTTTTATAGGAGCTGGAGTCAGAAAAATGGGCCAAACCCATTGGGTCAACTTATTTGATTTGAATGGGCTAAGCCCTTACATGCTTGAAAAAATGGGTAGACTTTTTCAGTCAAGGGTTTGCCGATTTAACCTCATTTCATCTGTTTAATCTTTTCTAAATTTTTTATTGAAATTTAATAAAATATAAGGCAAGAAAATTTGGCAAAAAGAAAAAAAGAGGAGAGAACAATTGAAAAATTATAAATAATGTATGTAAATAATGTATGTGGATATGTCAAAGGAAGAGTCTCACATTGTATTGGATTGTGAAATCCAAGTAATAGCAAGTGATCTTGGGCTTGTAAATGGGCTAAGAGGAGGAATAAATTTACTCACACAACAATGGGCCACTAGTAATGCAGTTGAAATTCGGCAATTTCTCTCCTTCCTTGTGTGTGAGGTAAATGCTGACTGGACATCTTTTATGGACATTTCACAAAATTATAAATTATTTTTGTATCGGTTTTATGGATCTGAATGTTAGTGACAATATAAAATGTCTTGATCATGTCCTTAAACAGATATTTTCAAATCGATTAAAAGATTTTAATATATTTTAATCTCTTTAACGTTATATGCTTAATTTCATAATGGAATTTCATGAGTGACAAATCCCTAATTTTATTATATATTTTACACTTTATTAGGGGATTTTGTCATATTTATTGAGTTTAAAATGCTTTAATTGTGATAGATAGATATTAAGAGTATATATACTAAATTGGGATTTAAAAGGGCACAATTGTCACACACAAAAATGATAGTTACTCTTGATGATGAATTCTTGAGAAGAATTGATGTTGGATTAATTGCTTTAAATTGTAGGTGCTTGAATAAATTGGATTAAATATGGAAATAGAAGTTTGGAGTTCGAATTTGGGAAATACCAGATTGGTACTACGCAATTTGAAAATGACAATTTGGTCTTGGCAAAAACTCAGCGTTTAGGCTCCATCGTAGGTCTGTTGCGATGGTTAATTGAGGAGGGGAGTTGACGGATTGAGAGAGAGGGAACAGCCGTAACACACTGCCTCCCGACCTTGGTCTTCAATCACCATCACTGCCCCACTTCACCTTCGCCTTCCTTCTCCATTTTCAACCACCACCGCTTCACTACACCTCTTCACCGTCGGCACACCTCCACCTTCATCCTCTCGAGTTTCAATGGTGACAGAGCTATTCCTCTGTTCTGTACAGAACTGAGAAGACAGGAGAGCTAAAGGAGTAGAAGAGCTAAAAGCATAGAGCTGAAGGAATTGAGGAGGGAGCTTAGAGGCGCGAGCTGAGAGGCTACCACCGTGCAGAGATCTTCATTATAGTGGAACCAGAGGAGTGGCAGCGGCAACCTTCGAAGCTCAACGCCAACCACCTCATCCCAACCACTCTGCACTCACTGTCATAAACTATCTTCATTAAATTCAATATCAAGCAGAATTTGTTTTGCTTTTCTGGCTCTCTATTGTCTCTAACCATGGCTTGCTCTGATTAGATGTTTCTGAGTTCAATTTCAGATTTAATTCCATGTGTTATATGGCTGAAACTGTGGATATATTTGGGGACTTTGTGATGACAATTTGCAGTGGCCAATTTCTTTTTCTTCTAGAGCAAAGAGTTGATTCTTGAGCTTGGAGCTTTAAAGGGGAGTGTTCTACTATCTAATGTCTATTTCTAATCTTTTGTACTACTTAAATTCTAGGTTTATAATTTAATTAGTATATTGGATTGGAATTTTGTATTGGGTTCCATACAATTCTTGATATTAGATATGTATTTGGTTTTAACCTTGTGCATTTGACACTTTGAACTTAATTAGTAGCAATTTCTTGTGTAATTGGTTAAGCTTGTGCTTGGAATTGCTATGAATATATTATGCTTGTAATGCAAGCGTTCTTGATTACTTGTATCTGGCATATTATTAATTTCAATTGCTAGTGTTTAAATTGGGTTTCGATTAGAGGGATTAATTTTTACCCAGTTTGTAGAAATTAATTCACCTAACTCAAGCTAGCTCAAAGGGTCTTTTGAGCAAATTTGTCAAACTAGCACACTCCCACTATCTTTAAAAGCAAGGATAGATGAAATTCATTGTTCTAGGAGGCTTTATCATACTTTGCAAAATCAATTTTAATTACATTCCTCCTTATTTGAAAAATCCCAAAAATATTAGTTTTAATTGCATTCAATTCATAGTTTTGAAAATCAATCAATCATGTTTTACCCTTGTCAATTTTGCATTATTATCACTTAATTTATTAGGAATTAGTTTCATAATTGGCTCCTCAAAGTGAAACGATCCGAGTTGTGCGGTATATTACATTAATTCGGTTTTTATTCTTGATAATCCCAAGGCAACTAAAGGGGCTTATTTCAAGTAGCGCCGTTGCCGGGGAGTCAAGAAATTGGTTTACTAGTAACTAAGTGTCAAGTACTTTTGACCGGGGTTAGCCTTTAGGATTTTTACTTTCTAGTATTTCATACTTTGTCATAGTTTAGGTTGCATTTTAGTTAGTTTAGGTAGTTTTACATGTTTTTCATAGCATATTGCGTCTTACCATATAAAATTTTGCAAAAAGACCAACAAATATCTTGATTTTCCTTTCTTTTTGCATTTGCATTCTTGCATTTTTCTCACTTGAATTTGTTAGCACAAGCGTTTCACCTAAGAGAGGGGGTGAATTGGGTGATACCAGAGAATTCATTTCGTATATAAAAATTGACAAAAATTTAAAGCAGTTTAAGAGCTAGGAGAAATATCACTGAGGTGTACACTGGGAGTTATACTGATTCGGCCACAACCACTATGACCTACATCCAGTCCTCAGAGCTTCTCTCAGAGTTTAACTATATCTTCCAACATTCAGTGGGTTCTTGGCACCTCAGTACACAGCAAGTTCCTTTACTGGACACTCGCTCCCCCTTACACATTGTAATCAAATCCCCAACTGAAGGTTCCACAACCTTAAGTTGTCTCAATAACAAATATTGAGTTTGTAATGAAAATCTCTCTCACAGAGTAAATATATAATCACTGAAGTACAAAGAGTGAATATAAGAAACAAAGCACTAAGAATATGTTGATCGATGTATGTTCGTATGTTCTCAGTTGTTGTTTCCATGTTGAATGTTCCCATAATTATAGATGAGTTATGATAGCGGTTGGAACAATTTCAACTTGTCCGTTAGAGTTGCGCAGCTTCTTTTGACCGTTCTTCAAATTTGAAAACTATTTGTTTGACATAGGTGAGCGTGTCGGACGCTGCAAACCATATGTTTGACTTTTCTCTCAAGGCATCATTGTTTCCCTGCAAATATACTTAGAATACTAACAAAATGAAGGATTAATCATATGGATAATAAATCAAGAAACAAAAGATTAAATCATACTTTCTGTATAGCATTACTCGAGTGATCATCATCCATTACTCGAGTGGCTACTCAAGTGGCCTATTGAAAAACTTGGTAGAGAGTTAAGTCAAAGACTTTGACCTGATCACTGGAGTAGCTATTGAAGTGATCATTATATATTACTCGAGTGATCTATTGAAAAACTTGACAGAGACTTAAATCAAACACTTCTGATATGATCACTGGAGTGATCCAGAGGTATTACTTTAGTTCTGACTCGAGTGATTCATGGTCATTATTCGAGTGACCTGATCAAAATATTGGTAGAGTCCACTACCTGAAAACTTACCTAGTCACACGATGGGTGTGCCTCGACTGACCTCTTGTAATTACTCGAGTGACATCATCAAAAACCTGGCAGAAAGCTCAGTAACTATATTACTTGAGTGTTCCCTCAAGTAACTCCATGGAAATCTTGACAGAGAGCTCTGGAACATCATTACTCTAGTGGTCCCTCGAGTAATGGAGAATCATTACTCGAGTGATCCCTCGAGTAACCAACTTTAAAATCTGCCAGTGCTTATTTCTCCTGTCAGCAACTATTTGATCTTGTTCATCACTTGAGTGGCTACTAGAGTGATGGCTTTCCCTACCACCAAAGACTTAGTTTACTTTGTTCAAATATCTTTTCTTTATTATCAAAATCTGTTATAGGATTAATCCAATCTTTCTTATCATTAAAACATGTGGATCTAACATTCTCCCCCTTTTTGATGATGACAAAACTTGGTGATTTTTTAAACAAGTGTTTGAAAGCATATTTTAACTTCAAATGATTTGAAAATGGTTTTAAGTTCAAATTTATGTTTTTGAATCTTTTGTTTGAACTTATTTTGAAGTCAACAACTTTGAAATTTCTATTATTTCAAATTCAACAATTATTAAACTCTTAATATTTTGAAATCATTATGAATTCAAGTTCAGTGATTTTGAAATGTCTGACATAAAAGTAGGTTGAGCCTGTAATCACCTTTCATACACAAATAAGAATTCATTAGTCTATAATAAATTGAATAACAACTTTAACTACATAGTGAATGCATAATCAAAAGCTCTCTAGATCCCAAAACACCCATAAGCCTATGCTATATTCTGTGTAACACTAATGTCAATTCTCAAACAAAATCACTTCTAGTTCTTCTCCCCCTTTTTGTCTTCATCATAAAGAAGGGAATTAATTGAGAGAAGAATGGGGACTAAAAGGCTGGGCTGCAGGTGAAGCAATAAGAGTAGACACTGGTTGGGGTTGGACAGGCTGGGCTGGTTGGACTGGGTCATCATGGCGATGTGAATGGTTTTGGATGTGTTTGGATCAGGATCAGGCATAAAGAATAAGATGTTTCTTGGGATGGTGATATGTATGGTAGGAATAGGGATAGAAGTAGGTCCAGGCTCAGAATGCGGTACTAGCTCAGGTGTAGTAATAGGAATAGATGGACCAGGAGTGGATGGTCTAAGTACCATAGCATCAAGTCTGATGTGTAGTGATCTCAGAAGCTCACCTTGAGCCCGTTGTTCTGCCAACATCTCCTCATGCCTCTTATCCATAGTCTCTATAAGCTCTCCTATCTTGTGATTCATATGAGAAATTAATTCCACATTGGTGTTAGCGATATCGATATGAAATCTTTTCAAAACATTTTCCATGAATGTTTGCAATGTGGATCCAAAGAAAGAAGGAGGAGCAGTAGAGGTGGGGGCAGAAGATTGTGTATCATCCATCTGAATCATCTCAGTCTTAGTCTTCTTCTTCTTCTTCTTAGAACTTGATTCAAGAGGTGTCTTTAGGGGAATCTCAATATTTAGCTTCCCAATCTGATTTTGTCCTACTAGAGTTAGCCTCTCAATTAGTTCATTCTTCTCCAAGTACCAAATCTTATTATTTTTCAAGAATAAAGATATAAGCTAAGGATAAGGCATTAGAGTGGTGATTTTTCCTTCGAATCTGTATCTCTTAATCTTAGCAAAAATAAATTTACCCAAGTCCTTTTTCTCATGGAGAAGGATGGAGGCAAATTTTCTAAAGTCCCTCTTAATCAAATGATTGTAATTATTGGATTTGTTTACTATAGCTCTAGAATAGATATACGATAGAACTCAGTGAAAATCACTCATATCACTTGAGTTAAAACTGAGAGGTCCTTCTATCTCACCCAGCCTTAGAATTGAAAACAACTGGTTTGAGTCTAGAGTAGGATAAACATCTTTAGGTGGGTCCTCTATCCATAACCAGGTGATTATTTTGGAAGGTGAGATTATGATTTTTTGCCCCTAACCTTAGAGACCATTTCTTCTTCCAGAGAATCTCTAAGAGCATCGTTGATAGGTTCCAGATTGCAACAAAAATGTCTAACTAATTTAATGCAAAAAGGAAGTTTAATGGACAACCAGGGCATATAGGATTCAAGATATGGGGTGAGATTGAATTTTAATACCTCTTGAAGAAGTTTGAGGTCAATGAAGTGTGTCTTGCACACTTTTCTTCTTGGAAAGTGATCTATGTATTTTTGAGATTCCTTAAGCTTTTTCATATTGAATCCTTTTGGAGGGAATGTGATTTCTTCTTCCCTCTTTTCTGGTTCCTTTAAAGATTGGCCAACCTTTTCTCTTTTGGATTGCAGAGCTTCTTCTAGCAAGTTTTCCATGGTTGTGGCAAGATTCTTATCAAGCTTGGACCCTTTAGATGATTTTCCAGGAAAAGTAGGTGTGTCAGATGAGTTAGAAGAGGAGGAGATGGTGCCTTGGTTCCCTTGCCTCTTCCTGGAGGTGAACTCTTCTTAGTTTAAGCTCTTGTGACAATGGGTTCCTTAATCACAACTTCCTTTACTTTCGGTTTGGCTTGCAGCTTGGATTTAGCTTTTGGTTTAGGAGTAAGTCACTACTACAGAATATACTTATAAAGACCCTAAAAGACGTCCCTTTTTGAAAAAGGGACTCCCAAAATATTGGGCGGTAGCATATGTGTAATTATAGATCAAAATTGAAAAGGTTGGCTCGTCAAATAAAATTGAATCTCGCGCCTGAATGTGTTTTAGACATCCCCATGTTCATTGGGGACGTGTAAAGCCAGTTTTAGACGTCCCCATCTTCATTAGGGATGTCTAAAGACTGTTTTAGACATCCCCAATGAACATGGGGACGTCTAAAGACTCCCAGAAAAGCGTATGAAGGAAAAAAAAAGAACACACATAAGACGTCCCCATATGGCCTGGGGACGTCTAAAGCTTCACATTAGACGTCCCCAGACCAGCTGGGGACGTTTAAAGATTCACATTAGACGTCCCCAGACCATCTGGGGACGTCTAAAGCTTACATTAGACGTCCCCAGCTGGTCTGGAGACGTCTAAAGGGTCCCTTTAGATGTCCCCAACCTAGCTGGGGACGTCTTAAGCTAAGACATATGCACTGGTCGACATGACCAGTGCATGTGAAGTGTCAGAATTTTTTTCTGAAACTTTGCACTTGCTTTACTTTACTCTTTCACTCTCCCATCTTCATCACTTTCGTCCCCTCTCCCCTGGGCTGCGGTTCTTGTTTTTTTTCTTGTTTCTCCAAATCAAATACGGCTATTTCTCCTCTCCCTTGTTTCTTCTTGGCCCTTCTTAGCCTCTATTTCATCTAGACCGTTGCTAGTCGCCGTCTTTGCTTTGCTGGGTCTGCACTGTTCTCTCTCATTCTCTCTACAGTCGGCCTCCTCTTACCACCGTGGGTCATCTGCCTCTAAAGTTACAGCAACAGGTTAGCTAAAACTAAACTTGTGAATGATTAGCAAAATGCATTTGATTCTCTGCTAGAATTTAAGTGTGGTTTGTGCTTGAGCTTTATCTTTGCTATTTTGCTGAATTTAAGACGTTCCATATCAAGTTTTAATCTTTTGCTTTTTTACATTGTTTTGAGAAACATGAAATTCTCATTAACTCAAAAATATCAGTCCACAACTTGAAGCAGTACAAGTGCCTAATATTTATACAACTATGAGGGGCGTATTGAGCAATACAACAATACTAAAAATTGAACACAGAAACACAAAACGACAACAAATAACACTAATATCAATATCCTAATTACAATACATCATAATTGTGTATGTTAATTGTCTTCACAACAAGGTGATGATTGCAATTTAAATGTTTTTGGTTGATTTGAAGATTGAAGAATCATTATCTAATTGTTTTAAATAATTAATTTGATTTGAAACAAATTTGCATTTGCAATCTTAATTTTTTTTAATTTTATTTGATTTGAATAACATACTAATATTTTGTACTTATTGAATTATTTGAATGTTTTATTTGAAATACTATTTTCAAGATGATGTTTTGTTTCAAATTTGGTGATGATTTTGTTTGCTTTTTATTAAAAGAAGTCAGTTGCAAAAAAAATTACAAGTTCCCTTTATAAAGAAAATTACTATGAAAACATGACTAATTTGACACTTCAGTCACTAATCAATAAAATTATATAAGAATTCATAATTTTCTGGTATATTAAGTTGTAAGTTGTAATGCAACATTGTATTTAACTAGTAAGCAGCACATTCATCAAGGAAGTTCTCAACTATACTTGCCAATAATGTTTGTGAACTTTTCAAGCATGTAAATAATAGGAGTAGACAAAAAGTTACGGTTAATGCAATGTAATCTTACCAATTAATGACTATTATACTATGAGCCCTCAATTCCTCAGCCCCAAATGCCCTTTATAAATTCCCAAAAATTCCCACATGTGTCTCTTGTAAATACACATAGTTGATTTGTAAATTCCCACATATCTCACTTATGGCACATATCTGATTTAATATTTTGATTTCTAAAATATAAGTGTATTCTGCTTGTGCTTGGTGCTGAAGCTAAAGTTTAGTTTCGTTTAAATTAAGCTGAGATGGTTTGTTATTTTGATTTTGGGATGTCTCTCTTTTAAGGGGAAATGCTGCCAAAATTTTGAAAAACATGCGTGTAAAAGGTAATTCCCCGTGTTTACAATTATTCTAAACTTGAGTGTAAATGGAAATGGCATAGGTGGTAATAAAATGGATCATAGTTGGATGAATGCCCTGAGAACAAGTGAAGAATATGAGAATGGGGTTGAAAACTTTATTGAATTTGCTAGGAGGAACATTCCAGCCAAAAATGGGATGTATTTTTGTCCTTGTGTCAATTGTTTAAATGAGAGAAAACGGGATGTTGAATTTATAAGGGATCACCTACTTTGTGATGGAATAAATCTTCGATACACAAGGTGGATATGGCATGGTGAGGAAGTAACTGACTGTCCGTCGCACAAGAAGGAAGCTGTGGATGTCATAGATGAAGATAGAATGGAGAGAATGATTCACGATGTTGAGGTAGAATCCTTTGCGCAGTCGCATGAATATGACAGCCTGCGGAGTGATGCAGAGACACCGTTGTACCCTGGGAGTAAGTACACACGGCTCACAGGAGCATTACATTTGGTTAACTTAAAAGCAACTTGTGGGTGAACCGATAGTAGTTTCACATTGCTGCTTGAACTGTTGTGTGATATGTTTCCAGACGATAATGTACTTCCAAATATATGTATGAGGCCAAGAAAATCCTATCTACAATGGGTATGGAGTATAAAAAGATACACGCTTGCCCTAATGACTGTGTACTATACAGAAAGGAGTATGAAGGTATGAGTGAGTGCCCTAAGTGTCAAACCGCACGATACAAAGTGAAGAAAGATGGTGGTTGTGGTGATGGGAGAACTAAAAGGCAACCTGTAAAAGTTTTGTGGTATCTTCCAATAATACCGCGCTTTAAGCGTTTGTTTGGCACTGCAAAAAAGGTGAAGAAGTTGAGATGGCATTCGGATGACAGAATATCCGACGGAAAATATCTTCGGCACCCAGCTGACTCTCCACAATGGAAGAAAATAGATGAAATGTTCCCTGAATTTGGTAGCGAGCCGAGAAACCTTCGGCTTGGGCTTTGTACAGATGGCATCAATCCGTATGAAACTCTTAATAGCACACACAGTGCGTGGCCAGTACTCCTTATAATATACAACTTGCCTCCCTGGCTTTATATGAAACGTAAGTATGTGATGCTTTCTATGATGATTTCTGTACCAAAACAGCCAGGAAACGATATCGATGTCTACTTGGCGCCTTTGATTGAGGACTTGAAGAAGTTGTAGGAGGAAGGCGTAGATGTGTTTGATGCGTATAAGAATGAGTCTTTCAAGCTACGTGCAATGCTTTTCACCACCATAAATGACTTTCCTGCGTACGGAAACCTCTCAGGATACAGTGTGAAGGGGCATAAAGCATGTCTGATCTGTGAAGCAGACACTCACTTCCACCAACGTTTGATGTGAGACACAGTATTGATGTAATGCACGTGGAGAAAAACGTTTGCGATAGCCTTATTAGTACACTTTTGCACATTCCAGGGAAGACCAAGGATGGGATTAATGCGAGACTAGACCTTGTTGATATGGGAATAAGAGAACGGTTACATCCACAGCTAAGAGATGATGGTAGGAGGGCATACATGGAGCCAGCAGCGCATACACTATCAAAAGCGAAGAAAAGAAGTTTGTGTGGGTGTTTGCATGAAATTAAGGTACCACAAGGATATTCTTCGAATATGAGAAGGTGTGTGTCAATGGACGATTTGAAGTTAGTGGGAATGAAGTCCTATGATTATCATGTGTTGATGCAACAACTGTTACCAGTAGCTATTAGAGGGATTATGAAAGATGAAGTTCGAAGCACTGTGACAAGATTGTGTGTTTTCTTTAATGCTATCTGTAACAAAGTCATTGACACTAAAAAGCTGGATGAACTGGAAGCTAAGGGTTATATCATATTGTCCCAATTAGAGATGCACTTTCCTCCTTCATTTTTTGATATAATGGTGCATTTGATAGTTCATTTGGTAAGGGAGGTAAGGCTTTGCGATCCAGTTTACCTGAGGTGGATATACCCTTTCGAGCGATACATGAAGATCTTAAAAGGGTGCTCTAAAAATCCCTATCGACCAGAAGCCTCAATAGTTGAAAGGTATGTTATTGAAGAGGCTATAGACTTGTGGCCAAGATTCATCAGGAAGTCTCACAAGAGCTCGAGGCCAACCTTCGCGATAAGCTCTGACAAGAGCTGTTGCCAGAGCTACGTCTTGAGCTGATGCCTGAGCTACGAGCTAAAATGATGAAGATGTTTGAATTGCATATGGCAACTACCGAGCGTAAAACCC
Source organism: Inga leiocalycina (assembly GCA_963242795.1). Taxonomy (NCBI): domain Eukaryota; kingdom Viridiplantae; phylum Streptophyta; class Magnoliopsida; order Fabales; family Fabaceae; genus Inga; species Inga leiocalycina. Next base: position 69,264,110 of record OY725325.1, read on the forward strand.
ATTCATCCCCGGCCTTCCACAGCACCAAAGGAAGTTACAACCCGGCGGAGGAACCACTTGGCGACCCTTCTCCTACTCCAGCACAGGGAGAACCTGCCATCCTCTCTTTGGATGCCCCACTGCTGCATGTAGTTGCAGATGCTCTCGTTCACACAGAAGCAACTACCCACCATAATAAGCAAATTCTACAGCATTTGCGTAGGGTGACTGTGACGTGTGTTCGAGAGGGGGAAGAAGGTACAGCCATCCCTATTCCTGATGACGAGGTTGCCACGATAGCTCAGGCAAGAGGATCTTTCATCCTTTGGCCTGTACATCTTATTGGCTTGTTACCACCAACACCTCCAATGGTATGGAACTACCTCACTTTTACTTGAGATGTGTTGACATCCTACTAACAATATGTGTTTTTATCTTCTAAAAGAATGAGCAGGAAGCAGATAAATGGCCCTTCTTAGTACGACTGCAGCATATCTATGAAGGCATTCGCCAGATTGATTGCATATGCCTACAAGGATTGTGGGCCAGGATTTAGAGTATCACTTCACAATTGATAAACAAGATCTTAAACAGTTCATTAAGTTCGAGGAGCTAGATGTTGGATAGGGCAAATTTACAATCCTGTAAGTTTTTTATTTCCCATTTTTTCCTTCATTTAGTTAAGTTGATTTTAACTAGCTAATACATTCATCATTTTAATTCTATTATAGCTCCTTCCGTCGTATATGCATTGACTCTCAAAGAGTTGATTTATATGGATTCTTGTCTCCTGCATATACGACAAGGATTGGGAATACATTGAAAAGAAGGACGAACTATGTGGGCTTCACATTGGCAGAGGACGAATATCGTTGTTATCTAGCACCGATTGTTCAAGGGTACGCATTTTAATTTTGTGTATTTAAGATTTTTAATAAATAATTTCCTTGCCATCTAACTTCTTTTTAATTTGTATATGTTGTGATAGTTATCACTGGAGTTTGTGTGTTCTCTGTCCTCGGTCCCACGTTGTTTACTGGTTTGATTCCTTAAATAGAAGACCAGACAAAGAAACTAAAAGCGTCTTCAACACGTAAGTTGTTTTTTTGTATTTCATTGCTTCTTGATTCTTGACTTAATGAATTATTCTAATTTATATTGATTTTCATTTTAATGATAGGGCATGCACGACGTATCGAGCTCTTGGCGGGCCACGTGAACGTAGAGGTGGCAAAGATCCGAGATGGTTGTTTCCAAAGGTACATAGTTTCAAATCAAGTTCTTTTGATTGACGGTCGTTTTAGATATGCCTTTATTGATTTTAACCATTTGCTTTTGATTTATAGTGCCCTCGACAACCTGGCCGTTGGGAATGTGGATATTATGTCTTACTTTATATGTTTAACATCATTCAGAGTGGCATTACGACAGATTTTGAACAAGTAATCGCTTCTTCATTCTCAGAGGATAATATTCTTGGTGTTGTAATTCAATGGCAATTCATTCACTTGATTCATTATTTCATCTAAGCTTATTTTCTAATTTACAGATTTTTGACAATGAAGATGCCTACTCATATGAAGACCTAAATATGATCAGAGACTTTTTGGCTGGACATCTTCTTCAATGTATACCAGAGTAAAGTCTTTAGTAGTTTTTGTAGGACATACTTTTGTGGAAGTTCTATATATTGTATATATAATTAGCGTTATTGTTGTTGGAGTTGGATTTAGTCTTGGTTATTGTACAAATTGGGGACTTGGATATAGATTGTTGTGTAGTTCGTGTGGTTTGTTAGTTAATTAGTTTGCTACTCCTTAAAATTATTGCATCTAGCCTTGGGTTGATCACTGTGTTTTCAAGTTGTTGTTTCCATTCTACTGAACTGCTGTTGTTTTATTCTGTTGTTGGAATCCTATTTCTGCAGTTTACATTTTCCAGACAGTGCAATATATAAAAGGCCATTTTAAAAAAAACTTTCAACGTCCTTAAATAAAAAGGGACGTGGTAGAGTGGTAGGCGACTCTTTAGAAGTCTCCAGTTACAACTGGGGACGTCTAAAGGTCACCTTAGACGTCCCCAGTTGGAACTGGGGACGTCTAAAATCCCACTTTAGACGTCCCCATATGAAACTGGGGACGTCTAATGTGGACTTTAGACGTCCCCCATTTACGGACGTTATTGACGTTTTTTTCCACGACCCTCAGATAGACGTCTCTCATTTTTCAGACGTTCAAAGGCCAAAAAAAGGGATGTTAAAACCATTTTTTCTAGTAGTGAGTTTTTGTCTTTTAGCTGGAGGAGATTCAGATGATTGTTGAGGTTCAAAAGGCTCAGAAGGAGTGTTAGGATTAGGAGATTTAGTTTTAACCATTGTGATTAAGAGAAAAGAGAATTTCTGGAAATGAAGTACCGACGATTGTGCAGATTAGGGCAACCGATTCTAAGAAGTTTGAGAAGTTAATGAAGGCACAAATCAGTGGGTTTTGACAAAAATGAGGTGAAAAAGTGTTTGTGAAAAATTTTTAGGAGAGCACTAAGAGAATCACTCGAAGAGATTTTGAGAAAAATGATTGAGTTGCGATAGATAAAGACCTAGCACCCGATATCACTTGAGGGGCTACTTGAGTGATCTTGAGGCATCACTTGAGTAGGTACCCAAGTGATCATGCCAAAAAATGAAAAGTAATACAAATTTAAATGTTTTCCTGGCATAATAATATTGTAATTACCCATGTATATTCCTTTAATGATTTGATGATACTTCAAGGTAGATTAGAGCTGAAACAAGGTTGATTTGTGATATGCATTCATGTTCACTCGAGGACTTACTCGAGTGACTCTGAGACATTACTCAAGTAGCTACTTGAGTGATAAGTCTTTTCAGGTTCTGACTGTTCTTTTCAACTGTTATATCATTTCCCTTTGAGTTAATGCTTCTCTTCCTTATTTTCAAAGTTATCACTTGAGGACTTACTCGAGTGATACTTCCCATTACTTTCAGGTATCACTCAAGTAATGTATATTACTAAAGGTTGTCATTTGGGTGATATGGTACTCTGTTAACCTCTGCTTTTCATACCCAAAACAGAGTTTCAAATTCCTGCAAAACAAATTACTAAAAACTCCAATGCTTAAGTTAGTAATCATCAAAACATCACTAAATAACATCATCTAACATTTTGTAAACACCGGATAACTTACACTTCATTAGGATTTAGCATTCCCAATTCTCTTCTAATAAATAAAAATTGATCTTTTGCTAAGGGTTTTGTGAAAATATCAGCTACTTGAAAATGAGTTGGAATAAATATCACTTTAACATCTTTCTTTTGAACATAATCCTTGATGAAGTGATGTCTAACATCAATGTGCTTGGTTCTGGAATGTTGAATTGAATTCTTTGCCAAGCTTATTGTGCGAGTGATCCCTCGAGTAACCAACTTTAAAATCTGCCAGTGCTTATTTCTCCTGTCAGCAACTATTTGATCTTATTCATCACTCGAGTGGCTACTAGAGTGATGGCTTTCCCTACCACCAAAGACTTAGTTTACTTTGTTTAAATCTCTTTTCTTTATTATCAAAACCTTTTGTAGGATCAATCTAATCTTTGTTATCATCAAAACATGTGGATCTAACATTCTCCCCCTTTTTGATGATGACAAAACTTGGTGATTTTTTGAACAAGTGTTTGAAAGCATATTTTAACTTCAAATGATTTGAAAATGGATTTAATTTCAAATCTATGTTTTTGAATCTTTTGTTTGAACTTATTTTGAAGTCAAAAACTTTGAAATTTCTATGATTTTAAATTCAACGATTATGATACTCTTAATATTTTGAAATCATTATGAATTCAAGTTCAGTGATTTTGAAATGTCTGACATAAAAGTAGGTTAGAGCCTGTAATCACCTTTCATACACAAATAAGAATTCATTAGTCTATAATAAACTGAATAACAACTTTAACTATATCTTCTAAGATTCAGTAGATTCTTGGCAGCTCAGTACACAACAAGTTCCTTTACTGGACACTCGCTCCCCCTTACATATTATAATCAAATCCCCAACTAAAGGTTCCACAACCTTAAGTTGTCTCAATAACAAATATTGAGTTTGTAATGAAAATCTCTCTAACAGAGAAAATATATAATCACTGAAGTACAAAGAGTGAATATAAGAAACAAAGCACTAAGAATATGTTGATCGGTGTATGTTCATATGTTCTCAGTTGTTGTTTCCATGTTGAATATTCCCATATTTATAGATGAGTTGTAATAGCTGTTGGAACAATTTCAACTTGTTCATTAGAGTCACACATCTTTGTTTGACCATTCTTCGAATTTGAAAACTATCCATTTGTGGTAGGTGAGCATCTTGGAGGTTGCGAACCATATGTTTGACTTTTCTCTCAATGCTTGATCTCTTCATTGTTTCTCTATAAATATACTTAGAATACTAAAAAAATGAAGGATTAATCATATAGATAATAAATCAAGAAACAAAAGATTAAATCATACTTTCTGTATAGCATTACTCAAGTGGCTACTTGAGTGATCATCATCCATTACTCGAGCGGCTACTCGAGTGGCCTATTGAAAAACTTGGCAAAGAGTTAAGTCAAAGACTTTGACCTAATCACTGGAGTGGCTACTGGATTGATCATTATATATTACTCGAGTGACTACTCAAGTGATCCATTAAAAAACTTGACAGAGACTTAAATCAAACACTTTTGATCTGATCACTGGAGTCGTACTGAAGTAATCCAGAGGTATTACTTGAGTGTTGACTTGAGTGATTAATGGTTATTACTTGGGTAGTTACTCGAGTGTCCTGATCAAAATATTGGCAAAGTCCACTGCCTGAAAACTTACCTGTCACTTGAGGGGTGCCTCGAGTGATCTATTGTCATTACTCAAGTGACTACTCGAGTGAGATAATCAAAACCCTGGTAGAGAGCTCAGTAACTATATTACTCGAGTGATCCTCCCAGTAACTCCATGGAAATCTTGACAGAGAGCTCTGGAACATCATTACTCGAGTGGTTCCTCGAGTAATGGAGAATCATCCCTCGATTAACCAACTTTAAAATCTTCCAGTGCTTATTTCTCCTGTCAGCAACTGTTTGATCTTGTTCATCACTCGAGTAATGGCTTTCCCTGCCACCAAAGACTTATTTTACTTTATTCAAATATCTTTTGTTTATTATCAAAACCTTTTGTATCAATCCAATCTTTGTTATCGTCAAAACATGTGAATTTAACAGAATTTTCCATGACTTGTGCTTGGTTGATGTAAAATGGTGTCACTGTATTTGAATTTCTTGTGGATAACTTGCTTTTGACTTTATTTAAGTGCATGATTCCAATTTGCAAGTTGCGATGTTGGTGATATGGTTTTCTATGTGAAAAGCGAATATTTTGACAAAATAATTGCCAATTTTCTTGATTTTCTTCTTGTCCATACACATTATACATACTCTCACACACTTACACTCATTCTATTTCATATATTTAGCTTGAATTTGTGTGCAAGACAGTTTTGGCACTACATTGTTACATTAATTGCTTGATAGCTTTGCATGTCCGAACATTTTGATCGGAAAATTGATCATTCCACTATCCTTGACTTTTGTATTGATCTAAGTGATTGCGTTTTTCAAGGTGCAACTATGGAGGTGATGGTAATGGTAACCCAAGTAAAAGAACCATAAGGGATGTCACAAGATCTGACATGGCTTATGATCCTTTCATTGTTGCATGAAGTCAATTTTGAGCTTAAGGGACCTTTGCTTGCTTCACTACCTCATTTCCATGGACTTGAAAAGGAAAACCCTTACAACCATCTCAATGCCTTGTACTTAGCTTGTTCCAATATGAAACGTGTTAGTGCTCATTTAGATGATGTATTGTTAAAGATGTTCGACTCTAGAAGGGAAGGCCAAAGATTGGCACTTATGCTACCAGGACATGTGAATGATGCTCTTAATTCATGGGCTAATTTGAAGAAAGCCTTCTTGGACAAATACTTCTCTGATGCAAGGATTGCAGAACTTAAAAAGGAGATCTATTCTGTCAAACAAGATCCTTTAGAGTCATTTTATGAATATTGGAGCCAGTTTCAAGAGCTTTTATCTAAGTGCCCGTACTATCAAATCAATGATGAGCAGTTGATCAAGTATTTTCATGATGGTCTTCTTCCTAATGAGAAAGATATTCTAGATGCTGCGGCTAGTGGTTCTTTAGAAGATTGTACTGCTGAAGAGACAAGGGCTCAAATTCAAACAAGAGCTAGAAATACTCAACAATATAACATCAGAGAGATACAAGGAGTCTATAATGTTGGTTTTAACAAGAGGCTAGACTCACTTGAGTCTAAAATGGACACTGTCACTTCCTAAATTTCTTTCATTACATCCGAGCTTTGGAATCTAATTGTTCAACAAGCCAATCCTCCTCCTCATTCACAAGTTCTTGTTGTACCCAGGTTTTGTAATTGTGGATCAGTGATGCATATTACAAATTCATATCCTAATCACCATAAGGAAGTTAATGCTATGTATCAAGGGAGACCAAACTCTAAGTGGGATCCTAATTCCAACACCTGTAATGAAGACTGGAAAGCTCACCAAAACTTCTGGTGGCGTAATGATAAACCTACTCATTACAAGGCTTTTACTTCTCAAGCTTTACAGCCTCACTACTATGCTCCATATGAGGATGAACGTATCTCGCAACTTCTCAAGAGTGTTCAATCCATGCATGCTGATATGAACAAGAAAGAGGCTAAAACTGAAGGAAGGTTTACAAGTTTGGGAGACTAAGACCGCTAACTTGAATTCCTTTGTCACTTAACTTTCGGATAGCATCAATGACAAGCAAGCTAAGTCTAGTGGTGCTATGCCTTCCAATACGGTCCGTAATCCTAAGTCTCTAAATGCTTTGACCTTGAGAAGTGGAAAAATAGTAGGTTTAAGGACGATGATGATGAGGAAGTGGATGAGGAGATCATAGTGGATGCTCCTCCAAGAAATGATATGGTTCCTCAACCCTTCCAATTACAAGAAACTGATGTATCTTCCTCCATTCCTCAAGAGCAAGCTCCTCATTCTGAGAGTAAGCAAGAGAAGAAAATCCTTGAGAAGACTTCAAAGAAGCAAGATCAAAGTCAAAAGGGAGTGGTGATTGCACAAGAAGATGAAAGGGCTAAGAAGTCATCCAACCATGAAAGGTAATGAGGTAAACATTCATGACTTACCTTTTCCTTATTCCTATTTAGCTAGTAGAAAGGTTGTTGATGATAAGTTTGATAAAGAAATGTTTGAAATGTTTAGTAAGGTTAAAGTGAATTTTCCTTTGCTTGAGTTGATTAAGAAAATGCTAAAGTCAGCTAAGTTTTTGAAAGATGTATGCATAAACAAAAGGAAGTATAGGCATAATGAAAGAATCCAACTGGGGTCTAGTGTGAGTACTTTTTTTAAGCCTCAATTGCCAATTAAATTCAAAGACCCGGGTTCTTACACTATTCCTTGTACTATAGCCAAGACTACTATTTCATATGCTTTGCTTAATTTAGGTGATGTTATTAATGTCATGCCTCTTTTATCTATGAGTCCCTTGGTATCCAAGCTGTGAAAGACACAAGTGTAGTTCTTCGGCTTGTTGATAGAACTATTCGATACCCTAAGGGCATTTTAGAAGACATTTTAGTACAAGTGAAATGCCTTGTATTTCTTGCTGATTTTTATGTACTTGATATGGCAAACGAAAACAATAGTGATGGTACTTTGATCCTATGAAGACCTTTCCTAAGGACAGCTGAAACTATTATCAATATGAAGCATGGTACCATTACTATGGGGATTAGAGAACTAGAGATGAAATTTAATATCTCTGAGGCAATGAATCACATTTTCTCTGATTGTTCCTATTTAGGCATTAACATGATTGATTGTCTAAATGATGATTTGATTGACGATACTTGGTTTGATATGATTCAGCATGATGATGTTGCATCCACTTGCCTTTCCCCCTCTTATACTTCTTTGTTTTATATATGTGAAGGTGATGTGTCATGTATCAATTGTCTTAAGATTGATGACTAGCTTTCCTCTTCACATGTTTTTGATGTTTCATCTGATTTGCCTTATAATAGCCCTATGTAGTCTTCATTTGATATCCTTGAGAAAGGTGTTTGTTGCATAGTTTTAGGTAATGATGATTCCTAAGGAGCTGTGATAGAAGCTACTGCTAATGCTTCTTCCTTAGAGGGTGCTTGCTCTGATAAGGGAAGTGGAGAACTTACAGCGTGTAGAGATGCACTGATACCTACTTCCCCAAGCACTAGAGACACTACTCTTTCACTTGGAGCACTCGAGACTATAGAGCTCATTCCTTCTATCATCAAACCCCCAGATTTGGATCTTAAACCCTTAGCTTCTAATCTTAAATATGTTTTCCTTACTAATAATGATAAATTGCCTATTATTGTGTGTAATGACCCAAAAATGAAATTAAGGGCTAATGACTTCAAAAGTGATGTAATTATTGTTAAATAAACACTTTTAAAGAATATAATGTGAATTTTGATTCGGATGTGTTCTGATCATACCTAAACTCTACATTTAAGTTTAATGGCGGAAACATCTAAATTGAGTCAAATAAGAGGGAAGGCACATGGATGAGTGATATAAACTATATAAATGTGTTTAGTGGTGATTTAAGTGGAATTGCCATAATCAGGGGTGAAACGAGTAAAAAGGAAAGTTACCGACCAATTGGTTAGTTACCGAAGAGGAAACTCATTGGTAACTTAAAGATCAATGGTTGTGATTCATTTTGTTAGATATGATTAGTTTTGATGATGTCAAATATAGACATCAAGCATTAAGAGTACATAATCATCAAGCAAAGAAAGAAGAAGATTGAAGATATTCAAGAAGACATCTAATTGGGTTATGAAGAATGATCATCAATTCAAGACGATATCTAGTTGGGTGATGAAGAATGATCATCAAGAGGAAAAAAGAGAAGAAAGAGATTGAAGAAAGAAGAACTTGCAAGATCAAATGAGAATATCAAGATTCAAGCTCTTAAAAGTGATACCGGAGGTTAGAATGGGTCAATACAAAGTTAAAATGACATATATAGAAGTTATGGCACCTCCAGAGATGATTACTCGAGTAATCACTCGAGTCATATGGCACTGCCTCATTTTGGAGGTGATTACTCGAGGGCTTACTCGAGTAATCTGCCTTTTTATTGTGCTCTATTTTCGCGTGGCAGGATAGATGTTTGGTATTTTAGGTATATCTCTCTAACCACAAGTTAAATTGAGTTGAAACTGGTGGCATATGAAACTAGACTCCTAACATGAACTATGGACATCAAGATCACATTAAAAGGAGTTCATATGGGAGAGCTATGATCTGTTGAAGTTGACACATGAATCACCGTCATATTCCAAGACAGCTTTGGTATTTTGGACATAACTCCCAAACTATACATCGGATTGTGACGAAACTAGTGCCATATGAAAGTAGAATTAAAGAGATTTCCATGGATATATAATTTGTCACATTTCAAGTTATATACTAAGATCTATGCCTTCTGGAAGTTGCTGCTCGTGATTTCAGAGATTGTCTAAGAATGGTAGATACTCTTTGGATCATACCTTTCTGTATGCAATGAGTTAGAGCTTATTCTTGTTGCATTGGAATGTAGATGATGAGAGCTTTCCGATGATATAGAATTTGCCATATTTTGAATCAAAATCAATAATTCACTTGAAGGGTTCACTCGAGTAATATGCAAAGTTATTTGAAACCTGACTCGAGGGACCACTCGAGTAATGTGTGAGAATTTGTTCCAGTAAGCTCTCTGTCAAGAATTGCATAAGATTACTCGAAGGAATCACTTGAGTAATCTACAAAGTTATTTGAGATATTACTCGAGGGGCCACTCGAGTAATCAGAGAAGAAATCATCCAATAGCTCTCGGCCAAGAAATGAGTGACATTACTCAAGGGAATACTCGAGTAACAAGAAATGAACAGAATGCATTACTCGAGGGATCACTCTAGTAATGAAGTTGGAAATGCTCTCGGCCAGATTTTGAAGGTGATTACTCAAGGGATCACTCGAGTAATGACCCAAGCTTACTCGAGTGACCACTCGAGTAATGCTTCCTAGGAGAACAAAACATCGTATGAAAGCTTTTGAAAACATGGGATTAATTATGAAACTCACTCTTCTTGCCTCCAATCACTCTTATACTTCATTGTATTAGTGTTTAATGCATTTCTCCAGGAATACAATGAAGAGATGATGTGTAGAGACAAAAGTTGACTTTACGGAAGCGGAGCATTCACTAACCACAACGGCTAGTTTTCAAAATTGAAGAACGGTCAAACAAAGCTACGCCACTCTAACGGACAGGTTGAAATGCTTCCAACGGCTATCGCAACTCATCTATAAATATGGGAATATTCAATGAGGAGCAACACCAACAAGAACACAACGACACAAACATACTTATATCATAAGCTATCCATCTCGACCCAAACACTCTCGGTTCTTATCTGTTTTCTATATTATGTGTATTTGAGAGAGTGATTGATTGTATTGTACTTCAGTATTCATCTATTCACTTCTGAGAGAGAAGATTAATTGTAATCTTTCATCATCAAGGTTGATCCTTACGGTGTGTAAGGGGGAGTAACTCGGTTGTAACCTTACGGTGTGTAAGGGGGAGTAACCCAGTGAGAAATTTGTAGAAGGCTTCATAAGTGCCCGGATTAAACTTGTGAGATTGTAGTGGTTCTCAAGTACCAGGTTAAACTTGAGGAAGATAGTGGATTGAAAATCTTAGGAGGAGCATGGGGACTGAACGTAGGTCATCGTGGATTAGACCGAACCAGGATAAATCACAGTTTGCATATTCTCTTCCCTAAGCTCTTATATTTCCACCATATATCATTTAAATATCTAACTGATATTTATGATTCATTACATTTATATTTACCGCTTCCACTAAGATGCGAAAAGATTCTGAAAGTTCTTAAGTTTTTATCTTACACCTAATTCACCCCCCTCTTGGGTGTCAGCCAGTTTTAACACATTTGTCAAGGGATATTGAGGGTGGAATCTTGTGCAATTGAGTTCATGTGTGACATGGAAGAGGAGAACAAGATCTTGTCAAGTGTCAAAACATGAGCCATGGGATCCAAGTCAAACATTCAACTCATTTTCTCTTCCCTCCCATTCTTATACATAAGCCAAAAGGCCTCTTTAATCCCAAAATCAAATTTCATCTTCATCATCTCACCTCTCACTCCATCTTCCATTTTCTTCTAAGGTTCTAGAGGAAAGAGAAAGAAGAAGGCTTAAGTATAGGTGAGAATTGTTAGATATGATTAGTTTTGATGATGTCAAATATAGATATTAAAGTGATAAGAGCAAAAAGTTTATATAATGTATTTCTTTGACTAACTACTATATTTAATGTTACATATTTTGTAGATTAGTCAAGCAAAGAATGAAGAAGATCGAATTAATGAAAATGAACAAGAGGAAGAAGAAGAAGAGAATTTGAAGATAGTCAAGGAGATGCCTACTTGGATTATGAAGAATAATTATCAAGAGAAGGTTTTGATTATACAATCCCACCTCTTTTGAAAGATATTGATTTTTGGTTTTGGAAAGCTAGAATGACTAGTTTTATAAAAACTTTTGATTTTGATATGTGGAATGTTTTTACAAATGTTTTTGATTTCAAACCAAGAAAGAATTGGACAGAAAGTGAAAAGAAAATGTTTTCGTTGAACATTAGAGCAATGAAAATTCTGTATAGTGCTTTAACCGAAAATGATTTTGAGAAAATTAGATTTTGTTCTAATGCTAAACATATTTGGGACACTCTTGATTCTATTTATGCTTCTAACAATTGTGTTGAAGTTGAAAGTGTTGACAGTTCGTGTGAAACTACACGCTACGCATCTACTGTGGATGAACAATTGGAAGTTGATGATGAAAATGGAAAAATCATAGAACACTTCCATACAGTCAACATGGATAAACGAGAAGAAGAGGATTCCCGAAAAGAGCTCAGTATGGATAAACATGAAAAATCACTCTCCGGAGCTCAAGATGAACTTAAGGTAAAAAGTTCCAATTCTTTGTGTGATTTTCATAAAAATGATTTTCAAAGTTTACAAAAGTTTGTTTCTCAACCAATTGTTGATTCTATTGAGAAAAACAAAAATGTTTTCAAATATGCTGGAAAGTTTGTTGGGAAGAAAGAATATTCAAATCGAATCTATTCGAATTTCTACTCTCATGATCGACATAATACTTGCATGATATCCCATAATGTATATCTTGATACAATTTGCAATTATTGTGGCAAAACCGGTCATATTTCTCATACATGCTATATTAGAAGAAATTCCCATGTGAGAAATAAGTATATTTGGGTACCAAAGAAACATGTAAGGCTTAATACTAACAATCAAGGACCCAAGTATAAGTGGATACCAAAATGTCCATCTAGTACTTTATGTATGCAGACTGATCATAAGAAGAATGGACATAAGGGTACAGAGAAGATAAAGAAGAAGCCAAGAGTTTCTCATACACCTAAATGGAGATTCACATTTATTAGGAATACTCTCGGATCACCCATTGCTGGAACGGTAAAGTTTAACTACGAAGAAAGGCAATGGAGAAAAGGAGTACGTTCCACCTCAAGAATGAACTACCATGGAATACCATTCAACTATCTTGAGGAGAACAAGAAAAGGAGGATCTCTGAAGCATCAAATAAAAGACTCCTGGAGTCTATATATTTTACGAGAAGGTTGCCAGCATCCAAAGCAAGATATTCAAAGTATCAACATCATAGAAAGATGCAATGGGTAAGCAAAAGCAATCCTCCGAATATCTAAGGCAAAGGTACACAATGATAAAACCTCCTATGCTGTTGTTTGTAATATTTGTTGAGGTTTTATATTTTGGAACCTTAGGAATGAGCATTGCAAATGATTTTTAAATTAAGTTTTCGCATCCCTTAAAAAGTCATTTAATAGATTTATTTATAAAGGGATTGTAATGTTCATCAGGTTAATTCTTTATGCATGTATAATGATTTAAAAAGAGAAATATTTCACTTATGCATAAAGACGTATTTAATTCATTATGCTCAATTGTTTCAAATTAATTATATTATTAGAGCATGTGAATTATGATTCCTACAAGGTAACCATGAGTGGATCCAAGTAAAATTGGATACCAAAGGAAGAAAAATATTTATAAGGTTTTGTAGGAAGAAGAAAGGAAGAGTTTCATCTCAAGATTATAACTACATAAGATTTCAATCAAATCTTGGTAAAGTTGGACCTTGAGGCTACATCTTAAATATGAAAACAAAAGGAGGCATTACTTGAGGCAACACTGCAAGTGCCTAGCTAGCAATAAAGGAAGAAAAGATGCACAGTGAAGTGTTACTCAAGTAACCAATCCAGTGATAATCATCACTGCGTGACAACTAGGAGTGAATGTTCAAGTGATAACACCAACTGAAAGAATTGAAGGTAAAAGTCAAGGAATTATGCACAAATGAACTCCAAAGGATAATTTCTCAAGTAATTACGAGATTACTTGAGCATGGTACTATCTTCTTTATTCTTACATGATATTATGTTATATAAATTATTTATTTGGGTAATGAATAACTTGCTCATTATTGCATACCATTAGCAATCAATCATTTATGGGTTTTAAATTATTTTTAGATTGCTAAATGGACTGAAAGTGAAATTGTGCATAATCTTTCTATGTATTTGAGTTTCGAAATGCATATTTCAAAAATGTATCTAGATTCCAAATTATGCATAATTTTTCTATGAATTGGAAATTTAAAATGCATATTTCATAAATTTACTTGGATTTCAAATTCATCTTGTTATAAAAATGCATACACATTATTTGAAAATTATTCATATCTTGTTTGCATTCAAATCGGTTTCAAAATTGGAAGTTAATAATTTTATAATGAAAGTCAGAATGCTTCAAATTCATGCATCAAAGTATTTTCCCATCATTGACACTTTGATCTTAAATGTGCTATCCAATACTTGATCTCTCTTCATTCCTTAACATGCTAGACCTTACGTCTAAACAAGTTAACTATCTATATGAGTGTCAAGTATATTCCCTTGATAAGAATTCAACTTGTGAAAGCCTTGTGCCTAATGCATAAATCATTAGTTGGCCATGTTATTCCAAGCATTATAAATGTTCATTAGTGCATTGAATCTTAATGCATTAACCATTATTGTGGAATAACTTATCGGGATAATATTCTAGAACTCTAGTCATTTGGATCAATGAGTATGTGCTTCATCATCCATAAATTCATATACTCATATTGTTGCTCAAATACATTATCATTTTTCTTCATTTTTTTGAGTAACTAGAATCTTGCACTTTAAATCTTGTTGCCTTGAATATTTATCCATTTTAAGATGCAACTCTAAGAGGCAAGATTATCTCTTGATCAATACTAAAGTCATCATGCTTATATATGTCAAGATAAGCCATTTTGGCTAATTGATTCTTCATATGACTTTTGTTCTTGAGAAAATTCTCCAACATGTTAACTCTTATAATTAACATGTTATCTTAGTTGAATTCCTTAGTGAAGCTTTCGGATATATATTTTATAACTGTTGACTTCCATTGTTTTTGGCATAAGCATTGGTATTTAACAAGCTTCATAAATGAGTTTTCATTCAAAATCTTATTGTCAAAATGCATGTTTATGATTTGAAAGAACATTTGAGATTTTGAAACAATTAGCACATCTCATTATCATTCTTGAAAATTTGGTTTCATTCATGATTTATCATTTCATAAAAGTTGGTCATTATGGATAGATTCTCTACTCTATTTGATCCAACTTACATGGATTGCATGAAAATCTTATCAATGACATATTTTTTAAAGTGTATTTACAAATTGTCATTGATCATCATCATTCTTGGTATCACTTATTCATCATGCTTCATGTCTCAATGGATTGATTTTACTAGGTAAAATTATATTTTGATATTTGTTGATTTATCATACTCTTTGCTCAAAATTCATATGATTAATTGCAAAAGAGCATAAGAGTTGTTATATCTAATATTGTACGGACCCAAGAGAAGTTGGGTACCAAAGAGCATATAATTATATTAGTTTGCAGGAATTGACCAAAATGCTCTACTTTCACATACAAAGATCAGAGGCTAACAAAAAGGCATGACTGATAGTGTTGCAGCGTGAGATGAAGCAGAATATGTGATATTACTCAAATGACATCCTGCCACTAGCAAATAACTAGCTAATGATACAATCAGAAAGAGAAAGAGAAGGAAGATCTCTTAGTAGACCTAGTGGAGATTGTTTCAAAGCAGTACAGGGCCAAGAATAAGTTTATCCAATATGAATCTTTGTTGCCTACCCACCTTCCTTATCATTTCAAGGTGATCAGACATTTTCACTATGATATGGAGCCAATAGAGATGTTCAGAGGAAAATGCTGAGATGTACAGAATCATCAAGCTTAATGAGCCCATGAGGATTCTTAACTACAATCCTAGCTCTATGTCTAAATCTTCACTGGATTATCTGCTATACCTATACTAGAGCTATGGTGAACAAGGAGAGACAATACTTTGCTAAATTTGGTCTCCATGATTCTTCATGCTTTGGTCCATTTGTCTAAGGCTTTCTGAGAGAGGAGCTTCAACAATCACACAGAGCTTGCTACAAACAATGCTGAGATCATCAGTCAATGATAAGATGAAGTAGCTGTGTGATTTATTGAACCAGAACTTCAAAGTTCTATTTGAGATGATGGATGACAAAATAAGGGTGTTATGTGCTGTGGTGAAATTAAAAGTTCTCAATGATGTTTGCTAAGCAAGGGGCACATACTAAGCCAATATGCGCATAAAGCCTTACTCCGAGCTCATCTTGATATCCTAAAGTGCTCACAGAAGACTACACTTCAGAATCCCTCAGTACTAGTCACATCATTCAATATTGACTAGGACATGATGCATCAATGGACTACAGAGGATTATGACTCGAGTGATTACGATATTACTCGAGTGAGGTATTGTATTCTTGCTTAATTCAAAATCCTTGAGTTGTATCACTTGAGTATACAATCGAGTAATGATTGAGTAGAATCACTCAAGTAACCACTCAGGTGATATTAGGTTGTATCTCTTAAAACCTCTTATTAGCATTGCCATTTAATTTCTCTCTAAATCTTTCAAAATCATTTTCTCTATGAAGTTTTCAATGGTTTCTCAAATCCAGGAGAGTTATTAACTGTTTTCTTGATAATGTTTAAAAACCATGCATCAATTAAGGGGGAGCTTTACATTCACATGTGTTTTATATATTGAAAGTTCATCTCCTATTGGAAAGAAAATCCTTTTAACATACTCATCTGTATTCACCATGTCTTGATTAGTTTTGATGATGAGTTATTCTTATATTATTCTTTTCATGATCTTAATTTTAATATATCATATGGAAAGGAACAGTTTATTACTTGATTGAACTAACAATTCTCTTTGCAAAGAAAGATTTAAATTTTATGACAGGAGAATTTGTTTTGTGCAATAGCATTCCTCAACATACTACAAGAAGACTCTATCAACCTTGAGGATGTTTTTAACGCTCAGTCAAGGAATATATATTGGCTGTAACATTCAGAACAACAAATACATATGCCAATACAAATGAGCATTGAACATGCTAAACAGAAGCTCAACTCAATTGGAGAATCTTGGCAACAACATGGATATATATTGAGTTGCATAACAGAAGTGTGGTGTACATCATCATGAACTAGCATTGCCAAAGGATAAAGCAACGGACTTCATGGAGCACTTCATCAATTTTCAAAATCTACATGAGCATCTCTAAACCTTTCTCTATTTACATTACAAGAATATGTTTCATATTTTTCATTGATCTTGATTATAAAAGTTTTCTTGGTTCATTCATTATGATTAAAGTCATTTCTACTTTATTTACTTCTTCATAAGCCTTACTTCTTTATATATTTCAAACTTTTTGCTGATGTCAAATAGGGGGAGAAAAATGTAAGAAAAATATGTATGTTTCACTTTGCAGTATAATATGTATATGTATGTTTGCACTTTGCATTATACATGTATGTTGCACTTCATTCAGACATATTTTTCTTAAAGGATTTGTCATCATCAAAAAGGGGGAGAATGTTAGATATGATTAGTTTTGATGATGTCAAATATAGATATTAAAGTGATAAGAGCAAAAAGTTTATATAATGTATTTCTTTGACTAACTACTATATTTAATGTTACATATTTTGTAGATTAGTCAAGCAAAGAATGAAGAAGATCGAATTAATGAAAATGAACAAGAGGAAGAAGAAGAAGAGAATTTGAAGATAGTCAAGGAGATGCCTACTTGGATTATGAAGAATAATTATCAAGAGAAGGATAAAAAATAAAGATATTGAAGAATGAAGAACTTGGTAGATCTATCATGAATATCAAGATTCAAGTTGTTAGATATGATATTGGAGGTTTCTATAATGTTACCGGAGGTTTCTATGATCAAATAATGGTTGGAATATGTTAATATGAAGCTAAGATGACTTATATATGAGTTTTGGCACTTCTAGAGGAGTTGTGCTCGAGCACAAGGTGTTATGCTCGAGCACAGGAAGAACATGCTCGAGCACAGGCTTTCTCACTCGAGCACGGGTGCATACTCTGTTCTACTCTGTTCTACGTTCAGCTTGAGCGAGGTCTGGTATTTTGATCATATCTCTCAAACCACACGTCGGATTGACCCGAAACCGGTGGCATATGAAAGAGGACTCCCAACACGTAAAATTGGCACCAGAATCACATTGAAAGAAGATCAAATGAAGGAGCTATGATTCGTCGAAAATGAAATTGAAATCACCGTCACTTTCTGACACAGGTTCGGTATTTTGAGTATATCTCACAAACCACACATCGGATTGAGACGAGACCAGTGCCAAATGAAAGTAGACTCAAAGATCTTTCCATGGATAGGTAATTTACATAATTCTAACGTATATTCTAGGAGCTATGCCTTCTGGAAGTTGATGCTTGTGCAGACTAGCGAAATATACACTCCTTCGATCATAACTTGCAGAATACAAGGAGTTTGGAGCTGATTCTTGTTGCATTGGAACGCATATGATAAGAGCATTCTTATGATACATCATTTGGATCAAATGAATCAAATTTTTCTAAAGGGGCCCCACATCACCCGCGAGTAAAAAAACTGACTCTCTGAAAATGTCGTGCGAGTGATGTCCAGAAGCAGCTGAAATGTGAAGATAGTTGCAACACTCGAGCACAAGGTATGCACTCGAAGCAGAAAAGTCATTCTCACTCGAGCACACATGCGAGTGAGGGCATGCGAGTGTTTGGCCGAGAGCAAGTAAAGGCGTGCTTCCTTCATTCACTCGAAGCAGAGACGTCAGTGCTCGAGCATGAGCATTCTGTGCTCGAGCAAGGTACTGCGAGTGCTGTCCAGAGAAGAGCTTCCCAGTGCAAAATATAAGATCACTCGAGCAGAAGGAGTCGTGCTCGAAGTGAGGCTGTATATCACCTGCGAGTGATAATTTCATCCCTCTGAAATCCTGATGCGAGTGCTAGTTTTGAGAGCATATTCCTTAAGAATATGCGTCTCACTCGAGCAGAGGTGTGTGTGCTCGAGTGAGAGACCACATCACCCGCGAGTGGGAATTCTGTCTCCCTAAAATCCTATGCAAGCACAGACCGTGAACTGAAGCATAAGAAGGAAAAATGGAAGATCACTCGAAGTGAGCCATTCATGCTCGAGTGATACTCTGCAGAAAACCAAAAACACCACGTCTCACAGCGAACAATCCGAACATGATTACATGTTATTAAATCAGTGTGTTTTCACTTGTTATTGATTCTAAATGTTAGCTAACATATTTTTCAAGTGAGAAACAGGAAATTGAACGGTGAGCTTGCAGATTCAAATAAAAGTCAAATACGTGAACTTCATCATTACACACTGAATGGCGGCTACCTACCACGACAAGCAACTGACACACCATGAAAAGTTGTCTGAAACACAAGACGCTCCACTTTGGAATCCCTCAGTACTAGTCACATCATTCAATATTGACTAGGACATGATGCATCAATGGACTACAGAGGATTATGACTCGAGTGATTACGATATTACTCGAGTGAGGTATTGTATTCTTGCTTAATTCAAAATCCTTGAGTTGTATCACTTGAGTATACAATCGAGTAATGATTGAGTAGAATCACTCAAGTAACCACTCAGGTGATATTAGGTTGTATCTCTTAAAACCTCTTATTAGCATTGCCATTTAATTTGTTAGATTGAAGAATGAAGAACTTGGTAGATCTATCATGAATATCAAGATTCAAGTTGTTAGATATGATATTGGAGGTTTCTATAATGTTACCGGAGGTTTCTATGATCAAATAATGGTTGGAATATGTTAATATGAAGCTAAGATGACTTATATATGAGTTTTGGCACTTCTAGAGGAGTTGTGCTCGAGCACAAGGTGTTATGCTCGAGCACAGGAAGAACATGCTCGAGCACAGGCTTTCTCACTCGAGCACGGGTGCATACTCTGTTCTACTCTGTTCTACGTTCAGCTTGAGCGAGGTCTGGTATTTTGATCATATCTCTCAAACCACACGTCGGATTGACCCGAAACCGGTGGCATATGAAAGAGGACTCCCAACACGTAAAATTGGCACCAGAATCACATTGAAAGAAGATCAAATGAAGGAGCTATGATTCGTCGAAAATGAAATTGAAATCACCGTCACTTTCTGACACAGGTTCGGTATTTTGAGTATATCTCACAAACCACACATCGGATTGAGACGAGACCAGTGCCAAATGAAAGTAGACTCAAAGATCTTTCCATGGATAGGTAATTTACATAATTCTAACGTATATTCTAGGAGCTATGCCTTCTGGAAGTTGATGCTTGTGCAGACTAGCGAAATATACACTCCTTCGATCATAACTTGCAGAATACAAGGAGTTTGGAGCTGATTCTTGTTGCATTGGAACGCATATGATAAGAGCATTCTTATGATACATCATTTGGATCAAATGAATCAAATTTTTCTAAAGGGGCCCCACATCACCCGCGAGTAAAAAAACTGACTCTCTGAAAATGTCGTGCGAGTGATGTCCAGAAGCAGCTGAAATGTGAAGATAGTTGCAACACTCGAGCACAAGGTATGCACTCGAAGCAGAAAAGTCATTCTCACTCGAGCACACATGCGAGTGAGGGCATGCGAGTGTTTGGCCGAGAGCAAGTAAAGGCGTGCTTCCTTCATTCACTCGAAGCAGAGACGTCAGTGCTCGAGCATGAGCATTCTGTGCTCGAGCAAGGTACTGCGAGTGCTGTCCAGAGAAGAGCTTCCCAGTGCAAAATATAAGATCACTCGAGCAGAAGGAGTCGTGCTCGAAGTGAGGCTGTATATCACCTGCGAGTGATAATTTCATCCCTCTGAAATCCTGATGCGAGTGCTAGTTTTGAGAGCATATTCCTTAAGAATATGCGTCTCACTCGAGCAGAGGTGTGTGTGCTCGAGTGAGAGACCACATCACCCGCGAGTGGGAATTCTGTCTCCCTAAAATCCTATGCAAGCACAGACCGTGAACTGAAGCATAAGAAGGAAAAATGGAAGATCACTCGAAGTGAGCCATTCATGCTCGAGTGATACTCTGCAGAAAACCAAAAACACCACGTCTCACAGCGAACAATCCGAACATGATTACATGTTATTAAATCAGTGTGTTTTCACTTGTTATTGATTCTAAATGTTAGCTAACATATTTTTCAAGTGAGAAACAGGAAATTGAACGGTGAGCTTGCAGATTCAAATAAAAGTCAAATACGTGAACTTCATCATTACACACTGAATGGCGGCTACCTACCACGACAAGCAACTGACACACCATGAAAAGTTGTCTGAAACACAAGACGCTCCACTTTGCTCCACAACGGACAGGAGCTTGTTTTTCAAATATGCTCAAACGTTCAAATGAAGCAGTGGGACTCCAACGGACAAAATGACTCCAACGGATGAATGCTCAACGGTCATCATCTTCATCAACTATAAATGAGAGAGAGCATTCAGCTTGGAAGTAAGACAGAAAAACTGAGAAAGATAGAAAAAGACAGAGAAAACAGAGCAACGACCCAACATGCGAATAACATGAATTCTCTGCGTCTACCCAAACACTCTCTGTTTTCCAGTTTCTGTATTACTTATCATTGAGAGAGTGATTATTTGTATTGTACTTCAGTGAGTATTATACCCACTCTGTGAGAGAGTTTGTAAACACCTTCAACTATATTTCTGAGTTGATCTCAAGGTAGAGGGACCTTGAGAGGGTTGATTTTCTTACGGGGAAGCAGTAGAGAGGATTGCCGTAAGACATTCTGCTCGTAAGACTTACAAGGTGCAGGCAGTAGAGAACGTTGCTGCTCATAAGACTTACAGGGGTGTAAGCAGGAGAGAACGTTGCTGCTCGTAAGACTTGCATGAGTAAGCAGGAGAGGAAGATCTTCGGGATTGCTCTGCTCGTAAGACTTACCGTAAGGGGGAGTATCTTGATGAGAGATTTGTAAAAGGTTTCACAAGTACCCGGCTAAACTTGTGGGAGTGTAAAGGCTTTTCTTGTGCCCGGATTAAACAAGAAGATAGTGGATTTGAAAATCTCAGGAGGAGCCTGGGGACTGGACGTAGGCCATCACAGATTGGACCGAACCAGGATAAATCACAGTTTGCATATTCTCTTCCCTAAACTCTTATATTTCCAGCATATATTATTTAATCTAACTGTTGATTTATAAACCTTCATACTTACCACTTTCGTTAAGATACGAAAAGATTTCTAAAGTTCTTAAGTTTTTATTATACACCCAATTCACCCCCCTCTTGGGTGATAGCCGGTCCTAACAAGAATTTGTCCATGAATGCTCAATTTACCTTCATTAATATTGTTCATGGTGTTGAGGGCTTCATGGATATGGTTTTAGGTTTTTGAAAGGTGGTGTTTGAGAACTTGAGAAAAACTGAAAGTTGGAGAAGCAAGGAATTTGCTTTGGAAAGAAGAAGAGGTTAGAATTTAACACATTTTGAGCTAAGTCTTGTGACCATAGGTTGGGTTTTGAGATTTTGTGATTTTGCCCTGATTTTGGTGTGAATTTGAAATGCAAGAATTGGTTAGTGTATTGTGGTGGAATAGATGTTATGTTGTGTCTTTGTGACTATTGGAATTGGTTTGGAACCTTAAATGGAAAGGAATTGCATTGTGAGTTTTGAATTGTGTTATTGTGTGACATGTTGTGTTTCTTGTGGAACATGTCAATGTGAGTTGAATTTGGTCATTTTGGTATTTCCAATGGATTTCTTGTGAAAAATTAGTGTGGGAATGTTATTTGTTGTGAATTTGGAACCATTGGAAGCAATGGCACAAAAAACTGAAATTCTGTCCCTTAAAACTCTGGACAGGGCAGTCAGGTTGCCTGGACGTTTTGAATGGGCAAATGGTATCTAAAAATTCTCAAAATTTCCAATCTTAAATTTCACATTCCAAGCTTCAAAATGGACATATAATTTGTGTTATTTCGTTTTGTGTGCTTGGAGTAATAACTGTCCAAAATTTGGGATTAAAACTAGAATCTGTTTTGGAGCAATGTTGGATTTTGTGTGATTCTGTAATTGTGTGGTGATTTCTGGTAATGATCCATATTTTTCCTATGAAAAGCACTTAAATAGCTTTCAATAGGCTTTGGGATCACCTCATTTCAATTTTTCTAGAATTAATTATGATTTTTTGAAGTTTACTTGGCTGCAACGCAAAATTTTCTGTGCACGTTTTGGCCGTAGCCAAAAAATTCTTGGCTACAGCCAAAAACCTTCTGTGCTGTTTTTGGCTGACACCAGAGAATTCTTGGCTGCAGCCAACCCCTATTTTCATCAATTTGTGATTTTGAAAAGAAATTTCAAACCTAGTACTTCCTAATCTTCTAGGTTTTTGTTGAGCCTATTATAGTCACTTAAGGAACTCATGTGGTAACCTATTTTAAGTGTTTGAAAGTGAGAATTGGGAGTAGAGAATTAATCTGCCATCCTTGATTTTGGTATATAGGATTTGACATTTGCCCTGATCGCGAGTAGCCTATGCCGGTGCAAGTCAGGAAAGAACAAGATATAGTGACTCTTTCCTTATATTATGTGTAAATGCAGTGTATGTATGTGTGATCATATTTTATGATGAGTGGTGATATTGCTGCCTATACAGCTTATAATGACCCAATTTGGGATTAAGGGCTAATGATGTTAGAAATGATGTGATTACTATTGAATTCAATGCAAATGTATTCTAATCAATGCCTAAGCCCTATATTTATGCTTAAGTGTGGATTAATGTCTAATTGGGTTGAAATATAGGGGAGGGCGCATGGTGATGTTCTTAGAGTGGTAAAATGAATTTGGAAGTGGTTTGAGTAAAATTGCCATAATTAGGGGCAAAATAGTAAAATTTGAAAGTTACCGACCTATTTGTTTTATAACATCAACATGCCTTTTTTTTTTAAAAAGACTTTGATCATTTTTATAAAATAAATTAAGTTAACTTTCTAAAGTTCAAAAGGGAATTGTTGTGGATCAATTGTTAATACATACGTATTTGTAATTGGTAATTTAGAGAAATATCTTCATGGAGAAAAATCATAACACAATTCAGAGAAAACTCAGAGTCTTTACACCATGTTCACATTCATTGTTTTTTTTAAAAAAAAAACTCTTTGGGCATATGCACAAGTTAATAACAGCATTTATCTCTTTAATTCTATTTCATAATATTAATAGTGCACTATTCTTTAATTCCTACCTCATTTCTATTATTTTCATTTCATATTTGATTTGTTCTCCTTGAGGGTAGGTTATAATATTACTGGTTCATCAAAATTGTAGTACTCCATCAAAATTGATCATATACACATCTTTTTTCCCCTTCTTTTCATAGATCACGCGTTTTTGTTTGACAACTCTCATGAATTTCAATTTGAGTAGAGGGTGTCGACTGCGGTTTTCTAGCTGCGCCCTCTATTGCCCCTTAAATTTGGGGTTCTTTTCAAATATTGTTTTTATCGTTCTTTTGATTATTAGATTCTACATAAAATGATTGAGATTTTGATATCTTATGGGCAAAAAACGGAATTGTTTTCAATTTTTTATGATTTTTTAAAGATTTATGCTGTCAAAATTGTGCAATCCCTTTTAATTTAGAGTTTTAAATCTTTAAAAAATCATAGAAAATTGAAAAGAAAAACTTTATTTTTTGCCCATAAGATATTAAAATGTCACTCATTTAATGTAGAATCTAATAATTAAAAGAACAAAAAAAAAACAAAAACAATTGGGAAGAATCCCAAATTTAAGGGGTAGTAGGGACAGCTGTGAACAGCACAACTAACACCCCAAAATCCAATTTGGGCAATTGATAAGTCACTCATTATTATTCAAATAAAACCAACCAGGGCGCGGTCCTCGTTGCAAAGATGAAATGGTCCAAATTTGATCTGCTAATTTGTGGAAAAAATGGGAAACCGACATATTGGGGGGAAAATGTGGTTATACATGTCATGAGCGAAGGATCATGGAAGGACGTATGTGGACCCTTTCTTTTACTTTTCCTTTCCTTTAACCGTCAGCCAAACACGCATGATAATGCGGAGCCTACCTTAAAAATCTATAAAAAGAATCAATATTTTGTTAGATATTTTATTATTTAAGATTATATATTTTGTTATTATTTAATATAGATTATATCTAGATATTATCTTATTATTGTTTTAGAATAAAATATTTTCTGATTATGGTCCGCGTGTGTTTTCGATAGAGATTTAATTTAAGGTTACTCACCTATTTAGTGACTAGTAAGCTATTACAAACCTTGATTGGAAGTTATAAATAGCGTAGACTGGGTCTTAGAGTAATGACATGGAAAACCCACTTATTTACTCCCTAGGGATTCTTTGACGGGTGATGGCTATTCCTAAACCAACACCGTATCTTATCTTCTTGTTAGAAAAAACCCTAACATATTCTATTCTTATTCTAACTCTTTCTTGTTCTTTACAATTTCCAACGTATTACACAGCCCTACTTTCCGGTGATCTCTTAGAAGAAAAAAAATCAACTTTGATATATTTTGAAAAAGATCAATTGTATAAAATGAATAAAATCATACAACTAACAGTGGCATAGAAGGGTTTAACAAATTGAGAAGTAATAAAGGATCCGTTTATGGAATTGGGTCAAACCAGCTTTTGTAATTTTTTTTGCCTTTAAAAAATGAGCCATAATTTAACTTTTAAACAGAAATATTTTTTATAAATTACGTTCTAAATTTCACATTTTAACTAGAACTCAGAAAATTCCAAAGTTTCAGTCAAAAGCAGTCATCACTGGGCGGTGAGGGGAGGGGCATGGAAGGAGCATGTGGACCCTTTTCTTACGATTCCTTTCCTTTCACTATCTGTCAAAACACACATGATACTGGAGCCCACCTATTTTTTTTTAAAAAAAATCAATATGTATGATTCAACGTAACAACAGTATTCCGTTCAGGTGAAAAAAGGGGAAATTTTCTATTAGCCCCTTCCTAGCAAATTAGTTTCAGTCCACCTAAAACTTTTTGAAACTTCATTACACCCTATGTCGCCACTACCTCCTCCGCCGCCGTTGATGTCACCAACAACCATCGCCACCACTACCTCCTCTTGCTCCATCCCCACCGCCGCCGCCACTACCTCCACCTCCATCGCCACTGTCACCACCTACCGTCGCTGCTGTCACACCACTGTCACTACCACCTCCACCACCACAACCATTTCCATCAGATCGGGCTGGAACATTAAAACGACTATCTCCCCAAAACCAAGCTGTGCCGATCCAACCGTCTGGTCCAGCTCAGCTATGAAAACATTGTGATCATATACATACCTTTTTTTACTCCTTTTATTGATCACAAGCATTTTTATTTGACAAAACACTCATTAATTTCATAAGTCACTCATTATTCAAATAAAACCAACCAAATTTTTAGTGGTTGTTGCAATAATGATAAAGCTGGTTTGTAAAAAAATGGGAAACCGACATATTGTTGAAAAATGGGGTTATACATTCCCAAACCATCACTGTATCTTATCTTCCTGTTAGAAAAAGCCCTAACATATTCTATTCTAATTCTAACTCTTTCTTGTTATTTACAATTTCCAACGTATTACACAGCCCTACTTTCCGGTGATCTCTTAGAAAAAAAAATCAACTTTGATATATTTTGAGAAAAGATCAATTGTTTAAAATGAATAAAATCATACAACTAACAGTGGCATAGAAGGGTTTAACAAATTGAGAAGTAATAAAGGATCCGTTTATGGAATTGGGTCAAACCAGCTTTTGTAATTTTTTTTGCCTTTAAAAAATGAGCCATAATTTAAATTTTAAGCAGCAATATTTTTTATAAATTACGTTCTAAATTTCACATTTTAACTGGAACTCAAAAAATTCCACAAAGTTTCAGTCAAAAGCAGTCGTCACTGGGCGGTGCGGGGAGGGGCATGGAAGGAGCATGTGGACCCTTTTCTTACGATTCCTTTCCTTTAACTATCTGTCAAAACACACATGATACTGGAGCCCACCTATTTTGAAAAAAAAAATCAATATGTATGATTCAACGTAACAACAGTATTCTGTTCAGGTAAAAAAAAAAAGGGGAAATTTTCTGTTAGCCCCTTCCTAGCAAATTAATTTCAATCCAGCTAAAACTTTTTGAAACTTCATTACACTCCTCCTCCGCCGCCGTTGATGTCACCACCAACCATTGCCACCACTACCTCCTCTTGCTCCATCCCTACTGCCGCCGCCACTACCTCCACCTCCATCGCCACTGTCACCACCTACCGTTGCCGCTGTCACACCACTGTCATTGCCACCTCCACCACCACAACCATTTCCATCAGATCCGGCTGGAACATTAAAACGACTTTCTCCCCAAAACCAAGCCGTTGCCGACTCCAACCGTCTGGTCCGGTTCGGCTATGAAAACATTGTGATCATATACATACATTTTTTTACTCCTTTTATTGATCACAAGCGTTTTTGTTTGACAAAACACTCATTAATTTCATAAGTCACTCATTATTCAAATAAAACCAACCAAATTTTTAGTGGTTGTTGCAATAATGATAAAGCTGGTTTGTGAAAAAAATGGGAAACCGACATATTGTTGAAAAATGGGGTTATACATACAAGTGATGGGGGAAGGAGCATGGAAGGAAGAATGTGTACCCTTTGTTTTACGATTCCTTTCCTTTCATTATTCTTTTATTGCAGAAAAAGAGAGAGGAAAAAAGGAAGAAAAGACCAAGATATAAAAGAAACAAAGAAATTGTGAGAAACTTGCAGGAAAATTCTAGCTTCAGCCATCTAACAACACCATCAGGAACGTAAACTCCCTGACCCTTGTATATATTAAGCATTTGAGTTGAATCCACTTCACTTATAGTTGTTAGCCCAGCTTAGTATACTATACACTTCACTTGACCATCTCATATTTAATTTATTTTCCATTTCCCTTAGAGCTAATGTTACGGTTTAGTTGTTGTAGGTCGCAATATTAGTGGTTCTTCAAATTATACTCAGCAAGTTGGTTCAAATATTTATGGCAAGTGATCAAGAAGAATTCTCCTCAAACTCTTCTAACTCCAATTCAACCCCAAAAACCTCCAAGTATGAAATTTTCTTGAGTTTTAGAGGTGAAGATACGCGTAAAGGCTTCACCGATCACTTGTATCATGCGTTAATTAGCAAAGGATTCAGAGTTTTCAGAGATGATGAAGAGCTTGAGAGAGGAGAAGTCATTTCAAAAGAACTCCTACAAGCAATTGAGGACTCTTATTTCTCAATTGTTGTTCTCTCCAAAAATTATGCCTCTTCTTCATGGTGTTTAAATGAGCTCCGACATATTCTTTACTCGAGGGAAAATTTGTGTCAACAGGTTTTTCCCATATTTTATGATGTAGATCCATCTGATGTGCGGAATCAAGAAGGAAGTTTTGAGGAAGCTTTTGTTGGTCACCAAACGCTTCAAAGGGACAATAAGGTCTTGAAAAGTTGGAGAGAATCTCTTACAAAAGTTGCTAACTTATCTGGTTGGGATTGCAAGGATCGGTGAGTTAATTTCTTATTGGGTAAAATTATGCACACATATATATTTTTTGCCTATAATCATTTTATTGAACATAAATCTTGATGCAGTCCAGCTATTTGTTTGGCATGTATGTGTTCTTAGTTTAAAGATAAAAAATGAACTATTAAAATGAACATTTTTTGTTGTAACAGGGAATTATACTTCATATTACAAGTGTCATGAATCTTTGTATTGTTTATTGAGTTGTTCTTTCCATTTCTGTTTGCAAGTATTTAATAAATTAGTTTTCACTGTTGAACTTTATAAAAAATTAAAGAATTGTAAAAATTTTTAAATACAATCATTTGACATTGATATATATACTATTAGTTATATTCGAGTACTGGTTCATTTTTTAGTTGTGATATTATTTATTCTAATAAAATTTGAAATTATATTTTGTTGTTGAAATAAAAAATTTAAAATTTAAAATTTACATTATTAATTTTTCTTTTTTTGATATTCAAAACTATTCGTCATCAAAATAAAAGCTTTAACTTCACAATTAAATTAAAGCACACGCTTTAAAAAAAAGGTGGAATAACAACTGCATTTGCTGCCCATATTAAATTTGTTTCACTGAGTTTATGATCCAAAAGAAAAATAATATTAACAATTGCAGACATTGAAGTAACAAATATTATAATTACAGAATCAATTAAAAGTTATATATCTTACCTGGGATCATTCATATGTTGTTTTAATTTGTAGGCCTGAAGTAGAACTTATTGAGACGGTGGTTGAGGAGCTATGGAACAAATTACGTCCTAAACTGCCACCTTATTGGAAAGACTTAGTTGGAATTGAAAATAAAATAGAACAACTGGAGCCACTGTTGGAGATAGGCTTGAATGATGTTCGGTTTGTAGGAATATGGGGCTTACCGGGTGTGGGTAAGACAACAATTGCTAGGGCTGTTTTTGACAAATATCATAGCCAATTTGATATCGAATGCTTTCTTCACAATGTTAGGGCAACTTCATTAGAAAGAGATGGCGAGGTTCACTTACAAAGTATACTTATTTCCAAACTCAAAATTAGAAACATGGAGATTGAAGACACATTCGAAGGGAAGAAAATAATCCAAAACCGTTTTAGGGATAAAAAAGTTTTACTTATCCTTGATGATGTTGGCCATACAAGCCATTTAGAAATTTTGGCTAGTAGCCCCAATTGGTTTGGTGCTGGGAGTAGAGTGATCATAACAACTAGAGATTCAGGGTTGTTGCGTAGAGTGCATGAAGTACATGCCCATGAGGTTCAAATTATGGACCCACGTGAATCCTTTCAACTCTTTTGTTCGAAAGCATTTAAAAGGGGTGAACCTCAGGAGGATCTTTTGCATATGTCTAAAACTATTTGTGATTATGTGAAAGGCCTTCCTTTAGCTCTGTCTGTTTTGGGTTCTTTTTTTTGTGGAAGAAGTAGAGCTCCAGAATGGGAAGATGCTTTGGATATGTTGAAGAAAATTCAACATAACGATATTCTTAGAGTACTTCAACTAAGTTTTGAAGTGTTAAATGGCATAGAACAAGCAATATTCTTAGATATTGCGTGCTTCTTCAATGGATGGAGTAAAAAGGTGATAACACATATATTGGAAAGTTGTGGATTCAACGCAAAAATTGGAATAGCAACTCTTCAAGAAAAGTCTATGCTAAAGGAATATGATGATTGTTTAGTGATGCATGATTTGCTTGAACAAATGGGTAGGAGAATTGTTGTAGATAAGTCTACTAATTTTGTTGGAAATCGTAGTAGACTGTGGTCTGAGAAAGATATTGATGAAGTTATGGAAAATAGTTTGGTGAGTGTTGATCTTAATTAGCTCTTATATTGGTTTTAATACATGTTATATCTTTTTAGTTTCTAGTCATTTTATTTTGATATCATTTTCCTAGTGACTAATTTTGTTTTTCAGGGCACAAAAGAAATACAAGGTATGGTTTCATCCAAATTTTGTTATGCATGTTGGGATCCTGAAGCCTTTTCAACGTTGCATAACCTCAGATTACTCATCATCAAAAGTGATTTGAACCTTCCTTATGGCCTCAAATGTCTTTCTCATGCCTTGAAAGTACTTCATTGGACAAAATATCCCTTAGACACTCTTCCTCCTAGAACTCGACTGGATAAACTTGTTGATTTTAGAATGCATCACAGCAAATTAAAGAAACTTTGGAATAAAAGCCTGGTAAGATACCTTATCCTTATGATTTGATGTTATAAATATATAGTGTAATTTTTTATGCTAGTTAGCACAATGTACTGTTTTCAGTTATTCTCATTTATTTTTTTGATCAGTGTTCCAGGAATCTCAAGTTTTTGGACTTGAGTTATTCAAAAAACTTGATTGAAACTCCTAATTTCTCTGAACTCCCAAATTTGGAAAGATTAGAACTTGAAGGTTGTGAAGCTCTTGTTGATCTCCATGCTTCAATTGGACAACTCAAAAAGGTTCAAGTGTTGAATTTGAAAGGTTGCAAAAATCTAAGAGCCTATTGCCCAAAAAAATTGGAAATGAGTGCTCTGAAAAAATTTGTTCTTTGTGGGTGCATTCGAGTTAAATATCTCCCAGAGTTTGGAGAAAGTATGAAAAATCTAAAAATGCTTGATGCAGGAGAGACAAATTTAGTGAAGCTTCCAGAGTCACTTGGATTATTGAGTGGTCTTAAAACATTGAAGTTAAGGGGATGCAAAAGACTCCTTTGCCTTCCCCAAAGCATCCACAAGTTGAAGCGTCTTGTACTTGTGGATATTGCTGGGTGCTCAAAATTTGGTAGATTGCCAGAAAACTTGAATGAAATCGAAGCCTTGGAGGAGATTGACGTAAGTGAAACTGATATAACTGAAGTACCTTCTTCCATTTGTGGATTAAAAAACATCAAGAAATTGTCCTTTCGGGGGTGCGAAAGGTTAACTTCGAACCCTAGAAGCTTGATTCATCCGTTAAACCTCATGTTTTGGGGGCGCTCAACTCATGACAGCTTAACATTGCCTGCTTCAATCTTCAATCTTAAATCACTAAAAGAATTAGATCTAAGCTACTGCAATATTGACGATGGATCCATTCTGTATAGCTTGGATGGCTTATTGTCATTGAAGTCATTAGATCTAAGTGGAAACAAGTTTAAGAATCTACCTGCTGGCTGCATATCTAATCTTCGGAATCTGGAATATCTTTCATTGAATTCTTGTTCAGAACTTCGTTCATTACAGCAGTCAGGACCAAATTTAATTGTGGTGGATGCAGAAGAATGTGGTTCATTGGAACCAATATCAGACGAACAATTATCACATCTCTTTGCTTCAATCGACCAGGTATATACATATATTTTACATATATTCTGTTGTCAGTTATACTTCATAATTTGAAATGTGATATTTTTGGGTATATAGAACGGAAGATCGATGAAGGGAGAAACTCTTGAAGTGACAATTCCAGGGAGTGAAATACCGTCCTGGTTTGAGAATCAAATTGATCATTGTCTGGATGATAGCGGTGAAGCTTTGATGATGATAGACACGCCTCCTTGCGGTGAAGAAATGTTAGGAATTGGGTTATGCATTGTGCTCAATGGTGATTTGTTTTCTTCCACTGAAATCAACGGTTGGCCTCATTGTGTGTTTGATTTTGCCGCAATTCCTGGCTCTCGTGATGGCGGCTCCATGACATATGGGAGGGCGCGTTCACATAAGGAATCAAGTCACCTATGGATGGTGTTTTGGAAACAAACAGAGGAACTCAGTCGTATTCTACAATTAAGCGATTACAGTCACATTCCGGTGAAATTTGGAGTTCCTGTTAAAAACAAACTGGATAAAAAAGTTTCAGTAAAGTGTGGATGGCGGGTCATAAGCAAACGTGATTTTGAAAACAGGGACAACTCAATGAGTCATAATCTCCTTCCAGCAGCGGAACAACACAATGACCAAGTATGTCACTTTCATCATGCATTCTCCTTTCATTTTTATTTCAAACTACACCCTCAATTCCTAATTAATTTGGGGGGGGGGGGGTTAAAACAGTTAACCCACGATACACATTCTCTTTTCACCATTTAGTACGCCTATTAACAAATTTATTAGTATTGAGAAAATTAGTTAAAATACGTATTTGTAACCCATGGTTGGAATACTCTTTTACAATTATTTATAATATTTATCGAAGTGGAAATTGAGCATTTTAATAAAGGAAAAAATCAAGTACTTATCAGTAGGAGTATTTTGATGTAGGAGAAAAATTGGATGCGTTCTTATATTCAAACAGGACAAAAGCAAAGTGCTTAATATGGTTCTACATTTAAGAAAAAAGGAGTACTAATTAAGTTAAATAAGAAACCTTTAATATTTAAAAAATTGGAAAGATGAAAAAATGGCATTAATTAAGGATATAACTGAAAAAATAAAGAGCATCAATTAAGGATACAAGTGAACAAATGTAATCAATTTTTGGATATTAACTAATCTTAACTGTTTGTTAACATGTGTAAGCTAGGTAATTTTCTTTTATGGATAATAACTAGAGAGTATATGAAAATAAAATTAGCTTGGTTTGTTATATGTAATAATGGTAGTAGGAATAGTATGAGATTTCATAAAATAAGATACAAACAAGATAAATAGATGGAGGCATGTAATTTAAATTTAAAAATGATGTATTGATGATATTAATAAGTAAATAAATGATGATAGATGTAGGGCGAAATTTAATTATTCTTGTGATGATGTAATTGTGTTAATGTGATGTATGATTGGCGGTTGCAACACATTGTGCAGGCTATTCGGACTCCAATGCCCCAAGAATGGAAAACAAGATCGATTTCAGTCCGTGGGCCTCACTTCGAGTTAGATGATGTTTGGGGGCCCTATACAGATGTTGAAAGGTACGTGACATTGTAATATGAGATCCAAAATGCTGGCTTCTGATTACAATTTATTAGTTAAGCTATTATGATGACCACTAAAAGCTGTTTCTATACTACTTGTTGGTAACTTTTCATATTTTATATAATTAAAGTAACTTTTGAAGCAATTTGAAGAGCTATATAAGCAAGTTTAAAGAAATTTTTATAAGATTATATTATTAAAAAATCAAATCAAATAGGTGCATCATTTGTGAGATTTTAAATTAAAATAGAAGTTTTCAAGATTAGAGAAGAAACCATAATAAAAATAATAATAAGTATTAGAAGTTTCCTTAAAAAAAAAGTTAGTTTAGTTTTTATTAGTATTATTATATTATTACTATTGTTATTATCATATTTATCATTTCCTTTACTTTTCGATGAAGGGGCGACGTCGTTTTGAAGTTTGGATTCTTTGAATGCGATGAGGCTGACACCAAAAGCTATAACGAGCTGGACAAAAAGGAGCAGAGGACGGTTTTGGATCTGGAGGGAGAGGGTTGCGAGGCTGTGTACTGTTGACTGTCTTCATTAGCACCATCTTCTTTCTGAGTTCATAGTGAGACGGCGACTGGGCTGAATGGAAGGCGCAAGCTGAGGGCGGCCAAAAAGAAAAAAAGAAGCTGTGGGTGTGTGCCGCTGGTTTTGAGCTTAGAGAGCTGAGAGGAGGCGCGGCGGTGGTTCGAGAGGCTACTGTGCCTCATCTGGAAGAGCAAAAGGAAAGGAAAGGAAGCTTGGGTTTTGGACAAAGGGAGCGAAATCTGGAAAGAGGTGCGCGTGGCTCACGGTTGATGCTTCGTCATCAATCTTAAACGAGAACCAGTAAGCGCTGGCATTCTTTGCATGTGAGTTTTGAAAAGGAACCAGCCCCTCAAAATGTAATAAATCAATATTTGAATTCTACTTGGAGATATACCCGCACTTAGTATTCGATAGTACTTAGAATAAAATTACCTCTAATAAGAAGATATTTGTGTCTAGGAAAAAAAATAATTTTAGGTTCTAGTTTTTGACATAGAAAGATGATAGGTGGATATTTTTTAAGTAAATGGGTATAGATTTTGAAAAATACTCTATTAGATTAAATTTATAAATATTTTATATCTATTTAATTAGTTTTTATATATTTTCCTCCCTTGAGCCAATTAAAAGGTTAAAAGGAATTTTGCAATAGAATCTCCTCACATCTTTTTTTTAAATTATTTTGAAGGGAAAATTAAAAAAACTCAAGAAAGAGAGAACCAAGAAAACATCAAGAAAAGGAAAGGGCGAAAATATTAAAACAAGATGCGAGTTGTGCCTAAGAAAATAGGAAAATAAAGGAATCAAGGAGCCAGCGTGTGCGCGGAGGTTTCGGTGGAACAGAGACAATACTTTAATATGATATCAATATGATGTTAGTTCCTGGCAAAAAAAAAAAAAAAATCTATTGATATGTTTGGTGGAGAAAAATATGGTTGTGGTTATCGATATATTTGGCTGCACAAAATTTAATTTGCTAGATTGCCAGAAAAATTTAATGAAATTGAAGCTCTGGAGGAAAACAATTTGAGGTAAGTGAAACCGATATATTAGAAGGGCCTTCTTCTTCCATTGGTGGCTGATAATTTCAGTATGTTAAATATTAATTAAATCAGTGAAAGAATTAGATTTAAACTGCTGTCGTGATAGATCTATTTCGAATAATGAATTGCGTGGCTTACCATCATTGTGGAAATTAACTATACGTATCTGTTCATTTGTATTTCAAACTACTCCCTCAATCCCAAATTATGAGGCAAAATTTTGTAAACACTTAGTTAACCCGCATGATACGTACTCCTTTCACCCCTAAATAAAATACCCTTTTAACTAATTTATTGATATTAAGAAAATTAGTGCAATTAGTTATTTGTAACCAATGGTTTAAATGCACTTCTACAATTATTCCCATATAAGGCATTTTGATTAGTAATGACTCTTCACCAAAGTGAAAAATGAGCATTTTCATTAAGGGAAAAAAATGAAGTATTATAACTGGGAGTATTTTGATGTAGGAGAGAAAATGGATGGGTTGTCATTATAAAGGACAAAAAAGTTTACATTTGGGACAGAGAGGACTAAATTAAACAAGCAACGTTTTATATCTAAAAAGTCGAAAAGATGACCATTAATTAAATTAAGGATTGAAGTAAAATAAATATGTAATCAATTTTCATATATTGACTAATCTGTAAGTTAGGTAATTTTCTTTTATGGATAGTACCATGAAGGGAGTATATACAAATAATTTTTGGGTTTATATAACTTTTGGTCCATCAAATTTGTCTTCATTTTAATTTTAGTCCCTCAAGTTTTAAATAAGAGGTTTTGATTCTCTCAAGAGGCAAAATAGTCTATATATTTATTTAATGATAAGGCCCAATGTTTTAAACAAAATGAAACTTGAATAATCAGAACATCTTATTTGAAATTTAAGAGACCAAAACCAAAATGAGGATAAACTTGAAAGACCAAAGATTGTATTAACCCATAATTTTATCACCAAATGAAAAAATAATAATTTTCTGTATGCTTTTCGGAGTCCTTGTACTTATTGAAATTTTAGAACTCTTTCAATTAATTCACCGAGATGATGAAGGCACATAATTAACAGCCACGTTCATTCCCTTGTCAGCATGAGAGAGATTATTCTAAACTTAAACTGTTTCCATAAATTGAATCAGTGAGTGGCAAAAAATAAAGTTAAGAAAACTGAACAACAACGACAAGTTAATTTAATAATGGGAAAATCCCTAAAAAATACCACCGAAATACCAAAATCCCAAATCAGTGCAGCGAATTTGGAAATCCCGGTATAGTGCTGTGTCAGTACGGATGAACAGTGCTGGGTATGCGAAAAGACGATTTCGCCCTTCATCCCTCCCTCTCGCCACTTCAGAATAACAAGACGAGACTCTTAATGAACAACTCCTGATTCTTGATTAACAACTCCAGTTTCTTCTTTTTACTTTCACAATAACAACACCGGTCTTGTTATTAACAACACCATATTCTACATTAACAACTCTCATTTCTTGTTTCACAACTTTGTAATTTAAGTTTCAGGGTTAATAACAACACTTCTTTCTTTATTAACAACACCGTATTTTACATTCACAATGCTATATTTTTGAGATACGAATATGTGAAAGAATAAAGCGGAGTTGTTAATCAAGAATCTGGAGTTGTTTATTAAGAGTCTCGTGTTGTTATTCTGAAATGGCGAGAGGGAGGGCTGAAGGGCAAAATCATCTTTTCACATACCCGGTACTGTTCATCTGTATTGACATAGCACTAAACCGGGATTTCCAAATTTGCTGCACTGATTTGAGATTTTGGTATTTCAGTGGTATTTTTGAGGGATTTTCCCTTTAATAATCGTATATATTAGGAATAGCAGTATTTCATAGACTGAAAAACAAGCAAACTGCAAATATATAGATGGACTCAATACAATAAATAAAGAAAAATAAGTGAGGGTGCCAAAGAAATTTACAGGAAGGAAATCAACAATTACTATTAAGCCACCACTAAGGTTAATTAATTAAGCAAGCAAAGTCTTTGGTGATAAATATCAAGGTTCTGAAACCCGGACCGGTCACTGAACCGGTCGGGATACTGAGTTAAGGGTCAGTGGGTCAGATCAGAGTCAAACCGGGACTAAACCGGGGTTAAACCGGTGAGGAAGGGAATATTTTAGAATTATTTATATGAAATTTTGAATAAAATATTAAAAAAATAAAGAAAACCGGTCAAACGGCGTGAAAACCGATCAAACTGGGGTCAGTAGTCAGATCAGACTGGTTGGACCACCAGTCTGACGGTTTCATGGTCAGACTGGCTGGTCCAGTCCGAGCCTAAGAACAATTATATTTTTAGAACCCGATAGTGCTTTCTAGCAAGGCGACATAAACAAGGCACATGAATAGTTTAAGGATTCAATCCCTCTTATTGTTAAAAAAATTAAATATAAATTGTTTATGATTATGATGATGTAATTCAAAGGTTAATGTTTGCAAAAAAAAAAAAAAAACTCAAAGGTTAATGTAAACTGGAGGGCAGGTCTATTTTAGTGGGTCCACATCACGTTACTGTCGAGAAAAATAAATGAAATGAATACCCCACTAAATTTTTCAAGTAATTGCAAGCGATAATCCCTCATTTGTTAATTTTTGACAATTCCAAGAAGCACTTTGAAAAGCTTGGTACTTTGAAAAGCACTTTTAATTAAACATAGAGCATATAGATCCTAGATTCATTTTATATAAATAATAAATAGAAAATACGTTTCAATTTCTAAAAAAATCAGCAGAAAATCATTAGCATATAAAAATCAATAAAAATCGCAAGAAAATGCTCCATTTTCAGTTTTCGTTATACCCAATTGCCTTTTAGGAAGAATATTAAATCAGCAGGATGGCATATAATATAAACTATAAATCGGAAAAGCTACAATAAAGCTTGTAACAATCAAACATGAAAGATGAAGTATAGATTCAAATCATGTTCTTTGTCTTTGATTTGTGCAAAAAGGAAAAGAATTTCTAATTGCGTGTAACAATGCGTATAATTCAATTTAATTACATTCTTCTCCCAATGACGTATGGGAAGAGTCAGCTTCTTTTCTTAATTTCTTTAGCATTGTTTCGTGTAGAGATAGACAATTAAATTAAACGTCATGGAAATTAAAGGTATATTATAAAAGTTGAAAAAGATGGGCTGTTGGCTAAGATGAACAAGAAAATGAAGACGTCATGGACGATTTTTGAAAATTGCCCACGCATATCTGTTCATTCCGGTGCTCTGCATGAATGAAATCTTTCAAATTTTTTTATATATAAAAATATATCAGGTACATGTGAACAATAAAATTTTTAAACATATACTTACCGGCAATTTTAGCTCTTTTTTTTTTTTATTCAACAAAACAAATCACTAAACACAATAACGGAAAGTCAAAAAAATAAAAATAAAAACTCAAAAAAATCCCAAAACAAACAACGGACCAGACATCTGCCCAGACCAACCAAAGAGCAACAACAAACAACATCTATTTTACTTTATTTATTTATTTATTTATTGTTACAAATGAGGGCCAAGCTCTCAAACTAATGGGGACAGGATCCCGAACTCTCTGCATGCAGTACTATCCTCAGATGATTCTGACAAGACTCCATAAAGCAAGATTTTAATAAACCTTCCTTTGCAAGTGAATCAGCAAGTTTATTGTACCTCCGGACATACTGAAACTTCACCTCTCATGGATATCCCAACATATTCTCGATCTGCACAAATAGGAGACTACCAACCGTAATTTGATTTTTCTGTTGTAGCAAAGCAATTAGTTGCTTTGCATTAGATTCCACCATAATCCTTCTAAATTCCATCTGCCATGCAATCAACATGCCTTTATAAATTGCGCCACTGCTCAGCCTTAAAGGCACTGCAGTTCCCAAGTGTATGAGTAAAACCTGCAATCTAACTTCCTTCTTGATCCCTGAGAACCCCACCACATCCTGCCTTCGACTGATTGGAAGTAACTGTTCCATCTACCTTAACCTTAATCCAGTTACTTGGTGGCTCCTGCCAATAAGAAATTAGAGGCGACAGATGGGTTAATTCTTCAATTTGTCGATTCTGCAACTGTATAAAATTCTTCATATTGGTCAAAATAACCAGCAGTGGATCAGATGGTCTGTCAAATTCGCCATTAAATACATCCTTATTCAGCCAGCTCCACAAAAACCATACAGAAACTCCCCGCACTTGTTCCAATTGTCGATATCTTCTACTCCCAATTCTTGATTGAGACCAAAACCAGCTTTTGAGAGATGCTGAATAAAATCTAGTCACATGTCTTGGATCAAGGATTCCGTCCCACACAGTCTTCTTGCATAGCAGCAATCTCTGAGAATATGTAGCACATCCTCCACTCCAATATTAAAAAAATCACATGTAGCAGGGACTGAAGACCACTTACTTTGCCAAAATTTGGTATGAAGACGGTTATGGTAGGCTTTCCAGAGAAATACCCGAATACGCTCAGCCGCTTTCCAACCCCAAATATGCTTATAGATAGCACTATAAGTATTAGCTGGAGCTTGCTCCACAAGATAGTAAGCAATTTTGACAGAGAAATTCCATTGGAAGTAACCCTCCAAGTCATGACATCATTACCAGCACTAGCCATCGGTGGTAATACTGCAATTAAACGCTGGATCACCTCATTTGATACAAAATTAGCTATGCGAGAGAAATCCCAGGCCCCTGAAGCTACCCACTCGGCAACTTTGCTATTCTCCTCATCACTATCAAGCTCTCTCACACAAAACTCTTATACTTCTATCCGGAAACAACCATACATCATTAAAAAAGTTAACCTCCCTACCATCTCTGATTTGCCATCTGGTTCCCATATTAATTATGTCTTCTTGTTGGGAAATAAATTTCCACAAGCATGAATCACCCTTCCTGGCTTCTAATAGATTGTCCTCATTCCTCAACATATATTTGTGCAGAAGAACCTCTGTCCAATAGACCTTTAGATCCACTTACAAGCTTCCAAGCCACTTTGGCCCCACATGCCCGATTAAATGATTCTAGCTGTTTGAATCCTAGTCCACCGTGTAGCTTCGGCTATAAAATTTTGTTCCAACCGATGGGGTGATACCCATGAGCATTTTGAGCATTACCCCAAATGAAATTTCTTTGTAATCGTTCAATCTCAGTACATATAGATTGTGGAAGCTATCTCAGTACATATAGATTGTGGAAGCTTAGTCACTTGAATTGGGTACACCGGTATAGAACTAATGACTAACTTGGCCAACGTTATTCGACCTCCTAAAGGGAGAGTACTTTCCTTCTAGACAGCCAGTCTATCTCTTACTCGGTTAGTGACATATTGGAATGTATCAGTGGGTTTCCTTCCTCTTATAACTGGAACACCCAAATACTTCCTGATTTCAGTTGATATTCCCATATTGGTGATTTGCTTAATCCTCCTTCTAGTCCCTATCTTCACCCACAGCGAGAAATAAATTGATAGTTTAGCTTTCTTTATGCTTTCTTCAGAAGCTGAGCAAAAGCGATCAAGGCAGACCAACACACATGTGGCTTGTGCCTCCGAGGTGACTCCAAATAGTAAAAGGTCATTGGCAAACATGAGGAGTGAGATTGTAGGTCCATCTTGACTGACTTGGATTGGCTTCTACTTCCCTTCCTGAACCTCATCATTGATTAAATGAGAAAGCTGATCCATACATAAGACGAATAGCAACGGAGAGATAGTGTAAACCCTTGCCTTGATAACCGTGATTATGATTCGATAACGCGCAATTAAAATGGATCAAGGACCGACGAATGATTTAAACTCGTTTCAACTCCCTTCCTTACGGGAGGGTTTTTACAAAAATGTTCAAAACATTTCCCTATCCTGGTTTTAAGTTCAAATAACGAAAATAATCACCTGTGCAGTTATATCACATTTATACATACCAGAGTATATAGCAAAAATCCCAGTAATCCCCGGGTCATATATATATTTGTATATACCAAGGGTTTAAGTTTCCCAGAAAGGAGATCACACCACTATATCCAAAATAATATTTACATACAGTAATCCAAATCCAAAATAGATAACCAACAACCCAATCAAATGTCACTAAGTAATGCTAACCGCTTCGGGTTGTCCGCTTCCCTTTTGAACCATTTGCCCTGTCTGAAATATTAGTCATTGGAAAAAATGAGATTCAAAAGAATCCCAGTAGTAACAAATCACTCATACAATGTATAAACATATAGCATATATGATCATGTTAAGTAGCATCACAATGATATATGGCTAATGCCACATATGACAGCACTCATGGCTATAAACACTATATATCAGCTTTCGTTGTGATCTCAATGTATCTTAAAGTATCACTATGCTTCAGCTTTCGCTGCGATCTCAAAGTATTACAATGTATCACAATGCATGACAAACATACATACAATGTTTCACACACAGTATGAGAAAAAGAGTCACTACCTTGTTCTTTCCTAACATCCTCTGGCACAGTGGGCTCATGCGTACGACAAAGGTCAAATCCTATAAACTAAATCAGGGACAACCAATCAATCTTTTTTCCAAATGCTTAATTCCATAACACTTTAAGTTGGTTAACATTTGAACTTTTTAGGTGGCTATTAGATGCCTAAACATATGCCTAAAGGGTTGGGAGAAACTACCCTTAAGATCCCTTTTTGGAAGGAAAAATACTGATTTTTGGCTGACTCACTCGAGTGAAAATGGCCTCACTTGAATGATGAAGGACTTGCACTCGAGGAAGAGGATTTGCACTCGAGTGATGACCCCAATTTCACTCGAGTCCAAGAAAGTGAAGCACTGAAAGTGTTTGCCCGAGAGCACAACAAACTTAGAAGAGGAAGCTCACTCGAGTACTATCCTTGGCACTCGAGTGAGGACACAGCACTTGCGAGTGTCAAGTCACACTCTTGGATAATAGCTTGCGAGTGTTTGGTCAAGAGCAAACCTTAAAATGAACATACACTTGCACTAGAGTAAACCCATGCTCACTCGAGTGATAGCCCATATCACTCGCAGGTGAGGAAGTGCATTCTTGCTTTCTACATGAAAACTCAAGTGAAATGCAGAAGGAAAAGGATATTATACTGCTACACTCGAGTGAGACCCAACGTCACTCGAGTGAGGCTTATCATAAGCCAAAAATGCAGCAGCTGATAGAATTTTCCAGACTTACCAAAAATAATCCCAATGGTTCCCAAACTCAACTCAAAGATAATTCCCACATACAATTCCATAAGGAACATATTGATAACCTCAAAACACCTAAATTCCCATTCAATCAACACATTTTCAGCTCTAGTTCACAAGGCCTCACAAAACCACAAATTATCAAACTTCCCTATTCAATTCCAAATCAAAACTAATGACATTATAACACATCCCAACACCATTTTCCAAACATTACCATATCTAATTCATCCATTTCCAATTCTCATGAAATTAGGGCAAAATTCCAGAATTTACAAAACTTAACCAAAAATCACAATAAATATACCAAAATGCACCAAATCCTTACCTCTTCAACTTGCCAAGATCAAATCCCTGATTTTGTAACTTCCAACTTTGTTCAAACACCAAAACACCACTTTTCAAAATTCTGAAACCATAGGAGTGAAGCTCTTGACACTATGAACAAGATTAATAAAGGACATTTGAACATTTAGGGTCAAATACTCACCTAGAACTCAAGCTTCTTCTTTCTCTTTCCTTCCCTTCTTTGGACGACAATGGAGGTTGTGGTGAGAGAAAATGAGATGGTGAGGATAATGATGAAGAAGGTCAGATTTTTGGGGTTTGGGGAGGCCCTTGGCAAACTTTTGGAGAGAGAAGAGAGAGGGAAAATGTGTTGAAAAATTGACCAATCCATTGGTCTATATGGTGACAAGTGTCAAGCTCTTATTCTCTCTACTTTAATCCCACATAAGCTCACATACATGGGATTCCACCTCTTGCTCATCAAATCCTAGCCATTGATTTTCATTACCTATGAGTTTCTTCTTAGGTAACTGACCAATTGGCCAGTAACTTTCCAATTTTACTATTTTACCCCTGATTATCACAATGCTCACCCAAACCATCACCAACCACCTTTATATCATTCATAACACCCAAATATGTGTCCCACCCTACCTTAGGGTTCATTACAAGTATTACCACACGATTACACTCAAATACATGGGTTTAAGCACCAATCAGAACACATTTGGATCAAAATTCACGTCTTATTCTTCAAAAGTGTTTAGTTAGCATTAATTACATCACTTTTGAAGTAATTAGCCCTAAATTGCAATTTAGTATATTACATATAGGATCCCCTTGATGGAGTCCTCTTTTGGGGTGAAAAAATTCTGTTTTATCCGTATTCCATAGAACATTATAAGAAACTGATGTAATGCAATGCATAATTAAATTAACTAACTTATCTTCAAAACCTACATCTATAACACCTTCATTTTACAACATGTTTAGCAGGCTTAAACTAAAAACGACTCCAAACCGAAGACCTGAAGTCAGTTATAAACAATTAAGATTTCCATCTTCAATGCATGGGTTAAACCCGCATTTGGATGGGGTTTTCAAAAATTTTTTGAAATAGTTTCATATTAGCCTCAAACTGGTTTGTAGTATGATTTCAACCCATTCATTTTCATTTCATTCCTTAATATCAGAGTGTTACTTAAAGTGTTCTCTGCTGAAACTTAATTTAAGTTCGTTTACTAATGGGCCCTAGGTGAATGAACGTCCACTACTGGTTTGGTTGTCACTATGCATCACCCATATGTGGGGTTACAGTCAAAATATCATTACTAATGGGCCCATATGGATGAGTTATTACTTATCCAAATTCTTTGATTACTTAAGAGACTTAGTTGATTATCATTTGGGTTAGTGCTTAGGCCCAATTAAGTAGTTAATGTGGTTACACTAGGTCCAAGTACTAATCTTCACCCTTAAAGTTCACACTTACAACTTTTGGCCTAAAGCCTATTAAATTTGCATGGACTAAAAGCGGGTAGAATTTTTCACTTAACTTTAAAAAATCATAACTAACTCTATAAAACTCCAATTAGGGTGGTTAAAAGCCCTATTTGGCCCTTATTAAGTCCATTTTAAAGAAAAAATGATTGCTCCTGCATTTCACATACACAAAATCCCAGATTTCACAATTATTCACTTCTGTCACAAGATAGCTTTCAAAATCATTACCAAAATTTAAAAATTTGTATCTCCCAATGTATTTGTCCAAATGACACAT
Organism: Inga leiocalycina; assembly: GCA_963242795.1. Classification (NCBI taxonomy): domain Eukaryota; kingdom Viridiplantae; phylum Streptophyta; class Magnoliopsida; order Fabales; family Fabaceae; genus Inga; species Inga leiocalycina. Next base: position 69,308,251 of record OY725325.1, read on the forward strand.
ATCACATATCATTTTAAAGCTTATTATGTCCACTTTAATTCTGAAAAATTTTGTGGCCATTGGATTTCATTTGGCTAGACACAATCACTTCAAAATTAGTTTGCCACAAAACAACTTCAAGATTCAATACCCATTTTTTAAAAATCATAATTAATTCTAGAATACTCCAAATTGACTGATTCTAAGTACATTGTAAACCTATTTTAGTTTACTTTCAAATAAAAATATCATTTTTTGGAAACTACAGCCACACAATTTCCAGAAATTCATCAAACCTTAACTGTTCCAGACTTGGTTTCAGAAACAAAGTCAAACTTTGAAAAATCATAACTTTAAATCCACTGGTCTACAAATTACATTATACCTATCAAAATAAATATCAAGATGTATACTTTCATTCTGAAAAGTTTTATAGCATTTGGACCAAGTTTGGCCACTCAAAAAAGTGACAAAACATTACTGCCTCCAGAAAACGAATTTTGGCAACACTACTCTTAAGTTTCAAATTTGTGATTTATCATTTCTAAACCTTGTTTAACACCATTTACAAGACCTAACTACGATGAACTCTAAGAATAACCATATAACTAAAAATTAGGGCAAAAATACCCATTCCATGAAGCTCAACCAAATTACACAATACTTAGTTCAAATGGAAGCTCTTACTCACCTCTTGCTTCTTCTAGGCTTTATTCTTTGATTCAACCACGTTGGGTCTTGGTAAATGCCTCCAAAACACCTCTTCTTATAAAACTAAAACTATAGAAATGAAGCTTACATCAAGAGGAACAATGTTTATGAAGACATTTTTGGCTAGAAAAGTGAGTAGGAGGGTGAAAATCTAGAGAGAAGTTCTTACCAATGCTATGTTCTTCAAGCTTCTTCTTTCTCTTTCCTCTTCTTGTTTGGCCAAATTTGGGTGTTGGAAATGAGTGAAAAATTTTTATTTATTCACTTATTCTATTTTTCCTTTCTGTGGCCCAAAATTGTGGGTAGTTGGAAAAGTGATGAGGTGTCAAATGATGGTGGCTTCTTGCAAAAAGCAAGTGAGTTAATTAACTAAGGGATGCTTTGGTTAATTAGATGATATTTTCTCTCCCTTCTTGGTCTATCCCAACTGAAATTACCACTCAAAAAGAAGTGGAATTGTTGACCAATTTCCTCTTGATTCTTGCTTTTTGGGTCAAACTTTGCAAATTGGAAAAATTTGAAGACATTTTGACTTTTCTTCTTCTCTCCTTTCTTTTATCCATTAGTTTTCTTAGGGAATTCTCTTGTCTTCTATTTTCTTTCCTCATGATTACTCTTATCTTTTCAAGAACAAATCTTAGGCCTTCATTCATGTTTCCAATTCTAACCTCAAGATCAAATGACAATTGTTTCTTTTGCCTTTGATCATGTCAACATTTATTTAAGATGCCATTAGCTTTTCTTTCATTCTAATTCCTTCTCATTTTCTTCTTCTTTTTGGATCCAAGTTAGGCTTTATATCATTTTTACCTTTAGATAAAGGAATTGGGTATTTAGCTATTTGGAACCAAATCTCATACTTTATTTTTCCAAATTGGACCCTAAAAGACATTCTGTCTCTTAGACATTCTTGGGACTTTTGCAAACTAGGGCTTAGCAGTCGGTTTGAGTTAGGCTTAATCTCAAGCTTCTAGTCTCAAAATTTAGGATATTACAACATCAATCAACACTTGTCTTTTAAAATCCCACCGGATTTTGTCATAGGCTTTGTCTAAATCTATCTTTAAAGCCATGAGACCTTTACTACTTCTTGATTTCTTCATAATATGCATTACCTCCTGCCCCACCATAATATTGTCTTGAATACACTACTACAAAAAGGGGCTTTAACCTCCCAAATTTGGCACTTTTAACGTCCCAAAACGGGGGGACGTAGATGCTAGGGGCGTAGTAAGTTGAAACAAAAGACGTCCCAAATGATAGGGACGCCTAAAGTCTGACTTTAGGCGTCCCAAATTAAGAATTGGGACGCCTAAAGTCCCACCCTGGGGGACTTTAGGCCTCCCAAATTTTAATTTGGGACGCCTAAAGTCCCACCCTGGGGGACTTTAGGCCTCCCAAATTTTAATTTGGGACGCCTAAAGTCCCACCCTGGGGGACTTTAGGCCTCCCAAATTTTAATTTGGGAGGCCTAAAGTCCCACGCTGGGTTACTTTAGGCCTCCCAAATTTTAATTTGGGACGCCTAAAGTCCCACCTGGGGGACTTTAGACCTCCCAAATGTTAATTTGGGACGTCTAAAAGTTTGGTTTTTTTTTATACCATAATTTACATTCTGTATTACCCAACGAATTGAAACTGCAGAGACAGAATAAAAGATGGATTCATAAACCACACTGTCCGTTACAAACTGGTAAGGACATCCAGCACTACAATCTTTACTATATATACATACAATAACCTTTCATGCAACCTACTACTATATATATCAACAAAAAACAACCAGAAAGTGTCAAAACGCTGTCATCACACAAGTACAAACTGATATAAAATAACAAGTTTACTGCTCTATATGTTGAAGAAGATGTCCAGCCAAAAGATCTCTGATCAAATCAAGGTCTTCACGTAGGTAGGCATCTTCATTATCAAAAATCTGAAAATTAGAAAGTAATAAGCTTAGATGAAATGAATCTCAAGCAAATGAATTAATTAGCATTTCGATTAGAACACCAAAAATATTATCATTTGAGAATGAAGAAGCGATTACCTTTTCAAAATCGCTAGTAATTCCACTTTGAGTTATGTTATACATATAAAGTATAACATAATATCCGCATTCAGTGTTGCCAGGTTGCCGAGGGCACTTTTAATCAAAGGGATGCAATTGGTTGTTAAAATCAATAAAGATATGTCTAAAAGGACCGTCAATGAAACAATTATGTAGGATCGAATGTACTTACTATGGGATAAAACCACTTTGGCTTTTTAACAACTGCACCCTCGCGTGACCCACCTAGGATTCTATATGTTTGACAAGCACTATCATGAAAAGCAAAATGAACAGAAATTAGAACCATTCCTTTATTTTGTTGTCAATGAAATACAAACAGGATAACTTACGTGTCGAAGACGGATTTTGTATCTCTGTCTGGCTTGTTACTCAAGGGATCAAACCAATAGACTATGTTGCGGCGGGGACATATAACACACAAAGTCCAGTGGTTTCTTTAACAACATGTACACATTAAAATGAAGTTAGATGAGTGAGAAGACAATTATTTAGTAAACTTCTGAAATTGACAAAATGTAAATACGAACCGTTGGACAATGGGTGCTAGATAACAACGAAGTTTGTTTTGTGCCATTTGGTAGCCGACATAGTGAGTCCTATGCGCCACAGTACAAGTATCCCCTGTCGTATTCGCAGGACATAAGAATCCATACCAATTACCTCTTTCCATGTTTGCGCAGAGATCGTGCAAGGTGCTATAATAGAATTAAAATAAGGAATCAATGCTTGAATGTATGAAAACAAAAAACCACTAAATGAATTCTATGGGAAAATTGAAAAAAAAACTTACCGGACTGCAAATTTGACCCAGCCTGCATCTATCTCCTCCAACCTGATAAACTGCATGAGATCTTTATTGTCAATCGTGTAGGGATACTCCACTTGGCCCACAATCCCTGGAGGCATCTTCAAGTCAATCTGTTTAATGCTCTTGTAGATCTGTTGCAGCCGTGCTAAGAAGGGCCATTTGCTCGCAGCTTCGTCATCCTTTTAGAACATCAAAAAACAAATTGTTATTAGGATGCCAACAGATTTTCAATAATAGTAAGGTAATTCCTACCATTGGAGGTGTTGCGTCTGAACCAATAAGATTGCGAGGCCAAAGGATGAAAGATCCTATCGCTTGACCTAACGTGCCAACCTCTGGATCGGGAACAGGGATGGCTGTACCTTCTTCCCCCTTTCTAACACTCGTCACATTCACCCTACGATAATCCTCCGGAATTTGCTGATTATGGTGGGTGGTAGCATATGTGTGAACGAGAGTATCAGCAACAACACGCAGCAGTGGATCATCCAAATAGAGGGTGCAAGGGTCTCCCGACACTGGATTGGGAAAAGGGTCGCCAAGTGGTCCCGACACTGGAGTGGGAGAAGGGTGGCCAAGTGGTTGCTCCAGAGGGTTGTAACTTCCTCTGGTGCTATTGAAGGCCGGGGATTCCTGAGTTCGAGCCTCGTCCCTTGCCCTTTGTGCTTCAAACATCTTTGCCATTTCAAGTTGAAGCTCTGGCAACAGCTCTTGTCGGAGCTTGTCGCGAAGGTTGGCCTCGATCTCTCATTCGAGGTCCTCTCGAATCTTGGCCACAACGTCCTTACTAGGTCCAGCTTGTGACGAATAACGTGGCTGTCGTCCAAAATACCTCACGGCACTAACTCCCCGTGTCTCTCCTCGAACACGACCAAGGTCATCTGCCTTCCCAATAGCCGTTGACAAGATGTCCATCCGTCTACTTGGATTGAATGAACCTTGGCTACTCTGCTCGTCCAGGTCATCCTGTAGCATGCAGTTTATCGTAAATGTATCGAAACCACTCGCGGCATGTAAAAAATTAGGTACTTATGGTATAACTACTTACAATCCTCGCTGCAACCTCAGCAACAGTCGGATTTATGTACTTCCCAGCCTTAATCCTCCCTGCTTTCCATTTTTTGTGACGTGGAGGAGGTGCCGGTGGCTGGATAACAACGCTAGGATCAGATTCCGCTGCTTCCTTCATTTTCTGTAACTCTTCTGCCATCATTTGCCGCTCAAGCTTCCGATATCCACCGCGAGACATGAAATGTTGATATTTATTTTCTGCTTGCCTCTGGGCATTTGCTGCACTTAATTTCTATGAATGAAAAACAACAAAAAATGAATCAACGATATAAAGTATATGAAATCAACGATATAAGTAGTTCTATATCATGACAGAAATCTTACCAAAAACTCAGGATCTGCTCGTGATGCCGCAAACAACCTCCAGTCCTCTGCAGATAAATATGTATACTGTGCACATGGATCGTTACCCCTAAGGGCCCCTCGAATGTAATGCTTTGTTAGCTTGTTCTTGAAACCTTTCCATCGTACACGAACCTCATCCATCCAGTGCCTATGCATCTCTGTGGTGTCGGGGACATCGTATGTTTGCTGCAAGGTAAAACATAAGATTATTATATTTGAAACAATAAGAACAAAGCTACAATGCATCAAAACTTACATACCAAAAGTTGCTGCCAAATCATGTCTTTCGTTTTTGGGGGAACCAATCTCCAATTATCGTAGGTAATGCGCACTTTGCTTCGAGCCAAAAGCCCTATGTAGCTAATGAAGTGGTCTTCCTCAGGACCAATTGGATTCAGATTGTCATCGAAGTCTATATGCAGCCTCTCCTGTTGATGTTCATGACGTGCAACCAATGCTCCCATCTTTGTACAGCCTCTAACCCTCCTTCTTGCAGGGGGTTCAACTCTAGGAATTTCGTCATTGCTAGAGCTTTCGTCATCTCCACGCCTCTCGTCATCACTAACGTTGTCCATATTCCTGTTAACACAAAAAGCATCATCAGAAACGTAAGTAAATTGCAATGAAAACACATGTATATAGTAAGCGGGAAGTAAAACAGAAAAAACACAGTTCTCGTTTATAAATTAAGGTCTTACTCTAGATTGTTTCCCATAGTCCTTCACCATGGTCATTTCTTACAGCATATTCGTCATCATCTACCAATTCAACTTCATTTGTTCGAGGTGTAGTTGTTGTGAAAGGTGGTGTGTCATCAAGGTTGAAGGTCGAATCACCATACTTCTGTTTTTTACTTTTAAGGACAATGGACATATTTTTTCTGGCAGGATCGGTGACAAAAAACACTTGTTTCGCGTGGCTTGCTAAAATGAAGGGCTCGTCTCTATAGCCAACTCTTCCAAGATCGACTGAGACAAAACCAAATTGTTTATCTATTACCACGGCATTGTTGCTAACCCACTTACATTTAAATAAAGCAACTTTGAACTTGTTGTACGTCATCTCCCATATTTCTTCTATAACTCCATAATAGGCCATAGACGCTAATATGGGGTTTTTGTCTCTCGAACTGGAAAAGTGCATAGATTCAGCTTCTACCATGACCCCACTATTTTGCATGGTACTTTTGTCATCTTGCTCTTTCGTATAGAAGGAATAGCCATTTATATCATAACCGGTCCAAGTAATGACCTGAAACGAAGGCCCCCAAGCTAGCCACTCGATTGTCTCAGACACACCGATCTCGTGCAAAACCTTTTCCTCGAACCACTGCATGAATGTCTTGTTTTGCTCAATAGCAATCTGCATGTCATTCTTCCTTGGATTCTTGTTCTTCAAAGTGTTTCTGTGTTCATTTATGTAAGGTTGAACTTCTTCCATATTATTCAGGATATACAAGTGGGCTTGCAACACCTCTTCACGAGGAACATTCTTCACTTTCAGTCCTCGTGTTCCCTTGCTTCTCCCTTCTTCATGCCGAGATTGTTCCTTCTTCCCTGACATATACTCTTTGCAAAACTCCATAGCCTCCTCAACTACATATCTTTCTACTATTGAGGCTTCTGGTCGATAAGGATTTTTAGAATACCCTTTTAAGATCTTCATGTATCGCTCGAAAGGGTACATCCACCTCAGGTAAACTGGACCGCATAGCCTTACCTCCCTCACCAAATGAACTACCAAATGCACCATTATATCAAAAAATGAAGGCGGAAAGTGCATCTCTAGTTGTGTCAAAATAATGTAACCCTCATTTTCTAGTTCATCCAACTTTTCAGTGTCAATGACTTTGTTACAGATAGCATTGAAGAAAACGCACAATCTTGTCATTGTGTTTCGTACTTCATCTTTCATTATGCCTCTAATAGCTACTGGTAATAGTTGTTGCATCAACACATGATAATCATGGGACTTCATTCCCACTAACTTCAAATCGTCCATTGAGACACATCTTCTCACATTCGAGGAATACCCTTGCGGCACCTTCATTTCATGCAAACACCCACACAAACTTCTTTTCTCTGCTTTTGATAGTGTATGCGCTGCTGGCTCCATGTATGCCCTCCTACCATCATCTCTTAGTTGTGGATGTAATCGTTCTCTTATTCCCATATCGACAAGGTCTAATCTCGCATTAATCCCATCCTTAGTCTTCCCTGGTATGTGCAAAAGCGTACTGATAAGGCTATCACAAACATTCTTCTCCACATGCATCACATCAATACTGTGTCTCACGTCTAGCGAACGCCAATATGGAAGATCAAAGAAAATGGATCTCTTCTTCCATATGTTCTTCTCACCCGCAACCCTCTGATTCTTACCAAAAGTGACATGGATACGTTCTACTCGACTGTAGACTTCCTCTCCGGTTAGTGACTTTGGAGCCATTCCATGCTCCGGTAAGCCGTTAAACCGCTTTCTTAGCCTACGATACGGGTGGTACCGATGAAGAAACCTCCTGTGGCCAAGGTAGACAGTTTTTCTTCCATGCTTTAGTTGTTGGAAGTGTGTGTCTGCTTCACATATTGGGCATGCTTTGTGACCCTTCACGCTGTACCCTGACAAGTTTCCGTACGCAGGGAAGTCGTTTATCGTTGTGAAAATCATTGCACGTAGCTTAAAAGACTCCTTCTTATAAGCATCAAACACATCTACGCCTTCCTCCCACAACTTCTTCAAGTCCTCAATCAAAGGCGCCAAATAGACATCAATATCGTTCCCTGGCTGTTTTGGTCCAGAAATCATCATAGATAGCATCATATACTTACGTTTCATACATAGCCAAGGAGACAAGTTGTATATTACAAGGAGAACCGGCCACGCACTATGTGTGCTAGTAAGAGTTCTATACGGATTGATGCCGTCTGTACAAAGCCCAAGCCGTAGGTTTCTCGGCTCGCTGCCAAATTGAGGGAAGATTTCATCTATTTTTTTCCATTGTGGAGAGTCAGCTGGGTGCCGAAGATATTTCCCATCAGATATTCTCTCATCAGAGTGCCATCTCAACTTCTTCGCTTTTGTTGCACTCGCAAACAAACGTTTAAAACGTGGTATTATTGGAAGATACCACATAACCTTTAAAGGTTGCCTTTTACTTGTCACATCACCACAACCACCATCTTTTTTCACTTTGTATCGTGCAGTTTTACACTTAGGACACTCACTAAGACCTCCGTACTCAATTCTGTATAGTACGCAGTCATTAGGGCAAGCATGTATCTTCTTATACTCCATACCCATTGTAGACAGGATTTTCTTGGCCTCATACATACGATTTGGAAGTACATTATCTTCCGGAAACATATCACACAATAGTTCAAGCAGCAATGTGAAACTACTATCGGTCCACCCACAAGTTGCCTTTAAGTTAACCAAATGTAATGTTCCTGTCAGCCGCGTGTACTTACTACCACTGTACAATGGTGTCTCTGCATCACTCCGCAGGCTATCATACTCCTGCGACTACGCAAAGGATTCTGCCTCAACATCGTTAATCATTCTCTCCATTCTATCTTCATCTATGACATCCACAGCTCCCTTCTTGTGTGACAGACAATCAGTTATTTCCTCACCATGCCATATCCACCTTGTATATCGCAGATTTATTCCATCACAAAGTAGGTGATCCTTTATGACATCAACATCCCGTCTACTCTCATTCAAACAATTGACACAAGGACAAAAATACTTCCCATTTCTTGCAGGAGCATTCTTTTTAGCGAATTCAATAAATTCGTCCACCCCTTTCTCATATTCCTCACTAGTTCTCAAAGCATTCATCCAACTATGATCCATTTTGTTACCACCTAAGGCATTACCAATAACATTCACACGTTTAGTACAATTCTCAAGGACATATGATGGGATTGCCTAATTAAGTTATCAACCCAATTTAGGATTTTAAAATATGGGCTTAATAACTTTATTGCCCCCTCCTAGCCTCATCTCTCCTATTAAAAGGGTTTCAGTGCTATGTAACTTATTTTTTTAATAAGTATATGTATATAAAATTAATGTATAATAAAATAAATACAATAAGATTAAATTAAAGAATTTTTTTGAGGTTTGGAAGAATTAAAAACAAAACGAGTTTCATATTAACAAAACAATTTTAAGTTGAGTTCTTCCAAAAATAAAATTGTTTTATTGAAAATATTTAGATAAAAATCATTTAATGAATATTGGGGTTATCGTTTTCTTTTTAAGTTTTGCCTTGAATTATTCTTCATAATTCAAGAATTTGGAATTAACAAAACAATTGTGTGTAATTAATACAAGAATTTCTTTAATTTAAATAAATCATATTTTATTTTATTATATATACTAATTAATGGTGCAGGATTTTAATACAACTATGAATTGTATTGGTTTCATGTGGCATACACTAATCAATGATTGAAAGAAACTTTTATGAGCCACTTTCATTATGTTACACTTGAACAAATAAATAAATAAAAGTTCAAAAACTGTCTTAAAATTTAATACTCTACTTCTAATCGTTCTTATAAGTCACTTTTAACATGATCACAATAGTGAAAGAAATCTTTAAATCTCATTAACTCTACCTTTAAATTTAAAACCTTTCTAACTACATCCCTATTTAATATAACATTTTATCTTATAAGAACAAAGTTTACTCAATAATTAACGAGAGGCAAATTGAAACAGGGAGTAACTTTTAAACTTTACTCATATTTAACACAATGGAACGGGTGAGAACTAAGAAGACTTGTTTCTATTATACACAAGTAAATTTATATTTAAACAAGAAAATAAACCATTCCCAAATCAATGCAATTTAAACAATATAACCACACCAAACACATCAGGCTAATCTTTGATATCTCAATATAAGCAATATATATATAATAAGCACTATCTCAACCATTCGGAAATATTTTTCAAAAACAAAATAAACCATGTTCTGTTACAAAAAAAAATTGAAGAAAATAAACCAACCTGAGGGCGCCCCCTAGCTACTATGTTTGAGAGGTTGAGAAGATGTTGGAGCTCCACCCACGCACAACAATGGAGGAGAGAGCAAAACCCACTGTGGAGGAGGTGAGGTTGAAGTAGACACGGTTGCAGCCGTTGAAGAAACAAAGAGGAAGAAGAAGGGAGGAGGGAGAGCTTGAACAAGCTAGGCCGATGGTGGAGGAGAGAGCTTGAACAAGGGAGGAGGGAGGAGTTGAAGAAAAGAAAAAAAATAGCAGGGCCGACGGTGTGGGTGGGGAGAGGAGGAAGAAGAGTAAAGTTGGGATGTGAGGTGAGGGTGTGATAAAAGATGAGAAGACCGCATGTCAGACAAGTGTCTGACATGCAGGGACGCCTTTAGGCGTCCCAAATGGAATTTGGGACGCCTAAAGTCCCACTTTAGGCGTCCCAAATGGAATTTGGGACGCCTAAAGTCCCACTTTAGGCGTCCCAAATGTCATTTGGGACGCCTAAAGTGGGACTTTAAGCATCCCAAATTAATTTGGGACGCCTAAACCCAGTTCCTGGCGCTAAAAAAAATTTATAAAATTTATATTTCGCGCCAGGAAGCACTTTAGGCGTCCCAAATTTAAATTTGGGACGCCTAAAGGTTCCCCTACACATAAATAATTACGAAAATGCCACCGCCTCCCTTTTTAACCACCCAATTCTCAATTTGGGACGTCTTTGGGGGTGGTTATATCTCAATTCTGTAGTAGTGATACTCCGGCCCTTAATAAAGCTGGATTGGAATGGAGACACTAAATCATCCATAACAGGCCGCAATCTGTTGACAATAACCTTTGTAATGCATTTATAATGCAATGTACATAAAGAGATAGGTCTAAAATGGCCTACTACTTCTGGATTTTCCTTCTTGGGATGAGAGAAATCAGTGTCCTATTCGATTTAGTTACCATAGATCCTTCCTTAAATGCATTCTGCACAAAACTACATAATGAAGCCCCAACTGTGCGCTAATTAGCTTGATAGAAAATGGGAGAAAAACCATCAATACCAGGGACCTTATAAGAACCCATTGAAAATAGAGCATTCTTTATTTCCAACTCAGAAGGTTGTGAACATCAATTATGCAACCGTCCTTCCTCCAACAACGAATAAGTTGATGCAGTAACTAGCTCCTCAGCATTCTAGATGTCAAGATCATGCAACTTTCTAAGAAAATTAAGAACTGGGAGTTTTAGATCATCCACTCCTTCGACCCAGTTGCCTTCTTTTGGAGACGGGTAAGTAAAGCTTTATAGCCAGTGCTCCTATCCAATAACTTAACTATGACTGCTTTCCGCCATGCCTTGTAAAGATGTTTCCTTATCTTCCCAGAGAAAGTGAAACTTGGAAAATTTACTCCAGGACTCTCAATAGTCTTATATAGAGGATGCTCTCTATCCCTCTCATGAGGAGTTTGAGATGAATCCAACATACTATCATCCGTATACTGGTGGAAAAATGACTTTTTAGACCGGTTAAAAATGACTTTTTAGACCGGTTTTGGATCCAGTCTTGATACAGCCGGTCTAAAAAGTCTGTTACTTTTTAGACCGGTTAAGCAACTGGTCTTAAAAATCACTTTTTTAGACCGGTTGTTAGAATATCAGGTCTAAAAAGTCCATACTTTTTAGACCGATTGTTTAAAAACCGGTCTAAAAATTTTTTTCCAAGACTTTTAAGACCAGTTCTTAGAATAACCGATCTTAAAAGTATTCTTAGAATAACCGGTCTAAGACCGGTTATTCCAAGAACCGGTCTTAAAAGTACTTTTAAGACCGGTTTTTCTAATAACCGGTCTAAAAAGTGATATTTTTTTTAAAAAAATAAATATGGCTTTTTTTTGTAGTGCTCTACCTGTATCACCGTTTTCACTCTAGACTCTGAACAAAGGGCAATGAGAAACAGAACAAAACAAAGAAAAAAAAAGAAAGAATCATCTTTTTATCATATTCACTCAACTTTTCTACCAATCTATATCTCTGAGATAAGAGCAACTTATCTTAGATTTATTCAATGTAATGAGTTTAAAATTTATTAGATGCTCATCACTTATTCAGCTAACTTCACTTGACATCAAGAGTATAACACACATACAGTCATTGAATTCAGTTTATCACACATCAATAAATAATACAACTACTTACCATCTAAATCTTCAGCAGCATCTCCACCCTCATTAGTAAAGTTACGAGTTTCAACCTTCAATCAAAAAACAAGCATCATATTGCCCCCATATAATTATATATTCCAATGGCTTCGGTAGAGATTGTGTGCAAAAATATTCTACATAAATACTGAATGATTTATTGTCTTCTTCTTCTTCTTCTTTTTTAAACCAACAAATGGAGTCTCAGCCCCATCCGAAACTGTAAAAATGAGAATGAACCATGCATATGCACAGTTAGAGATACCTCAAATAATAACATCGGCAACAATAATAAAAATATTTTTTGGTTTAAATTAGATACCAAACAAGTTTTATGTCTTCTCAGCTAAGTTGTCAACTAAATCATAAGCAGGATCTATAATTGCAACTTTCTTCTTCTTCTTAGTATGATCAAATGGGGCAATCTGTCACTCAACAAATAAGGCCTCAGAAGGGAGTGCTTTTTAAACCAACTGAAGTATCAGGTAATTGTGGTAACAGATGAATGGGGTTGCCAGAGAGTAGAAACATGAAATATAACAACTTATAGACCATAACAAAAAAAATTCTTGTATAGCTAATCAAACGAAACACAAAGCAGAACAACGTTGTAAAATCATAAATAATTAAAGAGGGAAAGAAGAATACTAATTTCAGGAACCTCCTCCTTCTTATCATCACTTACAGTATACTAAAACTAAAAAGACGAAAAGATGCTTCCTTCGCAACAACGTAAGGTTGATATTCTCTTCTTCAACCTTTTCTAAAATGTTGAGTCTGCAAATCACATTCATGGTACAAGTCTATGTGACCAAGCAAAGCAAGACCCATACTAGAGATCGAAAAGCAACTACAGTGAAAAGTCGCGACGAAGAAGATAAGAGCAGGCAAGGTTGTGGAGGCAACAAACTCATTTAGTGCGAGGGTGAGAGCACCGCAGCAACAAACATGAGAATGAGATCGAGCGAAGATGACCGAGCTCACAGAGTAATCGCACCAAGAAGAGAGGTTTCAGATTAAGAGAGCGAAAATTAGGCGCGACAAAGAGGAGATTCAAAAATTTATGGTCGATATTTTAGACCGGTTATAAATAAAACCGGTCTTAAAAGGGTGAATTTTTTTTTTAAATTTTCATATTTATAAAAATCTATATATTTTTTTAAAAAAATATCACTTTTTAGACCGGTTATTAGAATAACCGGTCTTAAAAGTACTTTTAAGACCGGTTCTTAGAATAACAGGTCTTATTTAAGACCGGTTATTCTAAGAACCGGTCTTAAAAGTTTTGAAGTGTTTGATATTTAAGACCGGTTATTATAAATAACCAGTCTTAAAAGTTTAAAATTTTTTATTTTTTAAATATTTTGATATTTTAAGACCGGTTTTATTTATAACCGGTCTAAATAATTTTTTTAAGACCGGTTTTTTAAGAACCAGTCTTAGAAGTTCTATATAATTACAAAGCTGCCACCGGTCAAATTTTTTAGACCTTATCCGCTATAACCGATCTAAATATAGCGGTCTAAAAAGGGAATTTTGTACTAGTGCATCTTTGCTTCCTTAATCTTCTGATGACTCTACTTGACAATCTACTCCTTTAAGTTTATCAGCAAAAGATGGGCCTCCTTTAGAAACCTCATAAACTTTAGAACCCAAAGCTGGCCAATAGCCATGAAGAATATTTCCACTTGCTCCCTTGGACCATTTTTAATCTTCTTCGAGCTTTATGCCATTTGATCCTCTTCCTCTTGTGTTAGAGGGATGAAAGAAGACGTATCACCAGAGAGCACCAGAGCCATGCTTTGTTAACTTACAAACAACATCTATAAAACCTATTAAAAGTAACACATTTAGGCTTAGTTCAATACAAAGCACTGAGGTAGGGATTTAATCAAACTATATTGTTTGCTATGGGGGACTAAAGATAACTTGAGATTGGAAGTACCATGACAGTGGGATTGCTACAAACCCGCCTCCCCTCTGGTATTGGTGAAGCAGTGCTGGGATTGGAAAAAATTGGGACAAAATTGTCCCAGTTTATAATAATTTTTTGGACTGAAGTACTATCATCCTATTCATCACATTTTTGTTCGATCTCCCTTACTTCTCCATGCTTGTTTTCTCCCCTCACCTCCGTCATCTCCGATTACCTTCTCCATCTCTAGTCATCTTCTCTTTCTTCTCCATTTCACAAGCATCGTCGTCACCTTCACCCCTAACTCTCATCTCTCCCTCTACATCATCTCACCTTTAACCCCACCTCCCATCTCTCCCTTTGCATCATCACATCTCCTTCCTTCCCTACTAGCGATGTCTTTGCTGGCGGCAACCCCCATCGCTTGTCTTTGCTAGAAAAGTTGAATGAAATTGAAGCCATAGAGGAGGTTGAAGCAAGTGAAACCAATATAGCAGAAATACCTCCTTCCATTGGCGGTTTAGAAAGACACAAGAAATTTCATGGATGTAAATAGTCTCAAAGTCTTGGAGCTTGATTCTTTCGTTGAAGCACATGTTTTGTGGGCATTCAATTCATAAGGGCTTAACATTACCTACTTCAATCTTCAATCTTAAATCACTGAAAGAATTAGATTTAAGTTTCTGCGGTATTGATGATGGATTCATTCCAGTGGGCTTGGGTGGCTTATCATTATTGAAGAAATTAGATCTAAGTGGGAACAAGTTTAATAATCTACATAATGGCTGCATATCTAATCTTTTAAATCAAATTCTTGGGTTGAATTCCTGTTCAAAACTTGGGTCGTTGTCACAACTTTCTCCCAAGTTTAAGAGCAATGGATGTAGGAGAATGTGGGCTATTGAATACAATGGCAAGCAAGCAATTATTACATCTATTTGCTTCAATTGATCCCTGAGGTATATGCAACATGTAACGGTATATCATTCTAGTATATTATATATATATATATATATAAATAGATATATAAGTTAAGGTACAATCAACACCTTGAAATTATTTTTCAGGTGTATCCAATGTTCTAAAGCATTTTGTAGTGTACTCAACACCAAGAAGTATTTTCTTTTAGGTACATCCAGCACCATAAATTATTTTTTGATGCATCTAACATCCTAAAATATTATTTTAGGTATATTCAATACTCTAAATTATCTAAATTTTTAAGTGTAAAATTGCACTGAAAAGTAGTTACACTACAAAAAAACACTGAATTTCCGACGGATTTCGAGTTTCTGACAGATTTCCGACGGAAATTGATTTCCGATGAAATGGATTCTGTCGGTAATAATAGCGTGACAAATAAATTTTCGACAGAATTTCTGATGAAAATTTCAGATGGAATTTATTTCCGTCCCAATTTCTGACAGAATTTAATTCCGTCGGAAATTCCCTCGCAACTTCCCACAGAATTAATTCCGTCGGAAATTCCGTCGCAAACATATTTTTTATTTTTTAAAATTTAAAAAGCCACGTGGCAACTCCAACGACCTACCCTCATTGCCGAAGGTGGCGTGTGGCAGCTCCGGCGGCGTCCACCTTGTCGTCGACCCCCAGATCTGTCACGTGTCGCAACCTCCTTTTGCTACGTGTCACAACCTCCTTTTTCCTGGAAATGCAACTCAACTTGCCCCTCCTTTGGTTTGAACCCACGACCTCATCCGTACACGCACGATGCCTTACCGGATGAGCTCGACTACTTTGGCGTTATATTATTACACTCAATTATATATATATATATATATAATCATATGACTATATTTTTTTTTAGTTTCTGAAATTAAATGTTTATTAAGATTAATTAATAACTAATAAATAATTATTAACTAATATTTTATTTATTAATATTAATTAATAACTAATAAATTTTATTTTTTATATGACTATTTTAACCTTACAAGGACCAAAACCTATTATTGAAAATTAAAATTATTTTATAAATTATAAAATATTAATTAAAAGTAAATTTACAATTAAATTAAAAATATTAATTAGAAATAATAAATTTTATAAAAATAATTTTTTAAAATTAAATTAAATTTTAAAATATTAAATAATTAAATAATAATAATTTTTAAATTTTGCCACGGAATTTCCGACGAAATTGGATTCCGTCGGAAATTCCCTCATGGAAATTGCGAGGGAATTCAATTCTATCGGAAATTCCCTCACAATTTCCGACAGAATTAAATTTCGTGGCAAAAGTTAGAATTTTTGACGAAATATTTTCCATGGCTAATTCCATAGCAAATTTTGCCACGGAAAAAATTCTGTCGGAAAATTCATGTTTTTTTTGTAGTGTTAAGGGTGATAGACACCTCTAAAAAAATATTTCAAGATGCTATATGTACCACAAAATACTTTAGAGCACTGGATGCACTTGAAAAACTACTTTAGGGTGATGGATGCACCTTAACCCTATATGTATATTATTGTTCATTACAATATGTAGTATATTTTGATCCATGGTTATTTTTCGGCTTAGGTGAAAAGGAAGTGCAATGAAACTTTCTTGGTGACAATTCTAAGAAGTGAAATACTGAAATAGCCCTTTAATCGCCTCGGGGTTATCAAGAATAAAACCGAATTAATGCAATATAGTGCACAACTCGGGTCGTTTGACTTGAGGAGCCGATTATGAAACTAATTCCTAATAAACTAAGTGATGATAATGCAAAATTGACAAGGGTGAAACATGATTAATTGATTTTCAAAACTATGAATTGAATGTAATTTAAAATAGATATTTTTGGGATTTTCAAATAAGGAGGAATGAAAATGGGTTTGAAATGCAAGTGATGAAGATGATCTTGAAAATGGTTTTCAATGGTTATCCTTGCTCAATTAAGATATTTAGGGAGTTCATACACTAAGCTTCTAATATTCCAAACCTCATTAAGCAATGAGTCTAGCATCATAAGAGAGGAACTCCTACCCTTGAAATGCTATTAATCCCTCTTAGTGTAATGAGTTTCTCTAAGTTTCCTAAAATACCAAAGCTCAATTACCATTGAGTCTAATGCTTAAACTCATGAACCTATTCATTTAAACATTATCAAAACCCCTTAGAGAGTAACTATGGAATAAGTAATATATTTAGGTTCAACTACAATTCTAATTCAATCAAACTATCCAACAATACCATGTTAAATATATAGAAATCAATAGAATCATAGAGAAACATATATATAACCATATATATTGATGAGTACAAATCCTCATTACAAATCCCAAATCACAAAGACTCAATCCATAAAAATAAACATAATTAAACTCATTCTCAATATATACATGAATTCTTAAACCTAAGAAATCACAAATATAATGAACTATAAGCAATTTAAACTCCCCTTTGAAGCACATGTGAGCTCAAGTCATCCCCAATTAATCTCCAAGAACACAAAATTATCTAGCCACTCATGAAAATAGCTTCAAGGAACATAATCAAAGTCTGATTCAAACACCCAGCCAGAAAATCACAGAGTAAAATAACCAATTAGCACTAAATCAATGAAGGAATTGGGGCTGGATTTTGAACCAAAACAGACACAAACAGAACAGAGAGAACCACGGTTTGAATAAAAGGAGGACAATGTTTGTAGTAATGTCAGAACAGAGGAGACGTCGGTGTGGAAGTATGAAGCATGGAGGTGGACGGTAGTGGTGAGCTGGGATTGAGAAGATGAAGCTCCCCCACCTCTCAGCTGTCTGCCCTCAGCTTTGCTCTGCACTCTCAGCTTTCTCCCTTCTGCTCTATCTCAGCCCGATTCCCCTCAGCTTTGCCTCCCTTCTTTTTTCTTTCTTCACCTACAGCAGCTCCACCCAGCTCTCTTCCCAATTCTGTTTTTCTGTCTCAGTTTTCTCATTCTATTTTTCCACTTCAGCTCCACTCTCTCAACTTGCGGCCTTCGTCTCCC
The DNA here is from genome assembly GCA_963242795.1 of Inga leiocalycina. Taxonomy (NCBI): domain Eukaryota; kingdom Viridiplantae; phylum Streptophyta; class Magnoliopsida; order Fabales; family Fabaceae; genus Inga; species Inga leiocalycina. Next base: position 69,326,313 of record OY725325.1, read on the forward strand.
TCAGCTCTGTTCTCGCCCGCGGCCTGTGGTGGTTGAAGCTCGCTACCCACAAGAGAGGAAGAAGAAGGCGAAAGTCGAACCGAGAGAGAGAATGAAGAAGCTTCCCTTTCATTCTCTCTTGTGCGGCTGTATCTCTTGGAATAAATCTCCCTGTTACTCTCAGCTCTTTCTTTTCTCCTCCTCAACTTGCCCTGCCCAGACCAAGTCGGGTCTCTATTTCAATTAGCATCTACTGACCTAAATGCAGATGCCAAAAACGCTGTCACGTTGAGAGGACTGAACTGACATTTCCAAAATTCATGAGCCTAATCTGTTATTTGTGAAATTCAAGCCCCTAACTGCCATTTTCATATTTAATCCAATTTTCAATTGAAAACAATTTAATCACCATCAATCTCAAGAAATCAATTATTAAGAGTAATTACAATTATTTTGACAATTTTGCCTCTTTTAAGTTATAATTTAATATATTTACACTTAATCTCAATTAAGCACAATTAAAGCATTTTAAACTCTATTACTATGATGAAATCCCCAAATAAAGTGTAAAAAATATAATAAAATTAGGGATTTGTCAAATACCGTCATGGTTTAAGAATCAAAGTGAATTTTGTCATCGTTGTTATAATTATATTGATATTATTGTAGATATCACTCCTTGTGAAGAAGAAATATTAGGAATTGGGTTTTGCTATGTGATGGACGATAAGGATAATTCCACTAGACCCAAAGGCTCCTTAGGTTCGGCTTTGTGGACTATTCCTCTCATCTTTTTACCCGCTGTGTTTGGAGACCCTGAATATGAGAAAGTTATGAAGTGATGTCACCTTCGGATCATATTTTGGAAACCCAGGGGTGGGATACAATTAAGGAATTACCCTAGTTTTTATATTGTATAAGAACAGGTTCAATAAAGATTGGATGTTGTTTCATACGCAAAGGTGATTTTGAAAACAGTGGCAGCTCAATGATTCCAACATTAATTGAACAATACAAGGACCAGATATCAAGTATGTCACTTTCATTATACTTTTCCTTTTTATTTTACTTATATGTGTTTTTATCTAACTGTTATTGTTGAGAGAAAATGGAGGGTTGTTATATTCATAAAGGACAAAAGGAAAGTGCTAAAGGATTTTCTACATTTAGGACAAAAAAATTAAATATTACAACCTTTCATATTTAGAAAGTTGGAAAGATAAAAAAGATTATCATTAATTAATTGTTTTTTAGACAGCATTAGTTAATTGTTTTCTTAACATGTGTGACTTAGGTTTTTTTATGCAAAAAAAGTTTAGGTGAGTTAGGTCTCAGAAGCCCACCAGGTCAGGGCTTGCCTCCGAGCTCATAAAGTGCTTATAAACATACTTACAAATAGTCTAAACCCACTAATATGGTCCTCACATTAGTAGGATTTGAACTCATAACTTTATAATTATAAGTCAAACCTTTTACTGGACCAATCTTTGTTGGCGTGAGAGTAATTTTTTTATAGGAGCTGGAGTCAGAAAAATGGGCCAAACCCATTGGGTCAACTTATTTGATTTGAATGGGTAAGCCCTTACATGCTTGAAAAAATGGGTAGACTTTTTCAGTCAAGGGTTTGCCCATTTAACCTCATTTCATCTGTTTAATCTTTTCTAAATTTGTTATTGAAATTTAATAAAATATAAGGCAAGAAAATTTGGCAAAAAGAAAAAATAGAGGAGAGAACAATTGAAAAAAAAAACAAAATAAAACTCTAATTATGCATGTCAATGCTCACTAACTCCATCTCCATAAGCGAGGCATTCTTCCTTACTCTTAATTTTACTCTCGCAAGGCAACAAGTCGCAGTTCTCACTGTAAGTGTTATTTTGTTCAAACATCTAAATTTTTATTGTGCAAATTTAATAACTACTTTATATTGTAAGTTTGAGACGTCAGTTTATTACTTGTTGCAAATAGTATAGGTAGATGAAGAGAATCTTGATATTTTTACCACGAGTAGTATCCTCAAACTAAAGCACAATCAGATATTGTTGATGTTGATGATGATATACAGTGAAGAGGATGATAACCATTATCGCATGATGTTGAAGTTATTGATGATGCTGATATTTAATATCATTGTTTAGAGAATAAATGTTTGGTTAATTTAACTTTGGAATACGGTTTGGTTTTTAAATTTGAACATTCATTGATACTTTAATTTTCTAATATTCATCATATATGATCTTGAACTAAAATTTTATGAGATTCCTTGTTTCATTATTTTTATATTTATTTGAAAGAAAAAACATTAAAAATATGCAAAAGGGCTTAGGCCCGTGGGCTCACGATGGCAAGGATAAAACTTTGTCAATTGGATGCATTTTAGGGAAAATCACTCCTAGGTCTCAAGGACCAAAGAAAATGACAGCAAATTCCCTTTGAAAGGTCAAACATCAAAAAAGTCCTTAGAGACTTCTCTGTGATTATTTCCCAAAGTTAAATGACAAAGTTGCTCTTAGTTCATCAGCCGTTTTACAGTTGACAACTTCATCAGTCATTTTCATAACATGTTTTTATGCAATGAGTTAATTTCAAGTTTGCCAAGTCCCTATGTTCATAACTGTGATTGCGCGTTATAACAACCACTTGAGTGATTTTTTACATCTTCTTTTTGTTGCCTAAATGAAATGACCTTTTCCAAAACTCTAAATATGACAACTACTATGCTTTGTTTAACAACCAGTTATGCTTGTGTTTACAACATGTTTAGTCTTTTTTATAATATATTTTTTAGGTCACAATGAAACTACCTTTTTAACAACTGTTCACCACTGTAAATTGCTTAGTTTAAAACTCGTTAAGTTTGTTTTCACAATATGTTGAGTCATTTTAACAACTTCTTTCTTATGTCTAAATGAAACTACCTTTTTACACATCTCCAAGTTCAGCACTGAAAATTTCTTAGTTTACGATTGGTTAAGCGTGTTTTTACAACATGTTGAGTCATTTTTACAACTTATTTCTCATGTCTGAATGAAACTACCTTTATTCATATCTCCAAGTTTAACAGTGCAAGTTGCTTAGTTTAGTACTTCTAACGTGTGTTTTTACAACTGCTTTTTCATGCCTGACTAAAACGACAAGTTTCAAAACTCCAGCTTTCACAATTGTAAATTGCTTTTTTAACAATTGGTGATGCTTGTTTTTACAACATCATGAGTCATTTTTAATGATTCATGTTCTAAGTTGTCACTCACCTTCTCTGTTCAGTTTCAACGACTTGGCAGGAGCGACGATGGCGGTTGGGTGTTGGGTGGAGTGATGCATGGTAGGCCTTCAAAGGAGCGACAGAGCCTACGACTTCAGAGGAGCAATGAAGGCTGAGTGTTGGCCAGAACGATGGACTCTAGGTCTTAAGAGGAACGACGTAGGCCGGTATTGTAGAGGATGATGGAGGCTAGGTTACACTACTACAAATAGGATAATTTATGACCCAAATTAACGACCGTTTTCAAATAACAGTAGTAGTAAAACGAAGATGAAGTCTGGGAAATGTTTCAACGACTGTTCTTAAAAAAACAGTCGTTGAAACTTAATATTCAATGACCATTCTTAAGAACGGTCGTTGAAAGTGCCTAAAAAGGCGGGCTTGCTTGCCACTTTCAACGACTGTTCTTAAGAACAGTCGTTGAAAGTGAGCTTGCTGCCTACTTTCAACGACTGTTCTTATAGAACAGTCGTTGACTGTTCTATAAGAACAGTTGTTGAAAGTGCTTTCATTTTCTGCTCTAATTCATTCCAGTGCACGCTTCAGAGAAGTTCACTTTCCCTTTCCCGCCCCCTCCGACCGTGCTTACAGCTAGAGCGCCTCTTAGTCGATCCCTTTGTTTCTATTTGCTGTGTCGCGTATCCCGCTTCTCCTTGGGTCTCTCATATAGCATTCTCCGGCCCCCTAGCTCTCCGCCCCGTGAGCCTCTGTCTCATCCTGCCTCTCCGCCTCAGCTCGCGGCCTTCTCCTCTGTCAGTTCAGACATGCAACACTCCCTTCTTTTTCCTGGTAATTCCCCGAATCTACTCTGTACGTTATTGGGCTGGTCTGTTCTGCCTTTGTGATGGAAATTAAAGTTGAATGCTTGCATATATATTGTTCACAGAGTTGAAATTTAGTGTTAACAAACCAGAGATTCACTTACATTAGAATGATTTGTAGAGGGCGAAACTTAAAGACAATAGCTAGCTGATGGAATTGCAAGTTTAAGAAGCAAAGATTCAGTTTTGATTTCATTTTTGGTGATGTATGTCTATGTGATGGTCGTGGGTCATTCTGAAGACTTAAGTTGAAGGCACATAGGAAGTAATTAAGGCATTTATTCTTAATAACGAGACTTAGAAGATGAGAATATTGTTTATATTTATGTGTGTGTGTATTCTAATGATGCATTGATTAGCCTCTTGCTCGCATTCTATGTGTAAAAGATTGAAGAATAATTTGTCTTCATTGACTAAGTGAATTATACTCTGAATAATTTATGGAAATTTGGTTGAGGTTCTAATGCTTTATGAAGTTGTGGTTATTCTTAATTAGAGGAATTTTAATAAATGATATTATGAACTTGATAAGGTTATGAAGAGGAATAACAATGATTCTGTTATATGGACTTTAGGAACTTAAAGAATGAATTTAATTCAGGAGCTGATATATGCAAGTAAGTTTTAATACATTTGGGAACTTTGTAGGTGAGTGAATAGCATCCCATTATAATCTTTATAAATAATGTTTTAGAAGTTATATTTGTATATTAATTACCATATTTTAAGTATGGTTTTATCAAGAAAAGTTTATTAGGCTTATTTAGTTTCTTATATGAATTAGACCTTCCTAACCTTGCAACTATATATATGTGTGTGTGTAATGTATGAACTAACCTATTATCTTTCACCCATACTGCTTTTCCTTCATTCCTGTCTCTCTACTTTTGAATTCCCTTTTGGCGTTTCACCATAACTCTCCCTTCTACCAACTCACGTTTATTATAAGTAAGTATAACATGCCATTAAGGGTATGTAGTATGTGTGTATGTGTATAAAATACTTACTTGAACTTTTAAATCATCAAGGGTATGTGTGTATGTGTATAAAATACTTACTTGAACTAATTTTATGAATTGATCTTGGTATATTGATAACAATTCGGTCCCAAAAGTGTTAAAATATTAGCAACGTCAGGCATACTCTAACTCAGCCATAAGCTATAATTTTTCCTTTTAAATTTTCTGAACAAGAATGTGTGTTTTGTTGTGATCACATAGAAATTAAAGTGGTATTCTCTTAGTGATGCGAGATGTGTGAATTAATAAGTGTTATTTGTAGGTAAACGAGTGAATTAAAAAGTGCAAGATTAGTGGCGTACATTTTCTAATTTGCAGACAATCAACAAGGTCAATTCAACAATGCCTTTGAGTTCATAAAACATGTAGTAGTTTTGGGTAATATTATAATGTTTTGGTTAATAACTCTCATAAACCTGCAGGTATCACTACTGCCATCGTTCTCCCTTGGGTTGTCGGCCTACTAATCCTTGCCTCAGTAGAATCTTCTTCCAAATCCTCAATCACAAACATAGCGTCCTTGGAAGCTAAAGATTAGCTGGTAAGTTATGTTATTGCTTGTTGATGAAAGTGTTTGAAACCTGAGGATATCATGGTGCTACTATTTGTTGTAAGCGTGATAAATTTGAATTACTAAACTTTGAAAATGGTAGTTGAACTGTTAGTTTTTACAGTGTGTCATGAGTGTTTCATATAGCTGTTCTAAACTTGAGCTAGTGTCTGTGAAAATGGATTAGGTGGTAATAAAATGGATCACCGTTGGATGAATGCTTTGAGAATTAGTGAAGAATATGAGAATGGGGTGGAAAAGTTTATTGAATTTGCTAAAATGAATGCGCCTAGTAAAAATGGGAAGTATTTTTTGTTAGATCAAACGTTTCACCCAAGAGGGGGGGTGAATTGGGTGATACTGAAATTTCTTTCGAAAATATAAAACTCTGACAAAATAATTAAAACAGTAATGAGTAAGGAGAAATATCACCGAAGTGTACACCGGGAGTTATACTGGTTCGGTCACAACCACTTTGACCTACGTCCAGTCCTCAGAGCTTCTCTGAGAGTTTCACTATAGCTTCCAAGATTCAGTGGGTTCTTGGCACCTCAGTACAAGCAAGTTCCTTACACCTGGACACTCGCTCCCCCTTACAGGTTGTAATCCAATCCCAACTCAAGGTTCCACAACCTTAAGTTATCTCAATAACAAATATTGAGATTGAATGAAATATCTCTCTTACAGAGTAAATGATAATCACTGAAGCACAGAAATACAATTTCAACGTGAAAACAGAGCAATGAACTTAATGATACGTTCGTATGTGAGTTCTTGTGTTTTCTTGTATCTTTCTCCGTTCAGATGTTCCCATATATATAGTAACATTGGTAATGATTGCTGGATCATATTTCTTCATGTCCGTTGGAGCGTGCGCAGCAATAATTGACTTTTCTAGCTTTTTGAAAAACATGCGTTGCGGTAGGTGATGGTCTGTGACATTTGAGAATTCCTTTTGACTTTCCTTATTTGGCAAGATCTCTTCACTGTTTTCCTGTTGAAAAACTTTGTGCACTAATATAATAAAAGGTTAATCAAATAAGAAACAGAATAATGACCGTTGGAATGATTTCAAACTTTCTGGATTAGCTTACTCGAGTAGCTCCTCGAGTAACCCTTGAAGTTTACTCGAGTAGCTCCTCGAGTAACGTCGTGAAATCATTGTTCATTTGAAAGTCAATGAAGAAAAACAAGATTACTCGGGTAGTGCATGGAGTAAACCAAATTTTAAACCTTTGGGAATAGTTATTTACTCGGGTAGCTCCTCCAGTAATGCTTCTGCAACTTCATAGATTACTGGGATAACACCTCGAGTAACTCTTCAGGAAACTTTTGATTACTCGATGCTCTACTCCAGTAATGTTGGCAGGATTTCAAGGCCGAGAGCAATTACCTCATTACTCGAGTAGGGACTTGAGTAATGCAAACATTTTTTGCATAGGTTACTCGGGTAGCTCCTCGAGTAACCGAGACTTCTGAACTTGATTTACTCTGGTAATGACTTGAAGTTTTCTTTGAAAACATTTGCATATACTGGGGTACAAACTCGAGGAATCCACTTAAAATAAACCATAACATCTTGAGGAAAATGAAACAAAGAGAATTCATGTTAATCGGGTACTAACCTCAAGTTTTCATTCACCTTAGTCTGTTACTCGAGTAGCTCCTCGAGTAACATTGGCAGTGGTACAAAGTGCCGAGAGCTTGACATTTTCAAATACACGGTTACTCGAGTATTTCTGACCTAGTTACTCGAGTAACATTAGCAGTGGTACAAAATGCCGAGAGGTCCAATTTTTAGGAAACAAAGGTACTCGAGTAGCTCCTCGAGTATCATGGGGAAAACTTGAAGGCAACTGCAAGTTTTCATATGGTTTCTCGAGTAGGTCCTCGAGTAACATTGGCAGGCCGAGAGCAACCTTAAAATTTTACCTGGTTACTCGAGTAGCTCCTCGAGTAATGGTGTCAGGTAACTGGAAGTTTTGCTTGGTTACTTCAAGTTTTGGCTCATTACTCGAGTAGCGCCTCGAGTAATGCCTTAGAAAATGCACTTCTGATCAAGTTCCTCAGCATTTTCTCTTGGCCAATCTTCACTACTTCCATGCTTATCTCCAGTAAAGCTTATTCCTGTCATTACTTAGTTCAAGCTTGATTATTAAACATTTCCTTCTCAAACCATTCTTTTGTTATCATCAAAACATGAGGTCTAACATTCTCCCCCTTTTTGATGATGACAAAAACTTGGTGATTTTGAACATGGTTTTTCAAATTGGATTCTTAATTAATTATTTCTTATTAAGTTGATTATACCTTGCATTCATAACAACTTCATTAGTCCAAACATGTATCATAATTCACAAACTTAAATGAAATCAAATGAAGTCATAATTTAAACACACTTGCATTAAAATTTAAGAAATTCAAATTACAAGTTAAGTTCAAGAAAGATTAATAAATAAATGCACCCTAAAGCCCATATACAACCAAATCCCCAAAATAAGCAAGGACAAGTCCACAAAATCACTCTCAAGCTCTTCTCCCCTTTTTTGGCTTCATCATTCAAGTTGAGGGTTAGAAGGCTTCACCATAGAGATAGGTTTTACTGGAAGGACCAACCCACCACCATCTGAACTGGATGAATCAAAGGAGCTAGATGACTTTGGTTCAGGAAGATTTAGAGGTGGAATTTGGATATCATCTCTAGGCAGAAGAGGAGAAGGCTGGAAGACTACCATAGTGGTCTGAGCTTCTGGAGTTGTGTCAAAAGCTGGAGTGAGATGCTCAGAAGATGAAGAAGATACTACCTCTGTTTGGGTAGGAGAGGGAATAGGTTTAGGAGCGGTCTCAGGCTGTGGCTTTTGAGGTGAATCACCAATAATGATATGTGTAGACTCAAGGGTTTCAGGATCATCTACTGTGAATAAGATGTCTTTTCCTTGGGGCTCAAGTGGATCAGAAACCAGAGGGGTAGATGGTTCAGGCTCAGTAGTAGGAATAGGAATGGGAATGTCTGGAGGTGGTGGTACAGATGAGGAGGGACAGGTAGAGGGTCCAGGACCCAGGGAATCCAAACGTGCTAGGATCAATCTCAGGGTCTCTCCCTGAGCACGTTGCTCTGCTAGCAACTCCTCATGTCTCCTATCCATTCTCTCAACCAACTCCTCATGCCTTTTGTCAATTTTCTCAACCAGTTCTCCCATCTTGAAGTTGGTATTGGTAATCAGCTCAGCATTTGTATTGGCTATGTCCACATGGAATTCTCTGAGTATGTTCTCCATGAAGTGCTAGAGAGTGGTATTCAGGAAGGACGGTGAGGATGTGGTAGCAGCTGGAGCTGATGACTGAGTGTCATCCATTCTACTGGTTTCTGCCTCAGTAGCCTTTCTCTTCTTCTTGGACCCAGACTCCAGTGGGCCTTTAAGAGGGATGTCGATGTTCAGTTTACCAATCTGATTTCTCCCCACTGGGGTCACCCTCTCAATTGGCTCCTTACTATCCAAATACCATATTTTGTTCTCTTTCAGTATAAGAGACACAATTTTGGGATATGGCATTGGAGTAGTCCCTTTTCCATCCACCTTATACCTCTTCATCTCTGAGAATATATACTCTCCCAGATCCTTTTCTTCTTTCAAGAGGAGTGAAGCAAACCATCTATAGTTCCTATCCGAGAAGCGGGTATAGTTGTTGGCTTTGTTCACTAGGGACCTAGAGTAGATATACCATAGGACTCTGTGATGATCACACATATCACTCGGTTTAAAATTGAGGGGGCCAACTAACTCTCCAGGCTTAAGGATAGTGAAAATTTGGTTTGGCTCAAGCTCAAAATAGATATCATCCGGGGGATTCTCAACTCCTAACTATAGATTGATCCTAGAGGGAGATATAAGAATTTTTTGTCCTCTCACTGTGGTAGTCATTTCTTCCTCAACTGAGGTTCGGTCAGGCTCATCAGTGATTTCTAGGTTACAGTAAAAATGGGTGATTACCTTTGTGCAAAAAGGCAATCTTACAGACAACCAAGGCATAAATGGATTAAGATAAGGACTAAGGTCAAACTTCACTACCTCTTGTAGAAGCTTCAGATCAACGTAGTGTGTTTTACACACTTTCCTTATGGAGAACTGTGTCAGGTACTTGGGAGACTCCACCAGTTTCCCCACATTGAATCCTTTGGGAGGAGTAGTGATCTCTGCCTCTGGAATCTTGGATTTCTTTGATGATTGACCCTTCTCCAATTGGTCAATGATCCCAGCCATTTCCTTAGCCACATTTTTGTCATATTTTGGCTTCTTGGGAGGTTTTGGAGTAAAAGAGGGTGTGGAAGAGTCTGAGTGAGAAGGTGAGGGAGTTTTGATACCTTTACTTCTTCCAGTAGATGTGCTCTTTTTAGATTGAGCCCTAGTCACAATAGGCTCTTTGATCACCACACCTTTGGTTTTAGGTTGTGGTTGAGGTTTAAGAGGGGTTTTGGCTTTTGGTCTAGGAATTAATTTTCTTCTCTTTGTTGGAATAGAAGAAAGAGGATCAGGGTTTTGTTGAGAATCAGAGGAATCAGTGAAGTTGAGATTCTTGGTTCTAACCATTTTGAATCACAGACAATCAAGGAATCTCAGAAAACAGGGTAACTGTCGCAAGTTTAGGGCAGAGAGATTTTGAACAAAATAGGAAGTTTTTGGGCTTGAAATCAGTTGGGTTTTGACGGAAATGAGGCAAGGAATCGATTGGGAAAAATTTTTGAAAGGGTGTATAGTGATTTACTCGAGGAGATTTTGTGGAAATGACCAAGTTTGCGCAAGATAAAGACCTAAATCCTGACTTTACTCGAGGCCTTACTCGAGTAATGTTCAACCTTACTCGAGGCCTTCCTCAAGTGTTCATGCAGAAAAATTCAAAAATAATTTATTTAAATTGCGTACCTGGCATGAATAATATAGTAATTATCCATGGATGTTCCCTCGATCATTCATAGTCCATTTGGGTCAGATTTGAGTCAATATTCAATATTTTGAGAATCTGAGCTCCGAGATTATTCGATGCCTTCCTCGAGTAATCTTCAAGTTTACTCGAGGCCTGCCTCGAGTAAATAGCTTCTCAATTTCTGACTCTTCATTTCTTTGAGATTTGAACCGTTACATTTGAAAATCAAGTAACTTGATCCGTTACTTCCAGTTTTGGGGGCCATTACTCGAGTACATACTCGAGTAAAGTGCTTCTTTACCTCAAGTTGCTCCTCGGGTATTGCTCCTGCTTAGCCAAAACTTCAAGTTGGTACTCCAGTAAATGTGTCCTCTGATCATCTCTGTTTTTGTTTCCCAAAACAGAGTTTCTAACATTCCTGCAAAACACATTTCTATACACTCCGAAGCTTAAGTTAGTGATCATCAAAACATTATCAAATGACTTCATCTAATATTATGAAATGCTGAAAATACTTATAACTCATTGGGATTTACCATTCCCAATTCTCTTCTAATGAATAGAAATTGATCTTTTGCAAGGGGTTTTGTGAAGATATCAGCTAGTTGAAGATGAGTAGGAATGAATATCACTTTCACATCCTTCTTTTGAACATGATCTCTAATGAAGTGATGTCTGACATCGATATGCTTGGTTCTAGAATGTTGAACTGGATTCTTTACTAAGCTTATCGTACTTGTATTATCACAATAGATTGGTATTTCTTTGAGGTAAATACCAAGATCTTGTAGTTGCTGTTTTAACCATATCACTTGTGCACAACAACTTGAGACTGCAACATATTCGGCTTCCGTTGACAAAGAGACACTGTATTTTGTTTCTTGCTGAACCATGAGACAAGTGATCCTCCAAGAAATTGTCCTTGTCCACTGGTGCTCTTTCTATCTATCTTATATCCTCCATGATCAGAGTCCGAATATGCAACTAGATACTCACTTCTTCCTTTGGGATACCACAGACCCAATTCTGGTGTGTCAGCAAGGTATCTAAAGATTCGTTTGACCATTTCAGCATGTGATTCCTTTGGTGCCGATTGATATCTTGCACATATGCCAACACTAAATTGGATGCCTGGTCTACTTGCCGTGAGATAGAGTAATGATCCAATCATTCCTCTATATTTTGTGATATTGTAGTCTTTCCCTTTGACATCAGCATCAAGTAACGTTGTTGAGCTCATAGGCGTGTCAGAGCCATTAGCTTCATCCATTCCATACTTCTTCAATAGCTCTTTTAAATACTTTGTTTGAGATATGAAGATTCCATTCTTTCTTTGTTTGATTTGCAAACCAAGAAAGAAGTTCAATTCTCCCATCATTGACATCTCAAACTCCCCCTGCATTATCTCAGAAAATTCCTTACACATAGATTCATTAGTAGCACCGAAAATAATATCATCAACATATATTTGAACAATTAAAATATCATCACATTTTCGATTTATAAATAATGTTGTATCAACTTTTCCCCGTACAAAACCTTGATCAATGAGAAACTTACTAAGCCTTTCATACCAGGCTCTAGGAGCTTGTTTTAAACCATACAAAGCCTTTTTAAGTTTGAAAACATGGTCTGGTTTAGTGACATCCTCAAATCCTGGAGGTTGTTCTACATACACTTCTTCCATGATGTAACCATTTAGAAAGGCACTCTTAACATCCATTTGATAGAGTTTGAATCCTTTGATGCATGCAAAGGCTAAGAGTACACGTATAGCTTCCAATCTAGCCACTGGAGCATACGTTTCCTCATAATCAATTCCTTCTTCCTGATTATAGCCTTTGGCCACCAATCTTGCCTTGTTTCTGACAATAATTGCAGATTCATCAAGTTTGTTTTTGAATACCCATTTAGTACCAATGATCGTATGATCTTTGGGTCGGGGCACCAAGTCCCAAACTTGATTTCTTTCAAATTGATTTAATTCTTCTTGCATTGCTATGACCCAATCATTGTCTGATAGGGCTTCGTCAATGTTAGAAGGTTCAATCTCAGAAATGAATGCAGAAAAACTTACTTCATTGAAAACTCTATTTCTGGTTTTGATCCCTTCATTCACATCTCCTATGACTTGATCTAAGGGATGACTTCTATTGTATTTCCAGGCTTTAGGTTGACCTAGGGATTGCTCTTCATCCTTAGTTTCATCAACCTCTGGAATAAGAGACTTAGAGATAGATTGACCATTTTCTTGATTTAAAACAACTTCCTGTTCTTCATCAATGGTTTTGTCAGAGGATTCAAATTCATCAAATACAACATGAATTGATTCTTCAACAACACAAGTTCTTTTATTGAAAATTCTATATGCTTTACTTCGATTAGAATATCCTAAGAAAATTCCTTCATCAGTTTTAGAATCAAACTTTTCCTAGGTTATCTTTACCATTATTATGAATGAAACACTTACAACCGAAGATGTGTAGATGAGCTATGTTTGGCTTCCTTCCTTTGTATAGCTCGTATGGTGTCTTTCCAAGTTTCGTTCTGATATAGGCTCTATTTGAAATATAGCATGCTGTACTCATAGCATCAGCCCAGAAGACTTGAGACATGTTCTTTTCATTTAACATTGTTCTAGCCATTTCAGTAAGCACTCTATTCTTGCGTTCCACAACTCCATTTTGTTGGGGCGTCCTTGGAGCAGAAAAATTGTGATCAATGCCATTAGTATCACAATATTCTTCAAAGGCTTGATTTTCAAATTCTCCACCATGATCGGTCCTAATACCTGCAATTGACATACCGTTCTCATTTTGCACTTTCTTGGCAAAAACAATAAATTCTTCAAAGGTTTCATCCTTTGACGATAGAAAGATAACCCATGTAAATCTAGAGAAATCATCAACAATAACCAATGAATATAAGTTACCACCAAGACATTTTACTCTTGCTGGACCAACTAAATCCATATGTAATAATTGAAGTGGTCTATTTGTTGAAATCTCATTTTTCAATTTGAAAGATGATTTAGTTTGTTTACCCTTTTGACATGCGTCACAAATCAAATCGTTTTTGAAATTTACTTTAGGTAATCCAAGCACTAAATCCTTTTTGAGTAGTTTACCTAGTTGATGCATATTGACATGAGCCAATCTCTTATGCCATAGCCAACTTTCATCGGTATTACTCAGAAAACAATTTTCAGATTCATTTTTACTAATATCCAGAGTATAGCAGTTACCTTCCCTTTTTGCTCTGAGCTTAGCCTTGATATTTTTCTTATCAAGTAGTAAGTCATTCTTGTTGACAATCAGACATTCCTCTGAATCAAATATTATCCAGTTGTCTTTATCTGCACTTTGACTTACACTTAGCAAATTATGACACAAGCCTTCAACGTAGTATACATCTTTGACTTGTATTCCTTTGTCATTTTTGATTTCACCAATTCCTGCTATCTTTCCGGATTGATTTCCTTCAAATTTTACCTTTCCACCTTCTTTAGGTTGTAATGTGGTAAAACTTTCGAAATCCCCGGTCATATGTCTAGAGCATCCACTATCTATGTACCACTTGCTATTTTTGGATGCTTTAAGACATACCTGCAATCAATTTACTAAGTCTTAGGTACCCACATCTTTTTGGGTCCTTTTGGGTTAGTACAAATGATTTTCTGAATATATGAACCTTTAGGTACCCATTTGTAGGTTCCTATGGTTCCTTTCTTCTTATGAATGCATGAAGATGTATGATGTCCTTTTCTATTACAGTAATTACAAAATGCAAAAGGATTTGATGTATGCACAGAATGTTGAAAATAATTCAAATATGTCTTACCTCCTGCTTTCTTTCTTCCTTTTCTTTTATCTAATTTTGGATCATAACCAATTCCAGATCGATCATTTACAAATCGTTGGGCTTTTAAAATGACATTTAGCATCTCACTTCCTTGTGTAAATTTTTCAAGAGTTTTTGTGAGATCAATGTTTTTCTTTTTCAAAGATAGACAATTTTCACAATCCTTTCCCTTAAGTTCAGTTTCAAGAACTTTGTTTTTCTTTTTAATAACAATCAGTTCTTTAACAATTTTGATGAACTCAGAATGTAAAGCATTATACTCAGAAAGTAATCATCATAGGTAGGTTCAGAATCATTTACCTCTTCTTCTGTTTCTTCTTGAGCAACAAGACATATATTAGCTACTTCTTCTTCTTTATCACTTTCTTCGTCAGAAGAACTATCTCCCCATATAGCAGATACGAAGGCCTTCTTTTTGTTAAAAAATTTGCCTTTTCTCTTTTCTTTGCTCTTTTGATTGAGTTCTGGACATTCTGATTTAATATGTCCTGGTTTTCCACATTCGTAACAAATAATATGGTCTTTGCTGCTAGTTCCTCCTTTTTGAAAGTGTTTGAAGCCTTGACCTTTCTTGTAGAACTTTCTGAATCGTTTTATGATTAAGCCCATTTCATCATCATCAAACTCCTCATCTTCATCTTGATTTTCTTCTTTCGCTTTTAGTGCTAGACCTTTCTTTCTTTTGTCACCGATGTCGTCTAGTTCCCATTTGAACTTTAATTTGCTTTCATATTCAGAAAGGCTTCCAAATAGAGAAGCAACTGATCTCATTGATTCTCCTTTTGCCTCTTCTATCGCAGTGACTTTGGCCTCCCACTCTTTAGAAAGAATATTCAAGATCTTTCGTACTTGGGTATTTTGATCATAGACTTTACCAAGTGCTGCAAGTTGATTAACAAGATGAGTATATCTAAGTTCGAATTCAGAAATTGACTCACCTGATTTCATGCGAAGTAGATCAAATTCAGTGATCAAGATTCTCCTTTATTCCCGAAGTTCCTTTATGAGCTATTTCCAGAGCTTCCCACATTTCCTTTGCTGTTGGAAGTGTGCAAATTCTGAAGTATTCATTTTGACTTAAAGAACTCTGTAACATCAGAATTGCTTTGCTATTGAGAGTGATGAGTTTCTTGTCATTCTCATCGTATTCCGATGGCGTCTTTGGAATTTTCTGAGAATCTACAACCTTTGTAGGTTGATAATTTCCACTCTCAATTACATCCCATAGTCCATATTCAGTAGCCATCACGAACACTCTGAATTTAGCTTTCCAGAAAGAAAAGTGTTCTCCATTGAAACCAGGGGGTCTAGTGATGGATGCTCCATCGGGAAGAATTCCTTCACCCATGCTTGCCATTGGATTCTTCTTAGGCTGTTAAACCTTAACAAGAAGACCTACGCTCTGATACCAAATGTTAGATCAAACGTTTCACCCAAGAGGGGGGGTGAATTGGGTGATACTGAAATTTCTTTCGAAAATATAAAACTCTGACAAAATAATTAAAACAGTAATGAGTAAGGAGAAATATCACCGAAGTGTACACCGGGAGTTATACTGGTTCGGTCACAACCACTTTGACCTACGTCCAGTCCTCAGAGCTTCTCTGAGAGTTTCACTATAGCTTCCAAGATTCAGTGGGTTCTTGGCACCTCAGTACAAGCAAGTTCCTTACACCTGGACACTCGCTCCCCCTTACAGGTTGTAATCCAATCCCAACTCAAGGTTCCACAACCTTAAGTTATCTCAATAACAAATATTGAGATTGAATGAAATATCTCTCTTACAGAGTAAATGATAATCACTGAAGCACAGAAATACAATTTCAACGTGAAAACAGAGCAATGAACTTAATGATACGTTCGTATGTGAGTTCTTGTGTTTTCTTGTATCTTTCTCCGTTCAGATGTTCCCATATATATAGTAACATTGGTAATGATTGCTGGATCATATTTCTTCATGTCCGTTGGAGCGTGCGCAGCAATAATTGACTTTTCTAGCTTTTTGAAAAACATGCGTTGCGGTAGGTGATGGTCTGTGACATTTGAGAATTCCTTTTGACTTTCCTTATTTGGCAAGATCTCTTCACTGTTTTCCTGTTGAAAAACTTTGTGCACTAATATAATAAAAGGTTAATCAAATAAGAAACAGAATAATGACCGTTGGAATGATTTCAAACTTTCTGGATTAGCTTACTCGAGTAGCTCCTCGAGTAACCCTTGAAGTTTACTCGAGTAGCTCCTCGAGTAACGTCGTGAAATCATTGTTCATTTGAAAGTCAATGAAGAAAAACAAGATTACTCGGGTAGTGCATGGAGTAAACCAAATTTTAAACCTTTGGGAATAGTTATTTACTCGGGTAGCTCCTCCAGTAATGCTTCTGCAACTTCATAGATTACTGGGATAACACCTCGAGTAACTCTTCAGGAAACTTTTGATTACTCGATGCTCTACTCCAGTAATGTTGGCAGGATTTCAAGGCCGAGAGCAATTACCTCATTACTCGAGTAGGGACTCGAGTAATGCAAACATTTTTTGCATAGGTTACTCGGGTAGCTCCTCGAGTAACCGAGACTTCTGAACTTGATTTACTCTGGTAATGACTTGAAGTTTTCTTTGAAAACATTTGCATATACTGGGGTACAAACTCGAGGAATCCACTTAAAATAAACCATAACATCTTGAGGAAAATGAAACAAAGAGAATTCATGTTAATCGGGTACTAACCTCAAGTTTTCATTCACCTTAGTCTGTTACTCGAGTAGCTCCTCGAGTAACATTGGCAGTGGTACAAAGTGCCGAGAGCTTGACATTTTCAAATACACGGTTACTCGAGTATTTCTGACCTAGTTACTCGAGTAACATTAGCAGTGGTACAAAATGCCGAGAGGTCCAATTTTTAGGAAACAAAGGTACTCGAGTAGCTCCTCGAGTATCATGGGGAAAACTTGAAGGCAACTGCAAGTTTTCATATGGTTACTCGAGTAGGTCCTCGAGTAACATTGGCAGGCCGAGAGCAACCTTAAAATTTTACCTGGTTACTCGAGTAGCTCCTCGAGTAATGGTGTCAGGTAACTGGAAGTTTTGCTTGGTTACTTCAAGTTTTGGCTCATTACTCGAGTAGCGCCTCGAGTAATGCCTTAGAAAATGCACTTCTGATCAAGTTCCTCAGCATTTTCTCTTGGCCAATCTTCACTACTTCCATGCTTATCTCCAGTAAAGCTTATTCCTGTCATTACTTAGTTCAAGCTTGATTATTAAACATTTCCTTCTCAAACCATTCTTTTGTTATCATCAAAACATGAGGTCTAACATTTTTGTCCATGTATCAACTGTTTAAATGAGAGTCTACGGGATATTGATGATATAAGGGATCACTTACTTTGTGATGGAATAAATCTTCGGTACACAAGGTGGATATGGCATGGTGAGGAAGGAACCGCTTGGGCGTCACACGATAAGGAAGTTTTGGAGGTTGGAGATGACAATAGAATGGAGAACATGATTCGCGATGTTGAGGTAGAATATTTTGCACAAACGCCTGTATATGATAGCATACGGAGTGATGCAGAGACACCTTTGTACCCTGGGTGTACAAAGTATACACGCTTGTCAGGCATTTTGCACTTGGTCAACTTAAAGGCAACTTGTGGGTGGACCGACAGTAGTTTCACATTATTACTAGAATTGTTGTGTGATATGTTTCCAGAGGATAATGTACTTCCAAATCGTATGTATGAGGCCAAGAAAATATTATCTACGATGGGTATGGAGTATAAAAGGATACATGCTTGCCCTAATGATTGCATATTGTACAGAAATGAGTATGAAGGCTTAAGTGAGTGTCCGAAATGTAAAACTTCTAGATACAAAGTGAAGAAAGGTAATAGGTGTGGTGATGAGACAAATAAAAAGCAACCTTTAAAGGTTTTGTGGTATCTTCCAATCATATCGCGGTTCAAATGAATGTTTGCTAATGCGAAAGAAGCAAAGAAGTTGAGATGACATTATGATGACAGAGTTTGTGATGGAAAATTCCTTCGGTACCCGGCTGACTCTCCACAATGGAAGAAAGTAGATGAAATGTATCCCGGATTTGGCAGCGAGCCAAGAAACCTTCAGCTAGGGCTTTACATAGACGGGATCAATCCCTATGGTACTTTTAGTAGTACACATAGTGCATGGCCCGTTCTACTGGTAATTTACAACTTACCTCCCTGGTTGTGTATGAAATGCAAGTATATGATGCTTTCTATGATGATTTCGGGACCAAAACAGCCAGGGAATGATATCGAAGTCTACTTGGCACCTTTGATAGAGGACTTAAAGAAGTTGTGGGAGGATGGTGTAGATGTGTTTGATGCATATAAGCAACAGTCGTTTAAGCTACGTGCAATAATTTTCACCACAATTAACGACTTCCCTGCATATGGTAACTTGTCAGGTTATAGTGTCAAGGGTCATAAAGCATGTCCGATATGTGAATCGAGCACACAGTTCCATCAACTCAAGCATGGTAGAAAAATGGTCTACCTTGGTCCTAGACGATTTCTTCCTCGATTCCACCCGTACCGTAGGCTAAAGACGGCTTTTAATGGTTTGCCAGAGAATGAAATGGCTCCGAAGCCATTAACTGGAGATGAGGTTGTTAGATATGAATAGTTTTGATGATGTCAAATATAGATGTTAAATATGAGCAAAAAGTTTGTATGATATAATTATCTTCTACATTGACTGACTACTATATTTTATGTTGCATATTTTGTAGATTAGTCATAAACCCGATTGTGGGTTGATGTTATAATGCCTCATATGTGAAGAATGATCATCAAGAGGAAAAACAAGAAGAAAGAGATTAAAGAAAGAAGAACTTGCAAGATTACATGAGAATATCAAGATTTAAGCTCCTAGAAGTGATACCGGAGGTTTCTATGATCATACGGAAGTTGGAATGGGTCAATACGAAGCTAAAATGATGTATACGGAAGCTATGGTACCTTTGGGGATGATTACCCGAGTAATCACTCGAGTAATATGGCATTGTCTAATTTTGGAGGTGTTTACTCGAGGCCTTACTCGAGTAATCTGCCGGGTTATTTGATGAATTACTCGAGGCGGCACTTGAAGTAAATGGACTCTGTTTTCGCGCGGCAGAACAGAGGTTCGGTATTTTGATGATATCTCTCCAACCACATGTCGGATAGAACTGAAACCAGTGGTACTGGAAACTAGACTTCCAACACGAACTTTTGACACCAAGATCACATTCAAAGGAGGTCAGATGAGAGAGATATAAGCCTCGAAAGTTGACACATGAATCAGCGTCATATTCCAGGACAGTTTTGGTATTTTGGACATAACTCTCAAAATACATATCGGATTGAGACGAAACCGATGCCATATGAAAGAAGACTCAAAGAGCTTTCCATGGATATATAATTTGTCACATTTGAAGCTATATCCTAAGAGCTATGACTTCTGGAAGTTGCTGCTCGTTATTTCAGGATTGTCTAAGAATAGGAGATACTCTTTGGATCATAACTTTCTGTACACTATGAGTTTGGAGTTGATTCTTGTTGCATTGGAACGTAGATAATGAGGGCTTTCCGATGATATATAATTTGCCATGTTTCGAGTCAAAATCAAGAATTCACTTGAAGGCACTACTCGAGTAATTGGTTGAAAACAAAAGACTTTACTCGAGTAGGTACTCGAGTAATCAGAAAGAAAACTTCCAATTGCTCTCGGCCTGCCAACGTTACTCGAGTAAGTACTCGAGTAACCATGTAGATCACTTGCGGTTGCTCTCGGCATTTTCAATCCTGCTAATGTTACTCGAGGAGCTACTCGAGTAACTCACTGTGGTAAGCAAAAACCTGAAGTTCATCAAAGTTTTTCCCGATGATACTCGAGTATGTACTCGAGTAAACTTTAATGAATACTCGAGTAGCTACTCGAGTAAAGCACTGTGCTAGCAAAACTTGAAGAGTTATTTGGACGAAAACTTCAAGTCACTACTGGAGTAAAGCACAAAAACTTCAAGTCACTACTGGAGTAAAGCACGAAAACTTCAAGTCAAACTTCAAGTTACTACCCCAACTTCAAGTTGAACTTCAAGTTACTACCCAAACCTCAAGTCGAACTTCAAGTTACTACCCAAACTTCAAGTTACTACTCAAACCTCAAGTCGAACTTCAAGTTACTACCCGGGTACTCAGAATTATTTAGAAGAGAACTTCAAGTTACTACCCGAGTAAGCTATGCAGAAAATGGAAGGCCACTCGAGTAACCTGTGAAGAAACTTGATGTTTACTCGAGTAAGTACTCGAGTAATGCTTCCCAGGAAAACAGAGCAACGTCCCGAAGATTCTGGAAATCAATGGAATGATCATATAACTTATTCTTATTGCTTTTAATCACTCTAACACTTCATTGTATTAGTGTTTAATGCATTTTTTCCAGTAAAACAATGAAGAGATGATGAGAAGAGATAAAAGTTGAATTTACGGAGCGGAGCGGCCAACGTTCCAACGGTTAGTTTTCAAAATCGAAGAACGGTCAAACAAAGCTGCGTCACTCTAACGGACATGTTGAAATGCCCAAACGGTCATCAAACCTCATCAGCTATAAATAGAAGATCATCCAAAATAGAAGTAAGACCTAGTGTGCATACATCATCGAAATGTCAACATCCTGACACCAACGCTCATCACACATACTCTCTGTTTCTCTAGCTTCTATACTATTTACCTTTGAGAGAGAAGTTATTTGTATTGTACTTCAGTGAGTATTTTATCCACTCTGTGAGAGAGTTTGTAAACCATTTCAATTGTATTTCTGAATTGATCTCAAGGTAGAGGGACCTTGAGTGGGTTGATTTCCTTACGGGCAAGTGTAGTGAGAATCGCCAGTAAGATTTTCTACTCGTAAGACTTACAAGGTGCAAGTAGTAGAGAACGTTGCTGCTCGTAAGACTTACAGTGGTGTAAGCAGAAGAGAACGTTGCTGCTCGTTAGACTTGCATAGGTAAGCAGGAGGGAAAGGTCTTCGGGATTGCTCTGCTCGTAAGACTTGTTATAAGGGGGAGTACTTAGTGAGAACTTTGTAAAGGCTTTTCTTGTGCCTGGATTAAACAAGAAAATAGTGGATTTGAAAATCTCAGGAGGAGCCTGGGGACTGGACGTAGGCCATCACAGATTGGACCGAACCAGGATAAATCACAGTTTGCATACTCTCTTCCTTAAACTCTTATATTTCCAGCATATATTAACTGTTGATTTATGATTCATTACATTCATATTTATTGCTTCATCTAAGATGCAAAAAGATTTTCAAAGTTCTTAAGATTTTTATCTTACACCCAATTCACCCCCCCTCTTGGGTGTCAGCCGGTTCTAACAGAGGTTTATAGTCGGGTGGAAAGAATCAATGTCACTTTTGGTAAAAATCAAAAGACTACAGGTGAGAAGAACATATAGAAGAAGAGGTCAATTTTCTTTGATCTTCCATATTGGTGTAGTCTTGATGTGAGACATAGTATTGATGTGATGCATATGGAAAAAATGTATGTGATGGCCTTGTTGGTACGCTTTTGCACATACCAGGGAAAACAAAAGATAGGATTAGTGCAAAACTAGACTTGGTTGAAATGGGAATAAGAGAACGACTGCATCCACAACCAAGAGATGATGGTAAGAGAGCGTATATGGAGCCAGCAGCGCATACATTGTCAAAAGCCGAGAGAAGAAGTTTGTGTGGGTGTTTGCACGGCATTAAGGTGCCACAAGGGTATTCTTCTAATGTGAGCCGACTTGTGTCAATAGAAGATTTGAAGTTAGTTGGAATGAAGTCTCATGATTGTCATGTCTTGATGCAACAACTATTACCAGTAGCTATTAGAGGCATTATGAAAGATGATGTGCGAAGGACGATAACAAGGTTGTGCAGTTTCTTCAATGCTATTTGTAGCAAAGTTGTTGACATTGCAAGGTTAGATGAATTAGAAAATGAGGGTTATACTATTCTATCCCAACTAGAGATGCATTTTCCTCTCGCATTCTTTGATATAATGGTGCATTTAATAGTTCATCTGGTAAGGGAGGTAAGACGCCCAGTTTATCTAAGGTGGATGTACCCTTTCGAGCGATACATGAAGAACTTAAAAGGGTATTATAAAAATCCTTATCGATCTGAAGCCTCAATTGTGGAAAGATATGTCGTTGAAGAGGCTATGGACTTTTGCAAAGAATATCTATCAAGGTCAAAGGCCCAATCTCGTCATGAAAAGGGTACAAGTAAGGGAACACGAGGGCTCAAAGTGAAGAGTATGCGTCGTGAAGAGGTGTTGCAAGCACACCTGTATATCTTGAATAACACGGAAGAAGTTCAGCCGTACTTAGCTGAACACAGAAAGAGTTTAAAGGAGATCTATCCAAGGAAAAATGACATGCAGATAGCTAATGAGCAAAACAAGACTTTCATAGAGTGGTTCAAGGATAAGGTAGCGCACAAGACCAATGTGTCTGAGACAATCAAATGGTTAGCTTGGGGACCTTTTTTTGAGGTCATAACTTGGAGTGGCTTCGATATAAATGGGTATTCTTTCTATACAAATGGCTAGGATAACAGAAGTACTATGCAAAATAGTGGGGTGATGGTGGTAGCCGAATCAATGCACTTTTCTAGTTCTAAAGACAAAAATCCCATTTTGGCATCCATGGTCTATTATGGAGTTATTAAAGACATATGGGAGATAAGCTACACTAAGTTGAGAGTTCCTTTATTCAAATGCAAGTGGGTTAATAATAATGCTGTTGAAATAGATCAATTTGGATTCACCTCAGTTGATCTTGAAAGAGTCGGTTATAAAGATGAGCCATTCATTCTAGCAAGTCAGGCAAAACAAGTGTTTTATGTCATTGATCTAGCAAATAAAAAATTGTCAATTGTACTCCAAAGTAAAAAACAGAAGGATGGTGATTCGAGTTTGAATCCTGACGACATGCCGCCTTTCACTACAAATCCGCCTATACAGCTAGAGTCTGAAGTGGAATTGGTAGATGATAATGAATATGCAGCTAGAGTTGATCATTGTGAAGGAATTTGGGAAAATACTTAAAGTAAGATTTTAAATTGTTTAAAGTATGCATGTAATTTCGATTTACTTATCATATGTCACATTTATTTCTCAGTAAGATTTTGAATTGTTTAAAGTGTGTATGTAATTTCACTTTACTTATCATGTCACATTTATTTCTTAGCAGGATCATGGCAGGCTCAAATTCGGGCGACTCTGTTGGCTTACCGGTTAAGAAAAAGGTTAGAGGAAGCACGAAGTTGCGATCGTTAGTGGCACGTCATGAGGAACAACAGGCGAGCAGGATTCACATGGAATTTGATGCTAATTTGAAGCCACTCAAGCCAGACGGAGACACGTTCATTAGCTACCTTGGCTTTTTGGGTCGGAGCAAAGTTAGCGTTCTAATTCCTAACTGGCGGGAAGTTTTAAAGGACACGAAGCGTATGATTTGGGAACAAATTTGGGTATGTAAAGTTGTATTTGTATGTATATTTTTATTTCTATTTGTTCATATATAACGACTATTATATATTTTGTTTTGTAGCAAACCTACGATGTTCCCAATACGAAGGACATGTACAAGCATTGGATGGGGGAAGTTCGTGAGCGGTGGAAAGATTTCAAGTCCACGCTCATAACCAAGTACGTTCGAGGGCCAAGGAGTCATGAGGATCCTTGTAAAGAGTATCCGTTTCTTTCTCCAAATGACTGGAGGTTGTTTGTCGCATCGCGGCAGGATCCCAATTTCCTGGTACATTGTGTTCATCTTAGTCTTAAACATTTTAGTTGAACTTACTTGACAACGCTAACTCAATTATCATTATTCTTTGTTTATAAAGAAATTGAGTCAAGCAGATAAAGAGAGGCGAGCGAAAAACAATTACCCTCATTACATGTCACGTGGGGGTTATCGGAAGCTCGAAAAGAAGATGATGCAGGCTGAATTGCAAAAATTGGAGGAAGCAGCCCAAGCAGATCCTAGTATAGTCGTGCAGGCGCCATCTCCTCCCCCGCGTCACAAAAAATGGAAAGCAGGGAGGATAAAGGGAGATAAATATATAAATCCAGTCGTTGCTGATATCGCTAAAAGGATTGTGAGTATTTAATAACAAGTATATTTAAATATGTTTCATTTTTCTAACGTTGGTGGCATGTAATTACTTTCTATTTATCCATTGTATGCCACAGGATGAACTTGAAGAGCAGAGCAGCCAAGGATCCTTCACTCAAACTGGAAGGATGGACATCTTAGCCACGACGCTTGGTAATCTAGATCACCCTGGTCAAGTTAGAGGGGAGTCAAGGGGAGTTGGTCTCTCTAAATACTTTGGGCGAGGTTCACAAGCTTATGGACGAGGTGAAATGAGTCAGGAGTTTGTGGCCAGGGTTTGAGAGGAAATCCGAGCAGAGCTACGTCACTCACTTCGAGCCGAGCTTAAAGAAGAGTTATTGAGTGAGCTACGTGGTGAGATGAGTACGATGGTGTTGTCTCACATGCAAGGCGGGATGTGTAATGTGGCGTCTAGATCTAAGGTTTGTAACTAATTTCATTTAACATTATATTGAGTTTTTCCTTACATTATTTTAATTAATTCTTTCATTTCTCTTACTCAGGAATCCCTGGTCTTTCCCAGCACCAAAGGCAGTTACAATCCGCCAGAGGTTGGACATGGCGACCCTGGTCCTTCACTAGAGCCTGGAGAACCCTGCACTTTGCATTTGGAAGTCCCGTACCTACGTGTTGTTGCTGATGCTGTTGTATACAGCCATGCCACCACCCACCATAATAACCAAATCTGGGACGATCAACTTAAGGTCAATGTGACAAGTGTTCGACTGGGGGAGGAAGGTGCAGATGTCCCATTCCCTGATGGTGAGGTTGCCAATCTAGGTCACGCAACTGGATCTTTCATCTTGTGGCCTAGACATTTTGTTCAAACTGTGCCAGTCCCTCCAATGGTAGGAAACACCTTACTGTTACTTAATCCTTGACATTCTACTTATAATCTTTTTGTGTGTTACTAGGAACAAGATGATGCGACAAAATTTCCCTTTTTAGTACTACTGCAAAATATTCATCAAGGCATAAATAAGGTCGACTTGCACATGCCTTGTGAGATTGTGGGTCGCAGAATCTCGTATAATTATGGACTTGATAACAAAGATATTAGAGAGTTCCTATCTTTGTAGGAGATTGACATAGGATGGGTCACATTTGCAATCATGTGAGTTTAGTTATAATTTTTAATTGTAATTAATGTACTGATATTTAGGGGTTTTAGGTTTCTACATTTACTGTGTCATTTCTCATTTCATTTATGTGGTAGCTGCTTCCACAAACTGTATGCCGAACGAGGGCTCGGCAGTACATATGGCTTCTTATGTCCTGGCAATATGTCACGGCGTAATAGCCAGAGTTTGGAAGCACGGATGAGCTATGTAGGCTATACAATAGGCCAGACTCAGCTACCTTGTTATCTGGCACCAATTGTTGAAGGGCAAGTAACTTTATTTGCTATATTTATACACGTTCACTTTGCTAAACAGTATCATGTTATCTAACCTCATTTTAATCTATATATGCATGTGATTATAGTTATCATTGGAGTCTCTGTGTTCCTTGTCCCTCGATCAACGTCATCTTTTGGTTTGACTCATTGGGTCGCAAGCCAGACGCAGATATCAGAAAAATTTTTAACACGTAAGTAAATTTATTTGTCCGTCATTGATTTTTGATTTTACTCAATTGTTTTAATGTCTTTTGTTTATCATTTTAATTATTATAGTGCATTGAAGACATATTATATAATGGGTGGGAAGCGTGAAGGTAAAGCTGGTCATACAAAGTGGTTCCAGCCAAACGTAAGTTCTTTACATTCAAGTTCTTTGATTGACGATTGCTTTACATAGGCCTTTATTCTTTTTTACCGTTTGCTTTTGATGTATAGTGTCCACGGCAAGCAGGGAAAACTGAGTGCGGCTTCTATGTTATACTATATATGTATAACATCATTTTCTCTGGCCTTACTACA
The DNA here is from genome assembly GCA_963242795.1 of Inga leiocalycina. Classification (NCBI taxonomy): domain Eukaryota; kingdom Viridiplantae; phylum Streptophyta; class Magnoliopsida; order Fabales; family Fabaceae; genus Inga; species Inga leiocalycina. The sequence goes on from OY725325.1 coordinate 69,352,837, forward strand.
AATTTTGAACAGGTGATCATTTCTTGATTCTCAATTGAATTTCAGTTCTTTTCATGTGATTCAATTGTTAGTTATTTCATTCAATTTATTTATTTATGTTAACATATTCTCCATTTTGCGCACAGATTTTTGGTGATCAGGACCCCTACACAATCGAAGACATTAATTTGATCCGAGACCTGTTGTCAGGACATCTTTTACAACACATAGAGGGGCCGGGTGATGATGTGTAGAGGTTTTTTTATGTAGTGTAGTGGTTTTGTACAGTGCTATATAAGTTTGCATATTCGAATACTTTTCCTAGTTTCTTATTTATGAGTACTTTGAATTTGTTAAGGCATTATGCTTTCAGAGAACACTTTGGAAAATGATGATGAAAAATAGGGATTTTCATGGAAGCATGTCATCATCTCTTTGGCCATATGCATGTCATGATTTACATTGAAAGTTGAAGTCTGCACATTGAAATGATCTTATGATGATATATGCGCTATATGTCATGATAGAAAAATTAACAGGTGATTTTCACTTCCATGAGTATTAGGGGAAGCTAGAGAGTTAATCATGAGAGAATGGGAGGACGTGGGGACTTGTAGACACATATGGTGGAGGAGCAGAGGGGGATGATGTAGGGAGTTTAAAAAAAAAAGAGGATACAATGACTGTTTTTAAGAAAACAGTCATTGTATCCAACAGATACAACGACTATTTTATTAAAAACAGTCATTGTATCTCCCATACAACGACTGTTATTTAACGGTCATCTTTTACCGAATTTTCAACGACACTCAGATAGACGTCCCCCTGAAAACAGTCATCTAAAGGGCCAAAAAACGGTCGTTAAAAGTCCCTTCCGTAGTAGTGTTAGTGGAGGACCGACGCAAAAATATTGGGCCAGCCAAGGAGGGACGCACGAACGCTCAATTGGATGCAAGTACGGAGAAGCATAGCAGAATGAAGCACTGTGACTTTTTTGAAGAGAGAGTGTTTTAAATCTTAAGGGCAACTTTGTCATTTCAACTTACCAAATAATCACACCAAAGTCCCTAGGGACTTTTGTGTGTGGAATTGCCATTGGGACTTTATTGTTGTTTTTTTGGGTCTTTGAGACCTAAGAGTGATTTTCCCTATATTTTATGTAAGTAGGCACTTTTAGGCACAATCTTTTAGTTTCCAACTCGACAAGAACTAGCTATTTAGAACTTGGCCATCCCATTTCCCAATTAGTAATTAGGAAGTAGGAATAGAGAGAGTATATGGAAGGTTTGAATCTCCGATGGGAGAAATGCCTATATTTAGTACCCGACAGTACCTTAAACAAAATTGCCTCTAATTGGAGGATGCACTTGCCTAACCAAAATAGGCAAAATGAGTACATGCAAATACTACCTCTGGTCCTTAATACAAGAGCTCGTTGACTTTTTTAAAAGAGATTTAATAAACTAAATAAGTTAGATTAAAGTATTTATATTTATTTCATTTCTCCAAACTAATTTAATTGACTTGTAAATTGATATATAATGTAATAATACACAACATATGATATGATTAAGTAGTTTATTTAGTTTTCTTAATCTCTTTAGAAAAAGTCAACTAGTTCCTGTATTAAGCACTATATAGTAATAATTTTCTACAAACATTTTAGGTATAGAACATGCGTACAGAGAAAAATTTAAACAGGGGTGCCTACTGTTGTAAATAATGTATGTGGGTATGTCAAAGGAAGAGTCTCACATTGTATTGGATTGTGAAATCCAAGTAATAGCAAGTGATCTTGGGCTTGTAAATGGGCCAAGAGGAGGAATAAACTTACTCACACAACAATGGGCCACTAGTAATGCAGTTGAAATCCAACAATTTCTCTCCTCCCTTGTGTGTGAGTTAAATGCAGACTGGACATCTTTTATGGACATTTCACAAAATTATAAATTATTTTTGTTTCGGTTTTATGGATCTGAATGTTAGTGACAATATAAAATGTCTTGATCATGTCCTTAAACAGATATTTTCAAATCGATTAAAAGATTTTAATATATTTTAATCTCTTTAACGTTATATGCTTAATTTCATAATGGAATTTCATGAGTGACAAATCCCTAATTTTATTATATATTTTACACTTTATTAGGGGATTTTGTCATATTTATTGAGTTTAAAATGCTTTAATTGTGATAGATAGATATTAAGAGTAAATATACTAAATTGGGATTTAAAAGGACACAATTGTCACACAAAAAATGATAGTTACTCTTAATGATGAATTCTTGAGAAGAATTGATGTTGGATTAATTGCTTTAAATTCTAGGTGCTTGAATAAATTGGATTAAATATGGAAATAGCAGTTTGGAGTTCGAATTTGGGAAATACCAGATTGGTACTATGCAATTTGAAAATGCCAATTTGGTATTGGCAAAAACTCAGCGTTTAGGCTCCATCGTAGGTCTGTTGCGATGGTTAATTGAGGAAGGGAGTTGACGGATTGAGAGAGAGGGAACAGCCATAACACACTGCCTCCCGACCTTGGTCTTCAATCATCATCACTGCCCCACTTCACCTTCGCCTTCCTTCTCCATTTTCAACCACCACCGCTTCACTACACCTCTTCACCGTCAGCACACCTCCACCTTCATCCTCTCGAGTTTCAACGGTGAGAGAGCTATTCCTCTGTTTTGTACAGAACCAAGAAGACAGGAGAGCTAAAGGACGAGGAGAGCTAAAAACATAGAGCTGAAGGAATTGAGGAGGGAGCTTAGAGGCGCGAGCAGAGAGGCGACCACCATGCAGATCTTCATTATAGTGGAACCAGAGGAGTAGCAGCAGCAACCTTTGAAGCTCAATGCCAACCACCTCATCCCAACCACTCTGCATTCACTATCATCAACTATCTTCATTAAATTCAATATCAAGCAGAATTTGTTTTGCTTTTCTGGCTCTCTATTGTCTCTAACCATGGCTTGCTCTGATTAGATGTTTCTAAGTTCAATTTCAGATTTAATTCCATGTGTTATATGGCTGAAACTATGAATATATTTGGGGACTTTGTGATGACAATTTGCTGTGGCCAATTTCTTTTTCTTCTAGAGCAAAGAGTTGATTCTTGAGCTTGGAGCTTTAAAGGGGAGTGTTCTACTATCTAATGTCTATTTTTAATCTTTTGTACTACTTAAATTCTAGGTTTATGATGTAATTAGTATATTGGATTGGAATTTTGTATTAGGGTTCCATACAATTCTTGAGATTAGATATGTATTTGGTTTTAACCTTGTGCATTTGACACTTTGAACTTAATTAGTAGCAATTTCTTATGTAGTTGGTTAAGCTTGTGCTTAGAATTGCTATGAATATATTATGCTTGTAATGCAAGGGTTCTTGATTACTTGTGTCTGGCATATTGTTAATTTCTATTGCAAGTGTTTAAATTGGGTTTCGATTAGAGGGGTTAATTTTTACCCAGTTTGTAGAAATTAATTCACCTAACTCAAGCTAGCTCAAAGGATCTTTTGAGCAAATTTGTCAAACTAGCACACTCCCACTATCTTTAAAAGCAAGGATAGATGAAATTCATTGTTCTAGGAGACTTTATCATACTTTGCAAAATCAATTTTAATTACATTCCTCCTTATTTGAAAAATCCCAAAAATATTAGTTTTAATTGCATTCAATTCATATTTTTGAAAATCAATCAATCATGTTTTACCCTTGTCAATTTTGCATTATTATCACTTAATTTATTAGGAATTAGTTTCATAATTGGCTCCTCAAAGTGAAACGATCCGAGTTGTGCGGTATATTACATTAATTCAGTTTTTATTCTTGATAATCCTGAGGCAACTAAAGGGGCTTATTTCAAGTAGCGCCGTTGCCGGGGAGTCAATAAATTGTCTACTAGTAACTAAGTGTCAAGTACTTTTGACCGGGGTGAGCCTTTAGGATTTTTACTTTCTAGTATTTCATACTTTGTCATAGTTTAGGTTGTATTTTAGTTAGTTTAGGTAGTTTTGCATGTTTTTCATAGCATATTGCATCTTAACATATAAAATTTTGCAAAAAGACCAACAAATATCTTGATTTTCCTTTCTTTTTGCATTTGTATTCTTGCATTTTTCTCACTTGAATTTGTTAGTGCAAGCGTTTCACCTAAGAGAGGGGGTGAATTGGGTGATGCCAAAGAATTCGTTTCGCATATAAAAATTGAGGAAAATTTAAAGCAGTTTAAGAGCTAGGAGAAATATCACTAAGGTGTACACTGGGAGTTATACTGGTTCGGCCACAACCACTATGACCTACATCCAGTCCTTAGAGCTTCTCTTAGAGTTTAACTATATCTTCCAACATTCAGTGGGTTCTTGGCACCTTAGTACACAGCAAGTTCCTTTACTGGACACTCGCTCCCCCTTACACATTGTAATCAATCCCCAACTGAAGGTTCCACAACCTTAAGTTGTCTTAATAACAAATCTTGAGTTTGTAATGAAAATCTCTCTCACAGAGCAAATATATAATCACTGAAGTTCAAAGAGTGAATATAAGAAACAAAGCACTAAGAATATGTTGATCGATGTATGTTCGTATGTTCTCAGTTGTTGTTTCCATGTTAAATGTTCCCATATTTAAGATGAGTTATGATAGCTGTTGGAACAATTTCAACTTGTCCGTTAGAGTTACGCAGCTTTGTTTGACCATTCTTCAAATTTGAAAACTATATGTTTGACGTAGGTGAGCGTGTCGGACGCTGCAAACCATATGTTTGACTTTTCTCTCAATGCATCATTGTTTCCCTGCAAATATACTTAGAATACTAACAAAATGAAGGATTAATCATATGGATAATAAATCAAGAAAGAAAAGATTAAATCATACTTTCTGTATAGCATTACTCGAGTGATCATCATCCATTACTCGAGTAGCCTATTGAAAAACTTGGTAGAGAGTTAAGTCAAAAACTTTGACCTGATCACTGGAGTAGCTACTAGAGTGATCATTATATATTACTCGAGTGATCCATTGAAAAACTTAACAGAGACTTAAATCAAACACTTCTGATATGATCACTGGAGTAGTTACTGGAGTGATCTAGAGGTATTACTCGAGTTCTGACTCGAGTGATTCATGGTCATTACTCGAGTGACCTGATCAAAATATTGGTAGAGTCCACTACCTGAAAAGTTACCTGGTCACTTGATGGGTGTGCCTCGATTGATCTCTTGTAATTACTCAAGTGACATCATCAAAAACCAAGCAGAAAGCTCAGTAACTATATTACTCGAGTGTTCCCTCGAGTAGCTCCATGGAAATCTTGACAGAGAGCTCTGGAACATCATTACTCCAGTGGTCCCTCGAGTAATGGATAATCATTACTCGAGTGATCCCTCGAGTAACCAACTTTAAAATCTGCCAGTGCTTATTTCTCCTGTCAGCAACTATTTGATCTTGTTCATTACTCGAGTAACTACTAGAGTGATGGCTTTCCCTACCACCAAAGAATTAGTTTACTTTGTTCAAATATCTTTTCTTTATTATCAAAACCTTTTATAGGATCAATCCAATCTTTGTTATCATCAAAAATGTAGATCTAACATTCTCCCCCTTTTTGATGATGACAAAACTTGGTGATTTTTTGAACAAGTGTTTGAAAGCATATTTCAACTTCAAATGATTTGAAAATGGTTTTAAGTTCAAATCTATGTTTTTGAATCTTTTGTTTGAACTTATTTTGAAGTCAACAACTTTGAAATTTCTATGATTTCAAATTCAACAATTATTAAACTCTTAATATTTTGAAATCATTATGAATTCAAGTTTTCAGTGATTTTGAAATGTCTGACATAAAAGTAGGTTAGAGCCTGTAATTGTTAGATCTCTCATGTTTTGATGATAACAAAGGATGGTATGAAAAAGATTTGATAAACAAATAAGTTTGAACAAAGTAATAACAGGGAAAAATCATCAATTGAAGTAACCATTGGAGTAATGAAGAAAGGCCAAGAGAAAAAGCTGAGAAACTTCATTACTGGCAAGTTTTCTAAAGGGTTACTCGAGTAATAGACAGAAATTTGCAGTAACCAGAGTCGACCTTCAAGTAACCTGCCAACGTTACTCAAGTGAGCACTCGAGTAATAAGGTAAATGACTTGCAGTTGCTCTCGGCCTACCAATATTACTCAAGTAGCTACTCGAGTAACCAGGTAAATCACTTGGAGTTGCTCTCGGCCTGCCAATGTTACTCGAGTAAGTACTCGAGTAACCATGTAAAAGACTTCCAGTTACTCTCGGCCTGCCAACGATACTCGAGTATGTACTCGAGTCCCCTGCTTCAAGGAATATGTTGCTCTCAGCATTTTCAATCCTGCCAATATTACTCTAGGAGCTACTCAAGTAACTCACTGTGGTAAGCAAAACCTGAAGGTAATACTCGAATAACATGATATGTTTTTATCACACTTCACTCGAGGCACTACTCAAGTATGCAGGTATTCAATCACTTATTTTAACTGGATTACTCGAGTCAGTAATCGAGTAATATGCAGAGTTATTTGCACAGAACTTGAAGTCACTACCCGAGTAAGCTATGCAGAAAATTTATGTTTACTCGAGTAACAAGGTAATCAAACTTGAAGTGCTCTCAGCCTTGAAATCCTGCCAACATTACTGGAGTAAAGCATCGAGTAACCTAAAGTGTATTTGAAAGATTACTCGAGTTGCTACTCGAGTAACTTATGAAGAAAAGTGTGCCATACTCGAGTAAGTACCCGGGTAAATAGGTATTTCCAAAGGTTTGTAAATTTGTTTACTCCATACACTACCCGAGTAATGTAATGTTCATTTATTGACTTGCAGTTTATTCACATTTTCACGATGATACACGAGTAAGTACTCGAGTAAACTTAATGAATACTCGAGTAACTACTCGAGTATGCAAGTTCAGACTTTGAGAATTCATTCCAACATTCTTTGATTTGGTTGTTATGTAATTAACCTTTCATTGTATTAGTATTCTTAGCATATCCATAGATAAACAATGAAGAGATCTTACCAAATAAGGAAAGTCAAATGCAACGTTCCAATGCTACCTACCGCCACCTACCGCAAACGGATATTTTTCAAATACTGGAAAAGTCAACAGTGGCTGCGTACACTCTAACGGACATGAAGAAAATGTTCCAACAGTCATTACCAACACATCTATATATATGGGAACATCCAAACAGAAAAAAGGAACAAGGAACACACACACGAACGTATTATCAAGTTCACTACTCTATTTTACATAATACTTGTAATTCTATGCTTCAGTGATTCTTATTAACTCTGTGAGAGAGATATTTCATTCAAACTCAATATTTGTTATTGAGGTAACTTAAGGTTGTGGAACCTTGAGTTGGGATTGGATTACAACTTGTAAGGGGGAGCGAGTGTCTAGGTGAAGGAACTTGCTTGTACTGAGGTGCCAAGAATCCACTGAATCTTGGAAGTTATAATGAAACTCTCAGAGAAGCTCTGAGGATTGGATGTAGGTCAATGTAGTTGTGGCCGAACTAGTATAACTCCCGGTGTACACTTCGGTGATATTTCTCCTTACTCTTTACTGCTTTATATTCACCGTTAAGTTTTATATTTACAACGAAATTTTAGTATCACCCAATTCACCCCCCTCTTGGGTGAAACGCTTGCTCTAATATTTGGTATCAGAGCGTAGGTCTTCCTGTTAAGGTCTAACAACATAAGAAGGATCCAGTGGCAAGCATGGGTGAAGGAATTCTTCCCGATGGAGCATTCATCACTAGACCACCAGGTTTCAGTGGCGAACACTTTTCTTTCTAGAAAGCAAAGTTCAGGGTATTCGTTATGGCTACCGAATATGGGCTATGTGATGTGATTGAAAGTGGAAACTATCAACCTACAAAGATTGTAAATTCTCAGAAAATTCCCAAAATGCCAGTGGAATATGATGAGAATGACAAGAAACTTATCACTCTCAATAGCAAAGCAATTCTGATGATACAAAGTGCTTTAAGTCAAAGTGAATACTTCAGAATTTACATACTTCCAACAACAAAGCAAATGTGGGAAGCCTTGGAAATAGCTCATGAAGGAACTTCGGGAATAAAGGAGAATCGGATCAACACCTTGGTCATTGAATTCGATCTACTTCGAATGAAATCAGGTGAATCAATATCTAAATTTGAACTTAGATATACTCATCTTGTTAATCAACTTGCAGCACTTGGGAAATTTTATGATCAGCATACCCAAGTACGAAAGATTTTGAATATTCTTTCTAAAGAGTGGGATGCCAAAGTCACTGCAATAGAAGAAGCAAAAGGAGAATCAATGAGATCAGTTGCTTCTCTATTTGGAAGCCTTTCTGAATATGAAAGCAAACTAAAGTTCAAACGGGAACTAGATGACATTGGTGACAAGAAAAAGAAAGACCTAGCACTAAAAACAAAAGAAGAGAATCAAGATGAGGATGAGGAGTTTGACGATGATGAAATGGGCCTAATCATAAAACGATTCAGAAAGTTCTACAAGAAAGGTCAAGGATTCAAACATTCTCAGAAAGGAGGAACTAGCAGCAAAGATCATATCATCTGCTATGAATGTGGAAAACCAGGACATATCAAGTCAGAATGTCTAGAGCTAAACCAAAAGAGCAAAGAAAAGAGAAGAGGCAAATTCTTCAACAAAAAGAAGGCCTTTGTATCTGCTATATGGGGTGATAGTTCTTCTGACGAAGAAAGTGATGAAGAAGAAGTAGCAAATATATGTCTTGTTGCTCAAAAAGAAACAGAAGAAGAGGTAAATGATTCTGATCCTACCTATGATGAATTACTCTCTGAATATAATGATTTACATTCTGAATTCATCAAAGTAGTTAAAGAATTAGTTGTTTTCAGAAAGAAAAACAAAGCTCTTGAAATTGAACTTAAAGAAAGTTCAGAAAAGGATTGTGAAAATTGTTCTTCTTTGAAAAAGAAAAACTCTGATCTCACAAAAACTCTTGAAAAATTTACACAAGTAAGTGAGATGCTAAATGTTATTTTAAAAGCTCAACGATTTGTAAATGACCGATCTGGAATTTGATATGATCCAAAATCAGATAGAAGGAAAAGTAGAAAGAAATCAGGAGGTAAGTCATATTTAAATTATTTCCAGCATTCTGTGCATACATCAAATCCTTTTGCATTTTGTAATTACTATAATAGAAAAGGTCATTATACCTCTTCATGCATTCATAAGAAGAAAGGAACGATAGGAACCTACAAATGGGTACCTAAAGGATCATATGTTTCAAAAATTTCCTGTACTAACCCAAAAGGACCCAAAAAGAAGTGGGTACCTAAGAATTAGTCGTATTTAATTGCAGATGTGTCTCAAGGCATTCAAAAACAACAAATGGTACATAGACAGTAGATGCTCTAGACATATGACCAGTGATTTTGAAAGTTTTACCAAATTGTAACCTAAAGAAGGTATAAAGGTAAAATTTGGAGGAAATCAAACTAGAAGGATAGCAAGAATTGGTGAAAAAAAAATGACAAAGGCATACAAGTCAAATATGTATATTATGTCGAAGGATTGTGCCATAACTTGCTGAGTGTGAGTCAAAGTGTAGACAAAAACAACTGGGTAATATTTGACTCAGAGGAATGTCTAATTGTCAACAAGAATGACTTATTACTTGATAAGAAGAATATCAAGGCTAAGCTCAGAGCAAAAAGGGAAGGTAAATGTTATACTCTAGATATTAGTAGAAATGAATCTGAAAATTGTTTTCTGAGTAATGCCGATGAAAGTTGGCTATGGCATAAGAGATTGGCTCATGTCAATATGCATCAATTAGGCAAACTACTCAAAAAGGATTTAGTTCTTGGATTACCCAAAGTAACTTTCAAAAATGACTTGATTTGTGATGCTTGTCAAAAGGGTAAACAAACTAAATCATCTTTCAAATTCAAAAATGAGATTTCAACAAATAGACCATTACAATTATTGCATATGGATTTAGTTGGCCCAGCAAGAGTAAAGAGTTTTGGTGGCAATTTATATTCATTGGTCATTGTTGATGATTTCTCCAGATTTACATGGGTTATTTTTCTATCATCAAAAGATGAAACCTTTGAAGAATTTATTGTTTTTGCCAAGAAAGTACAAAATGAGAAAGGTATGTCCATTGCAAGCATTAGGACTGATCATGGTGGAGAATTTGAAAATCAAGCTTTTGAAGAATATTGTGATACTAATGGCATTGATAACGATTTCTCTGCTCTAAGGATGCCTCAACAAAATGGAGTCGTGGAACGCAAGAATTGAGTGCTCACTGAAATGGCTAGAGCGATGTTGAATGAAAAGAACGTGTCTCAAGTCTTCTGAGTTGATGCTATGAGTACAGCATGCTATATTTCAAATAGAGCCCATATTAGAACAAAACTTGGAAAGACACCATACGAGCTGTACAAAGGAAGGAAACCAAACATTGCTCATCTACACATCTTTGGTTGTAAGTGTTTTATTCATAATAATGGTAAAGATAACTTAAGAAAATTTGATTCTAAAACTGATGAAGGAATTTTCCTAGGGTATTCTAACCGAAGTAAAGCATATAGAGTTTTCAATAAAAGAACATGTGTTGTTGAAGAATCAATTCATATTGTATTTGATGAATTTAAATCCTCTGACAAAACCATTGATGAAGAACAGGAAGTTGTTTTAAATCAAGAAAATGATCAATCTGTTTCTAAATCTCTTATTCCAGAAGTTGATGAGACCAAGGAAGAAGAGCAATCACTAGGACAACCTAGAGCCTGGAAATACAATAAAAGTCATCCCTTAGATCAAGTCATAGGAGATATGAATGAAGGGATCAAAACTAGAAATAGAATTTTCAATGAAGTAAGTTTTTCTGCATTCATTTCTGAGATTAAACCTTCTAAAATTGATGAAGCCCTATCAGACAATGATTGGGTTATAGTAATACAAGAAGAACTAAATCAATTTGAAAGAAATCAAGTTTGGGACTTGGTACCCCGACCCAAAGATCATCCGATCATTGGCACTAAATGGGTATTCAAGAACAAACTCGATGAATCCGCAATTATTGTCAGAAACAAGGCAAGATTGGTGGCCAAAGGCTATAATCAGGAAGAAGGAATTGATTATGAGGAAACATATGCTCCAGTGGCTAGATTGGATGCTATACGCGTACTCTTAGCCTTTGTGTGCATCAAAGGATTCAAACTCTATCATATGGATGAAAAGAGTGCATTTCTAAATGGCTACATTATGGAAGAAGTATATGTAGAACAACCTCCAGGTTTTGAAGATGTAACTAAACCTAACCATGTTTTCAAACTCAAAAAGGCTTTATATGGTTTAAAACAAGCTCCTAGAGCATGGTACGAAAGGCTCAATAAATTTCTTATTGATCAAGGTTTTGTACGTGGAAAAGTTGATACAACACTTTTTATAAAACGAAAACGTGATGATATTTTAATTGTTCAAATATATGTTGATGACATTGTTTTCGGTGCTACTAATGAATCTCTGTGTAAGGAATTTTCTGAGATAATGCAGGGAGAGTTTGAGATGTCAATTATGGGAGAATTGAACTTCTTTCTCGATTTACAAATCAAACAAAGAAAGAATGGAATCTTCATTTCTCAAACAAAGTACTTGAAAGAGCTATTGAAGAAGTATAGAATGGATGAAGCAAATGGAACGGACACACATATGAGTTCAACTACATTGCTTGATGCTGATGTCAAAGGGAAAGACTACAACATCACAAAATATGGAGGAATGATTGGATCATTACTCTATCTCACGGCAAGCAGACCTAACATCCAATTTAGTGTTGGTATATGTGCAAGATATCAATCAGCACCAAAGGAATCACATGCCAAAACTCTCAAACGAATCTTTAGATACCATGTTGACACACCAGATTTGGGTATGTGGTATCCTAAAGGAAGAAGTAAATATCTTGTTGCATATTCAGATTCTGATCATGGAGGTTACAAGACAGACAGAAAGAGCACCAGTAGACAAGGACAATTTCTTGGAGGATCTCTTGTCTCATGGTTCAGCAAGAAACAAAATACAGTGTCTCTTTTGTCAATGGAAGCCGAATATGTTGCAGTCTCAAGTTGTTGTGCACAAGTGATATGGTTAAAACAACAACTACAAGATCTTGGTATTTATCTCAAAGAAATACCAATCTATTGAGACAATACCAGTACGATAAGCTTGGCGAAAAATCCAGTTCAACATTCTAGAACCAAGCATATCGATGTTAGATATCACTTCATCAGAGATCATGTCCAAAAGAAAGATGTGAAAGTGATATTCATTCCTACTCATCTTCAACTAGCTGATATCTTCACTAAACCCCTTGTAAAAGATCAATTTCTATTCATTAGAAGAGAATTGGGAATGGTAAATCCCAATGAATTGTAAGTTATTTCAATCTCTCATAATGTTAGATAAGATATTTGATAATGTTTTGATGATTACTAATTTAAGCATCGGAGTATGTAGAAAATTGTTTTTGCAGGAAGATTGAAACTCTATTTTAAGAAATAAAAATAGAGGTTATCAGAGGAGACCATTACTGGAGTACTAACTTCAAGTAATGACTGACAGTGAAGCATTACTCGAGAAACAACTTAAAGTAAAAGAGCACTTTACTCGAGTAACTACTCAAGTAATGATCTTCCAAAACTGGAAGTAATGTATCAAGTTACCTGGAATTTAAATCAAACGGTTCATTTGGTGAGAAATAAACAGTCCAAACTAGAAATAACATGTTACTCGAGGAAAGCCTCAAGTAAACTTGAAGCTTACTCGAGTAACTGCAGGTCCAGATCACAAATTTGATGAGAATCGGCTCAAATCTACTCTAAAATGGCTATAAAATGATCGAGGGAACATACATGGATAATTACAATATTATTCATGCCAGGTATGCAATTTAAATGAATTATTTTGGAAATTTTCTGTATGATCACTCGAGTAGGAACTCGAGTAAACATGATATTTACTTGAGTAAGGCCTCGAGTAACGTCGGGTTCTAGGTCTTTATCTGTCGCAAACTCGGTCATTTCCACAAAATCTCCTCGAGTAAATCACTCTGTCTTCTCATAAAAACTTTTCACAATCTCTTCCCTACACTATTTTCGTCAAAACCCATCAATTCTTAGATCCAGAAACCTCCTATTCTGCTCAGATTCTTCATGACCTAACTCGCGACTTCTTACTCTGTTTCTGAGTTTTCAAGGTTTTCACTGAATCAAAATGGTTAGAACCAAAAACCTTACTCCCACAGATTCTTCTGGATCCCCACAACTCTCTGACCATCTTTCTTCTCCTCCCAGAAAGAGACGAAAACTTACTCCTAGATCCAAAGCTAAATTCCAACCGAAACCTCAACAAAAACCTAAAGAGAAAGGAGTTGTTATCAAAGAGCCAGTAGTTACAAGGGCTCAATCCAAGAAGAGCACCTCTACTGGGAGAGGCAAAAGTGTCAAATCTCTTTCTCTTCCAATTTCTAATTCCTCCACTCCCTCTTTCACACCTAAACCATCCAAAAAGCCCAAATATGATGTGAATGTGGCCAAGGCAATGGCTGGCATTCTAGATCAGCTTGAGAAAGGGCAATCTTCAAAGAAGTCAGAATTGCCAGAAGAGGAGATCACCAAACCTCTAAAGGGGTTTAATGTCAACAAGCTAGAGGAGTCCCAAAAGTACCTCACACAATTCTCAAGGAGAAAAGTCTGTAAGACTCACTATGTGGACCTCAAAGTACTTCAGGAGGTATTGAAGTACAATCTTAGTCCCTTTCTGGAACCTTTTATGCCTTGGCTATCTATTAAGCTTCCTTTTTGCACCAAAGTAGTTACACACTTTTACTGCAATCTTGAGATTCTATATGAACCAAATAGAACTTTAGCTGAGGAAGAAATAACTACTACTGTTAGAGGCCAAAAGATACTTATCTCACCTTCTAGGATCAATCTGTGGTTAGGAATAGAGAACCCACCATATGACATTTACTCCAAACTTGATTCAAACCAAATTTTCTCTGTTCTTAAACCTGGTGAGCTTGTAGGCCCTTTAAACTTCAAACCTAGTGACATGTGTGATCATCACAGGGTTCTATGGTATATCTACTCTAGATCCCTTGTGAACAAGGCTAACAATTATACCCACTTTTCTGATAGGGACTATAGATGGTTTGCTTCCTTACTCCTGAAGGAACAAAAGGATTTGGGGGAGTACATATTTTTTAAGATGAAGAGGTACAGAGTAGATGGGAAAGCTACTACGCCTATGCCATATCCTCAGATTGTTTCACTCATTCTGAAGGAAAATAAGATATGGTACTTGGAGAGTAAAGAGCATATTGAGAGAATTACTCCAGTTGGGAGAAATCAAATTGGGAAGCTCAATATTGAAATTCCTCTCAAGGGTCCTCTGGAGTCTGGGTCGAAGAAGAAGAAGAAGGCGGAGACTGAGACGAGTAAAATGGATGACACTCAGTCTTCGGCTCCAGCTGCCACTACTTCTCCACCCTCTTTCCTCAATGCTACTCTTCAACACTTCATGGAGAACATGCTCAAAGGATTCCATGTAGACATTGCCAACACCAATGCTGAGCTGATAACTCACATGAATGGCAAGATGGCTGAGTTAGTTGAGAAAATGGATAAGAGGCATGAAGAGTTGATAGCTGAGCAACGTGCCCAGGGTGAGACCTTGAAGTTGATTCTGGCAAGACTGGACTCTTTGGGTCCTGGACCTTCTGCTGGTCCATCATCATCTACACTTGAGCCATTTTCATCTCCAGATCATATACCACCACCTCCAGAGAACATTCCATCTGATCTTCATCATATTGAGGTTGAGCCACTTATCCCTCCAGTCTCTAGTCCACTTGAACCAAGACCCAGAGATATCCTTTGCTGACTGGACAATCCTGAAACTAATGAGACTATTCATATTATCATTGAGGATTCACCGCCCAGAGCTCAGACCCAACCTACTCCTACACCCATTCCTTCTCCTACTCATACAGAGGAGATCTCTCCCTCATCTTCTGATCATCATTTGGGAGAGGCCACAGAAAAGGTTGAGACCACCACTATGATTGTCTATCAGCCCCCTCCTATTCCTTCAAGAGATGACCTTCAAATACCTCCACTAAATCTTCCTGAACCAGAATCTTCTAGTTCTTTTGATTCTTCTGGTTCAGATGGTCCTTTGGTTCTTCCTGTGAAACCTATTTCCATGGTCAAGCCTTCTAGTCCTCCACTTGATTGATGAAGACAAAAAGGGGGAGAAGAGCTTGAGTGTGATTTTGTGGAGTTTCTGAGGTTCTTTTTCATTTTGGGTATATGGGAGTACATGGGATTTAGTGAGCATTTCAACTTATAACTTTTTCATCTTGTAATTTTAAGTTTAATGCAAGCTTCCTTAAGTTATGATTTCATTTCAAGTCTATTTAAGCTTTTAAATTATAATATATTGTGGGACTAATGAGTTTATTATTATGCAAGGTGTATGTTATGACTTCAACCTTTTCTAAAACACTTTGAATCTAAACTTAATAAGGTTTTCAAAATTATCATTGAATTCAAGAAGTGTTTATTTGATAAATTAATTTCAAGAATCTTGTTCAAAATCACCAGGTTTTGTCATCATCAAAAAGGGGGAGAATGTTAGATCTCTCATGTTTTGATGATAACAAAGGATGGTATGAAAAAGATTTGATAAATAAATAAGTTTAAACAAAGTAATAACAGGGCAAAATCATCACTTGAAGTAAGCATTGGAGTAATGAAGAAAGGCCAAGAGAAAAAGCTGAGAAAATTCATTGCTGGCAAGTTTTCTAAAGGGTTACTCGAGTAGTTACTCGAGTAATGGACAGAAACTTGAAGTAACCAGAGTCGACCTTCAAGTAACCTGCCTATGTTACTCGAGTGAGCACTCGAGTAATAAGGTAAATGACTTGCAGTTGCTCTCGGCCTGCCAATGTTACTCGAGTAGCTACTTGAGTACCAGGTAAATCACTTGGAGTTGCTCTCAGCCTGCCAATGTTACTCGAGTAAGTACTCGAGTAACCATGTAAAAGACTTCCAGTTACTCTTGGCCTACCAACGATACTCGAGTCCCCTGTTTCAAGGAATATGTTGCTCTCGGCATTTTCAATCCTGCCAATGTTACTCGAGGAGCTACTCGAGTAACTCACTGTGGTAAGCAAAACCTGAAGGTAATACTCGAATAACATGATATGTTTTTATCACACTTCACTCGAGGCACTACTCAAGTATGCAGGTATTCAATCACTTATTTTAACTGGATTACTCGAGTAAGTAATCGAGTAATATGCAGAGTTATTTGCACAGAACTTGAAGTCACTACCCGAGTAAGCTATGCAGAAAATTTATGTTTTCTTGAGTAAAGACTCGAGTAACAAGGTAATTAAACTTGAAGTGCTCTCGGCCTTGAAATCCTGCCAACATTAATGGAGTAAAGCATTGAGTAACCTAAAGTGTATTTGAAAGATTACTCGAGTTGCTACTCGAGTAACCTATGAAGAAAAGTGTGCTATACTCGAGTAAGTACCCGAGTAAACAGGTATTTCCAAAGGTTTGTAAATTTGTTTACTGCATGCACTACCCGAGTAATGTAATGTTCATTTATTGACTTGCAGTTTATTCACATTTTCACGATGATACTCGAGTAAGTACTCGAGTAAACTTAATGAATACTCGAGTAAATACTAGAGTATGCAAGTTTAAAATTTGAGAATACATTCCAACGTTCTTTGATTTGGTTCTTATGTGATTAACCTTTCATTCTATTAGTATTCTTAGCATATCCACAGATAAACAATGAAGAGATCTTACCAAATAAGGAAAGTCAAATGCAACATTCAAATGCTACCTACCGCCACCTACCGCAAACGGATATTTTTCAAATACTGGAAAAGTCAACAATGGCTGCGCACACTCTAATAGACATGAAGAAAATGTTCCAACGGTCATTACCAACACATCTATATATATGGGAACATCCAAACAGAAAAAAGGAACAAGGAACACACACACGAACGTATTATCAAGTTAACTACTCTGTGTTACATAATACTTGTAATTCTATGCTTCAGTGATTCTTATTCACTCTGTGAGAGAGATATTTCATTCAAACTTAATATTTGTTATTGAGGTAACTTAAGGTTGTGGCACCTTGAGTTGGGATTGGATTACAACTTGTAAGGGGGAGCGAGTGTCCAGGCGAAGGAACTTGCTTGTACCGAGGTGCCAAGAACCCACTGAATCTTGGAAGTTATAGTGAAACTCTCAGAAAAGCTCTGAGGACTAGATGTAGGTCAAAGTGGTTATGGCCGAACCAGTATAACTCCCGGTATACACTTTGGTGATATTTCTCCTTACTCTTTACTGCTTTATATTCACCGTCAAGTTTTATATTTGCAACAAAATTTTCGTATCACCCAATTCACCCCTCCTCTTGGGTGAAACGCTTGCTCTAACAGTAATCACCTTTCATACACAAATAAGAATTCATTAGTCTATAATAAATTGAATAACAACTTTAACTACATAGTGAATGCATAATCAAAAGCTCTCTAGATCCCAAAACACCCATAAGCCTATGCTATATTCTGTGCAACACTAATGTCAATTCTCAAACAAAATCACTTCTAGTTCTTCTCCCCCTTTTTGTCTTCATCATAAAGAAGGGAATTAATTGAGAGAAGAATGGGGACTAAAAGGCTGGGCTGTAGGTGAAGTAATAGGAGTAGACACTGGTTGGGGCTGGACAGGCTGGGCTGGTTGGACTGGGTCATCAATGGCGATATGAATGGTTTTGGATGTGTTTGGATCAGGATCAAGCATAGAGAATAGGATGTTTCTGGGGATGGTGATATGTATGGTAGGAATAGGGATAGAAGTAGGTCCAGGCTCAGAATGCGGTACTAGCTCAGGTGTAGTAATAGGAATAGATGGACCAGGAGTGGATGGTCCAAGTACCATAGCATCAAGTCTGGCGTGCAATGATCTCAGAAGCTCACCTTGATCCCGTTGTTCTACCAACATCTCCTTGTGCCTCTTATCCATAGTCTCTATAAGCTCTCCCATCTTGTGATTCATATGAGAAATTAATTCCACATTGGTGTTAGCGATATCGATATGAAATCTTTTCAAAACATTTTCCATGAATGTTTGCAATGCGGATCTAAAGAAAGAAAGAGGAGCAGTAGAGGTGGGGGCAGAAGATTGTGTATCATCCATCCAAATCATCTCAGTCTTAGTCTTCTTCTTCTTCTTAGAACTTGATTCAAGAGGTGTCTTCAGGGGAATCTCAATATTTAACTTCCCAATCTGATTTTGTCCTACTGGAGTTAGCCTATCAATTAGTTCATTCTTCTCCAAGTACCAAATCTTATTATTTTTCAAGAATAAAGATATAAGCTGAGGATAAGGCATTGGAGTGGTGATTTTTCCTTCGAATATGTATCTCTTAATCTCAGCAAAAATAAATTCACCCAAGTCCTTTTTCTCCTAGAGAAGGATGGAGGCAAATTTTTTGAAGTCCCTCTCAATGAAATGAGTGTAATTATTGGATTTGTTTACTATAGCTCTAGAATAGATATACGATAGAACTCGGTGAAAATCACTCATATCACTTGAGTTAAAACTAAGAGGTCCTACTATCTCACCCAGCCTTAGAATTGAAAACAACTGGTTTGAGTCTAGAGTAGGATAAACATCTTCAGGTGGGTCCTCTATCCCTAACCAGGTGATTATTTTGGAAGGTGAGATTATGATTTTTTGCCCCTAACCTTAGAGACCATTTCTTCTTCCAGAGAATCTCTAAGAGCATTGTTGATAGGTTCCATATTGCAACAAAAATGTCTAACTAATTTAATGCAAAAAGGAAGTTTAATGGAAAACCAGGGCATATAGGATTCAAGATATGGGGTGAGATTGAATTTTAATACCTTTTGAAGAAGTTTGAGGTCAATGAAGTGTGCTTTGCACACTTTTCTTCTTGAAAAGTGATCTATGTATTTCTGAGATTTCTTAAGCTTTTTCATATTGAATCCCTTAGGAGGGAATGTGATTTCTTCTTCCCTCTTTTCTGGTTCCTTTGAAGATTGGCCAACCTTTTCTCTTTTGGATTGTAGAGCTTCTTCTAGCAAGTTTTCCATGGTTGTGGCAAGATTCTTATCAAGCTTGGACCCTTTAGATGATTTTCCAGAAAAAGTAGGTGTGTCGGATGAGTTACAAGGAGGAGGAGATGGTGCCTTGGTTCCCTTGCCTCTTCCTGGAGGTGAACTCTTCTTAGTTTAAGCTCTTGTGACAATGGGTTCCTTAATCACAACTCCCTTTACTTTCGGTTTGGCTTACAGCTTGGATTTAGCTTTTCGTTTAGGAGTAAGTTTTTATCTTTTAGCTGGAGGAGATTCAGATGATTGTTGAGGTTCAAAAGACTCAGAAGGAGTGTTAGGATTAGGAGATTTGGTTCTAACCATTGTGATTAAGAGAAAAGAGAATTTCTGGAAATGAAGTGCTGACGATTGCGCAGATTAGGGCAACCGATTCTGAGAGGTTTGAGAAGTTAATGAAGGCACAAATCAGTGGGTTTTGACAAAAATGAGGTGAAAAAGTGTTTGTGAAAAATTTTTAGGAGAGCACTAAGAGAAAGACAAAAATTCCAATCAACTACGTTGCTTGATTTGGTTCTAATCAACTACGTTGCTTGATGCTGATGTCAAAGGGAAAGACTGCAACATCATAAAATACAAAGGAATGATTGGATCATTACTCTATCTCACGGCAAGCAGACCGGACATCCAATTCAGTGTTGGCATATGTGTAAGATATCAATTAGCACTAAAGGAATCACATGCTGAAACTGTCAAACGAATCTTTAGATACCTTATTGACACACCAGAATTGGGTCTGTGGTATCCTAAAGGAAGAAGTGAATATCTTGTTGCATATTCAGATTCTGATCATGGAGGATACAAGACAGACAGAAAGAGCACTAACCGATAAGGTCAATTTCTTGGATAATCTCTTGTATCATGGTTCAGCAAGAAACAAAATACAGTATCTCTTTTGTCAACGGAAGCCGAATATGTTGCAGTCTCAAGTTGTTGTGCACAAGTGATATGGCTAAAACAATAACTACAAGATCTTGGTATTTATCTCAAAGAAATACCAATCTATTGTGACAATACTAGTATGATAATCTTGGCAAAGAATCCAGTTCAACATTCTAGAACCAAGCATATCGATGTCAGACACCACTTCATCAGAGATCATGTCCAAAAGAAAGATGTGAAAGTGATATTCATTCCTACTCATCTTCAACTAACTGATATCTTCACTAAACCTCTTACAAAAGATCAATTTCTATACATTAGAAGAGAATTGGGAATGGTAAATCCCAATGAATTGTAAGTTATTTTGGTTTTTCATAATGTTAGATAATGTTATTCGATAATGTTTTGATGATTACTAACTTAAGCATCAGAGTATATAGAAACTTGTTTTGCAGGAAGATTGAAACTCTGTTTTAAGAAATAAAAATAGAGGTTAATAGAGGACACCATCACTGGAGTGCCAACTTCAAGTAATGTCTGACAATGCAGCATACCCGAGGGACAACTTAAAGTAAAAGAGCACGTTACTCAAGTGGGAACTCGAGTAATAGACTCCAAAAACTGGCAGTGAAGTCTCAAGTCACATGGAATTTAAATCATATGGCTTATTTGGTGGAAAATGAACAGGCAAGAGGAGAAAAGATAGATTACCCGAGGGAAGCCTTGAGTAAACTTGAAGTTTACTCGAGTAAGGCCTCGAGTGACTGCAGGTCCATATCACAAATTTGATGAGAATCAACTTAAATCTATTCTAAAATGGTTATTAAATGATTGAGGGAACATACATGGATAATTACAATATTATTCATGCCAGGTACGCAATTTAAATAAATTATTTTAATATTTTCTATATGATTACTTGAGTGGGGACTCGAGTAAACCTGATAATCAACCGAGTAGGGCCTCGAGTAATGTTGAGTTCTAGGTCTTTAACAGTCACAAACTCGGTCATTTCCACAAAATTTCCTTGAGTGAATCACCCAGTCCTCTCACAAAAAGTTTTCACAATATCTTCCTTGCTTGATTTCCGTCAAAACCCATCAAATCTTAGCTCCAAAACTTCCTATTTTGCTCAGAATCTCTCTGCCCTAACTCGCGACTTCTCACTCTGGTTTTTTGAGATTTCTATTTTCTCTAAATCAGATGGTTAGAACCAAGAATCTTACTCCTACAGACTCTTCTGAATCTCGACAACCCTCTAACCCTCTTTCTTCTCCACCTAGAAAGAGACGAAAGCTCACTCCAAGATCAAAGGTCAAAGTCCAACCGAAACCTCAACCTAAACCAAAGGAGAGAGGTGTTGTGATCAAAGAGCCAATGGTCACAAGGGCTCAATCAAAGAAAAGCATCTCAACTGGGAGAGGCAAAAGCACTAAATCACCTTCTCCTTCACCTTCTGATTCTTCCACTCCCTCTTTTACTCCAAAACCTTCCAAAAAGCCAAAGTATGATGTGAATGTTGCCAAAGCTATGGCTAGGATCCTTGAAGAATTAGAGAAGGGCCAATCCTCCAAAAAGCCAGAATTGCCAGAAGAAGAAATCATTAAACCTCCAAAAGGATTCAATGTCAACAAATTGGAGGAATCTCAAAAGTACCTGACACAGTTCTCAAGAAGGAAGATATGCAAAACTCACAGTGTGGATCTCAAGATTCTTCAGGAGGTATTGAAGTATGACTTAAGTCCCTTCCTTGAACCCTTTATGCCTTGGTTGTCAATTAAACTTCCTTTTTACACTAAAATAGTCACTCATTTCTACTGCAACCTAGAAATCCTAGATAAACCTAATAGGACATCTGTAGAGGAAGAAATTACCACAACAGTTAGAGGTCAGAAAATCCTTATCTTACCCTCTAGGATCAATATTTGGTTCGGAATAGAAAATCCCCTTGATGACATCTATTCCAAGCTTGAACCTAACTTGATTTTCACTGTCCTTAGACCTGGTGAGCTAGTAGGTCCTCTTAACTTTAAACCGAGTGACATGTGTGACCATCACAGGGTTCTTTGGTATATTTACTCTAGATCCCTTGTGAACAAAGCCAATAACTACACCCATTTCTCTGACCGAGACTATAGGTGGTTTGCTTCTCTACTCCTGAAGGAACAAAAGGACTTGGGAGAATACATCTTCTCTGAGATGCAGAGGTACAAAATAGAAGGGAAAGCAACTACTCCTATGCCATATCCTTAGATCATTTCTCTTATTCTAAAGAAAAACAAGATATGGTATTTGGAGAATAAGGAGCCTATTGAGAGGATCACTCCAATTAGAAGAAACCAGATTGGGAAGCTTAATGTTGAGATTCCCGTCAAGAGCCCTATGGAGTCTGGCCCCAAGAAGAAGAAGAAGACAAATACTGAGACAAGCAGAATGGATGATACTCAGTCATCTGCTCCATCTGCCACTACCTCTTTACCTTCATTCCTTAACGCCTCACTACAGACCTTCATGCAGAACATGTTGAAGAGCTTTCATATCGACATCTCCAACACAAATGCTGAGCTGGTAACTAATATAAATTACAAGATGGCTAAATTGGTTAAGAGGATAGACAAGAGGCACGAGGAGATGTTAGCAGAGCAGCGTGCCCAGGGTGAGATTCTGAGGTTGATTCTGGCTAGATTGGACTCTATGGGTCCTGGACCTTCAACTAGTCCATCATCTGTTCTTGAGGCATTCTCACCTCTAGAGAATATCCCCTCAGAACATCATCATATTGAGGTTGATCCAACTGTCCCTGAGACCTCCTTTCCCAAACTTCTAGAATTTAGACCATTTGAACCTAGACCCTCTGCACTCAAAATTCCCATTATTCTTCCTAGAAATATTCTATGCACAGTGGATGATCCTAAAACCAATGAGACTATCCACATCACTATTGAGGATTCACCACCCAGAGTTCAGCCTGCACCCACACCTATACCTATTCCTTCCCCTACTCATATAGAAGAGATCTCTTCCTCATCCTCTGGTCATAATTCTCCAGGTGCCACAGAAGAGGTTGAGACCACATCTATTATTGTATATCAGTCATCTCTAATCCTTCTAAGAGATGACATTCATATTCCTCCACTCAACCTTCCTGAACCAGAATCTTCCAGCTCCTCTTTTGATTCTTCTAGTTCAGATGGTTCACATAGCTCCATGGTCATTCTTGTCAAGCCTATATATGCAGCCAAGCCTTCCAGTTCTCTACTTGATTGATAAAGACAAAAAGGGGGAGAAGAGCTTGAGTGATTTTGTGGTTGACTGAGCTTCTTTTATTTCGGGTATATGGGTGTACAGGGATTTAGGGAGCTTTTCATCTTTGTAACTAAGTAATGCAATTCTAGTTCAATTTCAATTCAAGTTCATTTAAGTTTTAAGTTATATTACATTGTGGGACTAATGAGTTTATTATGTATGTAAGGTGAATATGTTATGTTTTCAAAAATTTCCAAAACACTTTGAATTGACACTTAATAAGTTATTTCAAAAAGGATTTCAAAGTTACAATTGATTTCAAGAAGTGTTTATTTGAGAACTCAATTTCAAAAACTTTGTTTAAAATCACCAAGTTTTGTCATCATCAAAAAGGGGGAGAATGTTAGATCTCATATGTTTTGATGATAACAAAGAATGGATGTGAAAAAGATTTGATAAACAATCAAGTTTGAACAAAGTAATGACAGAGCAAATCTTCACTTGAAGTAAGCACTATAGTAATGAAGAAAGGCTAAGAGAGAAAGCTGAGAAACTTCATCACTGGCAGAATTTCTAAAGGGCCACTCGAGTAAGAACTCGAGTAATGAGACAGAAACTTGAAGTAACCATAGCACAGAACCTCAAGTAACTCACGGCTAGATACATCACTCAAGGGACGACTCGAGTGATATGAAGTAAAAAGAAGAGTTACTCGAGTCAACACTCAAGTAACCTGCCATAAGGAAATGAATTGCTCTTGGCCATGTAATCCTGCCAACGTTACTCGAGTAAGCACTCGAGTAATCAGGGAAATCACTTCCAATTGCTCTCGGCCTGCCAACATTACTCGAGTCAGTACTTGAGTCCCCTGCTTCAAGAAATGTGTTGCTCTCAGCATTTCAATCCTGCCAATGTTACTCGAAGAGCCACTCAAGTAAATCACTGTGGTAAACAAAACTTGAAGGTAACACTCGATTAATCTGAAATGTTATTATCACACTTCATTCGAGGCACTACTCAAGTATGCAGGTATGAATATGTTCTATGCCGAAGACTTGAACGAGATTACTCGAGTCAGTAATCGAGTAATCTGCAGAGTTATTTACAATACACTTGAAAGTATCCACCTGAGTAAGCTATGCAGAAAATAGATGTTCACTCGAGGTGGCACTCGAGTAAACAGATAAGCAAAACTTGGAGTGCTCTCGGCATGAAATCCTGCCAACATTACTGGAGTGAAGCATCGAGTAATCTGTGAAGAAAATTTTAGTATACTCAAGTGAGTACTCAGTAAACAGGTATTTCTAAGGTTTGTAAATTTGTTTACTCTATGCACTACCTGAGTAATGTGATGTTTTCTATCAATATTTTCATGAAGATACTTGAGTAACCACTCGAGTAAACTTAATGAACACTCGAGGGACCACTCGAGTATCCAAGTCCAGAAATTCAGAAATCATTCCAACGTTCATTGATTTTTTTTCCTATATGATTAACCCTTCATTGTATTAGTATTCTTAGCATATTCCCAGATAAACAATGAAGAGATCTTACCAAATAAGGAAAGTCAAATGCAATGTTCAAATGCTACCTACCACCACCTACTGCAAACAGATATTTTTCAAAATCTGGAAAAGTCAACAATGCCTGCGCACACTCTAACGGGTGAGAAGAAAATGTTCCAACGGTCATTATCAACACATCTATATATATGGGAACATCCAAACAAAGATAACAACAAGAACACATATGAACGTATTATCAAGTTCACGTTTAATACTCTATTTTTACACATACTTGTAATTCTGTAGTTCAGTGATTCTTATTCACTCTGTAAGAGAGATATTTCATTCAAACTCAATATTTGTTATTAAGGTAACTTAAGGTTATGGGACCTTGAGTTGGGATTGGTTTACAACTTGTAAGGGGGAGCGAGTGTCCAGGCGAAGGAACTTGCTTGTACCGAGGTACCAAGAACCCACTGAATCTTGGAAATTATAGTGAAACTCTCAGAGATACTCTAAGGACTGGATGTAGGTCAAAGTGGTTGTGGCCGAACTAGTATAACTCCCAGTGTACACTTCAGTGATATTTCTCCTTACTCTTTACTGCCTTATATTCACCGTCAAGTTTTATATTTGCAATGAAATTTTTAGTATCACCCAATTCACCCCCCTCTTGGGTGAAACGCTTGCTCTAACACCGCTTCTTATTTGCCAGTAGTTGCGGAATAGCTCTTAAGGATATTGTCATCAGGCCCGACTCGAATTAGCTCCTTTATTAGCAGGTGATGCCGCTAATAGGATTTGCTTATCACTAGAGAAGACTTAGAAGATCCACTAAATTGTATGACAATCTAGGAGCTACCGCCAACAATCTTAAGAGATACTCTATACTTATTTTTGTTGGGGCATGGATCGATAACAAAATTCTTGAATAGGGAGTAATCTGAGCCTTGTCCTAATTTATAAATTTTATTTTGTTGTTTTCCTCTTATGTACGAATATTGAGTTGAGTCTCACTTTTTTTTGGTGCCTCATTTCATGACATTTTATTGTGTTGCTAAACTTAGGTTGGCATGAACACTCTGGTGATTAGAGAGGCCAAGGATGTTATGAGAATTGGGTTTTTAACTCAGTGATATTTGGTTAAAGCCATTTGGTATGGTGTGGTGACCTATATTAGTAGTAGACGTGAACTTGATGAAAGCTTATGTTAAGGCTGTGGTTTGGTGATGTTGATAAAACATGGTTATGGGGCATGTGCTAATCCTCTCATGGTTATGAGCACTGAGAGTGCATAATTTGCTTCTTTAACTGGACTTACTTAACACCTCATAAGCACTGCGTTTTATAGATGGAAAGTCCTGATATGAGTACTATAATAATTGCATAAGTTATTGGATATTTTGTAAACATGACAAGCATGTTGAATACTTCCATCGGGATCATTTTATCATTTATACGCTTGGTCTTCTTCCCCGGTATGTGTATTTTAAATCCAAATCTAAACAAAGGTATTAGTAGTCACCCTATTTTACAAGAAGGGTTCATTTAATCTAGGGAGTGCCACTCTTATCTGTCGGTAGTTGCAGAATAACTCTTAAGAACAGTGTCCTCAAGCATGACTTGAATCAGCTCCCTTATTTGCAGGTGATGTCGCTAACAGGATCTACATGTCACTAGAGAAAACTTGGAAGATCCACTGAATTGTATGACAATCTAGGACCTACCGCCAACAATTGTTGAGCCCTTGGTGACGCACCCCCTACTATCCCTCAATTTTGGGATAATGCCCAAATATTTTTTTATGGTTCTTTTAATCATTAAATTTTACATGAAATAAGTAACGTTTTGATATTTTATACGCAAAAAAGAGTCGTTTTCAAAATTAAAAACAGCTTAATTTTTTGCTAATAACATATCAAAATATTACTCATTTCATGTAGAATTTAATGATCAAAACAACCATTAAAAAACATTTGGGAATTATCCCAAAATTGAGGGATAATGGGTCCATCATTGAAGAGGTAGTAGGCACCTTTGCCCAATAAATTCTAGTTCTAAAGATATAGAATTATGTTTTAAAAGGTTTCATGTATATCCAAAATAAATCATTCTTTTAATATTATCACCCATCCAGAAGAAAGGATGAAATCACTTATATTAGAAAGATGATCTAAATTAATTCCAGAAATGCAAAAGAAAGAGAAAGGCAAATAAAATTCTATTTATCTAATTAGGGCGTTATTTATGGCTTGTATTTTGTTTTTTCTGGCTACATATTTATTGCTTGTATTTTCCGTGAGGATATAACTCAATTGAAATAGATCAGAAATACTCATCGAGTCTTTTGTAACGCCCCAAATTTTGAGTTAAGGGCTAATGACAATTATTGAAAATGATTTGGGAATTAAAGTTGATTTGAGACATTAATTAGTTATTGGGAATGCCAACACCCTGTATTTAGCATAATTATGTGATGAAATAATTATTTGGGCTAAAATAGGGGTAAATGGCGTATAAAGAAGAGGAAAAGAATTTAATTATGTGTTATGTGGCAATTTAAGTAAATGTACCAAAATCAGTGGAAGAATGGAAAATTATCGGTTAAATAGTTAGTGATTAATGGAGAAATTAATTACTAACAAATGAGAAGTGTGATTAAATGGCTAATGGAGGGATTAAAGTAACTAATTAGTTACTTACTCTATGCTAGCCAATGGAAATTTGACATGTGGCAAGTTGGTGAAGTGAGAGGAGTGGAGAAAAGTCAAAGAAAGATTTTAAAATTAGTTTCTCTCTCTCTCCTTCCCTCCTCATTTTTGGCTGCAGCATAGGGAGGGAGTATTATCATCTTTTCTTCACCTTTTTCATCACTCTTCTTTCTCATTCTCTCTCTCCAAATCCGGCGGCCATTGTTGCCAAAGAAAGAGAAAGGCAAAGCTTGAATTTAAGGTAAGTAAATGACTTCTAATGCCAAAGCTCCTTTTATTAATGTTGTTCCTTAGGTTGAGGGCTTTATTTTTATGGTTATAGATTGTGTAACCCCCGCCACTATAAAGGCTGTGATTAGTGTTTAAATGCATTTTATAAATAAATACGAGATCCGGAACAATTAAAAACTTTTTACAACACTTGTACAATAAGATCTCCATTCAGTCATTTATAAAAGCAATAGGCCTGTTCGGTTTGTCACATGTATAATATCAGAGTATAAGTACAATCCCTAACATTCACCCGGGATAATAACATTAATCCAAAAGTTTGTACAGGGCATCTTTGCCCATCTCAATTCCCAAACCGGGGATTACACAAAACTATAATACTATGATCTATTCAATATATACATTCATCCAAAATCATAACCAATTCAAAAACCAAAAGAAACTAGCTAAGACTACCACTAGCAGTCCTAGTCGCCCTTATCCACTTGCTTGCCTCTTGATCCACTTGCCCTGTCTAAAAATGTTATTTGGAAAGATTGAGATTCAAAAGAATCCCAGTAGCAATAGTTTACGTATATGATGCATAATAAACAAAGCAAGTAAGCATATATCACAATGCAACATATCAATATTCAAGGCCGGGCATACTGCACGTCCCCTAAACTATATTCAAGGCCGGGCTCTCGTCACGTCCCTTCAACTATATACAAGGCTGGGCTCTCGCCACGTCCTCTATTCAATATTCAAGGCCGAGCTCACGCCACGTCCCCTCACTGTATTCAATGATTAATACAAACAAGCAATGTATTATACATGATATAGGATAAAGTGTTACTACCTTGGTCTTTTCGCTCTAGAGCAGGCACAGGCCTTCTATGCTCCAGGCAAATATCAGGTCCTAAAGTCATAATTAAGGACGATATGTTATTACTTAGTCTAATACTCAAATATCTTTACAACACTAATTGGTTATCATTACTGTCTCTTAAATACCTATAAACGCTTCTGACAAAGATTCCCTTTTGAAAGCATAAACACTAGTATTTTTCATTGTTTCACTCGAGTAAAGATGGCCTCATTCGAGTGATGAGGCATTGGCACTCGAGTAAAGATGGCTTCACTCGAGTGAGGGTACGGTTTGCACTAGGGTACTAGAAAGTGAAGAACAGTGAGTGAATACCCGAGAGCACAAGAACTTTCAGAAGATGAGAACACTCAAGCATAGAACACAACACTCGAGTGATACCAAATGCTCACTTGAGTACTAGGAAGTGAGGTCCAGAAAGTGTTTGCCCGAGAGCAATGGAATTTCAAGGAAGAAGAGCACTTGAGTATGGGCCTTTACACTCGAGTGAAGCTGAATGCCTGCGAGTGTTAAGTCACACTCTTGCACTTTACCCGCGAGTGGCAACCTGAAAGGCAAGTTCATGGTATCAAATACACCCACACTCGAGTGAGAAGAAGCTCACTCAAGTGAGAACCCACCACAGTCGTAGGTGAGGCAACACTCTTGCTCTTTTCACAGAAGTACAATGCAGAAACTAAAGGGAAAATGAAGAATTACACTGACTCACTTGAGTGATACCCCCTCACTCAAGTGATACACATCAAAAACCAGAAAACGCAGAAACACTGACAGCAAGCTCCAAAATTTTCCCAAGTGTTCCTAATGAACCCAAAACCTTAACCAAAGCTACTCCCACTCAAAAATGCCCAAGGAATCTAATAAAACCATCAAAACAACCAAATTCCTACTCCATTATCATGCTTTGGTTTTGGACAACACTAAACACCAAAATTACAAAATCTCCAACTTAACAATTTCAAACCCAATCAATTCTATCTATCCAAAATACATTCCAACATACCAATTCCATACCAATAACATGCCAAATACCCAATGACCCTTATTTTTTGAAAATAGGCAATAAATTCCATAAATTCAAAGCTAACTCATTTGGCTCAAGACTTAGATAGAAAGATCTCTTTAACTCACCTTAATAACTTTCTCAAAGGAGCTTCTTGATTCTCCAATCTTCACAATTCTTTGAAGTCGCAAACCAACACCAAATGGAAAACTATAACCATGAAAATAAAGCTCTCAACTCAAGGAACAACTTTAAAGAAGACAGTTTGAGCATTTGGGATCATTTCCCTTACTTTGTTTAAGCTTTTCTTCTTCCTCCTTTGGGCAATAATGGCTGACGAGAGAGAGAGAGAGAGAGAGAGAGAGAGAGAATGAGAGAGAGGTGAGCTTGAAGAAAAAGGAAAATGATGATACTCCCTCTAGCTACCTTGTCAGCCAAAATGGAGAGAAGAAGAAAGATAAAATATAATTTTAAAAATGCATTGACTTTTCTCCCTCCTCTCTCTTCATCTTCACTTGCCACTTGTTAGAATTTCATTAGTTCCCATACAATAAGCCACCAATTAGCTACTCTAATCCCTCCATTAGCCATTTAATCACACTTCTCATCTTTCCTCTTAGTTAGTAATTAATTTCACCATTAATCACCAACTTATGGCCAATAATTCCATTCTTTAAATTTGTCACTAATTATGACATATTAATTAAAATTGTCATAAAACACATAACAAATTCAACTTAATCCATGATTTCATTCTCAATAATTCTCATTAGCCCTTAATCAAAATTTGGGGTGTTATAGATTGTCTATTGGTGTTGATTTGAGCTCTCAAGGAAAATTAAAGTTTAGTTGATCAAGGAACCTCTTTGGCAATATTGTAGGGGTAAGTGAAATGAACTTTTCTATATAGGTTTTGTGGCATTTGATTTAGTTTGGAAATTCTGGAACTTTTGGCATATTTTTGAAAATGATGGCCATTGGGAGTTTGGTATTTTTATGTGGGAGTAGCCTTGGTTGAGAGTTTGGGACCATTGGAATCACTTGGGTAAAAGTTGGGAAGTGCTGTCAGTTTTTTGCGTTTTCTGGTTTCTGATAAGAATTACTCGAGTGATCTAGGGTCCACTCGAGTGCGAGATGAAAGTCACTCGAGTGAGGATGGGTTCCACTCGAGTGCGGTTGTGCATTTCCCCTTTATGCTTTTAGTTTTCATGTTGCATTTCTGGGTAAAAGGCAAAAGCGTTGCCTCACTTGCGAGTGTTGTGGGTTCTTACTCGAGTGAGCCTTCTCTCACTCGAGTGTAGGTGTATTTGACACCATTAACTCTCGTCTCGGGTTGTCACTCACGTCCAGGTTTCAAGAGTGTGGCTTAACACTTGCGAGTGTTACGCTGTCACTCGAGTGATAGGGTTCTTCACTCGAGTGCTCCTCTTCTTTGAAAATTCTTATACTCTTGGGTTAACACTTTCTACACCTCACTTTCTAGTACTCGAGTGAGCATTTGGCTATCACTCGAGTGTTGCTTTCTATGCTCGAGTGCAGCGAGCACTTCTGGTTTCTATTGTAGCTCTCTGCCAAGAACTTGCATGATTATGTTTCCATACTCAAGTACAAATCGTACCATCACTCAAGTGAGGTCTCCTTTGTAATATCCTAAATTGTAATTAAGGGCTAATAACTTCAAAGTGATGTAATTGCTCTTAATTAAGCACTTTTGAAGTATATGATGTGAATTGTGACGTAAAATGTGTTTGGTGATGGTTTAGTAAGCATTGTGATAATCAGAGGCAAAATGGTAAATTACCGACCAGTTGGTCAGTTACCGAAGAGGAAACTCAGGTAACTCAAGGTCAATGGCTAGGATTGACTCTTGAATGGTCAATGGGGCGGAATCAAGTGTGTATGTGAGTATGAGAGTTCATGAAAGGGTGGAATGAGATCTTGCCAAGTATCATTAAGATGGCCACAGGATTAGTCAAAGTTTCAAAAACACTCTCCTCTCTCCCTCCAAGTCAGCTAAGTTGCATGGGAGGGCATGAAAATCTGTAACTTCATCAATATCTCATTCTCTCTCTCATCATTCTCCATTTTTGCTGAAATTAGGCAAGAAAGATAAAGAGAAAAGCTTGAGTTTTGATAAGCAAATGTCCTCATATGCTTAAGTGCTCTTTATTAATTTTGTTCATAGTGTCAAGAGCTTCATTCCTATGTTTTCATATTTTTGATTAGTGGTGTTTGAGTATTGGTGAAAACTTGGAAGTTATAGAATAAAGGGAACCACCTTGGGGAAAGAAAGAGGTAAGCATTTGATGCATTTTGGTATATTTATGGTGATTTTTGGTTAAGTTTTGTGAAATCTGGAATTTTGCCCTAAATATAGTGTTAATTTGGAATGTAAGAATTTGATGAAGTGTTATGGTTGAGTTGGTAGCTATTAGTATCTTTGAGTTATTAGGATTGGGTTGGAATTGAGAAGTGGGAGTTTTGATGATTGAGAGTTTTTGGTGAAATGCAGAAATCCAAAAGCAAAATTGTTGTTAGTATGTGATTTTGGTTGTTTTGATGTTACTAATAGGTTCTTTATGACATTTTGTGTGAGAATGAGCTTTGGTATAAGTTTTGGAACCATTGGAATTAGTTTTGGTAAAGCTAGAAAAAATGTATCAGTTGCTGCGATCTGGCTTCTGATAGGCCTCACTCGAGTGCAGTATTATATTTTCAGCGTTTTAGTTAAGTTTTCAGGCAGTGATTGCGAGTAAACGTCTTCATCTTCGAGTGACATACATTATCACTCGAGTACATATGGTATCACTCGAGTGCAAGTGCATGTAGCACTATGGGTGAGCGTCTCGGGTTGTCACTTCCTGCACCCCACTCGTTGGGACTCGGGTGACTAGGTGTCATCACTCGAGTGCCCAAGTGAATGCTCGAGTGCACTAGCCACTCTAGGAGGTGTTGGTGCTCTTGGGTACACACTTTCTATGTCTCACTCGCTAGGACTCGAGTGCAATTGGGGGGCAACACTCGAGTGAGGCCTTCTTCACTTGAGTGAGTCAACCCAAAATTAGAGTTTTGCTTCCTAAAAATGTATCTTTGGGGTAGTTTCTTCCGACCTTTTAGGCATATGTATAGGCCTATAATGGTCATCTAAAGAGTTTAAATAATAATCAACTTAAAGTACTACAAAATTAAGAACTTGGAAAAGAGATTGACGGGTTGTCCCCAACTTGGTTTATAGGATTTGACATATGCCGCCCTCGAGAGCCCACAGTGCCGAAGAACGTCAGGAAAGAACAAGGTAGTGACTCTTTCCCTTATACTGTGTGTGAAAAATTGTATGTATGTTTGTCATGCATTGAGAATACTTTGTAAATTCATTGTGATACTTTGAGATCGCAGTGAAAGTTGACGCATAGTAATACTTTATGAATACTTTGTGATACATAGAGATCGCAGCGAAAGCTGACGCATATAGTTTACAGCCATGAGTACT
The DNA here is from genome assembly GCA_963242795.1 of Inga leiocalycina. Classification (NCBI taxonomy): domain Eukaryota; kingdom Viridiplantae; phylum Streptophyta; class Magnoliopsida; order Fabales; family Fabaceae; genus Inga; species Inga leiocalycina. The sequence continues at coordinate 69,386,021 of OY725325.1, forward strand.
GTCGTTTGTGGCGTGAGCCATGATATATTGTGATGCTGCTTAACATGATCATATATGCTATGTGTTTATGCATTGTGTAAGTGATTTGTTACTACTGGGATTCTCTTGAATCTCATTCTTTCCAATGACTAACATTTCAGATAGGGCAAGTGGATCTAAAGAAAAGCGAGCAACCCAGAGCGATTAGGACCCTTTGGGGATATTGGTTATCTATGTTTGAATTGGGATTACTGTATATTTAGGGATGTAAATGCTATATTTGATTTTGGTCATGAAATCCCCTAGTTGAGACTTTCAAACCCTTAGTTGATGTATGTATAGAACCCGGGAGTTGCCGGGGATTTGATTATACACTCTGATATGAACAAATGTAAATTAACTGTACAGGTAATTATAATCAAGTTTTGAAGTTGAGACTAGGATAGGGAAAAGTTTTTGAAAGACTTTGTGAAAACCCTACTGTAAGGTAGGAAGTTGAAATGAGTTTAAATTATCCGACGGTCTCTAATCCAATTTAATTATACGATATCAAATCATAGTTATGCTAATCAAGGCAAGGGGTTACATTCTTCACTCGAGTGTCCATACATTATCACTTGAGTAAGGCTATCTTCACTTGAGTGCCTCAGTACAAAATCAGTTCTTGTGCTTCCAAAAGGGGATCTTTGGGATAGTTCTTCCAACCCTTTAGGGCTTTTGTTAGAGGCATTTATGAGTACTTAAGGAATAGTAATACTAACCAATTTAAGTGTTGAGAAGTCATTAGGTATTGGATAGAGAATAATACTTCATCACTCATTATGAATTATAGGATACAATAATTGCCCTACCCGGGAGGAACCTGCTACAGAGCACGCACAGAACAAACCAGGTGGTGAATTTTCTCTCATGTTGTGTATGATGTCTGGTATGCATGACTGATTATTGTGATTGTGAAATGTGAATGAAAATGTGCCATGTCCATTGCAGTGTGAGCACTTCAGTGTGAGCAGTCGTAGGGGGTGATGTTTATCACACCTACCCCTGCCGTTGAACTGTCGTTGTAATCGATGTGGATTTATTGTGAACTGTGAATTACTGCTTTGTGAATCTGGCTAGTGTGGCTGTGTATTATAAAATGCTTTATATGAAACCCAGCTGTGGTGAAATATATTGTTGTGAACTGTGATGTGGTGCAATACAGCGTGAGCACTTGTAAGGGATGACATGTGTCATACTTACCATTGCCGTTGTAACTATTGTTGTGGTTGCTATGTGTGTGTTATGATTGCTTTCATGCCTTATTGTTGTGCATACTATGAGTGATTTAACACTACGGGGATTCTTTAGAATCTCACTCTCCCAAAAACTAAATTTTTAGACAGGGCTAAAAGATCTAAAGGAAAGCAAGTGGCAAAGAACGGATAGAGCTCTGAGCTAGGAGTTCCTTTTTGGTTATTGGTTATCATAGTTAATCATTTGGATATTTTGTTAGGAATTACATGTATATATATTGATGATATTGCATAGTTTTGTGTAATCCCCCAGTAAAGGGAAAAAGATTATGAGCAATATGCCTTGTAAAACCCTTTACTAACTAATAGAACCTGAGCGTGTCGGGAATTTATGCTGTGCTTTGATATTTATGAATAGAAACAACCTATACAAGCCATTTGTGTATTGAAATGTGAATATGAGACCACTGTTAAATAGGTTTTGTAAAAGTTTTTGTAAACCCTGTTTTGGGCAAAAAGTTCATTTTAATAAGTCCCAAATTGTAATATGGTCTCTAATTCAACATAATTACTTGTTTATGAACTAAATCTCAGCCTTTGGTTGGAAGGGGGTTATATCATTGGTCAGATGCCCATCGGAATTAAGCAATGATGAAAACAGCACATGCGGTAATGATCGCCATAATGGAAATGACAGTACTGACAGTGATTAGCTTCGCTCCTTAGATCTCATAAGCACACCTTCATTGCCTACATCGATACAACAAAGTCTGTGCATTTGCATTTGCAAACCCTAGCTGAATTGCACATTCTCTACTTCTTATGATCAGGTACCTCCAATCATTTGGTCCAACTCTCTGTCCTAGTGATGCTATCAGACACAGTATTTTGATTAGTAATCACTTTGTGCTGCTCTGTATTCAGGTTGTAGATTGGGTTTCCAAGGTAGTTGAAAATGGTGCAAGTTACAATGATAGTTGATGAACAGTTGATTCAGAAAGCTATTAGAGAAGAATGTCTTTGGGAGAGTCTCCCAAAGTGACTTCAAGCAATTCATTCTACTAAAGAAGAATAGCACAATAGGTTAGATTAGCTTTCATGTAGTACTTTTTGCTTAATCAGCTGTTTTAGCTTTCGAGTCTCTTTATGGTGGCTTTTCAGAGTTTATGTTCATGAAACTTGTGCTAACCTTCCTTCATTTTATGCTGTTTGCAAAAATTGAACATATGACACATGTTCTAAACATACATGCCAGTGTGATTAGGAAATTTTCACTAGTGGAAAAGTCACTTTTAAGACTGGTTAAAAAAGATATTTTAGACCATTTCTAGATCTGGTCTTGATACAGCCGGTCTTAAAAGTCTGCTACTTTTTAGACTGGTTATGGAACCAGTATTAAAAAACATTTTAAGATTGGTTATTATAAAACCAGTCTAAAAATAAATATTTTTAGACCGGTTATCAGAGAAACCAGTCTTAAAGGCTCAAATTTTAGACCGATTTTCTGAAAAACTGGTCTTAAAAGTTGATGTTTTAAGACCGGTTTTCTACAAAACCCATCTTAAAGTAATACTTTTAAGACCAGTTTTATAGTAAACCGGTCTTAAAGTAATACTTTTAAGACCAGTTCTCTCTAAAACCGGTCTTAAATGTACTTTTTAGACCGGTTTTGGAGAGAACCGGTCTTAAAAGTAGTTTTTTTAAATTTTCGTTTAAAACATTTACCTAGCAAGCCATTTCCCTTGTTAAAACATTTCACTCAGCAAGCAGCAACCAGTTCAACGACATTCAAATAAATCTTCTCTTACAGATTATAACTAACATCTTAATGACATGTGAGAGACTCAAAACTCATTGGAACATATTAAAACTCAACTCCCTTGTGCTTAAACAATGCTGGCCTAAACAGAAGGAAAACAACCATAAATAATAAACTCACAATCATAGACAGAATCACAATGCAAGGAAGTCATACAACCATGACAATGTTGTTTTGACCAAATTCCTTATCTTTTCACTTACATACATACATCAAAGATTAAATTACATTAATGATAATGCTGTTATTCATTATGGCCAAAATACTTTATACACACTCTTCTCAGGCTGATGATCACTAACTGGTTTGGCTTCGGAGAATCTATACTAAGACATACACCTCATATCCTTCATTTTCCTATGACGACAACAAAAAAAGTAGTTTTATATATATACCAATAACAATATACATAATTCAAATATAGTTCATGATAATTATTTTAGATAACTAACCTTCAATGTAGTTTTATAAAGGGATATCCTCCCATATCCCTTCATGATGATCGTTTCTTGTGCCCTGTTCATTATCTGCTTCATCTTCTTCGTTCAATTTTGGTAAACCCCTAGAAAAAGAAGGAGTCTCAAGAAGATCATTCATTGAATGACTTTCCTAATTAATATCAACGACCCTTTTTTCTTAGAGAGCTACAGACCACATTTTATTTGCCTGATCAGTAACATAGAACACTTGTTTCGATTGATATGCCATAATAAAAGATTCATCTCCAAAACTTCTACTCTTCAAATCAACCAATGTAAATCCCAACTGATCAATCATCACACCATTATTGACATCAACCCACTTGCATTTGAAAATGGGAAGTTTAACTTTAACATAATCAACCACCCAAATCTCTTCAATAACCCTATAATAAGGTATTGCTACCAATCTAAGATTCTTATCTTTTAAACTAGAGAAGTGCATAGATTCAGCCACTAACATAACCTTACTGTTCTGGACGGTGCTTCTATTATCAAGGGACTTTGTGTAAAACGTATAACCATTGATCACAAATGAAGTCCAACTTATGACATCAGCCTCAGGACCACGTGCTAACCATTTAATTGTATCAGAAACACATTCTTCGCCGTCAACCTTTTGTTCAAACCAATATGCAAAAGTTTTGTTATGCTCCCTAATTAACCTTTATTTAGTCATTCGATTATTTCCTTTCCGTACAATTTCTTTATGAGCATTAATGTAATCTTGAACTTCATCAACATTATTCAAGATGTACAAGTGGACTTGTTGCAATTCATCAGGATCCATACTCTTTACTAAAGCCTCGCGTCTACCGCCTTCTTCGTCATGACGTTCAGGAAGTCCAATGTTTCCTACATTTGACAAGTAATCTTGATAAAACTCCATGGCTTTTTCAGAAACATATTTCTGAACAATAGATGCTTCAGGCCGGTTAGGGTTTTTCACATACCCTTTTAGGATTTTCATAGTTCTTTCAATTGGGTACATCCATCATAAATAGATAGGGCCACACAACTTGATCTCCCTGACTAGATGAACAATTAGATGTACCATGATGTCAAAAAAGAACGAAGAAAAAGCTTCTCAAGCTGGCACAATATCAGATATCCTTCCTTTTCTAGTTCATCCAATTTTTCTGTCTCAATGACTTTACTACAAATATCATCGAAGAAGAAACAAAGTCTAGTCAAAATATGTTGAAGATCATATTTGGCAATGCCTCGAATAGCTACTGGGAGTAGTTGTTGCACTAAGACATGACAATCATGAGACTTTAGCCCCACTAACTTCAAGTCTTTCATCGACACAAGCTTCCTAACATTTGAAGAATACCCTGAAGGAACTTTGATGCCATGTAAACACTCATAAAAGCTTCTTTTCTCATCCTTAGACAAAGTATGAGTAGCTGGAGGACAAAAAGTTCTCTTACCATATGGCTTTGGATACAAGTCTTCTCGTATCCCCATTTCTTGCAAATCTAATCTTGCCTTCACGCCATCCTTAGAACTACCTTGTATGTTAAGCAGTGTCCCAATAATACTATCACAAACTTTTTTCTCCACATACATGAAATCAATACAGTGTCTCATATCAAGCTTCGGCCAATATAGAAGATTGAAGAAGACAGACCTCTTTTTCCATTTATTTTTCTCATTACTATTCTTTATAGTCTTACCAAAGATAACATTCATATTTTTCTCCTTTACATAAACTTGCTCCCTAGTCAATGCCTTCGGAGCATCTTCAAACTCTTGTCCCCCAAAAAAAGCTTTCTTTAATGTGCGATATGGGTGGCCTCGTTTAAGAAATCTCCTATGGCCAAGATAAATTGTCTTTCTTCCATGTTGAAGTTGATGGTAGCATGTTCCTTCTTCACAAATCAGACATGCTTTATGGCCTTTAACACTGTATCCTGACAAGTTTCCATATGCAGGGAAGTCATTTATAGTACAAAAGATCATGGCTCGCATTTTAAAAACCTCCTTCTTGTTCTCGTCAAAAACATCAACACCTTCGTCCCACAACTCTTTTAAGTCTTCGATCAAGGGTTCTAGGTAAACATCTATGTCATTTCCGGGTTGTTTTGGTCCCAAAATCAACATAGGCAACATGATGTACTTTCGTTTCATGCATAACAGAGGAGATAAGTTGTAAATTACCAACAGAACAGGCCATGAACTATGTATACTGCTCAAGCTACCAAAAGGATTCATGTCATTTATGCTAAGCCCAAGCCTAAGGTTCCTAGGCTCTTCACCGAAGGCAGGAAATAATTGATCGATTTTCTTCCATTGAGAAGAATCAGCCGGATGTCGAAGCTTTCCATTAGATATCCTCTCATCCACATGCCATCGCAAATTTCTTGCATTGTTTTCATTCGCAAACAAGCACTTCAACCTTGGTATGATTGGAAGGTACCACAATACTTTTACAGGAGTGTTATTTGATTTGTACCTTGGGGTTTCACATATCGGACACTGTTGTTCCTCTTCATGCTCTTTTCTATACAATATACAATCATTAGGGCATGCATGGATCTTTTATACTTCATCCCTAGTGGACATAATATTTTCTTAGCATCATAGTATCGAGAAGGAAACACATTATCATTTGGAAGCATGTCCTTAAAAGCCTCAAGCGTTTCTGAAAAACTCTTGTCGCTCCATCTATGCCGTGCTTTCAAGCTTACCAATTTCAATACTGCTTTCAACAATTGGTATTTTTTACACCCTGGGTACAACGGCATCTCAACATCACTACACATATTACCATATGCATGTGCTTGCTTAAAAGTCTCTTCTCCTACATCACGAATAATATCCTCTATCCGATCATCTTTATCCGTGTCATTATCATCAAAGTTCACTCCCCCTTGTTGAGATGAACTTGGCATTTCTAATTCTTCACCATGCCATACTCACACTGTATAACTATTACAAAATCCTTCACAAATTAAATGTGTATATATATCTGCAGTACTTAGTCGCTTCTCATTCAAGTATACTACACAAGGGCAATAAAACTTCCCACTACCATCATCGGTATTTCTTCTAGCGAAGTTTAAAAAACCCCTCACCCCATTATCATATTCAACACTCGTTCGTTTAGCATTTATCCAACTATGATCCATATATATCTCAACACTTCTAGCACCCTATATCCAACAACAAAAGGATAGACAAAAAAAACAACAACAATAGAGTTTTAGAGATTTCAACAAAATTAACATGCACCATTTGAAACTAGTATTGTTTTAACAAACTAATAACACTGACAATAATCAAATAATCACACTAAATTAAAATAGACCATAGAGTGGTATTACTCCAAGCCAAATATCATAGGGATGTAATTAAAAGTCAGAGCATATATCTAACAAGAATGTGCAGATTTAATTTATTCCAGATTATGTTTAAGTGCTCAAAAAAACAACAAGAACCATTTTTTCATAAAACATTATTAATTATTGAACAACGTACAACTAAATAATAGATCAAACACTAACCTAATTAAAGGCCAAGGAGTAAGCTTCAACCCAAAGTCACGGTGGCGTCGACTGAGGTTAAAATGAAGTCCTCAAATTCACGACACTAACAAAGGGAAGTCAAGGCAGAAGAGAATGGTCACTACGGAGAATAGAGGTGGCGGCGGAGAAGACTGACGATAATCAAAGAACAGCGACGACGAACACAGCAACGGCAGCGGTAATGACGGAGGAGAGTTGAGCAAATGAGGGATGGGACGCCATGGACGAGTTCAGAACAAGCACGGACAGTGCTCACAGAGAAATGGCAAAAAGAGAAGAAATGGTTCATAGAGCACGCAATCTGGGCACTGGAGTAAAAATACAGGAAAAAAATCTTACCTTTTATACCGATTTTCAATAAAAACCGATCTTAAAAGAAGGAAATTTCAAATTTAAGATTGGTTTTTATAAAAACCGGTCATAAATTTAACACATTTAAGACCGGTTGATATAAAAACCGGTCTTAAAATGTTAAAATTTTTAAGAATTTAAAATGTTTTAACATTTAAGACCGGTTTTGATATAAAACTGGTATTAAATATTTTACATTTAAGACTGATTTTTATATCAACCGGTCTTAAATGTTAAAACATTTTAATTCTTAAAATTTTAACATTTTAAGTCCAGTTCTATTTATAACCGTTCTAAATAAATTTTTTAAGACAGGTTTTTTTTAGAACCGGTCTTAGAAGTTAAATATAATTACATAACTGCCACCGCGCAAATTTTTAAGACCTTATCCGCCAAAACCGGTCTAAATGTGGCGGTCTAAAAAGGGATTTTTCCACTAGTATTTGTCTTTCGTTAGCCTTGAGGTCCATAATCAAAAATTAACCAAGGATTGTGTATAGGCAAACCAAGGATCGTTCTCTCTTCTCAAGAAGCCTTTTATTAAATTATAAGTAATCTATATGCCATGCAAATGCAATAAAACAAGGGGAAATGATTTTGGATTTTTTCAAATTTATAAACTAAAGACTAAAACAATTTAATTAAATACTAGACTAATATTTTTGGTATTTTTAATAAAAAGGATGATTAATGAAATATGAATGAAGTGAATTCTCTTGAGAAATTGGTTCATTGGCTATCCTAGCTCATTAAATGATATGTGAGTTTGAAATTCATCAAGTCTTAATTAAAAACCCCAAGCAAACGTGTTGAGTCTAATTTTTCTAATTAATGACTAATTCTACGATCGCATTCATAGTCATCTCTTAGATAAATTGTTAAAAACCACTTGATATATGAAATGGATTCAATCAATGCAATTGTTTCTCTAATATGAATTCACAAATGCGACACTCAAATTAACTCAAATCAATTATACAAACTAGTAAACACATAGCAAGCATAATTTCAATGAATTAATAGGAAATATATAATCATAAATCAACCAATCACAATAATTCAAATCCAATCACAATATAAGCAATCTTAGTTCAACAATAAAGAATCCAAATAACTCAACAAAATCCTACTAAAACTACCTTAGAACATAGCTAGGATTTACAATGACAATAGGAAATTCATAAAGGAACAAAGATTAACTCCCCTTTATAGCATATTAAACTCAAGTCAAATCCACAATCCTCAAGAGTTGAGATCCTTAACCACGCATGAATTTAATTGCAGAGCAACCACAAATTATAGAACCATGGCAACAGAAAATTCAAAGAAAAATATGATGAGAGAATGATGTTAAGGAAGGGTCTGGGAGGAAAAAGTGAAGTTGAAGGTTGACAGTGATGATGAAGATGGTCTTCAGTGGTGATATAGAGGAGGTGGTCGACGATGCTTTGACATTGGTGACTATGTTTGACGGTGGTGAGAAAAATGGTGGAATGGTTGGAGAAGAAAAGAATGTGGTCGGGGTGATTATCACAGTGAAGAATAGCAGAGAAAAGGGCAGTGGTTCAAGATTAAATTTGAAATGGTGAAGAGAAAGAAAGAGGATGAATCTGGAATGGGTGAAAGAAGGGAAGAGGAGTTCGCCCGATTCTGGAAAATGTCGCCGAAAAACTCAAGAACCTCACCGGAAAAGCACAAAAGAGGGCAAAATGGTGCTATGTGATAGTGGTGGTATAAGACAGAGGGAGAAAGTGATTGGTAGTGGAGATGCGGCTGTGGTGACAGGCTGTTGGTTGTGTGGTAGTGGAGGTGCACGACGTGGTAAGTGGCGGACTGAGAACAGGGGAGTGGTGATTCGACGGAGGTGGTATTGATGGTTTAAGATCCCTCCGGTGGCTCCAACTCTCAGCCTTTGCCTCTGGTTCAGTCTCCCCGATCCTCTCCAACTCCAGCTCCTCTGCTTTTGCTCTCGGGTCTCTGCCTCCCAGTTCCGCAGCTCTCAACTGTCCTCTGGTTCAAGGGGATCGCCGACGGCAATGGTGAAGAGAAGAAGCTTGCCCCACCGGCGACACAAGAAGGGGAAAGGAGGAAGAAGATGAAGGTAAACCGATGAAGATGCTTGCATGGCGCCCCTCTGTTTTAATCTCCCTCCGCTTCGGATCTCTGCCTTCTTTAATATATCGGGTCTGCTACTCTATCGGGTCTGTCTGATTGTTTTGACTAGGGACCTAAGGGAAAGATTAAAAAGTTATGAAAAGGGACTAAATTGAAAATATTTGCAATATTGGTGAGTAGCTGAAATTTCCCAAACTTCTGGGTTTTTATGTAAATTTCTCTGACCCCATTTTCTTTCACAAATTTTTGATTTTCAGAAAACATGGGCCATTTTCTGTAAGTTTTTTCAGTCCTCAAAATATTAATTCAACCCTCCAAAATCTCAATTTTTCTTCTAAAACCCCTACAATGCAATATTAAGTACAATGTAGCATCAAAAGTTCAAGGGAACATTTGTATGAATAATTAACAAATTTATGATCATTTTGCCCTTAATTACAATTAATTCAATAAAATGTCCCAAACACAAATTAGTGCTTAATCATGCAATATTGTTCCATAAAATGCATTAAAAATCTCAAATTAATCATGAAAAATCATGAAAACAATATGGTTCAATCACAGTGTGACAATACAATTTATTTATTATTCTTGGATACATCTGGCACGTGCATCAAACAAAGTTGGCCAGTGAACAAAGTGGAAACAATAGAATGAGAGACTAGAAGCCCTTATATCTTCATGAGATGACAAAAGCTCCTCATTAATATTTTTATTGGACATGAATAAGTTGAATAGTACTTATATAGTTTTGATTTTTTTTTAGTAGTCAATTTTTTAGAAAATAATAAAGTACTTAGAACATAGGATAACTCTCTTTTTCTCTCTTTGGAATTATATTAGTTGTTGGGATATGAAAACAAAAATTAGGATCTGAATATGGCGTGTGTGAATAAGTGAGCTTTTCTACATTGAGCATGAGAATTGTTTGCATTCCCTCTGGTTTGGGGGGAAAGCATTATACTTCTTAATTCAGAATCTTGAATAAACAACAATTCTCACACACAGTGCAATTTATTATGCGATGAGAATGCGCATGAACCTTCAGGTTCCGTTATTTTAACACGTGTTGTCAATACATGCTAAATAGTGTTAATGATGAAAATAGCACACGCGGTAATGACCGCCATAATGGAAATGGTAGTACTGACAGTGATTATCTTCGCTCCTTAGATCTCATGAGCACACCTTCATCGACTACATCGATACAGCAGAGTTTAATTCTATGGCCCTGTATTCAGCTTCAGCACAGCTTCTCGCAACTACACTTTGCTTTTTACTTCTCCATGTGACCAGGTTACCCCACACATACGTACAATATCTAGATGTGGATTTCCTGTCATCTCGATTACCTGCCCAATCAGCATCTGTAAATAACTCTACAATCCGTTTGTCAGTTTTCTTAAATAACAAGCCATGTCCTGGAGATCCCTTCAAGTAATGAAGGATCTTATAGACTTCATTCAAATGTTTCTGTTTAGGATCATGAGAATGCTGGCTGACCACACCTACTGCAAATGTAATGTCTGGTCTAGTATGAGACAGGTATATTAGTTTGCCTACCATCCGTTGATAATTCCCTAAGTCCACTGCTTTACCAAGATCTGCATCTTCATCTATTTTATCTACCCATATAGGTGTGTCACTTGGCCTGCAACCTATCATCCTTGTTTCCTTTAGAAGGTCGAGTACATACTTCCTTTGGGAGATATAAATGCATTTCTTAGATCGGGCAACTTCCATTCCAAGAAAGTACTTCATTTCTCCAAGATTTTTAATCTGGAATTCTCGTGCCAGGGCTGTCCTGATTTGATTGATTTCCACCTCGTCATCTCCTGTAAGAATTATATCATCAACGTATACAGCCAGAATAGTCATCTTACCCTTATGATGTTTGACAAACAAAGTACAGTCACTCTGCCCTTGAGTATACCGATGTCTCTTCAGAACCCGGGTAAATTTGTCAAACCAAGCACGCGGAGATTGGTTTAACCCATATAACGACCTCTTTAACTTACAGACTTGGTCACCTTTTTTTCCTGCGAACCCTAGAGGTAACTTCATGTATACTTCATCCTTGAGTTCTCCGTTGAGGAAGGCATTTTTTACATCGAGTTGGTGTAGATTCCAATCTAAATTCACTGCAATAGATAATAGAATCCTGATGGTATTCAGCTCGGCTACTGGAGCAAAAGTTTCTGTGTAATCTTCCCCATATTTTTGTGTAAAACCTCGTGCAACCAGTCTAGCTTTATATTTCTCGAGTGTTCCATCTGCTCTATACTTAGGAGTGAATACCCATTTGCATCCAACAGCCTTTTTTCCTTGAGGTAAATTTACTACATCCTATGTCTTATTTCGCTTGAGAGCCTCCATCTCTTCTAAAACAGCTTGTCTCCACTCAGGTATAGCCATAGCCTCATCAATCGTGTCTGGTATCCTGATTCTATCAAGATGAGAGACAAATGTACTGTACTTAGATGAAAGCGCCTTATAAGAGACAAATTTCTCTATAGGATATCTGGTGCTTGATCTAGGTTGTCTAGGTTATTTTCGCATTGCAATCGGAAGATTAAGATTAGAACCTTCTATTTATCTTGGATCTGCCTCTGGTACTGACTCCTGGTGAGTGCTAAAAGGCTGTGGTTAATTACCTCTTTTGTGTCGTCACATGTAGGTATTACCCCACATATTTGTATCTCCCCCTGGAATTGGCCCATTATCAGAGGTATCAAGGTTATCAGGAATCTCAAAGTTGTTATCAGGTGTATCAGACGTATCAGGAGCAGGTTCTGTGTGGGTAGGTATATAAATTGTGAATGTCTGGTCATCCTTTGGTGTTTCATTTGTCTGGAATTCACCAGTTCTCTCCCCCTAAATTGCAGACAAGGCATAAAAAGGTGTATTTTCAAGGAAGGTGACATCACAGGTGACAAATAAATGTTTGGAGACTGGAACATAACACTTGTATCCTTTTTGAGAATGAGAATAGCCAAAGAAGACACACCTAAGGGCTCTAGGGTCAAGTTTGTTGGTGTGATGGAGATGAACGTATGATGTACAGCCAAACACCCGGAGTGGCAGAGTGTTTTCAAGGTATAGGAGATTATAGTATTGGTGGAGAAGTTGAAGTGGCATTTTGTAAGACAATGGTCGGCTTGGCATTCGGTTAATGAGAAATGTGGCAGTTAGGACAGCATCATCCCAATGATATTTAGGAACAGTACTACTAAACATAATGGCTCTGGTAGTCTCAAGAATATGGCGATTCTTTCGTTCAGCAATACCATTCTGCTGAGGTGTATTAGGACAAGTACTTTTGTGAACAATGCCATTTTTAGCCAGGAAGGTAGAGAGGGCCTGATTGAAATATTCAGTCCCATTATCGGTGTGCAGGATCTGGATTTGGGTTTGGAATTGAGTTTGGATCATGTAGTGGAAGTTAAGGAATGTTTGATACACCTCTGTTTTATCTTTCAACAAGTAGACCCAACTGACACGTGTATGGTCATCAATGAATGTGATAAACCATTTTGTTTTTGATCGGTTTAGTGTGCGGGATGGTCCCCATAAGTCACTGTGAATTGTGGAAAAAGGTTTTGAGGCTTGGTATGGGATTTTTGGGAATGAAGTATGATGATGCTTAGCCTTTTCACATGAATCACATGAAAATCAGAGGTGCTTTTATTAGAAACGAGGGATGGGAACATTTGAGACATGTAATTTAAATTAGGATGACCTAAACGTTTATGCCATAACTCCAGGTTACTAGTGGTAGGGAGAGACACTTTATTACAAGATTTAGTTTGAGAACGATCACTTTCGTTAAGGTAATAAAGACTATCAAGCTCTTTAGCACTCCCAATCGTCGTCCCCGTCAGCAAATCCTGAAAAATACAGTAGGTAGCAAAGAAGTTAGCTTGACAATGTTCATCATTAACCAATTTGCTTACGGATAGTAAATTACACTTCAACTTTGGAACATGTAATACGGAGTGAAGAGTAAGTACAACTGAGATTTTGATGGAACCAATTCTAGTAACCATAGGTTCAGAATCATCAAAAATTCGTACAGTTACACCCTTGGTGATAGGAGTATAGGATGAGAAGATAGCCTTATTGTCAGTCATATGATCTGAGGCACCTGAGTCAACAATCCAACAATTCCCTGTATATTGTTCTTTTATCACAGCCAAAGCTTGAAAGAAATTACCTCTCTTGACCACTGTGGCAGTAGGCTTGGTCATAGTCTGTAGTGTGGCTAGCATTTCCATGATTTTGTGTAGAGGATCACTTTGGGATGATTCCTTGGAAGTTTCAGCCACGTAACCTCTTCCTTTCCCTTTCTTCGGCTTCCAGTCAGCAGGTTTACCATGGAGGTTCCAGCAAGTGTCCTTAGTATGCCCCTGTTTCTTACAATGATCACAGAATGAGCGACCTTTAGAACCTTTTGGTTCCATGGATCGAACAACAAGTGCTGAGGCCTCAGAAGTAGCAGCAAAATTATTCGAATTTTGAAGCATTGATTTTCGTCTATCCTCTTCATTTCGCAAGAAAGTATAGACTTCACGTACAGATGGTAAGGGTTCTTGACTAAGAATTCTAGCCCGAACATCATCATAAATCACATTAAGACCAGCAAGCAACTCATATACTCTCTCCGCTTCTTTTGCTTTGCGATCTTCTTGAGCATCTGCCCCATAATGATAAGTTTGATTCTGTAGGGCATCAAGCTCTTGCCAAAGTGAGGATTTTTCTAGATAATAATCACCGAGTGGTATGTGGTCCTGTTTTAGCTGCCATATCTTTTTCTTGACATCAAATATGCGGGATCTATTTCCCATAGGACTGTATGTCTCACGAAGAGCTTCCCAAATTTCTTGAGCCGAGGGAAGATACATAAAACTCTTCTTAATTGAGGAGGTCATTGCATTGATTAACCAAGAGGATACCAATGCATTTTCAGACTTCCATTTGCGGAACTCCTTGGTTTCCGATGTTGGTGGCCTTTTTGCTTCACCAATTATATACTCAAGTTTGTCACGTCCATCGAGGGCAAGAGTCATAGATTGAGACCACTCCCGATAGTTATCACTAGTAAGTTTCTCAGAGACAAGGAGGACTGTGGATAGGTCATTAGAACTAGATCTAGGCATAGAGGAAGAGGCATCTGAAACTGTAGACATAATGATTGGAAAGAATGACAAAGTGGTTTTTCAAATTTCAGAAATACCGGTTTGGTCCGTAGAATGTTCAAAATGACACGTTAGTCCTCCGAATTTGGAAAATAACAGTTTGATCCTCTGAATTTGCAAAATGACAGTTTGATCTTCCAAATTTGCAAAATGACAAGTTGGTCTACTGAATTTCAAAAATGACAGATTGATTTACAGCTCAAATAAATAATTGAGTCAGATGAGTGTGAATATGAGATGCTGAGACTTTAGGTCTTGAAACGCAAACATGAGAACGGCGACAGCCGTCTTGCTCAGCGATGAACCGCGACGGTGGTGATCAGTGACAAACGGGGTTCGGAGGCGATTCACAGAGAAGGAGATTCAGAGGCACAGGAACTCTGGGAAGCGCACGATTTGCTCGTAAATCGGAGTCGGCGGGAGAATCCGGTGGGAACGTGATCTACCCACAGTAAGAAGGCGGTGAGATATGTGGCTGCTCGTCGGAACGCTGTGCAGAGAGACCACAGTCACAAGGGTCGAAGATCGATGCAGCTATGAGAATTAAAATGAGATGACAATTGGTGAAGAAGAGATAGCGGCTCTGTCTAAGAGATAGCGTCAGCGCGACTGAGAGTGTCTGAGACAGAGATGAGAGCGAGTGCGACGGAGCAACGAGGCTCTAATCGCCGGCAGAGAGGAGACGGGGACGCTAATATACGTCGACGACGTCAAGAAATTCAAATGACAAACTTGCCAATTGGTGAAGAAGGACTCAGAGGGCGCCGCTTTGGGTTCTGACAGGAACGGAGAACCTTCGGAAATCGCCGGTGAACTGAGCCACTGGTGGAGTCGGAAACGCCGATACTGGTTCTGAAGAAATGAAGGACTCAGAGGACGTGAACCGCAATTCTGGTACTAGTTTGAATTTCTAGTTTGCCTCAACTATTCTCTCCTAAGCTCTGATACCATGAAGAGAATTGAAGATTAGAATTGATTATCAAACTGAGAGGATTTACATGATATTTATAGGAAAAAATATAGACAAAGTAAGAGTGATTAGCGGGAACAAATCAAAGAGTAGTTGAGGAATAGTCAACAAAATGCACCACCGACTTGCTTCTTCAACTATCTCATGCCACTGTATTAATCTGTGTTCACAACAATTTCCAAGCACAGCAAGTTACAATGACAGTTGGTGAACAGTTGATTTAGAGAGCTATTAGAGAAGAATGTCCTTGGGAGAGTCTCCCAAAGCGACTCCAGGCAATTCATTCTACTCAAGAATAATGGCACAATATGTTAGATTAGCTTTCATGTTGTACTTTTTGCTTAATCAACTGTTTTAATTTTCGGGTCTCTTTATTGTGGTTTTTTAGAATTTATGTTCATGAAACTCGTGCTAACCTGCGTTCATTTCATGCTGTTGCAAAAATTGAACATATGACACATGTTCTAAACATATATGCCAGTGTGACAATAAAATTTATTTATTTTTCTTAGATACATCTGGCGCGTGAATCAAACAAAGTTGGTCCATGAACAAAGTGAAAACATTAGAATGAGAGACTAGAAGCCCTCATATCTTCATGAGATGACAACAGCTCCTCACTAATATTTTATTGGACATGAATAAGTTGAATAGTACTTATATAGTTTTAATTTTTCTTTATTTAGTAGTCAATTTTTTAGAAACTAAAACAGTACTTAGAACATAGGATAACTCTCTTTTTCTCTCTTTGGAATTGGATCAGTTGTTGGGTTATGAAAACAAAAAATAGGATCTGAATATGACGTGTGTGAATAAGTGAGCTTTTCTACATTGAGCATGAGAATTGTTTCTATACCCTCTGGTTTGGGGGGAAAGCTTTATCCTTCTTAATTCAGAGTCTTGAATAAACAGTAATTCACAAACACTCTGTAATTAATTATGCGATGAGAATGCGCATGAACGTTCAGGTTCCGTTTCTTTTATCTAATCTCCTTTTCTAGCTAAAACAAACCATTTAATTGTCATTCCGTTCATTATCATATTCTCTTCATTGTACAATATATTTTAGCTTGTTTGAGATCAATTTTTAACTGTCAGTTTCGCTTATAGGAAAAACTAATAGACCTCCGTATCTATCTTCTTATGGCTGATTTACTTCGATTTGTTAAGAATGATATATTTTGGGTATCTGCAGAAGTATAATAATTGCAAAAGAATGAGACTCCAAAAAGATGTACTGCATTCAACAGCAATCTTGATATCTATACCAAAGCATCAATGACTTTTGTGAGATAATGCAAAACTTCAGTTCTCTTGTGTCTCATCCGTTTTTTTTGGGCTGTGGAATTATTATGCAGGATTGTTGATTACTGCATAAAGAAGAGGCTCCAATGGAATAGTTGTTTTGCTCGCAAACTTTGTTATGAAAGTGAATATTATGAAGATATGCTGCGTTACTTGCAAAAGAATCTGGCAGTATGTTCTTAACTGAAATTCCAATTGATCCATCCTATTGAAGTCATATATATATCAAATGAACTTTGCATTGCCTTATCTAAATACTTTATTGCGCTTCTTTAAGTAGAGACATCTAGCCTCTGTTTTTGCTGATCATGATGTTGAAATTCCTAGTTTTGTGTATTATTAATTAGAAGTAGTAATATTGTATTTCACAATAGAGCTTAGTTTTATTTTAATTTTTATCATCAGTTTTGTTTATTTAGTTTAATCCTATTACCCTTCATTTGTATCAAAAATTAAGTATATCTCAATACCTTTTGAAATTAAACCAGGCATATAGTGCAGCATTTCCTGGCCCCTTCATCTTCTGATTCTCTTTTTTTCGGACATCTGCATTTAATATGTTTTATTTTCCCTTGCAGATATTTCCTTATCATCTGGCAGAGTATATCTGCCGTGTAATGGGGTATCTCAAATGGCTTAATCTGCTTTAAGATTCTACTTAAATTTTGCTTTCTGTAACTCAAAATTGAGGCTTTTCACCATGTTATAATTTTGGAATCTTTTTACTCGTCAGTTTCTTAGTGTTTTTGACAGTTTCTGAATTATCCAAGGAATGGTGTTTGTGTCAAATATCTCAACTAGACGTGCATCTGTTCTGCAAATTGTTTGTGAAGCTTCACTTGGAAATTTCTATGTTGTTAATACTTTATCAAATTTTGATGGTTAGTCTGCATGGAAGCTGGACAATATAAATATCATTCATGTTTCTATTATTTGTAGAAAAACCATATATAGCATCCCGAATTTTAGTGCCACAGATGCCTTAAGACTTACAGGAATTGGGAGGAATGAATTTATGGAGATAATGAACAAGTGTCGATCTAAGGTACTGCGTATATTTTTTTCTATATAAATAGTATTCACAAACATGGCATTGATACTCATAGTTGGTTTGCGTCTTTGCTTGCATTTGCATGTCAGTGTGTGTCTAACTATCTGTAACAATCATTGCATGTATGATTGGTTTGCATGTCAATGTGTGTCTAACTGTCCCTAACAATCATTGCATGCATTCTTGGGTTTGTATGTCAGTGTCTATCTAAATAATTGTAACAATCATCCTGCTGATATTACTTTCTGAAATCCATTAGTGGAACAAACAGCTCATATGAGTCTATGCCAAACTGAAGACTTTTAATGTCTTATCTTCTGCTTTAGACACTTCCCTGCATTGATGTGCTGTAGGAAAGGGGGTATTAGGTGTCATTCTCATGCAACATGTACAAATTCTTGCATTATCTAAGTTCTATGACATTATAACTAAAACAATTTGTCATAAAACAGCATTGAAAGAGAAGGTGGTCTTTTTCATCTCTCCAACTATATGATTCGCTCCAATCTTTAAAGCATGAATGCAGTTTGGTTTTGTGCCATCAAAGAAAACATAGATATTTTATTTGTTTTGATTTGATCTTGCAAAACAACCTCAAGGGCTTTTTGGTAATTCCATCATGTTCAAACTTTTTTAATTGAATATGAGCTTTTTTTAACTTCAAAATTTATTATCATGGCTTTTCACTCATCATTTTCTCTTTTGGAATATTCAGAAAAGCATGTGGAAACTGAACAAGTCAATTGCAAGAGATTCCTTACCTCTAGAACTTGTAGACTTTGTAATTGAACCATGGTGGGGAATTTGTCTTGTGAACTTGACATTGGAAGAATTTAAGGTGAGTTCTGCCTTTGATCTTCATGAAAAGGAGCATTCATTCCATAAAATTTTGTCATGTTAATTTGGCAATGAGAAATTGTTTGTGTTCACTCATCAAGTATACTTTGTCCCTTACATATTCTGCTTTTTGTAGAAACTCTCAGAAGAGGAAATGGCCATTATAGACAAATTGAGTAAGGAGGACATAGTAAAAGCTCTTTATAGACGGTGATTCATCTATTTTGATGTTTTTGTAAATCCTGATGACCGGTTTAAAGGTAAGTCCTCAGTGTTTATGTTTTGGTGCTTTGTTAATATCTTTTTTTCAGGTAAAATTTCTATAAGCTTATGTTTTAGGATTCTTATTTAAAAATAAAATGTTTGAGACATGCAACTAAAAGATTCCTAATGTATTATAATTTGAATTGACTAACCAAAATGATCATACCAGGTCCTATAAAATTGCTACTGGTTGTTTTTGTCTATAGTGACACAATGCACACCAAATATATGCCCATATAATTATCACACCTTCATGATTGCAAACTCAAACATATTTTTGTGTCATCATTTTTCATGTGTAAAAGAAATCCAAGGAATGCATCATATCTGCCTAATTGTAACAAACATAGTTACCTTTGCAACTAGCAACCCATCAAAATCCTCTGTAACCCGCAAGGTGTCAGCAAATGTACTCTACGTGTTAACTTTGTTCTCACATTTCCATGCGGTTCTTATTACTTCTCAGTTACATAGTTTATACTCCTCCAGTTGTACTACAAACTAGGTCCTACATTTAGGATCGAAGGTAATACTATTTTAACAAACAAGGAGCTCAATTAAATTTTGCTACTATTTTAACTTCATCTTTTTGAAATCTCTCATATTATAGCTCCCTCCCTTACCACACTCAACTGCTCCTCTGTTCATCCCCTGTTCTTCATAGGCCCCCTATTAGCTTTATAAAATCAGCCTATGTCTTTTTTCAAAGGACTTTGATCATTTTTATAAATTAGTTAACAGTCTAAAATTCAAAAGGTAATATTTGTGGATCAATTATTGTTACATAGATATTTGTAAGTTAGATAAATATCAGTCACTTTTCCATAAAGAAAAATCATAACACAAAACAAAAGTTTAAAATTGCAGAGCATATTCAGAGAAGACAGTCTTTACGCCGGGCTAACTTTACTGTGGTGATACAAGTCTAAAAGTCATGTGGGAAGCAGCATGGAAAGAAGAATGAGTATTAAGAAATTTCCTGAGTTTTACATTTATTTTTGCAAGTCTTTGGGCATATACAAGAGTCAATAACAACATTTATGTTTTGACAAAAAAAAAAATAACAACATTTATGTCTTTACTTCTGTTTCATATATTATATCATTAATTGAAACAAGTCGTGAGGGACTAGGAAGGACACGTCTCCTTTTCTTTCACTTTTTGGTAATGACGGGCGGTAATGTTAATAAAGCACAAATGATGGAAATGTAAGAATAACCCCACTGTCACGCTTATGCATCTCTTTCTTTTTTACTTTGTGGGTCCTTAAATGAAAGAAATTGAGGATTATTACCCCATTGAAAAATTTTATAGGTGAGAAGGATCAGGTAAATTTAATACACACATAGCACCGCCGGTAAAATTAAGCAAATGGATATGTTACAAAAGGATTCAAATAATAATATTTTTAAGAAATTTAGATTAAGTTATGATGCATTTAACCACCTGAAGAAAACAATATTTTTAGATATCGCTTGTTTTTTCAATATGTGGGGAAAACCAATATTGGCAGGTTGAAGTCTTGAGGCAACAATTGGTATATGAAGAGTTTTTATTGACAAATCATTGCTAGTTGAAATTGAGCTTCGCGTTGGAAAACAAAAAAAAACAAAAAGAAAGAAAGAATTGAGCTTGGCAATATCAAGTTCATAGAGATGCATGGTTTGGTTCAATTGTTGATGAGATGAATGGTTGTTCATTCTGCAGCTCCTTCCTCTTGTGATTTTTTCTCATATAAGCTTTCATTTTTTCAATTAATATTTTTAGTTTCATTTTAACTTTTTATATAATGAGAGTTCACTAGTTGATGCTCAAAGTCGCTAATCGGGATTACGATACAATATGTAATTTGACGATGGCTTTTGGTTTGAAGATTAAGGGAAAGAGAAAAAACACAGGACAAAAGTAGAGATTACGGGAAAAACGATGAGCTAAAATACTGAAGTTTTTTATTGTTGAGCATCTTACGTTCCTAATTTTAGCAACTCAAAATGTATGCTGAAATTAGGTTTATTATGAATCAAGTTTCGAGATTTGCTCAAATTTTTATATTTGCCAATTCTTACTATAGTCTAATTTTTATAGTTATATTCCGAGATTTGTTTAATTTTTTATATTTGCTTATTTTACTATATATATTCTTATTTTTATTTTTATTTTTATATTATTCTTTTACAATTATAGGATATATGACTGGAACTCTTAGAGCACTTATACGTGATCTATATGGATAATCTCCAACAAAGGTATTGGAGAATATTGTGAAATTTTTTGTTAATTGATTTTCTTTTAGAATTAAAAAAAAATATAAGAGAGCATTTAAGTGATTAGTTTCTTTTAAGTTGTATGTTATTTATCTATAATGTATTGAATTTTGAATACTATAAATATAAGTTTTTTATTTAATATTATTATCTTATTATTATCAATGATTATATTTTTATTCTATTTAATAAATATTAATAGTAAAATTAAATAAATAATAATAAAACATAACTATATATAATAAATAAAATAAAATCAATACGTAACGGTTATTAACAAAAAAAAATCATTATGTATGCCAATATATTACTGTTTGAAATCGTTATAGTGTCTTTATATATTATATGATGGTTCAAAAGTCATACATAGTCAATGACAACCATTATATATATGTGCAATTAGTGTAGACACATATTTGTAAGTAAGCTAGAGAAATATCAGTTAGTTTTAAACAAAACAATCATAACATAATTGTAGTATACTACTCCCTCCGGTCCTAATTATAAGACAAAGTTGACTTTTTTGGAGAAATTAAGGAAGCCAATTAAATTACTTTAGAATGTTTATATTTTTATTTTTTTCTCAAAACTAATTAATTTGACTAATAAACTAATATATAATCTAAGGATACTAAAAATATAAACACTCTAAAGTAATTTAATTGGCTTCCTTAATTTCTCCAAAAAAGTCAACTTTGTCTTATAATTAGGACCGGAGGGAGTATTATTCAAGGGAGAGTCAGCCTTTT
The DNA here is from genome assembly GCA_963242795.1 of Inga leiocalycina. Taxonomy (NCBI): domain Eukaryota; kingdom Viridiplantae; phylum Streptophyta; class Magnoliopsida; order Fabales; family Fabaceae; genus Inga; species Inga leiocalycina. The sequence continues at coordinate 69,408,164 of OY725325.1, forward strand.
CGTTAGGTTGACTTGATTATGGTGGTTCAAGTGCTTGTTATGTGGGAAAGAGCATGGAAAGAAGAATAGGGGCCCTTTTCTCATTCTCATTTACTTTCCACCGAAGATATATGAATATGGGGCCTATAGTATTGAATTTGAGAGTAGTAGAGTACAATGCAAGAAGCATTTATCTAATTTCATATTTTTCGCGAAGTATTTGGGCACATGCAAGAGCCAATAACAGCATTTAACCATGTCTTTACCCCTGGTTTACAAAATATAATGATAAATATGAGATTGATAGATGTCTTATGTTACGAGTTTGGATGATCAATTATATAGTGCAAGTGTACACTGTCGTAATCAAGTAATATAGAAGTGAGTAGAGTATCGTTCCCACGAGGATTGATCACTAAGTACCAAAATGGGTAATTTTAATTCTATTTAGTCGATCGATAAATCGGTGATTGAGAGTACAAATAAAAGAAAAATAATTAAATATGAGTGCAGATGATATGAAAACAAATATGAGAAAAAATCCTAGGGATTAGATTTCACTTAACAAATTTCGGATTGAATCACTTATCTATTCTAGCCCAATTTATTTCACATGATTGATAGTCGAGTTTCCCTAATTTAATTACTAGCCTCTTCCAAGGTCAAGCAATTCTATAATTAATTGCTAATCCAATATATTCCTATATGAATTTAAGCAATTAATTATGCATTAAGATTTATGGAACTCAATAAGACTACATAACTCATATGAATATATTCCTATTTCATATGCAAGTCATGGTTTTAATTATAGAATCTACACACATGCATCTCCTTCCGGTCTCAACATGCATATTGAAATCATTCAAAAGATTGCCAGTCAATCAAAAGCATTAAGAATAATAATTAAAACTCAATCATGAAGGAGAAATTTAAACTAGATTTAATAAGTTAAGATTCAATCCGTCATTAGTAAGCTACGTCATCACCCTAGGAAAATGAAAGTTTAGCACATGATAAAATTAAAAACAAAACCAAAATAAATTATAAAAAGCTAGAATGAAAGCCTTAAAAATACTGCATAAAATTGAATATTAAATTCTCAAACATAAATATACAACCAACAAGATGCATGAAAAATGGACAAATCTAGCCGTCCCTTTAGGAGGCAAAACCTTCCGTGTAGGCGGCATAAAAAATGTAATACAATACTAAGCCTTCCATATAGGAGGCATGCAAGAAGTAATATAATACTAAGCCTTCCATGTAGGAGGCATGAAAAAAATAATACAATACATAAAATTAAAAATAAAAAATAACACAATTTATTTAGAACTGTCAGAGAAAATATCTCTCCCTGTCAGAGAAGGATCTCTGACTGTCAGAGAAAATTCTCCACACTTTCTTCTCTCCTCCTTCCTCCCCTTTTGCAAAGAAACACACACATATATATAGGCAAGCGAGCGTCTGTTGCTTCTTCATTTTTTTTCCACAGGTGCTACAGTACTTTTCCTTCATTTCACGCATGAACATGACTTTTCAGCAAACCTACGTATTTTTTCCGTGTTGCTACAGTGCTACAGTGATTCCATCTGCTACAGTCACCTCCATCCGCTACAGTAACGTCCTGCTACAGTGATTCTGTCATGAATAGTGCCCGACGCTACAGTACTTATCTTTTTTATATTTTTCTTTATTTTTTTAAATACTATTTATTTTACACCCAAATATATTATATTAAGCTCAAATATCGTCCATAAAATCATCATATAAGGGAAAATAAATATGTAAATATTTTACTTATCATCTTATAATATAATAAGATGTTTTTAACTAAATCACACGAGTCAATAAAACAATTAAAAGTATATTAAATTTTTTATAAAATTTAAATAATTACTAGCTAATATTACCCATGTGTTTTGTTTTCACTTTTAGCCTGGATATTTTTAAAAAAGATCAATTATATAAAATAAAGAAAATTATACAACTAAGAATAGTATAAAAGGGTTTAAGAAAGGCTAAAGTATACTTTTGGTCTTTTAACTTTACATAAAGTATCATTTTATTACTTTAAATTTAAAAAGTACACTTTTAGTCTTTAAAACTTAACGTCGTTAATATTACTGATGGAAAATGTTAACTAAACAAAGTTAAGTAGTGACTGTGCATTACTGACAAAGCAATCTTTAATTTTTTTTAAAAAAATCAGATTTTAATTAAAATAATATTAGAAAAAATTAGTTTTAATTCATTCTTTTCGTCTTTTCATTGCTTTTCCTTCAGTCTGGAAACCTTCTTTTGCCGTCAAAACCCTACTTCCTCCCCCAATGAATCTCAACCACTCGACGCCAAATTAATTATTTTTATACTATCGATGCCTTCCTTAGAAATTGATCGGCCTTGGTTTCATTATTGCCGGCCTACAAAACCTTCATGGATCGCTTCGATTATTGTAACCCTATGACCCTCTACATATATTTCCTGTAATCAGTTGAATCACCTCGTTGCAGTAGTAAAAACTCCCATTATTAGAAAAAGAAGAAGAACTTCTCACTGTGTATGTTTAACATTATAACAAGGAAGGATGACGCTACCATTGGCATAAAAATTATCGATGAAATAGTGAGAGAAACTGTTAGCAGAGAGGTTCGTATTGGATGAATTGATAATCGAACGAGCTCATGTTGACGACATTATAAAAATACTAATTAATTTCTTGTTTGGTATTGAGTGGGGGAGAAACATGGAAGAAGAACACTTTTTTTTTATAATAAAAGATATTCTACAAATACATCAGAAGCTATCCTCTTGAGTCAACATGAAAATTCATCCTGTTTACATCATTAATTAAAAGGGTTGTAATAGCATCAGGGGGCGAAAATGTGATATGAAGATCAATCGCCATCTTCCAAGCTTCTTTTGTCATAGCGTCTGCAACCGTGTTAAACTCCCGAATGCAATGTGAAATTTCCACGTACCAATCTCTATCCAGCAGCGTTTGAACCTCCACAATAAGCTGAAAATCAGGGTGTTCCCGAGAAACATTACCCTGAATTATATTCATTACTTCACTACAATCAGACTCAATCATGATTTTTCTATATCCTCTATCCCATGCAACTTTTAGTCCCCACAAAACACCCCAAGCTTCCACAGATACTACCATTCGTTGCCCAATCTGATACATAAACCCCATCAGAAATTCACCACTGTGATCTCTCAACACACCTCCACACGTGCAAGTCCCTAAGTTGTCATTCCTAGATCCATCGGTATTAATCTTCACCCACCCAAGCGGTGGTGGCATCCACTGTTGTTGATTCCTTTCTGTGCTCTTATTTTGAACCAAACTTGTATTTCCCCATGTTAAGCAGGCACAAGCACGGGCTAATATGGCATGACTACTCCAAGTGTTGTTATTAAAACATCTGTCATTTCGAGCTAACCAGATATGTCGGTATAGTACCGAAAACCAAAGACGAAACTCGAATCCCTGTATAACTTCTTTTCTCTCCGCACACCATGTAAGCCAGTCATTTCTCTCAAAAGAGCCAAAGAATTGATCACACCAATCTAGAGGTAAGAATCCTTTCTATAATTCAGAAGTGAAAGGACAATCCTGCAAAACGTGTAGTACAGACTCGCTTGAGTTATGGCATATATCACAAAAACCCGTTGGATGACTACCTTGCTGATAACGCATTAAGTTTGTCATTAGACGACCATGAAAGCACAACCACAAGAAAAAAATGGTACCTTTGAGGGACTTTCAATTTCCAAACACATCTTCTCCAGTTATTACTGTGAGGTTGTGGGGTGCCTACTAGATATTTATAGGCTGATCTAATGTTGAACATTCCATCTGAAGACCATCTCCATACCGGAAAATCCTCCCCATTACGCTGATTAATATTAACACGTGCAATAGCTGTACATACATGACTTGGAAGTAGGTGCTGAAACTTTCTCATATCCCACTGTCCGGATGAAGTGATACAATCAGCTACTCTCCATTCAGTAGCATCTCTAGGCAATTCTCTGATTACCAAACTCTGAAGCTTATCAAAATGCGGGACCCAAATGTCATTCCAGAAAGAAGTGTTATGTCCATTGGTAACTCTCCATGTTAAGCAATCTTTGATCTTGTCCCAACAGTTACGAATACCCCTCCACGTACTAGACTCAGACCGGCGCTTCTCAACTTTAGGAATAATATCATTCCCGGCTTTATATTTTTCACGCAAAATCCTAACCCAGAGCGAATCTCTTCTGTTAATCATATTCCATCCAAGCTTCATCATGAACGCCTGGTTCTGGTACCGAGCCAACCTAAGACCAAGGCCTCCATTCTCCTTACGTGCACACACATTATCCCAGGAGACTAGATGAGGTTTTCTGCTTGCTGAGCTACTACCCCAGAGGAAGTTATGACAACGTTTATCAATTTCATCACAAAGTCCCAAAGGAAGAGGCATTGTCTGCATAGTATAAGTTGGCATAGCCGACATAACAAACGACACAAGAGTATGCCTGGCAGCCATCGATAACATGTTAGACTTCCAATTGGCCAGGCGAGCATCCATCTTATCCAGAAGAAAACTGTACGTAGCCTTTGATCTTCATTCATGTAAAATTGGCATTCCCAGATATTTCCCTAGATTTGACGTCGGAGTAAAATTTAGAAATTCACTGATTTCTCTGCTTTTTATATGATTTACATTCTTTGAGAAGTAAACTCTTGATTTTCCAGCATTTACTTTCTGTCCCGAAATGTCACATAAGTCATCCAAGATAGCCTTAATAACCCCTGCATTATCTAGATCTGCTTCTGCAAACAAAATGAGATCATCAGCAAAAAAAATATGAGAGACAGGAGTACCTCATTTGAAGAGCCTAAACGGTTGCCAAACACCCTCTTCAACTGTCGTTTGTATAAGATGCCCCAATCTTTCCATCATGATAACAAAAAGATACGGCGATATTGGGTCACCTTGTCTAACCCCTCTGGAAGGGCAAAACTTATTAGTAGCTTCTCCATTCCAAAGCAATTGCAAATGAGACGTCGACATACAAGCTTGAATAACTTTGCTCAAATATTCAGGAATCTTGAGTTCTTTTAGACAGTCGTAGACAAAATTCCATCTCACCCGATCATAAGCCTTCTCTAAATCAATCTTGATGGCCATGAAACCCTTTTTTCTTTTTAAAGACTTCATAGAGTGAATGATCTCCTACACAAGTATAACATTATCTGAACTCTGACGTCCTTTAACAACACTACACTGATTCGGGGCTATCACCAAAGGCATAATTGCCTTGAGTCTGTTTGATATAACCTTCATAACAATCTTGTAAACAACATTGCAAAGACTTATAGGATGAAAATCACAGAACGTCTCTGGATGTTCCACCTTCGAAATGAGAACAATCTGAGTCCCATTGATTTGTCGTATCCATATCGGATCATTGAAAACTCTTTTCACTAATTCAATCACTGACGGTCTTACAGTTTCCCATTGGCTTTGGTAAAATAGCGGATTGAAACCCTCTGGCCCTGGTGCTTTCAACGGCCCCATATCAAACAAAGCTCTTTTAATCTCTTGCTCTTCAACCGATCTCCCCAGAATATGCAAATTTGCATCGTCAATCTCAGGATAAGTGCATCCGAATACCAAAGATCCATTATAATTATGGGTTTCTGTATACAAAGTTTTGAAGAATTGGCTTCCCAATCTCATAATTTCCGCTGCATTATATGTCCAATCCCCAGATTCAAGCTTTAATGCTTCAATTTTATTCCTTCTTCGTCTGCCATTAGCCACAGAATGGAAGTATCTAGTATTAAGATCTTCATCCACATACCATTAGCCCGAGAGTATTGAAGCCACATGACTTCTTCCCATGCCAAAAGTTTTTCAAGTTCTCCCCATAGCTCCCCTCGTAACTTCTCAAGGTGCTCTGAGATACCTACCGAAGCCATCTTTGCATTAATCCCATCTAATCTTCGATATAATCTGTCTTTCATATAGGATATATTGCCGAAAACCTCTTTATTCCATAACCTCAGATCCTCAGTAAATTGTTTAACAGATCCGCACCAGTCATCCTCCACCCCCCAGTGTGAATGAACAAAATTATTGAAATCATCATGCATAACCCAGGGAGCGAAAAATCTAAAAGGCCTTCGATTTTTTGCCGTAAGAACATGAGATTCAGTATCAACCAACACCGGACAATGATCGGATTTATATTTTGGCAAATGTGTCACTGTGGCATTAGGATTATTTCTAAACCAACAGTTATTAACCAAGGCTCTGTCTATTCTGCTCTGGCTATTCAGATTCCCCAAGTAAATTGAGGTCCATTAAAATCAATATCAAGTAACTCGCTACTCAGAAGCCAATTCCGAAAAGACCTATCAATACCATTAGTCTTCCTATGATTCTTACTCTAGCATTCCTCGGGATGAGAAACAGCATTAAAATCACCAATCACAACCCAGCCTCCCATAGTCAATTGCCGAATACCCTCAAGAGTCTGCTACAGTTGACGTCTAATAACTATATTTGGGTGCCCATACACCACAGTTAGAGACCACTCATCCCTGGTACCTTTATTAACCACCCCATGAACAAATTGATCCCCTGAAGAAGTAACAGAGAAATTTAAAGTAGAATCCCAAAACAACCACATACCTCTACTAAAACCACGAGCTTCAACCACGTGCTTATTCATCCATCCCAACTTCCTAGCAATGAGCTTAGCTTTAACCCCTAGCTGTCTAGGCTCCAACAGGGCAAATAAATTAACTCCATGTCTGGCAACAACATCACTAAGTAACCTTCGAAAGGAGGCACCACCGGCCCCTCGAGTATTCCAAGTCATAATAATCATTAAAAAATTAATAAAATAAGAGAAGAACACAAACAACCCAGGCATTATTGAGACAAATGTCCCTCCTGAACATCCTCAATACCATGCATCACCACATCATCAACACCTCCAAGTGGACTAATTCGAGGTACAACGGTCTCTTCTCTTTTTGCACCTAGGTCAATAGGATTGGAGGCTTCTAGACGAATAGCAGAGGAATTGGAATCTAATTTTATAAAATTCTTCTTTCTTCCTGACCCCACTTCCCCACTTAAATTACACGACGTTCCAGCTTCTTGTGTTTTCTCCATACTCAATATTTCTTGGGAAGCTCCCTCCTCAATCCCTTTCTTTTTAGCTACTTGGATCCCACGTGTTTTATTTAACTTATTAAAATGCCCAACATTATTCACATCACCACTAATCTCCTTTTTTCTTACATTTGAAATATCCGATCTATTATTACCCTTGCTCCCTTTATTTAGAATAGGTAGATGACCAGTTTTTTCTTTCGTATCCCGTGACCTATCTTCTGGCTTTGAACTAACACGAATCTTGCCCTGATATGCGTTATCACCAGAACCGCCATCAATAATTGTCATGTCTTCAACATTCAGAGCCTCAAACCGAGATCCTCCTCTCATATTTCTAGAAGGTAAATCACGCCTAGGCTCACGACTATAATTGCCATTCCTTGCATTCGAGTTCCATTGCCCCCTTCTCCGACTTGGCGCCACCATCCACTCCCCATACATTCCAGCAGTCATTTCGGAGGATGTGGACGATGGTGTTATAACTGTAGAATTTGACATGTTATCCGTGCATGCTGACTTTGACGTATTTTTTACTTGATTATTTGGGCAATGTTCAGTATCATGACCATACCGCCCACATGAGAAGCAAATCAAATGTAGACCCTCATAAACAATCTTCTTTTCTTTCCCATTAATCATTATGGATGGAAGCAAAGGTGCATTCAAATCAATTTCAACACATATACGGGCAAAACGCCCTTTGGTTTGCCTAAGGGTATTATTATCCACTTTTAGAATCCTTCCAATTTGGCTACCCACCACATATAAAATACCCTTATCATAAAAATCAACAGGGAATTTAGGAATTCTTACCCATACTGTAATTTTGGAAACCTCACTAGAATCGGGATCAAACTCTGACTTCCATGGCTGCACTGCTAGGTAATGATCCATGTATAACCAAGGGCCTCCTGTTAATGCAAAATCATAGTCCTCCTTATTGCTCATACGAACCAGAAAATACCCAGAGCCTATCTCAATAGTTTCAACCTGCCCTCTACGTCCCTATAACTGTTGCAGTTTTCGACCCAATTGATCCTCCCGCACCATTCTGCCAAGTAATCTAACGAACAACGACGTAGACCATTTTCGTGCTAGCTTCATTCTAAACTCCGGAGACACAATGATATTTGGACCTTTCTTTGTTATCTTCACATCAATTTTGGATTTCCATCTGTCTCATTTCCACCATTCTTCTTCTTCATTTGAACATTCCTCCCTTGTCTAATCTTCGACACATGCCTCCTTATATGATCTTTTTGGTGCTTCCGGTATAATTGTTTCCTCTTCAATATCCTCATCCATCATCCAGTCCTCAACCCGCGGGGCTAATGATTGCTTACCTGTGAACTCTTCATCATCATCTCGAATTTTCTTTGAATTACGCTCCAAGGCATCACTCTTCTTCATCATTGGCACCGAAACCATTCTTTCAGGACTACGATCCCTCTCACGTTCAATCATGTCTAGCAGCTCCAAAGCCGTCCAGACGATGAAAAAATACAATCTTGCACAAATATTTTAAAAACCAAAAAAAACCAAAAAAAAACAAACAAACAAACAAAAGAAAAATGAAAGAAAAACGGGAAAAAAAACTTCTTTTCTTACCTCTATCGGACAGCTCCTCAACGGAAACTGCACAGTGGGAAAAGAAGCAGGTCAACTGGAATGAACAGATCCGTTGAAGCAATATACTGAAGAATCAGATCTGAAAGTTTCAGCTGTTTTCCTGAGAAACGCTTGAGCTGTGAAGTATCATATGTGTTTAAAGGAATTGCATCGCTGTGGTTAGAATAGAAGGCTATAATTGAGAGAGAGAGTAGTAAGAGGTTCTGTCTATTGGAATTTGTGCCAGTGTGTGAGTTAGCTCTTGATGGAGGACCCCGGCGTCCTAAAATCACTGCCGGAGGATGTTCTGGGTACTAAGGAAACTGCTGGTTTGGATAAGTCAGTGATGAAATCGCCTAATGATAATTCCCTCTTGGCCGTCAATATTCCTGAAGCTTCTGAAATTGAAACAGAGCTTTTGGGAACAAGTAGGATCTCGTCTCTAGTTAAGGCAGGGCAGGCACCTTCATACAAGGACTCACTTATGGGTTTTATGGGTGCAGAGTTTAATGGTATTGCTTATGGGAGCTCAAGTGCGGAGGAGGATGACAAGCTAGCTGATTTGCTGGACCAGTCCTGGGAGATTCCTAAGCCCTCAGAGGACTTGAAACACCTCATGGATATCTACCCAACGATGAGTTTGTCTCAGGAGGAATATAATAGATGGGCTAAACCCTGGAATAAATCCCTTATCATCACTATTCTTGGAGCAAAATTCAATTTCTTCTGTCTTAAGTGACATCTCTGCAGAATTTGGCAGTCAAGCGGTTTTGATCTTATTGACCTCCCCAATAATTATTATGTTGTGAAATTTCATGAGCAAGAAAATTGGGAGCATCTTTATACAAAGATTCTGTTTGGAGGACCGTGGACTATTGCGCAACACACAATCCTTGTACAGAGATGGTCTCCTTATTTTGACCCATTTCAGAACCCTCTAGGACGAGTTGCTTCCTGGGTCAGAATACCCCATGTTCCGTTGCTTTTCTATAATAAGGAATGTCTGTGGAGGCTAGGTGATATGATTGGGAAAACCATCAAGGTGGACATGAATTCTATTGAGAATCTAGAGGATGAGGAAGCCAAAATCCGCAGAGGAAACTATGCCAGAATCTGCGTGGAGTTAGACTTACAGAAAAAATTAATTCCTAGGATTATCTCTGCCTCAGCTCTGTTTAATATTGAATATGAAGGCTTAAGTCTCATATGCTTTACCTGCGGCAAGTATGGCCACAAAAAGGAACAGTGCTCAGCAACGATGACCTCTGTTGGTGATCCAAAGAAAGGAAGCTCAAGTCAAGGTCCATCGTCGGCTCCAACGGCGGCATCGCAGAACACAATTCCGGCCAAAGAACACCAGTTTGGTCCATGGATGCTGGTGCGTCAGTCGGCTAGAGCACGCGCTCCAAGAAGAGATGAGGGTAGGGCCAGAGTTGGTGGCTGGAACCGCTCCGATCTGGCAGGGGGTATGGCCGAAGGCTATGCTTTCAGATCCAGATTCGACATCCTAGCTGGTACGGAGCTAGCCGAAGGTGAAATTCCCGAGCAAATTTTGAACTCTGATCTAGGTGGTAGAAGACCCGACCTGGAGGGTGATGTGAGACCGGTTGTGGTGGAAGGAAGACCTAAGGGGCATTTGCTACGGATAGAGGATAAGGGACAAAGTAGATCGAAGAAGGTATTTCACATGGGGGTTGAAGCTAAGAAGAAATGGGCTGAAGTTAAGAAGTCTAAAGCCCCATCCAAGCCCATTAAAAATAGAGAAAGGGATGAGGCATGCGCTGGGGCCTTGGGCTCAAAGAATAATGTTTGTCTGGACGGTATGGGGAATTTGAAGCCCAAAAAACCACCTACACAAAGGGCTCATAACCTTGTAAAAGGTAGCTTACAATCAGATGGGCTCGCACAGAAGATTCAAACAAATAATAAAGCTTCATTTTCTATTCCTAAGGTGCACATACGAGGCAAAGAGAAAGTTCACAACATGCCGATCTCAGAGAAGGAGGGTGAAAACCACGGAGCTATCATCACCTTTGAATCAAAAAATTTGCAGCTTGCCCCTAGGAACGAAGTCAATTCTGACCAACTTGCCAGCACTAATCAAGCTGTTAGTGATCAGCCAGGCTCAGAGATGCGTTCAGTTTCTCAACTGGAGGTTGTAGTGTTGATGGAAGATAAGCCGCCAGACAAGTAAGTCTTGTGTTCTCCCTTCTGGCCTTCTTGTTAATTCTTTTATGATTATCTCTTCTTGGAATTGTCGTGGTGTGGGTGGAAGTGCTTTTCCTCGAGTGCTGAAGGATGTGGTTAAGCAATATGGTATTAATGTTATGTGCTTAGTTGAACCTAGGATCAGTGGAAACAGGGCAGAGAAAGTTGTGAGAAAGCTGGGTTTCAATGACTGGCTTAGAATAGAAGCTACGGGGTATGCAGGGGGTATTTGGGTGTTATGGAATCATTGGGAGTTTCATATTGAATATATTGCCTCAAACACTCAATTAATTCACTGTAAGATTTCTGGAATAAATAAGCTGGACCCTATGTTTGTATCTTTTGTCTATGGGGATACTAGTGTTTTGAAGAGAAGGGACCTGTGGTCTTCTTTGTATGCCATTAAGCAGACGGTATCCATCCCCTGGCTGGTTTTAGGGGACTTTAATGCCTTCCTTAATTATGCAGATAAAGAGGGTGGTGGCACCCCTATTCATAGTTCCATGACTGATTTTCGTAATTGTATTGATCTTTGTAATCTTATTGAAGTGCCAACTGTGGGTGACAGATTTACTTGGGAAAAAACTGGGGTTAAAGAAAGGCTGGATTGGGTTTTTTGTAACTTTGACTGGGAAATTGTTAATCCTCAGGCCAAAGCCTATCACAACCTCAAGTTCAATTCTGACCATCGAGTAATTGTTGTGGTGAACCAAAGTTCCAATGCAAGCAGTAAAAGGGGAAGTAGGTTTATTTATCAGGCAGCGTGGTGTATTGAGGAAGGTTTCAGTGATGTAGTCAAAGAAGCATGGCAGGGGAAAAATTGGTGCCAAGGCCAAAAGTAGTTCTCTAGAAAGGCTGTAGAATGGAAGGATAAAGTGGTTGGGAACATTGCAAAAAAGAAGAGAGAAATTCTCCATAGATTAGAAGGAATTGACCGAGCCAGGAATAGAGATGGTGGTCAAAATGGTCTCTTTAAGATCGAAAAACAGCTTTGGGGCATGTATCATAAGATTGCTTTACAAGAAGAGCTGATTTGGTTCCAGAAATCAAGATGTAAGTGGTTAAGTGGTGGTGATAGAAATACTAAATTCTTTCATGCTAGCGTTATTGCGAAAAGGAAAAGAGGCAAAACTGAGGCTTTACAAGACGAGTCCGGTAACTGGATTTTTGATGAAAAAACCTTGAGAGGTATGGCCCTTGAGTATTTTCAGAAGCTCTATTCCGCTGAAGACCCTTTACCACCCTTTTCCCCTTGGATGGCAAGATTCCCACCTTTAGAAGCTCCTCAATTGGATCTCCTGCAGAGACAAGTATCGCCGGTCGAAATAAAAAATGCAGCTTTTGAGATGGGAGCCTTCAAAGCGCCGGGGCCTGATGGTTTGCTGCCACATCTTTTCCAAACTCAGTGGAACTTGGTTGGGCAGAACATATGCGAGTTGGTGATCATGATTTTTGACAACCTGGAGGCTATTCAGGAAATTAACCAGACAAACATCATTCTAATCCCTAAGGTTGACCGGCCTTCTTCCTTGAAGGACTTTAAACCTATCTCTTTGTGCAATATAAGCTACAAAATTGTGAGCAAATTCATTGCTAATCGCTTTAAAGGGGTCATAAGTTATCTTGTTGCAGAGAACCAGTGTAGCTTTATTGCAGGGAGACAGGGAGTGGATAACATCATCATTGCTCAAGAGGCAATTCATACAATGAGAAACAAAAGAGGTAAGAAGGGCTACTTCGCAGTGAAGGTCGATATGGAAAAAGCATTTGACAGACTGGACTGGTGTTTTCTGGAATTTACTCTTCACAGTTTAGGTCTGGGAGCGAGTCTTGTCAAGTTGATTATGTGCTGTATTACATCCCCTTCCATGAGCATTATCTGGAATGGAATAGCCTCAGAAAGATTCAAGCCTACCAGAGGGGTGAGACAAGGTGATCCTCTGAGCCCCTATCTATTTGTCCTATGTATGGAGCTTCTTGGTCAGCTAATCCACCAGGAAGTCGATCTCGGGAACTGGCACCCACTGCGGCTGAGCACTTCTGGTCCTAGTATCTCTCACCTATTCTTCGCTGATGACCTCATCCTTTTTGGTGAAGCCTCAAATGACCAAATGGTGGAGATGCGGAATGTTATGGAGTTGTTTTGCCGGGTTTCAGGACACAAGATCAATTTGAATAAATCCAAGATGTGTGTGTCCAGAAATGTCCATTTCAATAGAGCATACGAGATGAGTCAGGTTGTAGGGATTGGCCTTACAGTTGATCTTGGGAAATATTTGGGAGTTCCTATCTTACACAAACGTATGGTCAAGAGAACCTTTACTCCGCTTCTCCAGAAGGTGAAAACGAAACTGACTTGCTGGAAAGGTAAATACCTGAGTATGGCAGGACGGGCGGTCCTCATTAAGTCGGTTCTTTCTGCCATTCCCTAATATCAAATGCAATCAACTCTTGTTCCAAAAGGGGTCTTAGCTGCTATTGAAAAATTAAGTAGAGATTTCTTTTGGAACCAGCATGATGAATCCAAGAAATTGCACCTGATTGCCTGGGATGTTCTTAAACGGAAGAAGTGCGAAGGAGGCTTGGAGATGAAAGACCTTCATTGCCAAAACAAAGCGTTCCTCATGAAGCTATGTTGGAACCTAATCAAAAAGCCGGAAGCCTTATGGGTTAAATGTTTGCGTGCTAAATATTCATGTGGGATGGATTCAGTCCCTCAAGTATGGAGGTGGCGTAGCCAATCGGCGGTGTGGAGTGGAATTGTGGCCGTCTGGGAAGATTTCAAACAGGGCCTAGGAAGGAAGATCAATAGTGGAAGGAGCACGCAAGCATGGCAAGATTGTTGGGCCCCGTTGGACAATCCTCTTAAGCACTTTATTGTAAGGAATACGCACCTTGTTGATTTAGAGGCTCATGTCTGCTCCTTTAGATCTCAGACAGGCCATTGGGACCGTGCTAAATGGGAATCTTTTCTTCCCAATTGGGTGGTCGACAAAATAATGCAAATGGCCCCTCCTTCGGGCAATGAGGAGGATATTATTTATTGGCGAAATGCATCGGATGGAATCTTTAGTGTGAAATCAGCATATGATGGAATCTACCATCAGCAAAGCCTTAGCCTCCATGCTCACTGGCGGAATCTTTGGCGCTGGGCGATCCCTGAAAGAGTTAAACTTTTCATGTGGCAAGTTTTCCATGACAGGTTACCTACTAATGAACTTAGAGTGAGACACAACCCGAGCGTCCAAAACACCTGTCCTTTCGAATGTGAGAGTGTGGAGAGCATCCTTCATATATTGAGAGATTGTGAGCAGGCCCAGAGAGTGTGGTTAACTTTAACTAACCATTTATACTATAGTATGTTTTTCTTTGGTAACCTGCAGGATTGGCTCTATTGGAACTCTCATCACTCTCCAGGAACCAGCAAGATGGCTAGATGGCCATGACAAAATGTCTTCAGTACCATATGTTGGCTACTATGGAAGAACCGCTGCAGCCAAGCTTTTGAAGGGACATCAGACTGTCCGAAGGAGATAGCTCACAGATGTATTTATCATCTTTCGGAGGGAGTAGAGAATGGCAGATTTCGGCATCAGATATTCCAAGTACCAGAGCGAGGCGTTCTGCAGTGGCAACATCCTCCTCCGGGATTTCATCGTCTAGATGTTGATAGTTCAGTCGTCAGAGATGGTCAAGCGGCTTGTGGAGGGGTTATCAGGGATCACCAGGGCAACTGGATACGCGGATTTCAGCAGAAGTTAGGACATTCTTTCCCAACTGCTGCTGAAATCCATGCAATCCGTTGCGGCCTTCTATTATGTAAACGGATGGGGCTTAAGAAAATCAAGTTGTTCACTGACTCACTACAAGCAGTCCATCTATTATCTGCTAGTTGTGATGCTGATCATCCTCTATACGACGTTATCTTGGAAACCAGATCTCTTGTGTTCAGCGACTGGGATGTACAAATTTCCCATACTCATAGGGAAAATATTCGTTGTGCGGACTACCTTGCAGGAATGGCATACAGGAACCCGCAGGAATACGAGGACGTTGGGATTTCCCTAATTGAATGTGCTCATCTTTTTGCTTTAGATTGTGGTTTGGTATCACAGGATCACACTATAGGACCTTGCCTATAGTCTCTGTCATCTTCAAGCTATGCTTGCCTTTGTAACTAAAAAAAAAAAGGAATTGCATTGCTCGCATGCTTTGTGAACCTCTACTTTCAATTTCGGCGAGCAGTCGATCCCAGATTGGTTCTATCCACTAGCAAAAAGAGATCCCAGAGCAGAGGGAACTGCCACAGCGACGGCGACGGCATGAAGCTTCGAGCGAGACTTAGCAGACGTCCACTTTTTCCGCAACGGTCAAACGAAACGAAAGCAGACGACAGTGCTTTTCCACCTTTGATCACTGTAGACGAAGAACAACGCTTTAGGGGCGGGAAAAAGGTTTGTCATGAGGAAAGGAGAGCAGACAAAAAAAATTAATTAAAAACTGAGTTCTTTTCTATCATCACCATCTTCATCTTAATTTTTTAAAAAAATTAAAGATTGCTTAGTTAGTAATGCACAGTCACCACCATTTATTGGTCAGTTTTTTCTGCTAGTAATATTAACAATATTAAGTTTTAAGGATTAAAAGTATATTTTTTAAATTTAAGGGACTAAGATGATACCTTATATAAATTTAAAGGACAAAAAAATATACTTTAACTGTCTAAGAAATGAAGAAATAATAAAACATCCGTTTATTGAATTGGTTCAAAGTAGCTTTTATAATTTTCTTACTTTGAAAAATGAGTCATGTTTTAACTTTCAAACAACAATATGAATTTTTATAAAAAACATTCTGAATTTCACAGGCTGGCTAGAACTTGGAAAATTACATAAGTTCAGTCAAAAGTGGTCACCACGAGGGTGTAGTGGACTAGTGGGTGATGATGGAGGGAAAAATGTGGACCCTTCTCCTTACGATTCGTTTGATCAGAACGATTCCTTTCTTTTCACCATCTGCCAAAACAGTGAAACACACATGATAATGGAGCCGACCTTGAAAATTAAAATACACAATGCATTGGTACCACCACAAAGTCTAGCGGAGGGAGACAATAACCACAAGGGCACTGTTGAAAACTCTACATCGTACGATTTCGATTAGCCAATATATATATATATATATATATATATATATATATATATATATTTTTGGGATAACTATTGTAAAAAAGGTTTTTTTTTTCAATTTGATTTTTTGAAATTTTCTTTTTAATAAAAATCAGATTGTGTAATATGATTTATATTTGGATTGGTGGTTGTATAAATAATTTTTGTAAAAGTAAAATTTGTTTGGATCGGTTTAAATATAAGCGACTTTTATAATAATGGTAAGAGATCAATTAAATTTGAAATTATAAAAAATTTATAAAAGTTAAAGTTAGGAAATTTAGGAATTAAAATTAACACAATTTGATGAAATAATATTATATAACTAATTAAAAAATCTTGCTTCCATGATTTTCTTTGACTGTTTTGATATTTTAAAATCTTAAGGACAAGATTTAATTCAAGTGTGGGGTGTGATGACTTCCCAATTTTAATAGATTTGACATATATTTTGATATATTTAGGAAGTTATCAATAATAATTTAAGATGATTTTCTTAAAATTTTATATGATATCAAAGTAACACATTATTTGTGAGATTTTAATTTAAAATATAAGATTTTGGGAATAAATAATAATAATGACAAGCTTTTCTCAAAAAAAATCAGTTATTGTTATTATTATTATTATTATTATTATTATTATTATTATTATTATTATTCTTTCCTTTCTTTTTATTAATTGGTTACTTTTCTTCTTGAAGCAACTATAGGTAATGTCATTTTAGAGTTAAGGAAAAGTGGTAGGGTCTAATTATCATACATAATACATTGCAAAAAAAAGCAACCGAAAAGCTCTAAAATGGAACTTATATTTTTTCATGCGTTTCACCGTCACTATATTCAAAAGCCCAATTTCACAATCACCGAACTAAACACTGCAGTAGACAATCACACGAAAACCAAAAATTTCGCGTGAATGGCGCCTGCAAAATGCCCTCCCAAACATACACAATGTATAAGTAACGTATTGTCATGTTGTGTGCCTCAGTTCATACTATTTTGGAGATAAAAAAGCGAGACACGTTAAAAATATGCTAACCACCTCTGTGTGAAAAATAATGTTGTTCTTTTTAACGGTTAAGAAAAATTAATATTATTCTATTTTCCGATTGGTGACCGATACTTCAAGGAATAATAGTAGAAATATTTTAAACAATAATTATTTAAGTACGTAGCACTAATAATAATTGGCTGCTGTTCCATTTCAAAATATGGGATTTTTTATGCATAGTTATTTATATCCGCAAGTGATCAACAAATATACTTTCTGTATTAACTTTGTTGTCACAGTTCAATGTGGTTATTATTACCCTTTAGTTACACTGTTTATAGTATTATTTTTACAAATGAGGAGCTCATAGTTAAACTTTCATATGAATAGCACGTACTAGTATTTATAATTTCATGGCAATTGCTCTATATGCTGATTGTTTATATTATTTTTACACACTTACTCAGCCTCACCTTTTTATGTGGATCAAATATTAATACACACATATTTATAATTTAGAGAAATATTAGTTACTTTTCCATATTCAAAGAAGACTCAGAGTCTTTACGCCAGGCTGACTTTACTGTTGATACAAGTCGAAGTCATGTGGGAACGAGGAACATGGAAAGAAGAATGAGTTAGGAAATGAGTTATAGTTGGAAGCAGTAATTTCGTTAGTTTCGCACTCATTTTTACAAGTCTTTGGGCATATATGCAAGAGTCAATAACAGTATTTATCCCTTTGCTTCTGGTACATTTAATTCTGTTTAATATATTATAATTAACAGGAAGGAGTAGCGAGGGAAATAGCATGGAAGGAAGAAAATGGGCTCTCTGCTCTTATCATTATTGGGCCTGTTTGGTACGTTGGAATTGATTTTGATGGAAATGGATATGGAAATGGAAATGGTGTCTAAAAGTATGTTTGGTATGTCATGGAAATGGGATCTAATTTTTGTATAAAAATACCAAAATGTCCTTCAATTTTTTATTTTTTATTTTTTTTAAAGGTAGTGGAGGGTAATAGATGGAAATGATCACATGGAATTGTAAATCCTAACTTTTGAGATGGAATTTATTTGATGGAATTGGGCTTAATTGAATTCCACATGGAATTCAATTCCAAGGACAATTCCATCATACCGAACATGTTATCAGTAGGAATTCATTTTCAATTCCAATTCCATCTCCTCAATTTCACTGTACCAAACAAACCCATATGTTTCCCTTTCTTTGACTTTTTGGCAATGACATGTGGTCGTGTTGATAAAGCACAAATGATGGAGATGTAAGAATAAGCCCACTCTCACGTTCATCCATGTCTTTCTTTTTTATTTTGTGGTTCCCTAAATGACAAAATTGGGGAAAAGTCTCAATTACAAAGACCTGATAAATTTAATATACATAGGCAAGATTATGCAAATGGATATGTTGAAAAAGGATTCACATATTGATACTCCCTCCTCTTCTTAATGCTATCTCCGGTTTTAATTATAAGATAAAGTTGATTTTTTTTAAGAGATTAAGGAAGCTAAATAAATTACTTAATCACATCATATGTTATGTATCTTTAGATCATATATTAGTTTATTAGTCAAACTAATTAGTTTAGAGAAAAAAATAAAAATATAAATACTCTAGAGTAATTTAATTAGCTTCCTTAATTTCTCTAAAAAAGTCAACTTTGTCATATAATTAGAACCGGAGGGAGCATAAGTTATATTTAAGGAATTGATTTTAATCCTAAATATAAGACATAATTTTTATATTTATTAATCTTTTTTTTTACTTTACCCCTGTTAATGCTCCCTTAATAATAATTAAGGAGGAAAAGAAATGATGGAATTAAAGAAGATAACTAAGATGTTTTAGAAAATGCATACTCCCTCTTGTCCACAACATATGGCGTTTTTAGAAGAATAACTTGGTCCAAAATATGTCACTTGTGAGATAATTAAGGCTCATTTTTCAGCTTTGTCCATGTAATTAATGCTCTTTTCCAATTTTATCCACTCATCAGATTTTCAAACACATTTTTCAATAAGGATAAAAGTGAAAAAAATTCAATTTAGGACATATTTAATGAGTTAACTATCACTTCTTGTTTCCCGTGAATTAGTTAAAGTGTCCAACATTATGGATTGGATGGAGTATCATATTAACTAGCTTAACTAACTTTCTATAATCTAATCAGATTACATAAATATGTTTTATATTAAGAAATAAAGGAGCAGTAATTATGCAAATGAATATGTTGAAAATTTATTGTTGGAATTGTCAAATTATGCAAATGGCCTTTGTTTGCCTCTATATGTTCTGGGTTCCTTCTTTTTGGGACGAAGGGAAATTGATTGGGATAGTTGGAAGTAGTATTTACTTTATTTAACATCTATTTTTCCATATCTTTGGACACATTCAAGAGTCAATAATATAACAGCATTTATCTCTCTACTTTTATTTCATACAATATAATTAAATGGAAGGAGTCGCGAGGGAAGGGGGATATGGAAGGAAGAAAATGGGCACTCTGCTCATTCTCACGTCTCATTTAATTTTCTTTTTGTTAATGATATACAGTAATCAAGCCTACATCGAAGATTATATCTATATTTTAAAAGTTGGGCCGGATGTCCAACCGAAAAAGTCAGCGTGTTATAGTCCATCTGATCAAATCATTCGAATCGGCGGTAAAGCCGGTGACATAATAATTAAATAAAAATATAATATTATGTACACACATATATAAGAATATAAATGGAAGAAATATCTCTAAAATATTTACACAACTTGAAAATATTTACATATAACAACATGTATCCTATATAACATAATGAAATCATTAAAAATAAATTAAATAATAATTATAATTTTAATGATATCTTATATTTAAACATTAAATATTAAGGAGTTTTTTTTATAATTTTTAATATAAAATTTTAGAGTAGAAAGAGAGGACATATGTCTTATCTATTTTATACAGATGCGGAGAATAGAAAACATTCAGAATATGCATTAATTGTTATTTGTGTGTGGAATATCATTTAAAATCTTAAAATTCATTTTAAAAAATAAATGAACATGAAGATCTCGTTGAAAATCAAACAGTACTTTAAAGTAAAAACCTAACCTCTTATTTATCCATCATCCACTAAAAGTAAACAGTACTTTAAATCAAACAGATCTCGATGGGTACCTGTTGGCCAAAAAGAAAAAAGAAAAGGAAAATGACACCTAGATCCCAAGCAACAGAAAAAATATCATAAAAGTCCCTTTAAAAAGTCAATGCTAGGGACTTTTCTGACATGAATTTCCAATGTCAATTTACACAATTGCCCCCACTGAAATAACAACATAAAAGTCACAAGAGTAGAGGAGTGAAGACGCGTTTTTGGGATTAAAGAGAAAGAGAGAAATGGATGGAGGTGCAACATTGAAGGGATACAGCATGGTGATAATGTCGTTGGGAATGTCTTCTTCTGCATCGTCCATCTACAGGTAGCAAGGTGCAGCAGCGAACTGAATTTTTTTTTTTCTGTGTAAAAGTTGGTTGGATTGAGATTGAGGGGTTGGTAAAAGGTTGGAGCTTGGGCTCAATAATGGAGTAAGTGGTAGGTGGTAGACAAGAAATGCTAAGAATTTGCTACGCATATGATCTTGACCATTGAAGTTTGGGTTTCACCTTGGGTGAGTTGTGTTTATGTTAGAGTGCTTTGTTTTTTGGGCAAGAAAACAGAGGAGCTACTGTATTTTAAGTGGGAATGGTGAATATAATTGTAGTTCTTTGCTGTGAAAACGCAGAAATGAAACCAGAAAATTGTTGTAAATTTGTGCAGATATAGTTGTTAATATGGCAGTTGTAGTTGTTAATACAGAACCTCTGCTGTGCTCTGTTTTTGGGAAAGCAAACAGAGGTTTGCTGTCCATTCTCGCTGGCATGATGATAAAAAATGATGATATTATGATAAAAAAAAGTGTTGTTAATATGTGCATATGTAGTTGTAAATATTGTTGTAGAAGTTGTTAATACGAAGTTTGTGTTATAGATTCTCATGAAAGTAATGAAATTCAAATGGAGTTCAAAGTTATCCTTGATACATCAACATTTATGGATCTTGTAAATGATGAAGGGGTGTTAAAGGCTAGTTGTTGTGTACATCTGTTGATATTTTGTAGGAATGCCTTGTTGCATAAAATGCACTCATGTAGTACTCATGTAATGAGACGTTTAACAACATCATAAGTTATTTTGGCAACATAGTCAGTTATTTTCACAACATGTAATTATGGAATGATTTACTTTCAAGTTTGCCAAGTGCAGACTTTGACAACACGTTATGCGTATGTTTATAACATGTTTAGTCATTTTTACAAGTTGTTTAACAGGTCAAGGAAACAACATCTTTATACACCAAGGTGACCACACCACTTTTTTTTTGTTTACAACTCAATATGCATGTTTTCACAACATTGAAAGTCATTTTAACAACTGTATTTTTATATATGATGACCATAGCAAGTTGCGTTGTTTACAATAGCGAACGCTTATTTTACAACATGATCAGTCATTTTAACAACCATTAAGCACGTGTCCACAAGAAACTACGATTAACACAAAAAATGGGATTGTCCAGTACTTTATGCAGTTTTAACAATATCTTAAGTTACTTTTTCAACTTCTGAAGTTAATTTTACAACTTATTTCTGCAATTGTACTAGGAAAAGATCTTAGTCAATAGCAAGTTTAACTCTATGGATGACGTTGTTTACAATTGCTAACGCTTAGTTTACAACAGAATGAGTCATTTTAACAATGTGTAAGCACGTGGCCACATGTAAATCCACTGAACAATGAATATGGGAAGAGTTAACTACTCTGTGTAGTGTTTACAATATCTTCAGTTATATTTACAACATGTTTACTTATATTTACAAATTTTTGCTGTTGCACCAGGGCAATAACTTGGGCCATATCAGTAAGTTGCACACTATATTATTGTCACTTCTGTCATTGTTTACAACGTTTAATGCTTCTTTCACAACATTATTAGTCATTTTAACAACTCCATCTAGCACCCCTTCAGTTATATTTACAACATGTTTACTTATATTTACAAATTTTTGTTGTTGCACCAGGGCAATAACTTGGGCCATATCAGTAAGTTGCACACTATATTGTTGTCACTTCTGTCATTGTTTACAACGTTTAATGCTTCTTTCACAACATTATTAGTCATTTCAACAACTTCCTCTAGCACCCCTTTAGTTATATTTACAACATGTTTACTTATATTTACAAATTTTTACTGTTGCACCAGGGCAATAACTTGGGCCATATCAGTAAGTTGCATACTATATTGTTGTCACTTTTGTCATTGTTTACAACGTTTAATGCTTCTTTCACAACATTATTAGTCATTTTAACAACTTCCTCTAGCACCCCTTCATCATTTACAAAATCCAAAAATGTTGATGTATTAAGGGTAACTTTGAACTCCATTTGGATTTCATTACTTTCATGAGAATCTGCAACACAAATTTCGTATTAACAACTTCCACAGCAATATTTATAACTACATATGCACATATTAATAACATGTTAACAACACTTTTTTTATCATCATATAAGCATTTTTTATCATCATGCCAGCGAGAATGGACAACACACCTTTGTTTGCTTCCCCAAAAACAGAGCACAGTAGAGGTTCTGTATTAACAACTACAACTATCATATTAACAACTACATCTGCACAAATTTACAACAATTTTCTGGTTTCATTTTTGTGTTTTCACAGCAAAGAACCACAATTACATTCATCATTCCCACTTAAAACACAGCAGCTCCTCTGTTTTCTTGCCCCAAAAACAGAGCACTCTAACATAAGCACAACCCATCCAAGGTGAAACCCAAATTTTAATGGTCAAGATCATATGTGTAGCAAATTCTGAGCATTTCTTATCTACCACCTACCACTTACTCCATTATTGAGTCCAAGCTCCAACCTTTTACCAACCCCTCAATCTCAATCCAACCAACTTTTACACAAAAAAAAAAAAAATTCAGTTCGCTGATGTACCTCGCTACCCGTAGATGGACGATGCAGAAGAAGACATTCCCAACGACATTAACACCATACTATATCTCTTCAATGTTGCACCTCCGTCCATTTCTCTCTTTCTCTTTAATCCCAAAAACGCATCTTCACTCCTTTGCTCCTGTGATTTTTCTATAGTTATTTTAGTGGGGGCAATTTTATAAATGGACATTAAGAATTTATGTCAGAAAAGAGATTTTTCTGATAATTAACTTTTTAAAAGGATTTTTATGATATTTTTTCGGTTATCTGGACCTAGATGCCACTTAAAAAAAAAAGAAAAGACCGATGGATGACTTTTATCTACCCCACTAAAAGACAAAGCTTCGGGGTAGTTGGAGAAAGTAAACGTCATAAAAGAAACTGGAACAAGGGACAGACAGCAACATTTTCTCTCTCTCTCTCTAAAACAGATCTACGTTTCTATATCTCCGGCCGGCGAGCTCATGTTCGAACATTGAAGGAAGCTGATATGTGTTTTTGTTTTTATGAAGATCATATTCACATTCACAATGAAAAATGAATCTCTCCCTCTCTAAACGGTGAGAAATACGATTCCTTTGTCAGTCGGATTAATGTATCATCTTTGACTGTTCTTCTTCTCCTTCACTTCTTCATTTTCCTTCTCAGTATAATTTTAGTTGAGAGGCGTTCGGCTTCCTTAAATCCATCCGGGCTCCCGACTGATAGGCGATTTCCGGCTTGAAAACGATTTCTTCCGGGTCAATCCTGCTGGAACATTAAAATGGCTCCCCCCCCCCAAAAACCAAGCCGTTGCCTACACCGGCTGACGGTCCGGCGCGGCTCTGAAAACATATATACATATCTTTTTTCCCTCTTTTTATTGATCACACGCGTTTTTGTTTGACAAAACACTCATTAATTTCATAAGTCACTCATTATTCAAATAAAACCAACCAAATTTTTGGTGGTTGTCGCAATAATGATAAAGCTGATTTGTGGAAAAAATGGGAAACCGACATATTGTGGAAAAATGGGGTTATACATACAAGTGATGGGGGAAGGAGCATGGAATGGAAGGAAAAATGTGGACCCTTTCTTTTACTATTCCTTTCCTTTATTTTTTTATTGCAGAAAAAGAGAAGAATGTGGACCCTTTATTTTATGATTCCTTTCCTTTCATTATTCTTTTATTGCAAAAAGAGAGAGAGGAAAAGACCAAGATATAAAAGAATCAGAAAGAAATTGTGAGAAACTAGCGAGAAAATTCTAAATTCAGCCATCTAACGACGTACACTATCAGGAAGATAAACTCCTTGACCCTTGTATATATTAAGCATTTGAGTTTAGTCCACTTCACTTATAGTTGTTAGCCCAGCTTACTATACTATACACTTCACTTGACCATCTCATATTTGATTTATTTTCCTTTTCCTTTAGAGCTAATGTTATGGTATAGTTGTTGTAGGTCGCAGTATTAGTGGTTGGTCAAATTATACTCAGTAAGTTGGCTCAAATATTTATGGCAAGTGATCAAGAAGAATTTTCCTCAAACTCTTCTAACTACAATTCAACCCCAAGAACCTGCAATTATGAAATTTTCTTGAGTTTTAGAGGCGAAGATACGCATAAAGGCTTCACAGATCACTTGTATCATGCATTAATTAGCAAGGGATTCAGAGTTTTCAGAGATGATGAAGAGCTTGAGAGAGGAGAAGTCGTTTCAGAAGAACTCCTACAAGCAATTGAGGACTCTTATTTCGCAATTGTTGTTCTCTCCATAAATTATGCCTCTTCTCTGTGGTGTTTAGATGAACTCCGGCATATTCTTTACCCAAGAGATAATTCGTGTCAACAAGTTTTTCCCATATTTTATGATGTAGATCCATCTCATGTACGCCATCAAAGAGAAAGTTTTGCTAAAGCTTTTAATCGGCATCAAGAGCTTGGAAGGGACAATGAGGTCATGGAAAGCTGGAGAAATTCTCTCAAGAAAGTCGCTGACTTGTGTGGTTGGGATTGCAGGAGACGGTATGTTGCTTTCTTATTGGGTAAAATTATGCAACACATATTTTATACGTATAATTAGTTCATGGGGCATAGATCCAGCTAGGTGCAGTCCAGCTATTCGTTCCATTTCAGTTTGCAACTATTTAATAAATGAGTTTTCACTGTGAAACTTTATCAAAAAATTAAAAAATTGTAAAACTTTTTAAATACAATCATTTGACATTGATATATATACTATTAGCTATATTCGAGTAGTGGGTCATTTTTTAGTTGTGATATTATTTATTCCAATAAATTTCGAAGTTATTTTCGTTTTTGAAATAAAAAATTTAAAAATTAAAATTTGCACTATTAATTTTGATTTTTTGATATTCAAAACTATTCGTCATCAAACTAAAAGCTTTAACTTCAGAATTAAATTAAAGCACACGCTTAAAATAAAAAATGGAATAACAACTGCAAGGCTTATTTGCTGCCCATATTAAATTTGTTTCAATGAGTTTATGATCCAAAAGAAAAATGATATTAATAATTGCAGACATTGAAGTAACAAATACGGTAATTACAGAATCAATTAAAAGTTACATATCTTACCTGGGCTCATTCATATTGTTGTTTTAACTTGTAGGCCTGAAGCATAACTTATTGAGATGGTGGTTGAGGAGCTGTGGACCAAATTATGTCCTATACTGCCACCTTATTTAGAAGGCTTAATTGGAATTGAAAATAAAATAAAACAACTGGAGCCACTGTTGAAGATAGGCTTGAATGATGTTCGGTTTGTAGGACTATGGGGCTTATCGGGTGTGGGTAAGACAACAAGGCTTTTTTTGACAAATATCATAGCCGATTTGATATTAGTTACTTTCTTCTCAATGTTAGGGCAACTTCATTAGAAAGAGATGGCGAGGTTCACTTACAGCGTAAACTTCTTTCCAAACTCAAAATTAGAAACATGGAGATTGAAGACACATTCGAAGGGAAGAAAATAATCCAAAACCATTTTAGGGATAAAAAAGTTTTACTTATCCTTGATGATGTTGGCCATACAACCCATTTAGAAATTTTGGCTAGTAGCCCCAACTGGTTTGGTGTTGGGAGTAGAGTGATCATAACAACTAGAGATTCAGGGTTGTTGCGTAGAGTGCATGAAGTACATGCCCATCAGGTTCAAATTATGGACTCATGTGAATCCTTTCAACTCTTTTGTTCGAAAGCATTTGAAAACGGTGTACCTCTGGAGGATCTTTTGCATATGTCTAAAACTGTTTGTGATTATGCGAAAGGCCTTCCTTTAGCTTTGTCTGTTTTGGGTGGAAGAAGTAGTGTGCTAGAATGGAAAGATGCTGTGGATATGTTGAAGAAAAATCAACATAACGATATTCTTAGAGTACTTAAACTAAGTTTTGATGCGTTAACTGGCACAGAACAAGCAATATTTTTAGATATTGCTTGCTTCTTCAATGGGTGGAGCAAAAAGGTGATAACACATATATTGGAAAGTTGTGGATTCAACACAAAAATTGGAATAGCAACTCTTGAAGAATAGTCTATGCTAAAGGAATATGATGATTGTTTAGTGATGCATGATTTGCTTGAGCAAATGGGTAGGAGAATTGTTGTAGATAAGTCTCCTACTGATGTTGGAAATCGTAGTGGATTGTGTCGTAAGGAAGATATTGATGAAGTTATGGAAAATAATTTGGTGAGTGTTGATCTTTTAGCTCTTATACATTTGGTTTTAATACATTTTATATCTAATTAGTTTCTTGTCAAACTAAATTTGATATCATTTTCCCGATGGCTGGTGTTGTTTATCAGGGCACAAGAGAAATACAAGGAATGGTTTCATCCACATCATGTGAGGCATGTTGGGATCCTAAAGCCTTTTCAACGTTGCTTAATCTTAGAATGCATCATAGCAAATTAAAGAAACTTTGGAATAAAAGCTTGGTAAGATACCTCATCGTTATGATTTGATGTTATAGATATATAGTGTAATTTTTTATTGTTTTCAGTGATTCTCATATATTTGTTTGACCAGTGTTCTAGAAATCTGAAGTTTTTGAACTTGAGTTATTCCAAAAACTTGATTGAAACTCCTGATTTCTCTTAACTGCCAAATCTAGAAAGATTAGAACTTGAAGGTTGTGAAGTTCTTGCTGATCTTCATCCTTCAATTGGACAACTCAAAAAGGTTCAAGTGTTGAATTTGAAAGGTTGCAAAAATCTAAGAGCCCATTGTTCAAAAAAATTGGAAATGAGTGCTCTGAAAGAATTTGTTCTTTGTGGGTGCATTCGAGTTAAATATCTTCCAAAGTTTGGGGAAAGAATAAAAAATCTAGAAACGCTTGATGTAGGGGAGACAAATTTAGTGAAGCTTCCAGAGTCACTTGGATTATTGAGTGGTCTTAAGACATTGAAGTTAAGGGGCTGCAAAAATCTCATTTGCCTTCCCCAAAGCATTCACCAATTGAAACGTCTTATACTTGTTGATATTGCTGGTTGCTCAAAATTTGGTAGATTGCCAGAAATGTTGAACGAAATGGAAGCCTTGGAGGAGATTGACGCAAGTGGGACGGATATAATTGAAGTACCTTGTTCCATTGGTGATTTAAAAATGGTCAAGAAACTGTCATTTCGGGGGTGCAAAAGGTCAACGTTGAACTCTAGGAGCTTGATTCTTCCATTGAAGTGCACATTATTTTGGGGGCGTTCAGTTCATAAGGGCTTAACATTACCTGCTTCAATATGAAGTATTAAATCACTGAAAGAATTAGATTTAAGCTACTGCAATATTGATGATGGATCCATTCCATTTGACTTGGGTGGCTTATCATCATTGGAGAAATTAAATCTCAAGGGAATTTGACTACAATTAAGCAAGCATAGTCAAATTCCCTTGAGATTTGATGTCATTGGTGAGAAAGTTGATGCAATAAAGTGTGGGTGGCGTGTCATACGCAAAGCTGATTTTGGAAACTGCACCAGCTCAATGAGTCAACAACACAAGGACCAAGTATGTCATTTTACTCTACTTGCCCTCTATTCATTTTTATCTCAAATTGCTCCTTCAATCTTTAACTGTGAAACAAAATCTCGTACACACTTAATTTTTTTAATAACAAAATGATATTAACAAAGTAAAAACATTACCAGTTATAACAATACAAAAAGTAAAATTAACTACACTATAGAACAGAGGGAGGGGCCGTGAACAAGGAGCCCCGAGAGTAAATCTTAAGAAGGGAATTTGTCCTTCCAAACTAAATCCTTGGTAGTTCTACGGAGGTTAATTCTTCTCTTGTTCATGGAGAAAAAAATTTTCAATGAGTCATACTCAGAAATTAGTAGTTCCTATCTAATGAGCTGCCAATAATTGAGGGTTGCCAGAAAGCATAGAAGAACAAATAGGTTCCAGCTCCGAGTGAGTTTGGTCCAGCAAAAATGCCTAAACAAAAGATTATTGTGACAAAATATGACAAAAGATGGCTCTATTTCAATGATCATCCCTACTTGGAGATGTGAAACCCACATGATAGACACCCCTTTCACCCCTGAATATAATACTCTTTTATAACTAAGATATTAAAATTAAGAAAATTAGTCTAATTAGTTATTTGTAACTAATGTACTATCAAATACATTTCTACAATTATTCCTAAATAAGGCTTCTTGATTAGCAATGACTTTTCACCAAAGTGAAAAAAAAAAGGAGCATTTTCATTAGCTAAAAGAACTAAGGATTAACTAGGAGCATCTTGATGAATATGAGGAAAAAATGAATGTGTTCTGTTGGACCAAAAAGAGGCAAACTGTTCAAAGGATATTTTACATTTAGGGCAGAGAGGTGTACAATAAATAAGCAACCTTTTATAATTATGGAAAGATAAAACAGATGAGCATTAATTAAGGATATAATAAAAACAATGTAATCAATTTTCGTATATTAACTAATATGTAGGTTAGATAATTTTCTTTTTATGGATAGTAGCTATAGAAGGGATTATATGCAAATAACAATTTTCTGTCTACTTTTCCCGGTCCTTATTGAAATTTTAGGACTCTCTTCCAATTAATTCATCGAGACGAAGACACGTAATTAATACACACGCAGCTTAATTATTTTTTTGTGATTCTGATTTGGCCGTGTTATTGTGATGATCCGCAGCTGCAACACGCTGAGAAATACTGATTTCGTACCCCGATGCCTCGATTCAGGTGAACCAGCACTGTTTGTTGTCTGCCCAGCAAGAAATTGAAAGATTAATTACAAACAGAGAAATACTGTTGTTTCTTTCTTTCTTTCTTTGTTTTTTTTTGGGAAACAAACTTCAACAAGTACTGTTGATTTTGCTTATTACTTTTGAATTAATAATAGGGGTTCGGTTTACATTTTTTTCAAAAGTGAAAAGCATGCCGTATACAAAGTTGTATGCATTTTCCTTATCATGGTAATATTCATATTTTGAAATGAACATTAGTTCCTTTTGTTTTGTGGTAAGTTTTCCAAATATAAAAGTGGTGTTATTTCTGTGCATTCACTCGTCATATATTCTGAATGTAAATTTATTTATTCAAGATATTATTACCAAAGAATGGCTGTGTATTGAATGTGCAGGGGAAGAATTCTAAGCCTCGACCCAAAGAACTGTGAAGTGACACCCTTATTGTTATCCGATGAGTTTTTACATAATGATTTTGAACCATTAAACCAAGCCAAGATTCAATCATGGAACAAATACACCTTTGACAATCATTTCCTAACTTCAACACAGGATTCGAACCTGTAATTGAATGAGTTTTCCTAAAAAATTTTAGAACTTTCAAAATCAGTTACATATATGGTGGTTCGCAACTTTATTATAACTCATTAGTCCTTAACTCCATTTATTATTATCAGAGTACTTCTCTGCTCATTTTCTAGTATAATGATGATTAAACTATTGGCCCTTAATATACAATCCTAGTTCAATTATTGGCTTGATGTAATTACCGTTTCATTATGTAAAATTGATCAACTAAGACTACCCCATATTACGCATGCCATGCCACCACTACTTCTACAACTACAAATACTAACTTCACTATGATTATGTATATACATATATCTACAGCCCACGTAGCCGCATGAGGCTACTAAAATACCTAAGTCTAATCCAAAATAGTATACAGATAACCAACATAAAATAAACTCTTCTCCTCCACCTTATTTCTCCGAAATAACTACCTGCTAGCCCCTTGAGCTGCTTACTTTCACTGTATATCATTAATGGAAAGAGTGAGATTCGTGAGAATCTCAGTAGTAATAGCAGTCAATTATAACATATGTAAGTTCACAAAGCATGCTAAACAAACTATCATATGATTAAGCATTCGGCAATCAAAATGTAGCACAACATCAATTATAATACACATAGTTCAACACAACACAACTAGTATAACAGGTCTTATAGTCCAGGGATACACCACATGCCTTAGGCACATCGGGTCTTATAGCCTTACTTTAAATGCATATCAAGTCTTACAGCCTAGGGTTACGCCCCATGCAACAATACACATCGGGACATACTGCCTCGAGATTCACCGTCTAATATCATTCCATATATTCATAAAACGAATATAATCAATGGTAAATACATACATGTAGAACAATACATAATATATGAGAGAAAATGTTACTACCTATCAACCTTTCCGGCAATTTAACTTTACTAATGAGCTTTCCCTTCGAGCTTGGACAAATATCAAATCATAATATGTGTAAGGGTAGGTTAATACTTTAGTCATTCAAAACTTGTAACTTAACTTCTACTTAAAATCCGAACTTTAAATAATATCTACCCTTGCTAAAGGTGGTTGGGTATCTCGGACAAAAATTCATATATATTTTCATCAAATTTCAAATCACATTTATTAATACCCAGCTTATTTCATTTTCAACAACATATTTGTAACCTTCATTTAAAAATCTCTAATTATAACTTCTACAAAAATCAGCTAAAAGTGACTCTTCTTTTAGGAGATGCAGTGGCTTATATGGAAAAGAGAGTAGAAAAATTATTTCATAACTTAGTAATCTCCTTTTGTGTCATTACCGAGTAGCCTCTGTAACCACATTACACTAAATCCCCCAACTTAAAACAAGCACCTCCTTCTTTACATGCCTAAGAAAATAGCGAAGTATTTTCAATCCTAACTTCAAAACTTTCTGCTTTGTAGTAAACATATCATCCATCCTTATTAATCTTCTAACATCACTATTAACATCCAAAATAGTCACTAAGTATTCAAAAAGTAATAACAGTAAACTTAAATTAAATTTCTAACTTCCATACCCACTTATACACTCTTCCAAATCCATTGAAGCACTTAATTTCAATCATATTCAACTCTTTCTTTTAAAAGAGAGGCTGGCTAAAACAGGGCATAAGGGAGAAGTTTGTAAAATTTAATCTTCCCATAGCCAATCACTTCAAAGAAGCCACTAAATACTTGTGTATGTAGTTCATCAACTTATAACTTATAATACTAACTCTTCCCAAATCATGATGGGTCATTTTGGACAAAAGCATGTGTGTCTACATACATCTATCGATCTATATATATACACACTCATATTAATGGCAAAAGCAATCTTATATCATCCTTCTTCATTCTGAAATTATTTTCCCACTTTATATAATCTTCTAACCATTACACCAACATCATCTTGACACTTAAAACACAATCCATTACTAAAGACATTTAGTGCATAATTATTAACTCTAAAACATCATCTAACCCATCAAACCACTGGAACAATAACTCTACAGAATTTCTGAAAATTCCAGCTACAACAACAAAGTTTAAGCCTTTATTTTAAAGTATCTAGGCTTGGTTCAACATCTAAAACAACTATGCAGTATTTTGAGACATTGAACGGTACGCTTTGAATCAGTCTTTAAACTAAAGAATCGGAACTTAGAGCTTTCATCATCATATACTCGAATTAACATTCATATATCATATAACCACTAGCACTTAGATGCCATTACACACTTCAAACTTGTGCCTTTGTTTTGCTTGGCTTCTAGCAATTTTTTCATTGTTTCTAGCTTGATTAAAATCCATATTAACTTGGTTAAATACCAATTTAACATATTACAATTTTTATGGAAAATTTGGCAGCATTTCCTCTTGAGACTATGAGCTTCCAAAATCACGGAAATGGGTTATTTTCAACTAGCAACTTCCAACAATGTTTCTACAAGCTAGAAAACCATTATGTGAACCAAAATTCACGTACTATAACATCAAACTCTTTCTGTTTAGAAGAATGACAAATCAGAACAGCAAGCCCAATGACTCAAAGTTTTGACCCATGTTACAAATTCACAAGCTTTAAAGGAGATTTTACACTTACACAACCTTATATCACTAATTTCATATTTTAGTGAAGGTCTATACTCTCCTGACCCTCTTATTCTATGAATCAGACGCCACATACCCAAATATACAGCAAGCATCAAATTTGAAAATCACCAATAAGGGCCAATTAAACACATGCATCGGAAAAATACATCAACTTGAGCTCTATTCCACTCAAATATACCATGACCCAACATAATCGCTACTTTCTCTTCACTTATTGTGGATTTTCAGCCACCCAATATTATCAGAAAAACCCTTAAATGGCGAAACAGAGCATAGAAGGAAGATTAGGAGGCTTACGTCTCCTCTCTTCTCTCTTCTGTTTCTCTTTCTTTTCTGAAGTGGCGAAATGGTGAATGAGAATGAGAGAGCTGACTGTTGGGTCGGTTTTTGCCCATGTGGGTGTGTGTCCGAATGAAACAATGAGGGTGATTGAGTGTGTTTTTGGAACAGCCATTGGTAAAAGTGGCTATTTTTAATATGATTTTTTATAATCTTATTTTTAGATAAAAGTTAGATTGTTTAATATAATTTATATTTGAATTGACGGTTGTATAAGTGACTTTTGTAAAAATAGAACTTGTTTGTATTAGCTTTAGTATAAGTGGTTTTTGTGATAATGGTAAGAGAGAGTGGGTGGAAAAATATTTAAAAAATCAAGTAAATATTTAAAAATTATTTTAAAATATTATATGCTACTAGAAAAATATTTTAGGGTGGGTGGAAATCAATAAATTAGTATTCTAAGTTTTGAATACTGTCTATTACTACAAAAAATATATTAAAGGTAAAATTGTAGTCAGTTTTTTAATATTGGATACAATTAAAAAAAATATTTTAAAGTAATATTTGGAGCTGAAAAAACATATTAAGGGTAAAATTGCAATTAGTCTAATAACACACTGGATACAACTGGAACAATATTTTAAGGGGTTAAAAGCACTAAAAATTATTTTATAATATTGCATGCTACTTAAAAAATATTTTAAGATACTAGATAAGTCCATAAAAATACTTCATAATATTAAACACCATTTTCTTAAAAAAAAAAAAAAAGTTCAGCATAATTGGTTTGAGAGATATGAGAGTGTTGTTTTTAAGTTGGGACCATAGCTGGGAAGCCAATCGTGGCATGAGCCCCAAATTCTAGCTTATGGTAAAATCAAAATCAAATTATATAAGTCATTTTCATCAACAACTATCCCAAATACTTAAAAAATTATCACTTATGCCAATCTGCCTTTTAGGAACCCCATCGTGCGATTGGGCCACCCAAACTAAATGCCAAACACTCACCAATTAGGTGCTGAAGGTTTCAGCATTGGGTCGGGCTTCTTGGATCCACATTGCAACTAAGAGTGTGTTTGAATTAGCTTTTTCAGAATAGTTTATGGAGAACCCCTCGTCCGTGGGTTCAACTGGCAAAGGGGTTGGACACTTTCACCAAAGGAAGGGGGTTCGATCCTAGAGTTGACCGAGGCGCTGAGAGAGGCATCATAGCTCCTTGGTGCTTAGGTAAACACTTGAGGGTAATTGACGGCTCGCCTTGCCCAACATTGGTATGACCTAGGAGGAAGAGATATTTCACCCTGCGATTGGATCATGGGTGAGCTCAACCCCTTTCCTAAAATTTGATTCTCAAAAAAAAAAAACTTATGGAGAAAAAGTGATAAAAGTGATTTTAAAGAATATATCATGAGCAGAATAAATTATGGAGAAAAAAGTGATTTTGATAAAATGAGAGTGATTGGATATTGTGATTAGAATAGTATTTTTTATGGTCAAATTACTAAAAAGAACATTAGCTTTTGTAATAATTACATAAAAAGGATAAGATTATATTTTATGTACTATTTAACATTAAATTTCATAATAACTACCAAAAATGACATAAATTTGTCTGAAAAATTTAAAATTATAACATTAGTCTTTTATATAACTTTAAAAAAAATATCAAACATACATACATACACTTACATTTCAATAATTGCCAATAATAGAGTACCTAAAAATAAGGATACAATTTGAGCAACAACAAAAAATAGAGATACAATTACATTTTATAGATCCAGTTCTGACTTCAACAAGAACAAAATGAATGGAATGCTAGCATCAAACAAAAACAAGAAAAGAATTCAGCAGTTCAGATCACACACAGACACCCATACAAAATTTATATATCAACAATTAAATTCACACTAACAAATCCCCTTGAATTTGTCAAGCCAAAAAATAGAGCCATTACACACACGTAGCTCCTACAAGAAGAAATCAACATACGAAGGAAGGAAGGAACAAGAAGCTAGCAGAAATTGAAGACAAGAGACGAGAAATTGACAGAGGAGTGGCCATCGGTGTCTCAAGATTCATAGACGAGAGCAACGGTCACACTACAAGGGAGTAGCCACCGATAGCATCCACTGAGCTGTTCTCCCTTTCCAACCGCTGATTAACCACCACATATCACCTTCTTTGGATCAGCGAAATTGGCCGCCAGATTTCGCCTACAACGGGAAGGAAGGAAGGAAGGATCGGGAAGCCAGCTAAAAATGAAGACAAGAGAGGAGAAAAGAATAGGGGAGTAGCCACCGCCGATTAAGCACCACCACTGAGCAACACTGAACCTTCTTCGGATCTCCAGCCAAGAACGGGAACAAAGGACGGGAAACAGACATGGAAGGATCTGAGGAAAAAGCAAAAGAAGACAAGGAAAGAGAAGACAAATGACAGGTCAAAGGAGAGAGCAAAAGGCAGAAATCATTCCCAAAAAAAATAGCTT
Source organism: Inga leiocalycina (assembly GCA_963242795.1). Lineage (NCBI taxonomy): Eukaryota > Viridiplantae > Streptophyta > Magnoliopsida > Fabales > Fabaceae > Inga > Inga leiocalycina. Next base: position 69,443,565 of record OY725325.1, read on the forward strand.
ACTCAAAAACATGGATTATGTTTGGTTGAGCGATTCGATTGCTTATAAGTTGCTTTTTAATAGTGATTTACGGTATACGAAGTAAGTATGTGAGAGGAGTTGTGTCTCGATTTACGTAAAAAACAACTTATAAGTTTTTTTAAGTTGAAACAAACATGCTTTAGTTTTTGACACCAAAACCAATGTTTTACAAGAAACGGGATTATCACAAAAAATGTAGTGTTTGTGGTTTTTTTTACAAGACCATGGTTTAACCCTAAAAGCACTTTTTTTTTTTTCATTTATCCAAACACACACTAAGTATGTATGTGTTGAGAGAGAAAATATGCTAAATGTGTTGGAGTGTATGTGTGTGTGAGTCTTAGCATGCCGTGTATGTTGTTTTATTATATATATATATATATATATATTTTATCCTATTAATCACAGGCTAGGCTCTAAATTTCTCACTTAGTCTAATTTACAACTCCTTAAAATTCTTAAATTTCATAATTTGGCTTAGTTTTAGCCCAATATTGATTTTTTGGTCCGAATAATAAAGTTACTAACTTTTCTTAATTTCTAAATCATCATTGGTTCATTATCTAATTCCATAAATTAATCCTTAATATTTTTTAAGATTTTCTTCCTTAATTAGTTTCATAAAGCTTTCAAATAATTTCTCGGAAATTTTTGAAACAAATTATGATCTCTAACTATTTTTCTTCAATTTTTTAAGAAAATAGGCCTTTAAATTCCTAAAATTTAAATTTCTTTTTAGGAAATTTATCCTTTTAACCAATTTTTGGGATGTTGCATGAAGTATGGGACCGAGACATCCTGAGGGTGATCCCAAGTCTTATCCAGTGCCAATCGCTTTCATATTCTGACTCTGGGACTATCTTGCCCCAGTCCTGCTTGGGATGAGTCTATCATGTCTCAAAATGACCAGAACAAGGACGGGTAGACTAGGATATCTGCACACGTAGAGATTCTAGTTATAATATAGGGTTAAAATATAAAAATATTCATGAACTTGTACCCAATATTCACCAACACTATAAACTCTTTTCGAATGTAAAAATACCCATAAATTTTTAAAAACGGAGTAAAAAAGACATTGCCGTTTATGTTGACTGTTAGAGGGAGATCTATTGACTAAAAACACTGACATGGTAGCTGATGTGGCCATCTTAACTGACAATGGAGAAAAAATAAAAATAAAAATAAGACGACTAATATTAATATATTATTAAAAAAAATCAAATATCCCTAACAAACCCTTATGCAAAATCGTGGACCATGGTCATCTTCATTGCTTCCGCCAGCCGCAATCTCTTCCTCCGTCAACCGCTCAACAAGAAAGAAAATAAATCAAGAAAGAAGATGAAATATACGTGTTAAAGGTTATATGTTTATCCAAAATAAATCATTCTTTTGACATTTATCACCCATCCAGCAAAAAAAAAAAAAAAAAGAGGATAAAATTACTAAATTGGAAAGATAATTTCATATTTCAATTCTTTCCATGATCCAAACTCAACGTCCAAAATATATATTCCAATTCTTTCCATTTATCTATAGTTGAAAATACCACATTCCGTAACATCACCGGGACAGAGACTCCGGACAAGGAAATGAAGTTACCTGATCATGAGAAGTAGTAGATAATGTCAAATTCAGCTAGGGTTTGCAAATGCAAATGCAATAAGTTGAATATTAATTCTATAGTTTTAACATTTTTTTTGTTTGGTAGTCAATTTTTAGAGAATAATAGAGTACTTAGTGAACATGGGATAATTCTCTTTTTACGATTGGATCAATTATTGGGAAGTGAAAACAAAAATTAGGATTGAAAATGACGTGTGTGTCAAGTCTGCATTGATATAAATGTTTCTTTACTCTCTGTTTTTGTAATAGAACGTCCCCAAAAAAAATAAAAAGAAAAGAAAAGCCCATTAAAAAAATACCAATAAAACAATTTAAATAATAATAAATAACAACAACAACCACAACAGTGATTATAATAAAAATGATATACCCTCATAATTTTTCCCCTCCCCTTATATCCACTCAACTTGTCAAATTCATGAGTCATCGAGAAGTTTCGAGACCTCTGAAACTTGAGCTTCCTTTTCTCCTTCCATTAATCTCCGTCGCAGCTTCCGTTCATCTCCGTGGCTTTATCATTGTGGTGTGCATGGCTTTGATCGTCCCCTGTTGTCCTCCCCTTTGCTCAAGATTTCAGGTCACTGCTTTCTCTCTTTTCTCTCCCCAATCGACGCGGTTCATGGCAGAAATAAAAGGAGTTGGTTTTTGGGACTGCTCAGCACCACCACTCCTTCCAGCTCATCGCCGTTCTTCCATCACTGTGGCATGGGTGTGAGAACTTCTTCTTCTTCTTTCTCCTTTAATTTCGTCGCTGGTGGGCAGGGGACCATTGTTTTCTTATACTTTCTCTGCTCAATGAAAGCTACTATAAGGGGTATGTTTGAAAAATCTTTTTCCCTCGGTTTGTGTGGCTGTCCTATGTGTGTGAATATGTATTGGGATTTAACAATTCTTTGGTTTGTTTTGTGGGTTATGCGTGGGGTAGGAGGAAGGGTGAAAGATTAATTAAGTTGAAATTGTAGCTTAATAAACTTGATAAACTTGTTTGAAAGATGATGCATATATGGTGTTCGTAAAAATGTGTAGGAGAAGAGTTTGGTTGATTCCAATGATCAAGTCACTTATCGAGGAGTTATTGGATGCATACAAAGTGTTTGAAGAAGGGAAAAGAAAATTTATTTCGTGATAAAATGAGTATGGGGAAGATAATATTGGATATATAAATGATATTTAATTCATACATAAAAACTGGGGAAATTATATATGATGGCTAAAGTTTTTGTGTATTGGTTCACTCCTTATAGACATATGCGTTATATATGTGAGTGTGTAAATCGCTACGAGCCTTAATTGAGGAGACTTGGTGAATTATTGATTATGTTTGAAGTTGTTAGATTAACAATTTGTGGTTATAGTGATTCTTAATGAGTTGAAGGAAGTGTGCACATGAAATGTTTGTTTAAATGCTTGAGAAAGGAATTTGGCTGGAATAGGCCGATTAAGTTTTCATAGTTGATGTAGCTATTGAAATGTATGTCAAATATTTTACTGGTGAAGAACAAGTAGGACTTAGGAAAATATTGTTTAATGCATAACTCTATTATATGTATACATTGGTGTTATTTATCATAGACTAAACTGAAAGATGTACTAGGTGTAACATGAGACTGTGAAAATCATCTCTTAATTCCAAATTTTCATAAATGGAGCTGCGGCTATGTGTGTATGTTTAGAAGAACGTTTTAGGCAGTGGGAACTAATATGTAAAGTAATTCATGGAGCTTATCATTGAATGTAGATGTTATAAATTTATAAAGGAAATGAAGGAATTTAATGTATTAAATAAGATATTATAGACTTCTATAAAGGTATTATAGTTGGAATGACTATGATGCTATTGTTTACCGGGGACTAAGGTTGAACCATATTTGAAGACCATTATGTATGATAGACTATAAATATTGGGGCTACTAGGTAAGTAAATAACACCCCACTTGATCTAACTAGAAATGGCATTCTTGCTAGATTCTATCTAAAACGTTTTCATCAGCCTTATTTCTTATAAATGTTTTATTGAGGATTGGCACTTTAGAAAATGACATGTGAAAGCTTTTGAGAGGAAATGAAATGAGAATATGTTTTATTTGAATTTTCTATTTTAGTTTAACTTTGAATACATACATGGAAGAGATAAATTTTCTTAAAGGAAACACTGGTTTACTCCATATTGAAGTGATTTGAATAACAAAATAGGTTACTTCCATGTAGCCGGAAAAGGAAATGTTTTCAAAGGGCTGAAGGCAGAACACTGGTTACTAACGACAATTTCGTTAGCCTTTTTGTTTTTATATAAAGGCAAACAAAGCTTGTAGATAACAAAATCTATAGGCTAGGTCCTACAGATTGTTCCTGTGATAACAAACCACAATCCAAAGCAAAAAGATGAATACATTCAATTGGGGAAATCCCAAGTTCCTCATAATCCTGCGGAATCATGTGTGCCGTTCCTGCAAGATAATCCGCACAACGAATATTTTCCCTATGAGTGTGGGAAATTTCTACCTCTCAGTCGCTGTAAACAAGAGATCTGGTTTCCAAGATAACGTCATACAAAGGATGATCAGAATCACAATGAGTGGATAATAGACGGACTGCCTGTAGTGAGTCGGTGAACAACTTGATTTTCTTTAGCCCCATCTGTTTACATAGTAGAAGGCCACGTCGGATTGCATGGATTTTAGCAACAGTTGGGAAAGTATATCCTAACTTCTGTTGAAATCCACGTATCCAGTTACCCTGGTGATCACGGATAACACCTCCACAAGCAGCCTGACCTTCTCTAACAACTGAACCATCAACATCTAGACGATGAAAGCCCGGATCAGGAGGTTGCCAGTGAAGAACTCCTCGTTCTGGGACTTGGAATATCTAATGCCGAAACCTGCCATTCTCCACACCTTCCGAGAGATGATATATACATCTGTGAACTATCTCCTTCGGACTATCTGATGACCCTTCAAAAGCTTGGCTGCAGCGGTTCTTCCATAGGAGCCAACATGTGGTACTGAAGACATTTTGCCATGACCATCTAGCCATCTTGTTCATTCCTGGTGAGTGATGTAAGTTCCAATTGATCCAATCCTGCAGATTACCAGAGAAAAACATACTATAATACATAGGGTTAGTTAAAGCTGACCACACTCTCTGGGCTTGCTCACAATCTCTCAATATATGAAGGATGCTCTCCTCACTCTCACACTGGAAATGACAAGTGTTTGGGATGCTCAGGTTGTGTCTCGCTCTTATTTCATTAGTAGGTAACCTCTCATGGAATACTTGCCACATAAAGAGTTTAACTCTTTCAGGGATCGCCCAGTGCCAAAGATTCCACCAGTGAGATTGGTGACTATGGCTCTGTTGATGGTCGATTCCTTCATAAGCTGATTTCACACTTAAGATTCCATCAGGGGCATTCCGCCAACATACAACATCCTCCTCATTGCCCGATGGAGGGGCCGTTCTCATTATTTTGTCTACCACCCAATTTCGTTAGCCTTTGGCACACCATGGCACACCCAGCTGGCAGGGTTATTAGGAGGTGCTAACACCGTGTGACGGCCTACACACGTGAAATGGAGGGAGGGTTTCGTGAGCATCACTCACACCAATTCTTTGTGGCTTCTAGTAGCACCTATTTTCTTGGCTTTTAGCCATGTCGAATTGGTTATTTACCTTCGTGGACTGTGTCCATGCCTGATATCATTTTGTCTAAGTCCTGATTAAGAATAAAATTGTTTTTATTATGTTATTGATTTTCAAATAAAAGGTTCTTTTAATCTATTTTTATATTGAATAGAAATGATTAATTCTTTATTTTCCTTCTCATACTCTTAGTTGTTTAATTGTTTACATGATGACTAATTAATCCTTCCTATACAAATGCTAATTAAGTAACTCTATTATGTTATGACTTAACCAGTTTACTATTATCGCGTATTTGTATTTCATTGTGGGGACATTATTTACTGGAAAAGTATTTTTACCCTTAGATGGTAGAAGTGTACATGCTTCTATTGTTGACTCCTAAAGCTTACCCTAGATAAGAAGTCTATGACTGCTACCTCTATCACGCAAACTACTGTAAATGTTTTATTTATACTCTAGTATGATTATTTGAATCGCTTCATGTATTCTATAGGTAGGATTCCTAACTTCTTTTGATATTTTGGCATTTATGTAAATGTATATGTTGTTTTGGAGTAGTGCTCCGTATGTTGTATTGTACTAATAGGTTGTTGTAGAAATTTTGGGTAGTTCAAGTTAAAGATGGGATTATGTCGAAATTTCTGTAAAAGGCTGTATTTGGTTTGTAAGGAATATGTTTAAACATGATCTAAAAATGACATGTGTTTATGTAGGATTATTATACTAAATCTAATTTATGGTATCATAAATGCTATTATATTTAGTATGTCAAGTATTTATATTTATATTTTAAGGCTTATGGAATATGAGTTTTCTTGTGTTCTATGCCGGTCACCTCTTGATTTTTAGTGCGTGACAATTTTGGAGGAAAGCTTTATAGTTCTTTAGTATTTACCTCTTTCTCCTGTTTCCTGAATAAATGTCTTCTTTTGTGTTCAGTCTTCTCTCTCTCTCTCTCTCTCTCTCTCTCTCTCTCTCTCTCTATATATAACTTTATTCAGAATCTTTAATAGCTTACAAGTCCTAGTTGTCTGAATAGAGTTAACATATTTTGTGATAAACAGTAAATCACTAGCGCACACAGTGTAATTTATTTTGTGAAGAGAATGTGCATGAACGCAACCTTCAAGTTCCATTTTTTCATTTAATCTCCTTTTCTAGCTAAAATAAACCATTTAATTGTCGCTCCATTCATTTATATTTTCTCCATTGTACTGTTTATTTTAGCCTGTTTGAATCTCATTGGTCAATTTTCAAGTGCCATTTTTGCTTATAGAAAACAATAACAGACCTCTGTATATACTACCTCCGATCCAGAAATAAATTAATTGCAAAACAATGAGACTCCAAAAAGATGTACTGCCTTTAAGAACAATATGTATGATACCTATACCAAAGCATAAATGATTTCGAGAGATAATACAAAATTAGGAAGGGTATTTTCAAATGAACTTTGCATTGTTACAATGCCTTGTCAATATGCTTTGTTGAACTTCTTAGTCGAGACATTTGCCCTTTGTTATTGCCGATCACATGATGTTGATATTCTTAGTTTTATCAGTATTCTAGTCTTTATCATTGTTTCGTTGAAGATAGACAATTAAACTTCATGGAGAGATATATCTAAAATAAAAATAAAAAAGGATGGGCACACGCAGGCCGGTAAAAAAACACAAGAAGAAGAAGACAACGGCCTTCACGATAAGATATCATATATATGTATATTTATAGCACGATTAAAAAACACATGTCCAATACAAAAATTAGAAAAGATAGGTCTTCCATATAATTACGTTCTAACCCTGACAGGAAATTCAATGTATTAACTAGTTCACACAATAAAATAAAGGCCTACGTGAAGCAAGAAGTCTCCCTTTTAAACCAACAACACTAAAAGCAAAATATCAGGGAAATATTATAAACCAGATACTTTTCTCTCTTTCATCTCTTTGTATTTAGTATGGTATCAGAGCTCTCTACCATCGACAATGCTCCGGTCACTGTTTGCGAAATCAGATCCGTTGGCGTTGAACTTATCTCCTACTTTTAGATTGATCGTTTGACAAACTAGATTATTCCATCCTTAAAGTGTTTGGCTGTGAATGTTATCCCCTTCTTCGGCCATATAACCGAAATAAGCTTGAGTTTTGCTCTTCCCAATGTATTTTTTTGGGTTATAGTCCTCACCACAAAGGTTATAGTCCCCACCCTCATCCTCTTTAACCGCCAGGAAGGCTCGCAGTCCTTATCCGAACCGTTGTTAGTGACTCAGGGACTATTGGCGTGGTGGTGCATACACATAGCCTTGTGGCTCACAATTAGCCTTTCGGCTTCCACATTGCCTTAGGCTTACATATAGCATTTTGGCTTCCACATTGCTTCATCCGCCATAACAAAACAATGACATACACACATACAACGCATTTACACATAGTATAACGGAAGAGTCACTATCTTGTTCTTTCTTGACGTGCGCCGGCACAGGTTGCTTACGATTAGGACAAATGTCGAACCCTATAAACCAAAGTCAAGGACGACAGGTTATTCTCTATTCCAAATTCTCACCTTCAGAACACTTAAAGTTGGTTATCACTTGGACTCTTTAGGTGGCTACTAGAAACCTAGACACATACCTAAAGGGTTGGGGAGTACTATCTCAAAGACCACCTTTTAGTGTGCCTCGTAAAACGTGCCAACCACTGGGCTCACAACTTGGTCCTACAATTCCAAATATACAATTTAGACACTTCCATAGTGTTTCTGGAGGTTATATGAGCCTATTATAAAAATTTACAAAAATGCCCCCGGAGACTGGGCCCGACCGTACTCGGTCTGGCTATACTTTTCTAGAAATTTTGACATGGGCTATTCTGACATATTTTCACCCAAGGAATCCATTTCCAAACTTGAAATTATCAAATTCAATGTCAAATTACAACATTATCCTTGGCAGCCCCACTTTAAGGGTTTTAGAGGTGTTTTCATAATTATGCTTTTTTGGCCTTTTCCAAAAAAGTGACCAACTGTAACCCCACCTAATTTTCGCTCCTGAACTCAATGGAACCATCAAATCATTGAAAATCCAAGTCTAACCCTCAGATCTAGCCCTGTCCGAAATCTTGGTATACTTTGGGAAGAATTGGTGTTTTTCGGTTTCGGCTCTGTAAACGTGTTCCTTTGTACTTCTAACCACTTTATTAATCATTACATTAGGTTACAACTAACATTAAGATCCAATTTGGGCAGCATAACCCCTAGGCCATATCATTTCCAAACTTTAAAACCAATGGCAATCCGGTAAAATTTCACCAATTAAATTGCCCATAGCAGTCAGAATAAGCAATATACGAAAGTTTGAAAGTTACCTCAAGCTCCTGCTAGCTTTTTCTCAAGGTGGTCGAAAACCCTAGCCTTAGAACAACCAAATTTGTGCTCCACAACCCTTGAAAAACATAGAAGAATAGCTTAGGAGCGGAGTTATATGCGTTAGGTACGAATTCACCGAAGAAATTGACCTACCTTGTGAGATTTCTCCTTCCTTCATTCTATTTTTCTCTCAACTCCTCTCTCTATTTTATGCATAAAGCACGTCAGTTTTGGGGCTGGATGAAGAAGATGATGATTTTATATTATATCCCATTTTAATTAATTATTTTTTGCAATTTTGGATTTTTACAAAATTCTGGCAGATTTTTGCCCAAACTTTGAAAAATCATAACTAATTCTGGAAAAATTTAATTGGAGTGATTCCAAAGCCTATAGAACCCTTATTGAGTCTAGTTTCAAGGAAAAATATATACTTTAGCTAGATGGAATCACAAAATTCCCAAAATTTCAATCTTCGCATACTGTTTCAGAAATTTCACATTTTTTCTGTGCTGACTTCAAAAATTCATAACTTTTTGTATATAGATCTAATTGAGTCATATAACCTATCAAATTAAAGCTTAGGATGTCTACTTTCACTCTGTAAAATTTCATAATTTTGGATCATCATTTGATTACAGAAAATCACATGACAAGCTCACTATCTCATAGGCGATTTCACCAAAAACATAATTACTTTCTCCAAAATTCACCATTTTACTTTCTTTAATACCCCAAAGATATAAGAATCATTAGGAAATAAATTTGGGCTCCTGCTAAACTGGGGCTTAGTATTCCACTTATTTTAGGCTCATTCTCTATCCTCAAATCTCAAAATTAGGGGTATTACAATAGTTCCCCCAAAATATCTCAGGTTCCTGTACCCTCGGGTACGTCTGATTCACTCTCAGCTTCTTTCTGCCTGCCTCCTTCTAAACCTCTTGCTACCATACCATCCCTTCCTTGCAATGTCATACACCATCTTTAGCATCTTTCCCTTCTCTATCACCACATTCACCACATTCTTCCTCTCCTACTTCACCTCTCTCTTCCTCCACAACACCTTCTTCATTACCCATTCCCTAACCCATAACTACTCAGTATATAGCTCCACAACCAGCTGCAGCCCTTGACCAACTCCCTCCACCTTCTCTTACTTAACTTCACCACAACACTGATGCTATTCTCACCAGAGGAAAAGCTAGTGTCTTCAAACCAAGAGTATTCACGGCCATAAAGGATGCCTCTCCTCCTTCTACTATTAATGAAGCTTTTTGGTTTCCTCATTGGAAGTCTACTACAGAGGAAGAATATAATGCCTTGATTAAATTTCACATTTGGGATATTGTCCCTTTACCAGTTGGGAGAAAGCCTATAGGATGTAAATGGGTATTTAAGACCAAATTAAATGCAGATGGCAGTCCAGCGAGATACAAAGGTCATTTGGTGGCCAAAGGCTATGTGCAAGAAATTGGCACTGATTACACAGACACGTTCAATCCTGTCGTGAAATTTGTCATTGTTCGGATTATTCTTACAGTAGTTGTAACTAAAGTTTGGTTTTTGCGCCAAGTGGACTTCAGCAATGCCTTTCTAAAAGTTTATATGAAACAACCCCCTAGGGTTTATCAAATCTGATGCAACTGGTCAACGACTTTTTGCAGATTAAATAAAGCCATCTATGGCCTTAAACAAGCTCCATAAGTTTGGTTTCAAAAACTTGTCAAACCTTTAAAACAACTTGGCTTCTATCAGTGCAAGGCGGATTCTTGCTTGTTCATCTACAATGAAGGAGCAAGCATCATCTATCTTCTAGCCTGTGTCGATGATCTGTTGATCACTTGAAGCTCAGAGGTAGCTTATTAGTAAAATGGGTGTTATGTTTTCTTTAAAAGATCTTGGCGAATTATCATTCTTCCTTGGTATTGAATTTACTAGCACTTCTGCTGGTCTACTGTTTACTCAGCAAAAATATGTTACCCAGCTTCTTGAGAAAACAATTCGCTACTTGCTTCCACTTTCTCTACGCCAACGTCCACTAAATCACAACTCAAAACTGGTGATAGTGCTCTATTTATATATGCTTCTCTATACAGGAGTGTGCTTGGTACTCTCCAATATGTGTGTTATACATGTCCAGATATTACATTCACTGTCAACAAGCTGAGTCGTTTATGCATAATCCTACTATCAAGCAATAGGCCTGTGTTGATCAATTGCTAGGTTATCTCAAGGGCACGAGTCATTTTGGACTTCTCATTAAACTTGCTGCTCATTTTAGAGGGCAAGCCTTTGCAGATGCAGACTGAGGAGGGAACAAAGCTGATCGACGATCTACAAGTGGATTCTGCATATACCTTGGCTCTAATCCTATCACTTGGACCTCTCATAAACAACAAGTTGTTTCCAGATCAGCTACTGAAGCAAAATATCGCAGTGTAGCAGATACTGTTTCAGATGTGTTATGGATTATGCCTCTACTAAAGGAAATGAGCATTAGACAGAAAATATAAGCAATAGAGAATACTGAATAGGATGAGATAATTGTGTCTCATACCTAGCTCTTTATATAGAATGAATCAGTAACAGATTCTTGTTATAAACATATCTGAGCCATACATGTAGAGAGAGAAATAGGAATGTAAATCTTTACAGGATTGTGTACAACTATATATAACAAACTAATATTGCTAAATACTATTTTACATTAACATTCCCCCTCAAACGAAGGGGTACGTGGGACACAGGCCAAGTTTGTTTCTGAAATATGTGAACTTTGTATGAGTCAAGGCTTTTGTCAAGCAATCAGCTATCTGAGAAGAAGATGGAATATATCAAATATCTAATATACCAGACAATACTTGATCTCTTACGAAATGTATATCAATCTCTATATGCTTACTTCTAGCATGCTGTACTGGATTTGCTGCAAGAACTCTTGTACTTAGATTATCACACCAAATCACAGAAGGTTGTTTAAGAAATAATCCAAGCTCAGTTATCAGAGAATGCAACCATTGTAATTCAGAGGCTCCATCAGCTATTGATCTATATTCATATTCAGAACTAGATCTAGACACTACTTTCTGCTTTCTAGAGCTCCATGAAATTAAGGTTCCTCCTAGATAAACACAACATCCAACCATAGATTTTCTATCATCAACATCAGTAGCCCAGTCTGCATTTGTAAAGGCTGTTAGCTGAATTGATTTTACTGGTTTAATATGTAAACCATAATGATATGTACCCTTAAGATACCTCAAAATCCTTTGGACTCCTTGATAATGAACTTTTGTAGGCCTAGACAAAAACTGACTCAACTTATTAACTGAAAAAGCTATGTCTGGCCGAGTGGTTGTTAAATATTGTAAAGATCCAATAGCTCTCCTATACAGAGAAGGATCTGCTATTACAGAACCATCTGAGGCAGAAAATTGTCTACCAGTAACCATGGGAGTTGACACTGGTGCACAGTCATACATATTAAATTTCTTTAGCACATCTAAAGTATACTTACCCTGATTAACATAAATGCCAGTAGCATCTCGGTAAATCTCTAGCCCAAGAAAATAGTATAAAGGACCCAAATCCTTAAGAGAAAATACAGAATTTAACTTGGCTATGAATCTCTGAATTAGCCTAGAATTTTTGCCAGTTATTAAAATATCATCAACATAAATTAATATAAATATCGTGAGCTTGTTGGTCTGTAAGGAAAATAGTGAAATATCACTTCTGGCATTAGTAAATCCCCATTCCAATAGTGTATGTCTCAGTCGATCAAACCAAACTCTTGGTGCCTGTTTAAGCCCATATATAGCTTTCACTAATTTGTAGATATGATTAGGTTTCCCTGAATTATGGAAACCTTCAGGTTGGCGCATAAACACATCTTCTTGCAGATATCCATTGAGAAATGCATTATTCAGATCAAGTTGTCTTAGTTCCCATTTGAATGTGACTGCAAGAGTAAGAATTAGACGAATGGTAGTAGGCTTTACCACTGGACTGAAAGTTTCTCCATAGTCTAGACCAGCTGTCTGCTAAAATCCTTTGGCTACTAACCTTACTTTTGTGTTTGAGAATTGACCCATCTGCTTTGAATTTTGTTTTGAAGACCCATTTGCAATCTACAAGCTTTTGAGTTCCATCATATGGTAACAAAACCCATGTGTGATTTCTCTGAAGAGCTTCAAATTCCTCTTTTATGGCTTGCCTCCAAGGATGAGACGCAAGTGCTTCTGAAACATTTTTGGGTTCTGCGGCAAGTCGAAGAGAAGAAGAATTTTCGGATTGGAGAAGACCAACAAAGGGATATTTAGCCTTTTGGATACCCGCCTTTGATCGAGTTACCATAGGATGAGTATTTTGGTCAGGGTCGATTATCGGAGGTGATTCATTTGACGGTGAGTCAAGAGCAATAGAAATCGAGTTTGGTTAGAGAAGAGAAGAGTGTGGACGTGGTGCAGGGGAAACTGAGTCTGGAGATGAGATAGCTGGATGAGGAGACGGAGAGTATGGGCTTAGAACGGATAGACTTGGTGTTTGTGAACTTGGGGTTGGGCTTGTAGCATTGGAGATAGGCGTTTGGGCCAAACGTTGATCAATGATCATTGGTATTGTGGATGTTTCAGTAGCACTGCGCCGATTTAAAAATCCTGTCACAAAAGGGAATTTATGAGCATAAAAAATCACTTGTCTAGAAACATAGATCCGACCTGTTGGGCTTAGACACTTATATCCTTTTTGATTTGTAGTAGGGCCAAGAAAGACACACTTCTGACTATGAAATTGAAACTTGTGCTCATTGTAGGGCTTCAAACAAGAATAACATGCACACCCAAAAGCTTGTAATGAGGTATAATCTGGCTTTAGCTTGAATAAATACCACAGAGGTGATTGATCATTTAGAATTGGAGTACGTAATCTATTAATAAGAAAAATAGCAGTTTGAAAAGCTTCAACCCAATAAGCAAGTGGCATTGATGCTTGAGGTAATAAAATCAAACCCATTTCTACTATATGATGATGCTTTCTTTCTGCTCTACCATTTTGAGGAGATGTATAAGGGCAAGTAAGACGTATAAGAATACCAGCAGACTCGGCTAAATGTAAAATAGGCTTATATTCAAATCCATTATCACATTGAATTGCCTTGATCTTTGTATTAAGTTGATTCTCAACCAAAATTTTGAAGTGTGTAAAAGCTCCAATAGCTTTTCCCTTATGCTTAAGTGGATAAATCCAAGTAAATCTACTAAAATCATCAATAAAATAAATGTAGAATCGATGTCCATGAATTGATTGAATAGGTGATGGTCCCCATAAATCAGTATGAATAAGCTCTAAAGGAGAGGAAGCATGAGACTTAGATTTTGAGAATGGTAATTTCTTTGACTTTCCATATTGACAAGCCTCACAAACATATTTCTCATTCACTCTAACATTGATATCACATTTATTCAAAATTCTAGAACTTGGATGACCTAGCTTATAATGCCAAGAAATAAATTCTTCATCCTTTTCTGAAATCTCAGCCACATGTGCTTCCATAATTAGGTTGCTACTGTGAATTGGATAGAGTCCCTGACTTGCCTTTCCCTTCATCAACACTTGCCCTGTTACTTTGTCCTTCACCACACAACCATCATCAGAAAAAATCACAGCCACATGATTATCCTTGATTAAATTATTTATGCTTACTAAATTCTTAGTTGCATTCGGCACAAGTAGAACTTTATTTAACTTAATTTTGGATCCAAACGAAACAGTGCCTAAACCACTAACAAAGGCTTTATTTCCAGTACAAGTGAAGAGATTAAGATTCTTACCCACTGGAGTTACATTCTCCAGATTAGCAGATGAAGAGGCAACGTGGTGATTTGCACCACTATCCATGAACCACTCGGAATCATCCACCGTATAAGGATCTCCGTAGTAAGCTTGTGGTGAATGATTTTGGTACGATGGTGGTCAAAAAGTCCGATCGAATCGCCGATAACAGTTCTCGACCTTGTGCCCTGGTTTTTCACACAAATGGCAGAAAGGTCGACCGTCGCTGCCACCATTCCAGTTCCCGCGACGACCCTGACCACGCCTTCCATGATTTCTTCTTCCGCCACGCCAAGCGCCGCGATTCTCAGAAAAGCGGCTTGTGTCTGATGGATTACTGTGAACCGCGATATTTACAGAGGGTTGAATCGCCAGTGAAGCAAATTGGCTTAATTGCTCAAGTCGGCTCTCAAACGCAAGTAGGGCAGATGATTGAACCATATTTTTACATGATCTTTCATGATTTATTTGGGATTTAAATGCATTTTATGGAGCATTATTGCATGATTAAGCATTAATTTTGGTTAGGAACAATTGTTTTGAATTAATGGTAATCAGGGGCAAAATGGTCAAAATTATTAATTATTTTGTACAATTGTTTCTTGGACTTTTAATGCTACTTATGCTTAATTTTTGCATTGTTGGTGTTGTGGAAGGAAATTGGAGATTTTAGAGGGTTAGAATTAATAATTTGAGGTTTGGGAAAAATTACAAAAATGGTACCTAAACTTTTTGGAAATTACAAGTGAATGTAGAAAAATATGGGGGGAAATTACAGATAACCACCCAGGAGTTTTAGAACTTATATTTTGTCCCTACAAATATTTCAAACAATTCCTCTTTAATCCCTCACCCAAAGCTTTTACACTTTTCAGATAGGTCCCTGGTCAAAGCCCATTTTGACTAGGGCCTTCATCTTCAAGAGACACAGACCCGACAGTGGTCTTGGAGCCCAAAAAAAAAAAGAAACAGATCCAGTATGAATTGGGCTGCTAAAGAAAAGAATTAGAGGCCCGAGACAAAAACGGAGGACCCGACTGGGTTGATGGACATGGAAATTTGGACATGCTGAGACCCGACTGGAGGACGCAGACCCGAGACCAGCTGAGGGAATGATATAGGCAGAGCTTGTGCTGCACAGGGGGGAGGGGATCATTGCTCATCATCTTCATTGATTGGGCCTCGATCCAGGTAATGCCATTTTGATCAATCAATTTCACAACAATCGCATTGTACTCAGAATCAAGTCCGTTAAGCGTGTGAAGAATCAAATCATCGGTTGATATAGTAGATCCAGCAAGAGCTAACTGATCAGAAATCATCTTCATCTTAGCTAAATAATCCACCATAGACATCGCGTTTTTCCGAGTATGATGAAGTTCAGACTTGTAGATCATGACTCGCGATTTTGACACCGCGCTAGTGAGAGTTCTAGCTCCATTCCAGAGATCCAGAGCAGTTTTGCAGTGAAGAAGTTGTGCTCCAATCTCCTGGGTCACTGTGTTCCTAAGCCAACCGACCAACATGCGATCGACAGCATACCACTCTTCGAATTCTGGGTTGATGACAAGCTCAGTCATGCCTAGACGCATCACAGCAGCAGCAGGAATAATTCCAGTTCCATCGATATGCGACTGAAGTTTGTTTCCTTCAATCAAAGGTAAGACAACTGATTCCCAGACTAGAAAATTCATTCTGTCCAACTTAACAGAAGTTGTCTGGCTTGAAGATTGAAATAGATAATATGTTTTGGTCATGGGAGAGGAAGTAGTTTTAGGGAAGAAGACGACATTGTAGATTGTCGATGAGGAAAAATACCGGAAGCGTATTCAGAGCGGTCTTGCTCTGATACCAAGACAGAAAATATAAGCAATAGAGAAAACTGAATAGGATGAGATAATTGTGTCTCATACCTAGCTCTTTATATAGAATGAATCAGTAACAGATTATTGTTACAAACATATCTGAGCCATACACGTAGATAGAGAAATAGGAATGTAAATCTTTACAGGATTGTGTACAGCTGTATATAACAAACTAATATTGCTAAATACTATTTTACATTAACAGCATTCCTGTCGTTGATACACCAACTATTTGGTGTGATAATTCTGGTGCTGTAGCACTTGCTTCCAATCCTGTTTTACACAAAAAAAACCAAGCATTTTGAACTTGATCTTCATTTTATTTGAGAAAAAGTTGCAGCTGGACTAGTCACTGTTAGCTATGTGCCTTCATTTGATCAAGTGGCTGATGTGTTCACAAAAGCTCAGGGTGGTGCAGTTTTCCGCTGCTGTCAGAACAGACTTAATGTTACGTCTCTTCTCAATCCAGCGATGGATGTTGATGATGATATATCTAATGTTGATACTGATGTTGAGGTTTAAAAAAAAAACAACCAATCTTTCTTGGTGCTCTTGCTAGCAAGGGGAATATTAGCTATATATAGCAAGTGAGAATAGTCAGAGTCAGTTAAGTGATTACGTGTCAAGTTGTTGTTACACGTGCTAGGCCGTTATGCATGCTGTTGTGAGAGTCTCAGCTTATATAAGTTCAATTACTGATTGTAAACTCTATGATGAAAATATAAAACAGATACTTTTCTCTCTTTCATCTCTCTGAATTTAGTAAATATCACATGCTGCCAATCGCAAGTAAACTCTTGAAACGTATACTATATAATTAAGCATTAGAATTCGGACACTTCACTTATAGCTGTAAGCCCAGGTCAGCATACTATACATCTACACCTTCCACTATGTTTCCTTTCCTTTTTTCTGTATTATCTGATAATCTCATATTTGATTTGTTTTCCTTTGGGGCTGATGACATGGTTTAGTTATTCTAGGTCGTATAATATTCCGGTTCGGCAAATTATAATCCATAACTTTTGGCTCAAACAATTATGGTGCGGGACCAAGAACAGGAAGAACAAGCTCTTCTCATTCCAACTCAACTCATTCTTCTCAAGAGCACATGAATCAACTCGTATTTTTCCAAATGCAAAATAGCTCTCTAGATCGCTTTTTTAATGAAATTAATGATGGACAGGTTAGATACTCATTTTATACGCATTCTTTCATAACTTGATGATGAAACTAAAGTCTTTTAGGACTAATTTCTCCTATCTTTTATTTGACCAGACCATAATGAATCTTCAAAGTTTGAAGTTTTTGAACTGAAGCCCTTCAACTTCCATACTGATCGCGAAGTTTACAAGTATTGATTCTTCTATCTTGATAATTATATATGTTATAATTAAATAGGTATAGATTTTGAGATATATTTGATTAAATTTATGAATATTTCTACCTATTTAATTGTCTTTGATATATATTTATTCTTCTCTTTAATTAATTGTAGGATAAAGAGGGATTTTTATACAAAATCTACCCATATATTATTTTATTTTGCAGGAGATATCACTTGATGCACTGAAGAAAATAAACGAAAAGCCTGAAACAAATCATGGAGCTACAAGAGAAGGGAATCGGAAGAAGCAATTTAAGAATCAACCAACAAAACGGGATCCACACGAGGGAATAAGGAAATAAGCAGAGCTGGCATCAATTATATTTATATATATATGTTAAAGGATAAAAAGAGAGAATCTGAAACAACCAAAAAAGAAACATCAGATTTGGATAGAGAAGAAAGCCCACGCGGTTCAATAAGGTAAAAATGAAAAAACAATTGTTAAAAATAAGTTATAGCGCAAAATAAATTGTTAATGTTATCTGTTTGCTGTACTCAAGTTCTAATTTTCGGGTCTCTTTATAGTGGCTTTTTAGTGTTTACGTTCATGAAACTCTTACTAACTATCATTGATTTCAAACAGCGAGCAAAATTGAACTTTGATATACCAAACACGAGAAAACTCATTAGTGCAAAAGACTAATTTAGCTCATGATTTTGCATTAGTTACTTAAAGAATCGAAGTAATAATTTAAGTGACATGATTTTACTTCTGTTTTACATGTAACTGATGCCGTAATGTACAATATGGCATCAGTTACTTGAAGAACAGAAGTGATAATTCATGTGACAAACATTCGTTTCTGTTTTAAGTGTAACTAACGCCGTAATATACAATATGACATCAATTGTATAGTCAACTGATGTCATAATTAAGATGCTATAATAATAATAATTATGAAATCAGTTTAGTGAGCATCAGAAGTCATAATTAATATAAAGTTTTTGGAATTTACTTGTGAAATAAATAAATTTAAAATATAACATGTCATAATTATAATTAAATACTATAAATAATTTTTCCCAAAATATAATTATATTATAGTTATATTATAAATGACTTTTTGTAAGTGGGTCATTTATAGCTCAGGACCATCTGGTAGATATTGATGAATTTCTTTTAACTACTGAACTAAACCTAGTTAATTATAAAAATTTAAAAAATTTGATGATCAATTTATGGATGGAACTTATCCCATAATTTATAATTTATTTACTAAGCTTACTTATAGTATCGGGTCTTATAGGAACCCAAAGCCTTAATTATAACCCACATGGCTTTAAGGAAGTCTTACAAATATGTTAATTATTTTTTTCTAAAATAAAAAAGTAATTTATGGGTGGAACTTATCCCATAATTTATAATTTATTTACTATGCTTACTTATAATAGTATCGAGTCCTATAAGAATCCAAAGCCTTAATTATAACACGCATGGTTCTAAAGAAATCTTACAAATATGTTAATTATTTTTTTCTAAAATAAAAAAGTAATACAGCGTCGGTCCCATGCCAACAGACGCCCTAATGCAAACCCACGGCTCCTCACTTTGCTTACTTTCGCGGCATCACCATATGAATTTCGCTCCAGCGGCTCTGCTTTCTCAACTTCCCTTCGTCGCTGTTGATGCAACTTCGCAACTTTGCAACTTCGTCGGATTCCAGATAGAGCCCAGATAGAACTTCGTCGTAATCTCACCATTGTCTTCTATGCTAGAATCAGCCTTAATCAAAGAGCTCTATCGGCCCCTTTGTTATCTTCGTTGTTGGTATCACCGCGGTTCGTTTTTTGTGTCACTGTGGTGGCTTTTCCTTCTAATTGTTGTGGGAGTCTATAGCGTGAACTATTCAATTTGAAGTGTTCACTGCGCCGTCGTGGGTCTTGATCTTCCTCCAAATTCCAAGATCGCAGGGCTGGTGAGTTTTGCAATAATGGGTTTTTTGCTGTATGAGTTTTTTGTTTGTCCAATTTTACGTTCTATTATTTCTAATTGTATAATTTTTTCGTTTGTCTAATTCTATGTTCTGCAATCTGAAGTCATTGTTTGTCGTGGATTTTTTGCTGTAAGACATACTGCTGTAATTATAGAGATAGAAGCTGGACACTAGTGCATTGACTTTAATGACTGGTTTGGAGTTGCTTGGATTGTGCACCGTGGTTTCCCTTTTGTTCCTTGCGCTTTTATGTTGGCTGGTTTTGTTTTTCCTTTTTTGAGACTCTGTTCAGTTTATATTATTTGTTTTGGCTTGTTTGTTTTGGTGTTTGGTGGTGATGTTACTGAACTTGCTTTTGCTTTTGCTTGATGATTAATAGAGTTATACGATTTACTAGCATTGCATAGCATTGGGTGATTGTACGGGGTTAGGCATTGCATTATTATTCAAAGGGATATGCGAGAAACATATGGACTGGGCAAGTGCTCTTCTAGCATAGAAATCTGGCCCAGCAATCCACGAGCTTATAGGATTCATAGTCATCTCGGATCCTAGTAGATTCTCATAGAGTTGAAATAGCATAGTCCAAGGCATCCACAACAAAATCTGGATATCATTAAGAAACCGGTGAATGAAATGACATTCCTTTGTCAGAAGACTTCAACAAAGAAATGACTTTAAGACAAGCACGGAAAGAACAAAACACTATATTTAGTTTATAAAACATTTTCTCTTAGGTGAATGTTAGCATAAGCAACATAATTGGAATGTATGATATAAATTGTCAGAAAGGTGACCATGCAACCTCATAATATTTAAAAGTCCAAAACCATAGGAAGCTACTGTTGAAAACAGATTTTACCTGCCACATGATTAGTTCCATAAGGAGGAGGTTCAGCTGCAGAAAGGATTGTTTGTTCTGTAGCTACAGACAAGTCATGACCAGGCATGGCTTTTTTCAACTCTTTTCTATGAGTCTGCACAGTGAAAACAATTTTGAACATTAGAAATAGTAGAGAACAGACCATAAAACATGCCTGGTGAACCAGGCCAGAAGAAAGCAGAGAGAAATTATGTTTATATTCCACAGCTTTGCTCAAATTCATTATAAAACTGAAACATTTGATCATAAGTAAGGAAACATAGCAAAAAATGAAACAAGAAACAAAAAAAAATTATTCTCCACATAGAAGCCCCAAACTAGCTGCCTTTTTGAAATCAAGTAAGAAGAAATATAGTTTACTTTTTTCCCACATATTAAATCAATACTAGTTTGTCTCAATCACAAATTTAGTGAGAAACATGGTAAAGGGGCGTGGGTGCCTTTTTGGAGGGGGAAGAACATAAAAGAGTCATTTACCTGCATCCGTGTAACTACCACCCATATGGGATTTGTCAAGAGCACATTAACACACCTACAAGCAGGATTTATCAAGCAAACTGAGTCCCACCACACTAGCATAATCAGCAATTTTACCGACTTTATTGATAGATGATGCTACAGGAAGACCAGTGGCATATTTACAAGGCTAAATGTGAGATGACTTGAAAATCTATAAAATTGCTGTAACCTGTGAAGACCACTACTTTGTTCGACCTTTAAAATTTGCAGCACAAGAAAATGGCACAACCATAGGCTCTGTACAGACAATGTATATTACCCAGATAAAGCAGCGACAAGTAGTAAGGATAACATCCCAACTGATCCATCACCAATGCTGATCTTTTTCTGTTTTAGAGCAGCTGCTTCAGCCTTGCTCCTGAATACTTGATAGAAGTAGTAGTAAACACCCTGTACTATAAACACTGTCAGTAAATTTGAAATTAAATTAAATGAAAAGGCTGATAAGAACTCTTGTTCGTTTAAAACGAAAAGACTAACATTACAGATCATGCAACATCAAACAAAGAAGTTTATCATTAGATTATTCATTACATAACAAGTTTCTTGTTTTTTTTTCCAATGTCTTAATACCAAACCAAGTCAAAAGCAAGAAAAACTTTCTATTGCATGAATAGGTTTGAGCTAATTAGACTTCACATAGATTGACTACAGGCTGAAGGCTGATAAGGTTCTTTTGGTGATTTGGTCCTTCTTTTCTTTTCTTTTTTTTTTTTATGGCACAAAGAACAACCCCTTTAATAACCTTTTTTCCTTATCCAAGTGGCTTGGACTTCTTATGTGAAATATGGGATTTAGGGAAAACCTACTGTGGAAAGAAAATCTATTTTAGTTCTATGCATCTGCTGTCTATTTCGCAACCTCTCCCTCACCTCTTTCTTCCCCTTCCCCTTTCTTGCTGATCTCCCACATGTTTCCACCGATTCCCCTTTCTGTTCTTATGTCTTCCCTCCTCTCTCTGTTTCCCTTTATCTCTTTCTCTATTGCATCAGTGGTTGTGTGTTTAACATCAACTTCACTGTTGGACAGTCACATAACAGAAGGAATCTAGCGACCAATTAATGACTTAACTCCAACTAAACTATAAACCCTTTTTGTCATAATGAAATTAAGCCATATTCTCTAAGACTTCAAAGCCATGTATATAGCCACTTTAGTCAGATTTTCCAAACCATCGTGCCAAAAAATCAAGTGCAGTTAGTTCGCTAAATAATTGTCCTGGTAAAAATATCAATTTTCCTTTGAATCGATAGGAGGCTAGCTTGTTGGCTTGTCACACTTTAAGCAGATTTCCTGGCCAATCCTACTTAAATTTATAGTTGTCCCAGTCAATAATTGGCTACGTTCCAGAAGCTAATGGCCAGTATATTTTGGTACCTCTGAGTTTTTCAAATAAAACTGCAGTTTCGGCCTTTACAGGTGTCTTCTCTTCTGGATCAGTAACAAGTTCTATTCCCACCATCAATCCTCTTCCCCGCACATCTCCAATGACTGCAAAACCAGAAATAGTCACATGTACAGCACATAAAATGCAGATACAATTAAGGTCCCTTGTACCAAGGTTATGACTCTATTCAACCAAGCATATAAAAAAAAAGTAGAGTCAATAACAACGAAAAAAAAATATTTCAGGAATGTTAAATTCAAGGTTACATGCTTTCATGTCTATTCATAACAGACTTCAAACGCTCGAGCAGGAGTGAGCCAACAACATCACAATGAGATTGACGCTTTTCCTTATTTCATTATCCTATAAAGCACTTCCTTAAACAGTGCTTCATCTTAAAGTTGTTCTTTTTTTGTGTTCACCTTGTAATTGTGGAGAATTCTACTACAGATATAATTGTCGGTTGTCCAAGACAGAGCAATTGAAGACGCATTTGAGGTGTTGTTTTATTTAGGTAATTTCAAAATACCCATTTTCTTTCTTAATATTAAAACTATTGTAAAAGCATATATTATTACTTCTTAATGTTTTGGATAGTAGTTGGTTTGAAAGTTATAAAGTTTGTGTGAAGTTATACACATTGCTCTTCATTTAATATTGATGTGAAATATCATTAAGAGTTGCTAGAATTTGTTTGATTAAGTTGTCATATTGCCCATTTTTCAATTAGGTAATTATGAAATCATTTTATTGTAAAGCTATCCCATCTTAAGTTTAGTTTTGTTATAAAATTATTTTATTGTAAAGCTATCCCGCAGTGCCCGATTTGTCTTGACATGAACGCTACCACATGACACATGTTCTAAACACATATGCTAGAGTGACAATAGCGTACTTAGAGCATAGGATTGTTCTCTTTTTCTCTATCTGGAATTAGACAAGTTATTGGGACGTTAAGAGAAAAATAAGGATCTGAATATTACATGTGAATGGATAAGGGAGCTTTTCTGCATTGAGAATGAGAATTGTTTCTTTACTCTCTCTCTTTTGGGGGCAAAGTTTTATTATTATTATTAGTTTTTTTTTTGGCCCACTGGGGGCAAAGCTTTATACTCAAGTCTTTACCTCTTTCTCTCGTTTCCCGAATAAACGTCTTCTTTTGTGCGTTCAGTCTTTTCTTTCTTCTTGTATATATATAATTTAATTCAGAATCTTGAATAGCTTAGAAGTACCTAGTTGTCTGAATAGAGTTGTCATTGTTTGTGATAAAAAGTAATCCACTCACGCGCAGTTTAATTTATTTTGTGATGAGAATGTGCATGAATCTTCAAGTTCCATTGTTTTATTTAATCTCCTTTTCTGGCTAAAATAAACCATTTAAATGTTATTCCGTTCATTATCATATTTTGTCCCTTGTACCATATATTTTAGCTTGTATGATGGTTGCGATCAATTTTCATCTGTCAAACTTGCTTATAGAAAACAATATAATAGACCTATGTAAATAGTACCTTCTGTCCTTAATATAAGACACAATTAAATAATTTGTAGAGATTAAAGAAGTTAAATAAATTACTTAAACATAATATATATATGTACATGAACATGATCTCTCTAAAATACTTATATGTATTTGTTTGTTCCATATTTTGATAAGCTATTTCATTGTATATTTGGAAATTTTATCACTATTTTTGGGCTCAAATTACATTAATTATGATTAAAATTGTTTGCATAAAATTAAGGTTAAAAAGGGGCCTATATGTCATATATTTGATGATTTACCTTAATTAATTTATTTTTGGAATATAAGGTATTACATTTGGAGTTTATTTTCGTTTCAGATCAGCTTAGGGAAAATTAAAGAAAAGAGCCCAGAAATTGAAAACATTACAGTTCAAGCTCTATAAACGATTTACAATTTGCAGTGTAGTTCCTCCAGGAACTTTTATATTTTTAACTTTAGTCCCTGGTCAAAACATTACCATCAAAATGAACAGAAGCAATAGTCAAGCGTTGGGGATCAACAATGTCATAATATTTAAAATAGTGTTCAGATTTAAAAAGCCAGTTCAACGCATCAGTGCCATCAAAACGGGAAAAATCCATTTTAACTGATTTAGGTACAAACGACGTAGATGAGGTCGAATGAACCATAGCAGAGCTCGATGACTTAGCGTCGTCATGAGATGAAGGAGATATGACATCTAAACGCCGACATCTAAATGCCGAGCAATTTCTCCCATAGATTGAAGAACTCAGTCAATGTGATCAAAATGTTGATTCACGCGGTCTGTAATACCCCGAATTTTGAAACTTGAGGCTAGAGAATAAGCCTGAGATAAGTGGACTGCTAAGCCCCGGTTTAGTAAGATCCTAAATTGTGATTAAGAGATAATGACTCCAAAAGTGGATGTGGTTAGTGATAAATAACCCTTTTGGAGAATTCGATGTGATTTGAGTTCCGGATGTGATTCATATGTGCTGTGAGCAGCGCCGAAACCCTGTATTTAAGCCCAATTATGGATTAACATCTAAATTGACTTAAAATAGAGGGAAGGCGCATATTGTGGCTAAATGAAAAGATGTGAAGTGTTGGTGGTGATTCAATGAGAATTACCGTAATCAGGGGCAAAACGGTAAAGTTACCGACCTATTGGTCAGTTACCGAAGAGGAAACTCATTGGTAACTTCAAGATCAATGGTTAGGATTGATTTGTGTGATAGATTAAAGGGTGGAATCATGTGTGCAAGTGCCTATGTGAGCTCATGAAGATGGATCAAGATCATGACAAGTGGCAACTTGTGAGCCTTAGATCTTGGTCAAATGTTCAAAGTGCTTTTTCTCTTCCCTCTCCTTTATTTTGGTCGGCCAACACATGAAGCAAATGGAAAAAAAAATCTGATCACTATCTTCATCATCTTCATCTCTCCAAAGCCTCCATTTTCGCCTAGCTCAAGGAAGAAAGAGAAAACTAGAGGTGAGATTTTGGTTGGCTTGTGGTTCTCTAATGCTCTAATCACCTTCTATAATGTTGTTCATAGTGATGAGAGCTTCATCTCTATGGTTTTAGATTCTTGATTGGAGGTGTTTAATGGCTTGAGGAAATTTGGAAAGATGGATAATCAAAGAATTGGTTTGGGAAAGAGGAAGAGGTGAGTATTTGAAGACTTTTGATCTAAGTTTTGTGAGTTTTGGTTGAGCTTTGTGAATTTCGAATTTTGCCCTGATTTTCTTGTGATTTTGGATTGGATGAATTGGGTTGTGTTTTATGTTGAAAATGGTGTCATGTTGTGGTATTTGATCATTGGAATTGGTTTGAATTGGATTGGACACAATGGTTGAAAAACTGGAAATTCTGTCCAGTGAGAATTCTGTCTGGGTAGTCTGTTTGTGTTGCCGTTTTGAATGGGCAAATGATGTTGGAAAATTATGAAACTTTCCAGTCTTAAAGTTCACATCTCAAGCTTCAAAATGGACATAAATTTTGTGTCATTTCGCTTTGTGAGCTGGGAGTTTGAACTGACCAAAGTTTGGTATCCAAACTGGACTCTGTTTTGGCACAACGTTAGGTTTTTGGTAAATCTGGACTTTTGTGGTGATTTCTAGTAATGGCTAATATTTTTCCTAGAAAGAGGACTTAAATAGCTTTCATTTGGCTTTGGAATCACCTTATTTCGATTTTTCCTGAATTAGTTATGATTTTTGGAAGTTCAGCCAAGAAACTGGATTTTCTGGGCCGCAGCCAACCCCCATTTTCAGCATTTTGAGATTTTTGAAAGGGTTCAATATTCGTTTGGTTCGCGAGTAAGCGGAGCTTGAGCATACGTGGAAAGAAAAGTGTAGGGAACTTACCTCTCCTGCATGTATTGATATTTGTGTTTGTGTATTGATGCATGTTATTGTTTTGCTTGATTATGTGAAACATATATGAATGATTGAAGCTCTGTTTCTATTTATGCTATGGCCATGAGTATGTTGTTGAAACATTGAGCATGCGAATATATCATTATGTGAACATGAGTTATTGTGATGCAAGCATGTCATGCATTAAACACTTATCTTGCATGCATATTGGTATCTGTTTCCTACTGGGATTCTCTAGAATCTCACCCTCCCCTACCAACATTTTAGACAGGTCAAGTGGCTCAAGGAAGGAGCAAGTGACTAGGGGCGGCGAGAATCTCTTATGGGTATTTGTATTTGGTAGTTGGTTATCGTTATATGCTGGGATAATTGTATATGTTCGGATGATAGTTGGGATGTATATTTGGATATTGTATTTGTATATTGGATGAGTATTGAGTATGCATGTATGGAGTTGAGATTTGTGTAATCCCCGTTGAGGAATTGTAAAGGGCGAATGTGCTCTATGAATTCTATGTAAAGGTATGAACCCGGGAGTTGCCGGGAAGTTATTGTTGTACACTCTGATATTTTTATAAATGTGATATTCCGCGTAATGTAATTGTATTCGAAATTGAATATGAGACCAGGTAAATTATATTTCAAAAGTTATTTGTGAAAACCCTGTCGTGAAGATGGGATTTTAAATAAGTTTTGTTTCCTATTGGTCTCTATTTCATTTTAATTGAGTATTTCGGATATAATTACGGAAGGGGGTTACACGGTCGATCCTGCCCTTCGCATAATCAATAAACTCGTTGGCTCGTTTCATGTCCACCTGGAGCTCTTTCATGCGAGTGTTTTCAGCCATGGAAAAAAAAAAAGCTCGATGAAAGCACCAGAACGGTAAGGTTATAGCTCAGAGATATAAAATAAATGACAGAGAATGAAAATGCTGACAAAACCAGAGGAATAACAGAAATAGCAGAAGGAGAGAGAGAATTCCACGCTGAAAGAGAGAAGATCACAAATTATTTCACACCACTCTCAACGGTTTTTGTCTTATTATATAGCCGTGGCTTCATCAATTTCTCTCAGCTTCCACGTTGGTATGCGCGTTCGACTGCTGCGTCTTGCATTCATCAATTCCTCCTTTCACGTGCACTTCTTTTACAGATTTTTATCTGTACTCATCAATAGCAAACCATCAATTGTCAACTTTTAGTGCTTGCCTGCCACTTCTCTTCAGTTTCCATTTATTTTTTTTAATAACTAGCTATGTGAACAATATAATACAAATGAATTTTGGTTATTTGAATTGGGTCAAACTGGCATTTTGTATAGATTTAAAAGTCGTATTATTTATTATTTATATAATAATGTAGATATATAAAATCCGATTCATGCATTTTTAAAAAAAAACAATATTTATGATTTAATATTCAATATTCTGCTCATATATTTAAAATTAAATACATAATGCACTAGTAAATTAGGGAGAAGGTGAGAAAGCCAGCCCCACATGCTTGCATGTACTTAAACCATATTGTTTCCCAATTAGAAAAGAAAAGTTTTCAATACAATTACGTTATAATCCAACGCTATTCTCTGTTTTGTTAATTAGATTTAGCATAAAGTTAAGTTAGAAATTACAGAGACTGTATTAAGGCACACATTGAATCATCTAACTTTAAAAGGCATGCATATTTTCCTTCCTTTAACTATAACATCATTAATCTCAAATGATGGATTTTTTTCTAGTGACCATTGATATTTTGAAAAATTAAACTTAATATGCTAGTATTTGAAAAAGTTTTTTCAACATCTAAAATACCAATATCAGCATTTTTTGTTAATGATAATAGTATTAAAGAACTCAAAAACATTTTATAAAGTTATGGAACCAAAATAAAACCTTGCTTGAAGTTATATGACTAAAGTTGTTTCAACATTTGAAATACCAATATCAACATTTTTTTTTGTTAACGGTGTTAGGGTTAAAGGACTCAAAAAAAAAAACAAAACACTTTATAAAGTGAAGGCACCAAAATGAAGCCTTATGTGAAGTTAAATCACTAAACGTGTACACTTGGCCAATAGTAAAATAAATCAAAGATGATGGAAATTAATGGTTAGTGCTAATAAAAGGGAAAACCCACTGAAAGTTGGCTCCGGACTATTGTGTCGGGGAAAGATTCTTTACGATAAATTAAATATATTAATTAGTTGATACAATCAAATAAAAGTTTAAGTAAAGCAAGTCAGACTCCTTTTCTTTTTTTTTTTGGATACATATAATACATCCAGATCATTACAACCGTGTAACCCCAAACTAAAGACCTAAACAAACCAAGTACATATAATGCACTTCTTTTTGTTAATGGTATAATGCAATCGAGCCTAAGCGAAGATCGTATACATATCTTTTTCTCCTCCTTTGATTGATCACACGTGTTGTTGTTTGATAAAACACTCATTAATTTGATAAGTCACTCATTATTCAAATAAACCAACCAAATTAAAGTTTTAGTGGTTGTTGCAATAATGAAGTGGTTCAACTTCGATAAAGATAATTTGTGGGGGGGGGGGGGGAATGTGGTTGTACAAGTTATGAGGGAAGGAGCATGGAAAGGAAGAATGTGGACCCTTTCTGTTATGATTTCTTTCCTACTCCCTTATTGAGAAAGCTTTGGATACCAGCCCTGATTAAAAGATATTATAGTTAATTTGAATCTCTATAAGGTTTTGGGACATAAGTCATTTTGCTAGCTTAGCATTGTTTTATGCTTGTGTGTATTACATTTGAGTTGGTAATGAAATTGGATTTGGAGAAATTTCCAAATGTAATTTGATTTATTTTGTACTGGTTAGATTCGTTTTCACGCTTATGAAATTCATCTTTTATGTTTAGATCAATCAAAGAGAAAAAGGGGATTTGCTATGATTTTATCTTTACCTATCCACTTCTTCATGTCTTTTGAATTTCTAACATTGATATAGCTCTCTCCCTCACGACACTCAACATGTCCTCTGTTCATGCCCTGTTCTTCCCAGCTTTACTATTTGCTTTCAATAGAATGGTAATTGTTTTATATAATATACTGTATTAATTAACTTAACTTTCTAAAATTCAAAACGTAATTTTTGTGGATCAGTTACTAATGCACACACATTTTGTAAGAAAGATAGAGAAATGTCAGTTACTTTTCCAAAAAGAAAAATCATAACACAAGAAAAAAGGTTAAAAATTGTAGTATATTGAGGGAAGACACGGAGTCTTTATGCTAGGTTGACTTGACTATACTGACACAAGAGTTGTAGTGTCTCCTTTTAATTTCACTTTCTTTTTGCCAAGTCTTTAGGCACATGCAAAAGTCAATAACAATATTTATGTGTTTGCTCCTGTTTCGTATATGATACTACAATTAATTCGAACGAGTAGTGAGGGAAGGGTTATGGAAGAAAGAAAATGGGCTCACTGTTCATTCTCATATAATCTTTTCCTTCACTTTTTGACAAATGACATACGCTAGTGAAGCCTATAATTCCACATGTTTTTTGGGTCAGCATTTCTTGGAAAATGGTGAAGTATCAAGTTGACTTGATTAGAAGTCAAGCACTGGATTTTTTTTTAATCGCTAAAATGTAGCTCATTGAGCAGAAATCAGAAACGCAAAGCAAAAAGAAAAAAACATCCATTGGTTTCAAAATTGAATTTAGCAAAGGAAGGCCACAAAATACAATAATTAACTAATGTCATTTGGTAAGCACTCATAGGGTTCTTCACTTTTTATCAGCTCTGACTCAATTGCTGTCTGCATCAACTTATAATTAGAGGTTCTATTGAGTTACATTCATTGCATTTGAATGCTTGCTGCTACTGATGCATTTAAACCAATTTCAGGTTTTGGTTTCAGACAAACAAAGACGCCAATGCACTTAATAGTCGATCTAGGACTGCATGCTACATCTATGTACACTCCTTAGGCTATGGCTATTGGTTAATTAATTGCCTTCTGCCTTTGTAACCTTTATTATCTTTGAGCCTCATGTATCCGGGCATGGTCAATAAATGTACTCTATCGATTAACTTTGTTCTGTGGCTCTTATTACTTCTTAGTTTACATAGTTTATACGTTGGCAACCAAAAAAAAAAACGGTAGGTATGTAGTTTATATTCCTCCAGATGCACCGTAGACTAGGTTTTATATTTAGAACAGGAGTTAATACTATTTTAACAAAAATAGGGGCTTAGCTAAAGTTTCATGCTTGACAGTCGGAAAAATAATGGGGGTTTTAATTATAATTCCCTAGCAATTGTTCTGTATGGCGATTGGCTGGCAAATTCTTGTCCCTCCACTCGTCATTTTGCTCATCATCCACACTTACTCAGCCTTACCCTTTTATCAAAAAGACTTAAATCATTTTTATAAAATAAATTAACTTTAAAGAATTCAAGAGGTAATTTTTGTGGGTCAATTATTATTTATTAATACATACATATGTTGTAATTTAGAGAAATATCTATTAATCTAGCGATGAGAGGATGTGAATACGACTACCCTTTCTGGGATTTAGTTGACGAAGCTAGAAGTCTTCTTCACAAAGATTGGCAGATAAGCTTGTTTAATGTCCCTCGTGAAGATTTGGTTTTAGCGGATTCTTTGGCCAAGTCGGCTCATAGGATTGTGGGTCCCTTTTGTGTCTTTGAACATCCTCCAACTCCTTCCCAGGAGGTGGATGATGGTGAAAGAGTATAGTTTGGTTGTGTCCTTCTGTTTTTTCGGAGATTTTATTCAGGATTTCCAGATTGTAATAAAAAAAAAAAAATCGTAACACAATTCAAAAAAGACTCGAAGTCTGTAGAACAGGTTTACTTGACTTTGGTGATATAAGTCTCAGTCATGTGGGAAGGAGCACGGAAGGAAACATGAGCATAGGAAATAAGTTATAGTTGGAAGTTGTAATTTCCTTAGTTTCACATTCATTTTTCCAAGTCTTTGGACATATACAAGAGTCAATTATGAATGATTTTGATTTTAAAGTTGGAAGTTGCAACGTTGCTGGCAATTACAAACATAGCCATCATGACTTTTCTACCTCGTAGATCGTAATTAATGGTTGATGAAGTTCCCGTTCAATTAGTTGGTTTGGAAAAATATTATTTAAATTCAAAATTATATTTTAAATTCTGTAATGTTATCTATAATTTTAAATAAATTCGAATTCAGTTTGTAGAATAATTTAATAAATAGTTTTAATTATTATTAGCTGATGTCAAGTTCAATTATTATTATTATTTAAGAAAATTTAATGATAAATAATAACAAATCAAATAATCAATTAGCTTTAAGAATATATACAAGAAAAATAAAGCATAAATATTTGAGATAAAATAAAATAATGCATTAAAGTTGGTTGAGGTGGTAAGCATTGCGTCCCCTTATAAGTAGGAGAATGCAGGTTTAAATATCTAGAAGTGGATTTATTAAAAAAGATGAAAACCTCCAAAAAGGAAATTAAACCCTTGATCAAATAAATAATAATAATGCTTTACTTTGAATTCTTTGGCCAGTGAGTATTACAATTGAATTGCTTTTCAGATTTATTACTATATTAATAATCAATAATAATCATATTCCTCACATTCGTTTTTTTTTTTTGGGAATATATTGCTCAACTTATAAACCACCTATATATGTATTGTTGTTGATACACTATGCCGTTCTTATTTATAATATTTTATTAACTGAATTGTATTAATTAAAAAAAACAATTAAAACTAATTACATGTAATAAATATATAGAAAATATACATGTTTTTCTAAACATGTCCTTATTAATAAGTGAGCAAATGAGTGAGAGAGTAATAGTGAGAAAGATAATAAAAGAGAGTGCATAGATAAAATGAATTAGGGCCAACATTGGCAATAATGCATATAATACTCAAACAAACCCCAGATAGTGCCTTATAGGGAGGGAGTATGATTCTAAGAAAAAAAATAAATGAAATCCTTATTTCGAGATTAGATAAACAGATGCTTTTCGGGATGTCTGATATACATACGTATTTTATGTTTATCAAAAAAAGGCTATAGTTTTTTCACCTGAAAAAAAGGTTATAGTTTGAAATAACTTATTTCATCAGAAATACTTAGGTACTCCTGGAGTACCAACTCATATGTACTCTATCCAGTAAAAATATTCCACATCAGAACATTTTAATCCACTTGTCATCCTACTAATTTATTGTTTTAAAAAAATAAAAATGCCCCTTCCCTAATTGCCCCTCTTCTCTCTCTTCATTCGACTCTCTCTCTCTTCTCTTTCTTTTGCCTCGCCTCTAGATATACGAGAGGAGCATCTCGGCGACTGGTGAACTCGTATGCTTCAACCTGGCAAAAAGATTCACAGAGGAAGGTCTACCATCCTAGTTTGGCATTGCACCTTCGGAATCTAACAACGCTTTCTGATGCTTCAGTGAGAGTGCTCTACGGTGTTCCTTTAATGGTTGTCCATAGGAGGAGGTGCCCGTCATCTTCAATTAAGAATTCCCATTCTGGGTTGCAGATGGGAGATGGATTGTTATTTCTATTTTATTAAATTTGCAGGGTTGAGGCGAACAATTTGCATTTAGAGACTAAAAAGAGAGAGTGTTTATAACCCGATTTCAAACTTTGAGGGTTCGATTAATTTAATCTTGGGATAATGCTTTTTCCATGTAATCTTTTTTTTCGATGAAAAAGACCAGTGCATTACAAACTAGCCGCAGCCTTCCTCAGTATGTCAGATATAAACGTGCGAGGGGAAGAGAAATAAACAAATCCATCCGAACTATTTAGATGCCTAGCTTATTTTATTAATTTGGATGCCTAGCTTATTTTTAGAAGTTGATACAGTAGAGAAAAGCCTTGTTGGAAGATTCTTGAACCTTGATTCTATTTTCTCATTATACATGTGTATTCATCTATTCTCTAGTTAATCTCTATAACTTGTTTAGGGTTTTTTTTTTCAAAGCTATATTAATGCCTTGAATTTATAGTATGATAGGGGCATTCATTTCGTCACCTTCTATCCTAAACACAAACCCTATATACCAATCCATTGTCTACCCCTTTGAGCCCTTCATGTTCATTTCTATTTCATTATACAAATGATACGTTTGTATCCTCTATCAAGTTCTTCTTAGTACTATGAAGAAGAAGTACTATTGTATATGTGAAAAGAAAAGTGCCATGTGAATAGTCAAAAGAAAAAAAATCAAAAGAAAAATAGAAAAAAAGGGGAAAAAACAACAAAAGGAAAATTCAAAGAAAGAAAAAAACAAATAAAACACTATTACAAAATATGTGAATTACTTTTAGTTGTATAGTGCTAAGTGATCTAGAAATTTATTTGATGCAAGCATAATGTTTGTTACATTTCCATCAATTAGCTTTTTCAACATTACAACCTTAAGAAGTCCCCTTGACTATAGATTCATGATAAAACTAGTGGTATAGATAGTATAACCTTTACAAGCCGGCCTATAGTAGATGCTAGAATAGGTGAATTGAATGAAATTCCTCATGATTTGAGAAATGAGAGAAACACTTGTTCCCTTGGGAGTTCTACCATGTCTATCTTTCTTGGTTTCGTTATGTGTTCAAATTGATTTATTTGCATTAAAAATTCCATGAGCTTTGATAGATTTAGGATTGTGGTTATTCAATCTTTATGTAATTGCATTTTTGAATAGCTTGATGATTACAATATTGACATATGTTTGAGAACATTGATTTTATTTTGCCCAGGATTGCAAAAAGTTAAGTGTGGGGGAATTGACAAATCCATATTTTATTATATATTTTCATTTTTTATTTTGGGATTTTATCATGATAATCGAGGTTAAAATGATTTCTTTGTATTTAATTGAGATTAAGAGTAAATATATTAAATTAGGATTAAAAAGGGAAAAATTGTCATAAAAATTATACTTATTCTTAATCATTTATTTTTGAGAAGATTTGATATTGGGTTAATTATTTTTGCTTTTAGGTACTTGAAAAATGGGTTTAAAACTGAACATGGCAGTTGGGGCTCACATTTACAAAATGTAAGTTTGGTCCCACGAATTTTGAAAATGCTAGTTTGGTCCACGAGTTCAACTGCTGCGTTTTGACATCCACTTAGGTCAGACTCTGAATCATTTTTCAGACAGATTTAATTGTAGGTAGAGAAAAGCCGCAAAGCATCTTCATCTTCAACCTTTGCCTTCTTCGTCCTCTCTCGCCGGCGGCGTCACTCACCACCACAGGCCGCCGGCGAGCATCATCCCATCACTCACCACCACAGAAACTGACGCAAACTAGAACAGAGCAGGGGAGATACGAGAAGCAGAGCTGCCGCGAATTGGAGGGAGCTGGATTGGAGAGTAGAGTGAGTTGAGATTGGAGTCGACTACCACCAACGCCGGCGAGCTTCTCTTAGCTTCACTGACGTTAATCCTTTCGTCCAGAGCGTGACTCCTCTGATTCTGAACTCAGCAGTGGCTTTCTCTGTTCTGATTTGTTTGGGTTCAACTTCAGCCCTCAAGTTTAATTGATCAGTGCTAATTGGTTTATTTGATCATTGTTTTATATGGCTGGAATTATGAAATTATTTGGCGGAGCTGTTATGATGGCTGACAGTGGCTAATCTCTCTTCTCCTGTAACAAAGGATTGAGTCTTGTTGATGCAGGGAGTTTTAATTTTAGTTTATTAGCTTGACTATATATTTATGATTTCTTTAATTTTAAGAGTTGTAATTTATAGTTAAGACTAATATTTGTGGTTTAAACTTTGTTTAAACCAATTTTTGATTTTGATTAGTTGATGTTGCATTTTGTGCTCATCAATATATATGGTTATATATATGTTTCATTGTAATTTTCTTGATTTTCTATTATCTTGTATGATATTGTTGGATTACTTTGAAACCAATTGCATTAATTAATTTAGATCACACACTAAGAGTGCTTAATAGCATCTCTAGAGTAGGAGTTCCTCTCTTTTGATGTTAGACTCATCGGGTGATGGGGTTTGGTATTCTAGAAAACTTAGTAATTTAATAAATTGCATACAAAGTGGTTTCTTATAGTGTTTTAGGAAGTGATTATTTTTTAGGTTTAGGAATAATCATTGATTATTGCACTAGATTCAACGATGTTTGAGATTTGGTATTTTGAGGGACTTTGATTGCAATTGCTAGTGTTTTGTATTAAGTTTCGGTTAAAGGAATTAAGTTTTGCCCGGTGTGGAAGATTTAATTCATTTAACTCAAGTTAGCTCAAATAGTCTTTTGAGTATTTGTGTCAAACTAGCACACTCCTAAAAATATTTTAAAGTAAATGATAGATGAAATTCATTGTTCTAGGAGTCTTTATCACACTCTTTAAGACCAACTTCCATTCCATTCCACTTTTATTCCAAAAATACCAAAAATATTAGTTTTAATTGCATCCAATTCATAGTTTTAAAAACCAATCAATTATGCTTTCACCCTTATCAATTTTCCGTTATAATTATTTAGCTTACTAGGAATTAGTTTCATAATCGGTTCCTCAATGTGAAATGACTTGAGTTGTGCACTATATTATATTAATTTAGTTTTATTCTTGATTGTAGGAAAAAATATTATTTAACTAATAAGGAGATTAGGCGTACCTGGACGAATCCATGTTCGGATCCGGGTCAAAGCTCCAATACTCCATACTTGTGCCCACACAATTATTAGACTACTAGAGCCTAATTGTGATTTGCACAGCAGATCACCAGAACCAGAAAGATGGTAGGAGAGAAGGGAATTGCCAGAAAACTCAATGGCGGGGCGAGTTGCAATTGAGGAGGCACACCCTATTTATAGTGGTTTATGGAGACCACTAATTAGGAAACGTGTGCACTCCTTCTTGCCCTCCAAGACAGGAATTAATTGTCTCTCAATTAATTCCCTAATTATGGTGATTTGTTCCTCTTTTAACAAATCCATAATTATTGCTAAATATTCCCAAATCTGCATCTTATGCTGATTTTATTCTTATTTGATTAGGCTACTTATTTCCTAATCAAATAGTCCGGCCCATCAAGGGCGGACTTGGACCCAAAGTCCAACATCTCCCACTCGCACTTGATGGGCCTCCCATCGTGCGTGCGTTACTCTTTCTTGTTTCATACTTGGCGTCTGCCGTGACTGCGTGGGCAAAAACGTCTTTCAGATTTGGTGCTTGCGATACTAGAAATCCTTTATATCGGACCAGCATCCAAGGACACCCTTTATATATAACCGTAAGTTATATGTTCATTGCCTCATATGCCCCAGATTCTCCCATACATATTACTTATGGCATATCTAATCCCTCTCGAGTTAATATGTTGATTAACTCAGATTGCCATCCATGTACATAGTATCCGCACTTACCAGCTACACATAGAGCTAGTAAGGGGTCAACCACAGATACTAGTACATCTTATGTATCTAGGAGTAAATCTTCCTTTTTGACTAAACATCAGTCCATCTTGACTTGGTCGCTTTCCT
This sequence comes from Inga leiocalycina, assembly GCA_963242795.1. Classification (NCBI taxonomy): domain Eukaryota; kingdom Viridiplantae; phylum Streptophyta; class Magnoliopsida; order Fabales; family Fabaceae; genus Inga; species Inga leiocalycina. The sequence continues at coordinate 69,480,435 of OY725325.1, forward strand.
AGTTTTCACTCGTCTGACCGAATCGAGTGTGATCATGGAGCTTCAGCTAAAGTAGCTGTCACCAAACCAAGCTTTCATGATGCCGCCTAAGTCTTAAGGGCATCGTGGAAGTATTCTTCCTTCCTGGGACTCACATTGTGGTGAACTAGGGATCTTTCACCCACATCCCGTGTTGCAGTTTAACTCTCAAGCACATGCAGTATGAATTGCATGCTACGGTGAATGGTTTAAGATGTACGTCGATTTCCTTATCTTTCACCGTACAGACATTAGTTCCAAAATGTACTCAACATTCGAACCAGAACTTCCTTTTTCACAATATCTCTTATTTGAAAAAGGGTTCTTTGCCTGGCTACAGGTCTATATTCATGCTTCGATCCTTTTTCTGTGTATATGCACACATGAAGATCTCATCTCAGTCTAACTGAGGCGACTCAAACGCAAAGATTCTTCTCAACCAGTTCATGGTGATCATTTGCTCGTCTTACCTTCCCATGCCCCCGCAAAAACATGGGAAGACGGTTGTTCGTGTGAGTGAACCAACCTTTTTTGACCTGTACGACATACAAAACTGTATACCTTTATGTATTTACTCATAACATACATACCATTTCTTTTATCTTCATATAAAAGAAGTTCACGACCTTATATTTTATTTGCGCCCCTAGATTTTCACTAACTCAATGAAAATCAAGCTATGGACTCAATAAGGGGATCTACCAACATTCTGTCAGTAGAAGGTCATTGAACTACCGCTTTCCCTCTTTGAAAGCATATCTCTCATAGAGATGTATCAAAAAGGTATGTTTCGCCTTGCTGTGATACTTAGGATCCTCATCATAAGATGTTATCGTTTGGATCCTTCTATCCACCATTCATTCCCAATCTGTCATAGGAATTACTTTAGCCATATGGCACTTTGAATGATGGCAGAACACGCCCTGCGTTCTATTTCCATGGATAATAGGAAAAAATACTTTGCATATTTCCTTACTCCATCACCATTTGCCTAGGTCTTGTATTGGAGTATCCTTTCAAAAAGGAAAGTTGTTATCTTGACAACTTAATCCATGGTTATTCTCATAACCCATTTCACAGCAGGACCAAAAACAACTTCCAAGTCTGACCAAAAACATTTGGTCTTAAGTACACCAATGTGTACATTCATATTACCAACTATAGTCTCACATGGGACTCTATCCACCTTTCTTATGTTGGATTCCTCATAGGACATATAACCTCTTTAGGTTTATGCCCTTTACTTCAGGGGTGTCTATGGGTTTACAGTTTGACATCCTAAGATGTCCGAGGATTACACTTGTACATGTCTTAGGTAGAAAAGACTATATCCTTCTTGTGCAACTCCGTTTATCTTGTCAATCAAGATATTTGTTCAACCCATGACTTTCTCAACTCAGAATTTAAGGATTCTCTGATCCTTTATTCCTTTGACTCCCTTGACATATGTTTCATATGTCATTTGACAAAGGATGACTTCACAAAGAATCATCACTAGACCATTTGGAACTAATGTAGTGTTCTTCGATTATTTCGAAGTTGGTGAGGCTTTCACCTTGTGAAAACTTCATATACTACTATTTAGGTGATTGTTTCTACGAAGCCCTTAAACTGCTTCAGTGTAGAGTTCATCATCCAATTTCCAAAATTCCAAATTGGAAGGTGGTCTTTACATCATCTTGATGCAATTTTCAAGATTAAACTTGTTGTCATAGCCAAAGTTTAGAGTTAAAACACACAATGGACAACCTTCCATTGTATTACCCCCTAGCCACTAAGTGTTTTAGGTTCTACATGCCCCCAACAGATTTGAGAACCTACTTGTTCCCAATCTCCTCTTGGCTAGGTGACAAATTACCCAAACACGTATTTGGCTTAAAAGGAATCCAAATCCTCCTGCATGACACTTTGCAATTCATCTTAGCAGGTCCTTCTAGTGTCTTTCAGACACTTATAGGTACCTATCATCACCTTCTAAATGATGAAGGGAGCATTCAATCCATTAGGGAATCTATCCCTTATAGTCATTCGCTAGATGACAATTTGCTCCGAGGTGGATTTCATAGGGTTCTTTTCCTATGTATGAGTGAGGTAACTCTCTCGTAACTTACCTCTTACCTCTTTCATTATGAAAATGGTCTCAATCCTCCCACTCGGATCAGTGAACTTAGGAACACTTAGTTATTCCTTGTCACTTGTGAACCTCTTAAAGAGATTTATTGTGATTAATGCTCATTTCCTGCTAGGAAATCTGGGTTTTATGAACGTTGTGTCCCAAGGTTTTCTCTCAGTCACTGAACCGCCATCATTTTCACTAATGAAGACGTGTCATTGCAAATTCTCATGTCATCTCACAAAGAGATACATTGTATACCTCAGCCCTAATCTTCCTTACTCGTAGGAAGAAGTGTGAATATAAAGTTAATGACCCTTATGGTCTTAACGAACTTGGCCCTGGTCTAAGGCCTATCCACGATTCATAGGGTAAGGTCGTGACTGACATAGAAGGCATTTGGTTAAGTGTGAATATAATAGCTGTGAGTCTACCTACCAACATATGGCTGATAGCCTCATTAATGTCATTATGTTCACAACCAAATCAAAGGAGAGGTCTATCTCTCCATTTCAACAACTCTATTATGTTGAAGGGTTGTAGGTATTGATAGTTGCCTAACAATGCCTTTCTTGTACACAAAACAGCTTGAACTAATCATATAAGTGTCTCTAACCCTTGTTAGTTCAAAAAAAGGTCTTATCCTTTCAGTTTCACTGATTCCTGACTAGATCAGCCATTATCTAACAGCTTTACACTTGCCAAAAATCAAGTAAACATTCGAGTAAACATCCACAATGTCTACGAAACACCAAGCTGTTTGTGTTTTGCCCTTACGTTCATTGGTTTAATAACGTCATAATTTGCCAACTGTAGTGGATATTCTCAACAATGTTTCTTTGTCTTTCTTGCCAGATAGAATGAGTTCTCAACTTATTCATAAGGGTATTAACCCTTTGACACACGTCATTTAGCAAATACTCTTTTGCTAGTTTGATCATTCCCTTTGATCAAGGTGTACATGTGGCAAGAAATGGAATCTTTTATCCCTAGAAAAGAAACATCAAAATCCAACAAAGGATTTGAGAATCATAGTCCCATCGATCCTTAACTAAAGAGATAGCAAAGATGTGATTCTATCAATTGCAATTGCATGGAGTGAATCAGGGTGGTTTTTCTATGCAGAGTTAACATGCAAGTTCCAATCCCTTGATTCTATCTCTTTGTTGCTTTGCATTTGACATGAAGCCACATGCTTCTCCGAAATATCCACAACTCATGTGGATCGCTACTTTTATAACCCTTAAGGATTATGAATGTAGCTTTTCATCTTTGTAGAAAACATTTGACCTCCTCTAGATCAAGTTTACCTCATAGGTTTCTTGCCTTGGGCTTAGAGGATGAATCCTCCCACTCTTTAGCTAAGTTCGTCTGACTGATCGATCTTGGATCCTTCAGTCTCTCACACTGAAGTTCAATGTGGTGAATCACATTGCTGAAGGTTACAATATGCATATCAGGGGTAATCCTTACTTCCGTATATGCCCACTTACTGAAAGACATGGCTCACTCCCACTCATTGGGAGACATAGCTTCCTCCCACTCACTGGGAGATGTCTTATCACAACATACACTTGTTGTTTGTTAGAAAGAACTTGGCATTTAGTTTGTCTCAACTTCTTAGTTTGACATATGCCTCAAGTGTTGCCTAAACAACATGTTAGGACTTAGTACACCATGTTAAAACTTACCTTAGTTTTAACTTTATGGAAGAAGATCACTTATTTCACTATCTTCCAACACTATCCACACGGCTTGGATAAGGTTTCATTGCTCAAACCAACATAAGTTTAAGCAATGTTGTTCTTTCTATACTTGATAGCATAAACGTCTTGTATCCTTCAGTTGCTTCAGCCTCTAAATGCTGAAGACTAGTTGGTAGGATGTCCCTGACATCTCATTCTTCTTGAATGAAAGAGATTTGAGAGTTTCTAACTCCACAGATATCTCTATTAAGCTTGTCTTCATAAGCTCAGTCAAATAGACTTGGTCATAATTGGTCACTCAGACGATTATGGTATACAAATCTTAGTTGTTCAAATAAGACAAAGGATAATTAGATAATAAGTTCACTAGTTTCATGTTCAGGAGACAACTATGTTGACTCCCATCCCAATCATACTAGTTAGCTCATCACCCTTTTAACCACAGTCTTCATTTGAACACTTTCCCCTTTGGTTTTCTAGACGCATTCCAGAAAAACTCCCACTCAATCAAAGAGCAGTTATAATTAGCAAGATAATAACACATTATCATTTAACTAGCATGAATGTTCAAGAAAACAAGAAGAGAATATACTGAATTCAATTCTATAAACTAACAGAGAATTTAATCTTAAATTCAATGGAAAAACAAGAACATTCAAAAAAATTAAGCCTCATATCATTGTCTCTTAACTAGGTTCTCCTTCTCATAGGCCCTTCTGACCATATTAACTCATGTAGCATCTAGCTACAATGTCAAGCTCCTCTTTGCCATGTGTACATCCACTCATTTGGATGTATTTGCAGCATACCTCCCACTTGATGAGATGATTCTCACATCTCTATCTCTCTTGTCCTTTGTCACAACACATGTGATAAAAGGTTGACTTTTAGAAGTCATTGCTTCAACATTTGGGAAAACTTATTATTATTCAATAATCATTGAATAATTTTAAGTTGCTGCAATTTTTCAGGTTTTATTGCTAAGAGTTTGAGTCAAGATTGGATAGGATTTTATATTCAAAAACTCATTTGAATAATCCCATACTTTTAAAGAATCTTTCAGCATTAACCTTATATTGCAGCTGAAATTACTCTTAAAAACAAGCCAACATGTCCCAAAAAATAATTGAACCAACATTGATTCAATTCCAACATTTTTGGGAATCTCTAAGTGCACATAAGCACCTTTTTGACTCAAATCATATCCAAACGTGCTTCAAATATATGCAAATTATATATCAAATTGAAGCTCTCGAATTTAGGGATTTTTAGGAACCAACCACATCTCAATCGGAGGTCCCACGCGCTCTCACGCGCCCCTAGAAGGTGTCTGGATGGAAAAATCCTGAAAAATTGGAAAATTCCAGCTTTGGCCACTCTCGGTGGAGGCGCGTGACTCACACGCGCCGCCTTGCGGCCATCTGCCGGCGACACGCGCCGGCTCCCAAGAATTCACGCACCGTCCTCTCTCCGACGGTGCTTGCCACGTGTCAAACGGAAACCCCAGTGGGTCCCACGCGCCATGTCCTCTCCTTTTTTTTTTTTTGGTCAACAGTCAATGGATGACTGTTTGACCCGTTGACCAGTCAACGTTGACTAGTCAGCATTGACACGTCACCGCTGACGTGTCAGTGACGTGGCGCTGACGTGTCTCGGTCAACGTGTCTGGTCAACGGATGACGTGGCACGGTGACCAATGATGTTGTGGCATTCGGCGCTGACGTGGCGACCACTCATTGGCGCCACGTGTCATCGGTTGACCGATGACGTGGCGTTGACTGCCACGTCATCATCTTCAACCTCCAGCCGGGTCAACCTGACCCGGTTGGAGCTCCGACGGGTCATCGCGACCCGCCAACTTCGGGAGGTCATATCTCCCTCGTTTTAGCTCCGTTTTTCGCGTTCTTGGTGTCGTTGGAATCGTAGTTCAGCGAACTACAAATCCGTGGCATTTATTTGATCTTAAAACCTCTGTTTCATTGATCAAATCACGAGTGAAGTTGCGGCATCGACTAACGACCCGCAAACTTCTTTCCTTTGTTTCTCCCTTATCCGGACTCCGTTTGACGCGTTCTAAGCATCGTTGGAATCGTCTCTTCGAGCTCTACACATCCATGTCCTTACTTTGGGCAAAAACACCAAGTTTGAAACACCCCATTTTTTTTCGACATAGACGGTACTACGTAAACCGACGTGGATGTGTGTCCTCTGAGTTTCAAAGGCTCTTCTAACCTTTGAGGGGTCAAGTCTTTTCGTTTTTGAATCCACATAGGTTCCAAAAACACCCAACTTGAAAGAGAACGAAGAAGTGAAGAGAAGACGAAGGAATTGCGCATTGCAATATATATACACACATGCGCATATGTATATATAATACTCAAAGGAGCAGAGAATCTTCGACTAGCACGCATTCAACATATATTCATAACACCCAGCGAAATATATCATATCTGGAGCTTTAAAATATGTAGAAGCAATATATGTATATATATATTCACGTTTTTTGTTACATACAGATACGCATATATATACATATAGAGGCAGAGACACAAAGCATTGTATACAATCATATGAAAACAAAATATATATACATGCGTGAGGCTACAGATATAAAGCTTGAAAAAATATAGTAGCACAGCGGAAATATTAATTGAGATATAAAAAAAAAATTATATCATACTATTATTCACATAGAATAAATAATTGAGATATAAACAAATTATATCATACTATTATTCACATAGAATAAATAATTTAGATATAAACAAATTATATCATAATATTATTCACATAGAATAAATCACAGCCTCAAGGATCAAATGGCTCTGATACCAATGTAGGAAAAAATATTATTTAACTAATAAGGAGATTAGGCGTACCTGGACGAATCCATGTTCGGATCCGGGTCAAAGCTCCAATACTCCATACTTGTGCCCACACAATTATTAGACTACTAGAGCCTAATTGTGATTTGCACAGCAGATCACCAGAACCAGAAAGATGGTAGGAGAGAAGGGAATTGCCAGAAAACTCAATGGCGGGGCGAGTTGCAATTGAGGAGGCACACCCTATTTATAGTGGTTTATGGAGACCACTAATTAGGAAACGTGTGCACTCCTTCTTGCCCTCCAAGACAGGAATTAATTGTCTCTCAATTAATTCCCTAATTATGGTGATTTGTTCCTCTTTTAACAAATCCATAATTATTGCTAAATATTCCCAAATCTGCATCTTATGCTGATTTTATTCTTATTTGATTAGGCTACTTATTTCCTAATCAAATAGTCCGGCCCATCAAGGGCGGACTTGGACCCAAAGTCCAACATTGATAATCCAAGACAACTAAAGGGTTATTTCTAGTGTTATTCTCTTAATCGAAGGTGTCTTCGGAGTGGGTAATAATGGTGGTAGGTTCGACTTGGCCCCAAGTAATCGTCATGGAAGACGAATTGGAAGAAGCAGTAGAGTATGGAGAATAAGTCTTCCTTGAAGAAACAGAGCCACCGAACCAGTTTAAGACCCCCTACATAACAGTGAAGGAGAGCTGATTCCGAAATCTCTTCTGTCCGATTTGCAAGAGCCAAAAATTGACTGTTATAGTCGTCAAGCGAACCACCCACATTCGACTGTGTCAGTTTGAAGGATTAGGGGCGGGTGTGTACCCCTCTCAAACGTATTTTTCATGGTTTTTTAGATCATTAGATTTTACATAAAATGGGCGACATTTTGATATTTTATGGGCAAAAAATAGAGTTGTTTTCAATTTTTTATGATTTTTTTAAAAATATTTCAAAAAAATTGTGCAGTTTTTTTTTAATTTTGAACAATAAATCTTTAGAAAATTATAAAAAATTGAAAATAACTCTATTTTTTACCTATAAAATATTAAAATGTCACTCATTTCATGTAAAATCTAATAATCCAAAGAACCATAAAAAATACATTTAGTAAGGTATCCAAGATGAAGGCGCTACAGGGAGCATATTGGGGGAGGGGACCCACCCCTGATCCCAGTTTGAAGAGCAGTGACCGAGCACAATCGAATTGCAATGGTCTATATTGCACCTCAATGGCTTTTGCAAGAGCAAACTAGGTTGGGATACACTGTGCCTTGATTAAAAATATGATTAATAATGTTAATAGATGCATACTAAAATAAACATGTTTATAAATGTTTGTGTAAAAAATGTATTTAAGAAATTAAAATTTAAAATTAATATAAGTCATGTAATGTATCAAATTTACATTATTAATAATATATTGTGAATAAAACATATTTCTTTCTTTTTATTTTTGCCTTTCATTTGAAAGGCATATATTTTAGTCATTTAAAAGAATGCTAAATAAATAAGTTTCAATAAATATGATAAAAATTTAAAAATTAAAAATTTTATAATTTAATAAAATTTAAAAAAATTTATAATATATTGGAAATTTTGAACATACATGTATTAGAATTATTTTTTTTATATAAAAATTTATTTTTAGGCAAATATAAATGTTTATTCATTTATTGAAAAAGGGGTATTTTGGTCAAAGTGAATGTTTAATAGTCAAAGTTAACAGTCAACTAACGGTTAGGTGGATAGAAATGGAATATCAAATATGTAAGGGAGGTTTCTGTGACAGAGAGGTAGTCAATGTATTTTACTCATAATTTTATCACCAAATTACGTTACAAACTGCTGCCTTACAGTGAAGAATTAATTGGAATTGACCATAAAGTAAAACAACAATTGAAGATAGGTCCAATCTTCTGAATCTGAAATATCTTGCTTTGAATTACTGTTCAAAACTTCGTTCATTGCCGCAGTCAGGACCAAGTTTAGATATGATGAATGCAATAGAATGTCGTTCATTGGAAACAATGTCAGACCAACAATTATCACATCTCCTTACTTCAATTGACCAGGTATATACATATACTTTACATATATTCTGTTGTCAGTTATACTTTATAATTTGACATGTAATATTTTTGGGGTATATAGGCCAAAAGATGGATGAATGGAGAAAGTATTGATGTGACAATTCCAGGGAGTGAAATACCGTCGTGGTTTGAGAATCAAATTGATCTTTGTCTGAATGATAGAGGTGAAGCTTTGATGATGATAGACACGCCTCCTTGCGGTGAAGAAATGTTAGGAATTGGATTATGCATTGCGCTCAAAGATGATTTGTTTGTTACCGATGAACTCAACAAAAGGCCTTTCGCTTCGCCTTGGTTTTGGTTTGATTTTGCTGCACTTCCTCACCCACATGATGACAGGCCCTGGAGTCTTGGGAGGACGGGTGTATATGCGGAATCAAATCACCTATGGATGGTGTTTTGGAAACAAAGAAAGGAACTCAGTCGTATTCTACAATTAAGCGAGTTCAGTCACATTCCCGTGAAATTTGGTGTTGACGAAGGAAGAAAATTGGATAAAAAAGTTTCGGTGAAGTGTGGATGGCGTGTCATAAGCAAACGTGATTTTGAAAACAGGGACAACTCAACGAGTCATAACTCCCTTCCAGCAGCGGAACAACACAATGACCAGGTATGTCACTTTATCATCTTGCATTCTCCTTTCAGTTTTATTTCAAACTACACCCTCAATTGCTAATTATTTGGGGGAAAAAAAAGTTTAAACACTTGGCCCACGATATACATTCCCCTTTCACCATTTAGTACACTATTAACAAATTTATTAGTATTGAGAAAATTAGTTAAATTACTTATTTGTAACCAAATGGTTGGAATACTCTTTTATAGTTATTTCTAATATTTAATGAGATGTCATAATGACTTGTTTATCAAAGTGAAAATTGAGCATTTTAATAAAGGAAAAAAAATCAAGTATTTATACGTAGGATTATTTTGATGTAGGAGAAAAATTGGATGCGTTCTTATATTCAAACAGGACAAAAGCAAAGTGGTTAATATGGTTCTACATTTAGGACAAAAAAGAGTAATTAAGATAAATAAGAAACCTTTAATATTTAAAAAAACGGAAAGATGAAAAAATGGCATTAATTAAGGATATAAGTGGAAAAAAAGAGCATTAATTAAGGACACAAGTGAACAAATGTAATCAATTTTCTGATATTAACTAATATTAACTGTTTTTTTTTTACAGGAACATGTTTAATTTAGGTAATTTTCTTTTGTGGATAATAACTAGCTAGGGAAGGAAGGAAGGAGTATGTGCGAATAAAATTAGCTTGGTTTGTTATATGTAATAATGGTATTAGGTACAGTAGGAGATTTCATAAAATAAGATACAAACAAGATAAGTAGATGGAGGCATGTAATTTAAATTTAAAAATTATGTATTGATGATATCAACAAGTAAATAAATGATGATAGATGTAGGTCGCAACTTAATTTTTCTTGTGCTGATGCAATTGTATTAATGTGACGTACGATTGGGGGTTGCAACACATTGTGTAGGCTATTCGGACCCCAATGCCTCAAGAATGGGAATCAAGATCAAGATCGATTTCAATCCGTTGGCCTAACATCAAATTAGATTTTTGGAAGCACTTTCACGAAATGTACGTGATATTGTAATATGTGCTCCAAATTGCCGGTTTCTGACTATAATTTATTGAAGTTATTATGATGCCCACTAAAAGCTGTTTTTATATGTCGACTTGATAACTCTCCATACTTTGTATAATTAAAGTAAATTTTGAAATAATTTGGAGTGTTATATAAGTAATTTTTAAGAGATTTTTATAAGATTATATTATTAAAAAATCAAATCAAATGAGTGCATTATTTGTGGGATTTTAATTTAAAATAAAAGTTTTTAATATTAGAGAAGAAATCATAATAAAAATAATAGTAGGAATTAGAATTTTTCTTTAAAAAAATCAGTTTAGTTTTTATTAGGATTATTATATTATTACTACTGCTATTATTATATTTCCATTTCCTTTAATTTCAATGAGGATGCAGCGACGTTTCTGGAAATTGTGATCAAGGGTTTTGGAGAGAGGGAGCTCAATCTGGAAATAGGGGCGCGCGGCTCACTGTTGATGCTTCGTCATCATTCTTAAACGAGAACCAGAGAACGCCGGACGAGGAGCTGATGAGAGGAGGCGCTGCGAAGTCCCACTGTACGTTCATCATCTTCTTCCTCGTTGAGCTGATATTTACACAATGATCTGTTATAATTTCTTGCCATTAAACTCTAACCCGATTCTTCTTCGTTTCCAGTATGGTTTTGAATTCTGAAATTGTTGCTGACATGACTGGAATTAAAGTAATGTGGGGCTAGTTGCTCTTAAAACCTAGAATAGCTATAATTTGGTGATTTAAATATTCATGAATCAATTAATTGTGCTTAATATTATTTTTGTTTAATTAATTTTGTATTCGTTTGATTACCTATCGCTTAATCACCACTAAGAATGAAATTGGGGAATTTAGATTAGCTTTGGAAGAGAGGTCTTAATTAGACTGTAAGAGTAAGTAATGTGGAATTAAAATTTGTTCTAATTTTCCAGTAGGACAAGAATATATCTATTAGAGTAAAAATTGGATAATTATTGTCTCTTGAGTAAATTAGTTAGGAATAATAATTTTAACTTGAGAAAATGATAGAAGTGATTGGGAGATACTTTATCTATTAATACTCTAGATTAACAATTTAATATTAAGTGCATTTATTTTGACGATTGCATGCTTCTAGACTTGAAAAGGGGATTCACCACTCTAGGTTATTTTTCTCAATTGAAATTTAAAAAATATGAAATTTAGCATTTTTGCTCTTTTTTAGATTGTTTTTCAATTTCCTTATTTGATTTGCTCAACTTGAATGAAAATGGGATATTTAATGTCTAATCACTAATTCACTTAGATATTCGTGGCACGACCTTAATTTGCTATTATACTATTTCATGGCCATTACATTTAAGATGCTTGCTTAAAATTTAGTAGCATCACTACTCCTAACACCTACTAAAGTCTTTATTGTCCCCAAAATCACTCACGAGCTTTCCACCATTATTCACAAAATTGTTTCATCATAAAGCATATAGCACCAATATAATTCAAATTGGAGAATAAGTGAGACAATAGGTTGGTTTAGAAGAGCTACTTTTAAATTTGTTGGATAAAACCTAACAGACGAGGTTCACAAATACAATAACTAATGGCAGCTGGTAAGCACTCACATTCCTGTCTACTTAGCTTCAACTTAATTATAACTAGAGATTAAATTGACTGTCATTCTTTGCATGTGAGTTTGAGAAGGAGCTAGCCCATCAAAACATGACAAACCAGTGTTCAAATTCCACTAGGATATGCCCGTATTTAGTGTTTGACAGTATCTCAAGCAGAATTACCTCTAATGAGAAGACACTTGTGCCTAGGGAAAAAAACAACTTTAGGTCCTGGTTTTCGACACAGAAAGATGATAGGTGGATATTTTATAAGTAACTGGGGATAGATTTTTTGCAAATAGTCTATGAGACTAAATTTATAAATATTTTATAGGGAAAATCTCAAAAAAATAACATTTGAACTTCAAAATCCCATTGATAAGTAGAGTAATGGGATTGACAACTAAAGTTTTTGTTAAATCATTGATTTGAGATTTTGAAATTCAAGTGGTATTTTCTTGGAATTTTCCTTATTTTATATCTGTTTAATTAGTTTTTATATATTTTCCTCCCTTGAGCCAATTAAAAGGTAAAAAGGAATTTTGCAATAGAATCTCCTCACATCTCTTTTTTTTTTTTAAATTTTGCAGGGAAAGTTATAAAAGTCAAGAAAGTATCAAGAATAGAAGAGGAAGAAACAGGATGCGAGTTGTGCCAAAGGAAATAGGAAAATAAAGGAATCAAGGAGCCAGCGTGTGTACGGAGGTTTCGGTGGAACAGAGACAATACTTTAGTATGATGTCAATATGATGTTAGTTCCTGGCAACAAAAAAAAAAAAATCTATTGATATGTTTGGTGGAGAAAAATATGGTTGTAGATATCTATATATTTGGCTGCACAAAATTTAATTTGCTACATTGCCAGAAAAATTTAATGAAATTGAAGCTTTGGACGAGATCAAATTGAGGTAAGTGAAACCGATATATTAGAAGTGCCTTCTTCTTCCATTGGTGACTGATTATTTCATTATGTTAAATATTAGTTAAATCAGTGAAAGAATTAGATTTAAATTGCTGCCGTGTGTTGATGATGGATCTATTTCGAATAATGAATCGCGTGGCTTACCATCACTGTGAAAATTAACTATACTTATCTGTTTCAAACTACTCCCTCAATCCCTAATTATGAGGCAAAATTTTGTAAACACTTGATTAACTCACATGATATGTACTCCTTTCACCCCTAAATATAGTACCTTTTGACTAATTTATTGATATTAAAAAAATTAGTGCACTTAGTTATGTGTAACCAAAGGCTCAAATGCTCTTCTACAATTATTTTCATACAAGGCGTTTTAATTAGTAATGACTCATCACCAAAGTGAAAAATGAGCATTTTCATTACGGAAAAAAAAAATTAAGTATTATAACTCACAGTATTTTGATGTAGAAGAGAAAATGGATGGGTTGTCATCATAAAGGACAAAAAAGATTACATGTGGGACAGAGAGGACTAAATTAAATAAGCAACGTTTTATATCTAAAAGTCGAAAAGATGAAAAAGATGAGCATTAATTAAATTAAGGATATATACAAGTGAAAAAAAAATGTAATCAATTTTCATATATTAACTAATCTGTAAGTTAGGTAATTTTCTTTTATGGATAGTAGCACGAAGGGAGTATATACAAATAATTTTATCACCAAATAAAAATAATAATAATTTTCTGTATACTTTTCCGAGTCCTTGTACTTATTGAAATTTTAGGACTCTTTTTCAGTTAATTCACCGAGATGATGAAGGCAAATAATTAACAGCCACGCACATTCCCTTGTCAGCAAGAGAGAGATTAAAAGTAAAAATATAGGCTGAAGATGAAAACAAATTATTGAAAACTTGAAATGTTTCCATAAATTGAATGAGTGAGTGGCAAAAAATAAAGTTAGCAAAACTGAACATCAGCGACAAGTTAATTTAATATATTAGGAATAGCAGTATTTCATAGACTAAAAAACAGGCAAACTGTAAATATATAGATGAACTCAATACAATAAATAAAGAAAAATGAGAGATCGAGGAGGGTGCCAAGGAAATTTACAGGAAGGAAATCAACAATTACTATTAAGCCACGACTAAAGTTAATTAATTGAGTAAACAAAGTCTTTGGTGACAAAGATATTTTTACAATCCAATAATGCTTTCTAGCAAGACGACATAAACAATGCACATGAATAGTTTAAGGATGCAATCCCTCTTTTTGTTAAAAAAATTAAATATAAATTGTTTATGATTATGATTTATATGATGATGCAATTCAAATTTATATATTTGTCTCCAGGTTGATGAAAACCTGGAAGGCAATTCTATGTCCAAATCACGTTACTGTCGAGAAAAATAAATTAAATGAATACCCCACTAAATTTTTCGAGTGATTGCAAGCGATAATCCCTAATTGTTAATTTTTGACAATTCCAAGAAGCACTTTGAAAAGCTTGTCCTCGACTAAACCAACATGTAATTTAATCTCTGAATGCTTTGTGGGATACTCGTATAAGCTCATCTTAACACAATCCCAATTTTAAATTAACTCCAAGTTGTCTTAATTATATAAACATTAAAAATCTAAGTATACATATGTTTTCATGACTTCGTGAACAATAATATTATGAAAAATCGGATTAGTTATTCAACTAGTCAAGTTATCTGTTTAAGTTTCAATCATTAGACTTATTAATGAGACCTACCATAATTAAACTATTAATATATTTTATATAATATACGCTTCAAACAAAAAATATCCACAACATTAATCTTTATCCAACTCCATAAAAGGGCAATATTTAAATCTAATGAACGCCATATTATTAAAAAATAGAGCATATAGATTCCAGATTCATTTTATATAAATAATAAATAGAAAATACGTATCAATTTCTAAGAAAATCAGCAGAAAATCGTTAGCATATAAAAATCAATAAAAATCGCAAGGCTCCATTTTCAGTTTTCGTTATGCCCAATTGCCTTTCAGGAAGAATATTAAATCAGCAGAATAGCATATAATATAAATTATAAATCGGAAAAGCTACAGTAAAGCTTGTAACAATCAAACATGAAAGATGAAATATAGATGCAAATCATGTTCTTTCTCTTTGATTTGTACAATGATATTTTTAAAATTGTAATTAGGTTTAATCCTGTTGTTTGTTCTATACGGAAAATTCTTCCAGTAATTCAAGGAAAATTTGACTATCTATGTCATAGTTGGAAAGCAACACCGGCCAATTATAGGAAAATGTGGTTTGAAGAATGGGCGGTATATGATATCTTCTATTTCTATTATGTCTACTAGTTTCCTCATTATATTTGTATTTTTTATCTTTTTCATTTCTCATTTATGCAGAGAAAATATAAATGGCTGCCACAATATGATGATGACGTTAAGAGAATATGGAATGCAAAGTGTTCAAAAATCTTGAGAGGTACAATGCATACTATCAGGAAGGAGTTGTTTCACAAGCAAGTTAGACCTAAGTGGATTCCACATGAAGTGATGAATGAGTTAGAGAGAATGTGGACAACACCAAAATATCTGAGCAAGTGTGAGATAGCAAAGACCAATCGAGCATCTAGCAAAGGGGGAACTCAACACAAAGGGGGTAGTATCCCTAATACTGAGCACAAGCGAAGGATGGTAAGAATTTATCTCCAAATGGTTGAGTCATACTTATTTGATGCTTTGTATACTACATCTTTATATATACCTGCAGGTTGCAGATTTGGGAAGAGAGCCTTCTGTGTTTAAATTGTTCAAGAAGACTCATTATAATGAGAAAACTAGCAAATTTGCGGACCATCGTGCAGCTGCAACTCATGTAAGTATATGGTTGTTGCTTCCTACGTCTATCCCATTTGTATAATTAATAGCTATTCACATGCTTGAGTATATAATTCAAGAGATTTAAACAATGGATTTTATTTATCCATAGCCACCCATATAAAGATTACTCACCACTCATTCTTTTCCTTGGGATATTCTTTATATTAAATGCATAAAAGAAAAGAGTTAAATAGTTTTTCTATTTCATAACCTAAACTGGTAGAAAAAACTAAATAGTATGATTTCTATCTTGATCCTCAGTAATTTAGTTTAATAAAGGATGATTTTTAACATCAATTGGAAAGAATAAATCAACTTCCTTTTGATGTTGTTTTGCTTGAGATATTTGTGGACCAACCATCTTTACTGCATTTGGGCCACTAAAGTAAATCATATGGGACAAGAGATTATCTTTCACCCAAAAAATGCAAGACATGATATAAGAGCACAAGCTGTAAATAACAGTTTATTGCTTCACTTAGCCACAACAACTTTTTCTGGATTTCATAGCATGTGGTTTCACTTGTTTCCATGTGTCAACTGCATATAGAACTTAAACAGTTGGTTAGTAATATCTCTATTCTTATATGTTAAATGATATTTCAAATCTCTTAGCAAAGCATCATCATTGCATATCACATGACCTTGTAAAAACAAAATTTTAGGTCTTGAACTATATATCTTGTGAAAGAGGTTACAACTGCTATGATAGTTGAATGTAAAAGTAGTATCTCCTAGCAAATTATGTTGCATGATTCAGAGCTGGCAGCTATCAGTGCAATCTGGTTTGGAAATAAATTTGTTATGATGTACTTATTTTATGATTTTTTTTGTAGGATGAATTTCTGAGACTAAAGGCATCTATCAGTTCTGAGACAGGTAGTGTCCAATCTAATCAGGATGAACTTAATTTGTGGTTAAAGGTTACAGGTGGTAAGAACAAGAAGGGTCACATCTATGGGCTTGGATCTGAAAATCATCATATTATTTCTTCTATCTCACTTCCCTCCATCAACTCAATGGGGGATTCTAATGTTCAAGAATTGCACACAAGGATAATACACCTCACACAAGAGACTGAACATCTCAAACAAGAAAATCAACATCTTAAACAAGCAACTTATATGATTATGACTGCATTGCAAGGAATGGGGATTCAATTGCCTAATCTCTCTAACAATGCCAATGCTGCGGGCCCCTCTGCTACCAATGCAAATGAAGAACATGAAAATCAAAGTTGAGAACTTGTTGTAGCTTTCTTATTTTTAGTGTTTCCGTACACTTGTTAATGCTAAGTTCTAGACACTCTTTTTTTTACTATTTCATGACTTTGAACTTGTGACATATTGCCTTGTTCAGTGATTAGGTTACTTTGTATTTCAATGATCAAGTTACTTTGCTGAACATTTTAAATTTTGTATTTCAAAAATTAATGTCATGGAAATTATTAAAAAATGGCACAGAAACAAATATTGTCAAATTTGTTTGCCAAATCAAATTTATCCACGGAATTACAGACACAATTCCGTGGGTAATTAGCCACGTACTTCTGTCTCAGATTTCCGTGGGTAATTCCCCACGCACTCCCGTCACTGATTTCCGTGGGTAATTCCCCATGTACTCCCGTCGCTGATTTATGTGGGTAATTAGCCACGCACTTCCGTCTCAGATTTTCGTGGGTAATTCCCCATGCACTTCCGTCGTTGATTTCCGTGGGTAATTAGCCACGCACTTCCATCTCAGATTTCCATGGGTAATTCCCCACGCACTTCCGTCGCTGATTTCCGTGGGTAATTAGCCACGCACTTCCATCTCAGACTTCCATAGGTAATTGCCCATGGAATTCCCTCGCTCATTGCCCACAGAAATTTCCGTCGGCTTTCTGTGGGTAATTACTGAGGGAAATTTCCATCGGTAAGTCCGTCTCAAATTGCCCATGGACTCATTTTCCGTCCCAAGAGATCGTTGCCACAGTTGTTTTGCCGACGGATTGCGGTCCGTCAGTAATTATTTACCAACAGAATTCCATCTAAAATGATTTCACCGACGAAATTCCATGGGTAATTTCTGTGGGTAATATGCTGTTTTTTTGCAGTGGAAGAGTCAACTTGTGAGTTTAACAATAATGAGTGAGAGTCTAAGAGGGATGTGGAGAAATTGGTGATAGTGGAAGTGAGAGAAAAATAAATTTTAGAAGTCATGTATGTCTCTCTATCTCCCTCCCTTTCTTTTATCTCCATCCCTCCCTTTTCCTCCGACACTCCCCCTCATAGCTCCCACTCACTCTCTCTCTCCCCGCCCCCCCCATAAGAAAAAGTGAAATCGTTGTTGCAAAGAACGAGTTTGCTTTTTAATTAAAAAATAATCATCACATCACATCAGATAGTGAAAATTGGTTCTTGGCATGATAAATTTCTATACAAATGTAAACTTATTCTTGATGTGATGAACTTTAGATGTAGCATATTAGTAAATATTTCCCACCTTATACCATTTCAGTTTTTTTTAACTGTACATAGGGTACCGGTCAAAATGCCACTTTCTACCTTCTAGCCATCAGTCTCCTTCAACCTTGTATATATCGATTAGAACATTTTTACTTTATGCATTAACTTTGTTTATCCATTTCAAAATATTGGATTTTTTATGCATAGTCATTTATATCCTCAAGTGGTCAACAAATATACTTTCTGTATTAACTGTGTTCTCACAGTTCAATGTGGTTCTTATTACCCCTTAGTTAGACTGTTTATAGTATTATTTTTACAAACGAGGAGCTCAGTTAAACTTTCATATGAATAGCACGTACTAGTATTTATAATTCCCTGGCAATTGCTCTATATACTGATTGTTTATATTATTTTTACACACTTACTCAGCCTCACCCTTTTATGTGGATCAATTATTAATACACACATATTTGTAAGTTAGAGAACTATTAGTTGCTTTTCCATATTCAGAGAAGAGTCAGGCTGACTTTACCGTGGTGATACAAGTCGTAGTCATGTGGGAAGGACGAGCATGGAAAGAAGAATGAGTATAGGAAATGAGTTATAGTTGGAAGTAGTAATTTCCTCAGTTTCACATTCATTTTTCTAAGTTTTTGGGCATATGCGAGAATCAATAATAGCATATATATATATTTGATGAGCATAAAAAAATAACAGCATTTATATCTTTATTTCTGTTTCCGTACACTTGTTTTGACGATTGGATAAGTAACTTATTTTTACTTAAACTTATGGAATCTTAAGATTGGAAAAAAGTTAGATTGAGTAAAATTATGAGTGTTTGGATTAGCGATTGGATAAGTAACTTATGTAAAAGTTAGGATATTTGGTTTGACTTTTGCATAAGTGACTTTTGTATTAATTAAGAGAAAAAAATTGAAAAAATTATGAAAAATGAAAAAATGAAGGGATAATTGTGAAAAAAATTCATCGTTAGCAACTTAATTGCCAATGGGCCCTGGGAAGATATCTACACACGGAGGGATTTTTTCACAATTTTTTCAAAAATTAACTTTGAAAATTTGGTAATGGTACAATTTTAATAAAATTATATCAAACTCTAATTTAAATTGGTACACTCCAAAAGTCTTTTCTATTGTGCACCTCAAGCTTAAATCTTATAAATTATATCAAACTCTAATTTAAATATTAAATCATAACTTATATTTTTAAATAGCTCAAAATCTAACAAAATAAACCGATTAAAATTTCAATAATATCTCCAATAATCCAAATAAATTATTTAAACTGAATTTAATGGGTAAAAACACTATATAGAAACTAATTTATGACATGTTTATAAAAAAAATTGATTATAAAATCATAAAACAACTAAATAATAAATCTAAACTGATTAAAAATAATTATTAATTATTCTCTACATTTCTACAGTTATATATTAACAAAACTTAAAACTTGTTTAAACTTTTATTCCAAAGTATTCTCTAATTAGCTGAAGATTACTATCTAAAGAAAGAGAAAATTATTTAGAACATTTTTCATTAAAGAAGTTTTGTGATTAGAAGTGATTTTGAGTACCTCATTGATCCCAAAAATATGAAAATACTCCTATCAATATTTTTTTATACACATACAGGCACATAAACTCCAATAAGCTTCATTTTGAGGCTTATGATTTTTTCCAACTTATGACTTATTTCACCTTAAATCCAATTGCTGAAACAAACACCCAATTTTTATCAAAATACTATTTAAATCCAGTTAAACACTATTCAAATCCAATCTTCCTCGGAAACCCCAAAAAAAAACACGCACTATTATTGTGTCTCCCTTTCTTTGACTTTTTGGCAAGGTTCTGAAACTCAGATCGGTCACTGAACCGGTCAGGATACTAGGTCAAGGGTTAGTGGGTCAGACCGGAGTCAAACCGGGCTTAAACCGGTGAGGTATAAAAAATTAAAAAATTATTTCAACCAATAGAGCAATACTTGCAGCAAGAATCCTGACCAAATGACAATGACAGAAAGTAAAACTAAGGATATCTATTAATCAACTACTGTATTATAGTAAGAGAAACAACTAAAATTTGCCAGATTTGTCAATGAAAAACCAAGACACAGATTTTAAATTCCGAATATCTAGAAACTATGAAAGAAAGCAACAACCTATTTTCAATTCTTAGAGTGAGAAGTGAGAAATTGAGAATTGAATTGAGAAAGCGAATACCTCAGTTTAGCCATTTAGGTTTTTTTTTTTTAAAAAAAAAAGTCGATCGGTTCAGCATTCAGAAAAAAAAAAAGTGACCTGGGTTGACTCTCTAACCCGGCCGGGTTAGATCGGGTTAGCCGGGTCAAACCGGACCGGTTTTCCGGCCGGTTCGGCGGTTTCCGGTCCGGGTTTGCAAACCATGCTTTTTGGCAATGACATGTGGTCGCGTTAATAAAGCACATATGATGGAGATGTAAGAATAAGCCCACTGTCACGATCGTACGGGTCTTGTTTTTTTACTTTGTGAGTCCCTAAATGGCAAAATTGGGGGAAACCGGAAAAGTCCCAATTACAAATTTTATTGATAAGAATAACCTAATAAATTTTATATACATAGTGCACTGGCAAGATTATGCAAATTGATATGTTGAAAAATGATTCACCTAATTATATTTCTTTTTATTCTTAATATAAGATGTATTTAAGGAGTTGATTTTAATAATAAATATAAAACATAGTTTTTATATTTATCAATATTTTTATCCTTTATTCTTGTTGATACTCATTCAAAAATAATTAAGGAAAAAAGGGAATGATAAAATTAAAGAAGATGATTGTGGTGTTTTAAAAAAAATACTTACTCCCTCTTGTTCACAAGATATGGCGCTTTAAAAGAATTGCTTACTCCAAAATATAAGTTATTTGTAAGATAATGAATACTCATTTTTCAGTTTTATTCATGTAATTAATGCTCATTTTAAATTTTGTCCACTCATCAAATTTTCAAACACATTTTTCAATAAGGATAAAAAAAAATTAATTTATGACATATTTAATGAGTTAACTGTTACTTCTTGTTTTCCGTGAATTAGTTAAAGTGTCCAATATTAAGGATCGGATGAAGTATCATATTAACTAATTTAACTAAATTTTTATAATATAATCGAATTATGTAAATACATCTTATATTAAAAATTAGAAGGATATTAATTATGCAAATGAATATGTTGAAAATTTACTGTTGGAATTGTCAAAATCAGTAATTTATTATGCAAATGGCTTTCGTTTGCCTCTATATGTTCTGGGTTCCTTCTTTTTGGGATAAGATGAAGAGGGAAATTGATTGGAAGATGCTTTGAATATATGAGAATTAGTTAACTAATTTTTTTTAATATATAAAAATTAATTAAAAAAATTTATATATAGAACTAAAATAACATGTAAGTAGCACTTTTTCTCCTAACGATTCGTTTGATCAGAACGATTCGTTTGATCAGAACGATTCCTTTCTTTTCACAATCTGCCAAAACACACATGCTAATCGAGCCCACCTTGAAAAATAAAGACATAATGCATTGGCACCACCACAAAGTCTACCGGCGGGAGAAAATAACCTCAAGGGTACAGATGAAAAGTCTTCATCGTACGATTTCTTCTTCTTCTTGTTTTTTTTTTGCCATCGTACGATTTAGATTAGCCAATATATATAAACCTGTGTTTGGAATACCGATTATAAAAATATTTTTTTTAATTTAAATTTTTATAATCTTATTTTTAGTAAAATTTAGATTGTATAATGTGATTTTTATTTGGATTGGCAGTTGAATAAATGAATTTTATAAAAATAGAACTTTTTTATATTGATTTTAGTATAAGTGGCTTTTGTAATAATGGTAAGAAAAATTAAAAATTATAAAAAAATTATAAAATTTAAAGTTGAAACATTTGGCAATAAAAAATTATATAATTTAATAAAATAATATTACATAACTAATTGGATCATATGTCCCGAACAATATGATGGAAAATTAACGTCAAAGTTAGTATATTTGGATTATATATCAGTTTATAAGTTGGACAAAATAGTTTAGAAAAAAAATTATAAATATAAATATTTTAAATTAATTTAATTAAATTTTTTAATATTTCTAAAAAATTAATTTTATCTTATATTTAAGATCAATAATAATATAAATTAATGATACATATAAATATTTTTCCTATCGTTCTCTTTCTTCCTTCTCTTTTTGTCTCTCTCTCACTTTCACGTCGCTGTCCTTTTTCCTCTCTCTCTCTCTCTCTCACTGACCCACTCGCTCGCTCACCCTCACATCATCCTTCTCTTTCTCTCTGTCTCTCTCCAGATGAATCACCGTGATAACTTAAACCTAAAAGCTCCCCCCAAAGCTTTGTCTTATCGTGCGATTGTTGATCAAATTGTGAATGGCAAATCTATTTTCCAAATACAAGAAAAAAATCCACAGACGGCCGGTCATGCGATTAGAATTATAATCGCACGATCGGGCCAAAAACAAGCACCTCCAAAAATTCACTTAGTAACATATTATCATGGTGTGTGACTCAGTTCATGTTATTGGGGAGATAAAAAAGTGAGACACGTTAAAAATATGCTAATCACCTCTGTGTGAAAAATAAAATTGTTCTTTTTTACGGTTAAGAAAAATTAATATTGTTCAATTTTCCGATTGGTGACCGATACTTCAAGGAATAATAGTAGTAATATTTTAAACAATAATTATTTAAGTACGTAGTGGTAATAATATTTGGCTGCTGTTAAATTAACTCATTAACTCACTATATCGATTAGAACATTGTACTTTATGCATTAACTTTGTTTATCCATTTCAAAATATGGGATTTTTTATGCATAGTCATTTATATCCTCAAATGGTCAACAGACATACTTTCTGTATTAACTTTGTTCTCACAGTTCAATGTGGTTCTTATTACCCCTTAGTTACACTGTTTATGGTATTATTTTTTTACAAATGAGCAGCTCAATTAAACTTTCATATGAATAGCACGTACTAGTATTTATAATTCCCTAGCAATTGCCCTATATGCTGATTGTTTATGTTATTTGTACACACTTAATCAGCCTCGCTCTTTTATGTGGCGCAATCATTAATACACACATATTTGTAAGTTAGAGAACTATTGTTGTAATTAGTTAGTTAATATTGTAATATTGTTGTAATTGTACAATTGTAATATTGCTGCCACTTAGTCAGTTAGGATATACGTGGCTTTTAGTGTGGTTTTTATTTCGGATGCTATTTTGGCTACTGGCTGGATATTATAAATACAGCCTCTTTGTATTGGAGAGTTTAAGCATATATGTTATGAATATTCAGTTTGTGGTTTTGGGCCAATTGGTTTAACATGGTACCAGAGCCCTGGTTCTTCGATTCAAGTTACCGGGTCCATTTTGGCTGAACCTGACCCGATAGTTGTTTCTTGATTTCACGATCTTATCATCTGTCTCTAGGGCACCCTCCGCCATCGAATTTTTTTTCTCTTGTCTTGCCGGAGAAGGTCGTCCGCGGTGCCCTGCTATGGTTCTTGTCTGCCTTGTTTCTATTTCTGTCACTCGATCTTGCACTTGATCTGGTGTTTTCGGCGTTGATTTGGTGATTCTTGCCGATCGTTCCCACTGATGAGAGGCCTATTAACCTGATTTTCGGTAAATCAACTTGGTGATTCTCAACTCCGATCGGTTCTTGTCAATTTCCGAGAGTTTTTTTTGTCTGATTCATTCAGATTTTTGCCTCTTGTTCGTCCGTTCTTGTCAAGATTCGAAGTAAAATGATTGAGTTCTTGAATATGTTTCTGGTTCGTGGTTGACCCTAGTGTGGCTCTGGTTTGCTCGGTGATTTTGGTTGCTTCTGCCTCTTGAATGTTTTGTTCTCGCCGGGAATTTTGTGGTTTGCTCGGCGACTGCTTCATTCTCGGAATCTGGTCTTCGCTGGAAATTTTCTGGTCTTTGCGTTTCATTCTTACCAGAAATATTTTGGTTTGATCGGCGATTCCTTCTGTTTTGCTTTTGGTTCGCGTTTGTTTTTGGTTTGACTCTGGTTTGCTCGGCATTTGATTCTACTTTGCTTTTGCCTCATTCTTGCCTGAATTAATTCAATCATAACTCACCATTCCTCCGCTGTTAACAACCATGACAGAACCCTCCTCACAAACCCTTGATTTCAATCACCCATTATACCTTCATCCGGCTGATACACAAGCGTCTACTCTTGTTGCCCCAGTCTTAACTGGCACCGAGAATTATCCCACATGGAGCAGAGGAATGAAACTCGCCCTCCATGGGAAAAATAAACTGGGTTTTATTGATGGTACATGCCTTCGTGATAAGCAACCAGAACACTTGAAGGCAGTCTGGGATCGCTGTAATTCTGTTGTCCTCTCTTGGTTGGTAAACTCTGTTGATAAGCAGATTGCTAGTGGGGTAGTCTTTTCTCTTAATTCTCATCTTGTCTGGATGGATCTTAAAGAGCGTTTTGATAAAACCGATGGGGCCAAGGTATACTCTATGCATCGTGCTATTAGTTGCCTAACTCAAGGCACTTCTTCTGTCTCTGTCTATTATACAAAACTCAAAGAATTATGGGACGAATATGCTACTCTTGTTCCTATTCCCTGTTGTCAATGTCAATCATCTGTGGACTATTCCAAGATTATACAGGAACAAAGATTATTTCAGTTCCTCATGGGTTTAAATGAGTCCTTTCAGCAAATTATAAGTCAAATCCTTCTTATGACCCCACTGCCTTCCTGTAACCAAGCCTATTCGATGCTAATCCAAGAAGAAACTCAGCGTCAAATCTCCCTTTCATCCACTCTTCCCATTCCTGATGCCTCACTTTTTACTGGTCCTTCTGCTAGAGGGGGCAGAGGTCGTCGAAGGGGGAGAGGCAGGGAAAATCGCTCCCAAATAATATGCACCCACTGCAATCGAAAGGGACACCGGAGGGATACTTGTTACCAATTAATTGGGTTTCCTCCCAAGTCTTCTTCCTTCTCCAAGGCTAGAGGACAACAGGAAGACCAAGCTAATCCAACTCTTATTGATGGACAGACTGTTGTTGGTCCTGACTCAGCTGCTTCCTAGACTCCTACTTTCACCCAGGAACAATACAAGCAGATCCTTGAACTTCTTAAACATGATGCCAATCCAAAGGATGTTGCGGTTAGTGTCCAAGCAGCCACCCCAGGTTTTTTTAATGATATATTAAAGAATCAATGGATTTTAGATTCTGGTGCTAGCTGCCATATAGTTTGTAGCATAACAAATCTAGATAAATTCAGACTATGTTTAGGTATAGCCAGATGGGTAAAACTTCCTAATGGAAACAGAATTAAAATCACTCATATAGGAGAAGTTCAGGTTACCAAACACATACGGTTAAAGAATGTTTACTTTGCAAAAGAATTCTGCTATAACTTGATATCTGTGGCTAAACTAACATTAGAAAATTCATGCATAGCTTGTTTTTATCCTAACTATTGTGTCTTGCAGGATATGATAACTGGAGTGAACAAAGGGATTGGTAAAATGTCAAATGGATTGTATTTGATCCAACAAGAACAATACCCTAAGTCTGCTATTACTTCTAAGATTGTTAATATAGTTGATAACAGTACTGACACAAAAGGCCTTGTATGGCACCATAGGCTAGGACATGCACCGTATGATGTTTTGAAACATTTATCTGATGTAAAGCATGATATGCCTACTATTGATGATAATAAATGTGAGATTTGTATTCAAGCAAAGCATTCTAAATTGTCCTTTTCCTCTAGCACTTCTGCAAGTACTCATTGTTTTCAGATGTTGCATATGGATGTGTGGGGTCCTTATAGGACTCCCACACATCAAGGGCATAGATTGTTGATGATTATTCTAGAGCAACCTGGATTTTTCTAATGACTTTTAAATTCGATACTATGAAATTCATAAGGACATTCTTTGCTTATATTGAAAATCATTTTTCTGCTAAAATTCAAACCGTAAGAACGGATAATGGAACTGAATTTGTGAATAAGGAAGTTCAAAGTTTTTTTAGTGAAAAGGGAATTGTACATCAAAGATCATGTCCCTTGACACCCCAACAAAATGGGGTTGTAGAAAGAAAGCACCGTCACCTTTTAGAAATAGCTAGGAGCATCATGTTTCATGCTAATATGCCTATTCGGTTTTGGGGAGAGGGAATCAGAACTACTACTTACTTAATAAATTTGATCCCTTCAAGAGTATTGAAATATTTGACTCCATATGAATTGTTACATGGAAAACAGCCTGATTTATCTCATTTAAAAATATTTGGCTGTTTGTCATTTGCTGTTAAACTAGACTGTATTGATAAATTTGCAAGCAGATCTGATCCATGTATATTCCTAGGCTATCCTTCAGCTCATAAGGGCTACATTTTGTATAATATCAAGAGTAAATCTCTAGTGGTTAGCCGTCACGTCAGCTTCCTCGAGGATAAGTTTCCTTTTAGAGATAGGGAATCTAATGATGATCATAGGATTCTCAATAAATACATAGATCCTTTTATTTTGGAGAATGATACTCATAGTATTCCCTTACCAAATAATGAGTCCCAGTTAAGAGGAAGCACTCAAGTTCCCCTTCAGAACAACCCTACATCTGAATCTGAAACTAACAATGACAGTTTCATTTTAACCCCAACTCATACCCAAGGAAGACCTATTAGAGATAGGTGCCCCCCAGTACACTTGAAGGACTACCATTGTGAACACCTTCCGTCTTCTACCACTCCATTGGAAGAATATCCAGATCTGGTTAATGATTCTGCTCTTCTTGCCTCTGTTTCTTATGCTGATCTGTCTGTTCCTTATCAGTCATTTCTTGCAGCAATTGATAGGGAAATTGAACTAGATTCATATCATGAGGCAGCGAAGGATCATAGGTGGGTCACGGCTATGCAAAATGAAATTAGGGCTCTTGAGGCCAACAAAACTTGGTAGATAGTTACCTTACCTAAGGGCAAGAAAGCCATAGGGTGTAAATGGGTGTTTAAGGCTAAGTATAAAGCCAATGGGACTTTAGATAAGCTAAAGGCTCGTCTTGTAGCAAAGGGGTACTCTCAAAGAGAGGGAATTGATTTTTATGAGACTTTCTCTCCGGTGGTTAAAATAGTTACTATTCGAACCATTCTTACATTAGCTGTTGTTCATAATTGGATAATTTTCCAAATGGATGTAGACAATGCTTTTTTGTAGGGAGACCTACATGAGGAGGTATACATGATTATACCTCAAGGTTTTGAACGAAAGGGGGAGAATAGAAACAAAGTATGTAAGCTTGAAAAGTCATTATATGGCCTTAAACAGGCTTCTAGATAGTGGAATGAAAAGCTGACTCATTTCTTAATACATGGTGGTTTCCAATAGAGTAAGTATGATTATGCATTATTTCAAAAGAAGACAAAACATGACATAGTTTTTCTACTTGCTTATGTTGATGATTTGATGATAGTAGGAAGTAGTCTTGAGGCTGTTAATAATGTAAAGAAGTATTTGCACAGTAAATTTAAAATCAAGGACCTTGGACCTTTAAAATATTTTCTTGGATTGGAGGTAATGAGAACTAACCATGGCATACTCCTTAACCAAAGGAAATATGCCACTGAGCTTGTTGATCAAACAAGTTTAGATGAGATAGATGTTGTTCTAACTCCTTTTGAGCAGAATCTCAAGCTCACAATGGAGAAAACCAAGGATGACCACTTCATCCAAGAAGTATCGGGTTATAGAAGACTCATTGATAAGTTATTATATCTGACTCTTACTAGGCTTGATATTTCGTTTACTGTGCAGGTATTAAGTCAATTTATGCAAACACCTAAGCAATCACACATGAAGGCAGCCTTGAGACTAGTCCAATATCTCAAATGCACTCCGGGTCGTGGGCTTTTCCTCTCCGCTGCAAGTACAATGACCTTGGAATGCTTCTGTGATTTAGACCATGCAGGTTGTAAAGATACAAGATGTTCGATTATTGGCTTCCTAATTAAATTAGGAGGATCTTTGATTTGCTGGAAATCAAAGAAGCAAAATACAGTTTCAATCTCCTCTGCTAAAGCTGAATATAGAGCTCTCCGCATGGCAGTCTCTGAAATCACTTGGTTAGTTGGTTTGCTTAAAGAATTGCATATTCTTCATATTGAACCAGTAAAGGTATATTGTGACAATAAGGCTGCACTACACATTGCTTCAAACCTGGTTTTCCACGAGCGTACAAAGCATATCGATGTGGATTGTCATTTTGTAC
Organism: Inga leiocalycina; assembly: GCA_963242795.1. Taxonomy (NCBI): domain Eukaryota; kingdom Viridiplantae; phylum Streptophyta; class Magnoliopsida; order Fabales; family Fabaceae; genus Inga; species Inga leiocalycina. The sequence goes on from OY725325.1 coordinate 69,509,030, forward strand.
GGGAAAAGCTGCTGCAAGACATGATCTGTTTTGAGTACTTAAAATCCTCAGAATAGCTTGCAGACATTTTGACAAAAGGGTTAGGTGGCCCACAACATGAGTATATTATGAGCAAGTTAGGAACTTGTAATTATAGAGTTCCTAACTTGAGGGGGAGTGTTGTAATTAGTTAGTTAATATTGTAATGTTGTTGTAATTGTACAATTGTAATATTGCTACCACTTAGTCAGTTAGGATATACGTGGCTTTTAGTGTGGTTGTTATTTCGGATGCTATTTTGGCTACTAGCTGGATATTATAAATACAGCCTCTTTGTATTGGAGAGTTTAAGCATATATGTTATGAATATTCAGTTTGTGGGTTTGGGCCTATTGGTTTAACAACTATTAGTTACTTTTCCATATTCAATCAGCCTCACTCTTTTATGTGGCGCAATCATTAATACACACATATTTGTAAGTTAGAGAACTACTAGTTACTTTTCCATATTCAGAGAAGACTCGGAGTCTTTACGTTAGGCTGATTTTATTGTGGTCATACAAGTCGAAGTCATGTGAGAAAGAGGAGCATGGAAAGAAGAATGAGTTATAGTTGGAAGTAGCAATTTCCTTAGTTTCACGCTCGTTTTTACAGGTCTTTTGGCATACGCAAGAGTGAATAACGGCATTTATATCTTTACTTCTGTTTCAAATATTGTAATTAAATGGAAGGAGTAGTGAGGGAAGGAGCATCGAAGGAAGAAAATGGGGTTCTGCTCTGCTCATTATTATGTCTCCCTTTCTTTGACTTTTTGGGAATGAGGGAAGGAGCATCGAAGGAGTGAGGGAAGGAGCATCGAAGGAAGAAAATTGGGGTCTTTGCTCTTCTCATTATTATGTCTCCCTTTCTTGGACTTTTTGGCAATGACATGTGTTCGTGTTAATGAAGAGCCCAAATGATGGGGATGTAGGGATAACCCCACTGTCACGTTCATGCAATCATGCCCGTCTTTCTTTTTTACTTTGTGGGTCCCTAATGGGCAAAATTGGAGAAAACTTCCCATTACAAATTTCAAAATCTATGGATTAGAGTCACAGAAGTGATTTTTTTTTAATTTGATTTTTATAAAAATCAGATAGGATAAAAAATAAATTATAAATATGATTTGTGTTGGAACTGATGATGGTAGAAATAACTTTTTTTAGAAAAACCACACTTTTGAACTTCTTCTTAAAAACTTTCTTTTTTTTAAAATAAAATCCAATTGTCAAAATGAATCCAAACACCCCAACTTAAAAAAAAAAAAAAAAGCAAAAGCCATTGTGATTTTTTTTTTTAAAAAAAAAACCGTTTGGACACTTGTTGATGAGAATGGCCCGATAAATTTAAGGGAAAATCCCTATAAAATACCGCTAAAATAGAGAAATTCCATTTCAGTGCTGTGAATTCTAGAAACCCGATTCAGTTCAGTGTCAGTACGGATAAATAGTGTAGGGGTGCCAAAAGACGATTTTGCCCTTCAGCCCTCATTCTCGTCACTTTCAAAATAACAACACGAGCCTCTTAATTAACAACTCTGGATTCTTGATTAACAACTCCACTTTATTCTTTCACAAATTTGCATTTTAAAAATATAGTGTTGTTAATGTAAAATACGATGTTGTTAATAAAGAAAGAGGTGTTGTTATTGACCCTGAAACTTAAATTACGAAGTTGTGAAATAAGAAATGAAAGTTGTTAATGTTAAATATGGTATTGTTAATAACAAGACCAGTGTTGTTATTGTGAAAGTAAAAAGATGAATCCGGAGTTGTTAATCAAGAATCCGGAGTTATTAATTAAGAGGTTCGTGTTGTTATTCTGAAAGTGGTGAGAATAAGGGTTGAAGGGCAAACTCGTCTTTTTGGCACCCCTGCACTGTACATCCGTACTGACACAGGACTGAATCAGGTTTTTGGAATTCGCAGCACTGAAACAGAATTTCTCAATTTCAACAGTATTTTATAGGAATTTTCCCTAAATTTAATATACATGGAGCACCGGCAGGATTATACAAATGGATATGTTGAAAAAAGATTCACATAATGATACTCCCTCCTGTCATTCATATAAGATAAATTTAAGGAGTTGATTTTAGTCCTAAATATAGAATATAGTTTTTATATTTATTAATCTTTTCTTACTTTATCTTTATTGATGCTACCTCAATAATAATTAAGGAGGAAAGGGAATGACGGAATTAAAGAAGATAACTATGGTGTTTTAGAAAATACATACTCCCTCTTATCCACAATATATGACACTTTTAGAATAATAACTTGGTCTAAAATATAAGTCAATTGTAAAATAATTAATGCTCAATTTTCAGTTTTGTCCATGTAATTAATGCTTATTTCCAATTTTGTTCACTCGTTAAATTTTCAAACACATTTTTCAATAAGGATAAAAGAGGGAAAAAAATTCAATTTATGACATATTTAATGAGTTAACTATTACTTTTTGTTTCCTGTGAATTAGTAGTGACCTATATCATGGACCGGATGAAGTATCATATTAACTAACTTTCTATAATCTAATCAAATTACGTAAATATGCCTTATATTAAGACTAAAGGAATATTAGTCATGTGGATGAATATGTTGAAAATTTATTGTTGGAATGGTCAAAGTCAGTAATGAATATGTTGGATTAGCTTTTTTTAATAGCTTTTATGATTTACGAGGTAAGTCTATGAGAGGAGTTTTGTCTCGGGTTGCGCAAACCATGATTTGAAACCATGGTTTTGGTACTTGTCAAACACACTATATTCTGGGTTCCTTCTTTTTGGGACGAAGGGAAATTGATTGGGAATATGCTTTGAATATGTGAAAAAAGGATTCAAATAATGATATTTTTTAAGATACTTAGATTAAGTTAGGATGCATTCAACCACATGGAGAAAAACAATCTTTTTAGATATCGAATGTGTTTTTCAATATGTGGGGGGATGAAGTAAAACAAATATCGACAAAGCTGTGGTCTTGTGAAAACAGTAGGTATGAAAAGTCTTATTAACAAATCATTGCTAGTTGAAATTGAGCTTGGCAAATATCAAGTACATAGAGATGCTTGGTTTGGTTCAATTATTGATGAAGTGGTTTTCTCAGGGCATTGATCTAGTACCAAGTAGAAATAAGGAGATAAGTAATTAATTTTCTACAAAAACTAACAATATTGTTATAAAGTATGGTGAGTAATGAAGTTTTATAGGCCTTGTTTGCTTACTCTGATACTCTTTTGGTGACTATTGTTTCTGATTAGGGAACTAAAACAATGGAATGTGTGGTTTTAGCCTTTACTTTTGTAAAAGATAGAGCAGATGTAGCATACTACTAGTATTATTTTGGGAAGAGCCAAAGTCTTTACGTTAGGTTGACTTGACTGGGGTAATTCCGTGGTTATCATGTGGTAAAGAGCGTGGAAAGAAGAATAAGGACCCTTTGCTCATATTCTCAGTTACTTTTTTTCCGATTAAAAAAAAACTCGTTTACTTTCCACCGAAGATTAGATGAAAATGGAGCTCACAGTATTTACAATATTACTATGAACTATATTGAATGTGAGAGTACAACGCAAGTAGCATTTCTTTAATTTCATATTCATTTTGCCAAGTCTTTGGGCACATGCAAGAGTCAATAGCAGCATTTAACCATGTCTTTGCCCCTGATTTATAAAATATAATGATAAATACGAGATTGATAGATGTCTTATAATATAATTTTAACTAATTCACATGCAACACTACAAAAAAATACTCAATTTCCGATGAAATTTCTGACGGAACCTTTTTTTGGTAAATTCCAGCGGAATTTTTCGTAGCAAATTTAGCCACAGAATTTTTGACGAAATTTTTCCGTAGAAAATTCTGTCGGAAAAATTAAATTTTTTTAATTTTTTTAAAAATAATATTTATAAAATTAAAATATTAATTATTAAATAATTCTATTTAACCTTAATTATTAAAATTATATTATTATTTATTAATATTATATTTAAAATTGTCTACCAAAATAATATTTATGATATTATTATATTAGTTATTATTTTATTTTATTTAAAAATAATATATATGTTATTAATATTACATTTATAATTTTATATTAAAACTAATATTTATAATACTAAATTATTATTTATTAAGTAATTTTAATTAAAAAATTGTTTAATTTAAATATATAAATAATTTTTTACGTTTATATTAAATTTTTTATTATTATTATATTTAATTAATAATTAATTAATTATATGTATGTTTATATATATATGATAATATTATATATATAATAATATGCAATAATATGACACAGATTCATTTCGGTGCAACTGGCAAAGACTCGCACGCAAAGGCATCGATAAGGATGAAAATGAATTCCGTCGGAAATTCTGTCAGAAATTTCTGACAGAATTGAAATTCTGTTATAAATTTGTTTGAAACGCACCTATTAGTAACGGAATGGATTCCGTCGGAAATGCGGTCCATCAGAAATTCCGTCGGAAAAGCTGATTTCGTCGGAAATCGGGTATTTTTTTGTAGTGTAAGAGTCAATGAAATAATTAAAAGTTTATTAAATTTGTTATAAAATTCAAATGATTTCTAGGTAATATTACCTATGTGTTTTGTTTTCACTTTTAGCTTTGATATTTTTAAAAAAGATCAATTTTATAAAATAAATAAAATTATTCAACTAAGAGTGTGGTATGGAAGGGTTTAAGAAATAAAGAAGTAATAAAACATCCGTGTATGGCTGGTTTGAATTAGCGGTGGCAAGAGAAATTTTTTTTAATCTGACTTTTACAAAAGTCAGATTGTGAATATGATTTGTATTTGAATTAACGATGGTAGAAGTGACTTTATTTGTTTAAAAATACCAGACTTCTGAGCTTCTTCTCAACAACTACTTTTGGAGAAAAAGCCCAGTTATAAAAATGCCAACCAAAACACTCTAATTTTCATAAAATTAGAAGCCACCGAAATTTATAAAAAAAAAGCCCGTTAATGAATTGGTTGAAAACAGCTTTTGTAGTTTTCTTACTTTAAAAAATGAATCATGTTTTAACTTTCAAAGTTCGAACAACAATATTAATTTTTATTAAAAACCCTTGAATTATGATTTTAAAGGTTTTTTTCCATAAATTGAGAGTAAATTCCTCAACGTACTCAGCTTCTAAATCATAAAATCACTTGGTAAATTGTAAAAATCCTTATAAGTTATAAAAAGTTAAAAGACACGTAGAGAAGGAGCTTATAAATCATAAAATCACTACGTACCCGCTTGGATTAGTGGTGGAGAAGGAGTTTTTTTTATAGATGGGCTTTTAGAAAAGTCAAATAGAAAAAAAATCAGATTGTAGATGTGATTTATGTTTGAATTGGTGATGGCAGAAATGACTTTATTTTTTTTCTAAAGAAGCTGATATTTCAGGCTTGTGTTCAGAAGCCACTTTTGGGTTAAAAGCCTAGTGGCTTCCAATGTGAACCCAAACACCACCTTAAACCGAAAGTAGCTTTTTAAATTAAAAAAAGTGTTTTTTTTTTCTTCGCATCTGATCCTAAATAGGCCCTACGCGTTAGAACTTAGAAAATTGCAAAAGTTCAGTCAAAAGTGGTCATCAATAGGGTGTAGTGGTGATGATGACGGAAGAATGTGACCCTTTCCTTAGGTGGTTTGATACGCTGGAATTAATTTTGATAGAAATTGAAAAAAATATATATATATATATATATATGGAAATCGATATAGATATGGATATAGAAATGAAAGTGTGTTTGGTATGACTTGGAAATGAGACCTAGTTTTCATATGAAAAAATAACAAAATACCCTCAATAAAAAAAACCCATCTACCTCCAGAAAAAACAAAAGCACCCATCAATTTTTTTAGACTAGGACCATAACTTAGAAAATTGCAAAAGTTCAGTCAAAAGTGGTCATCAATAGGGTGTAGTGGTGATGATGACGGAAGAATGTGGATCCTTTTCCTTAGGGCACACGCTGGAATTGATTTTGATAAAAATGGAAAAGGATATAAATATAGAAATCGATATGGATATGGATATGAAAATGAAAGTGTGTTTGGTATGACTTGGAAATGAGACCTAGTTTTCATATGAAAATACCAAAATACCCTCAATCAAAAAAAAACCCATCTGCCTCCAGAAAAAACAAAAGCACCCATCGATTTTTTTAGACTAGGACCATCTTCTTCGAGCAGCGCAACTTCGAGCTGATCTCACTACCTCCCCCACTATCGTCGCTGACTCCTACCCAGATCCTCACTGTTGCCATCGCACAAGGAGGTTGATGGAGGAGGCCACCATCATCGTTGAGTGCCTATCATCAGAGAAGAGGAGCGTAGACGGAGATGAGCATCAGAAGAAGAGAGGCCAGATATCACCAGATTAGATGAAGAGGAGGGGGGAGAGCTGCCGTCGCTGTTGTCGCCGGTGAGGGACAGATTTCATTGTCGTCTCCATCGATCTGGTGAGGGAGAGTTGTTCCTGCCGTCGCCGGTGCTAAAGGGTGCCGCAGTGGCTATCGTCGCTGGTGGAGGGGGAGAGCTGCCATCGCCGATGAGGGAGAAGAAGTCACCGGTGAGTGAGCAGAGGTCGACGGAGAGTGAGGTAGCTGAAGCAAAGAGGAGGGCAGCGAAGGAAATTAGGAGTTGGAATCATAAATCTTACCTTCTCTGATAGATTTCATTTGGGTGGAATTGGTTGATTTGATTTCCACATGGAAATGGAATTGAGATACAATTCCAGCATACCAAACAAGCTTCCTCATGAAATTAAAATCCAATTCCATTTCCATATCTCTGAAATCCACCGTACCAAACAGGCCCTTAGTATTCCTTTGATCAGAAGGATTCCTTTCTCTTCACTATCTGCCAAAACAGTGAAAACACACATGATAATGGAGCCCACCTTCTTTACAAAAAATAATAATAATAATAAAATCAATATTTATAATTCAACAACAGTGTTCTGTTGATATATTTAAAATTAAATACATAATGCATTGGTACCAACACAAAGTCTAGCGGTGTGAGACTATAACCACAAGGGCACACTTGAAAACTCTCCATCATCGTACGATTTCGATAAGCCAATATATTTATATAAGTAACATATTGTCATGTTGTGTGACTCAATTCATATTATTTTGTTTGACCAAAAAAAAAATTCATATTATTTTGGAGATGAAAAAGCGAGACACCTTAAAAATATGCTAACCACCTCTGTGTGAAAAATAATATTGTTCCTTTTTACGGTTAAGAAAAATTTATATTGTTCTATTTTCCAATTGGTGACTGATATTTTAAGGAATAATAGTAGTAATACTTTAAACAATAATTATTTAAGTACGGAGTAGTAATAATAATTGGCTGCTTCTTAATAAAATAATAATAATAATAATAATAATAATAATAATAATAATAATAATAATTGGCTGCTGTTAAATTAATTCATTAGCATTTAACCGTTAACTTTCTAGCCATCATGCTCCTTCAACTTTATATATATCGATTAGAACATTAACTTTGTTTATCCATTTCAAAATATGCGATTTTTTTATGCATAGTCATTTATATCGGCAAGTCGTCAACAAATATACTTTATATATCAACTTTGTTCTCACAGGTTACTATGGTTCTTATTACCTCTTAGTTACATTGTTTATAGTATTATTTTTTACAAATGGGGAGCTTAGTTAAACTTTCATATGAATAGCACGTAGTAGTATTTATAATTCCTTGGCAATTGCTCTATATGTTGACGGGAGAAGATACTCTTATTGTCCTCTTTCTCATTATCTTCTCATCATCTCATCTCTACCCTTAGATCATATAATGGATGGTTTAGATTTAATATTTTATAAAATTATTATTATAATATTTTATAAATTAAAATTTATTTATTTTTTATGGATTGCAATTATGAATAGTGTATATTAGATTTTAAGAGTTTAAATTTATTTATTTATGTTTATAGAAATAATTTTATAAAAGATTGAATCTGAACCATATATTGTTTTAATCTAACAATGGATATGAGATGATGAGAAGAAAATGAGAAAGAGGATAATGAGAGAAACCCAACCCTATATGTTGACTGTTTATATTATTTTTACACACCTACTCAGCCTCACCTGTGGATCAATTATTAATACACATATTTGTAATTTTGAGAAATATAAGTTACTTTTCCATATATTCATAGAAGACTTGGAGTCTTTACACCAGGCTGACTTTACTGTGGGGTCGAAGTCATGTGGGAAGGAGAAGCATGTAAAGAAGAATGCATATAGGGAATGAGTTATAAGCTATGTTTGGAATAGTTTTTTTTTTTTTAGAAAATAAGTGTTTATTACGTAAGTCGGGATAAAACTCCTCTCACATACTTACTTCGTATGTTGTACATCACAATTTATAAGCACTTATAAATAAAAAATAAGCTATCCCAAATAAAAGTATAGTTGGAAGTAGTGATTTCCTTAGTTTCACACCCATTTTTACAAGTCTCTGGCATATGCATGAGTCAATAACATAATTTATGTCTTCTGTTTTATATATTGTATCATTAATTGGAAGGAGCACGGAAGGAAGGAAATGGGCTATTTGCTCTGCTCACAATCATGTCTCCCTTTCTTTGACTTTTTGGCACAAATAATGGAGATGTAAGAATAACCCCACCGTCACGTTCATGTATGTCTTTCTTTTGGGAAAATCTCATTCAAAAGTCCCTAAAACCTTAATAATATAAATTGAATTTATTTTATTATTTAGGAAAGAGTCGGAATCTTTACCTTAGGTTGACTTGACTATGGTGGTTCAAGTGGTTCTCATGTGGGGAGAGGGGTGTCTCCATTGATTTCCCTCTCCATTTACTCTCCATTGAGTGTATCTACCATTAGATCAACTTTTAATTGTTGAGATTTAATAATCTGTAAAGAATATCATTATAATAAAAATCTACCATGATAAATCTCAATCATTGAAAGTTGATCTAATGGTAGATACACTCAATAGAGAATAAATGAAGAGGGAAATCAATGGAGACACCCCTCTCCCTCTCATGTGTGGGAAAGAGCATGGAAAGAAGAAATGAAGAATAGGACCTTTTGCTCATTCTCATTAACTTTCCAAATGTGTGTTCACTCTTAAGTTTGAACTTTTAAGCCAAGCGAGCTGATGTGAAAATTAAATAAAATGGGGAGTGTTAATACATCGAGCTATCCATAATTAGATCTAATAATATTTGAATATGATATAATAGGATTGAATATCAGATAACTATTTTTAAAAAAATTCAAATCTTTTTTATATAGGAGTAATCAAAAAATTATATATTAATTTTTTTAAAAAATTACTCAAAAGTAATTATAAAGATATAGTAAAAAAGTACTAATGACCCTTAATCAAATAAAAAATTAGTAAATAAGAATAGTTTTAATTACCATACGAACAATATGGTTGTGAACTTTCAAATCTCTTGGGAAAAATCAATGTTGATACTTTTTCTAAAAAAGATCAGTTATATGAAATAAAGAAAATTATACAACGAACAAGTGTAGTGAAGGGTTTAAGAAATGAAGAGCCATGTTTTAAACAATAATAATTTTTTATATATGACGTTATAAATTTCAAAAGCTAACTAGAACTTAAAAATTCCAAAAGTTCAGTTAAAAGTAGGGTGCGTTTGGATTAGTTTTTAGAAAATATCTTGTGGAGAAAAAGTGGAGAATAACTTTTGGAGAATAGATTATGGGAAAAAAGTGATTTTGATAAAATGAGAGTGTTTGGATGTTTTGATTAGAATAAATTTTTTCATGGTCAAATGACTAAAAAGGACATTAACTTTTATGATAATTGCATATAAAGGATAAGATTATATTTTAAGTATTATTCCACATTAAATTGCATAATAAATACAAAAAATGAAATAAATTTGTCAAAAAATTTTAAAATTATAACATTTGTCAATTATGTAATATAAAAAAAAATAGATGCAAAAATTTTAAAATTATAAAATTAGTCAATTATGTAGTAAATCACAAAATTAGATCAAACATACATACGAAGGTGTATACTATATTAATTTTCATCTCCTTTTATAACCCGGGTTATCTCTTGCCAAACCCACTGTATTATTCTTCATTAGATTCTTGTGAATGTTTTTTTTTTATTTTTGCAAGTGTGTCTGTGTCTTTAATTTCTATTTTGTTTTTATTTTACCCCTCCTACCTAGTCTCTCTCTCTATATATATATAAGTATATTAAAAAATTGTTAAAAATAGAAATCTTTTCTATAAAAGACCAAAGTATAAATTCAGAGTAATTGTCAATAACAGAGTAAGTCAAAATTTCTCTTCAAAAGTGGAGAGATTTGGAGAGAAAAAACCGGTGCCCCAAATTACCCTTTGGATTTTATTCTTTTTTTTTTTTTTGTATAAACCTCGCCGCAACAGTGTTTCTCTTTTTTTTTTTACCTTGTACGCTCCATTAAACCCTGACTCCCCCCCCCCCCCCTAAAAAAAAAGGTCCTTCTCACCTGCATGGCCACACCATGCATATCCACAAAAATAAATAAATAATATTTCAAAAATATGTTTTATTAATTTCTGTTAAATTTGTTTTTTGGGAAAAAGTGTTTAACTTTTTATATTACACTTTAACCCTTTCATTTTTATATTATTTTCACCAATCATTGGTAATTTATAATAGTGTATAATTTATTTAGTTGATTTTATTATATTTAATTTAAAAAAGTATCCACGTTTTATTTCTTACCTTAAAATATAACATTTTATTTTGTTTCATTAAAATAAATCTTTATTATTTTAAATTATTTGATGATGTTAATATTCAAATGATTTTTTCATTGTGATATTTAATTTAATTTTAAATATGATTATTTTAATATATGGGTAAGAGTATGTTAGTCATCAAACATTTTTTCATTTTCTCTTCTCCCAGTTTTCTCTCACTCATCCAAACAAGAAGAATAATAATATTTTCTTTCTATTTTTCTCTTCTCCTCATTTTCTCTCCTTCTATTTTCTTTCCTCCCAACTTTTCTTCCGATTCATCCAAGCAGAGGGTTAGTGTTATTTCCCCAAAAATTAATATAATATTGTTCTATTTTCAGATAGGTGGCCGATACTGCAAGGAATAATAGTAATATTTTAAACAATAATTATTTAAATACCTAGTAATAATAATTGGATGATGTTAAGTAATTCATTATCAACTTTCTTATAGTAAGATAGATAATTTTTTAATCCTTGATCAACCTCCGGTTGATGTTGATTAGGTCGAGGATGATGAGGGAATTCAGAAGATGTAGATTAGCTGTATATAGCTGTTAAGGAATGAATTCATTTTATGTTCAAAAAGTAACTCATTAGCATTTGGCCATTACCTTTCTGGCCATCATTTGATTTTATTATATAAATCAATTTTATTTTCCAATTTTTCTCCAATATTATATAAAGCAAGCTCTGATTTCTGAACATAATCTTTGCATCTGACTTCTCTTTTTGTGACCTTCCCTTCCCTTTTCTCTCTCTTATTCAAAACTATGCCATTTTGGGTGCAAAAGAGTGAGGTTGGGTCTTTTTTTCTTAAGGAAAAAAAAAATATTCAGCACCTTGAAATATTTTTTCAGTGTTACCCAGTATTCTAAAATAATTTTTCTGCACCCAGCACTGTAAAAAAATTTTCTAATTACAACGAGCACTCTAAACTTAAGATACAAAGTGTTACTAAAAAAACTATTTCAAGAGATTAGATGCAAAAATTATTATTTTAGGATACTGGCTATTATTGAAAAATTATTTAAGGTGCTAAGTGAGTTACAAATTAATTTATAATAATGGATGCTATTAAAAAATACTTTAGAGTGTAGTTTGCTATACAATAATTACTACTGAAAAATCATTGAAGGTGTTGAGTGAATTAAAAATTAATTTATAATATTGGATGTTACTAAAAAAATTTTAGAGTACAGTTTGCTAGACAGTAGTTACTACTGAAAAAATATTTAAAGGTTATTAGTGCATCCAAAATTATTTTAGAATACTGAATGACATTAAAAAAATACTTCAGAATACTGAATATTATTTTTTTTTTTAAAAAAAAGAAAGACCCAAACTCCTTTATTTTTAACCCAAAACGGCATAATTTTGGGTCATGGAGGGGAAAGGGACGAAAAGGTCATGAAGAGGAGCCGGACGCATGATCTTTTTCTTTTTCCTCTCCTCGAAATTGTCCTCCAAATAAGCGAATCCCATCCATACATCTGGCGCCATTCAGTAATCACCCTCTTCACTCTTCCTATAAGTAGAGCCTTTTAGGGTCTATTTGGTTCGACGGAGTTGTGGAGAGAGAGAGAGAGCGAGAGGGAAGGAGGAAGAAGATGGAAAACAGAGAGACATTGTGAGAAACTTGCAAGAAAATTCTAGCTTCAGCCATCTCACAGCACCATCAGGAAGGTAATGTCTTGAGCCATACATGTTTATATTATACATCTACACCTTCCACTATTTTTCTGTGTTATCTGATCATCTCATATTTGATTTGTTTTCCTTGAGGGCTAATGACCTGGTTTAGTTGTTGTAGGTAGTAATATTACATCTGGTTGGATCATATTATACTCCATAAGTTGCCCTAAAATGGCATTTCACCAAGAAGCATCTTCCTCAAACTCTTCCAACTCCTATTTAACCCAAAGAACCTACAAGTACGACGTTTTCTTGAGCTTTAGAGGCGAAGACACCCGTAAAGGCTTCACAGGCCACTTGTATCATGCATTAAATAGGAGGGGGTTCAAAGTTTTCAGAGATGATGAAGAACTTGAGAGAGGAGAAGTCATTTCAAAAGAACTCCAACAAGCAATTGAAGACTCTCATTTTGCAATTGTTGTCCTCTCCGAAAATTATGCCTCCTCGTCATGGTGTCTGAATGAGCTCCAACATATTCTTTACTCTAGAGAAAACTTGTCCCAACAAGTTTTTCCCATATTTTATGATGTAGATCCATCTCATGTACGGCACCAAACAGGAAAATTTGCTGAAGCTTTTGCAAAGCATCAAATGCTTCAAAGGGACAATGAGGTCATGGAAAGTTGGAGAGCTTCCCTCACCAAAGTTGCTGACTTATCTGGTTGGGATTGCAAGGATCGGTATGTTAATTTCCTTTTGGCAAAAATTATTCCACATATATATTTTATGTATACTTATGATCAGTTCATGGAACACACACACAGATCTAGTTTCAGTCAAAAGCAATTTATTTGACATCTATCTGTTCTTATTTTAAAGATAAAAAATATTAATTATGAATCTCGTTAATTGTTTATTCAGTTCAGTTCCTTCCAGTTCTGTTCACCACTACTGTCTAATAAAAGAGCTTTCACTTTATAGAAAAAAGTAAGGCAAAATTATTTAATACAATTATTTGACACTAATACTAGTAGTTACATTACATTCGAGTGCTGCAGGATAAATTTAGGGAAAGTTACATTTAGGCATCGGACAAGAGAAAAAAATTAAAAAAAATGATATGTTGAAATCTCAAAATTTTCAAAGAATATCATGTGACTTTTTTATAATAAATTTTAATTCCACTTATAAGTCCATGGCATTTGGTGACAAGTTTAGAGGCGTTTATTGGTAAGCCTACAAGCGTTTATTAACTAGTCCATGTTTGGAATTTATTGTAAAAGGATTTTTTTGGCTATTTTGATATTTCTAGGGACTATTATTTATTTTCTTTTTATTCTTTTGTCTGAGCCGTACATGTAATTTTTTCTAAACTTTATATACTAATTGGTCACTTTTTTTAAGTCAAGATATTACTGATTCGAATAAATTTGTTTTGTTAATTCTTGTTTTCTGGTATCAACTTTTTTGTCCTCAAACTAAAAAGCTTTGTCGTCACAACTAAATTAATCTCTCTCGTAAGATAAAATGGAATAAGAAATGCATGTCTTGGCTGTCCTTATTAAAATTGTTTCAATGTGTTGATAATCTAAGAGGAAAAGAATATTAACAATTGCAAACACTGAAGGAACAAATATTAATATAATTACAGAATAAATAGGAAGTTCTATTTTACATTGCTATTCATATAGATGTTGTAACTTGTAGGAATGAAGCAGAACTTATTGACACGGTGATTGAGGAGCTGTGGACCAAATTACTTCATAGATTTCCACCTGTTAGAGAAGGTCTAATTGGAATTGAATATAGAGTACAGCAATTAGAGCCGTTGTTGGAGATAGGTTTGAATGATGTTCGGTTTGTAGGAATATGGGGCTTACCGGGTGTGGGTAAGACAACAATTGCTAGGGCTGTTTTTGAGAAATATCATCACCGATTTGATAGTAGTTACTTTCTTCCCATTAAAGTTAGGGCAACTTCAGACAGAGACGGTGAGGTTCAGTTGCAAAGTAAACTTCTTTCACTTTTCAATAAAGACACGAACGAAGAGAAGAAACTAATGCAAAACTTTTTTAGGAATAAAAAAGTTTTACTGATCCTTGATGATGTTAGCCATACAAACCAACTTGAAATTTTGGCTAACAGTCCCAATTGGTTTGGTGCTGGGAGTAGGGTAATCATAACAACTAGAGATTCAGACTTGTTGCGAGGAGTGCATGAAGCATATAAACATGAGGTCAAAACAATGAACTCAAGTGAATCCCTTCAGCTATTTTGTCAGAAAGCATTTGGAAGAGATGAACCTCAGGAGGATCTTTTGGAGCTGTCTAAAAATGTTTGTGATTATGCAAAAGGCCTTCCTTTAGCTCTCTCTGTTTTGGGTTCCTTTTTTCGTGGAAGATGCGTGTCAGAATGGGATGATACCTTAGACATGTTGAAGAAAGATCCGCGTACAGATATTATTAGCTCACTTAAAGTAAGTTTTGATGCATTAACTGATACAGAAAAACCAATATTTTTAGATATTGCTTGCTTCTTTAGTGGCTGGAGAAAAAACAAAATAATACAAATATTGGAAAGTTTTGGTTTTAATAATATAAAAGCTGGAATAAAAGCTCTTCAAAGAAAGTCTCTGCTGGAGGATTATGCCGATCGTTTAGTGATGCATGATTTGCTAGTACAAATGGGTAGGAAGATTGTTGTAGAATCTTCTGTTGATGTTGGACACCGTACAAGATTGTGGTCTGAAAAAGATATTGATACAGTTATGGAAAACAATTTGGTGAGTATTGATCTTAGCTCTTATATTTTGGTTTCAAATTTTTTTTTATATATCTTGTTAGTTTCTTGTCAATTAATTTTGATATTATTTTCTTGGTGACTAATGTTGTTTATCAGGGCACAAAAAAAATACAAGGTATGGTTTCATCCACACCTTGTGAGACATGTTGGGATCCTGAAGCTTTTTCAAAGTTGTGTAACCTCAGATTACTTATTATAACAAGTGATTTCAACCTTCCTTGTCGCCTCAAATGTCTTTCTCATGCTTTGAAAGTACTTCATTGGACAAAATATCCTTTAGACACTCTTCCTCCTGGAACTCAACTGAATAAACTTGTTGATCTTAGAATGCATCATAGCAAATTAAAGAAACTTTGGAACAAAAGCCTGGTAAGATATCGTATCCTTATGATTTGATGTTCTAGATAAATAGTGTAATTTTTTTATGCTGGTTAGCACAATGTATTGTTTTCAGTGATTCTCATATATTTGTTTGGCCAGTGTTCCAAGAATCTGAAGTTTTTGGACTTGAGTTATTCCAAAAACTTGACTGAAACTCCTAATTTCTCTGAACTTCCAAATCTGGAAAGATTAGAGCTTGAAGGTTGTGAAGCTCTTGTTGGTCTTAATGATTCAATTGGACAACTCAAAAAGGTTCAAGTGTTGAATTTGAAAGGTTGTAAAAATCTAAGAGCCCTTTGTACAAAAAAATTGGAAATGAGTGCTCTGAAAGAATTTGTTCTTTATGGGTGCATTCGAGTTAAATATCTTCCAGAGTTTGGGGTAAGTATGAAAAATCTAGAAACGCTTGATGCAGGGGAGACAAATTTAGTGAAGCTTCCAGAGTCACTTGGGTTATTGAGTGGTCTTAAGACATTGAAGTTAAGGGGCTGCAAAAATCTCGTCTGCCTTCCCCAAAGCATCCACAAGTTGAAGCGTGTTGTACTTGTTGATGTTGCTGGTTGCTCAAAATTTGATAGATTGCCAGAGAACTTGAATGAAATGGAATCCTTGGAGGAGATTGATGCAAGTGAAACTAATATAACTGAAGTACCTTCTTCCATTGGTGGATTAAAGAAGGTCAAGAAATTGTTGTTTCGGGGGTGCAAATGGTCAACGGTCAACCCTTGGAGCTTGATTAATCTGTTGAGCTGCATGTTTTGGTGGCGTTCAACTCATAATAGCTTAACACTGCCTTCTTCAATCTTCAATCTTAAATTACTAAAAGAATTAGATCTAAGCTACTGTAATCTTGACGATGGATCCTTTCCGTGTAGCTTCGATGGCTTATCATCATTGCAGGAATTAGATCTAAGTGGAAACAAGTTTAAGAATCTACCTGCTGGCTGCATATCTAATCTTCTAAATCTGGAATATCTTTCATTGAATTCATGTTCAGAACTTTGTTCGTTGCCGCAGTTAGGACCAAGTTTATATACGGTGGTTGCAGAAGAATGTGGTTCATTGGAAACAATGTCAGACGAACAATTATCACATCTCTTTGATTCTATCGACCAGGTACATTCATAGATTTTACATATATTCTATTGTCAGTTGTACTTTATAATTTGATATGTGATATTTTTGGGTATATAGAAAGGAAGATGGATGGGGGGCGAAACTCTTGCGGTGACAATTCCAGGGAGTGAAATACCGTCCTGGTTTGAGAATCAAATTGATCTTTGTCTGGATGATAGGGGTGAAGCTGTTATAATGATAGACAAGCCTCCTTGCGGTGAAGAAATGTTAGGAATTGGGTTATGCATTGTGCTCAATGGTGATTTGTTTTCTTCCACTGAACCCAACGAAGGACCTTCAGCTTCGTCTCATTGTCGGTTTGATTTTGCTGCAATTCTTGACCCACGTGGCGGCAGCCGCCTCAACGTGGCATCTGGGAGGTGGCGTTTACAAAAGGAATCAGGTCACCTATGGATGGTGTTTTGGAAACAAAGAAAGGAACTCAGTCGTATTCTACCATTAAGTGAGTACAATCAGATTCCTGTGACAATTGGATTTGGTCACAAGATCAAACTGAATAAAAAAGTTTCAGTAAAGTGTGGATGGCGGGTCATAAGCAAATGTGATTTTGAAAACACGGACAACTCAATGAGTCATAATCTCCTTGCAGCAGCAGAACAACACAATGACCAAGTATGTCACTTTCATCTTACATTCTCCTTTCATTTCCATTTCAAACTACACCCTCAATTCCTAATTGTTTTTGGGGGGGGGGGGGAGTTAGAAGTTTAACCAGTTAGCCCACGATATACATTCTCCTTTCACCATTTAGTAGCCCTATTAAAAAATTTATTAGCTAGTATTGAGAGAATTGGTTACGGATTTGTAACCAATGTGGTTGGAATACTCTTTTACAATTATTTCTAATATTTAATGAGATTTCGTAATGACATTTTTATCGAAGTGAAAATTGAGCATTTTAATAAGGAAAAATAAATCAAGTATGTTGATGTAGGAGAAAAATTGGATGCGTTCTTATATTCAAACAGAACAAAAGCAAAGTGCTTAATATGGTTCTGCGTTTAGGACAAAAAAGAGTAATAATTAAGTTAAATAAGAAACCTTTAATATTTAAAAAATTGGAAAGTTGAAAAAATGGCATTAATTAAGGATACAACTGAACAAATGTAGTCAATTTTTGGATATTAACTAATCTTAACTGTTTGTTAACGCGTAAGTTAGGTAATCTTTTTTTATGGATAATAACCAGCTAGGAACGGAGGGAGGATATCCAAATAAAACTAGCTTGGTTTGTTATATGTAATAAAGGTATTAGGTACAGTAAGAGATTTCATAAAATAAGATACAAACAAGATAAGTAGATGGAGGCATGTAATTATTTAAATTTAAAAATGATCTATTGATGATATTAATTAAGTAATTAAATGATGATAGATGTAGGGTGAAACTTAATTATTCTTGTGATGATGTAATTGTGTTAATGTGACGTACGATTGGGGGTTGCAACACATTGTGCAGGCTATTCGTACCCCAATGCCCGGAGAATTGGGATCAAGATCGATTTCAATCCGTCAGCCTAACATCATAGGGCAATATGTGGAAGCATGGAAGGTACGTGATATTACAATATGAGATCCAAATCGCCAGCTTCTAACTATAATTAATTAGTTAAGTTATTATGATGACCGCTAAAAGTTGTTTTATATGACTAGTTGCTAACTCTTCATTTTTTATATAATTAAAGTAAATTTTTGAATTAATTTGAAGAGTTATATAAGTAATTTTTAAGGGATTTCTATAAGATTATATTATTAAAAAAAACCAAATCAAATCAAATGGTTGCATCATTTGTGAGATTTTAAATTAAAATAGAAATTTTTAAGATTAGAGAAGAAACCATAATAAAAATAATAATAAGAATTAGAAGTTTTCTTTAAAAAAAATCAGTTTAGTTTTTATTAGTATTATTATAGTGTTACTCCTGTCATTAGTATATTTTCATCTCCTTTACTTTTCAATGAAAGGACTCCCTTCGGAGGCTGGAATCCATCTGTCGCGGAAGAATCAGAGAGCGAAGGCAGCGCGTGAAGAGAGAGAAAGGGGGAGCATCTCTTCGTCTCCAGCGACCGCCACAGGAGTAAGGATGGAAGGAGCTCTGGCGTGCCATCTCTTTCCTTTGTTTCTTCTTCTTTCTGAGTTCATAGTGGGACGACGACTGGGCTGAATCGAAGACGCAAGCTGAGGGTGGCCGAAAAGAAAAAGAAGAAGCTGTGAGTGTGTGCCGTTGGTTGGAGAGAAGGTCGCCGCTGGTTTTGAGCTTAGAGTGCTGAGAGGAGGCGCGGTGGTGGTTCGAGAGGCAGCTGGGCCTCATCTGTAAGAGCAAAAGGAAAGGAAAGGAAGCTTGGGTTTTGGACACAGGGATTTGGACAGAGGGAGCCTAGAAAGAGTGGCGCGTGGCTAACGGTTGCCTCTTAAATAAATTAGTTAGGAATAATCTAAACTTGAGAAAGGGTACAAGTGATCCGGAGATACTTTTATCTATTAATACTTTAGATTAACAATTTAATATTAAGTGTATTTATTTTGGGTGATTATAGCTATGTTTGGAATAGCTTTTTTTGGAGAAATAAATGCTTATTACGTAAGTCGAGATAAATCACTTACCTCGTATACCGTAAATCACACTTTATAAGCAGTTATAAGTAAAAAATAAGCTATCACAAATGAGCATTACATGCTCTTAGACTTGAAAAGGGAATTCATCACTCTAGGTTGTTTTTCTCCATTGAAATCTCAAAAATATTAAATTTAGAATTTTTGCTCTTTTTTAAATTGTTTTTCAATTTCCTGATTTGATTTGCTCAACTTAAATGAAAATGAGAAATTTAATATCTAATCACTAATTTATTTAGATCTCTGTTGAAGGATCTTGATTCGCTATTATACAACTTCATGACCCATACACCTGCTATACTTATTTAAAATTTAGTAGCATCACTTCTCCAAACACCTACTAAAGTTTTTATTGTCCCCAAAATCACTCGTGAGCTTTCCAGCATTATTTGCAAAGTTGTTTCATCATAAAGCAAATAGCATCAATGTAATACAAATTGCAGAATAAGTGAGACAATGCGTTGGTTTAGAAGAGCTCCGGCCTTTTAAATTTGTTGGATAAAACCTAACAGACGAGGGGCACAAATACAATAACTAATGTCAGTTGGTAAGCACTCACATTCCTTGCATTCTTTCCATGTGAGTTTTGAGAAGGAGCTAGCCCCTCAAAAGGTGACAAACTAATGTTTGAATTCCACTAGAAGAGATGCCTGTATTTAGTATTCGACAGTACCTAAAACAGGATTACCTCTAATAATAAAATACTTGTGCCTAGGAAAAAAACAATTTTAGGTTCTGATTTTAGACACAGAAAGATGATAGGTGGATTTTTTATAAGTAAATGGGTATAGATTTTGAGAAATATACTCTATTAGATTTAATTTATAAAAATTTTATATCTGTCTAATTAATTTTTATATATTTTCATTCCTTTAGCCAATTACAAGATAAAAAGGAATTTTGCAATAAAATCTCCTCACATCTTTTTTTTTTTTTGCAGCGAAAATTATAAAACTCAAGAAAGAAAGAATCAAGAAAAGATCAAGAAAAGGAAAGGAAGAAGATATTAAAACAAGGTATGAGTTGCACCAAAAGAAAAGGAAAATAAAGGAAGCAAGGAGATAGTGCGCGCGCGGAGGTTTCGGTGGAACAGATACAATATTACGTGGTTGGATTAGGGTTTGTGAATAGTTTTTATGATTTACGAGGTAAGCATATGACGTGAGTTTTGTTTTGACTTACGAAAAAGAGCTTTTAAAATCGTTGTTTCACAGTTACCCAAACATTACTTTGGTTCTATTTATAAGTCCAAATTAACTAACTCTCACATACCAATGAGAGTTAGTTAACTCATTAATTATGGGCTAAGGCAAAACTGAAAGATTAGGTCTTGTGAATAGTTTTTATGATTATATTCACGAGGTAAACATGTGACATGAGTTTGTTTTGACTTGTGAAAAAGGGCTTTTGAAATGTTGTTTTGCAATTACCCAAACACTACTCTGGTCCTATTTATAAGTCCAAATTAACTAATTTTCATATACCAAGGAGAGTTAGTTAACTCATTAATTATGGACTAAATTTTCAATTTTGCCCTTATTTACGATTGGTTCAAGGAATCAACATAAATAAATTCTTTTTTTATTGCAATTAATAGGGGTAAAATGGTAAAAAATATTTATTATTCTGAAATTGAATTTATAAAAGAACCAAAATATTTAGTGAAAATGGACTTATAAATAGGACTAAAATGGTAGGATGATATCAATATGATGTTAGTTCTTGACAAAGAGAAAATTCTATTGATATGTTTGGTGGAGAAAAATCTATTTACAAATCCGGAAAAATGATTAATATGGATATTCCTTTGCCTTTAAAGAACTCTAATGGTTCAATTGCCCTATAGAAAGAGAGTTAAGTCTGTGCGAAGAGGAAACATTGAAGTTTATTCGAATATTTTAATCCACCCTTGGTGAATTAGGCCCAAACCCAATTCAAGAAGGGCTACCATGGAGAGATGGTTTATAAAGAGGGATATCGTTTGTGGTTTGAAGGTTATATTTATTGCCATATAACCATACATTTAAGGGTTGTATCTATTCCTATGTGACCATATGTACATTATATATATAGGGTGTGGGGTTAAGGGAGAAGGTGAGTCAGAATATGAATAGCGCACACATAATATTACTTTTCTCCCTCTAAAGGTTCTCTCTTATAAGATTGTTCTCTTCTCTTCCTTTCTTTGGTGTATTTGCTGTGTAACGTGATAGAGGTCTGCAATGGTGCTTTGGTTTTGTGTGAGTATTTCAGTGAGTCAGTCGGATTCTAAGTACGTCTGATATTCTTACATGATATCAGAGCTTGATTTTCTTAAGATATGTATAATATCATTTGTCTTTCTTCCCTTATTGCATTAATTGCTATGCGTGTCTTCAGTGCCTATTCCTACAATATATATTGTTCAATGATTATACCAGTGTATATGAGTATACCGCTTGCATGAGTTTCTGTTTTTTGTTCCATGTTATTTAAAATTCCTTTTGTAGTTATACATTGAATATTTCTAACTTTTTTTTTTTTTAAAAAAAAAAGGGTAGTCTAACAGTTTTGATTTTCTATTTTCGAGAAGTGCAAAACTTGTGTTTCTTGTGTTCCTTAATGGTGTATGTGAATGTTTTGAAAGACATAGACTATGAAAATTTAGAACCATGAAACAGAAAGGAAACAACATGAATACTATCATTCTTGGTTGTCCTCTTTATGAAATTAAGCTTTAACTAAATCAGTTTTTTTATTGCCCTAGTTGTTTGGTTCGTAAAAGTTTATGCCGTATATATATATAAATATATATGCATATGTATACATGAGTTTTTTGAAAACTGTCGCTAGAATGTGCATAAGCCACGGGCCTGTGTTTTTCCTTTTTCCAGTTCTTAAGTCTGTGTTATATTTTGTTTGAATAAAAATTATATATTTAGCATATGAAGTTTTCATTGAAACGGGCTGGAACATACCGCTTTGACAATTTGTCATTCTAGTACTTGGGTTCTTCAGAAACTTATGATGTAGGCTACAAAAATGGTATACAAATGTAGAGCACATGGTATATGTTTTCATAGAATCTAGAACAAAAGAAATGGGTCCAAGAACTCGCCATAGAAAACAAAACTGAGAAAGTATGCTTTTGGAGACTGGGCCAACTTTGAAAATAGGTCTCAATGTGTAGACGTAGGTTGAAGATGAAGCAAAACAACAAGACATTTTGTCTCAACCAGAAATGGAAAGTCATTTCACCTCTAGAGGACTTTGTGCGTTAAATGAAACGCACTGTTTTAATTTTAAAAAATGAATTAGTGCGAGGCTCTGCTGAAGATGGGCTGAAGGCAATTATTTTTCAGCTGTTATGACAATTAGAGAAAGGGCAATTTTTCCAAAGGCCCAGTAAAATAGAGGCCTAAAAACAAGTTTTAATAATTCGACACTAAACAAAAAAAATCTCTAGACTTGGGCTGGACCAGATTGGGTTCATACAAAACAAAAATGATGTGGGCTTTAGTGTTTTATTTCAATTTTTTTAGAAATTTTCAATTCCCCCTTCTTCTATAGGGGCGCTTGAAGAGGCATTTGAACTTCGATTGAGACGCGGTTTGTTTCTAAAAATCCATAAATTCATGATCTATATTTAAACATATAATTTTTCTATTTTAAAACATGTTTGGATCTATTTTAAATATTTTTTAGTGTTATACTATAGTGATTTTTTTTGTGTTTAAAAATCCTTTAAATATTTACAATGGTTTATCTTATTTTTTATTTGAGTGAGATATGATTTAAAAGTGTTTTAGAAGCATCGAATCAAAATATTTTTGTCTTTTAAAGAATATTTTTGTTGAAAAGCTTATTCCTAAACATGAACTTGATGGCTTTAAAATATAAAGAAGTTTGATCCAAACATAAATAATTTAGAGGAATATGAATTTTTGAGTAATGAATAAGATAGGGATTTGCCCATTTGAATATGAAACTATAAGTGGCAACCTAGAAGGATAATATCTTGATATAAGATCAAGATGGAAAGAATCCAAAGTAAGGTTATAATTAAACCTAAAATGGAATGAGAGGAACAATTGGAAGAGACCTGATTCTATGAATCCTAACATGAAGTTGAATTTTCTGACAAATCTCAAAATATAAAGATTTTCTAATAAGTCCAACCTCTGGATCATGGTGGAGTTCATGGAACTGTCACTCTTTGAGAAAGGAGTGAAGGCCCATCATATCTTAAGAGAAGAACAAAGTCCAAAGCCCAATCTAAATCTTTTTAGAAGAAATACAAAATGTTTCTATTAGGAAACAAATTTAATTTGAATAAGAAATATGGGATATTTCTTTTAGAAAATTTGAAAGATTGTTGAAATAATAGGAGACACAAAATTCTTGCAACTTTAGAAAAATAATAGTTGTTGAGAACCTGTCAAACTAGGTTTGAGAAGCATGGATACTTAACCTTTTAGAGGAAGTATTTTTGTTGGAAATTAAAATGTGCATAAAGGAAATGCATAGAGAGCTTAGAAAAATTATTAAGTTTTCCCAACTCCCAGATAAGAGGTTAATAAAACATTATAAATATAATATAATGAAAGCATGAAGAAGTAAAAGTCAAAATACTTTTTATGAGTGGGAGCTCTTGGAAAATGAGTCTTTTAAGAGCGTTATATGCTCTATCTAAGTGGGAGCTCTTAAAGAATGAGTCTTTTGAGCGTAATAATTGAGCATGTTATTTAAGATACTAATATGAAATTCTTGATAGACAATAATGACATAGTTGGAATATGTGTGATGGGAGGTACAGACGTATTCTCCTGATCATAGATCCAATGATGTTATTATTTTTCTAATCAAGAATAATACAAATATATGACGTTGTATACTTTAATGTGTTATATTATTGATAAGTTCTTAGATTAAATAAATTATGAATAACCCTGTGTGTGGAATAATTTGAGTGGCTAAGCCAGGAGAGGCTACTAAAAACATAATTGCTAAACTAAATGAGGACAATCAAAATATCTTGTATTTATAAAAATAATTCATTCTCAAGCCATTGACAAATGGTCATGGTAATACTGAAGTTGAGATATTAGCTTAGTATAGACAAGATTACGAGACCTATATGGCTTGACAAGGGAAACAAAATAGTATGAATTGTCCTATAAAATTGTATAGTTGTGATTCAATCTTTCTTTCAATAAATTTCTTTGGTTGGTAAATTCTGTGTGCATAATGTAACCCCCTACCTTAATAGCCAAATTTATAGTTCGAGAATGGGTCATTAAGTTGAAATAGAGACCAGTGGTTAATTTAAAACTTTTCCAAAACTTGTTTAGTGCGGTCTCACGTTCACATCTCGAATTTAATTGGTCTGTTCAGTTCGGTTCCATTCATACATATCAGAGTGCAACCAAAAATTCCTGACAACGCTCAGGTTTCGTTACTTACTAAAGGGTTTACAACGCTTAATTTCCCATACAGAGGATTACACAACACTATTCAATATATACAACATGTGCAACTAATCCCTAACAAAATATGACAACCAACTACCAAAATTAAAACTCCTAGCTAGGAGCTCTAACCGCCCTTCGTCACTTGCTTTTCCTTTGAATCACTCGCCCTTGTTGTAGGTTAATTATTGGAAAGAATGAGATTCAAAAGAATCCCAGTAAAAACAATTCACTTATAACATGTACAATCACAAAGCATGTAAGCAAATCACAACAACAACAACGCAACGGCATTTTTGCGACAACTTTTGCTGCATTCACAATGGCATATTTCACAACATCATGTTTCACAACAACACAACAATGGCATTTCACAATGGCAATGTTACATCACGGCATATTCAATGAAATGACATACATGCAAGGCATCATACACATAATAAGAGAAAGAGTCACTACCTTATTCTTTCCGCTCATGCACTGGCACTGGTTTATCACGTGCAGGGCAAATGTCAAATCCTATAATTAGAATTACGGGCGACAGGTTATTACTTAATCCAACTCTTTAATTCAAATACTCAAGTTGGTTATCATTAGGGACATTTAATCAAATCAACTAAGGAGTTAAAGTGGTCAATTAACTTAAAAGACCAATTCCTAACCTCAAAGTTCAACAATACTATATTATGCCATTACATCTTCAATTTTCGCATATGAGTCACATTCTGTACAAGAGGCCATGTTAAGGGAGAATGGAAGAAAGCAAAGGAAAGGGAAATGAATTCTTTGAGAAAGAATCAAGTTGAGAATCAGTTTATCTACCGTTAAGTCAAAAGGGCTATTGAGAACTAGTGAGTTCTTTAGGTTTAAGAGAAAAGTGGGTAGATCAATTGCAAACACAAGACTTATTGTTTTAGAGGGGTATGCATAACAGGAAGGCATTTTTCTCACTTATTGTGCATTTAATTAGTTTTAATATGGCAATAGTTAACCACTTGAATTTAAATTTACATCATGTGGATGTAAAACCTACACTTTGAGTGATGATCTAGAAGAAGAAATCTATATGTAGTGACTATTAGATTTCACTAAAAGTAGTATTTGAAGTTTCACATAGTGGTACTTCATGTTATTTTGCAAAAACCCTGTTAGGAATTGATGCGATCATCCAGCTAGTGATGTTTAATGCGTCGAAAGAGCGGTAACCCAATGCGTTTTTTCAAATGGTTGAAGAGAACCATTGATAAATGATTTGTGAAGTTATTCTTTTAAGAGGATGATATATTATTGGCTATACATAGTTTTAATTTGGTAGTGCCTATTAAAGAATGATGCTAGTAAATTTTGAAAAAAAAAAGTTCATGAGTAAAGTAGTTAAATTTGTGTTCTAAAGAGATAGCTTAAGAAGACTCTTCTCTTTTATAAGGGAATTACATTAAGAAGATTCTTAAGCAGTTCAAAATAAGTGAATGCAATCTCATGGATACCCCAGTGAATTTGAGTCTTGATAAATTTCCCTGACTAAACCAACCAAGAAGATAATGGAAAAGAGTGTTCATATAAATATTGTTAGCAATGTAATGTATACAATGATGTGTACAAGACAATATATATGCTCATGGTAGGATTTATAATTTGATACTAGTTTAACCATTGTGAGAGACATTAGATGGTTTCACAGAAGGGTCCTGAGATACTTGTAGAGTACATTGATTATGCACGTTCAAAGTATGTGTTGTGGTAGTACAAGAGACTATATGGCTAGTAATGTTCATAGAACATATGAGATTTTGAACAATGAGAATTTAAATATAGTGTCAAAGTATTGTGAGTACATATAGCCATTTCCTAAACAAAGGACCCTAAGCAAAATTGACAAATTAAATGTAAAGGTATAGCTATATGAGAAATGTTATATCACATAAAGTTGTTGTTGAACAACGTATTCATATACAAAGTCCCCTAAGTAAGCCTAATGACCAAGGACATGTATGAGAAACATGTTAAGTCTATTGACATATATATGGTATGAAATAATGATACTTCATTTTGGCTTTTAATATGTGTGGAAATATACAATGTCTAGTATATCGTACAAGTTGGTGAGGTTGGCTTTCTCACATAAGGGACCGCCTTTGACATTCAGGAGGAGTGTGCAAAGATGAGACAATTGTGTTCACCAGTAAAACAATAAGAGTGCTGATATGGTAGAGAAGAAACACAAACTATGTCGCCTTAATTTAAAGTGCAGTAAGTCGAGATGAGATCCTTGATTGTAAATATGAATTGAATCATGGAAACCCACGTGCATGATACCTGTTGCCAGGCAACAAATTCTTCAAAATTAATGTCATGTAATGTGAGTGGAGTTGAGGAATTTGGGTTAAGATACTGGGAGTGTCTAGACTTAAGTTTGTACGGTGTTAATGATAGAATCAAAACTACATACACTCTTAAAGTATAAGAGTAACAGTGTAGCATGTGATTCATACCGCATGTGCTAAAGAACCACAAATGGGAAGCAAGTGAATGAATCTCTGCTTCATTGCTATGTGAGTCCCAGAAAGGTTAACCCTTCAATAATGTCCTTTGACTTTGACATTCTCATAGAAACATGTTTCAATGTCTACTACTTTAGCATTTTATCTTATGATCATGATTGATGCGATCTAATGGTATTATGTTAGGAAAGCAGTTGATGCATATCAAAGTGATATATGGACGAAAGAAAGATTATAACCTAAAATACACACACCAATGTTGGTGTCTGAGACTGGTCCCTTATGATATTATTTTGTGGTTTCATTAGTGTAGACACTATGCATATGAGAAAGGCGAACTGAGTTTTATATTGGCTCAAGAGGGATTAGATTGACCATGAGTAAAGTATATATTGGTAAATTTAGGACATCCGGGCATTATATCAATATTGAGCTACACTAATGGGTTGTCTTGTGCTAATCTCTGTAAAAAGGGATTTCTAGTACAAAGCGCCCAAATGGAGACATCATGCCTAGGCGGTCAAGGCAAAACACCTAATATGAAAGAAGTAAGAGAAAGAGACTTGGCCCATAACATCTAATCCACCAAGTGTGAGTAGGAGATGTTGGAATATTCTAGTCCACCCTTGGTGGATTAGGGCCTAAGCCTGATTCAAGAAGGGCTATCATGGAGAGACGGGTTATAAAGAGAAATATCCTTTGTGGTTTAAAGGTTATATCTATTGCCATATAACCGTACGTTTAAGGGTTGCATTTATTCCTATATGACCATATGTTCACTATATATATAGGGGGTGAGATTAAGGGAGAAGGCAAGTCAGAATATAAATAGCACACACAGAATATTACTTTTCTCTCTCTAAAAGGTTTTCTCTTATAAGATTATTCTCTTCTCTTCCAATTTTTGGTATATTTGCTGTGTAACATAATCAAGGTCCGTATCGGTGCTCCGGTTTCGTGTGGATATTTCAACAAGTCAGTTGGATTCCAGGTACACTCAAAATTCTTACAAAGTTGAATTCTCTCTTGACTGACTTGGCCAACAAAATAGAACTATGGACAATTGGCTTTATTTGCCTGATAAAATTATTTAATGGAAGAGAATCAGACCAGTGTTGATGCAAAAAAGATAAATTTGAATGGGTTCCTTTGAGTGTAGAATTTGGGATGCCACTTTTTAATCCGAAGCTTTGCAGTACTATATGTAAAAGGGTGGTTTCATCAAGTTTGCTTCAAACTGGCTCATTTGGAGAACACTATGATTCGATGTAAAGCCTAAGGAAAAAGCTGCATGACATCTGTGCAGAGTACCATCCAACAGGGCCTGCTACAAATCTTCTTTAACATAAAAGGCAAGCTGTGGATGATTAAAGCTTGCTAATCGACAATGTTGTCTAACTGAAGTATTAAGCTTTGATGGCCGCATTCTAAGGCTGGTCAAAACTTTTATTGACTCATTGCTAGAACATGGATGGGTGAAATTTCTCGTCAGATAAATGAATGATTTCGGTTAGTGTAACCTTGACAACATAAAATCAATTACTTTCACCAAGATAATCAATTGGATTCTTATGTAATATAAATATTGGTCAAACATTTTGGTAACTTGTGCTCCAAATAGCCCCAAGAAGAAGTTATACTTTCCGCTAATTTTCTTTTAGACCTCTGTTGAAACAATTTGTTCCTTCAATCCTGGTGAGCATTTGCCAAATGTGTCGCAACTGGTGATTAAAGAATTATGGTTTAGTGCTATTTATTTGTAGCTTTTATCTGCTAATGATCTCAAGTCTCAAATTGTTTGATATTGAATGGTTCATGTAGATCATACGCCTTTACTCCTGTTTATGAGGCTGCCATAGGACCTGTGGAAGAAAATCCTCAGATGCATTAGAAACTGAACCAAAACCAGATGAAAATGACAAAAAAGAAGTGCTCCATCCTAGTGTTAATCTTATATTTTATGATTACGAGTTGCATCCATTTGATGTAGGTTCTTGTCTCCAGGCTCGCCAACCAATTTCATTAACAACAGAGACAGCAACCACCTGTGCATGAATGGCTGCGGCCAAAAAGATTTGCTGCTGATATTGATTAATCCACCCAGATACTCATAGATGGCAACTTGAGTAAGATTAAGTGCTTTGAGTCTTTGAAGCTTTGAAGTTTAGCCAATGCCCCATGTGGTATCGTAGCAGGAAGCTCCTTTGTGAGTAGGAACGCAAGTTTGATCCCACTATTTTTCTCAAGCTATTAGCTTGCTTTGTAATTTTTTTTTTTTTAAAAAGGAATCTTTGAAGAAGTTTGTCACTGTGATCCAACTGGGGGGCTTAGGTTGCAGGTGAGATTCAATCTTACAATTGTTGTGTATTTAACTACTCCCCCTTATTTTCAATATAGGATATATTTGGGGAGTTGATCTTAATTCTAAATATACGATATTTTTCATATTTATTAATATTTTCTTAATTTACCTCTACTGATGCTCCGTCAAAGCCTCAACAATGATCTAGTTGACTTATTTAATCTAATCAAATTAAACAAATATATCTTATACTACCTCCGGCCTTAAATATAGAACCCAGTTGACTCTTTGAGGACATCAAGGAAACTAATTAAATTATGAAAATTTTGAAAAAAATATAATTAAAAATGGGAAAAGATAAATTGGTGCTGTGAATTTATAAAATCTCATGTCAGAACTAAAGTAGGAATCTAATTAAAAAAGATGCTGAGTTTTAGCTGTAGAATTAGTAATGGTTTTGTCGCTTGTAAATTATTTTCTTGTTTTATTAATTCATACTCGTGATCTAATGTCTTTCACTCAAATCAAATCAATTTTCTGCTCCGATATATTTCTAGAGGTGTAGGCGGTGGTTTTAAAACAAGCTGAGCTTTATAGACATCGTGGCTTGTGGGGACTTGCTATAAGGACACGTGTGACGGCTACATGCATATATATATATATATAAACACACACACGTATAACGTCGGACATGGCGGTGTATTTGACAACAAACTCCGGCGGCATGGAAAGTGATTCCGATGCCGTTAGCCGAGCGTCTCTGATAATATCATTCTGCCATATGACTTCTGCTCCCCATGATGAAGATCTCTTCTTCTTGGAGAGCCATAACTTCAACTTAGACGCCGCCCTTTCTTCCTTCTTCAATAACAGCGCCTCGCCGCCACATTTTCGATGACCGTCTCCGATATCGTCTTACCTTGTGGATCCTAAGAATCCTTCTGGATCAGTTACCTGTGGAACTAGCACGGTTTCTGATCTGAATCAGCCACCTACTGATACTACTTATGATTCTGGCGAGGTTATTGAAAAGAACCAAATGAGCAACTAATTTGCTAACGAGGACTAACATTATGGATAAGCGTTACAGTGATGTACTGGCTGCAAAGGGTACTTTCAGAAGGAGGCAATATGTTATATGACACCCCATAAATTGGTTGCCTTGCGAGGATTGTTTAACCTTTATTCGAGGGAATGATATGTGTAAAATAATTTTATTGTGTTATATTCCGTTTCTAAATAGCTTTGGTCTGATTGTTTTGTGTGTGTGTGTGTGTGTGTGAAGTCCATTCAAAGATTACTTGCAGGAACGATCAAGTTGATAGGATTATGAAACGTAATTTAGTGGAATTGTCTTCAGACTTTAAAAGCTTTCCTTAGGAAATCAGGTGCTTCTTTTTGTCACTTACCAATATTTTACTAGATGTTTCTATTTTACATCTGACGAACCAAATTAAGGAGAAATATTTATTTATTTATAAAACATTAAATTAAGATAATAATTTTATTAATTATGTGGATCGAATTATAAAAAGAAATAAATATTTGGTTGCTACCCAAGCCTAGCTCATAATAAGAATGAGAAGGTATTTGGGTAAATTCTAAGGAGTCCAAAATTCAAACCAACATGATATTTTGGAGATTTTTTTTTTTTTTTGAAGAATCTAAGAAAAATAATAATATAAATATGACATGTTGTATTTGGAGTTGAAGCAATCGGGCGAAACGGCAAAGAAGCTTGATTTAAGATGCTGTTGTAGTTAACGGAAGAGGTCAACAAAAAAGAAAAGAAAAGATGGTGTTGCAGTAATTGGTGGTTAACTTTAATTTATCCAGTGTTTAACTTTAAATCTATATATGTGCAGATTTAATAAAATTCAGCCGCAGGATTTTATACTCTTCGTATATGAAATATAATATAAGTATACATGGGCAGATAAAAAATACTAATAATCAAGAGAAGATAACGTATAGGATTCGTATATAATTAATTATTATTCTCTTATATCACTCTCTCATCAGTAATAAACAGATTAATTATTCGCAGCTGCATGATCCATATGCTAGTAGCTACTTCATTTTGTGTACAAACATATATAATTACTCTGTTTTCACATGGTTGTGATAGGTAACATTATTGTCAAACTCACAAATTAATTTTTGAGTTTATTTTTACATTCTTAGTTAATAAAATTTTGTTGAGTCGCTATTAAACTCGTGCAAATTTTTGTAATATGATTGTAATGAAATGAATCTTATTAATCTATCTTTCTATTGTTACATGCGGGTATATATACAACTAATCACATCTGAAGATTAAGTGAGAAACATACCAGCGTTTCCTAACTCTGCCTAATCTTATGACTTTGTATGTTAACATTGAAACTTAATGTGAAGAAGGAACATGTGCCTGACGGTAAGGGATTTTGTTGACTTCTAACTCTTAACACTCCCCCTCAAGTTGCAGCATATACATTTATCATGCCCAACTTGTTACAAAGATATTCAACCCGTGTCCCATTTAAGGCTTTTGTCAGAAGATCTGCCAGTTGGTCGTCGGACCGTATGTGTCCTGTAGATACAATATTTTCTCTAATCTTGTCACGAATAAAATGACAATCAATTTCAATATGTTTGGTACGTTCATGGAACACAGAGTTCGATGCTATATGAAGTGCTGCTTTATTGTCACACCACAGTTTTACAGGTAATGTTGTGATGATGCCAATTTCCTTCAAAAGCTGAAGTACCCATACAATTTCTTGTACTGACTGTGACATGGCTCTGTATTCTGCTTCTGCACTTGACTTTGACACAACCCCTTGCTTCCTACTTCTCCAAGATATCAAATTTCCACCAATAAATACACAGTAACCCGTAGTAGATTGTCTTGTGGCCTTCGATCCTGCATGATCCGCATCACAAAAGCATTCTACTTTAGTGTGCCCATAATCTCTATAAAGAATACCAAGACGTGGAGAGCCTTTCAAATAATGCAAGATATGTTCTAAAGCTTCCCATTGTGCCATTGTTGGTGATGCCATGAATTGGCTGAGCCTACTTACTGAGAAGGTTATATCAGGACGAGTTACAGTGAGATAATTTAGTTTACCAATAAGTCTTCTATATCTCTCAGGAAATGGAAACTGTTTTAATTTCTCTGGATCAATTTTCTTCTTCAAATCATCAGGAAGCTCATCAAACATACTAGCATCAAGATCCAGAAAGGGATTTGGAATCATGGGGATGCTACTTGGTGTAGCTCCAAGTTTTCCAATTTCCTTTAAGAGATCAAGAACATACTTTCTTTGAGTCAAAAGAATACCTTTATTGCTTCTCAACACCTCAATACCAAGAAAGTACTTTAATGATCCCAAATCTTTTGTCTGGAAGTGAGAATTTAGGAAGACTTTAAGTTCTGAGATTCTAGAATAATTACTTCCTGTAATCACGATATCATCCACATAGACTACTAACAGAATCATGCTTGCATCATATTGTTGGTAGAACACAGAGTGATCACACTTGCTTTGATGTAATCCAAACTTCTTGACCACATTACAGAATTTATCAAACCAGGCTTGAGGACTTTGCTTTAGACCATATAGTGACTTCCTGAGATAGCATACTTTCCTTGTCTCCCCCTGAGCAACAAACACAAGTGGTTGCTCAATATAAACTTCTTCAAGTAGGTCGCCATTCAAAAAAGCATTTTTAACATCTAATTGATGTAAAGGCCAATGATATGTTGCAACTAAATAAATAAGTAGACAAACTGAAGTAAGTTTGGCCACAGGAGAGAAAGTCTCAGAATAATCAAGTCCGTAAGTTTGGGCATAACCTTTTGCAACAAGACGAGCTTTCAGTCGTTCTAAGGAACCATCGGCCTTAGTCTTAACAATAAACACCCATTTACATCCAATGGCTCTTTTTCCAGGAGGGAGATCGACAAGAGTCCAGGTACCAGCTATTTCTAATGCCAAAATTTCTTCTTCCATTGCGGCACGCCAACCAGGGTGAACTAGAGCTTGGTGAAGGGAAGTAGGTATGGTAATGGAATCAAGGGTGGCCACAAGAGAAGATGAACTAGGAGACAAAGATTGATAAGAAACAAAAGAGGAGATAGGATAGGTACAGTCAGCATATCGTTTAGGAGGACAATGAGGACGGGTACCTTTACGAAGTGCAATTGGTAAGTCATCAGAAGTATCACCAAGAGAAGTAGAAACAGGTGGTTCAGTAACAGCAAGAGGAGGATCGATAGGAACAGAAGTAGGAACTATGGAGGCATTAACAGAGTCAATCGGCGAAGCAGGAGTTGGTGTAGGTGAATCAGTATCGACATCAGCATCATTGACGAGATCAGGTACCGGAATAACATCTTGTACTAGTGAGAGCGGGACAGGATAAAGCAGGATATCATCAAAATTATCCATGACAGAGGGAGAATTAGATTCAAGGAAAGTTTTGAAGAAAGAAGATGACTCATGAAAAACGATATCGGTGGATACGAGGTACCGACGGAGATCAGGAGAGTAACACTGATAACCTTTCTGAACTCTAGAATAACCAAGGAAAACACATCTCAGGGACTTAGGATCCAGTTTGCTAACACTAGGACGGACATCCCGAACAAAACAGACACAACCAAAGATTTTAGGTTCTACAGGAAAAAGCTTAGGGGAAGGAATCAAAATGGAGTAAGGGATATCTCCACCAAGAACAGCCGAAGGCATGCGATTGATGAGGAAACAAGCAGTAGAGACAGCATCAGCCCAAAAAATTTTAGGTACTGAGGAATGAAACATGAGAGCTCGTGCTGTTTCCAAAAGATGACGGTTTTTTCTTTCAACAACACCATTTTGAGCAGGTGTATTTGCACAAGAGGATTGGTAAAGAATACCATTAATTTTCATGTAATCGCTGAATTGGGCGGAAAAATATTCTTTTGCATTATCACTTCGTAAGATTTTCACAGGAGTGTTAAACTGGGTTTGAATTTCAGCACAAAAATGAGGGAAAGGAGTAAACAATTCAGAACGTTGTTTCATTAAATAAAGCCAGGTGGTTCGGGAAAAATCATCGACAAACGTGACAAAATAATGATAACCAGTCCGAGACGTGACTGAACAAGGACCCCAAACATCAGAATGTACTAACTCAAAGGGGGACGCAGCCCGTTTATTGACGCGAGATGCTAAATGAAGACGATGATGTTTAGCAAACTGACATGGCTCACAATCTAAAGTAGACACAGAAGAAAACTGAGGATACAATTTTCGGAGAGATGAAAGCGACATATGACCTAGACGACAATGAACTTCAAAGAGAAACGACCCACCAGAACAAGCAACAGAACGTGGCACCTGATCATCAAGAATGTAATGTCCACCAGATTCATAGCCTCTACCAATAATCTGCTTCGTCGATAGATCCTGAATTAAACAATAGTCAGGGAAGAGTGAGATAAAACAGTTTAACTTACGAGTGAGTTTACTTGGAGACAGAAGGTTAAAGGTGAGATCTGGAACGTTAAGGACAGAGGATAATGAGAGGGATGTAGTTGGTTGAACAGTGCCAGAACCAATAACATGGACGGGAGAACCGTTGGCAACAAATATGGATGACTAGTTGGCATAGGGTGCATATGAAGAGAATAAGTGATGATTAGCTGTCATGTGGTCGGTAGCACCAGAGTCAATGATCCACTTAGTTGAAGCAGTAGTTAAGCCAGAGGACAGAGTACCTGTTGCTAGAGCTCCTTCAGAAGAAGATCCAGATCCAGAATCAAGGGGGCCAGATGTCTGAGCAAGATAAGCAAGGCCGCGCTGTTGATCACGCTGCTGTTTGTTTTTGCAATTTTCGACAATTTTTCTTAATGTGGCCAGGTTCCTTGCAATAATTGCATATAATACTGCCATAATTGTTATTTTGTTTGTACCCATAATTCCTGTTCTCAAAGGGACCGCGCCCAGCTAGAGCACTGGCAGTTGGATCAACAGGCGAATGAATCAAGCGATCAGCATGAAGAACCCGAGATAAAACATCTTCAAGAGAAGGAAGCTCTTGACTCGACAGAATCTGAGAATGAATAGTCTCATAAGACGGATTGAGAGCTTCAAGAAAACTTATGATAGCCTGAAGTTCTAAGTTCTTGATTCGAGTTGGGAGATCTGCTTGTGGGGACATAAGTACTTTCATTTCCTCATACATCCTCTTGAAGTCTAAAAAGAATTCTTTCAAAGGACACTCTTGCTGTTGAGAACAATAAAATCCTTTACAGATTTCATGAACCCGAGTGATATTTCCTTTTCCAGAAACATAAATTCAAGATAACTCATAAGTTCTTTGACAGTGTTATAATGGCTTACTGAAGATAGAATCTGTGGTTCAATAGAATTTCGAATTTAAAACAGAAGTCGAGCATCTGCTCTTTGCCAAGTCATAAGTTTTGTTTCGTTACCAGAAGGAGGATCCTCAGATAAATGAGTTTCCATCTCTATGCCCAAAAGATACACTTTAACAGTTTTGTTCCAATCACTGTAGTTAGTCCAGCTCAACTGTAAGGCAGTAATCTTAGCAGACATAGGTAACATATCAGAATTCTTTGAGTCTGCCATTGATAATGCTTAAAGAACACACAACATAATACAAATGGAGCAGCAAAAATAGTTACACGGAGAATGCTCACAAAATAGCAAAATGATACAGATTGTTGAATCAATTTGGATTGGCAAAAAATATCATAAACCAATCAAGGCAAATTCTCATAAAAAAATTGTCATGGATTGTCACTGACCAATAGGCAAAAGTATGGGCTATCACAAAATAAACAAGGAACCCACTGAGATAAGAATACTAATCTCAAAGAAACATAAAAGAGAACCTGGACAGCGAATTGAGAAAACTTGAGACTGAAGAGCGTTGAGTCAGAGGCAATGAGTATTGAAAGAATAATACTCAAAAATTCAACTTGATCAGATGACAACACCACTTCAGAGGGAGATAGAGCAACAGAAGTCGATCACTGCGCTCAAATCGCCATCGCCAACTGAGACCAGAGCCGCAGTCACGCGCAGCGCGTGGATCATGGTGGCGGAGATAGAGGCGGCGCGTGTGACGTCACCGGTGGTCGGAATAAGGCCGGATTTTGGTGGCCGACCGAGTTTGAGCTTCTAAACACACTAAGATGGCGCGTGGCAATTGATCTATACTGGAGATGAGAGATCTGAAATATTGGGTTCAACGTAACTACAAAGTTGCCTAGTGGAATCTTAGAACTGAAGACACAGATAGTTTAACAGAATTGGACTGAAGCAGGGGTATTACGCTCTGATACCATGTAATGAAATGAATCTTATTAATCTATCTTTCTATTGTTACATGCGGGTATATATACAAATAATCACATCTGAAGATTAAGTGAGAAACAGACCAGCGTTTCCTAACTCTGCCTAATCTTATGACTTTGTATGTTAACATTGAAACTTAATGTGAAGAAGGAACATGTGCCTGACGGTAAGGGATTTTGTTGACTTCTAACTCTTAGCAATGATCATATTTGGTGACTTTATATATGAATTTTATAAAAATTTCTTTGTTGAGTATGATAAATTACAAGTGTTGATGAATTTAACTTCAATTATTTAAATTTAAAATATATTTAAATCAAATTATTGTCATTTCTTTATATTTTAATTATTTAATTATACACTATTGATATCTATTTATTTATTGATAAAAATAAACCCTTATGAGTCTAGGATTAGAGTTTATAGTATGAATTTACATTGTTGTCATGAATTTATTTAAAATCATGAGTTTGATAACTTTACTTAAAACTTTTTGCAGAAGCTTAAGTAGATTTGGGGATTTTCTTTTCATAATAATTAGCCTATGCTAATAAGAAAATATAATCATGCACTGTACTGGTCAAAACATTAACCGATTATCTTATGCTATTAAGATAGATAATTAGGGAGACCATTTCTAGATTATAGTTAAGTTAAAAATAAAAAAGAAAACTTGTTCGAGAATGATGCTTATTAAAAAAAAATCCCATTTTCTCTTCACTTTATAAAGTTGACTTGATATTGGGGTGACTAAGTCCAACCCTTATGTCCCAACCTAACGAAGTGATTGTCTGATCAAGTAAACGTGAACTAGTTAATCTTCAATTAACAACAGACAATCATGTCCGAGTTGGATCAAAGAAACAGTCCGAGATCCACGATGGAACTCTCGCCATCATTCTTTATTTAGGACTAAGCAATCTTTCATTTTCGTTGATCAAAAAGATTCCTTTCTGGTTGATATTATTCTATATTAAACATCAATTATGATGATTATGGTATTCCCAACAGGGCTTCACAGTCAAACAAAAATATCAGTGGGACCTCCATTCTATAATCTACAGTTCTACACCCATCTAAACGATAATGTGCAGAGAGGGTGTGTTTATTTCACCAATTTTGCACGACGACGTAGATTCAGTGTTTATTTGGGATAGTTTATTTTTAACTTATAAGTGTTTATAATTCATAATTTATGATATATGAAATAAGTATGTAAGAGAAGTTTTGTCTCAACTTACATAATAAATACTTATTTCCTAAAAATAAGCTATTCCAAACACTCTTTTATAGCGGCACCTGCCTTGTCCTTCCTCAACGCCAAACGTTGCAACTTTTTTGCTTGAGCCTCTAAACTTCATGTAAGCATTTGTGGGCAAGAGATAGAGACAGAGGAGCGAGAGAGATCTGAAAGATGGGGTGTCGGAATATGTTCTTCTCAATTCTAATTAGCTTCTCAGTAGCTCTAATCACTTACAATATTCTCATATCGGCCAATGCCTCTCTCAAACAAGAATTTGCTGGTCCTTCACGGTCCTCTCTTTCTGTGGATCCCATAATTAAGATGCCACTTGATAGATCGAGAGGCAATGGCAAATCCAAGAGGCTGTTCCACACAGTGGTCATGGCCTCCGATTTGGTGTACAATACTTGGCAGTGTAGAATCATATATTACTGGTTCAAGAAGTTCCGGGATCAATCTAATTCAGAGATGGGTGGATTCACAAGGGTGCTTCCCTCTGGGAAGCCTGACAATCTCATAGATGAGATCCCCACCTTTGTTGCCCAACCTTTGCCTGCTGGAATAGATCAGGTATTATTCTTCATGTTTCCTCCTCTTCGCCCCTTTTATGTGGATTGTGCTTTTGGGTCTTCTTTTGAAGCTTCAATTGTGGCAAAAAGACATTGGCGAAGCATACATAAGCTTTCTGTGTCACTCTCAACTGTTATTGTGATGTTGTACGGATGGATGGTAGTTACAATAGTTTATCAACTTTTTTCTTGTAAGTAGTTTATGAAGTTTTTGTAAATTGGGAACTTGGGATTATGAATTATGATTTAGTGTTAATTAATGCTTTGGTTCAACTCCGGTGGCTTATTGCTCAATTGTTCTGGTCATTACATTCCTTCTTAGGCTGTTGAAGGTAGAAGATAACAATATCAAGGCACAATTTGTCTCTCTCTCTATGTCTTTTTCTACTACATATATTAGATGGTATTGTCTGCCATGATTTTGATACTGTGTGGAACGAAGATAGTTGTGTTGATAATAATAGTTTATTATGTCCACTTAAGTAGGAGTTTAGAGTTTAGGGTTTGTAATTGGGGATTTGAGAGTTCAACTTTGGCAAGTTATGGAAACTAATAAATAGAAAAGAACAGAAGACTAAAAGAATAGAGAAGAAAGAAGAGAAGAGAAGGAAGTTCAAGTCATTTCACAAGTCTCATTATAGACTCAAGGACACCAACTAAACTCAAGCTGGCAAATCTATCTAACTAACTAGTATGCTTCTATTAAGCAGGAGACTGAAATCAATACTTTACAGTTATTAACAAAAAATCGTTATGTATGCCAATATATTACTATTTGAAATCGTTATAGTGTCTTTATATATTAAATGATGGTTCAAAAGTCATATATAGTCGATGACAACCATTATATATATATGTGCAATTAGTGTAGACACATATTTGTAAGTAAGCTAGAGAAATATCAGTTAGTTAAAAAAAAATCATAACATAATTGTAGTATATTATTATTCAGGGGAGAATCAGTCTTTTCGTCAGGTTGACTTGATTATGGCGGTTCAAGTGGTTGTCTTGTGGGAGAGAGCATGGAAAGAAGAATAAGGGCCCTTTTCTCATTCTCATTTACTTTCCACTAAGGTATTAAAACCTGGACCAAGTATTGAACCGATCAGGATACTGGGTTAAGGGTCAGTGGGTCAGACCAGGGCCAAACCGGAGCTAAACGGGGACCAAACTAGTGAAAAATTGAAGATTTTAGGCTTATAGTATAAAAATCTAAAGGAAAAATCAAAAAAAAATTTTAAATGGTAACCCGGACCGGACCGATCTACCGACCGGTTCGCTAGTTTCCAGGCCCGACCAGCCGGTCTAGTCCGGGTTACAAAACACTACTTTCCACCAAAGATATATGAAAATGGGGCCCACAGTATCTTCTATGTTAATTACCATTAACTCTATGGGTTAAGGGGTAAAACTATCCTTAAATTTTTTTAAAAAGTACATCCACCATCATAATTTTTTTTTTAGGTCTTACATTTAGGATCAAAGATAATACTATTTTAACAAACAAGGAGCTCAATCAAAGGTAATACTATTTAAAATATTGTTCAGCTTTAAAAATCCAGTTCAACGCATCAGTGCCATCAAAACGGGGAAAGTCCTTTTTAACTGATTTAGGTATAAACGACGTGGATGAGATCGAGTGAACCATAGCAGAACTCGATGACTTAGCGTCGTTATGAGATGAAGGGACATCTAAAGATCGAGTAATTTCTCCCATAGATTTAGCCATCGATTGAAGAACCGAGTCAATGTGATCAAAGCGTTGATCCACACGGTTGATCCTGCCCTTCACATCATCAATAAACTCGCTGGCTCGTTTCATGTCCGCCTGGAGCTGTTTCATGCGAGTGTTTTCAGCCATGGGGGGGCGCTCGATGAAAGCACCAAGATGGTAGGGTATAGCTCAGAGAAATAAAATAAATGACAGAGAATGAAAATGCTGCAAAATCCAGATCATATATTATTCAATCGTCATAAGTTCTGTTACAATATAACAACCACAGCAGCAATCATATAATGGAAATGCACTGACAAAACCAGAGGAATAACAGAAATAGCAGAAGGGGAGAGAGAATTCCACTCTGAACGGTTTTTGTCTTATTATATAGCCATGCCTTCATCAATTTCTCTCAGCTTCCACGTTGGTCTGCGCATTCGACTACTG
Organism: Inga leiocalycina; assembly: GCA_963242795.1. Lineage (NCBI taxonomy): Eukaryota > Viridiplantae > Streptophyta > Magnoliopsida > Fabales > Fabaceae > Inga > Inga leiocalycina. The sequence continues at coordinate 69,549,998 of OY725325.1, forward strand.
CATCTTAAATTCATCAATTCCTCCTTTCACGTGCACTTCTTTTACAGATTTTTATCTGTACTCATCAGTAACAAACCATCAATTATCAACTTTTAGTGCTTGCCTGCCACTTCTCTCCGATTTCCATTTATATTTTTTAATAACTAGCTATGTGAACAATATAATACAAATGAATTATGGTTATTTGAATTGGGTCGAACTGGCATTTTGTATAGATTTAAAAGTATGTCATATTATATATTATTTATACAATAATGTAGATATAAAAAATCAGATTCATGCATTTTTGTTAAAAAAAATCAATATTTATGATTTAATATTCAATATATTCTGCTCATATATTTAAAATTAAATACATAATGCACTAGTAAATTAGGGAGAAGGTGAGAAAGCCACCCCCACATGCATGCATCTACTTCAACCATATTGTTCCCCAAGTAGAAAAGAAAAGTTTTCAATACAATTACATTATAATCCAACACTATTCTCTGTTTTGTTAATTAGGTTTAGCATAAAGTTAAGTTAGATATTACCACTCTTGTCCTATTTATAAATTCTTTTTGACAAAAAAAATTGATCTTATTTATAAGCCTAGTTTCAGGGTAGTAAATGAGATTGTGACAATTTTGCCCCTATTAAAGATGGAAAGAGAAGAAAGAATTGAAAAATTTTCATTCATAAATGAGGGCAAAGTTGGAAATTTACCTCATAATCATTGAGTTAACTATCTCTTCTTGGTATGTGAGATTTAGTTAAAAGAGACTTATAAATAAGACCAGAATGGTACATAGACTGTATTAAGGTAAAAGCACACATTTAATCATCTAGCTTTATATAAAGTTTCAGTTTGGTCATTTAACTTTAAAAGGCATGCATATTTTCCTTCCTTTAACTATAACATCATTAATCTCAAATGATGGATTTTTTTTAGTGATCATTGATATTTTGAAAATTAAACTTAATATGTTAGTATTTGAAAAAGTTTTTTCAACATCTAAAATACCAATATCATCTTTTTTTTTTGTTAACGACGTTAGGGTTAAAGGACTCAAAAAAAAATTTATAAAGTTGAGGCAGCAAAATGAAACATTATGTGAAGTTAAATCACTAAATGTGTACTTGTTCGCCACCGCAAGTGTACGGGTCGCGCCAAGTAATAAAGTGATAAGTAAAGATCGTTCCCACGAGGACTAAGGCAAAAGTGGATTAATTGTCATAATTATGCTATCAATTAGGTTGAGTAAAACCATTTAGAGAGTTTATATCCTAAAGATTATTTGAATTCAAGAAAAGGAAAGCAATTTGACTAAAACTAAATTAAAACTTTACTTCAAAACAAGAGGAGCATAGGATTATTTCTAACCATTGCAATTCATGAGACTTAAGTAATTACCACTCCATTAGAAATTAAATGACATTACATGTTAGTCTAAGGTTTAAAAGTATTTGATTAAGCTTTCTCAAGTCAAAACCAAATTTATATCCTCAATTAACATGCACAATCTCTTGCTACAGTTAAGAGAAAATAATCATTAAGCAACAACCTTAATTTGACAATGCTAGGTTAGTAACTATATCTCTATGTTACTAACAAACCATCAATTTAATCATAAACTTCAAGTCTAACATAATTTTACCTCAGTTCTACAATTAAATTAACTCTCTCAACCTTAATTTAATTGAACGAAACAATCTAAGTAATGGCCAGTCACATAGAAGCATTAGGGATAAGATAAAATTAACACATAATTACCATTAACAACTAAAGAGAATAATAATAAGTCTCAATCCTTGCAATGGTTTGAAATAATCCTAAGGCAAAATATTTAGCTACTCATAATCATCTCATCACAGCCAAATCCAGAGCCAAATAACATAATTAAAAGGAAGAAGATAAGAAATGAGAAACAGTGCAGAGCACTCCCAAACATGGCGTATTTCCTTTCCACTCTAACAGCATCACTCTCGCTTGCTATCAAATGAAGAAATCAGGAACATATATGGTGCTCAAAGCTCCTCTGCTCTCAGTCGCTTCTCCTTCTCTTTCTTCTTCAGTTCAGCCTGCTGGTTGTTTTTCTGGTTCAGCTCCGAGTTTGCGATGAAGAAGATCCGAGAGAACGATGATTCAGTTCTCAATGAATCAGTCGCCTCCTCTATTTCTGATCCAGCTCTCGTCACCGTCGAGGACCTGGGGAAGAAGAAGAAGAATCAGAAGCTAATGGCTCTTCCCCAGGTCCCGCTTTCAATAACACTCTCTCGCTGCTCCCGACGTTCAACGATGGTGAAGATGATGAATGTGTCCTCTGCTGAAAAATAGCCACCTCACAAAACTTCTGAATGTCGAGCCCCCCTTTTGTTTCAGCATTTTTGCCTTTTAAATGACCTAGAAACAAAACACACAACTACTGATTTCGCATTTTGGCTGCAGCCAGAAAACGCTGTCTTACCTCTGTATGTCGTCTGGCTGCAGCCCAAAACTTTCTGGAGGTTTTCTGGTTGCAGCCAGCCAATTTCTTGGCTGCAGCCACGCATTTGTCTTCAATTCTTTTAGCTTTTTCAATGATGCAATGGTGTTTTGCTCTTCTTCCCAACTTCTTAATCAATGATTTGTGCTTCCATTGGTTCTTTGTGCATCTCAATTGTGATCCTATCAACACAATAAAGTCTATACAAAGCAAAGGGTGATATATGGTAGCAAAATATTCACATTTAATCAAAGAATTATTCTCCTTTTAACCACACACTCATTGGGCACATTTCCTTCACACTTCAATCCTCATAAACCCATTAATCACTTAGAACGTGTTATAAATTGAGTGTAAATGTGCCATTTTGATATGCATTTCACAAAGATAACACACCCCCAAACTTAAACTTTTACTCGTCCTCGAGTAAAACAAGTTGAACAGCGAAAAAGCTAGATTAAATAACCATTAACTCGGTACACAGGCATGATGATTTCCTCATTGGTTGCTCAAGATGTTATATTCAATAGGAACACAATGAAATATAAAAGAATGCAAGATTTACAACTTAAAGCATCCTTCCTAACAATTTTCAAAATGTGTGTGTGAGGAGAGTTAAAGAACAAGTTTTCCTGTAAATGTCAAGATCACATGTAGCCATTAAGCATGTAAAAATCAACCTCAGTCTCAGGTCTTCATATACCTACATTCTCCTCTCCTTCCATTAATAAACAATTCCACACTATTTCAGAATCAATGGGACTTTATAAGCTTGTGATTTGGCCATTGTTCATGTTCATTGGAAGAATGGGGAAACAAAGAAGATTCAAATCTCTAGAGAATAATGACCATACACACTTCCTCTCTTTGTTTTACACATAATTCTCTCTCAAGAAACAAAGCACTTATCCACATTTGTCCTCCTTAGCTGTTCAAAGAATTATATAAAACAAGAACTCAGAAAATATGCAAAGATAAACACCTTATAGATTTAAAATATATTTTTCAAGAATTTCCAAGTGTGAGTGTGTGTACGGAGTCAACATGTATTCCTTTGCACTTGTCAAAGTTATAAGCCACACGTCAAGTCATATACCCCTATTCAAACGATCAATTACATAATTATCTAATTTCTTCCCCTCTTCTTCTAATTTAATCCAATTGACTTAAAAATCAAAGGGACTTTTCAGCTTGTAACGGGGTCAGGGGTTAAGGTATTTATAAGAAAAGGCAAAATGATACTTAACAAATACCTCAAGATAGATGATAATCACTCGAGGGTTTCTTCCTTTTCTCATTAAACATACTCCCCCCAAACTTGAACCAAATTGTTCTTTTCCAATTCAAGCCTTATTGTGTATATATATATATTTCTTTTTTTTTCTTTCTCTTTTTTTTCATATTTTTTGCTTGATGTCTATACAATGTGAACCCTTTTTCCTTCTACGTTCCTTTTTTCAATCATATAACACTCTACACATCACCACATTCCACACCCTAATCCTTATCATCTATCTCAAAGTAAGGGAATCATGGTTTTTCACATTGGCTAAGTTAGATAGATGTTAGGTTTTCAAAAAGAATTTTCTAATTGGTTTTTCAATTAGGCTCAAAATAGGGGTTCAAAAGAGGAATCAAATCAATTAGGTCTGCTTGACAGGCTCAATCGCATTTTATGAAGTGCCCTAATCATTTCTTCAAATCGTATGAAACAAATCAAAAGTTTTGAAGAAGTCAAAAGATTATTTTGCAATCAACGGCTTGAAACAAAAGTATATAACCTGATTTGTCACAAATCCCTTCAACAAGAACTTCCAAAACACAACCAACTCCAATAGTGCTTTCTTAGCTTAAAAATTCCGGAATAACATGCTTTATCTCTACAATGCATCCATCAATGCACATTAAACAGAATTTCTTATCGAATATAAAAGATTGAGCAGGAATTTATAAGAAATAATCGACATGGTTTTTCTGTATATGGCTAAAATGGGGTGCCAATTTGTCGATTGTCATTGGTAGGCTTGAAAGGCACAAACGCAATTAAAAGATTGCCCAAATCATTTTTCAAAAATGTGTGACTTCATTTACTCATTTCAAGAGATTCCAATGTAGGTTCTAAAGTCCTTTAATTGAGAAAGAATATACACACCAAATTGCTACCAAAGTTTCATATCAAAACAATTAAATCATTCCCAAATCCAGTGCAAAATGTTCATTCTAAAAATTGTCAGGAACTATTGCTTTAAGATATAAATCAAGCATTCAAGCATATTAAACGTCATGTCCTATAAAACATAAAATCCAAACATCCATTCTATCATTGGAACATGCACTTACTATCACAAATAATTAATCGACCTAGCTCGAATTTCAAATCAAAGGACAAGAAATAGTCAAAGTTTATGCACTTGAAATCTTTGTCAACTAGACACACAAATCATCAAAACTATCACCCCCAAACTGAAGATATGCAGTGTCCTCACTGTCAGACATGAATATAGCAGCCATATATGATATAGTAGCAAGAGATAAGCATAAAAAAGTCTACTACATAACAGTCATCACCAAAGTAGATGGTTCTCAAAAACAGATACAGAGGTCAAGTGCAGAACAAACAGGAAAAATTAGACAAAAATTCCAAGTCACGTCTCAGAAACAGAAAGAGTCTACAACCTAGGACACAAACATGAAATGTAGCTAAACCATGTGAGTATCAGCCAGAAAATTCCCCTCCCCAGTCCCACCAGCAGTTGCACCATCATCCGCACCAGCATATTGGGCACATCGCTGAGCTTACTGTGCCATATATTCCTCTATTCTAATCAATCGAGCCTCTTGGTTATGCAGAGTAGTGAGTCATTGGCCAACGGTGTCAGTTAGGTTCTGCATCATGGAGAAAAGGTCATGCATGGTTGGTTGAGGTTGAGAGGAGGAGGATGGCTCACCATGCTCAGGTAGTGCAGCCTGAACATCCATGTGTGTGTGCTCAAGTGGAGGCAGGGTGGGTAGAGGTTGGGTAGGTTTTGGCTTGATGTTGGTGTACTGAAATTTTAGGACAGGTTTAAATGAAACATCTGTTGGGATTGCTGTAACTCCTTTGGCAATACAAAAGGCTGATATCAGGTGTGGGAGCATGAGACCACAGGTCTGATCAAGAACATGGTCTTGTAGTGATTTAAAAATAAGATGGCCAATGTCCATTGGTTGCTTCTTCATAAGGAGAAATATGACAAGGGCTTGATCCTGTGTGATGCAACTGCGGTTAGACGAGGGCCAAAAATAATCCTTCCCAAAATGCATCCAATGCGGGCCTCCATTGATAACCGAGTGCGACTCAAGTACTTCTTACGCCCAGTTGGGCATTGCCATGAGATTTTCCCTTCATAATCCAATAGCTTAGAGATCTCATCTTCAGGAACCTCATCATCATTGCTTTTATAGTATTTGTATTTACACTCCTCCACAAAGGGCAAATTCAAATACTGTCTGAAAGCACTGAGTGTGAAGTCAATTTCAACTCCCCGAAGAGGAAATCTCCAAACATTTCGCACACAAGCTTGAGCATAAAACTCATGGACTATTTGTAAATTGCCGTCTCTCTTGGTGTCCACGAGCTTCCCCATTTTGTATGTCTTTGATGCAATGTCGTAAAACTTACAACAAGCAACAAATGGGAATTCTCGCTCTTGCAAGAGAGGCCTGGAAACAATTTTCTCTTTTGCATCAGCCACAGTTTTAGGGGTAACCTTATTAGTAACCTTTTTTATTGGCATTTTTTTTTCTGCAAATAAGAAGAAAAACAACCCACCACAGCCAGCAAGCAATTATTCCCATGGAAAAGCAAGCATACAACCCCAATAATGGGGCAAGAAACAAAGTCTTAAGAAAAGAAAGTCCTAAACTAAGGAAAGAGACTCCCCCCAAACTTGACGTCTACGTAATACCACACTGCCAGCAGAATTCTACACCTAAACCTATCCTCATTGCCTTTATAAATCCCAAAAGCATCTAGAAAACTGTGAACCCATCACCTATGTGACAATAATTCAGCAATTTCAAGACTTACTAGGTAATCACTAATCCTCAAACCACATTCTAAATGCAAGCTTAATTCTGACAATCTTGAGAATTTGAGAGAACAACATTTTCAAAATCAAGAGAACATAGGTGCAACTTGAAAAACACTCAGCATGTACTCAAGAGACACATTTTCAAGATGAAAAATGATAAAAATCTAGGTGAAAACGGAGATGGTCAAATGCAATTCTGAAACTTGAACTAAAATGGTAAGATAGGTTATATGGGTTGCATTGGAAAATTGAAAACCAAATTGATGGTTAATTTTGAAAGAGACATATGCATTAAGCCCATAACAATTACAAATTTCAAAATGCAAGAATGTTGATCAATTCTCAAGATACCCAAGCATATACATAGCAATTCAAGACTAGAAGCTCTCCTACCCTTTCACTTTAAAACTTACCCAAATAAGCAAAATCAATGCTTGCTAAACCTTTCCTCACCACTCATTAATTCCATCCTAAGGGAAATATGCTTCATCAGGTAATATTAATCATATAACCTTCTAAACATATTATGAGAGTTACTTCCAACACAAAACATTCATCAGTTCCAGCCTAAGTATACTCTCAACCCAACTAAGATTCAACACAAAAATGGATAACTATATGAGATGTACCTCAACATGAAAATGGGAGAGAACAAAGGGGAAAATGGTGTCGTGAGAGACTGTGAGAGATCTAATGTGTGACGGTTCTGCAACTTCAGCTGTCAGCAGATGGAGGGGGTGATGGTTCTAAACACCGAGAATGACACAGAGAGGAAAAGGGTGTGACGGTGTGGAGGTGGGGGGGAAGTAATGGGTTCTTGAGGTTTATGGAATGAGGAAATGGCGCTGCCGCTGGGAGGGGGAGAAACGAATCTATAGTGAGTGGGTCGGTGGTATGTGTGTGGATGGGGCGATGAAGAATCGGGGACGGCGGACGAGTGACGGTGTACGGTAGGTGAGCAGCGGTTGCGAGCTGGACGAAATGGTGAACGATTGAGAGAGGACAGGCTTTAGGGTTCTTGCGTGAGGGGAATGAAAGCAGCCAAAAGGGAACAAAAAAATTGAAACAGAGGCGAGAGAGGGAAGAAAGAGGAACAGGGCAGCCTCTTTTTTTTATCGGGTTTGGGCTGCAGCCAGAAATTCTTTGGCTGTAGCCCAAAACTCTCGGCCTTGACATGGGCTGCAACCAGAAAAGGCCTGGCTGCAGCCCAGAATTCAAATTTTTTTTATATATAGGTGACGGGTTCTGGCTGCAGCCAAAAATTTATTGGCTGCAGCCCAAAACTCTCAGCCCTCTCTTTGGTTGCAGCCAGGAATGTTTTTGGCTGCAGCACATATCTTTCGGTGCTCTCCTTGGCTGCAGCCAAAAATTTCTGGCTGCAGCTCAGATCTTTCTGAGCTCTATTTGGCTGCAGCCAAAAATTTCTGGCTGCAGCTTAGATCTTTCTGAGCTCTCTTTGGCTGCAGCCAAGAATTTCTTAGCTCCAGCACATATCTTTCTGTGGTCCAATTTGCTGCAGCAAAAAATGTGTTGGCTGCGGCCAAAATTTGTCCCCCAACTGCATCAGATATCACTCATGTAGCATACCATATACACAGAATTTTTCACCTGATGATCATAAACACTTAACACCACCCCTCAATCACTTGCACTAAAAATTCCTCTTGAGGCACATACAATCATCAACATCAATAACTTACACAATTGAAAACACCCTTTCATAAGATTAAAGTGCACCCAACAGTTTATGAACTCACTTTACATCTATAATGGATAGGATTAGGCCAATCTAATGCATAAATCAGAAGATAATTCATTCCACAAACAAGAATACACCTAAATCAGAAGTGAAAATGCATTGGTAACAATAGTTATCAAATCAAGTCATGCTCATCAAATATTAGGCTCAAGAAAATCATGAGAATGAAGGAACTTCCCTGTAAAATGCCTATCCAAACCGAATGCCACCCCTTGCCTTGCAATCCTCTTGCTCTTGACTGCTTTAAGCTTGGAGTCCCTTTCTTCCTACAAAAGTTAAAAGACCAATGTAAACCTACCAAATTATACTAAAATCAAAGAAACTAAAGAGATTAAGTTCAGAACATGGGTTGCCCCCCAAGAAGCGCTTAGTTTATAGTCTTTAGCTTGAATTTTCACTTTGGTCACTCTTCATTTGATAAGTAGATGGTGGATACCAGCCTATCCATATCTCCTCCCCAATAGTGCTTCAACCGTTGACCATTAGCCTTGAATCTCTCTCCTTTATCATTCTCCAGCTCCACATCACCATATTTTGATGCTTGAACCACCTTAAAGGGCCCAGACCATTGAGACTCGAGTTTTTCAAGAAAGAGCCTCAGTTTGGAGTTATAAAGAAGAACAATTTGACCAGATTCAAAGCTCTTAGGAATGATTTTGCTGTCATGGTCCCTCTTTGTCTTTTCTTTGTAAATCCTTGCACTCTCATAAGCATTTAAGCAGATTTCATCTAACTCATTGAGTTAAAGTAGCCTCTTTTCTCCCACAGCTCGCGGATCAAAATTTAGCTTCTTGATAGCCCAATAGGCCCCATTTTCCAATTCCACCAGCAGATGGCATGCTTTTCCAAACACCAAGCGATATGGAGACATACCAATAGGCGTTTTATAAGCCGTTCGATAAGCCCACAAAGCATCATCCAACTTGGAAGACCAGTCTTTCCTAGTAGTGTTCACCATCTTCTCAAGAATCTTCTTGATTTCCCAATTGGAAATCTCAGCTTGGCCATTTGTTTGGGGATGATAGGGCAATGCTACTTTGTGCCTAACACCATATTTCTTCATCAAAGCTTGAAATTGATGATTGCAGAAGTGTGATCCGCCATCACTGATAATTGCTCTTGGTGTGCCAAACCTTGTGAAGATGTGTTTCTTGAGGAATTTCAGTACCGTCTTGGCATCATTAGTCACACATGCTATAGCTTCTACCCATTTTGATACATAGTCTACTCCAACTAAAATATAGTCATTATTAAAAGACTTAGGAAATGGACCCATGAAATCAATCCCCCAAACATCAAAGAGTTCAACTTCTAGTATGTTATTTAATGGCATCTCATTCCTTCTAGATATGTTCCCCACTCTCTGGCACCGATCACATTGGAGGACAAAAGCATAAGCATCTTTAAATAGTGAAGGCCAATAAAACCCACTCAGAATGACTTTCACAGCAGTTTTCTCTCCTCCAAAATGACCACCATACTCAGTTGAATGACAACAATGTAGAATGCACTCTTGTTCATTTTCTGGAACACACCTTCGAATGAGTTGGTCGAGGCACCGCTTGAATAAGTAAGGTTCATCCCAAAAGTACTTCTTCACTTCATGCAGAAACTTACGCTTTTGATGAGAGTTGAACTCCGGAGGTAACACTCCACAAACCAAATAATTTACAAAATTGGCAAACCATGGTGTGGATGAATGATCAACAAAGAACAGCTGTTCATCCGGAAATGATGCTTGGATCATGTTAGAATTATCAAGTTGAGTCTCGGTGCTCAGCCTTGATAGGTGGTCAGCTACTTGATTCTCTGTACCTTTTCTGTCAATTATGTTCATGTCAAACTCTTGAAGTAGGAGCACCCAGCGAATGAGTCTAGCCTTAGAATCCTTCTTGGTGAGTAGGTACTTTAGAGCTGAATGATCAGTGTAAACAGTAACCTTAGTACCCACAATATACGGTCTAAACTTCTCACATGCATAAACTATGGCAAGTAACTCTTTTTCAGTGGTGGTATAATTGAGTTGGGCACCATCAAGAGTTTTACTCACATAATATATAGGGTGGAAGAGTTTCTCTGCCTTTTGCCCAAGAACAGCACCAACGGCGTAATCACTCGTATCAGCCATGATAATAAAAGGTAAAACCCAATCTGGAGCTACTAGGATAGGAGCTGAAATGAGACGCTTCTTTAATTCTTCAAAAGCTTGCAGACACTCATCATCAAACTTGAATTCCACATCTTTCTCCAATAGCTTGGAAAGGGGTTTGGCAATTTTTGAGAAATCCTTGATAAACCTTCGGTAGAACCCGGCATGTCCAAGAAAGCTTCGGATACCCTTTACATTAATAGGCGGTGGTAATTGCTCAATAATAGCAATTTTAGCCCTATCTACTTCCAACCCGTTTTGGATACTCTATGGCCAAGTACAATGCCTTCTTGCACCATGAAGTGACACTACAAAAAAAAAGGTATTTTATAGCGGTGCACTTGTAGCGGTTATATTAAACCGCTACAAATTAAGGTATTTGTAGCGGTTTTTACCTAAACCGCTACAAATTTGTAGCGGCAAGATTTTTTGTAGCGGTTTCCTACAAAAAACCGCTACAAATTTGGCGCGAAGTTCCCGCCAAAACTTGTAGCTGTTAATGCACATAAACCGCTACAAAATACCAAAGGTCAGAATTTTGTAGCGGTTTTGGGCAATAACCGCTATAGAATTTCAAGAGTCTCGACATTTGTAGCGGTTCTGGGCAATAACCACTACAAAATTTCAAACGTTGTGAAGTTTTGTAGCGGTTATTGTAGAACCGCTACAAATTTAATTATTTGTAGCAGTTAGAGTAGCGGTTATTTTAATAACCGCTACTAATATCTAGCCTATTTAAACCACCACGTCCTTCATTTTTCCTTTTGCTCATTTTGTTTCCTGAGGTTTCTCTGAGTGATTTCTTCGAGATTTGAGCGTTCAGACGTCTCTATAGGAGTTTTTGCTCAGTATTCCGTAGTATTCGCACTTGAGGTACGTATATAACACATATTTTTATTTATATTTGTATTTTTATTATATTTTTGCATAATAATATGACTAATTTTTTTTAAAATTTTTACAGTTGAGATGGCTTCAGGACAGGATAAGGGGAAGGCCCCTGAGGTCCCCAGACCGATTTTACGGGGTGGCAGCAGTCGGGCAGGGGACAGAGGGAGGGGGCAGCGCGCAGGCAGGGCTACCGCGGTATCTCAGCCCATCCCCCCACAGGCACCGCAGACGATCCCACAGGCGACGACCGCAGCAGAGGTGCCTGAGGTGAAGAGGCCAGAGATTAGCGTTGAGGACTTCCTCAACGAGGAGGAGTTCAAGATCCCGATGGGGTTCAGGGAGATGGAGCGGTTCCTCGATGAGGAGGACGCTCGGGAGCAGAACAACCCACGAGGGTCGTCTTCGCGGTCCACTGGGTTTGAGGTGCAGGTCGAAGGTAAATTAATTTTTTAATTTAGTAAATTATTTATTTAAATTAGAAATGTTAACTTTGAATTATAATTTATCTAACGTGCGGTCAACTGTGCAGATGAGCAGGGGAACGTGTCGACGAGGAGGCTGGATGTGGCAGGTCTGAACAGCATGGACCAGTCCCTGCGAGTTATAGTGCCGTGGAACGAGGGCATTGACCAGCCGATCCACAATGGGGGTCACCTGCTCAATCGCTTCCTGAGCGACCTGGGAGCGAATTGGATGCGGTTCCCCCTTCACTTCCTGACGTGGAGGCACATTCCGAAGGGGCCGAAGGACCAAGCTTGGGAGGAGGTGGTTCAGGTAATTAAAACTATTTAATTAATATTTTTTGTAATTAATTCTATTTAATTATTTTTTTTAAATTATAGTTTTTATAATTATTGATATTTAAATGTATTTTTTTCAGCTGCGGTTTGCCGTCCGGGGCAACCGGAAGAGGTACGCCCTCGTGAAGATGGGCGACGCCTGGAGGAACAGGAGGAACCGTCTCTTCCACAGGGTGGATGGGGACGGGACGATGCCTCTGGAGCAGCTGATCAAGAGCGTCCCGGACGGCATGCCACCAAACGACTGGGCGCGTTTCGTCCAGTTCAGGAGGAGCCCTCAGGCGCAGGTAATGTATTTATTATATTTTTGATATATAATTTTGTAATTGTTAAATATTAAATTATAATTTCAATTTAATTTTTATTTAATTTTAAATTATAATACATTTAATTATTTGTTTTTCCAGGAGCTTTCTCAGAGGAACACCTAGATCCGGGCGCAGCAGATGATCCACCACACAGCAGGATCGAAGACCTTTGCTGTGACCTACAGCGAGCTGGTAACTTTTCAAAATATCACTTACTTTTAGCTGATTATTTCATAATACTAATTGTTTTGTAATTGTTTCAGGAGACGAGGGCACAGCAGGAGAACCGTCAGACGGACTATGCGGAGCTATACGCCATCACACACAGACACCGTGACGGGATTGCGACCTCTCAGCAGGCAGAGGCGGCCATTGTAAGTAATTTTATTATTATATTTTTTATAAAACCAAGTTAATAATGAAAAATGCTAATTATTAATTGTCTCATAAAATGGCAGGAGCGGATGCAGCAGTCACAGGCTGAGCTGCGACAGACCCAGCCTGAGGAGTCACAGGGGTCAGTGGACCCGACGGCTCCTTTGAAGGCAAGTCTGGCTCAGCCTGAGCACCCTGGACGAGTGCGGGGGATGGGGATAGGCGCTAGACCCAGCATGATCTACGGCAGGAGCGCCGCCTCTGAGGCTGGCAGCTCTAGAGGGGTCAGACGTCGGAGGGACGAGTCTATTGACCAGCTGCGGTCAGATTTGGAGCAGACGCAATAGCAGATGGCGCAGCAGCAGCAGCAGATGCAGGTGCAGCAGCAGCTGCTGCTGCAGATGCACGCAGATATGATGTACGCTCAGCAGACGCAGTGGCGTGAGATCGCGAACACCATGCTCGAGGGAGCATGGAGTCGCCTGTTCCCGAACGAGCAGCATCCAGCGGTTCCCCCTGTCCCTCGCTATGTCGTCCCGAGTACTACTCCTCCTGCTATAGCTCCTCCTCCTGCTGATGACGATGGTGCGGTTCACTCTGCGCAGCAGCCCGATCCAGCGGCATCTGAGGGAGCCCCACCTGAGGGAGCACCAGAGGATCAGCCCCCAGCTCCTTAGTTTAGGACATTTTCTTTTGTTTAAACATTTATAAATATTTATGAGTTTTTATTTCAGAATTTTCTTATTGTGTTTTATATAATTATATTTATATTATTAGATCGCGTTGAAATAATTTATGAATGATTTATATCTAAATTTTAAAAAAAATAAAGTATATATATATTTGTAGCGGTTTTAAGTTACAACCGCTACAAATCTATATGTTTGTAGCGGTTATTAGTGTATAACCGCTACAAACATATATATTTGTAGCGGTTATAAACTAATAACCGCTACAAATGTATATATAGATTTGTAGCGGTTTACCTTCAGAAACCGCTACAAATATGTATGTTTGTAGCGGTTATACACTAAGAACCGCTACAAACACTCAAATCATTTGAATTTTGAAATTTGCCGCCTTTGTGCACATTTGTAGCGGTTAAGTTATGTATAACCGCTACAAATTAGAAAATTATTTTTATATTTAATGTCGAACGGCTTTAATATTAGTAGCGGTTTAATATATATAACCGCTACTAATACATTAAACATTAGTAGCGGTTTTATATATATAACCGCTACAAATACTCAACAAGTATATTTTGAATTTCCCACCAATTAACGGCTTGAATATTAGTAGCGGTTTTATATATATAACCGCTACAAAATTATAAACGTTGGAATTTCTGTAGCGGTTGGTGTAGCGGTTTAATAACCGCTACAAAATTATAAACGTTGGATTTTCAAAATATAAGGTTCTAGGCATTCGTCATTATTTTCTCACTCATCTTCTTCTCTATACTTTCTTCTCTCTCACTTGTAGCTATGGATAAATCATGGATAAGGTTGCCGCGTAATTCTCCTGAATATTTGTACGGATTAAACAGTTTCTTGGATTTCGCATTCACTCACGCCAGCTGTAACGGCAAGATCGTCTGTCCGTGTCGGAAATGCAAGTTCAAGAAGTGGCATGCACAAAATGTTGTGAAGGAACATTTGCTTGTGAAGCCTTTCCCTGAGGACTATACGTTCTGGGCAGTTCACGGTGAGAAGGCCGGCATTAGATATGACGATGCTCTTCCTCGAAGTTCTCAAGTAGGCGTTCAAGTAGATGAAGATGATCCTGTGAATGATGCTGTACGTGATGCGTTTGGATTTCAAGGCGACAACTTCAACGAAGAAGTGCACGGCTCTGAGCCGGCTTTTATGGGGAATGAAGCAGCTCGGGATTTTTTCAGCTTGATGGATGAGGCAGATCGTCCTTTATATCAAGGTTGTCACAAATATTCTAAATTATCTTTCTTGATCAAATTGTATCATATCAAGTGCTTGTGTGGGATCACAGATAAGGGAATGTCGATGTTGCTCGACTTATTACAAGATGCATTCCCCGACGTCGAGATTCCCACAACCTTCTACAAGGCCAAGAAGATTATCAACAGGTTGGGGTTGAATTATCAAAAGATTGATGCGTGCCCAAATGATTGTATGCTGTATTGGGGAGACGATTCCAGCAGGGAGACGTGTAAGAGATGACACACATCGAGGTACAAGACAATTAGGAAGGGGAAAAGCAGAAGAAGAAACCTGCAAAGATTCTCTGGTACTTCCCTTTGAAACCTCGTCTAGAAAGATTATTTATGTCGTCTAAAACTGCTGAGCACATGAGGTGGCATGCCATTGATAAAAACGAAGACGGTAAATTAAGACATCTGTGGGATGCAGCTGCTTGGAAAACGTTTGACAACGACTTTTCAGATTTTGCGACTGACCCCAAAAATGTTCGGCTTGCATTGGCAACCGACAGTTTCAATCCTTTTGGGAATCTTAGCACAAGTTACAGTATTTGGCCGGTAGTCTTAGTTCCCTACAACTTACCCCCTAGATGTGTATGAAACAAAGCTCTTTCATTATGTCTATGATCATTCCAGGCAAAAAGGCACCAGGCAATGACATCGATGTGTATCTCCAACTGCTTATTGCCGAATTGCTTGACCTGTGGAATGTTGGCTTGGAGACGTACAACGCTTACAGCAAGACTTTGTTCAACATGCGTGCAGCCTTGATATAGACGATCAGTGACTTTCCTGGCCTTGGCACATTATCTGGTTGGAATGTGCATACTGGGTCGGCGTGTCCAGCTTGCAATTTTGACTCTGACGCATTGCGCCTTCCCCACAGCCGAAAGTGGTGCTTTATAGGGCATCGGAGGTTTCTCGATGGAACGCATAAGTTCAGATTGCAACGGAATCGCTTCAATGGGAAACCAGAGAAAAGACGACCATCTCAGACTTTGTCCGGTACAGATATCTTACAGCAGCTTGAGCATGTTGACTTCGAGTTTGGAAAAAGCGACGATTCAGCACAAACTCGCCAAAAGATGCGCAGGACTTTGGTGCCTCAGCAGTGGAAGAAGATAAGTATTTTCTTCACGCTTCCGTATTGGAGATCTAATTTACTTCGCCATAGTCTTGATGTAATGCACATTGAAAAGAATGTTTGTGACAATATGCTGTATACGCTGCTTAACGAACCCGGCAAGACAAAAGATCACCTTCAAGCGAGGAAAGATTTACACGACATGGGAGTTCGTGAAGACGCTTGGCCAGATGAGTATGACAGATTTACACCGGCAAAGTTTACCCTCACAAAACCAAACAAGGATGTGTTCCTCGCGACGTTGAAGAAATTAAAAGTTCCTGATGGGTATTCAAGCAACATTTCTCGATATGTCGACTTGCAGGCTCGAAAGGTTGCTGGCCTGAAGAGTCATGACTCACATGTTCTTATGCAGCAGTTACTCCCTCTGGCTATAAAGAATACACTTCCTCCCGATGTTTCCATCGTTTTGGTGGAACTTTATTCTTTCTTTCGGAAGTTGTGTTCTAAGGTTTTGATCGTTGAGGAGCTTGATCAGCTGCAGTCGAAAATCATTCTTACGCTTTGTCACTTGGAGATGATCTTTCCTTCGTCCTTTTTTACTGTGATGGTTCACCTCACAGTCCACCTCATTCATGAAACAAAGCTCGCTGGACCAGTACAATATCGTTGGATGTATCCAATTGAGAGGTACTCATTTTAAATATGTGCTTTCATTTATTGTCCGTATTTAATGTTTGCTAGTCATCCTTTTCATCATTTTATATCAATTTTCTCTTCTGTACTTCGTAGGTTCCTTGGGAAATTAAAATCTTACGTGAGGAATAAGGCGTGGCCAGAAGGTTCTATAGCTGAAGGCTATATAGGGGATGAGGTGCTATATTTTTGCTCAAGGTATTTTGATGATCTTAAGATGGCTTTCAACCGCCCGCCTCGTGTTGACGATTGTCCTGAACCTGCGCCGACATCAGGAGAATTTATCCCTCGTGTTGGTAAACCAGTTGGAGCAACTGAGAACTTCAAACTAACGGCAACTGAGAAGTTCCAAGCACATAGACATGTCTTGATTAGTTGCACTCAAGTTGAACCTTTCATACGGTAAGAATTGTACACTCACATGTTATTCGATCTATATCTTTCGTAACATTTCTCACTTTCATTTCACTAACGCCTTTCCATTATTAATTGCAGGGAATTCAGCAGTCATGTGAAGCGTCAGCTCAGGATCCGTACATAGACATCCTTGGAAGTTGATAGGAGGGTCCACAGAGAATTCCCGAGCTGGTTTGCGCGCAGAATACTAAATGACCACAACCCACACTCACCAGATTTCAGAGCTCTCGCAATCGGCCCTCTTGATCATGCAAAACAGTTTACAGCATACAATGTCAATGGTTTTAAGTTTTGCACGGTTTCACGGGATCAGGGATTGCAAACACAGAATTCAGGTGTTTATGGCACATTTGGGACAAGGAGTTATGCGAGCAGCAGTGACGCCAACATGCAGTTCGGAGGCGTCCCTTACTATGGCAAGCTTCTTGATGTGGTCGAGCTTAATTATCAAGTATTTGTGGGCAAATACCACTACTTCTCGGGGACTGACAACTGACGACCTAGGGATCACATCAGTCAATTTCTCACGGCCGATTCATACTGGTATTTCTCAAGATGATGAGCCGTATATTCTAGCTTCAGAGGCACATCAGGTTTATTATGTCGAGGACGAGAGGCATAGGGATTGGCACATGATCGTTCATTTAAAGCCAAGAGACCTTTACGACATGGGTGAAGGCGATAACATCGCCTACGAGAGTGAGCCATTTCAGCCAGCTGATTTTGAAAACTACTTCCCTGAAGGCGATGACAATTTACCTCTACTGCGGTGAGTTTTTTTAAGTCCACGTCATTTCAATTAAATTTTTTAAATTTAATAATACATCAATAACAATAATTTTTCTACAAAATTTCTGTAGGGATGGCGACGATGAGTAATCAAATTCAAGTGTAAAAAATTTGTCTTTACAAAAAATGCAAAAAATTTGTGTTAAAATAAAATGTAAAAAAAATTTAAAAAAAAAATTAAAATAATATTTGTAGTGGTTATTAAACTGCTGCAAAAATATAAATAACCGCTACTAATTAATAACCGCTACATTAACCGCTACAATTAGCACGATGAATATTAAACCGCTACAAAAATATAAATAACCACTACTAATTAATAACCGTTACATTAACCGTTACAGTAACCACTACAAATAATACGTAAATCCCTATAAATACCCTTATCACAACTCATTTCAAACACTCCCCAATTTCTTTTCACCTTACCTTTCTTTCATTTCCTCTCATTTACAACTTCTTTCGTATGAGTAAAGGAGCTGAATAATATGATCAAATATGGTAACAAGATTTTCAATTTTTTTTAGAATACTTCTTTCCTTTCTATAAATTTATTCTAACCATTTTTTTTTTCTAGATATATCATAACTCTATCTCATTTTCATCTATTTTTCATACACAATTACATTATATTAGAAAACAAAATAATTCCTTATTACCTAACTATCCTTAATAATATTATTAATATAAATTTTATTCTAATCATATTCAATTACATTTTTCCTTTTTATTTATTAATAAATTAAACTATTGAATAATAAACTAATTGAAATAGATAAAATAATAACAAAATAAAATATTTAGTATAATATTGAAAAAACAGAAAAAAAATCAACGAATATTTTTTAAAAAAATTTTAAATATTTGTAGCGGTTATTAAACCGCTACTAAATAACACGCCTTTTTCCAGCTCAATTTAAATTTTTTGGCGCTAATTTTGAATTTCATGAAATTAGTAGCGGTTTTAAAAACCGCTACTAATTTCATGAAATTCAGAATTAGTAGCGGTTCCTTAACCGCTACAAATAAAAAATGTCATTTTTAACAAATTTTCAATTTTTTATATTTGTAGCGGTTTATTAACCGCTACAAAAAAAATTCTTTTTTAAAAAGCTCTCAATAAAATTTTTTATATTTGTAGCGGTTATATAACCGCTATAAATATCTCTGGATGTTGTAGCGGTTACTATGAACCGCTACAAAATTTGTAGCGGTTATTTTTGATTGAGTAGCGGTTTTATAAAACCGCTACAAAATCGCTTGCAACATATGATTTAGTAGCGGTTACTCAAACCGCTACTAACCTATTTTGTAGCGGTTAGAACCGCTACGAATACCCATTTTTAACTGCTACTAAATCACGTTTTTTTTGTAGTGTGACATTTCTCCCAATTGAGAATTAAGTTTGCCTCTTCACATCTTTTAAGCACCGCATCTAAATTCTCCAAGCACAAATCAAAAGATGGACCAAAGACGGAAAAGTCATCCATGAATACTTCAATGGTCTTCTCAATCATATCTGCAAAAATGGACATCATGCATCGTTGAAAAGTGGCTGGTGCATTGCATAGTCCAAAGGGAATTGTTCTGAAAGCAAAAGTGCCATATGAACAAGTAAAGGTGGTCTTCTCTTGGTCCTCTAGGGCTATGGCAATTTGGTTGTAACCGGAATATCCATCAAGGAAACAAAAGAATTCCTGACCTGCTAGCTTGTCCAACATTTGATCTATGAATGGCAAAGGAAAATGATCCTTTCTTGTAGCAGTGTTGAGCTTCCGATAATCCATACACACCCGCCAACCAATCATCGTGCGAGTGGGAATTAGTTCATTTTGGGTGTTAGCCACTACAGTCATGCCACCCTTCTTAGGGACATATTGGACTGGGCTCACCCATGAACTATCAGAGATAGGGTACACAATTCCAGCGGAGAGCCATTTAAGGATTTCTTTCTTGACCACTTCTTTCATAATTGGATTCAATCGCCTTTGATGCTCAATAGAAGTTTTATTATCATCTTCTAACAAGATTTTGTGCATACACATCGAGGGACTGATTCCCTTAATATCCGCTATTGTCCAACCTATGGCCTGCTTGTGTTCTTTCAAAACTCGGAGGAGCTTCTCTTCTTGCAAAGTTGAAAGATCGGAAGATACAATCATCGGTAGAGTGTTGGCATCCCCTAAGTAAGCATACTTGAGATGAGATGGTAAAGGTTTTAACTCCAGAGATGGTGGAACTTCAATAGAGGGTTTCAAAGGAGTACTCAATGCCTCAGCCACCTCAAGTGGCTCAAAATTTCTGTCTTGAGTGAGGGAATGCTTCCATACGAAAAAGGTTTTGAATAGCTTCTTCATCAAATTCATCCAAACTTTTCTCCCCAATTAGAAATGCCTCTAAAGGGTCTTTGATCATAGGAGCATATGACTCTTGAGGAACAAGTGAGTCCAATATATCCACAAATGAGCATTGAGCTGAATCATCATGGAACTTCAAGGCTTTTGGCATGTTAAAGATCACTTTTTCATCATCCACCCTTAAAGTGATTTCACCCTTTTCCACATCAATAAGAGTCCTTGCTGTGGCTAAGAACGGACTGCCTAGAATGAGCGGGATTTTCCAATCAACCTCACAATCAAGCACCACGAAGTCTGCGGGGAAGATGAACTTGTCTACTTTCACTAGGACATCTTCAATGATTCCTCTAGGTTTAGAAATACTCCAATCAGCAAATAGAAGGGTCACTGTGGTAGGCCTTGGCTCTCCTAACCCCAATTGGTTAAAAACAGCTAAGGGCATCAAGTTGATGCTAGCACCTAAGTCACATAGAGCTTTCCCATTGAAGTTCATTCTAATATTGCAAGGAATATAGAAACTCCCCGGATCCTTCAACTTGGTGGTAACTTCCTTTGGATCACGGCACTACATTCTTCAGTTAATGCCACAGTTTCAAATTCATTAAACTGCCTCTTCTTGGACAACACATCCTTTAGGAACTTGGCATATTTAGGCATACCCTCTAAAGCTTCGGCAAATGGAATGTTGACATGTAGTTGCTTAAACATATTCACAAACTTTTTGAATTGTGCATCTTCCTCCTTCTTCTTAAATCTTTGAGGAAATGGCAGTGGAGGCATGATAGATGAGGTGGTTAGTGTGCTCTTCTTTTCATTATTCAGCTCTTGTTCCCTCTTCTTACTCTTGCTAACATCATCCAACCCTCCCTCAGTTTGCTTTCTCTTCTTAGTTTCATCGTCTTCCACCATATTTTCTTGAGTCATGACTTCTTCCTCTTCAATCTCAATGTCTACTTGCTCATCTTGCTTTGGTCCAGTTGTGCTCGAGTTAGGCATGTTCGGAAGCACCTTACCACTTCTCAAATGAATGGCCTTGCATTCTTCTTTTCCACCCCGCTTTGGATTAGGGATGGTGTCACTTGGGAGACCATTTCGAGCCATGGCATTTACTTGTATTGCTAATTGTCGCACTTGAACTTCAAGGTTCTTAATGGCAGATTCATGAAGAGAAAAGGTAGCCTTACTCTCACCCCTTGAAGATTCCACTTCTGATAAGATATGGGCCAACATCTTGTCTGTCTTAGATTCTTCTTCTTTTGCAGGAGCTTGCCTTGATGGCATTGGAAAACCCGATGCCAGAAGTAGACTCATGAGGTGGGTTCAAGGTGTTCCCTTGACTCCAAGAAAAGTTGGGATGAGCTCTCCAAGCACGGTTGTAAGTTTGTGAGTATGGATTCAAGGTTGAAATTTGCCCATTTAGTTGACAGATTCAGTGCCCATGTAGAGGGGCAATTATCAGGCATGTTTTGCCCATATAGCTGCAACCACGCATTTGTCTTCAATTCTTTTAGCTTTTTCAATGATGCAATGGTGTTTTGCTCTTCTTCCTAACTTCTTAATCAATGATTTGTGCTTCCATTGGTTCTTTATGCATCTCAATTGTGATCCTAACAACACAAGAAAGTCTATACAAAGCAAAGGGTGATGTATGATAGCAAAATATTCATATTTAATCAAAGAATTATTCTCTTTTTAACCACACACTCATTGGGCACATTTCCTTCACACTTCAATCCTCATAAACCCATTAATCACTTAGAACGTGTGATAAATTGAGTGTAAATGTGCCATTTTGATATGCATTTCACAAAGTTAACAGTACTCTTGGCCAATAGTAAAATAAATCAAAGATGAAGGAAATTAAAGGTTAGTGCTAATAAAAGGGAAAACCCACTAAAAGTTGGTTCCGCCTTGTTGTGTCGGGGAAAGATTCTTTACAAGAAATTAAATATATTAATCAGTTGACACAATCAAATAAAGGCCTATATATGTAAAACAAGTCCGTCTCCATTTTTTTTTTTGATACATATAATACATCCAGATCATTACAACTGTGTTAACCCCAAACTAAAGACCTAAACAAACCTAATACATATAATGCACTTCTTTTTGTTAATGATATACAGTAATCGAGCCTACAGCGAAGATCATATACATATCTTTTTCTCCTCCTTTTATTGATCACACGTGTTTTTGTTTGACAAAACACTCATTAATTTCATAAGTCAATCATTATTCAAATAAAACCAACCAAATCAAAGTTTTAGTGGTTGTTGCAATAATGAAGTGGTTCAACTTTGATATAGCCAATTTGTTTAGGGGGGGGGTATGTGGTTGTACAAGTCATGAGGGAAGGAGCATGGAAAGGAAGAATGACCCTTTCTTTTACGTTTCCTTTCCTACTCTCTTATTGAGAAAGCTTTGGATATCAACGCAGAATAAAAGATATTATAGTTAATTTGAACCTCTGTAAGGTTTTGGGACATAAGTCATTTTGCTAGCTTAGCATTATTTTATGCTTGTGGGTATTATGTATGGGTTGGTAGTGAAATTGAATTTGGAGAAATATCAAAATGTAATTTGATTTATTTTGTACTAGTTAGATTCGTTTTCATGTTTATGAAATTCATCTTTTGTGTTTAGATCAATCAGAAAGACAAAGGGGACATGCTATGATTTTATCTTCACCCACCTACTTCTTTATCTCTTTTGAATTTCTAACATTGATATAACTCTCTCCCTCATGACACTCAACATGTCCTCTATTCATGCCCTATTTACGCCAGAATGACTTGACTGTACTGATACAATTGTTATAGTGTATCCTTTTAATTTCACATTCATTTTGCCAAGTCTTTAGGCACATGAAAAAGTCAATAACAATATTTATGCATCTGCTTTTGTTTCGTGTATGATACTATAACTAATTCAAACGAGTCATGAGGGAAGGGTTACGGAGAAAAGAAAATGGGCTCTCTGCTCATTCTTATATCACCTTTCTTTCACTTTTTGATAAATGACATACGTTAGTGGAGCCTATAATTCCACATTTTTTTGGGTCAGCATTTCTTGGAAAATGGCGAAGTATCAAGTTGACTTGATAAGCTGTCAAGAAATCAGAAACGCAAAGCACAAAAGCATCCTCTGCTATTTCCTCTGTTTTAAACAAGATTAGATCTTGCTAGATCTTTTTTCTTCTCTTGGCATCTTGGTTTCATTTTTTCTTCACATGTAAGAACTTAGTCCTCCTTGTCCTCTTCTTCCCTTTCTTCTTAGCGTTAGAGTTAGCTCTGTTTCTTGGCATTCTCCTACGTTGTTAATGTTTTTCCCCCTAAAGAAAGCATGAAAATCTGACCAGCCTAACCCGGAAACTGGTCGGTTTTTGCCAGTTTTTACGGAGACCAGTTTGACTGGCTGGCCATGGTCTCCGCGATGCCAATTGAAATGCAACTCTTTAAGCACTAGAGACTACAATTGTTTACACATCTTCACCTTGCGCCCTTTTTTCTTTCCATTGTTATTTTATTTCCATTTATTTTCCTTTAGGTAATGATATAGCATGTTGTTGCAGGTCACATTTTTTCTACTTCATCAAGTTATATTCTCAGTTAAGAAAATATTCATAGTCCAAAATCTTCCAATGTCAGAGGAACAGGTGGCAACTTTCTCAAAATCTTCTCACTCTAATTCAACCTAAACCTAGACGTTTGATGTTTTTTTGAGTTTTAGAGGTGAAGACACTCAGAGGCTTTGCGGGGCACTTGTACCATGCATTAGTTAGGAGAGGATTCCCAGTTTTTAGAGATGATCTAGAACTTGAGAGAGGAGAAAGTATCTGAGGAACTCCTACAAGCAATGGTAAATTCTGCAGTTTCAATTGTTATTATTTCAGAAAACTATGCTAGTTCTTCATGGTGTTTGGATGAGCTCCAACATATTCTTGACTCAAGAAATGAAGTGGGTCTACAATTTATTCCTGTCGTTTATGATGTAGATCCATTTGATGTAAGATATCAAAGAGGAAACTTTGCTAATGCTTTTGTTAGGCATGAAGAGAAGTTCTACGAAGACAAGCAAAAGGTTCAAAAGTGGAGGGATTCTCTGACAAAAATTGCCAACTTATCTGGTTGGGATTCTCAAAAATATCAGTAAGCTTTTTATAATGACATGATATGAATTTTTCTTATGTATTATCTATAGAACACTGCAAAAGTGCATATTCCCATGTGTCCATGTCCTGGTATAAAGTTAAGAGAGTTCATTAAAATCAATCAGGTGTTTAATTACAACAAGTGGTTATGTGCTTATTAGAAAATTAATCATAATTCATATTTTATGTGAGTTGTACCTTTATGCTCAGTGATGGTGGATGGGTACTGTTGCCGGTTGGAGATCATGACTGGTTACAACTAGTTGAACAAATTTGGGTTATTGATGGAGACGGTGAAGTGTGGACGTTAATGTGATGTTTTGTTTCCATTATGAGTTTGCTGTAAAGCTGTGTTGAAATGGATCCAGCCGGGATTGGAATGGAATCTGCATTGTGTGTATATTTTGCCACTATGTAATACTCAAAAGAATAAATGGCGGCCTCCTTTTGTTTATGTTTGGTGGGGGGACACAGGCGGCTGACAAATTCCATTCCAATTCAAATGAAAACAAGCGTGTTGTGTAACAAAATAAAAATAAGGGGAGGAGCATTGTCATGAGGAACAAGTGATATACGAGGCTTCAAAACAACAAGATGAACAGTTTTCAACATAGATTAAATGAGAATGTTACTAGAAAGAACTGGTAGGTGAAGAATTGGGAGTCGAAAATATTACTACATGTTTCCTTACAAAGGCCCTTTCTTTATGATACAGTTTTATTTGCAGATTGTTCTAGTTAAACCACAAGTCTGTCAAAGGTGAATTGACCTTGCTTAGGGAGAATGAGGTCATTTGAATTCGTATATTGTTATTAACCATCAAACACTCCATATTTAGTTAGAGAAATATAGAAAATCTAGTTAAGGGTAATTAGTCTTTTTATTTTAATATTTTAGTATCAGATCATTCTAAATAATTCCCATTTTATGGTCCTTATTAATAAATATTATTTTTCTTAGGTCTTCTATTGTAATTTTCCCACCTTTTTAATTATAGTCTTATAAATTTAAGATTTTTTTTTTGGGCTTTACAACCGCAAGAATGCATACGTATAGCTAGCATTCTCCAATTTAAATTAACAATATGAAAGCAAATATCAAGAAAAAGCTACTATTAGACTATTAATTAGTTAGCCATCAATAAAATAAAATAAAAAGTAAATTTGCAAGTTGGAAGATATAGATGAATGAGTGAGGGTGCCAGGGAAAATTTCAGGAAGGAACACAGCAATTATTGCTACTAAGCCACAACGACAATGGTTAATTAAATAAGTAATTAAGCAAAGTTTTTGGTATAATAAATATATTTTCCAGGTAATTGCAAGAGGGAGGCCCTCCTTGTAAGCACTTTGAAGAGCTTGGCCTTCACCAAACGGGCACCCAACATGTAATTTAATTTTTCAACACAACGTGAGCTACACGAATTATATAAGCTCATCTAACACAATTCCAATTTTAAATTAATCAACTCCAAGTTGTCTGAATTAAACATTAGAAATCTAAGCAACCATGCGTGATCATGAGCAATATGATAATGTTGAAAACCAGAAGGGTTATTGAATTAGTCAAGTTAACTGTTTGTGGTTCAATGATTAGGCTAAATAATCATACCTATCACAATTAAATTATATTCATATATCTTATATAATGCACTACAAAAAATGGGTTGTTTTTTAGCAATTGATTTGGGCGATTTGTAGTAGTTTTGACTGCTACAAATATGTGTAGTAGCGGTTTGCCAAACCGATTTGTAGCATTTTTTTTATCCATTATCCATTTCAAAATATGTGATTTTTTTTTATGCATAGTCATTTGTAATATTTTAACAAATTTTTTTTTTTAAATATGGTTTTTTTTCCCACCCAGTTTTCTACCTATCAAGTAAAAAGAAGAAAAACGTCACGGAAAGATATTACAAATTTGTGTATGTATATGCCTATAATAGAGCACGATAAAAAAAACACGGATCCAACACAAAAAGTCGAAAAGATAAGCCTTCCATACAATGACGTGTTATAATCCAACGCTACTTTTTGTTTTATTAAGGTTTAGCAAAAAGTTAAAATTACAGAAACTATATTAAAATAAATAAAGCGAAAACTCACCGAAAGTTGGTACCAGCCTTTTGCGTCTGGGAAAGATTCCTGACTAGCAATGTTGACCCAATAAAATGAAGGCCTAACAAGTCTTTCAATTTAGACTAAAAAAAATACTAAAAGAGAAATATCAGGGAAAGATCACATGCATGTTGCCAATCGCAAGTACAGTCTTGAAGCTTGTATATGTATATTGAGCAATAGAGCTTAGACACTTCACTTATAACTATAAACCAAGGTCAGTATATTAGACATCAGCACCTTGCACTATTTTTCTTTTCCCTTTTCCTGATCTGTATTCTGATAATCTCATATTTAGTTGTTGTAGGTCGCAATATTACTGCTTCATCAAATATACTCCATAAGTTAGCTCAATCATTTATGGCAAGTGATCAAGAAGCATTTTCCTCAATCGTCATTTATGGCTCAATCAAATTATACTCCAGAATCCTGGTAAGTTACCTTATGCTTTGAAGTAGTTTATAGATACTGTAATTGATTATTCTAGTTAGCACAACTTATTTTTTTTCCATTGATTTTCATATATTTGTTTGACCAGTTCTGGAAGAATCTAACGGAGTGGACTTGAGTTATTCCAAAAACTTGACTCAAACTCCTGATTTCTCCGAACTTCCAAATCTGCAAACATTAGAATTTGAAGGTTGTACAAGTCTTGTTGACCTTCATGCTTCGATTGGACAACTCAAAAAGCTTCTACTGTTAAACTTGCAAGGTTGCAAAAATCTCGTTTCCCTTGCTCAAAGCGTTTCCAATTTGAAATGTTTTGTTTTCCTTGATAGATCGCCAAACAAGTTAAAGGAACTTAAAGCCTTGGAGGTGCCTGACTCAAGTGAAATTGCTATAACAGAAGTACCTTCTTCCTTTAGTGATTTAGAAAAACCCAAGATATTGTCATTTCGTGGGCGTAAGAGGTCAACCTCAAAGTATGACATTTTCTTGATTTTTAGAGGTGAAGACACTCGTAGAAGCTTTCACAAGCCACTTGTATCATGCGTTAACTAAGAATCTATTCAATGTTTTTATGGATGATGAAGAACTTAGAAGAGGAGAAGTTATTTCACATGAACTGATGCAAGCAATTGAAGAATCTCGCTTCGCAATTGTTATTCTCTCTACAAATTATGCCTCTTCTTCATGGTGTTTAGATGAGCTCCAACATATTCTTGCCTCAAGAGATAATCTCGGTCAAATTGTTTTCCCAATCTTCTATTATGTAGATCCATCTGATGTGAGAAAACAACAAAACAGATTTGGTGAAGTCTTCCACCGGCTTATACACAGGTTCCAACATGACCAACCGAAGAAGGTTACAGAGTGGACGAGTTCTCTGGTAGAAGTGGCTAAATTAGCTGGTTATGATGCTTGGCTTTATTCGCAAGTTCTTTTAATAAAAAATTTAATTAATTGTATATAATATTTGTATCAATTCATTGAACGCCAGCATATTAAGGATATTTGCATATGTCATCATGTTCTTTTTAGAGAGACAAACATTTTTAGTTGAGCGTAAACACATTTAATAATTACTTCATACTATCAAATACATAAATCTTTTAATTATATATAGCTAGTTTTCAAGAAATGATTCATGTCTATTTTTTTAAAAAAAAAAAATCAAATCCCTTGATGGTTCTAATTGTAACTTGAAAATATTTATAAAAAGCTTTTTTTAAAGACAAAAAATCTATATATATCTAGTAAATATTCTTGTAGGAAGACATGAGTTATAAATGCTGTTCTGCTTGACACGTTTGGTTGGCAATAGGCCCAAATTTTTTTGTCGTTTTCTTCTGTTATTTACTGTTTCATCATTTTCTTTCGAAATCAATAATGTAGGAGTTAAGGTTTTCCAAACTCTATGCAAACTGCACAGGCTTGACATTTAGTTATTTTTTAAAGTCAAGCAAATTCATTCTCAATTAAAATATTCATAATGCAATTTATCTAATTTTTTAAAGTTTTTTCTTTGTATTTATAAAACTTAATTGGGGTGTTCAAAGCTAAAATTGTTCTCCGAAGTAAAATTTTTATATTTACAATGAAAATCAATGTAAAAACAATACAATTTATAATCTGTTGTGCTATTCATAAGTGATGTAGTGATTTTTTTTTTTTTGTAAGAAAAAAAGATCGTGAAAATTTTCAAAATAAGTTTAGTTTTTTATCTTTACAAAAGAAAAGGTCACATGGGGACTGGTGCAGGGGTAGACCCACACTCAACAGTGACTTGGAATCGGATCCAATTGTGAATTTAAATATATTATTTATCATATTTAATTTTCTGGAAAAATTATAAAATGGAAAATTTTACTATAAGATAAAAAAATAATGCATAATGTAATGATACAAACATTAATTGCTTTAGTTCGATTCGTCATGGAGATGTAGATCAATTAAGGATGGAGAGGGTGTCGACCCCTTGAAGGTAACTCAACTGTCTTTGGTCCTAAAAAAAACTTCACTGTTACGTTTATGCTTGTCTGTCTTTTTTAGTGTGGGGTCGTTAATTTTTTTTATAAATATTAACAACCCAATGAAAATAAATACCACCTATGGTATTCAACGTAAAAGTTGGTTCGGGGTTGTATTTTATTTTAAATATAACATCTCAATCTATTTTATCTTTTATATTTATCAATTTTTTTTCATAAAATATTTGTTATTTTTTATTGTACATATAATGAAATTTACATCAAGGGATAGTTTCAATGTAAATAATTTAATAGGAAATTTTAGAGAAAACAACACTCATTTTTAGCAAATACTTCTATAATCTTATTTATAAGGTAGAAAGATAATACATTTTTTCGTTCTGTTTATAAGTTATGTCATTAAATTGTTTACATGAATATACAATTTTACCTTTAATTTATTATTGTGTGTGTGTGTGTATTGAAGAGTGTATAGTTCAATAGGAATAAAGTTAGAAAGTTGTTGTATTTTAAGGCAGAGTTATTGAAATTTAAGGTTTTCTTGATCTATGTAAAATTAGAATTGTCTTACAAATAGAACAAAAGGAGTAACTAATTTTCTCAATCTACTCAAATTAGTTAAGTAGATATTTTATTAGAGATAAAAGGTCGTAAGAATTAGCATGAATGTTTGGTGAAAAAAAGCAAGGTTGTGGAACCTGGACCTCACCGGCCGGTCCGGCCCGAAAATTGGTGAACCAGCCCGTAGACCGGTCCGGGTTCCAATTGTTTTTAAAAAAAAAAAAAAAATTTAAACTTTTCCTTTAGAATTTCATACAATAAGTTTAAAATCTTCAATTTCTCATCGGTTTGATCCCGGTTTAGCTCCGGTTTGGCCCCCGTTTAACCCACTGACCCTTAACCCAGTACTTCGACCGGTTCAATACCCAGTCCGGATTTTAATACCTTAGAAAAAAGTGAAGTAATAAGCTGTGATTAGAAAATTAACCTAAATATAGTTCTTGTTGCTTATAAAAGTATTTGTATTAACTACAGGAGTATAGCATTCACTGATTTAGAATTTTAAAATTCAAATTCAAGTGATATTTTATTCTCTTCTTCCCTGTTTAATATCATCAAACACACATATATCATGCATCTGACGGAAAAATTGTGCTTGCATTGTAGGACCGAAACAGAACTTATTGAGAGTCTGGTTAAAGATTTATGGGGCCGATTTCATTCAGAAGTGCCACCTGTGAGTGTAAGTGATGCACAGATTGGAATTGATTGGAGAGTAGACGAAATGCTTTCAATCTCAGAGATAGGGTTGGATGACGTACGGTTTATAGGAATATGGGGAATGGGTGGTGTTGGCAAGACTACTCTTGCTAGAGCTCTCTTTGAAAGGTTCCGACACCAATTTCACTTCCATTGCTTTCTTGCCAATGTTAGGGAGGATTGGGAAAAGAATTGCCTACTTCACTTACAGATCAAACTGCTTTCACATCTCAAAATAAAAGACTTACAAATTGAAGACACAAATCAAGGAAAGAACACATTGGGATACATTTTCCGCAATACAAAGGTGATGCTTATCATTGATGATGTAAATGATATAAGGCAATTACAAAATTTAGCTGCAAGCCGGGATTGGTTTGGTGATGGGAGTAGGATAATCATAACAACTAGAAATGTCCACTTACTGAGATCTCATCAAGTGGATGAAACATATGAGGTTAAACCAATGAACCATGATGAATCTCTTCAACTTTTTTTTCAGAAAGCATTTAAAGGAAAAAGTGTCCCTGATGAAGATAAATTTCGGCAGTTGGCTCTATCAGCAGTTCGTTATACAAGAGGCCTTCTTTTGGCTCTTTGTGTTTTGGGTTCCTTCTTTTGCAACAGAGATGGTTTAACAGAATGGAAAGATGCTTTGAATATGTTGAGAGGAGACCCGAATAATGACATTTTTAGGACACTTAAAATAAGCTACAATGATCTGAACTATTTAGAAAAGATGATATTTTTAGATATTGCCTGTTTTTTTAATATGTGGGGCAAAGATGAACTAATTCAAATATTGGAAAGCTGTGGATTTCCTGCAAGAATTGGTTTGCGTACCCTTAGAGAAAAATCTTTGATTGCTGAAATTGAGATTGGCAATACTACATATATAGAGATGCATGATTTAGTTCAAGAGATGGGTAGGCTTATTGTTATTCAGGAATCTCATGCTAATATTGGAATGCGCACCAGATTGTGGCTCCCTGAAAACATTGACAGACTGCTACAGAAAAATATGGTAAGCAATTAATTTTCTGGAAATACTAATCTTGTTTTTTTTTTTTTTGGGAATGTTGAGTTTTTATATTTCTTATTTGCACACCTTTTTTTTATCAAATCTTGGTGACGGCTATAATGCTTGTAATCAGGGTACTAGCAAAACGGAAGGTGTGGTGTTGCCCTATACTTTTGGAAAAGATATAGTTTATTGGAATTCAAAAGCCTTTTTAAAAATGTGCTGGCTTCGATTACTTGTAATATCATGTAACTTTGACCTTCCCTACCATTTCAAAGGCCTTCCTGGGTCATTAAAAGTTCTTCATTGGTATGGATGTCCTATTGAAGATCTTCCTTCTATTGAGCGAATGGATGAACTCATATATCTCAAAATGCAAAATAGCAAAATAAAACGCCTTTCTAATGATACACAGGTTAGATAACTTTATAACCATTCTCACATAACTCGATGATGATGAAGCTGAATTAATTTTTTTTTTACTGATTTGTCCTATCTTTTTATTTGACTAGTCTATGGACAAACTACAGATTTTGGACTTGAGCCATTCCAGAAACCTCATTGAAACTCCAAATTTTTTTGGATTTCAATATTTAAAAAGATTAATTCTTGAGGGATGCGTATCACTTGTTGAAATTCATTCTTCCCTTGGACAACTTGGCTTTCTTGTTGAAGTAAATTTGAAAGGTTGCTTGAATCTTGACGTCCTTCCAAAAAAATTGGAAACAAATTCTCTAGAAGAATTTGTTCTTTGTGGATGCACCAAAGTAAGAAATCTTCTAGAATTTGGAGGAGAGATAAAAAAGCTCATAACACTTGATGTCAATGGGACAAGTATAGTCAAACTTCCAGAGTCACTTGGATCCTCAACTAGCATTGAAACTTTGAATTTAAGGAGATGCCAAAATCTTGTTGGCCTTCCCGATAACTTTCACAAATTGAAGCGTCTGAAAGTTCTAGATATCTCTGGCTGCTCGTCCTTTTCCAAATTGCCAAAAAACCTTAGTGAAAATGAAGCCTTGGAAATTCTTGATGTAAGTGGAACAGCTATCTTAGAAGTACCTTCTTCTATTTGTTATTTAAAAAAGTTAAAGACATTGGCATTTCATGGATGCAAAAAGGCAACTACCAACTCAAGTATCTGGTCTCTTCCAGGGAACCGCATGTTTCAGAGGCATTCATTTCCTAAGGGCTTAACATTGCCTTCTTCCATCTTCAATGTTGAATCACTGACAGAATTAGATTTGAGCTACTGCGCTATTGTTGATGGAACATTCCTAATGACCTCAGTGGCTTATCATCATTGAAGAAATTAGATTTGAGTGGAAACGAGTTTGTGAATCTACCTGATTGCTGCACTTCTAATCTTTTGAATCTCCAGTACCTTTATTTGAATTCATGTCGAAAGCTTCAAGTTTTGCCACAGCCTTCACCAGGTTTACATATAATGGATGCAGGAGAATGTGGTTCATTGAGAGATTTGTCTGACAAAAAATTGTTACTTCTCTTTGCTTCAGTTGAACAGGTATGTACATATTTGTCTTCATATTTTCCATCCATTGATACATGTACATCTTCTGTTGTTAACTATATACATTTTGTTGGTTTTAGGATGGCCAACATGATGAAGGATTAAGGAGAATTACAAATTTTTTAGTGACAATTCCAGGGAGTGAAATACCATCATGGTTTGAGAATCAGAATCATCTTCCTCTAAATGAGAAACATGTGGCTTCTATAACAATAGACATCTCTGAAGATGATTGGTTAGGACTTGGGTTGTGCACAGTAATTGATGATAAGATTTGTTGGCCTCGTTGGGGGTTTGATTTTAAAGCTTCTGATGGTAAATATGTATCCCTTCCGAGAAGGACACATGAGCATGAGAAAGAAATAAAATCTTGCCATCTCTGGATGGTGTTTTGGAAAATTAAAGAGGAGAACAGAGATGAAATATTAAGGAAGTATAGTCAGATTCGCCTGAAATTTTGTAGTGATTGGGAGCAATCTCCATTATCATCGGTTGATATAGAGTCAATTAAGTGTGGATGGCATTTCATTCACAAAGGGGATTTAGAATTACTCAAGGATGGAGTAAGTTGCTTTCTTTCTACACTCTGTCTCTGTTTCATAATATTTTCTTCTAGTATTGTTATTACTTTTTAAGCTCTGGCAGTAGGGAGACATTATTAGATCTCTTTTATGAATGAATAAATTGTTATTTGATTTATTTGCAAGACATACTTATTATATGCTTCATGTTTTAAAGGAAAACACAATTAGCTCTGAGCCTTCAAAAACCTCACCTTTTAGCAGCCCATTAGATGAAGAAATCAGAGAAGATGAAGTGGAATTAGATGAGTCATGGATGAAGTTCATTCCAGATGATTCAAGCTATGTGATGTTGTAATCTGACACTAACTATTCAAAGTTGGTGTTATGAATGAAATCCAAAATTGCAGTCTCCAGACTATAATTTATCAGTTAAATTATTCTGATCACTATAGTTTCAGATTCCAACTACCAAGTCTTTAAAGTGCCCAAAAACACTTAAAAGCTTTTCAGCGTTATTCACTAAATAAATGGTTTCATCCTACAACAAATGGCATAAACACAATTGGAAGAATGTATAAAGAAGTGAGGGACAGTACAAAAACTAATTTGATAAGCACTCGTATGGTTCTTCACGTTTTGTCAGTTGTTACTCAATTGCTGTTTACTTCAACTGATATAACTGGAGATTAAAGTCAGTTACATCAATTGCATTTGAATGCTTGCGGCTACTGATGCATTTAAAGCAATTTCAGGTGTTGGTTTTAGACACAGAAAGACTCCAATGAGCTTACCAGTCCTGATCTGAGACACAATGCTACATCCTACACTCCTTAATCATATTCCGGAATGCAATCTATTTCGGTCAGCAGAGCACAATGACATGTAACTGTGAGGAATTGTAAACTAAGGATGAAAAGACTACTCTTCCTTCGATGGTTAAGAATTTATATGAATTGTATGCACTACTAATATTTATTAGATATTATTGAACAACGTCAGAACATCCATATTTTATCTCTAGACGAAGTACATATATATGAGCGTTGGTGGAAAATATGGATATAGGGTTGGGTTTCATGCTTGACATTTTATGTGAGCCAGAGGTGCTGAATGGTGATAATCGATTATAACTCCAAACTTGACTATTGCTAAGTTTCTTTTTATGAAAAAAATCAAATAAGCTTTTTTTAAAAAATTATTTTGGCGAAATTTTACCATATTTTTTAAAATTTTTTAAAAATAATCACAACAAAATATATTTTACTTATTTTTAGAAGCTATTTTAAGTAGCTTAGGAAAACAATCTGATGCAAATCTATAAAATATATATATATATATATATATATATATATATATATTATAAAAAAACATTAAAATATCTTAGAAAATGCCAACTAGTCCAAACTGTTTAACCTAAAATAAATTATTTAGAAATGTAAATAGCTTTATTCGGTTATAAGCCAAATAGAATCTCCTTTTGCTCACCCCAACTAAAAGCCCCACCAAAAAAAAAAAAACACCATCTCTTTGTTTTTCACCCTTGGAAAGTAGAAACCAGTACAATATTCAAGCTTGAAATATATATATATATATATATGTTATAAAAAAACATCAAAATATCTTAGAAAATGCCAACTAGTCCAAACTGTTTAACCTGAAATAAATTATTTGGGAATGCAAATAGCTTTATTCGATTATAAGCCAAATAGAATCGCCTTTTACTCACCCCCATTAAAAGCCCCACAAAAAAAAACACTATCTCTTTGTTTTTCACCCTTGGAAAGTAGAAACCAGTACGATATTCAAGCTTGAAATATATATATATATATGTTATAAAAAAACATCAAAATATCTTAGAAAATGAAAACAAGTCCAAACTGTTTAACCTGAAATAAATTATTTGGAAATGCAAATAGCTTTATTCGATTATAAGCCAAATAGAATCGTCTTTTATTCACCCCCATTAAAAGCCCCACACAAAAAAAAACACTATCTCTTTGTTTTTCACCCTTGGAAAGTAGAAACCAGTACGATATTCAAGCTTGAAAGGGATATATAGAAGGGGTAACTAAATACTACCTCTACTCTCCCTCAATCTTTATCATAAGAGTTGATTGATTAATTTAGATAAATTACAAAAATTTGCTATATTAGTTATTTGTAAAAAATATATATTGATTCTTTTAAAAAATATTATTTTTCATCATAACTACCTTTAGATAGAAACTCTTTAATTTATCTAATCAATATGGATATTTTTGCAAAAAAAATAAATTTAGAAGATAAAGTGGATTAAAGTCTTATATTTCTACTTAAGGAGAAAAGTAAAACTATAAATTAACAAGGGTTAACACTACTTTTAGTCCTTGTAGTTGATAGTTATTTTAGTTTTGGTCCATAAAATTTTAAACAAATGGTTGTGGTCCCTCAAGTCTACTCCATTTTAAATTGTTAGCTCTAAAGTTTCAAAAGAACTTGAAGCTAAAGTTAACACTGTTAATTAAGCTTATATGACACTAACACCGTTAAATATATTTATGTGGTCGCTGACTGGGCAAGCTGAGTTGGAAAAATAAATTATAAACCCATATTTTCAAAAGCTATTATATAATTAAAAAAACATAAACACATCATCAGTCTGTGGTCGTGGGTCACTGCCTGATTTAAAGTAGGGAGGAGAGCTTTAACCTTGGTTATGACATTTTGGCTACACTACCGGAGTTTAATTTCTTGCCACATTTATTTTTGTTTAACAGAAGGACTAACATATCCAACTGGAGAAAGCCAAAGGATCCAATAACAAAAAAAAAGTTCAAGAACCTGATTGAAAACTGAGTAGAATTATTATGACCTCCAGATTAATTTTACCTTATTTAAAACTAGATTGTAGCATAGAAGAATACTGAATGAATAATTAAGACAATAAAAAAGAAGTGGTTGCGGATATGGATTGAATAAAGGAGCGAGGTTTTCATATGTATTGAATTCCACGGAGGAAGAGAGAATCTCATCCCAAATCATTTCACAATTCACACCGCTCTCAATGGCTTATTATTATTATTATTTTGCCAACGGTTTTTGTCTTATTATTCCATCAATTTCTCTCAGCTTCCACGTTGTCCGGCGTATTCGACTCCTGCGTCTTGGATGGCCTTGTTGGACCCTGACTTCATCTTGTTCTTGGGCCTCCTTACCTATTGATGGGCCTTAAGTGTTAGAGGCCATAACTCATGATTGTTTCGTAGAATACAGCAGAGTTTACAAGGGCAAATAAGTCATAACATTAGCCCATCTTTTGAAAATCCCACATAAGTTGGGCTTCTTAAAGTGTCACTCTACCATTTATAGAGCAAATTATGGGATTTCTTTCTTTTTTTGTGTCAAAAAGTGAAATCGAATTCCATTATGACTTGTGAGTCCATTTTCTTCTCATTCACATTCATTTTTTTTATAGAAATTAAAAGCCACCTCAATCCATTGTGAATTCTTTTTCTTCCTTCATCTCCCAATTTCCTCCAACCTCTCTCCCTCCTTTCACATGCACTTCTTTTACAGATTTTTAGCTGTACTCATCAATAACAAACCATCAATTATCAACTTTTAGGGCTTGCCTGCCACTTCTCTTCAGTTTCCATTTATTTATTTATTTATTTTTGAATAACTAGCTATGTGAACAATATACTACAAATGAATTTTGGTTATTTGAATTGGGTCAAACTGGCATTTTGTATAGATTTAAAAGTAAAGCATATTATCTATTATTTATATAATAATGTAGATATATAAAATCGGATTCATGTATTATTTTTTTAAAAAAATCAATATTTATGATTTAATATTCAATATTCTGCTCATATATTTAAAATCAAATACATCATGCACTAGTAACTTGGGGATAACGTGAGAAAGCCACCCTCACATGCATGCATGCACGCACTTAAACCATATTGTTCCTCAATCATACATAATAGAGTATGTTAGAGCTTCTTCTAACAGGAAGATGAGGCACAGTGATGGTTTGTAAATAGCTATCACCCGTCAGGGAACCTTTAAGGAGCAAGTAAGTATTCAACGTATTGCTCCAAGACCCAACCTAGGCTATATATAGCCTCCCATCAAGGCTTGTAACAGCTTTACCGGTGAGTCAGGTGACCATAAACCAAATCTTTATCCAAATCACTTTGCTAGACATAATCAGGAGATATTTTATCCAAAATATATTAAACTAATAATATTTAAAGCAATATGCTAATATTCAGAATATCTTCATAATATCTAGAATATTCATTTGATTAAAATAACCAACTAATATATCCTTTATATGATTAAAGAATAAACATATATCTAGATATAATCTGAATAAAAATATTATCATTCTAATAAAATATCTAACATTTAAACCAATTTCAGGTTTTGGTTTTAGACAAAAAAGACGCCAATGAACTTAAGAGTCGATCTGGAACAGAATGCTACATCTATATATACTCCTTAGGATATGGCTAGTGTTTAATTAATTGCCTTCAGCCTTTATAACCTTTATTATCTTTGAGCCTCATGTATCCGCTAGTGGTCAATAAATGTACTTTATATATTAACTTTGTTCTTGCATTTCCATGTGGTTCTTATTACTTCTTAGTTTACATAGTTTATTAGTTGGCAAAATAAATAAATAAATAAAGGTACATAGTTTATGTGTAACGCCCCAAATTTCAATTAAGTGCTAATTGCAATTATCGTGAATGATTATGTGGTTTAATGTGAATTTGAGATCCGGATTAAGTATTGGGATTGCCCAATACCCTGTATTTTAGCATAATTATGTGGCAAAATAATTATTAGGCTAAATATAGGGGTAAATGGCGTATGGAAGAATGAAAAGAATTTGATTATGAATTATGTGGTCATATTAATTAATATGTCATACTTAATGGAAAATTGAAAGAATGAAATTATTGGGCAAGTAGTTAGTGATTAAGGAAGAAATTAATTACTAACTAAGAAAAATAAGATGTGTGATTACATGGCTAATGGAGGGATTAGAGTAGCTAATTGGTGGCTTATTGTATGAGAACCAATGAAGTGGTGACATGTGGCATGTGGAGATGGAGCATGAGAGTGTGAGAATAGTCAAATGCATTCAAAAAATAATTTCTCTCTCTTCTCTCTCCCACATTTCGGTTGGTGAGGTATGGAGGGAGTATCGTTATCATTTCCTCTCCTTCCTCCACACTCAATCTCTCTCTTCTCTCTTCTCTCTCTTGTTCGGCCA
The DNA here is from genome assembly GCA_963242795.1 of Inga leiocalycina. Classification (NCBI taxonomy): domain Eukaryota; kingdom Viridiplantae; phylum Streptophyta; class Magnoliopsida; order Fabales; family Fabaceae; genus Inga; species Inga leiocalycina. The sequence continues at coordinate 69,588,422 of OY725325.1, forward strand.
TGGTTGCTAAGGAAAGAGAAAGGAAAAGCTTGGTATTAAGGTGAGTAAATGATCTCCTTTGCTCAAACTCTCTTCTCTAAAGTTGTTCCTTGAGTTGAGAGCTTTATTTTGATGGTTATAGTTTCTCCATTGGTGGTGATTTGAGGAATCACGAAAATCTGGTAGTTAGAGAATCAAGAAGTGTCTTTGACACAGTTGATAAGGTAAGTGAAACCAATCTTTCTATCTATGTTTCATGCCATTTGATGAAGTTTGAAATTTTTGGTTTTTATGGCTTTAAATTCGAAAATGAGTGTCATTGGGGAGTTTGGCATATTATTGGCATGAAAATGGTATTTGGGTATGTGTTTTGAATAGATAGATTGATTTGGGAAGTGAAATATAAAGTTTAGGGATTTTGATGTTTGTGTTGCCCAAAACCAAAGCATGATAATGGAATAGGAATTTTGTAATTCTATTGATTACATTGAATTCCTTGGGTGTTTTTATGTGAGAATAGCTTTGGTTGAGGTTTTGGATCCATTGGAATCTTTTGGGCACAAGTGGGGAAGTGTTGTCTGTGTCTCCGCGTTTTCTAGTTTCTAACAGCATCACTCGAGTGATTTGGGGTTCACTCGAGTGAGGGATGAACATCACTCGGGTGCGATAGTATGTTTTCCCTTTCTGTTTCCAGTTTCATGTGGCACTTCTAGATGTAGAGGCAAGAGTGCTGTCTCACTTCCAAATATTGTGAGTTCTCACAAGAGTGAGCCTCCTCTCACTCGAGTGCAGGTGTATTTGACACCATGAGCTCTCGTCTCGGGTTGTCACTCGCGGCCAAGTTTCAAGAGTATGCTTTAACACTGGCGAGTGTTAAGCCATCACTCGAGTGCAAATATCTGTGCTCGAGTGCTCCTTTTCATTGAATGTTCTTGTGCTGTCAAGTGAGCACTTTTTGAACCTCACTTCATGCAACTCGGGTGAGCATTAGGCTATCACTCGAGTGAGGTTGGTCATGCTCGAAGTAAAGCAAGCGTTTATGATTCCTGAAATTTTTCAGTGCTCTCGGGTATGCACTTTCTTTCCTTTACTCTCTAATACCCGAGTGCAGACCATATCATCACTCGAGTGAGGTCTTCCTCACTCGAGTATCCGTACATTATCACTCGAGTGAGGTCATCTTCACTCGAATGCAGCAGTGGAAAAATAGTTTCTGTGCTTCCAAAAAGGGGGATGTTTGGCGAAGTGTTTTCCAACCCTTTGGGGCTTTTGTTGGAAACATTTATAGCTTCTTAAGGGTCATGGATGTTGTTCAATGTTAAGTGTTATGAAGTGAGAGCATGGAAAAGAAAATAACCCTATGTCCTTGATTTGGTTTGTAGGGTTCAATATTCGCCTTGATCGTGAGTATCCGGTGCTGAAGCACACGTGGATAAAACAAGAGTAGGGAACTTACCTCTCCTGAATGTATTTGATAATTGTGTTAGTGTATTGATGCATGTTATTACTTTGCTTGATTATGTGAAACATATATGAGTGATTGAAGTTCTGTTACAATTTATGCTATGGCCATGAGTATATTGTTGAACATTGAGCATGCAGATATATCATTGTGTGAACATGAATTATGTATTACAAACATGTCATGCATTAAACACTAATCTTACATGTAGATTGGTATTATTTTCCTACTGAAATTCCCCAGAATCTCACCCCTACCAACAGTTTAGACAAGGAAAATGGATCAAGGATGGATCAAGCAACCAGGGTCGGTGAGGACTCCTTTGGGTTGCGATTTCGGTGGATAGTTAGCAAGGTATAATTGGGATTATGTGCATTTGGATATGTATTTGAAAGGATTTGTGTAATCCCCATTTGAGAAATTGTAAAGGGCGTATGTGCCTTATGAATCTTTAGTGAAGGTTTGAACCCGGGATTGCCGGGATTATTATTATGCACTCTGATATATTATGAATGTGATTTATCTTCATGTAGTTATTATATTCAGAATGTGAATGCGAGACCAGGTTAAAGTGTTTGTGAAAGAAATTTGTGAAAACCCTATCTTAAGGATGGGAATGTAAATGACTTTTGATTATTATTGGTCTTTATTTCACTTTATTTATGTAATCCGGATATAATTACGGATGGGGGGTTACATTATATTCCTCCATATGCATTATAGACTAGGTCATATATTTAGAATCGGAACTAATACTATTTTATCAAAATAGGAGCTTAATTAAAGTTTCATGCTTGACAATTGGAAAAATAACGAGGGTTCTAATTATAATTCCTTGGCAATCCCTCCACTCATCATTTTCTTATCACCCACACTTGCTCAGCCTTACCCTTTTATCTTCACCTTCCACTTCTTCATCTTTTTCAAATCTCTTAGATTATAGGTCCCTCCCTTACCACACTCAACATTTCCTCTGTTCATGCCCTGTTCTTCATAGATCCCATATTTGCTTTATAAGATTAGCCTTTATTTTTTCAAAAGACTTGAATCATTTTTATAAAATAAATTAACTTTCAAAAATTCAAGAGGTAATTTTTTTGGATCAATTATTATTTATTAATACATACGTATTTTGTAATTTAGAGAAATATCTCCACAGAGAGAAAAATCATAACACAATTCAGAAAAGACTCGAAACCTTAAGAATAGGTTGACTTGACTTTGGTAATACAAATCGAAGTCATGTGGGAAAGAGCACGGAATGAAGAATGAGCATAGAAAATAAGTTATAGTTGGAAGTTGTAATTTCCTTAGTTTCACATTCATTTTTCCAAGTCTTTGGACATATACGAGAGTCAATTATGAATGATTTTGATTTTAAAGTTGCAAGTTTCAATGTTGCTGGCAATTACAAACATAGCCACCATGACTTTTCTACCTCATAGATCGTAATTAATGGTTGATGAAGTTCCCGTTCAATTAGCTGGTTTGGAAAAATATTATTCAAATTAAAAATTATATTTTAAATTATGTAATGTTATCTATGATTTTAAATTAATAATTTATAATTTTACATAAATTCGAATTCAGTTTGCAGAATAATTTAATAAATATTTTTATTTATTATTAGCTTATGTCAAATTCAATTATTATTATTTAAAAAAATTAATGATAAATAATAACAAATCAAATGATCAAGTAGCTTTAAGAATATATACAAGAAAAATAAAGCATAAATATTTGAGATAAAATAAAATAATGCATTACAGTTGGTTGAGGTGGTAAACAGCCTCCTCTTATAAGGAGAAGAACACAAATTCAAATATCGAGAAGTGGATTTATTAGAAGAGATGAAATTTTTTTGCGTTTTAGGCCTCGAAAAGTGAAATTAAACCCTTAATCAAGTAAAAAATAATAATGCTCTACTTTGAATTCTTTGGCCAGCGAGTATTACAATTATATTGAATTGCTTTTCAGATTTATTACTATATTAATAATAAATAATAAACATATTTCTCAAATTCTTTTTTTCTTTTGGGTAATATATTGCTCACATTATAAATCACATATGTATTGTTGTTGATACACTATACCGTTCTTATGCATAAGATTTTATTAACTGAATTGTATTAATTAAGAAAACAATTAAAATTAATTATATGTAATAAATTTATAGAAAATATACATGTTTTTCTAAATATGTCTTTATTAATAAGTGAGCAAATGAGTGACAGAGTAACAGTGAGAAAGATAATGAAAGAGAGTGCATAAATAAAAGGGAAAATCCCTCAAAAGGAACCTTTAAATTGTTAAAAGACGCAGACGTGTGCGGAAATATAATATCCCGTATCAGTGCGAGTACGTTAACTAGAATATTAGAATTGAACGTAAAATGACAAATTTGTCCTCTGATGATGAAAGAAAAGAAGTTGATGACAAAAGAAGGTGACGCGAAACAGGGAGAGCGTCATCACGCGAGAACGTAAGTGGGAGGCGATACAAACAGCAGTGAGGTATGTACTTCATTAGTCGACAATGTTCTTCCCCTTGTGGTCGAGCTGAAGCAAAACCATTTTCATCTTCATTTGGGTGGGAAACTTTGCGGGGTATTTGGGTTTGAAGGACGTGAATGTTGAAGAGTGGTATGGTGAAAAATGCAGATGCTGCCTGAATCGGGGAGGAGGTTGGGATGGTTACTTTCAGGGTTGTGGTTGAAGAGAATAAATAGAGTTGATTTTTTAAGAAACGATTAATATGAAGTTGAAAAACCCTAATATAGATTTGTGAAAGATTGAGGTACTCATGTAGTTTTGTGTTTGTCAACTAACTGTGTGTTATTTATTTGTTGCAGGAAGCGTAAAAAAATGGATGGTAATATTGGTTCAAGCTGTGCAAAGGAGTTGTTTTGTTATTTTCACGTAGGGGGAAATTTGAACATAATAATGACGGTGAAGTTAAATATTTCGGAGGCAGTGTGAGGGTAAAGGTACTAAAAGATGGGATAAGAATGGAAGATTTAAGAGAAATTATATCAACATTGACAGGTCATGAAGGGAGCAGTTGTGACATTAAATACACAGTAATGTTTGATGAGAGGACATTAATTGAGCTTGACAATGATAGTGAAATTGAAAACCTTTTTCGGTTCAATGAAAGTAGTGCGCATGTGTTTGTAGCCCATATAGAGAATGACAATGAATCATTGCCAATGAATAATGCACATGTGTAAGTTAGTAATATTTTGTTCATTCCCAAGCTGATAATAAGTTATAAAGTGTTGTAATTGTTGTATGATAATAAGTTATAAAGTGTTGTAATTGTTGTATGCAGGAGCCACAGATTATTGGAACGGTCACCGGAAACAGAGGTATCTCCCATGACACATGGCAATGATCTTGAGGCTGTGTCATTTGAAATTGGTGGTGGGTGTATAACTTATGAGACAGATCAGACAAATTTTAGTGACACTAGCTATTTGAAATGGTCAGGATTAATTTCCGGGGTCGGGCAGCATTTTCCTCATGCCGATGCATTAAGAGAAGCCTTGTACAAGTATAGCGTTGCACATAAGTTCATGTATAAATATGATAGGAATAGCAAGAACAAGATGTATGTCACGTGTAAAGTAGAGGGTTGTCCTTGGAAATTATGTGCGTCTGCAGTGGGCAGGAGTTCTAGAATACTGTGTGCGTCAAAATTCATCAAAGATCATGTTCATTCAGCTCAAGATCATTTGCAAGTGAGCGGCCATGGTGCAGATCTACTTTGACATCATCAATAATAATTGACGAGATTAGGAATCACACCGAGAAGCGTCCAACTGAGATTATGAAGACACTGCAAAGGGAGTATGGTGTGAAGCTAACATATAAACAGGCATATAGGGCAAAGGAAAAGGCAATGGAAGACATACATGGAAGACCGAAACAATCATACATGTTAATCCCATGGATATGCCAAAGGTTGAAGGAAACTTATGCTAATACAGTTGCTGAATGGGTAGCAGATAGTTGCAGGTTTGAAAGAGTTTTCATTGCATATGGCTCATGTGTACAGGGTTTCATGGGGGGTGCAAGGCATCTACTATATGTTGATGGAACTCATTTAAGTGGGCCTTATAAGGGGACTCTACTTGCAGCTTCAGCCTATGATGCGGATAATGAGCTATTGCCGTTTGCCATAGCAATTGTGAAGGGAGAGACACTGGACGATTGGACTTGGTTCATGCATATGATTAAAAGGATTGTTGGTTCTATGGAGTTGATAATTGTGTCAGATCGTCACAATGGCATAATAGGTGCTGTGGCAGCAATATTTGGAGGGCATCGTCATGCATTCTGTTATAGACATGTGAAGGAGAACTTCAATACAGAGATACTAAAAATAAACATGGGCAAGAGAAAGACCAGTAACCGGTCAAAGGAGGATGGACTGATGCTTCTTGACAAGATTGCATATGCAAGGGGTGTTGATGACTTTGATAAAGCAATAGAAAAGATGCGGGAGCACTGTCAAGAGTTATATGAATGGATTAACAATCATGGTGACGTTGATAGGTGGGCTCTTAGCAAGTTCCCATACAAACGATGGATAACATAACAACCAATATCGCCGAGTCATTCAATGCATGGATGGTGAAGGAGAGGAAGTATAATGTAGCCCAATTAATTCACGCACATCGTGAGAAAGTAGCAAAGAAGATGCATGCCTCTTATGTGGCAATGAACAAGTGGAAGAATTGTGTTGGACCAAATATAGATGCAAAGGTTATGGAAAATATGAGTGGATGTGAGCATATGTGGTGTGAAGATTATGGGCAGGGTAGATTCAGTGTGCATACAGTACGTGGAGACCATAGGGTTGACTTGCGATCACGACAATGTAGTTGTGGGGCATGGCTGATGAGTGGGATTCCATGCACACATGCGTGTGCAGCTGTCAAGGTTGTGCACGGCAACATCTACGATTATGTTGAGGATTGTTATAAGATAGAAGCTCAGCAATGGATCTACTAGCACAGCATGATTCCGGTTGTGACAATAGACATGCCGAACGTCAATGATTATAGGGATTATCACATGGAAAACATGTCTGAAGCTACGTTCCTACACCCTCCAATCACAAGTCGACCTCCTGGAAGACCAAGAGTAAGGAGGCAGGAATCACAGTTCCAAAATAGAAAGATCTACCATTGTACACGGTGCCATGAAGCAGGACACACAAGAAGGACGTGCAAAAATCCCAACCCATGTTGAACTCTAATGATCATCTTTGATGCTTCATCTTTTATGTTGTATATATGTTTTCGTTTGACCCTTCAATGGTTTTTGGAATGAAGGGATGGGGTGCAGGCGAAGCAGTTTTTATATGTAATGTATGCAGTGTCATGTCAGTGACAAAAAAACATTAAGAAGCAGTAAGATCTTAATGTTCTATTGTCACTGAAAGTTGAAAGTTTATGTAAGTAGCCACTGCTTTTGTACACAAGTATAGTGTTGATTATGTATAGTTTGGCAACTATTTCTCAAGTTGTAATCAATGTGGAAATACAAATGTATAGTTTATCTGACTGCTCTGTGTTATCTAGTTTTTATTAGTTGGTTGGAATGCTGCTGCTCTCAAGTTCTAAGACATAGTTGACCCCAGCATCTATGGCACCAAAATATCATCACCTTATAAGACATACTAACATACTTGACCACAGCACCTATGCCACCAAAAAGATATTCATTCATGTAACCCAATGTTAGTACACAGTAAACTGGTGATTAATGAGTGATGTACATATAATGATGTTCCGCAGATGATACTTCTTGCTGATATTCATATAGACTTTGTCAAGTATATTGTTTGTGCATCAATGTACCCTGCTTCAGATCTGTGTTCATGAACTTCTAACATATAGTTCACCACAGCAGATATGCCACCAAAAAGATCTGCTATCATGATCTTCTAAGACATACTTGACCACAGCATCTATACCACCATAAACATCTCCTATCATGACCTTCTAAGACATACTTGACCACAGCATCTATACCACCATAAACATCTGCTACCATGACCTTCTAAGACATACTTGACCACAGCATCTATACCACCATAAACATCTCCTATCATGGCCTTCTAAGACCTACTTGACCACAGCATCTATACCACCATAAACATCTGCTATCATGACCTTCTAAGACATACTTGACCACAGCACCTATGCCACCAAAAAGAGCTGCTATCATGACCTTCTAAGACATACTTGACCACAGCACCTATGCCACCAAAAAGAGCTGCTACCATGACCTTGTAAGACCTACTTGACCACAGCATCAATACCACCATAAACATCTCCTATCATGACCTTCTAAGACATACTTGACCACAACACCTATGCCACCAAAAAGAGCTACTATCATGACCTTCTAAGACATACTTGACCACAGCACCTATGCCACCAAAAAGATCTGTGTTCATGACCTTCTGAAATATACTTCACCACAACACATATGCCACCAAAAAGATCTGTGTTCATGACCTTCTAAAATATGCTTCACCACAACACCTATGCCACCAAAAAGATCTGTGTTCATGACCTTCTGAAATATACTTCACCAAAAAGATCACCTATGCCACCAAAAAGATCTGTGTTCATGTAAGCCAATGTTAGTAGAAAGTGAAGTATATTGTTTGTGCATCAATGTACCCTGCTTCAAACAATCCGTTCCACAGGTGGAGGGTGGGATGACAATGGTGTTTTTATTTACACAACTTTAAATCACATCAAATTTCTTCTTCCAAACGGAGATAATCTGTTAATAACAACAACACTTGATATCCCAATTTATATTTCAAAGACTTGTGGTAATACAATCTGCTATTTGGATGGCGATGGGAAAAGCAGGCCCATGCCTATTGATGCTACCGACTGTTTATTCAAACTTTCTTTGCTCAGGAAAAGGTATGATCTTGTTATGAATATAATAAGAGTAAGTGATAACTCGAGTTTGATGGAATAGAAACTCGAGTTATACGCATCACTGGAGGGTAACCAGCCAGTTATCGTGTGTAGGAGAGGAGAACTCGAGTTGGGCGAAGCTCACTCCAGTGCGAAACTGTGCTCAGACGACGTGTAGACTCGAGTTGGGCTATGACGAACTCGAGTTGTTCGCATCACTGGAGGGTCACCAGCCAGTTATCGTGTGTAGGAGAGGAGAACTCGAGTTGGACGATGCTCACTCCAGTGCGAAACTGTGCTCAGACGACGTGTGGACTCGAGTTGGGCCATGATGAACTCGAGTTGTTAGCATCACTGGAGAGTCACCAGCCAGTTATCGTGTGTAGGAGAGGAGAACTCGAGTTGGACGATGCTCACTCCAGTGCGAAACTGTGCTCAGACGACGTGTGGACTCGAGTTGGGCCATGACGAACTCGAGTTGTTCGCATCACTGGAGGGTCACCAGCCAGTTATCGTGTGTAGGAGAGGAGAACTCAAGTTGGACGATGCTCACTCTAGTGCGAAACTGTGCTCAGACGACGTGTGGACTCGAGTTAGGCCATGACGAACTCGAGTTGTTCGCATCACTGGAGGGTCACCAGCCAGTTATCGTGTGTAGGAGAGGAGAACTCGAGTTGGACGATGCTCACTCTAGTGCGAAACTGTGCTCAGACGACGTGTGGACTCGAGTTGGGCCATGACGAACTCGAGATGTTCGCATCACTGAAGGGTCACCAGCCAGTTATCTTGTGTAAGAGAGGAGAACTCAAGTTGGACGATGCTCACTCCAGTGCGAAACTGTGCTCAGACGACGTGTGGACTCGAGTTAGGCCATGACGAACTCGAGTTGTACGCATCACTGGAGGGTAACTGGAAAGTCACAAACCAAAAGGGAATAATAACTCGAGTGACTGAACTATAACTCGAGTTAATCAGGATTCCACGCTTTAATTCCCTCAATCACCAAACATTTCTGTTCACTCCACTCGACGTCCGACTAAATGAGCCCTCGAGTTAACTGACGAGAAACGTACTATTTGTCAGTTGAGTTCTACATATCCGTAAATCCCGTTCAACCAACCGTGGCATAACAGCTCCATTCCCCCTAACCCTCAGTGAGTCGAGAAGCAGAGTTTGGACTAGCCCTAGCATCGCACTTTGTCATTCTTGCATCTGGTGCAATGGTGCGAACCAAGGTCTCCGACAGTGGGAAGAAAGATTCTCGTGATTCACAGAAGTTGCCGTCCAAAGGGAGTAAGCCGTTGAACAAACCGAGGAAGACTCGGCCAAAAGTTTAGGAGCGACTACCACCAGAACAACCGAGCAGGTCACAAGGGGTTGTGATAGCAGAATCACAACAGAAACGGCCAAAAGTTGCCTCTCCCATTTTGAAGGAACTAGTCGTGTCAGTGCCTACAGAACATTTGGCCTCAACCTCCACAGATAAAACAGAAGAAGACTTAGAGCGGAAGATAACAAAGATTGTGACTCAATTGGTTGATCAGACATTGCATGACCCATAAAATCCAGATATGGGGGTGCATCAACTTCAAATCAAAAAGCAAAGTATAATGTACCTCCTGAACTGGAGGATGAGCTTCTGGGACCACCACCAGGTTTCAATTCAGAGACACTAGAGCCTAATGATAAGAGCAGGTATGACGATGATTTTGCTCATAGATCATTCTGTCCTATTGTTTATCTGGATCTACAACATATTAAGGACACACTCACTTTAGATCTGTACCCTTGGTTTCAGTACTATGAACCTTGGTTGACTATCAAAACGTCATATAGTCCCTCTGTAGTGAGGCACTTCTACTGTAACTTGGAGGTGGTTGAGGTTTGTGATGAGATGGGCGAACTGATAGAAGAAAGATTAGAGTCAACTGTTAGGGGCCAAAACATTCAACTATCTGCTGCATTGATTAACACTTACCTTGGCATAGACAATCCTCCAACAGGGCCTGTAAAAGAATTCAGTGATGTAGAAATATGTCAGATTCTGAATCCAATTGGTGGAAGTAAAACTTTAACTTTCAAACCTAGCTCCTTGAGTGATGTATATTGGATTGTGTGGTACATATACTCACGATCTATGGTCAACAAATAGAACAATTTCACTCACTTCGTGGGACAAGATTACCAGCTGATGGCCTCAATTCTGTCTAAGGAACAGAGGAACATAGGGCAACACATTTACAATGAAATAAACAGATACAGGAAGTCTTCCACAAGGAGTACCCCTCTACCGTTTCCCCAACTGATCTCTCACTTTCTGACGCTGCACAATATCTGGTACCTCAAACCTAATGAGCAAATTGTTCGTATTCCAAGGTTTGATAGCATTCACCTGAGCAGAATGAATATTAAGCTGCAAGTGGGTGCTTCTACAAGTATAACAACGAAGAAAAAGAAGGAGATGGAATCTGAGAGACCCAAAGTGGATGAGGGACAATCATCAAGAGCTGGGTCTCCTGGACCCCCATTCATGGCAGCCACAATTCAGACCTACATCCAGGATGCATTGAAAACAACCACAGACCACATAAAGGTCTCAAATGCCTATCTGGTTGAAATGGTTGACCATCAAGTCAAACGTCTGGTTATTGGCATTAATGAGAACTTCGAGAGGCTATTTCAAATGCAAGATGCTCATACTCAGCAGTTGAGGGAATTTAATCATCGCCTTGATACTTATGAAGCTGTCCTCAGAGAACACTTCAACTTTCGTCCTTCTGATATGCCGTCACAGTGTAATGCTACACCTGTTCCCTGTGGACCTGAATCTACAACTCCTGCAAACTTAGTCACTCAAAATGCTCCATGTGCTCCTACGTCATCCAATGTTATGTTGACACCCCCGGATCCTGCCACATTGTCAAAGGTTCCCATCCCTCAGGACCCAGAAGCTATTCCACAATCCAGTTGTGAGCCCTCAGGTACCAATCCCATACAGGACCCCTTTCGTACATGCTCTGGCTCCCATGATCAAACCTCTGCCCCCATTGAACCTGCCACTGCAGTTACACCCTATACACCACCTTGTTGTACCACTGAGACAGACCCTATTCCACCAGTAGCTCCTCTTCGCATTCCACCGTCTTCCTCTGCAACCTTGGAATTGTGTATGACATTTACCCTTCCAAATGACGACAACAAGGGGGAGACATGACCGTGAGACATATTCCTAATATGAGCCCACGTAGAGAGCATTGCTTCTCTGTATTCCAAGTCTTCTTCATGGTTCATCTGTTACTGATAGTCATGTTGTCTGGTACATAATGATTATGGTGTGATGGCCTATAATTGCAATGACAATGTTTATTCTGTAGAAGGGGCTGAATGTGTTGCATGGTGCCTGACGAATATATTTGTGGTTTGATTTTGCTGTAATTAAGTAACACAAACCTTAGTCTATGGAAATTTTATAAGTTTTGTCATCATGAATACAGATCCTTTTAGTGGCACTTCTGCTGTGGTCAAGTATGTTTAGAAGGTCATGTAATTGCATGTTGTACCTCTCATTATGTGACTACTTAACTGGAGCGTGTTATTTTAAACTCAGGCTCGGTGCATCTTGACACCATACGTGCTCTGGATATAATATGACCTTCAGTTCAGTTCATTAATGTGCATAAATTAGTAATTACAAAATATATACGCGTGTCCATCACAAACACATTCACTTGTAAAACAAAACACAATTCAAACACAAAACGGAAGGAAAAAATACATGCAATACCACATAAATGTTACATGCAACAGAACATACTTACATTACTAATTTAAGTTACGAATGCGAAGCACTCTGGTAACCGCCAATGAACCCATGACATCAAAAGGCGTACACCACAATCAACCAAGCAGCACAACCGCCACATTCCACCCACCACCACGAACAAAACTAAAACACACGATAAAATAAAACGGCCACGCTTGGTCGTGCACTAAAAAATACAAATAGTCCACACGCCCAATTATTTAGGCCGCAGGCAACAAAACAGTCTTGTAGGAACAAACACGCACAAACATGGCTGACTTCCCACCAGACCACTCCAGATATAGAAGAACGACCAGCAACGATGACTCACCGCTTCTGAAGCTTCCGCAAACAATATTAATAGAACTGATGTGCTACATAGCATCATCAAGTTTGAAAGACTATTATCACTTCAAGAATTCATGCCGCATCCTAAGGATAGCAGGAAATTCAACAGAATTCTATAAGAACGTGCCACTGGAGAACTATGATCATCTAGGATGGACAAGAAGCGAGCAACAGATTCATTTCCTGCTGACATGTTTCCATAACGGTAATCCATTTAGTCTATTCATTAGAGGGCTTAAATACTTCACCAGAACAGTAGATACAGGAGAGAAAGGACTGTCACAAATACGGGAGGCTGCAATTCTAAACAGCTGTGACGCAAGTTACTCATTTGCCATATTAGTGCTTGCAAAATGGAGTAAGTTTAAGGACACACCAGAAGGGAACGAAGCAATACACAAACTTCAAGCCATTATCGACTCAGGCCAAATATCTTCAATTAAAGAGTGAGTGACACGACACCTACAATCAATGAACTAGGGACTGAACAGGAACATATTCGACCGTCCCAAACATAGATTCTGTGAGAACCAACCATGCCAGGCCGGATGCAGAAATTGCATATACGACATAGAAGTAAGCTGGCTCTACCACATTATGAAAGAACCAGAAGGACCGAATGTTGAACCACAAGCGATTGAAGGAATCGAGCATGGGAGGAGGAAGAAATTAATGAGGGGGTCGACAACGATGAAGACGTTAATCCAGATGCTTAGACGACGATAGTCCCCACGTTTTTTTTAATTCTCGTAACATGCAATTCAGCAAAGAAATAATTTTAGAGTAAATGTTTCAAACACTTCGTCCATGCGACAGGTTTAACGACGTGCATATGGTTTATCTTTTTTTTTCTACGGACTCCAAGTATGACCAATTACGTGTTGCTTTTTGCACATTACTTATGCTTTTTGCACATTACTTATGCACATTTAACAACAACAAACACAATCACCATCGGGTGACCCTCCAGTGATGACGAAAACTCGAGTTGGTCATCTTTAAACTCGAGTGACCTTCGTAAGTCATCGAAGAACGTTGGTGAGTGACCTTCGACGCAACTCGAGTTCGGTGCCGTTAAACACAATCACCATCGGGTTACCCTCCAGTTCTGACGACAACTCGAGTTGGTCATATTTAAACTCGAGTGAGCTTCGTAAGTCATCGAAGAACGTTAGCGAGTGACCTTCAACGCAACTCGAGTTCGGTGCCGTTAAACACAATCACCATCGGGTGACCCTCCAGTGATGACGACAACTCGAGTTGGTTATCTTTAAACTCAAGTGAGCTTCGTAAGTCATCGAAGAACGTTGGTGAGTGACCTTCGACGCAACTCGAGTTCGGTGCCGTTAAACACAATCACCATCGGGTTACCCTCCAGTGCTGACGACAACTCGAGTTGGTCATCTGGAAACTCGAGTGAGCTTCGTAAGTCATCCAAGAATGGGGGCGAGTGACCTTCTACGCAACTCGAGTTCGGTGCCGCTTCTCACTATCACCATCGGGTTACCCTCCAGTGATGATGACAACTCGAGTTGGTAATCGGACAACTCGAGTCCGTACTGCTAAGTCTTGCCGCAAGCACTGTCTGCAAACCGTCCAATTATGCAAGTAACTCGAGTTGTAATTCTCAAGTCGAGTGGAGATGCGGAAAGAAACGTAAGGCTCTAAACAATAACTCGCTTGTTACCGTCCAGTGCTGATATCAACTCGACTGCTGAATGGCCATCCTGACTGAGACACCAAAGCACTGTCTATGTAACATCAAGTTATGACCGCGCTATAGTGTATATGCCTATGGATTTGTTGCCGCCAGAGATAATCAGAGTAATGGCAGTTGGAAGAGGAAGTGTCACACCAGGGTGTATTGACTGGACACAATCATTACGTAATATGTGCATCATCATTGTTCACTATGGATTGTTAGCAGTGCTGATCAGATTATTGGCAGTTAGAAATGGAAGTGGCGCACGTGCGTAGTATCCTTATGTAATGTGTGCATCATTCAACCCTAAATTGCATATTATTCATTGTGCCTCATTACATCAGCCCTTTCTGTTAGGGATATTAGTTCTCTTAAAAAAATTTTTAACCTGCCTCTGGCAAGGACATAGTTACATTGCAAAGGGGGAACACAGATATTGTTGGTGGCATACAAGTACGTTTTAGAAGGTCATGCTAAAGGAGTGAATTGGGAAACATTGCATCCCGCAATGGCAACATATATGTCATTAATGTACCTTAAATTGCATGTTCTGTCCTATCAGTGCACTCTACCGTACATTACTCTATGACGTTAACAATACTTTACATGGATAAGTGTTGACATTACTATATCGCGGGGACATAACCTAAGCACGTCTTTTGTTGGACTTTTGTCCAGAGGGAATGAGGGCCAGAGCTGTGTCCCGCAACAAATTCAGCGGATGATTAACTAACCACCATATAATGTCGCTCCGCAATTACTGAATTTGTTCCTGTAAATAAGTAATTCCCTCAGTGTAAGGTTCAATGGAAACCATAATGGAAATCACAAGTAAATAAGAATGCGTACAGAGGGAAATCTGGACCACTTACATTTTTGTAATGGAAATCACCTTCCGGGGTCCACTGGCTCAACCAAATAATAACATGAACACCACAGTCCCTCCTGTACTCTCACCCACATGAAAACGTTGTGTTACTTAACGAAACAATGGAAGCTAAATTGTAAGAGGCAAATGTGAAGAAGCTTACAGATTATTCTGTTGCACAACAAGAGGCCACACAATATCTGACATCTTCTTCCCAGCCAGATGCGGGTTAACAATGTGCATGATGTCAACGAACCTATCTCTCTGAAAAAACAACATTTATACGTCTTACGATGTGGGTCAACTGAAGTAAACCACCTTAACTACAGCAGTGGAGTCAGGTGAACTTACAATTAAGTTTAACACAAATATGTAATCATTTGTCACGCCACCCTTCCTCGTAGTCTTCTTGCTGCCTAGATCAGGCTTCATTGAGTCCAGCACGTAGAAGGTCATAGTCTTTGTCTCTAACGCAACACAGAACCAGTGGCCACGGACAAGTGCCGGACCCATTATCAACTCACACTCGCCTATATTGTAACCGACAATTTTGGGAGAGAATTCTTTACTCACGGAAGACACTTTCCACCCTATTGGGTGACCTACCAACTTTGTCTGCATAAAAACACATAGTCCTAACTAATGTGCACATAATTTTGTCAAATTAAATGCTGTTCCACTACACAACAAATGCGTAATTACCATGAACCATGCATCAAAAATATGGCGCTTCGGCTGTCCTCCCTCCACCTTGAAGTGATACATTAAAGCCTTACACACAACCGACATCACCCACAACAGCAAAGAAACCATTGCATAAACTACATATAATATTCACCATAACTTAATGAAACAATTCTCCACATAAGCCATACATACCGTATTACTTAGTCTTTGAATTCCCCCTAGCGTATACAACTGGTCTCGACACAGTTCTTCATCCAAAATCTGAACCAACGGCCTACAAAAACATTTCAAATGCAATGCCAGTTAGTTCATCGCTTCCCGTGTTGTGGTAATATACTAACTACATAACAGTCATTCAATCACATGACGTTGATACTTACACTTCAGCCTCAGAACCTCTGGCCATTGTGGAAACTATGTTGAACAACGTTTTCTGATCATGCGTTGGCGTCTTCCTTTTTCGACTCCCATCCAACTGTATAAATGGACATGTCATCGCTTGCAGTGGCTGCCTCTTTGATCTCCGCAGCTGTTGAGGCCTCTGAATTGCATGGTCATCCGTGGGGACTTTTTCCGCCACCTCAGTTCCCTCTGCATCATCATCTTCGTCGTCATCAACATGATAAGGTTCTGCATCTGCATCATCAGAATCTGAGTCGTGAGAAGCATCTGTCGCATCATCATCATCCTCATCTGTATGTTGCTCATCTACTGTCACACCAGGGCCGTCTTGTTGTGCTTTGTCCCTGGCCTCTCGTGCGAGCTAGACATTGAGTAGCTCCTGCACCACCACGTTTACAAGTCTGTTTCGGTTTTCATCGATAACTTTCACCAACCGCGCATAGACCTCCTTTAATTCCTACAGTGACAGCACAACTTAATTTGTCAATTACATGATTAAATCGTTTTTGCATTTTAAATTAGCTTCCACAGACACATACCGGGTCTAAATATGGGACATTATCTGTGTCCTCATTCCCTGCCCTAACTTCAGAGCCTTTTCCTTTATACAAAATGCCCATATTGCTCATCCTCTCAGTCTTCACCATTTCGTTGATCTTTTCCTTTGTCCAGAATTCAATCGGTGTGATGGACTGTTCACGAACACTTTGTTTCAAAGGGAAATTTTCCCCAAAGAACAACTGCACCATAGAAAATATATGAATCATTATTTTCGGCTTGAATGATAGCTACACATTTAATGTAAACAGTGACATACCAGGAGTAAGTACAGGCAACCACCCACGTTGCTGATCCCTTCCCTTTTCTTCTTCTCCCTGTACTCTTTCACATAATTACTCATTTCCTTCCACAAGTCTTTCATCATGTATGTTGCCCAGTCATAATGTTCAAAACGGTCCATTGTGCAGAACATAACCCTCAACATCCGGTCACTTATCAGCCCACTCGAGGTAGGGCATAACAAAGTCCCTAAACTGCAGAGCACAAACATAAACTCAAATTTATCGCCAGCTGTCCCAGATTTTATGCGCTTCAGAATGTCCGTATGTTTCTTCCTCCCATACTCCCTCTTCAACCACTGATATCTTCTATTCAAATCCTCCACATCCACCTTCACCTCCTCCCCTGAATGAGGTATACCGAGCAACTTGTGCACATCTGATGCTTCTATTTCTTTTGTCTTCCCCCTAATCCTGAATTGATGTGTTGCTGGGTCATATGCTCTCAGCATGGACACAATCAGGTCACGGGGGAGTCTATCCAATTACACCTTCAATAGGTTTCCAAATCCTATTCTCTTAACCCTCTCCTTCAAATGTTTTTTACCGTTCACAAACTGCACCAACGATGTAAATCCTCCCAGTGAGCAGCGGGTATGAAATGGCAGTTCCTTTTCCCTCATCTCCCTTTTCGGCCGTGCTTCCATAGCTTTATCATTGTACTCCTTCTTCTTCGCCTCTGGCAACTCACGCCATGCCTTCCCTGCCGACCTACTTTCATCTGCCATCCTTCTCTTCTTCTCCCCTAACTTGGCCACATACTCGTTTCTAAACACCATAAACCCACTCATCATTGGTTTAATCTGTTCACCATCGCCCTTTATTGCCTCGGACTTTTCACTTTCTCTCGTTACTTCTCTACTCTTGACACTTGTTGCCTTGTTCTGCCTTTGATGTCTCACCTTTGTGTCCCCCTATCTCTTTTTACCTGCACAAAATTTAGTTTACACTCATCAACTATGGATTTCAGCACATTTAATAACATTTTTATTCATACATGACAAGTTAACGCATCTAAGCTATGTCATCGCAACTTCTCATACCATTTTGCAACCTTCCCATCACAACCACAACTATTAGAAATATCTATTTCCCCACAGTTAAATAAGGTCTCACAACTTATGGAGAAAAATTCACAACTTCTGCATAAGAATTCACAAGTTCGTCTATGAATTTCACAATTTCCTCGCCTAAATTGACCTCTACACATATTTACCAACTTTTCATTACGCTTTCACAAACTCCGATAATGTTTTCACAGGATAACATTCAATTTTCAAATGTTATCTTAAGGATTCAGCACTTCACTTAAAACAATCCACACTATCCATAACATTTTCACTACTGTGAAATCGGCGATTCCTATATCTACAAACCCTTTCGCAACTTCTACTCACATCCACAACTTCATATGCTGTTTCACAAGTTACCAACATGTCATTACCATTTTCACAAATTCTTCTTTTGTGTTCACAACTTAACATGCAGTTTTCAGAGGTTTTGTTTCACAACTTCACTTAAGCCATTCGCAAATGTATGTATAAGATTTTCACAACAATAAAATCACAATACCCTACGTCTGAATACCCTGTCACAACTTCACAAATTGACGCGTTCATATGCTGTTTCAACGGTTTACAAATTTCAAAAGTTGCAATTCAAACTTCCCAACTTAGCAACTTATTTTCACAACTTCCCCTCAACGATTCCCAACTTCGCACCACTTCATAGCTTTTATCCACATTTCCCAAACTAATTTTAACCCAACGAATTTGAACCCCCATTATAATCAAGTGGATAAGTTAAAATGAAATACAATTTTAAACACAACTACTTACCCAACTTCAACACCGGAGCTCAAATTCGCAGCCGCAAACTGGTGCCTCTGCAACTGTCCAATGCCTTTCACCGCAACCTCTTCTCGCCTTCGCTCCTCCTCAAATCCACCCCAAATTCGCCGCACAATGTCGCTGCTACTATCCTCTCTCAACGCCAAGGAACCACGCTCCACCAACGACAACGATGACGCCGGAAGAAGATGAAGAGTCCAGACAGAGTTTTCACGTAATTTCGCCCTTCTTATTTCCTCAATGTTTTTCAATTTTAAAACTTCCAAGGTTACGCACGTCATTTTATCTACAATTTCAATATCCCAGATCAGGTACTCACACTTTTGTGGAAATATGGAATTTCGGAACACCTTTCCGTCTTTTGCTATTTTAAAAGTTCTTTTTGAGGGATTTTCCCTAAATAAAATGAATTAGGGGCAACATTGGCAAAAATGTATATAATGCTCAAACAACTCTAGATAGTGCCTTCTAAAAGAGAGCAAACCAATTCAAAAAATAAAGCTCTATATAGGGAGGGAGTGTGATTCTAAGAAATAAATAAATAAAATCCTCATTTCGAGATTAGATAGGCAGATATCCTTACCGTGATGTCCGATATAAATACGTATTTTATGTTTATTAAAAAAAAAGGTTATAGTGTTTTTACCTGGAAAAAAAGTTATAGTTTGAAGTAACTTATTTCACACATATTTTTAGGAGTCAATAATGGCGATTATCTCTTTGCTTCTACTTCATATACACACCTTTTCCCCCTCTTTTATAGATCACGCGTTTTTGTTTGACGACTCATTAGTTTCATAAGTCACTCATTATTATTCTAATAAAACCAACCAAATTTTTAGTGTTCCTTATTGCAAAGATGAAATGGTCCAAAGTTGAAATGCTAATTTGTGGAAAAAATGGGAAACTGACATATTCTGGAAAAAAATGTGATTACACAAGTTATGAGGGCAAGGGAATAGCAAAAGAAAGGGACCACATACTACCTTCCATGCTCCTTCCCTCCTGACTTCTATAATCGCATTTTTTTCACAATATGTCGGTTTCCCATTTTTTCCACAAATTAGGATATCAAATTTGAACCACTTCTTCTATCATAGATAAGTGGAGCTAAGCTCTCTTACATTGTTTAGATGAGATTTGAATGGTTTAGATTTTAATTTATTTTATTTTTTTAAATAAAATTATTTTAATGGGTAAAAAATCTAAAATAAAAATAATCTTTTAATTAACATTTTATTAAAAAAATATTTCTTTTTATTTAAAAATCATCCACTAAAAAAAATTAAATGGGAGAATTACACAGGGGTCCCATAGAAGCTAAAATACGAAGAAATGGTCCCGGGAAAATCTGAAATTACCCTCAAGTCCCAAGGGACCATTTTGTAATAAAATCCAGGTGAGAAAAGTCACAATTACCCTTAAGGAAGGGGGCAAAACCAGAGACAGCGTGAGCTTTGCTCATTCGAAATCAGCTTCTTCTTTTTTCCTCTTTCCTCATTTGAAATCCATCAGAACAGAAGGCATTCGGCCAAATCTTTGAAAGCCGAGACTTGATGGTGTGCGACGGTGTTGGTGAGATCTGGAAAGAGACTGAGCTTCTTTTCCTCTTTCGAAATCAGAAGGCATTCGGCCAAATATGTGAAACCATAGACTCGACGGGGTGCGACGGAAGGCAGCATCGTGTGTGACGGTGTTGGTGGGATCTCGCCAGTGTAGTTCAGGCGTGGGCGGTTGGGAAAGGAACTCCGATCTTCCCTCTTCGGTGGTTAGGGTTCGACGAGTGGCATTCTCAAAATCGGTAAGCTTCTACAATTTCTAGATTCATTTGATTGAAAAATGCAATTCTTATAATGGTTATGAGATGTAAAGAAACTAATGTTGTTGTATATGTTGATGATTTTTAGTAATTACCCAATAACTAATTTGCAATGAACCTAACTGAACTAGCTGATGCATCCAATTCCTAGTTATTATACATTATGCGAGTAAGGGACCATTTCATTCTCAAGCTTAGCCAGATAGAAGAAACAAATGAATGACTTTATTAACCTATCTAACACACACCTCACAGACCACCAAAAGGGAAAAAACAAAATCAAAAGAACTCACCTAAGGATTCCTGCGTGGACATCTTAGTCTCATAAATGTGCCTATCAAGGAACTAGGGAAGTGGATTCAGTAGACCAAGTACTGTCACATATTACACATTGCCTCCTCTTCTTGAGCAGTTTAACAGGAAAATGATTCTAACAAAACCTACCTTTTTTCCTTCCCCTTATAGTTTTATTTTCATCCCCAACATTCCTTCCATAACTTACTAACAAGTGACTACCTTAAGAACTAAAGCTAGTTACAAATTCTACCATATCAACAGAACTCAAATTGAAGTGGTATGAGAATATATCAACAGCTCAAATTTTCTTCTTTTTTTTCCAACTATATAGATATATATAAGTGACCCAACTATATATATGTATCTAAGTCATGTCAGTCACTTTGTCTACTAAAATACTAGACTCCATCAGTGTTGAAAATAATGTAGCAGTTCTTTTGTGAAGTACAATAATAGGGATAGGCCCAAACTATAAATTAAAGAAAGCATATAACAGTAGGGCTTGTCTTGCATCATCATCATCATCATTCACACTATTTTCATGTCAAACTTCAATAATGATAAATATCTTGGAATTATGAGGTGTCCTGAGTTCTTAACATAGATATGGAATGGGCATCTTTGTCTCAAAATTAAATTATTCCCTTCGCTTAACTTTCTTGTAACTTCATTTTGAAAAAGTAAGTACATTTCTAGTGGGAGAAAGCTACTCATTTGATGATCAGTTTATTTGGTGGCACTCTTAAAAGACAAACACGTAACCTGTCCTTATCCCATGTCAGTAAATGTAAAGAAAGCTATTATTAATTAATTAATTAATCAATCAATTAACAAAGTCAAGTAACTAGCCAGGTCCTCTTAATCTCTTCTACAACCTGATTATATGTATTTTTTCCCCTAAGCTCTACTCTGGTTTTCTATATCATTCTATTCACCAAATTTTTTCCTTGGCGTCTGCTATATTGTTCTGCAGTAGGTTCCTGTTTTCTGGATTATTGATGAGAAAGATAAAACTTAGAAGTCTCTTGAGGTAAGGAGAATTGATTTACTCAAACTAATAATCATAAATCAATCCCTTTATGGTTGCAGTGATCGAGCTGAATTTTAAAACATTAATCAAAGGGGTAAAAATCTAAACAAGAATATACTCTGAAGATAATAAACTATAACTATCTTACTGAATGTTGAGAATTTTGTTTTTTTAAAAAAATGATTATATAAGGAGCAATGACAAGGAGTATTGTGTTTTCTTTTACTTAGAAGTCTCTTGAAGAAAGGAGAATTGATTTACTCAAACTAATAATTATAAATCAATCCCTTTATGGTTGCAGTGATCCATCTGAATTATAAAACATTGATCAAATGTTGCATTTTGCATTTCCATTCATACTTTTTGATGTTTGTGTTTGCTTATTTGTTTACTCTTATTATCTTGTATACTTATGCAAAGGTAAGCCTAGTGCCTTGTGACATTATGTTGAACTGTGACCTATAATCATAATCACGTGGGTTTATTTCAATGCTTCTTTTGAATTAGTGTAATATGTTCCATTTAGGTGATAGTGTTATAAAAAATCAATTACAGAGGCATATGAATATTGTATTCAATTATCTATAGTTTAAGATGTTTTTGACATTATTTGCACCAATGTTCTTCTTTTGTCTACATTTTTTAATCATTAGTAATCAGCAATTATGAGGCATGGTTTGTGTTTCCAACTAGTTCATTCCTCTCTACTTTGAGCTTTTAGTCTACTATTAGTCTTCGATAGTTAAGTGAATATTTTATCTATGATATGCATCCAATTGGTTGGTTGGCAAGTGGTTCATTGAAAGTAAACTTTTTGACATATTAGTTACCAAATCCTTAAACTCTGTACTCTAGCTTTGACTTGTAATGCATTAAACTTGACTTTGATGTTTTGCATATGTTTTTGATTCAGTTTTCATGAGTAGCTCATTTGTCTCTACTCTCTGAATTTGTAGTTTTCTCTTCATCTCCAAGTAGAACGATATGAATTTGTTGCCAATGGCTTCTTTTGAGATTTTATGGTTCCAATTGATTTAGGCATTTAGGAATGGTGCTTGGTTGTTTGTGATTGTGATAGTGTTTCTGAATAAAAACAGGCTTTGAACTCTTTAGCTTTGAACTAAAAGATAGCAGAGCAATAAGATCAAAAACCCTAAATTTTTGGATTGTGTTTGTTTATAATAATTACTCTTTTGCTTGTGTTATGGGGTTGATGTTGTTTTATTCCAACTTCAAATGCTTCTCGTCAGAATGTAAATGGGTGAAGTGCAAAGGTCTACTCTGTCTGTCATAGGTGATTTGCATGAATTAATTCATAGGGTTGATGTTGTTTCTTTTTATGTTGTACTTGCTATTTTTGGATTGTGTTTGTTTATAATAATTACTCTTTTGCTTGTGTTATATTTGAAAGTTTGAGTGGTTGTTGTTTTTGGATTGTATTGTGAATCGCTAGTTCCACTTAGTTTATTTATTTTTTTGTTTAAAACTAAAACTATGCATTACTATGCAAAAAATATTTGAAAGTTTGAGTGGTCGTTGTTTTCGGACATGGATTGATTCAATTCTATATTTAAATATTTTGGTCTGTCATATTTGGTCTTGTAAATAAAGTTTTGCTTATATGAATAAGATTTGGGGAAAATCCCAAAATTTTCTTTGGCTATGTCTTTGTGGTTTATGAAAAATTCTGAATCTGATGGGCCTCTTTTTGCTGCATATATTAACTTTCTTAGTAGTTCCATGTTAAATTTTTAGCAACATATAATTTTGCAGTGAAGTGCAGTAGGTCTTTGTATAAAAACTATCACATATTTTTCATTAACCATGTCCAGGAAAGGAAGATGGAAAAAGCTAGTTCTGGCAAAACCAAACAACGAACAAACAGCCCCACACGAACAAGGCCAGCTAGCTTTTCTGGCTATACTCTATTCACGGAAGAGTTTTTCAGCCAGAAGGAGGACAAGCAGAAGAGAAAGGTAAAGGACAAACAGAAGATAAAGGTGAATAAGGTGCAAAATTTTCAAAAGGCCAACCTAGAGGTGAGGGAGGCTTGGAATGCGTTGACTAAAGAGAAGAGAAGAGAATATGCTAAACGGGCTGAACAATTAAGAGGCCCTAGCAAAGGGAAGACGTATGTCGTTCCATTACTAACAAAATGCGCACCAAAATAGTTTATGACTTGCATTGACTTATGTTTTGTGTCATGATCAAGTGTAGGCACAACATATGGGTAATATGTTTTTGGATTTGTCTAACGTCAAACTTGTACTTGAGACATTTTGAATATTTATGAATTACATAGTTATTTTCATTAGTAAATTTTAGTCCTACAGCTATGCACAGTTGATGCACTTTCTTGCACAATGCTACAGGCCCCACTGTCAACTTCTGGTGTCTTCATTGACAACTCAATGAAGCAGCTGTGTTGTAACCCCCTGACTTTAAACACATAATTATAATTTGATAACACATATTTAAATCGGATTAGAGACCATTGGATGCTTTAACCTCGTTTTAAACTTTCTGTCTCACAGTAAAATTTTTTACAAAACTTTCAAAACTCTTTTTCCCATCCTGGTCTCAATTTCAATATTCGAATATAATTACCTGTGTAGTTAGTATACATTCAATCATATCAGAGTGTATATCCGCATCCCCGGCAACTCCCGGGTTCTATACATAAAACCTGAAGGTTTATAGGTATACACTAGGGGATTACACAACCAAAATCGAATGTAGTGTTCCTGATTCAAAATATACAGTAATCCCGAGTTCAAAATACATAACCAACGTTTCCAATTCAACTATATACCCCTAAGGGTCCTAATTGCTCCGGGTTGGCCGCTTCTCCTTTGAGCCACACGCCCTGTCTGAAATGTTAGTCATAGGAAAGAATGAGATTTGAGAGAATCTCAGTAGCAACAAACCACTCATACAATGCATAAACACAAAGCATGTACATAAATCACAAACAGCAACAGCAGCAGCAATTCACAGATACATGGTTTTCACCACAAACGACAGCACTCACGGCTGTATACACAATACGACAGCTCTCACTGTAATCATAATCACGACAGCTTACGCTGTAATCACCATCACGACAGCTTACGCTGTAATCACAATAACGACAGCTTACGCTGTAAACGACAGCTTGCGCTGTAAACGACAGCTATCATCAGCTGTAACCGCAGCAGCATCAAAGATTCATCACAGAACAGTGATAACACACACATACAGAGCATTACACATAGTATAAGAGAGAGAGTCACTACCTTGTCCTTTCCCGACTTTTCTTGGCACAGCGGGCTCACGAGGACGGCAAATATCAAATCCTGTAAACCAAGTTAGGGACAACCTGTCAATCTCTTTCCCAAGTTTTATCTCTATAGTACTTAAGTTGATTATCACTATGGTCAATTAATCAAGTCAACTAAGGAGCTAAAGTGGTCAATTAACCTAAAAGGCTAATTTCTAACCTCAAAGTTCCACAATATTACATTATGCCATAAAATCTTCAATTTTCGCATAGGTGACCAATCTGCCAGAATTTTCCAACATCTTTGAAAAATCATAACTAATTCTAGAAAAATCAAAATGAGGTGATCCCAAAGCCTATTGAAAGCTCTTGAAGTCCTCTTCATATCATAGGAAAAATATGAATCACTACCAGAAATCACCACACAATTCCAGAATTACACAACATTCCACACTGCTGCAGAATTAGGTCCAGTTTCGACATCAAACTTTGGGCAACTAGAACTCCCAGCTCAAAAACCGAAATGACACAAATCATATGTCCATTTTGAAGTTTGAAATGTGAAATTTAAGACTGGAAAGTTTCAGAATTTTTAGACACCAATTGCCCATTCAAAATGTCCCTACAAACTGACTGCCCTGCACAAAGTTACACTTGACAGTTTTTCCAATTTTCAACCAATGTGTCCAATGGCTTCAAAATCAACAACCAAACCTATTCCCACATAATTTTTCGTGTAGGACACAATGGTAACATCAAAATGAACAAATTCCCACTCATTCCTCATGTCCTGTTTTGGCAGAATTTTAGGGTATTTCACAACAAACAACCACTTCACTATCTAATCACTAAGCTTAGCTCATTTGCCTCCAAACCAACATATAAGCACATATATAGGATGAAAGCTTCATGATCCCTAATATACCCTAAAAAAAACGAAATTAGGGCTGTCACAATAGCCCACCACAACTCAGCCAATTAAAGCATCATATACATCAACATAATGCTCTTACTCACCTCTTGCTTCTTCTTGTGTTCTTTTCTTGATTCCTCAACTTTTGTTCTTGCAAGGTGGCTGAAAACTCCTCCTCTTCAAAAACAAAAACCATAGAAATGAAGCTAAGGAAGAGAGGAACAAGTTTCATGAAGGTCACTTGAGCCATAGATGAGGTTAAGGAGGTGAAAATCCATATAGAAGTTCTTACCTCAACTTTGTTCTTCACTTTCTCTTAGCTTGCTGAACTTGGCCGACCTTGACAAGAGGTGAGAGAGTGGTTTATGATCAGTTTTTCTCTTCCTTTATCCTCTTAATATCTGACCGAAAATGTGGCCCAAAGAGAAAGAAAAGTTGTGGTGGAAAATAACTCTTTTTACACAAGCTTATGCCATGTTGACTTTGGTCAATTGAGTAAGGTTTCTCTTGCCTCTTCTCTTCTTGCTTTTGGACGTGATATGGGCTGCACAAATGGAGAATTATTATTGTCCAACATGTTCTTCAAAAGGAGGAAGAAAGATTGACCAATTGCATGAACTTGCATAGCCATTGGTTACACAAATTTTCTAGTTGCAATTTTTGACTTTTCTTCTTTGCTTTTCATCTTGGTCAATGTCTCAACTTGTTTTAATTTAATTCCTCTTCCCTTTCCTTTGTCTCCACCGAAATGTTACACTTTGAAACACAAAAAGAATGTTGACCACTTGCTTTAAGGCATATGTGACCCATATGACCAAAGTTCCCTTGTAAAAGAGTTGAAATTTTGACCAAATTCCTCCTTCCTTCTCCTTTACCCTTTTTGGACGTTTTTAACAATATGAGGAAGGGTATTAATTTGTTTTCCCATTGGTCAATCTTGATCCTTCATTTTAAGCTTTATCCCACAATTAAGCTTAACTATAGGGTTTAGGCACTGATTACAACACATTCGGATCAAAATCCACATCATATACTTCAAAAGTGTTCATTTACAATAATTATATCACTTTTGGAGTCATTAGCCCTTAATCCCATTTTTGGGTTATTACATGTGTACTATGTAGATAGATGTAAAAAATGTGGACAGTTGTTACTTTACAGAGTTCATCAATTGCAGCTTAAAAATGTGGAATTAATTTCATTTTTACATAGTTAATAATGAGTTAATCATACCTAATTTTGCAAACATACAAGCAACTTCTACCTACTTGCTACAGCAATTTGACCAACTGGCCGTGGCAAGTAAACATTCTCAATGGCTACGGCAAGTATCATTTGTATGCTCTCTGTGTAACTGGCTACGGCAAGTTGACAGACTGCCGTAACATGTGCTCAGTGGCCCTCCACTGACAACTCAAGGGGCCTCCATTGACAACTCAAGGAGTCTTCAATGACAACCTAAGGGGCCTGTAATGACAACTCAAGGGGCCTCCACTGACAACTCAAGGAGCCTCCACTGACAACTCTAGAGGCCTTCACTGACAACTCAAGGGGCCTCCACTGACAACTCAAGGGGCGTTCAATAACAACTCAAGGGGCCTCCACTGACAACTCAAGGGGCCTCTACTAACAACTCAAGGGGCATTCATTAACAACTCTAGGGGCCTCCACTGACAACTCAAGGGGCATTCACTGACAACTCAAGGGGCCTCCACTGACAACTCAAGGGGCATTCATTAACAACTCAAGGGGCGTCCACTGACAACTCAAGGGGCCTCCATTGACAACTCAAGGGGAATTTATTTACAACTCTAGGGGCCTCCACTGACAACTCAAGGGGCATTCAATAACAACTCAAGGGGCCTCCACTGACAACTCAAGGGGCGTTCATTAACAACTCTAGGGGCCTTCACTGACAACTCAAGGGGCGTTCATTAATAACTCAAGGGGCCTCCACTGACAACTCTAGGGGCCTCCACTGATAACTCAAGGGGCGTTCATTAACAACTCCATGAGCCTCCACTGACAACTCTTTGGGCCTACAATGACAACTTGACATCCATTCATTAACAACAAAATTTACATCAGCTTGAAACTTTCAAAACATGACAGTGGTTTACACAAATATCAACACTACTGCATAAACATTAACAACTCTATGGGTGTTCACTGACAACTCCATGGGCCTACAATGACAACTTGACGTCCATTCGTTGACAACAAAATTTACATCAGCTTGAAACTTTTAAAACATGACAGTGGTTTACACAAATATCAATATTACTGCATAAATATATATTAACAACTCCATGGGCCTACAATGACGACTTGACGTCCATTCCTTGACAACATAATTTACATCAGCTTCAAACTTGCAAAACATGAAAGTGCGTTACACAAATGTCAACATAACTGCATATATATATATTGCTCATGCAAGCAAGAGCATCAAATGTGCATGATTGTAGTACTATCGTTAATTAATAAAAATAACTATGTAATTCATAAATATTCAAAATGTCTCAAGTACAAGTTTGAAGTTGCCCAAACCAAAAAACATATCATCCATATAATGTGACTACACTTGATCATTACAAAAAAGCTAGCACATTTACAATTAGTGTGCACATAAATATTACAAACCCCTAACGTGCTGTCTATACAATCATAACTCAAGGAGACTCCAAGGGCTTTCATTGACAACTCAATGTCCTTCCATTGACAATTCAAGGAAACTTTACTGACAACTCCAGGGGCCTCCATTGACAACTCCAGGAGCTTCTACTGACAACTCAATTGCCTTATATTGACAAGTCAAGGAGCCTCCAATAACAACTCCAGGGGTCTCTACTAATAAGTCAAAGTGGCACCAGTGACAAGTCATATAATATAACCAGGCCAGAACTTCATCACCTTCTTACATAGCCAAATAAAAATGCCACTAGCTAGAATCCCAATCACAACCCAATTTCTTGCTCCATGTTCTTGCCCTTCCTGTACAAGATCAAAATTCGCAGCCAACATGACACCTGCTGCCATTCCATTGCATAATCCAGCCCACTGTGGGTCAAACTCCACAAAGAAGAAGGGTACAACACCTAAACTAGTTGCAGCTGCCATTGCCAAAGTGAATAATGCAACTGTTGAAATAGAAACTCTACTACTTCCACCTTTCCTATGTGGGGCAACTGCAGTTACGATACAGAGATGCAATATAATCAGTATAAACAATATATAAAATGCTAGGAAGATTGCCTTTTTGATATTTTACATTCTTGCCAAGAACATATATTTGCCAATTAAACCATTACAACTAATGAACTTTCACCCTTGACTTTCGTTCCTCCACTGAATAATATCGAGATATGTGCATCTTATTGTCAGAGCAACATTTGTGTTGTGGATATAAGCTTTGATAAATTGAATAGGCCACCAAAAGTTGAAAATTTTCAAGAGATTCAAGCACGACATCTCATGTTGGCATGCTAAATAAAAATACAAGCCTGACAACACAAGGCAATTGGCTTCAACCACTTGACAGCGTCAAGAGGAGAACAAATTCAAATTTGTTATATTTTGTAACTGCAAGTGTCTTGGCCTACCATATGCCATTATATTGTCTTCATATTTGTGTCATGCAGAATACCTGAGTGGTAACAATGTACTTAATTTTTAATCAAAATTTTATAAATCACACAATACTATATATAAGAGGAGTTCAATAATCCATACGGAGGTCCCTAAGTACTAATTATATCATTAAATAGTATGATATATTAAATTAAAGTATACAAAGTAGGATGGGTCAAAACAATGGCAATAGCAGAATTCAACTTCGCACGAGTTGAGTATCAAAACACAAATTATAATATGGTTGTCAACAAAGGCATTGTAGTCTCAACTCCTAATAGGTATGCCTAGAAGGTAAACTACTTGAAAAAACATCAAGATCTTGGATAACTTTAAGCAATTTAGCCAATAATTGATATCTCATTCACCTTTGATACTTAAGTTTATCCATAGAATAATGAATGTGCCACAGAATGTCAAGTTAAATCAGTATTTAGCTTCAAGTTTCTTTATTATTTCAATGTAATCTCTCAAAACTATGATTTTAATTCATAACATATATATATATATATATTTATCATAAGCCATCAACTCCATTTACCAAAATTATCTGACACACGGGATGTTAGATCAGCACTGTTATAGGTGTCTATGAAGTTGACTGTGTAGAATACATATGACACGCATTAGCATTTCTATTAGGCATTACCAATATGTGACAGTAAAGTAAGCACAGAACTATTTAGCGGCCTATCTTTTTTCGTACCCAATATTGTGTCAATGATGAATTGGGGACTTTAACCCCCGAGTCATTGCAATTTGGCTTTAGCCTTTTTCTTCTTGCCAAAGAAAAGGGTTATCTTCTTACTTTACAACTTGGTGGGAATTTAGAAGGGATTGGAGTGAGGTGTGAATAATGGGATGTGCAGTGATGTGGAATACCTTGGGGGACTAAATCTTCATTCATTGGAAGTTAGTTAAAAAAGATGACAGCATTTCAATCACCACTAACTAAATAGTACAATATCATAGTGATTGGGTTTAAAAGATAAAGTTAATAAGAAACTAATAACAATTTAGATTGGCCATAACCATCAAATTTGGAGTGATTTCCAAACTTGAGAGTAAAACGGATTGGGATAGTTTGAATCATCACTCTTGTAGCTTTTAAGTATCAACCTCAAACCATTACGACACATTCCCAAACCATTGTCCCACTTAAGCCTAATAGATAAACATCCCAATTCATATTGATATCAGCAATAAAGCAACTATTATGAAACAATCGAATAAAAAAATAGAATTAGAAAAGATACTCACATCGACATAGGTAGCATCTAAGTATGAAACATTGAGCTCCACCGAAACTCCTACTTGCGGAGCTCCCGAACTGCGAATTGCAACTGTCCAGACCAAATCTCCCAATGTTGTCGTCACACTGCCGTGCAAGGAATTACCAGCATTGTAAAGAGGGAACAAGAAGAAGCGATACAAAATTCAGCAACGAAAACTACATAGGAATTAAAAGAGTGCAGGGATGAGAAAAAGCAGGCATAGTGATAGTACAATTAAACTTTGGGGGTATCTTCATGGAGCAGAGGATGTAGCCATGTTCGATTAAATCGACCTTGATGCCGCTCATGATCAAGGGTTCATAGAATCTCGTAGGCAATCCATCAGCATGTGAAGCGTTTTAGCTTCTTTTCTCTATGTATTCCTCATAGATTCCAAATCCTCACTCATTCTTCTGCTTCGACTCTTTTCTCCCCCTAAATTCTGTGAAGAATTTTTGCGTCTTTTGGTTGCCAGCATTTTTCATCCTTCTTTCTATTTTACTGACAGGGGTGTTTTTGGCTTTTCCCAACTAGAATTTATTACAAAATGGTCCCATGGGACTTGAGAGTAATTTCAGAATTTCCCGAGACCATTTCTTCATATATTAGCTTCTATGGGACTGCAGTGTAATTCTCCCAAATTAAATCTAGACCCTTTTCTTACTGTTGCTTTCCTGTCACAGTCTGCCAAACAGACACATCGATTTTTGAGCAAAAAAACCAGACACGTCGTGATTTTTTTTTAATAAACAATATTTAAAATTAAGTACAATGCATCGGTATTCGGTAAGGGACGTGAGAAAAAGTCAGAAAACCACCCCCCGCACGCATTCACATTTTTTTTATCACATTGTTTGAATTATTTTTTTGGCCGATACGTTGTTTGAATTATTACATGCTGCATCCGTGTGTGGAGAAAATCTCAATTTATGTTCAACAAAAAAAAAATTCTCAATTTATAGTAACACAGTGGTGGGGGGACGTCTTTTTTTTTTTTTATAGTAAAAAGTTTAGGTAGGTTCGGCACCAATCTCCTATCAAGGTCAGGACACGGCCTCAGGGCTCTTCAAGTGCTTACAAGAAACTTACGAGATCTCTTACCAATGAGGTCTCCCCATCGGTCGGAGGATTCGAACACACTCCCTTATGATCGGGGTGGCAAGACCTTAACCAACTATGCCAAACTTCATTGGCGGTGGGGGGACGTCTTTTAACCCGCCATATCTAGACCATTCTTTGTGGCAATGAAACGATTTAAAAAATGTGACTAATGACATTTTTATAAGTATTTGTTTGAGATAGTTTATTTTTTACTTATAAGTACTTATAATTCATGATTTACAATATATAAGATAAATATATAAGAAGAATTTTATCTCGACTTACATAATAAATATTTATTTCTAAAAAATAAACTATTCCAAATACTCACTGAATGTCCATATAAATTTAAACCAGTAGCGCGTAATCGTGGTCTAAATAAAAGTGAAAGGCAATTAATGTCTTCTGACAACATTTCATACCCCCAAATAAGTTCAGGCGGGTTGATTTGAAATTTCATAAATTGCGTTGGAAAAAAAAATTTCATAAATCGGACAACCTGATTTATCCTTTTTATGTTTTCATAAGTATTTTAGTGTTAATTTTTCAAAAATTAATATAATATTAACTTTTGTTCTGATGTTATGATTTCTCTTTTGGGAAAACTAACTGAAATTTCCCTAACTTACTTACAATTATGTGTGTGTAAGTAATTTATTTTATAAAGCGAATAGTGAATTGACAGGAAGATAATAAGGAATGAAGATAAGACGAAACCCTCCACATTATGTTCTTCCTTCCATGCTCCTTCGCCATGGCAGCAAACCAGTTTCCCTGTTAAGTTAATCAGTTCTGGATGATCCAGATTTGTTTTAGAAAAGTCTATAGTTTCTTTAAAAAAAATATTAATGGATATAAAATCTAAAATAAAGATAATCTTTTAAATATTATTTATTTAAAAAATGATTTTTTATTTAAAAAATTTAAGGTATTAAAACTCGGACCGGGTATTGAACCGGTCGGGGTACTAGGTTAAGGGTCAGTGGGTCAGACCAAGACCAAATCGGAGCTAAACCGGTGAGAAATTGAAAATTTTAGACTTATAATATGAAATTCTAAAGGAAAAATTTAAAAAAAAAAAATTTTTAGAAATACCAACCCGGACCGGGAACCTGACTGGTTTACCGGCCGGTCTGGGTTTAATAACCCTAAAAAAATTATTATTTTAATAAGGGTTAATATAACTTTTGGTCCCTGAAGTTTGATCCAATTTTGATTTTGATCCATCAAATTTGAAATCAGTGATTTAGGTACCTAAAGTTTTACCCAATTTTGGTTTTAGTCCCTCAAGTTTGAAATCGATGGTTTTGGTCCCTGAACTTTCACCCGATTTTGGTTTTGGTCCCTCAAGTTTGTAAAGGACTTGACAACCCGATTTTGAAACCCGACCCGAAAAACCAAGTCCTTTTCAAAATTAAGGGATCAAAACCAAAATCGGGTGAAACTTCAGGGACCAAAACCACCAATTTCAAATTTAAGGGACCAAAACCAAAATCGGGTGAAACTTGAGGGACCAAAACCACCGATTTCAAATTTGAGGAACCAAAACCAAAATTAGATCAAACTTCAGGGACCAAAAATTATATTAACCCTTTTAATAAAACTCAAATCTAAATCATTTAGATCAAATCCAAATGATTAAAATATTATTAGCTCTCCTTGTTAAGCAAAATGCTTAGTAGAAAAATAGGGTCCTACAACTCCAGCCGATGACCACTGACTTGTATAACTACTTTTTCCACAAATTAGCTTATAAAAAAAAATGGTTGATTCTTTTGGAATGATGAGTCATCAGTGAGCCATAAAATATAATTAATGGGTGTTCTCAAACAAAAACACGTGATCTTTGCGAAAAAGTGAAAGAGAAGGAGACATGGGAATGAGCAGAGAGCCCATTTATCCCCTTCCATGCCTCCTTCCCCTCACTACTCCCTCCAATTAATTATATTATATTATATGAGACATAATTAGCAAACATATTATTGCTGTTATTGACCAAAGACTTGGAAAAATGAGTGTGAAATTAATTAAAGACATATATGACTTCCAATCCAATTATAACCTATTTCTTGTAATTAAGCTCGGAGGTATTCTTTCGACGCTGCTTCCCACATGACTTCGACTTGTATCAAGACGTATAGTCCAGTCAACCGGAGTCATTCCTAAATATGCTACAATTTTTAACTTCAGTTCTTATGTTAAGATTTTTCTTTTCTGAAATTCATCTTAGTTACGAATATGTGTTTATATTAAGATGAAAGGCTTATGTTGCTAGAGCACTCATATATATATATAATATACATATTGGTGAAATGACCGAAACAAATGCTCATAGAAAATGTACAGAGCAGTATACTTTTTATCTGTTCCAACATATATGCCATAACGGAGCACCTTAATTACACTGACATACACATATATATAATAAAGATTTTGCCGTCTTACGGAAATGGATCTCTCCGCTAACTTTTCTCTCCACTTTGATCATCTTCATTCCAAACTTTAAAAAGATCCACTTGAACAAAGCCTAAGTCATCTATCATCAATCCACTGTTGTTGTTATCCCACTTACATTTGAAGACAGGGACCTTGAACATAGAGTAATCTAACTCCCATATGCGTTCAATGACATCAAAGTATGACATTGATGCATAGATAGGGTGTATGTCTTTAGCACTGGATCTATGCCAAGAATCAGCAACAAGTGTTACTCCACTATTCTGCATCGTGCTCTATGTATCATGATCTTGTGTATAGAATGTGTAACCGTTGATTGCATAACCATTGTAAGATAATACATTTAAGCTCGGTCCCTTCGACAACCACTTTAATTTTTCAGAAACTGAATCAGGATTCTGCTCCATCTCATCATTAATGCGATTTTTCAACCAGCCTGAAAATTGTTTATTGTGTTCTTTTGTTAACAAATTTTCATTCCTATCACCATGTACCAAACGAAGAGCATCCTTGTGTTCTTCTACATACGGTTCGACCTCAAAAGTGTTATGTAGCACATACAAGTGGGTTTGCTCCCGTTCAATCGCCGATATCATTATTACATCCCTCCCAGTTGTTCCTTTCCCTGATCTTCGCCCATCATGATGGGACTTGGGGATCCCTACAAGGTCAACATTTGATAGAAAATCAGCACAGAAGTCACTTGCTTCTTCAACCATATACCTTTCAGCGATACAACCCTCTGGGCGATATCTATTTTTCACGTACCCTTTTAATATTTTCATGAATCGCTCATTCGGGTACATCCATTTCAAGTACACTGGACCGCACAATTGAATCTCTTTGACCAAGTGTACTGTTAGATGTACCATAATATCAAAAAAAGAAGGTGGAAAATACATTTCAAGTTCACACAGAGTACATACAATCAGCCTTTGCAAATCTTGTAACTTAGTTGAATCTACCACTTTACTGCAGATCAACTTGAAAAACACGCAAAGTTTAGTAATGGTGTTTCTTAAATTTTTGGGTAAAATGGATCGTATACCAACCAGTAGGAAATTCTGCATGAGCACATGACAATCATGAGAGTTGAGGTTCTTTAACTTCAACTCTTTCACTGATACAAGGTTCTTTATATTTGAAGAGTAGCCCTCAGGAACTTTAATTCCTTGCAGAAACTCACAAAACAATTTCTTCTCTTTCCTCGACAGAGTGTATGCCGCTGGCGGTAGGTAGGTACGATGCCCTTGATCAATCGATGCCAACTCTTCTCTAATTCCCAAGTTTACCAAATCCAACCTCGAATTGACACTATCCTTGCTATTTCCTTGGATATTGAGCAACGTGCCAATTAAACTATCACAATTTTTTTTCTATGTGCATCACATTAAGAAAATGTTTCACATATAAAGACTTCCAATATGGTAGTTCAATGAAAATAGACTTTTTCTTCCAACCACTTGTCTCGATTTATTTTGCAAAAGGCTTGCCAAAATTGTTATCCAAGTCTTTTTCCTTTGAATACACTTGGGCGCCGGTCAACATCTTTGGTGAGCTACCTTCTTCTAAGTCACCATTGAAAGGATTTTTCCACTTCCTCCAACGATGTTGTGATGGTAAGAATCTTCAATGCCCCATGTAAACATTTTTCTTACAATGATGAAGTCGCACTGAATGAATGTCATCTTCACATATAGGGCATGCACCATATCTTTTGATGCTGTATCCCGAAAAATTACCATAAGCAGGGAAATCATTAATTATGTCAAACAACATGGTTTTCAAAGTGAAACTTTCTTCCCTGTACCCATCATACACATTGACACCTTCTTCCCAAAGCAGCTTCAAGTCATCAACTAAAGGAGCCAAGTATACATCTATATCATTCCCAAGTTGCCTTGGCCCAGAAATTAACATAGACAACATCATAAACTTATGTTTCATGATCAAGTGTGGAGGAAGGTTATAAATCATCAATATCACTGGCCACGTGCTATGTGTACTACTCTGAACACCGTGCGGGTTAATTCCATCAGTTGACAGTGCAAAGCGAAGGTTCCTTGCTTCATCCGCAAAGTCAGGGTACTCATGATCAATTTTTTTCCATTGAGGAGCATCTGCAGGATGTATAAGCTTCGTGTCTTTAATCCTTTCATCTGTATGCCATGTCAACTGCTTAGCAATCTCTGCATTACTGTACAGTCGCTTGAATCTCGGAATAATGGGAAAATACCATAGGACCTTCAAAGGACTCTTTCCTTTCTTCTTCCTATAGCGAGATGCATTGCATTTAGGGCACTTCTCTAACGTTGCATACTGATTTCGAAATAATACGCAATCGTTAGGACATGCATATATCTTCTCATATCCAATACCAGCTGTAGAGCAAAGAATTTGTTTTGCCTCGTATGTCTTGGTAGGAAGTACATTTTCTTCTGGAAGCATATCTTGCAACAGTTCAAGCAGTGCGGTGAAACCCGAATCACTCAATCCGTAGTGAGCTTTAAAGTTGTATAACTTCAACACTGCTAGCAATCTTGTGTATTTAATACTACCGGCATATAATGGCTTCTCTGCATCACCTTTCAACTTCTCAAATTCGTTGGGGCAGTTATGATGCACCCCTTCAACCACATTTAGCATTTCTTCAAGACCATCATCTTCATCAACACATGCTTTGATCAAATTCATCCGAAGCACCACTCGTGGTATGCACCCAATCACTACATGCATCGTTCGTCTCACCATGCCTTGTCCATCGTATATATGTTTGACCAATACCGTAACACACTAAATGATCTAATAAATCAAGTGGACTAATCCGTTTTCCAAAACAACAAGATAAGCAAGGACACAAGATCTTTTGTGTGCTCAATTGCAAATGTAATAAAATCTTTCACCCCATCTATATATTCCCTTGAATAACGATTAGATGACATCCATTTACGATCCATCTATGCCTTCAATTTATTTTTTAAAAAAGTACATGGTTAGTTGTATGACTATTGCATTTACTAATTACTTTTATATTCTCTTACCAATTTTAAAATAAATTCCCAACATGAAATCTTCAACATAACGAAAGAAACCATATTTGCCATAACATATCATAGGTAAATTAGAAAACATTACAAGTCAACAAATAAATACAAGTGTTAAGAATATATAAATAATTATTTTACTTATGCAACTAATCCATAACAATCATTAGAACACCTAAAAATTATAACTAACTAGTGCTATTATTAAATTCAACTAAAATCACATTTGTAAGCTCAAAATTTCAAAAACATACCTTAAATAGAAGCTTCAATAGACTGATGAGCTGAAACTACAAACACAAATTACACATAAAAAAAAGTCAATAAAATATTAGTGGTTGTAAATTTTTTTATTAATAATAATGTGTACAAAACATCAATATAAAATAAAATAAAATATGATTCTATAAATAAATATGCCATTAAATTTCAGCTACTTTTTGAACTGTGAATTATATAGAAAAAATTTCCTGTCTATCAAAATTTGGTAATAATCCCATGAAAATAAATTTGTCCAGACAATCATGCATCCGATATACCGTCATTAATTAACGGGTAAATTTATTAATAGAATGTGAAGTTTAAGAAAGTTATTTCTACAAATTCAATTAAAAAAATTCTATTAATTTATCATGTTCTGTTGACTATAAATGATAGATTGATTATCACCAAAAAATAAAAAAAGACCGATTGATCAACTAATTGATTAAATCAAACAAATAGGAATTGTTTATGCTATATATATATATAATCACGTGTTATGGATTAGTTAAACATTAATCAACAATAATATATAATCATTAGAAAACACTAATCGACAATAATATACTATATATATATATATATAATCACGTGTGGCGCTCTTATATAGGCCCACCAACAATTTTCATAGCAAGCACGCAGTCAGCAGCACTTAGAGACATGAGTGGACAGGAATAACATTTTTTTTTCACTTTAGCATATGAGATATAATTGTCTATATGCTCCTCTAACTATATATATATATATATAGATAGATGCATATATAGATGAAAAAATAAAACCAAACGATTATGTATAGTATATGCAGAGAGGTTGGCAAAAAAAAATGCGGAGAGGACCATATAGGAATTGAATCAAACAAATTAAAGAGATGTGTGGTGGATAGCTAAACATTAGTAGTTTTTATTTTAATATATAATCAACATATTTATATATACACACGTGCGTGTGATAAAAAAAATAAGCAAAACAACTTGAAAAAAAAAGGAAGCACGTTGAACTTACAGCTTAATTGATCAGTGCAGTGTAATGGGGGACCACGTTGCCCGTTGGTGACGCAATCTTGAGTGAGCAGGAGGAGAAAATTTGAGTAGTTGGGACCAAGTAGATGGAGTGGGGACCAAAAGTGGATGGAAGACAGTACAAAGCCAAGAGAATGGACAGGAGTGGGGATGGATGGCAGTTGGAACAAATTAAAACAAAGTATAGATTTGCTGATGAAGACGTGTGAGCGTGTGGATGTGTTTTTTAGTGTGAAGATAGGAAATGGAGGGAGGGGGGCGACAGATGAAGATGAGAAAGGGAAAGGGGAGTAGTTGAATAATAATGTAGTCAAAAGAGAAGGAATAATGAGGAAGGACGTGGGAATTGAAATTAGAAGATAAGGATGGGGCAGGGGGAGTTCCTATTGGCTGAGAGGATTACACTATCCCCCTTTATTGAAAAAAAAATCATTTTTATTTAAATTAATAGGCAAGTGTGGCGCCTGCCATTGAATGCAGGGCGGCAGGCGCCACACCTGGCCCACAAAGAAGCTGTGGCCCCTGGCCCCTCCAGGCGCCACAGCTGCGTTTGTAGCTACACACTTGGCCATCTCAATTGTGGCCCTTATCCTACTAGACGCCACAGCTGGTACCCAAAATTAAAAAAAATTATATATATAGAAAAAGAAAAAAAAAAAGACAGCAGTGGCACTTCTTTAAAGAAGGGCCACAAAATGTGCGCCACCTTTTAAACTTTTTGTAGTAGTGCCAATAAATGCCCCACAAAAAAAGAAAAAAAAAACCTAGCTCTTTGTTTTCCTCCCCCATAAAGTAGAAACCAATACGATCTTCAAACTTGAAAGGAATATATAGAAGGGTTAACTAAATACCCCCTCCATCTTTAATATTAAAGTTAATTGACTAATTTAGATAAATTAAAGGAAACTAGCTATGTTAGTTATTTGTAACAAATATATATTGGTTTTTTCAAAAATATTATCCTTCATCATAAATACTTTTAGATAGAAATGCCTTAATGTGTGTAATCAATATGGATATTTTATAAAAAAAGTTGTAAATTTAGGAGATAAAGTGGATTAAGGTTTTATATTTAATACAAAATCTAACCCCAACTAGCTCTTAGACTGGAGGTTATAGCATATGTTGCAACTTGAGGAGGGAAGTAAAATCATAAATTAACAAGGGTTAACACCATTCTCAGTCCTTATAGTTTATAGTTATTTTTGTTTTGATCCCTTAAGTTTTAAACAAGTGGTTTTAGCTCCTCAAGTTTGCTCCGTTTTAAATCGTTAGTCCTTAAGTTTCAGAAGGACTTGAAAATAGAGTTAACATCATTAATTAAATTTATGTGACACTAACACCATTATATTAAATATGAAAGCTGAGTTGGAAAAATAAATTCTAAGCCTACGTTTTTAAAAGCTTTTATATAATTGAAAAAACATAAACCCATCATCAGTCCGTGACCGTGGGTCGCTGTTTGATTTAAAGTAGGGAGGAGAGCTTCAACCTTGGGTTATGGTGGAAGGAGAGGGAAGGAGAAAATTTGTAAGAGAAAGCTGTTTTAGACATTTTGGCTACAATAACGGGTGTAATTTCTAACCGTATGTTTATTTTTATTTAATAAAAGGACTAATATATATCTAACCGGAGAAAACCGAAGAATCCAATAAAAAATAAGTTCAAGTACCAGATTCAAAACTGAGTAGAACTCTTTGAACCTCCACATTAATTTTACCTTATATAAAACTAGATTGTATCATAGAATAATACCGAATGAATAATTAAGACAATGAAAAAGAAGTGGTTGCGAATATGTATTGAATAAAGGAGCGAGGTTTTCACATTTGTTTTTCATTTTATTAGCATGAGCGACAGAGGGATAAAAGAAAGAGGGAAGATCACAAATCATTTCACACCACTCTCAATGGTTTTTGTCTTATTATATAGCCTTGCATTTTGTAGAATTAGTCATAAAATTTGCACATCTTCTGAAAATCCCACGTAAAGGGAGGAGAGGGTGGAGAAAAGATAAAGAAGCTGATCTGATTAGCTGGAGAAAGTGTTTTTACATTGTATAAAGATCAAAGTATTTAAAAACTATTTAATGTATTTATCTTGTACAACATAGAGTTAATTTTTTACCTTTAATCGGATATAAAATTTCCCTTTCATTGCCTTCTAATTTTCCAACTAAATTACTTTTTCAACACAGCCTTATAATTTCTCAATTTTTCATATGCAACCCCGTGAGGTTTGATACTTTTAATTTCATCCAGACTTTTCATGTTTGGGCTTCTTGTCACTTTACCATTTCATAAAACAAATTACAAGATTTCTTTCTTTTCTCAGGTCAAAAGTGAAATTGAATTTATTGTGACTTGTGAGTGCTTTTTCTTCCCATTCACACTCCTTTTTTCATAGAAATTAAAAGCCACCAACCTCTCTCCCTCCTTTCAGATGCACTTCTTTTACAGATTTTTATCTATACTCATCACACTATAAAAAAACAATTCAATTCTATCGTAAACTTATTTTTATTTTTTAAATTTTAAAAAATCAAGTAGCAACTCAGGTAGCAGCCACCTCATCATTGATGGCGGCACGTGGTAGGTCCGATGGCCTTCACCTTGTCGTCGACACATAGATCCGCCACGTGTCGCAACCTCTTTTTTCTTAGAAATGTAACTCAACTTGAGCTCATTTGGTTCGAACCCATGACCTCATCCGTATGCGTGCGATGCCTTAACGGATGGACTCAATTGCTTTGACGTTCTATTATTATACGATTATATATATGATCTTATTATACATAATCAATTATTTATAAATATATATTTGTTGCTTATATATAATTGCAATAATGATATAAAATAAATTTTAATATAAATTAACTTCAAATTTAAAAAATTTACATCTTAAATAAATTTCATATGACTATATTTTTGTCTAATTTCTAAATTAATTTTTTATTAACACTAATTAATAACTAATAAATAATTATTAATTAATATTTTTTTACTAATATCAATTAATAAATAATAAATTTAATTTTTTGTAAATAAATTTTTATATGACCATTTTGCCCCTATAAAGATTAAAACCTATGACTGAAAATTAAAAATATTTTAGAAATTAGAAAATAATAATTAAAAAATAAATTTAAAAATAAATTAAAAATAACTAATAAATTTTATAAAAATAAATTTTCAAAATTAAATTTGATTAAAAAAATAATAATTAATTAAATAATAATAATTTTTAAATTTTGCCACAGAATTTGTGACAGAATTAAATCTGTCAGAAATTGAGATGGAATTATTTAGTTGCAAATTCCATGGCAAAATACGGAATTTGCCAAGCAATATTTTTTGCCATTGAAAAAATTTTGTTGGAAACTTTTCTGACAAAATTTTTGACAGATTTCCAATGGAATTTGTCATTAAAAAATTTCGTTAGAAATTTCATATTTTTTTTTGTAGTGTCAATAACATACCATCAATTGTCAACTTTAACATCCTTGCGTGCCGCTTCTCCTCAGTTTCCATTTCTTTATTTATTTATTTAATAACTAGCTATGTGAACAATATAATACAAATGAATTTTGGTTATTTTAATTGGGTCGAACTGGCATTTTGTATAGATTTAAAAGTAAGTCATATTATTTATTATTTATATAATAATGTAGATATATAAAATCAGATTCATGTTTTTTTAGATGAATATTTATGATTTAATATTCAATATTCTGCTCATCAGCTCATATATTTAAAATTAAATACATAATGCACTACTAATTCAGGGAGGCAAGAAAGCCAGCCCCACATGCATGCTTGTACTTAAGCCATATTGTTCCCCAATTAAAAAAGAAGAGTTTTCAGTACATTACGTGAAGTTAAGTCACTAAATGTGTTCTCTTGGGCCAATAGTAAAACAAATCAAAGACGAAGAAAATTAAAAGTTAGTGCTAATAAAAGGGAAAATCCACCGAAAGTTGGTTCCAGCCTGTTGGGTTGAAGAAAGATTCTTTATGAGAAATTAAATATATTAATCAGTTGACACAATCAAATAAAGGCCTATATAAAGCAAGTCAGTGTCCGCTTTTTTTTAATGCATATAATACATCCAGATCATCACAACTGTGTTAACCCCAAGCTAAAGACCTAAATAAACCAAATCGGACCATATAATTACTTTAAACCAACATTACCTTGTTTTCCAAAAAGACGAGGTTGGAGCGGTGGAGGGAAGGTGCATGGAAAGAAGAATAGGTACCCATTTCAAACATCACACATTGTTGGGCTTTGTTTTTCCATCCCATGCCCTCATCAATGGAGCATAAGTGTCATTTTGCCATTTCATAAAGCAAAAGCATCACGGGATTTGCTTCTTTTCTGATTTCTCGGGTCAAAAAGTAAAATCCATTTCCATTGATACTCAAGCTCCTTTTCTTCCTCGCAGCTTTCCCATGCTTTCACCCGCTCGTATTTTAAAATAGAAGCTACCCCTTTTATCGTAGTTCTACGGAAAGAAGTCCTATATTTGACGATGAAATTTAAATTAATTAGCAGTATATAAGTTCTGTATCAATCAAATTAAGTTAACTAAATTTCTTAAGTAGCTAAATGCAAGAAATGCTCACTAATTGGAATGATCATATATTTTATATTTATTAAAAAAATTATAGTTGGAAGTAGTATTTACTTAATTTAACATCTATTTTTCCATATCTTTGGACACATTTAAGAGCCAATAAAATAACAGCCTTTATCTCTCTACTTCCATTTTATAGTACATTACAATTAAATGGAAGGAGTCGTGAGGGAAGGGGAATGCGGAAGGAATAAAATGGGCTCTCGGCATATTCTCACTTCTCATTTAATTTCTTTTTTGTTAATGATATATGGTAAATTGGTCATCGAGCCTACCTTAAACATCATATCAATGTTTTAAAGTCCCGATTAGGTATCCAACTAGAAAAATCAGCATGTCATGATTTATTCAATCGAATTGGCTATCGGGTTGATGACATAATAATTAAATAAAAATATAATATTATGTACACACATATATAAGAATATAAATGGAAGAAATATCTACAAAATATTTAGACAACTTGAAAAAATAAACA
Source organism: Inga leiocalycina (assembly GCA_963242795.1). Taxonomy (NCBI): domain Eukaryota; kingdom Viridiplantae; phylum Streptophyta; class Magnoliopsida; order Fabales; family Fabaceae; genus Inga; species Inga leiocalycina. The sequence goes on from OY725325.1 coordinate 69,632,530, forward strand.
TGAAAAAATTTACATATAACAACATATATAGTATATAATACAATAAAATCATTAAAAATAAATTAGATAATAGTTATAATTTTAATGATATCTTATATTTAAATATTAAATATTATGGAGTCTTTTATAATTTTTAATATAAAATTTTAAAGTAGAAAGAGAGGACATATGTCTTATCTATTTTATATAGATGCGTAGAAAACATTCAGAATATGTATTAATTGTTATTTGTATAAATTCTTAAAATTACTTTTAAAAAATAAATGAACATGAATATCCCTTTGAAAATCAAACAGCACTTTAAAGTAAATACCGAACATCTTATTTATCCATCATCCATCTGTGTATTGACCAATGGGTAACTGTTGGCATAGGAAATGACCGACGTATGGCATTTCTGACCTACTAAAAGACAGACTGGTAGTTGGCACCTTGGGAAACATTATAAAAGAAACTGGAATACGGGAAAGGACACCAACATTTTCTCTCTCCCTCTCTAAACCAGATCTACGTTTCTATTTCTCCAGCCGGCGAGCTCATGTTCGAACGTTGAAAGAAGCTGATATGCGTTTTTGTTTTTATGAAGATCATATTCACAATGAAAACTGAATCTCTCCCTCTCTAAACGGTGAGAAATACGATTCTTTTGTCAGTCGGATTATTATTTCATCTTTGACTGTTCTTCTCCTTCGCTTCTTCATTTTCCTTTTCAGTATAAACATTAGTTGAGAGCCATCCGGATTCCTTAAATCCGTCCTGGCTCCCGGCTGAAAAGCGATATCCGGCTTTATAATGATTTTTTCCCGGTCCAATCTGGCTGGAACATTAAAACGGCTTTACCCCCAAACCAAGCCCGTTGCCGTCTCCGGCCGTCTGGTCCGGCTCGGCTATGAAAACATTGTGATCATATACATATCTGTTTTTCCTCCTTTTATGGAGCACACAAGTTTTTGTTTGACAAAACACTCATTAATTTCATAAGTCATTCATTATTCAAATAAAACCAACCAAATTTTTAGTGGTTGTTGCAATAATGATAAAGCTGATTTGTGGAAAAAATGGGAAACCGACATATTGTGGAAAAATGGGGTTATACATACAAGTGATAGGAGAAGGAGCATGGAAGGAAGCATGTGGACCCTTTCTTTACGATTCCATCCCTTTCATAATTCTTTTATTGCAGATAAAGAGAAGAATGTGGAACCTTTGTTTTACGATTCCTTTCCTTTCATTATTCTTTTATTGTAGAAAAAGAGAGAGGAAAAGAGCAAGAAAAGACCAAGATATAAAAGAAACAGAAAGAAATTGTGAGAAACTTGCAAGAACATTCTAGCTTCGGTCATCTAACAACAACATCAGGAAGGTAAACTCCTTGACCCTTGTATATATTAAGCATTTGAGTTTAATCCACTTCACTTGTAGTTGTTAGCCCAGCTTAGTATACTATACTCTTCACTTGACCATCATTTTTATTTCCTTTTCCTTTAGAGCTAATGTCATGGTTTAGTTGTTGTAGGTCGCAATATTAGTGGTTCGTCAAATTATACTCAGCAAGTTGGTTCAAATATTTATGGCAATCGGTCAAGAAGAATTTTCGGCAAACTCTTCTAATTCCAATTCAACTCTAAGAACCTGCAAGTATGACATTTTTTTGAGTTTTAGAGGTGAAGATACGCGTAAAGGTTTCACAGGTCACTTGTATCATGCGTTAATTAGCAAGGGATTCAGAGTTTTTAGAGATGATGAAGAGCTTGAGAGAGGAGAAGTCATCTCAGAAGAACTCCGACAAGCAATTGGGGACTCTCATTTCGCAATTGTTGTTCTGTCCAAAAATTATGCCTCTTCTTCATGGTGTTTAGACGAACTCCAGCATATTCTTGACTCGAGAGATAATTCGTGTCAACAAGTTTTTCCCATATTTTATGATGTAGATCCATCTGATGTGCGGAATCAAAAAGGAAGTTTTGAGGAAGCTTTTGTTGGTCACCAAACGTTTCAAAGGGACAATAAGGTCTTGAAAAGTTGGAGAGAATCTCTTACGAAAGTTGCTAACTTTTCTGGTTGGGATTGCAAGGATTGGTAAGTTAATTTCTTATTGGGTAAAATTATGCGACTTATATTTTTGGCTTATAATCATTTAATTGAACATAAATCTAGATGCAGTCAAGCTATTTGTTTGGCATGTATGTCTTCTTAGTTTAAAGATAAAAAATTAACTATTGAAATGAACATTTTTGTTGTACCAGGGAATTATACTTCATATTACAAGTGTCATGAATCTTTGTATCGTCTATGAAGTTGTTCTTTCCATTTCTGATTGCAACTATTTAATAAATGAGTTTTCACCGTTAAAATTTATCCAAAAAAAAAAATTAAAGAAATGTAAAATTTTTTAAATACAATTATTTGACATTGATATATGTACTATTTGTTATATTCGAGTAGCGGGTCATTTTTTTGTTGTGATATTATTTATTCTAATAAATTTTGAAATTATTTTTTGTTTTTGAAATAAAAACTTTTAAATTTAAAATTTGCATTATTTATTTTTATATTTTTGTTATTCAAAACAATTCGTCATCAAACTAAAAGATTTAACTTCACAATTAAATTAAAGCACACGCTTAAAATAAAAAATGGAGAGCAAAGCTTATTTGATGCCCATATTAAATTTGCTTCAATGAGTTTATGATCCAAAATAAAAATAATATTAACAATTGCAGACGTAGAAGTAACAAATATTATAATTACAGAATCAATTAAAAGTTATATCTTACCTGGGCTCATTCATATGTTGCTTTAACTTGTAGGTGAAGCAGAACTTATTGAGATGGTGGTTGAGGAGCTGTGGACCAAATTACGTCCTATACTGCCACCTTATTGTGAAGGCTTAATTGGAATTGAAAATAAAATAGAACAACTGGAGCCACTATTGGAGATAGGCTTGAATGATGTTCGGTTTGTAGGAATATGGGGCTTACCGGGTGTGGGTAAGACAACAATTGCTAGGGCTGTTTTTGACAAATATTGTAGCCAATTTGAAATCAAATGCTTTCTTCACAATGTTAGGGCAACTTCAGAAAGAGATGGTGATGTTCACTTACAAAGTAAACTGCTTTCACATCTGAAAATTAGAAACATGCAGATTGAAGACACAATCGAAGGGAAGAAAATAATCCAAAACCGTTTAAGGGATAAAAAAGTTTTACTTATCCTTGATGATGTTAGCCATACAAGCCACTTAGAAACTTTAGCTAATAACCGCAATTGGTTTGGTACTGGGAGTAGAGTGATCATAACAACTAGAGATTCAGGGTTGTTGCATGGAGTGCATCATGCCCACGAGGTTCAAATTATGAACCCACATGAATCCCTTCAACTCTTTCGTTCGAAAGCATTTAAAAGTGGTGAACCTCAGGAGGATCTTTTGCATATGTCTGAAATTGTTTGTGATTATGCGAAAGGCCTTCCTTTAGCTCTATCTATTTTGGGTTCTTTTTTTAGTCGAAAAAGTAGTGTGCTACAATGGGAAGATGCGTTGGATATGTTGAAGGAAAATCAACATAACGATATTCTTAAAGCACTTAAGCCAAGTTTTGATGTGTTAAATGGCACAGAACAAGCAATATTTTTAGATATTGCTTGCTTCTTCAATAGGTGGAGCAAAAAGTTGATAACACATATATTGGAAAGTTGTGGATTCAACGCAAAATTTGGAATAGCAAGTCTTCAAGAAAAGTTTATGCTAAAGGAATATGATGATTGTTTAGTGATGCATGATTTGCTTGAACAAATGGGTAAGGGAATTGTTGTAGATAAGTCTCCTATTGATGTTGGAAATCGTAGTAGATTGTGGTCTGAGAAAGATATTGATGAAGTTATGGAAAACAATTTGGTGAGTGTTGATCTTAGCTCTTATATTGGTTTTAATACATTTTTATATATCTTATTAGCTTCTAGTCAATTTATTTTGATATCATTTTGCTGCTGGTGACTAATGTTGTTTATCAGGGCACAAAAGAAGTGCAAGGTATGGTTTCATTCACATTTTTTGAGGCATGTTGGGATCCTAAAGCCTTTTCAACATTAAGTAACCTCAGAATACTCATCGTGACAAGTGATATCAAGCTTTCTTATGGCCTCAAATGTCTTTCTCGTGCTTTGAAAGTACTTCTTTGGACAAAATATCCCTTAGACACTCTTCCTCCTGGAAATCGACTAGATAAACTTGTCGATCTTAGAATGCGTTATAGCAAATTAAAGAAACTTTGGAATAGAAGCCTGGTAAGATACCTTATCCTTATGATTTGATGTTTTAGATATATAGTGTAATTTTTTATGCTAGTTAGCACAATGTATTGTTTTCAGTGATTCTCATATATTTGTTTGACCAGTGTTCCAAGAATTTCAAGTTTTTGGACTTGAGTTATTCCCAAAACTTGATTGAAACTCCTGATTTCTCTGAACTTCCAAATCTGGAAAGATTAAAACTTAAAGGTTGTGTAGCTCTTGTAGATCTTCATGCTTCAATTGGACAACTCAAAAAGGTTCAAGTGTTGTATTTGAAAGGTTGCAAAAATCTAAGAGCCTGTTGTCCAAAAAAATTGGAAATGAGTGCTTTGAAAAAATTTGTTCTTTGTGGTTGCAGTCGACTTAAATATCTTCCAGAGTTTGGGGAAAGTATGAAAAATCTAGAAATGCTTGATGCAAGGGAGACAAATTTAGTGAAGCTTCCAGAGTCACTTGGATTATTGAGTGGTCTTAAGACATTGAAATTAAGGGGCTGCAAAAATCTCATTTGCCTTCCCCAAAGCATCGACAAGTTGAAGCGTCTTGTACTTGTTGATTTTGCTGGGTGCTCAAAACTTGGTAGATTGCCAGAAAACTTGAATGAAATGGAAGCTCTAGAGGAGATTGACACAAGTGAAATTGATATAAATGGAGTACCTTCTTCCATTGGTGGATTAAAAAAGGTCAAGAAATTGTTGTTTCGGGGGCCCAAAAGGTTAATATTTCCTGCTTCAATCTTGAATCTAACATCACTTACAGTTTTAGATCTAAGCTACTGTAATATTGATGATGGATCCATTCCGTATAGCTTCGGTGGCTTATCATCATTGGAGAAATTAAATCTAAGTGGAAACAAGTTTAAGAATCTTCCTGCTGGCTGCATATCTAATCTTCTAAATCTGGAACATCTTTCATTGTATTCTTGTTCGGAACTTCGTTCGTTGCCGCAATCAGCACCAAGTTTAACTATGGTGGTTGCAGATGATTGTGGTTCATTGGAAACAATGTCAGACGAACAATTATCACATCTCTTTGCTTCAATCGACCAGGTATATACATATATTTTACATATATTTTGTTGTCAGTTATACTTTATTATTTGATATGTGGTATTTTTGGGGTATATAGAACGGAAGATGGATGAGGGGAGAAACTCTTGCGGTGACAATTCCAGGGAGTGAAATACCGTCCTGGTTTGAGAATCAAATTGATCTTCCTCTAGATGATAGTGGTCAAGCTTTGATGATGATCGACATGCCTCCTTGCGGTGAAGAAATGTTAGGAATTGGGTTATGCATTGTGGTCAATGATGATTTGTTTTTTTGCCCTGGACATGAAGGACCTTCAGCTTGGATTCACTTTTGGTTTGACTTTGCTGTACTTCCTGTCCCATATGATGGAGAGATCAACGTACAGGGGAGGTATCATTTCCAACGGATATCAGGTCACCTATGGATGGTGTTTTGGAAACAAAGAAAGGAACTCAATCGTATTCTACAATTAAGCAAGTACAGTCAGATTCCCGTGAAATTTGAAGTTCATGGTAAAACCATACTGGATAAAAAAGTTTCAGTAAAGTGTGGATGGCGGGTCATAAGCAAATGCGGTTTTGAAAACGGGGACAACTCAATGAGTCATAATCATCTTCCAGCAGCGGAACAACACAATGACCAAGTATGTCACTTTCATCATGCATTCTCCTTTCATTTTTATTTCAAACTACACCCTCAATTCCTAATTATTTGGGGGGTTAAAAAAAAAGTTTAGACCGTTAGCCCACGATATACATTCTCCTTTCACCATTTAGGACCCCTATTAACAAATTTATTAGTATTAAGAAAATTAGTTAAATTACGTATTTGTAACCAATGGTTGGAATACTCTTTTACAATTATTTCTAATATTTAATTTAATGAGATGTTGTAATGACTTTTTTATCGAAGTGAAAATTGAGCATTTTAATAAAGGAAAAAAATCAAATATTTATGAGTAGGAGTATTTTGATGTAGGAGAAAAATTGGGTGGGTTCTTATATTCAAACAGGATAAAAGCAAAGTGCTTAATATGGTTCTACATTTAGGACAAAAAAGAGAGTAATAACTAAGTTAAATAAGAAACCTTTAATATTTAAAAAATTGGAAAGGTAAAAAAATGGCATTAATTAAGGATATAACTGAAAAAAAAAGAGCATTAATTAAGGATACAAGTGAACAAATGTAATCAATTTTTGGATCTTAACTAATCTTAACAGTTTGTTAACATGTGTAAGTTAGGTAATTTTCTTTTATACATGGATAATAACTAGCTAGGAACGGAGGGAGTATCTGCAAATAAAACTAGCTTGGTTTGTTATATGCAATAATGGAAGTAGGTACAGTAAGATATTTCATAAAATAAGATACAAACAAGATAAATTGATGGAGGCATGTAATTTAAATTTAAAAGTGATGTATTGATGATAGTAATAAGTAAATAAATGATGATAGATGTAGGGCGAAACTTAATTACTCTTGTGATGATGTAATTGTGTTAATGTGACGTACGATTGGGGGTTGCAACACGTTGTGCAGGATATTTGTACCCCAATGCCCCGAGAATGGGATTCAAGATCGATTTCAGTCCGTTTGCCTATGAGTGTATTTGGATTACGTTTTGGGAAAAGCTGGTACACTCCAGAAGTACGAGGTGAGTGTGAGAGAGAAGTTTTGTCTTGGGTTGCGCAGATCTAGGTTTGAGACCTAGATTTGGGTGTTTGCCAAAACTAGGAGCACATTTAGAAATGACACTGATACAAGGTACGTGATATTGTAATATATATGAGATCCAAATTACCGGCTTCTGACCATAATTTATTAGTTAAGTTATTATGATGACCACTAAAAACCGTTTTCATATGACTAGTTGATAACTCTTCATATATTATAGGGAGAATTGCTAAAAAAGATCTCATTAACAACTTATTTGTCAAATGGGATCTAGGAAGATATCTGCCCACGGAGGAAAGATTTTTGCACACGTATAGGGAAGAATTTTGTACACAGGGAAGATCATTTGCACATCAGGGAAGATATTCTGCACACGCGGAAGATAATATGCACGCGAAGGTCCTATTTAGCAAATAAGTTACCAATGAGGAATTTTTTCACAATTTTCCCTATTTTATATGATTAAAGTAAATTTTGAAATAATTTGGAGAATTATATAAGTAATTTTTAAGGAATTTCTATAAGATTATATTATTAAAAAATCAAATCAAATGGGTACATCATTTGTAAGATTTTAAATTTAAATTTAAATAAAAGTTTTCAAGATTAGCGAAGAAATAATAATAATAAGAATTAGAAGTTTTCTTAAAAAAAAATCAGTTTAGTTTTTATTAGTATTATTATATTATTATTACTGTTAGTATTATATTTTCATTTTCTTTGCTTTGCAATAAAGATACGGCGTCGTTTGGAAATTGGAAGGTTGGAATTCTTGAAATTTGGACAAAAAGGATGAGAGGGCGATTTTGGATCTGATCTGGACGGAGAGGGTTGCACGCCTGTGTACTGTTGACTGTCTTCATTAGCACCATCTTCTTCCGAGATCGAGAAGAACTAGAGAGGGAAGCCAGCGTGAGAGAGAGAGAGAGGGAGCATCCCTTTTTCTCCAACGACACACTACTACAAAAAAGTAATATAATGGCGCTTATTTTATAAAATACTTTGGCGTTTAAGAAACGCCAAAGCTTTTGACGCCATTAAAAATTCTTGTGGTACTTTTCAATTTACAGAAACGCCATACGTTACTTTATTAAATTAAATAAATATATTAATTATATGTAGCGTTTCGGGAGGAAAGTGCCAAAGGAGGGGTATCCTCCTTTAGCGTTTTTCCACCCCTCCTTTGGCGTTTTACCTTCAAATGCTAAAGTGGGTTTAATTTTATTTTTAATAATTTTTTAAAATATTTTTTTTCCTGTGCAGTGTAATACCTGATGACCATATATATAGTAGTAAGAAAATGATCATATATTTCGTCTAATAGGCAAATATTACAATACAAAACGATGATGGTCATTTGTTCAAATAACTACAATGAATAATTATAATGTTTAACAACTACAAAATATATTGTATTAACAATGATTATATAGTGTACAACTAATTTTATAAATGATTAAACAAAATAAGAATAGGCAAGAAAGAAGCTACATGCCTAAATTAACTAATTGCTTGACTATATATTCACACTATTCTTCAATGATTTCATCCATTTGATGGTCAGACAGCTCAGCATAATGTGCATCTTCATAATAATACATAAACAATCATGTATACAAAGAATGAAAATCACTAAATTTAGACAATTTGTCAATTTAAATTAAAACACTATCAATTGCAACTAAAGGGAACTTACTTTCACAGGAATTACAAGGTGGCGATGAGTAACTATATCTTTCATAAATTTCATAACATAATAACCACAATCATTATCATTCGGCTGGAATGGACACTGTAACAATATAATGAAATAGTTATGTCAATTTTTGAATAAATTTTTTTTACTAACAAAAATGGAGTAAATTCATATATAAATGCCATAATTTTCCTCCACGCATAGCTATTGGCCGGGTCATTGCGTCTAGAGTAGGTCAATCCAACTTTTCCTCTATATGCGGTTAATGCACTAATAAAACAAAGAAGTTCCTGATTAATGTTGGTTATTCAATAATCACACACGAAAAGATTTACACATACACCCATACACTTACTTATTGAAGATAATCAGCATATTAGGGCGATTATCTGGATAAGCAGTTTCTATAGGATCTATATAGTAAATGCGAGGGTTTTCTGGTGCTGCTGGATGGACAACAATTAATATCCAATTTCCCTAAAAACACATTTTTAAAATTTTATTTGGATAATCATTTAATGGTAAAAGTGAAAAAATAAAAAACATACATTCAAATATTGTCACAAATCACTTACCCTACATTGTATGGCACAAGAAAGAGCTTGTTAGGGGTTGCTCTAAGCATAAAGCAGTCTCTAAGTTCGTTAGACTTGCTTCCAAATCTCTCCCCCTATGCTGGCCAAAGAGGTGTGGGCTAACAAAGACGAATCTCTGCATCCTATCCGTGCCTACTATCTTATTGTGGTACAAATGCCTTTATGTCAAACAAACAATGTCATTTCCACAAAAAAAAAATTGAATGATGAATAATAATAACAATGATAGACGAATACTTGATCCATAAGTTGATAGCTGTTTCACCTATCCTTCCACAAGTAAGCACATCATTCAGCACAGCACCATTGATATGATCAATTACACCTTCTGCATTATAGATGTCCGGATGAAAATGTATTTCCTGACCTCGTTGGAGGATCAATTGTTGTACCATTGATGCCAACTGTTGGCGATACGAGACCATTGGTTTGTTGTTTTGTTTGCTAGTAGAAGGTTGGGACTTCTGTTGGGTTGTTGAACAATGTGAGTTCTTCCTATGGCCTTCAATTCTTTTTCCTTTATGACTAGTAGCAACCTACAAAAATCATTAAAATTTAATCATGTAGTTTTTTAGATAGAAGTGCATATAGAATAAGTAGAAGGAATTGTAAATTAAATCACCTTTTGATATGGCTCAATCAGACCTATTGGCCATGCAACATAACCACCAACAACATCTTTTACCATTATCTGTTCATCTAGAGAAGGGATTGGTAGGAGGGCATCTGCATCTGTTCATACGTTAACCTTGACTCTAAGTGTGTTCTCAGGCAATGGTGAACCATGAAGGATATCAGTGTCAGTGTTGTAGACAACTCCTAAAGCAACTGTATGCTTGAAAGATTCATCAACGTGCAGCTTGCACGCCTATTCGCCCTATGAAAGATGGAGTCAATATTAAGGTACACTAATTTAAAACATAACAAAAAGTTAACTAGAGAAGAAATTGATTACGAAAGGAATTGGGACTTTAGGCGTAGAGGGGCAACTATCATTCTTCACACTTGTGCTGTCACACATTGGGCTTGGTGCTGGCCGAGAAAGCAGTAAAGTGTCAATTTGAGCCTTCAATAATATATTTTGCTCTTGCATCAATCGCATATGATCGTTAAATTGTTCTATTTGGTGTTGGTGGACACTCATATGCTCATCTACTTGATGCTTGTAGACACTCATCTGCTGTTCCAATTGCTGCTTGTAGTCACAAATCTGCTCCTGTAGTTGCATAAAGTCATTTTTGTTCGGTCGTTTTTGGTGTCCGAAGTATGATGTTTGGGTGACTGCAAAACTAGTACTACGAAGACGACCATGATACTCAGGAGCTCCAAGAGCTCTGCTGAGTAAATCGTCACGACCAACATAATTCATCAACTCTGGTTGGTCCTGCATCATTTTTTGCTATCACAACAACAATTGCAATAATATTAGTTATTATAAAATAGAATCATTTAATCAAAGCAAAAAATTTATGAATAATCCACCACTTACACAATATTCAGCAACTTCTCTGGCTTGTTCGCTGGGAATTTCTCCTTTTTTATTAGTGATGCCGGCCAGCCACAAATTATGATATGGCATGTGTGTGACATCAGAATGTGATTGTTTGACCTTTATAACAAAGTTAGTTATAGTTAAAAATTAGTCATCTAAATTATATTCATATGAAATGATTATAAGTTTTTACCAATTGTTGTTCCAACTTTGCATACGATAGTGGTCCTTTTAAGTATCGGTATGCCATGTTGCTTGCGCGTTCACGATTTCTATCACTTCGTTCCTTTTTAAATGCAAATAATTTCAATAAATATTAATTTCAATTACATTGCAATTAGTCTGTAAGGGCTAATATTGTATTACCAAAAACTCCGCGGTAATATGTGTGCTCAAAAACTCATCACACTGCTCTTGTGTTATTATTCCATCGTACAACTGTGGTGGCGTATGAATGATATTGCCATCTGTGTCCCGCAAGTAGAATTTGATAAGATTGGAACGAAAACATCTCAAAAGTTTGCCACATTTTGCGAGCACGAATTTGTCTTTGTAGTCATCGATAATGAAGATAGACTGTAACAAAAAAACCACACATGCTTTGTTAGATTGTAATTCATGCAACAAAATAACCAGAATAATAAAATAAATAATGTTTACCTTAACTGAACTTAGAAGCATATCAGAATAGTCCTTCTTTGCCCGTCTCCAATCTGAAATTGTAATGGGGACTCTTTCTTTGACAATAATCCCAATATAATTAATAAAGTTGCTAGCATTTTCACCAATTGGGTTTCCCTTGTCATTCAACTCAAGCTCTAACATAATGCCCTTGCTCCTTAGTTTGATCAGTTTATGCATCACAGTCCTACCTCAGACTACAACGGCTTCAAAGGCTGCTTGCTCAATGTGAGGATCAACTGCATCTTCATTGTGGGCTTCAAAGGCTGCTTGATCATTGTGGGGATCCATTTTCCTACAAGTTAAATAAACAAGACAAAAATATCAGTGCATATTGACAATCATAGTAATAAAAGTAAATTAAGTTGGAATATATGAATACATGTAATAAAACATACATAGTAAAAACTGAAGACACTCATTATCATCTTTTTCTCTTTCTGGTTTGATTTAAAAACCATGTCCCCTCTTTATGATCATGTCTCATATATAAATGTTCATCTTCATCTTCATCTTCATTTCTATCAATATATCTTGACCACAACATCTCAAAGGAAAGAGTATCCTCAGGAATATTCAAATATTCATTACTTGTAGTACCAACTTGTTCTTGATGATTCTTGTTTGATGAAACTACAATGGACCAATTCTTCTAGCAGGATCGGGAACGAAAAACACTTGTTCTGCTTGTGATGCTAAAATGAAAGGATCGTCTTGGAACCAAACTTTAAAAAGGTCTACTTGAACAAACCCTAACTCATCTGTCCGCAATCCACTGTTGTTGTTAACCCACTTACACCTGAAGACAGGGACTCTCAACACAGTATAATCTAACTCCCATATTTGTTCAATTACACCAAAGTATGACATTGGTGCGTAGATAGGGTGCATGTCTTTGACATTGGATCTATGTCAAGAATCAGCAACAAGTGTGACCCCACTATTTTGCATCGTGCTCCTTGTATCATGTTCTTGTGTGTAGAAGGTGTAACCATTGATTGCATAACCATTATAAGATAATACACTTAAGCTCGGTCCATTCTATAGCCATCTCAAGTTTTCAGAAATTAGATCAGGATTCCTCTCCACCTCATCTTTAATGCGCCTTTTTAACCAACTTGAAAAATGTTTGTTGTGTTCCTTTGTTATAAAATTTTCATTCTTGTCACCATGTGCCAATCGAAGTGCGGCCTTGTATTCGTCAACAAATGGTTCAACCTCATCAGTGTTATGAAGCACATACAAGTGAGCTTGTTCCCATTTAGTCACTGATATCCTTATTACATCCTTCCCACTTGTTCCTTTTCCTGATCTTCGCCCATCATGACGAGACTTGGGGATACCTACGGGGTCAACATTTGATAGAAATTCAGCACATAAGTCACTTGCTTCTTCAACCATATACCGCTCAGCTATACAACCCTCTGGTCGATATCTATTTTTCACATACCCCTTTAAAATTTTCATAAATCGCTCATTCGGGTACATCCATCTCAAGTACACTGGACCACACAATTGAACCTCTTTCACCAAGTGTATGGTTAGATGGACCATAATGTCAAAAAATGAACGGGGAAAATACATTTCAAGTTCACACAGAGTACAAACAATCAGCCTTTGCAAATCTTGTAACTTCGTTGAATCAACCACTTTACTGCAAATCAACTTGAAGAACATGCAAAGTTTAGTAATGGTGTTCCTTACTTTTTTGGGTAAGATTGACCGTATACCAATCGGTATGAAATTTTGCATGAGCACATGACAATCATGAGATTTAAGGTTCTTTAGCTTTAACTCTTTTACTGATACAAGATTCTTTATATTTGAAGAATACCCCTCTGGAACTTTAATTCCTTCCAGAAATTCACAAAATAATTTTTTCTCTTTCCTCGATAGAGTGTAAGCCGCTAGAGGTAGATAAGTACGGTGCCCTTGCTCAACTGGTGCCAACTCTTCTCTTATTCCCAAATTAACCAAATCCAACCTCGTATTTACACTGTCCTTGCTTTTTCCTCGTATACTGAGCAATGTGCTAATGAGACTATCACATATATTTTTTTCTATGTGCATCACATCAAGAAAATGTCCCACATACAAGGACTTCCAATATGAAAGTTCAAAGAAAATAGAATTCTTTTTCCAACCGGTTGTCCTGAATTGTTTTGCAAAAGGCCTGCCAAAATCGTTATCCATGTGCTTATCCTTCTCAAAAACCTGAGCACCGGTCAACATCTTCGGTAGGCTACCTTCTTCTGACTCACCATTGAAAGCCTTTTTCCACTTCCTCCAATGATGTGTTGATGGTAAGAATCTTTGATGTCCCATGTATACATTTTTCTTACAATGATCTAGTCGCATTGAATGAGTGTCATCTTCATATATAGGGCACGCACAATATCCTTTGATGCTATATCCGGACAAATTACCATAAGCAGGGAAATCATTAATTGTGCCAAACAACATGGCTTTCAAATTGAAACTTTCTTCCCTATACCCATCATACACATTGACGCCTTCTTCCCAAAGTAGCTTCAAGTCATCAATTAAAGGAGCCAAGTATACATCTATATCATTTCCAGGTTGCCTTGGCCCAGAAATTAACATAGACAACATCATATACTTGCGTTTCATGATCAAGTGTGGAGGAAGGTTATAAATCATCAATATCACTGGCCATGTACTGTGTGTACTACTCTGAACCCCGTGGGGATTGATTCCATCAGTTGAAAGTGCAAGGCGTAGGTTCCTTTCTTCATTCGCGAAGTCAGGATGGTCATGATCAATTTTTTTCCATTGAGGGGCATCCGCAGGGTGCCTAAGGTTCGTGTCTTCAATCCTTTCATCTGCATGCCACGTCAACAACTTAGCAATCTCCTCATTACTGTATAATCGCTTGAATCTTGGAATAATTGGAAAATACCATACGACCTTCGAGGGACTCTTTCCTTTCTTTTTCCCATATCGAGATGCATTACATTTAGGGCACTTCTCTAACGTTGCATATTGATTTCAAAATAATATGCAATCGTTAGGGCATGCATGAATCTTCTCATAACCCATGACAGTTGTAGAGCAAAGAATTCGCTTTGCCTCATATGTCTTGGTAGGAAGTACATTTTCTTCTGGGAGTATATCTTGCACAAGTTCAAGTAGTGCGGTGAAACCAGAATCACTCAATCCATAGCGTGCTTTAAAGTTGTACAATTTCAACACTGCTAGCAATCTTGTGTATTTGGTACTACCAGCATATAATGGCTTCTCTGCATCACCTTTCAACTTCTCATATTCTTGAGGACGGCTATGAAGCACCCCTTCAACTGCATTTAGCATTTCTTGAAGACCATCATCTTCATCACACATGCTTGAGTCAAACTCATTTGAAGTACCGATCATGGTATGTATTTGACCACGATCTGCATCATCCATCTCACCGTGCCTTGTCCATCGTGTATATGATTGATCAATTCCATGACACACTAAATGATCTAGCAAATCAAGTGGACTAATCCGCTTTCCATAACAACAAGATAAGCAAGGACATAGGATTTTGTTAGGATCATTTGCATGCTCGCTTGCAAATCTAATAAACTCTTTCACCCCATCAATATATTCTCTTGAGCACCGATTAGATGACATCCATTTTCGATCCATCTATATCTTAAACATATATATTTTCATAAGTGGTCAGTTGCTTGCTTCTTAAAGTTCTCTTTATTTGTTATTTATTTTTTTAAAAAAGTAAATTCAGCAGCATAACATTCCAAAATTTAAAGTTTTACAAAATATTAAACACTCTTCTTAAATCACAAATAATCAACCAATTAATCCCACAACATCTAAATAAAGTTCACAACTCACCACCAAATAAATCATATTGGCCAACACTACTACATGTCGTAATTAAAATAATTGGGTCCATAACAAGCCAACAAAAATACAATCCTGCGTTTATTAAATTAATTGATTCCAAAATAATCATTGATTAAACTACCAGCGGCATTTATAACACTTCTACCCAATTTGACCATTTCAACAATGCCATTCCCAACTCTTTCACATTGACTACATGTACTTCTATAGAAAAGTATAAGCAAATATATAATAGTCATACATATTTTAATTAAAAAAATGTGAATAAAATGTTAAAAAACAAACAACACTTACAGGAGCTTCTGTAGGAAGCTTTGTATTGCAACCAGCCAAGAAGAAAAAGAACACGAGGGAGGAAGCTTTGTACTGCAACCAGCCAAAAAGAAAAAGAACACGTGTGGGAGGAATCTTTGTACCGCAACGAAGCTCTATGTTGTAATGAAAGTGGCGAACAAATGTTTACAAAGATTTGCACGAGGAGGAGACAAAAAAAATAGCAAGTGGGGGACCAAAGAAGCTTCTACTTGTCGCCGGTCAAACAGAGGAAAGGGGGTGGGAACAAATAGAAAAGAAAAGCAGGAATGCAATAGTGGCGGGACGCAACAATGGAGGGTGTTAAAAATTTTTAACATTTATATTACCTTTTATGGCGCTTATATAAAAAGTGCCAAAAAAGGTGTGAGTATCTATGGCACTTCTTATATAAGCGCCATTAATGTTATAAAACAAAATTGAAACCTTTGGCGCTTCCTTAGAAAGCGCCAAAAATTCCTTTAAAAAATATTAAAAAAAAACTAAATGTACATGTGCATTTATAAGGAGCCCTGCTGCCGCATATGGCTTCCTGTTGGTCACTTCAATTAATACGAATATAGTTCATATCACTAACATGGATCAAAGTGGGAATCAGAGGGAACTAATTAATGGTGGGGTTGTGTACAGGGAATCAGAGCAAGCAGCTTTGAATACGTACTTCAGAAATGCCAATTGACAACCATCATAATATAGTTGTAATTAAAAAAAAACCATTGCGTGATCCACCAAGTATAAAGGCATATTGTAAAAGAAGTCATGATTCTCATCAAGTAAATGGCCAACCTGTGATTCTTTCCCAACAGCGAGCTCTGACGATGGCTTTCAACGGTCGAGGGAGCTGAGGAAGGGCGTGAGGGAAAGGAAGATTAAGAGCGTGAGTATCTTCTTCAATGCGCAGATGCAAATATGACTACTTCTTCAATGCGCAAATACAAAAAGTAATTTATGACCAACCTCTTCAAGGAGCTGTCGGATGGCCAAGAAAAAAACAAATATGACTTACCTTGTCAATGAAAAAAACAAATATGACTTGCCTTGTCAATGGAAGCTTTCACGTGATTCTTCTCCATTCTTTTTTGACTTGACTTTTCAATGAATGCCAAAGCTTTCACGTGATTCTTCTCCCTTCGGTAAAGATGATCCCTTTGTTTTTTTTAATAATTGTGGAAGCTTTGGCGTTTTATTCCAAAACGCCAAAGCTTCCCCTCCACAATCAATAATGCAGTTTGCCTTATCCTTTCATTTTTTTTGTATGCCTTATCCTTTCGTTTTTTAATTGTTGTAATTGTGGAAGCTTTGGCGTTTTATTCCAAAACGCTAAAGCTTCCCCTCCAAAATCTACTGATCAATGATTTGCATTTGCCTTATCCTTTGGTTTTTTTTGTCATAGTGGAAGCTTTGGCTTTTTATTCCAAAACGCCAAAGCTTCCCCTCCAAAATCTACTGATCAATGATTTGCATTTGCCTTATCCTTTGTTTTTTTGTCATTGTGGAAGCTTTGGCATTTTATTCCAAAATGCCAAAGCTTCCCCTCCAAAATCTACTGATCAATGATTTGCATTTGCCTTATCCTTCGGTTTTTTTTTCATTGTGGAAGCTTTGGCGTTTTATTCCAAAACGCCAAAGCTTCCCCTCCAAAATCAACTGCAGTGATGCCTTATCCTTCGTTTTTTTTGTGATAGTGGAAGCTTTGGCGTTTTATTATAAAACGCTAAAGCTTCGCATCTTTTTTTTTTGTTCAAAACAAACATTCCCATCTTGATCCAAAAAAAATCTGCAATGATACTATCGGTAAAACACCATGCATGTGGTGACCCTTGGCTCTCTCCATTCTTTACTTTATAGACATACACACACCAAAAATGTAATTATTATATATTACTATATGTATACTGTTTTTTTTTGTCAACACTATATGTATACTTTTAATATATAAGTTAGACTCTGCTTGTGCTGACTCAGTGAACACATGTGACCCTGTTTACACCCTTAAGATGTGCATGATTGGTTTGGACAGAGACAAAGCTTTGGTTTTCTATAAAGATCAATCTACCTCTACAGCCCACATGACCGTGAAATCTGGAATCATAAACTTCCTATTATATATATATTTTTTAAAAAAATATAAGATGCTTACGAAGCGCCAAAGCTTCCTATTATATTTTCTTTCTTAAAAAACAAAATATAGGAAGCTTTGGCACTTCCACATAAAACGCCAAAGCTTCCTATTGTTTTTTTTTAAAAAAATGAAGGCCTTGTTTGGTGCTTGTTCAGAGAAACGTCATGCAAGGTTAACATCAATTATGACGTTTATAATTGTAAGCGCCAAAGCTTTCAAATAATTTTGATTTTAAATAAATAAATAACTATTTTTAGCGCTTCTTTAAAGAAATGCCATAGGAGCTACGCCACTAAAGCCCCTTTTTATAGTAGTGACAGCCACCGGAGTAAGGACAGAAGGAGCTCCGGTGTGCTGTCTCTTTCCTCTGTTTCTTCTTCTTTCTAAGTTCATAGTGAGACGACGACTGGGCTGAATCGAAGACGCAAGCTGAGGGCGGCAGAAAAGAAAAAAAAGAAGAAGCTGTGGGTGTGTGCGGTTGGTTGGAGAGAAGGTCGCTGCTGGTTTTGAGCTTAGAGAGCTGAGAGGAGGCGCGGCGGTGGTTCAAGAGGCTATTGTGCCTCACCTGGAAAAGCAAAAGGAAAGGAAAGGAAGCTTGGGTTTTGGACAGAGGGAGCGAAATCTGGAAAGAGGGGCCCACGGCTTACGGTTGATGCTTCGTCATCATTCTTAAACGAGAACTAGAGAGCGCTGGATGAGGAGCTAAGAGAAGGCGCTGTGAAGTCCCACTATGCATCATCTTCTTCCTCGTTGAGCTGATATTTGCACAATGATCTGTTATAATTTCTTGCCATTAAACTCTGATCTGATTCTTCTTTGTTTCCTGTATGGTTTTGAATTCTAAAATTGTTGTTTAGTTGACTGGAATTAAAGTAATGTGGGGGTAGTTGCTCTTTTAATCTAAAGTAGTTGAGAACTGATTTGATGATTTGAGGATAAACCAATTAATTGTGCTTAATATTATTATTTTTTATTTAATCGTGTATTATTTTGATTACCTATTGCTTGATTTATGAAATTGGAGAATTTAGATTAGTTTTGGAAGAGGGATCTTAATTGAACCGTAAGAGTAAATAATGTGGGATTAAAATTTATTCTAATTTATCAATAGGATAGAAATATATCTATTGGATTCATATAATCATATTAGAGTGAAAATTGGACAATTATTGCCTCTTTGAGTAAATTAGTTAGGAAGAACAATTTTAACTTAGATGGGTATAAGTGATCGAGAGATACTTTTATCTATTAATATTTTAGATTATGATTGCACCATATTTTTATATGATTTTTCATAACTAAATTGGGATTTTTAATGAATTTTCTAGGACAATATTGCATGATTAAACACTAATTTTAATTAGGGACATTTGTACTCTCACTCTAGGTTGTTTAGTTCAATTGAAATCTCAAAAATATTAAATTTAGCATTTTTGCTCTTCTTTAAATTATTTTTCAATTTCTTCATTTGATTTGGTGAACTTAAATAAAAAAAGGAAATTTAGTGCCTTTTAGCTAGTTTTCATGACTTGTCATCTTTCACATTCTTGATCTTCAATCCTTTAAAAGCTTCTAAACTTGTCTCTATCATCCTACAAAAGATAGGATGCATAAGTTCTAATTTGTCCTTTGAACTAAAGTCCACAAATATATTGTTCTACTTCAACTTTAGCTTGTTACTTTGATATGCACATTTTCTTCTATTAACTCTCTTTCTATACTCAATTTGAATCCAAAAATAGTTAAAAATAGAAGAAAATATACTGGAATATTATCAATTTCTGAGAGTTAACAATTGGAAAAGTATTTTTTCCCTCAGATGGTAGAAGTGTACATGCTCCTATTGTTGACTCCTGAAGCTTACCCTAGATAAGAAGTCTTTGACTGCTACCTCTATCACGCAAACTATTGTAAATGTTTTATTTATACTTTAGTATGATTATTTGAATCGGTTCACATATTCTATAGGTAGGATTCCTAACTTCTTTTGATATTTTGACATTTATGTAAATGTATATGTGAAGAATAGGCGTTGTCAGCTTTGCCTTGGTAACCTCTTCAAAAATAACCAAGGATTGTAATATAGGGTGCAATCTCGGATCGTCTCTCGAAGAGCCTTTTATTAATTACCTAGCAACTAAGTGTAATGATTGACATGAAATGATAAAAAGAGAAAATTTGATCTTTCAAAACTACTTTATGCAATTTAAAATTAACTTGTTAGAAACAAATTCTTTTTGGGTTTTTTTCTTTATAATATGAAATGAAATGATAATGAAACTAATGAAATGTGAGAAGACAAAGAAATCAACAATGGAATACGCAATCCCTCGTAGCAATGGCGCAAGCAATCGTCACTTAAAATGATTATGAGAGATTTATCATGCTAGTTCCAAAATAATTCCAAGGGTCACCCCTTAGACTAAGCCTAACTTGGATTAATTAATACCAAGCCACCTTGCATATTAATCTCTCTAAATTAAGTTGATTAAGCACTTTAGCAATTAAATGAACTTAACAATCATATTTAACTTTTGATCCAATAACCGAGCCACCTCACATTACCACTTGATTTTCTCATTAATCTTAATTTAACAATGGCCACCCATATGAAAAATCAAGATTAATGATGCTAAAGCCCAATGCTAAATACAATTAATAAATTCATATTCTAGTAACCAATGCAAATACAAGACACCATTGATCCACTAACTAAGCCACCTTGAAATTAGCACAAAATATTCACAAAATCATCAATTCAATGACTAACTAGCACAAAGAAATGATAATTAAGCTAATTAACCACAATGTCTAACAAAGATTCAAGCCACATCTAATTCTCTAAATACATCAAAATAAATCAATTCAACATTATAGTATTCAATCTAAAACCTATAAATCACAATTACAATGTAGAATTAGAGAAATGGAAAGAAAAAACTCTCCTATTGAAGCTTCAAGTTCATGCCATTGCCTCTTACTTCAAGGAATTGAGAAGCTTAGCCACAAACACCCATGGAATCAGCCTCAGAAAGCAACACAATCACTGTCTGAATTAAGTGCCCAACCATAGAAAAACTACCAATTAAACTTGATTAACCATGGATTTAAATAAATCAGTAATTGCAATTGTAACCACAACAGAACAAAGTGCCACGGCTAAAATGAATCAGAACAGAGGAGCTACGGTTGGAAATCTGGAGAAAGGAGTCACGATCTGTAAAGGTTGGTAAGATGACGGTGAATGGCGGAGGGGAAGAACTGATGAAGGTGAAATTAATGACAGTGGACGACGGTGGTGGATTTGGTGGTGTAAAAACGGTGAAAAACTGGAGGTGGACGCTGGTGAGGACGATGAGGCTGCAAGATGATGGGAGGTGAGTCGGTGCTGCGAGAATGATGCTAGTTGCTGCTCCTCTGTTCTGCGTCTCTCCGTTCTTAACTCTCAGATTCGCGGATGGTCTGGAAAGTAAAGTGACGCTGTTGGGGGAGGTGAGGTGTATGATGATGAGCGTTGAAGGTTCTGCTGCTCACTGGTTCTGTTCTGGTGTGGCTGCTGGGATGATGCTCGCCAGCGGCCTGTGGTGGTGGTGGATCGCCGCCGGTGAGAGAGAGGAAACGAAGAAGGTGAGGGTGATGAACTTTAGAGGATGATGAGCTCTCTCGCGGCGCTGTGCTTTGTCTTCTCCATCACTCGATGGCTCTCTGCAATTAAATCTGAAACTATTGAAGAGTGACCTAAGGGATGCAAAACGCAGAGTTTTGGCTAGACTGAACTGGTATTTTTTAATTTCATAATACCAAACTGTCATTTCCTAAATTCAAACCCAAATTGCAATTTTCATATTCAATCCAAATTTCCAAGTATTTTCAATTGAAAGCAATTTAACCAACATCAAATATTCTGAGAAAAATCAATGATTAAGAGTAATTATAATTTTATTGACAATTTTACCCTTTTTACTCATAATTTAATCCATTTACTCTTAATCCCAGTTTATCTCAAGAAAGACATTTTAAGCTCAATATCTATGACAAAATCCCCAATCAAAGTATAAAAATATATAATAAAAATAAGACTTTGTCAATAAGTTGTTTTGGAGTAGTGCTCTGTATGTTGTATTGTACTAACAAGTTGTTGAAAAAATTTCGGGTAGTTCAAGTTAAAGATGGGATTATGTCAAAATTTTTGTAAAAGGCTTTATTTCGTTTGTAAGGAATATGTTTAGACATGATCTTAAAATGACATATATTTATGTAGGATTATTATACTACATCTATTTATGATATCATAAATGCTATTATATTTAGTATGTCAAGTATTTATATTTATATTTTAAGGCTTTTAGAATATGAGTTTTCTTGTATTCTATGTTGGTCACCTCTTGATTTTTAGTACGTGACAATTTTGGAGGAAAGCTTTATAGTTCTTTAGTATTTACCTCTTTCTCCTGTTTCCTGAATAAATGTCTTCTTTTGTGTTCAGTCTTCTATATATATATATATATATATATATATAAAACTTTATTCAGAATCTTTAATAGCTTACAAGTCCCAGTTGTCTGAATAGAGTTAACATATTTTGTGATAAAAAGTAAATCACTAGCGCACACATAGTGTAATTTATTTTGTGAAGAGAATGTGCATGAACGTAACCTTCAAGTGCCATTTTTTCATTTAATCTCCTTTTCTAGCTAAAATAAACCATTTAATTGTCGCTCCATTCATTTATATTTTCTCCATTGTACTGTTTATTTTAGCTTTTTGAATCTCGTTGGTCAATTTTCGAGTGTCATTTTTGCTTATAGAAAACAATAATAGACCTCTGTATATACTAGCTCCGATCCAGAAATAAATTAATTGCAAAACAATGAGACTCTAAAATGATGTACTGCCTTTAAGAACAATATGTATGATACCTATACCAAAGCATAAATGACTTTCGAGAGATAATACAAAATTAGGAAGGGTATTTTCAAATGAACTTTTGTTTGCCCGTAAGTGCATAGATCGCGTCAAGTAATAAAGTGATAAATAAACATCGTTCTTACGAGGACTAAAGCAAAAGTGGATTAATCGTCATGATTATGCTATCAATTAGGTTGAGTAAAACCATTTAGAGAGTTTATATCCCAAAGATTATTTGAATTCAAGAAAAGGAAACCAATTTATCTAAAACTAAATTAAAACTCTACTTCAAAACAAGATGAGCATAGGATTATTTCTAACCATTGCAATTCATAAGACTTCAGTAATTATCATTCCATTAGAAATTAAATGACTTAATGTGTTAGTCTAAGGTTCAAAAGTATTTGATTGAGCTTTCTCAAGTTAAAACCAAATTTATATCTTGCTACAGTTAATAGAAAATAATCATTAAGCAACAACCTTAATTTGACAATGTTAGATTAGTAACTATATCTTTATGCCACTAACAAACCATCCATTTAATTCTTAAACTTCAAGTCTAGCATAATTTTATCTAAGTTCTACAATTAAATTAACTTAAGCTTAATTTAATTGAACCAATCAATCTAAGTGATTGCCAGTCACGGCATTAGGCACAAGATAAAATTAATACATAATTGTCATTAACAACTAAAAAGAGTAAAAACAAGTATCAATCCTTACAATGGTTTGAAATAATCCAAATGTAAATTAACTAGCTACACAGTATCATCTCATCACAGCCAAATCCAGAGCCAAATAACATAATTAAAAGGAAGAAGATAAGAAATGAGAGACAGTGCAGAGCACTCCCAAACATGGCGTATTTCCTTTCCACTCTAACATCATCACTCTCGCTTGCTTTCAAATGAAGAAATCAGGAACATATATGGTGCTCAAAGCTCCTCTGCTCTCAGACGCTTCTCCTTCTCTTTCCTCTTCAGTTCAGCTTGCCACCTCCTCTGTTTCCGACGGTCTCTGTCCAAACTTTGCTGGTCCAAACAGCTCCACCTCTTCCTTCCTCCTCTTCAATCTCCGTCGAGCTTGCTAGAAGAAGTAGTAGCAATGATGGCGCCTCCTTAAAGAACAAAGCAGCAGACACGTGCTTGGCTCCTCTCCCTCTCTCTGCCTTGCTCTCTGTTTTTTTCTGATTCTCTCACGGCTCGACGAAGAAGAGGCTCCTCACAGTGAACTTGCGGCTCTACCTTTTTTCCTTCTCGATTTCCTTCCTTTCTTTTCCTTCAATTAGGTCTCCACTTTCCTCTCAAAACTGTGTCGCATGATGCTCTCTGAAAAAAAAAAGAAAAAATGATGTATAATGTTCTAATAAAACCAATAATAACAGACTAGCTGCCACCGAAACTTGCTTCTTTATATGTATATATATAAACAAAATTTTTAAACTATTATAATTTATTTACCTAAATCTAAATATTCCTATTTAATCTAAAATTATGATATTTTATTTAAAATCCCCTAAATAATGTGCCAAATCGATACCTTATCAAAATCTTTCATAAATTCCTTTATTTTACTATTAATGACTCTCAAAACATATTAAAATATATCTCAAATTCTATTAAAAATGGGGAGCCAGCAACTTTACATTGTTACAATGCCTTGTCAATATGCTTTGTTGAACTTCTTAGTCAAGACATTTGCCCTCTGTTTTTGCCGATCACATGATGTTGATATTCTTAGTTTTATCAGTATTCATGTCTTTATCATTGTTTCGTTGAAGATAGACAATTAAACTTCATGGAGAGATATATCTAAAATAGAAATAAAAAAGGATGGGCACACGCAGACCGGTAAAAAAACACAAGAAGAAGAAGACAACCTTCATGGTAAGATATCATATATATGTATATTTATAGCACGATTAAAAAAGGGAGAATGACAGAAAAATATCATTTGAACTTCAAAATCCCACTAATAAGAATGGTAATGAAATTGACAAGAATAGTAATGGTATTGACAACGCAAATCTTTGTCAAAGAACTAATTAGGGATTTTGAAGTTCAAGTGATATTTTTTTGTCATTCTCCCTTTAAAAAACACATGTCCAATACAAAAATTAGAAAAGATAGGTCTTCCATATAATTACGTTATAACCTTGACAGGAAATTCAATGTATTAACTAGTTCACACAATAAAATAAAGGCCTACGTAAAGCAAGAAGTCTCCCTTTTAAACCAACAACACTAAAGGCAAAATATCAGGGAAATATTATAAACCAAATACTTTTCTCTCTTTCATCCCTTTGTATTTAGTATGGTATTAGAGCTCTATCATCGACAATACTCCGGTCATCGTTTGCTAAATCAGATCTGTTGGCGTTGAACTGATCTCCTACTTTTGGATTGATCATTTGACAAACTAGATTATTCCATCCTTAAAATGTTTGGCTGTGAATGTTATCCCCTTCTTCGGCCATACAACCGAAATAAGCTTGAGTTTCGCTCTTCCCAATGTATTTTTTTGGGTTATAGTTCTCACCACAAAGGTTACAATTACTTGGATATTAAATATGGTCGTGTTTATATTTCCAGACATGTTCGCTTCAATGAACATAGTTTTCCCAAAATATCTCAGGTTCCTGTACCCTTTGGTACGTCTGATTCACTCTCAGCTTCTTTCTGCCCGCCTCCTTCTCCATACCATCCCTTCCCTGTAATGTCATACACCCATATTTAGCATCTTTCCCTTCTCTATCACCACATTCACCACGTTCTTCCTCTCCTACTTCACCTCTTTCTTCCTCCACAGCACCTTCTTCATTACCCATTCCCTAACCCATAGCTACTCAGTATATAGCTCCACAACCAGCTGCAGCCCTTGATCAACTCCCTCCACCTTCTCTTACTTAACTTCCTCACAACACTCATGCTATTCTCACCAGAGGAAAAGCTAGTGTCCTCAAACCAAAAGTATTCATGGCCATAGAGGATGCCTCTTCTCCTTCTACTATTAATGAAGCTTTTTGGTTTCCTCATTGGAAGTCTGCTGCAGAGGAAGAATATAATGCCTTGATTAAATTTTGACATTTGGGATATTGTCCCTTTACCAGTTGGGAGAAAGCCTATAGGATGTAAATGGTTATTTAAGACCAAATTAAATGCAGATGGCAGTCCAGGGAGATACAAAGATCATTTGGTGGCCAAAGGCTATGTGCAAGAAATTGGCACTGATTACACAGACACGTTCAATCCTGTCGTGAAATCTGTCACTGTTCGGATTATTCTTACAGTAGTTGTAAATATAAGGTTGGTTTTTGCGCCGAGTGGACTTCAGTAATGCCTTTCCAAAAGTTTATATGAAACAACCCCTCAGGGTTTGTCAAATCTGATGGCACTGGTCAACGACTTTTTTGCAGATTAAATAAAGCCATCTATGGCCTTAAACAAGCTCCATGAGCTTGGTTTCAAAAACTTGTCGAACCTTTAAAACAACTTGGTTTCTATCAGTGCAAGGCAGATTCTTGCTTGTTCATCTACAATGAAGGAGCAAACATCGTCTATCTTCTAGCCTATGTGATGATCTGTTGATCACTGGAAGCTCAGAGGTTATTATTAAGCAGCTTATCAGTAAAATAGGTGCTATGTTTTCTTTAAAAGATCTTGGCGAATTATCATTCTTCCTTGGTATTGAATTTACTAGCACTTCCGTTGGTCTACTGTTTACTCAGCAAAAATATGTTACCCGGCTTCTTGAGAAAACCAATTTGCTACTTGCTTCCACTTTCTCTACGCCAATGTCCACTAAATCACAACTCAAAACTGGTGATAGTGCTCTATTTACAGATGCTTCTCTATACAAGAGTGTGCTTGGTACTCTCCAATATGTGTGTTATACACATCCCGATATTGCATTCACTGTCAACAAGCTGAGTCGTTTGTGCATAAACCTACTATCAAGCAATGGGCCTGTGTTGATCAATTGCTACGTTATCTCAAGGGCACGAGTCATTTTGGACTTCTCATTAAACCTGCTTCTCATTTTAGAGGGCAAGCCTTTGCAGATGCAGACTGAGGAGGGAACAAAGCTGATCGACGATCTACAAGTGGATTCTGCACATACCTTGGCTCTAATCCTATCACTTGGACCTCTCATAACAACAAGTTGTTTCCAGATCAGCTACTGAAGCAGAATATCGCAGTGTAGCAGATACTGTTTCAGATGTGTTATGGATTATGCCTCTGCTAAAGGAAATGAGCATTCCTGTCGTTGATACACCAACTATTTGGTGTTATAATTCTGGTGCTGTAGCACTTGCTTTCAATCCTGTTTTACACAAAAAAACCAAGAATTTTGAACTTGACCTTCATTTTATTTGAGAAAAAGTTGCAGCTGGACTAGTCACTATTGGCTATGTGCCTTCGTTTGATCAAGTGGCTGATGTGTTCACAAAAGCTCAGGGTGGTGCAGTTTTCCGCTACTGTCAGAACAGACTTAATGTTACATCTCTTCTCAATCCAGCGATGGATGTTGATGATGATATATCTGATGCTGATACTGATGTTGAGGTTTAAGAAAAAAACAACCAATCTTGCCTGGTGCTCTTGCTAGCAATGGGAATATTAGCTATATAGCAAGTGAGAATAGTCAGAGTTAGTTCAGTGATTACGTGTCAAGTTGTCAAGTTGTTGTTACACGTGTTACGCCGTTATGCATGATGTTGTGAGAGTCTCAGCTTATACAAGTTCAGTTAGTGATTGTAAACTCTACGATGAAAATATAAACCAGATACTTTTCTCTCTTTCATCTCTCTGAATTTAGTAAATATCACATGCTGCCAATTCCAAGTAAACTCTTGAAACTTGTACTATATAATTAAGCATTAGAGTTCAGACACTTCACTTATAGCTGTAAGCCCAGGTCACCATACTATACATCTGCACCTTCCACTATGTTTTCTTTCCTTTTTTCTGTATTATCTGATAATCTCATATTTGATTTGTTTTTCTTTGGGGCTAATGACATGGTTTAGTTATTGTATGTCGTATAATATTCCAGTTCGGAAAATTATAATCCATAACTTTTGGCTCAAACAATTATGGTGCTGGACCAAGAACAGGAAGAAAAAACTAACCCTTCTCATTCCAACTCAACTCATTCTTCTAAAGAGCACATGAATCAACTCGTATTTTTCCAAATGCAAAATAGCTCTCTAGATCGCTTTTTCAATGAAATTAATGGCGGACAGGTTAGATACTCATTTTATACGTATTCTTTCGTAACTTGATGATGAAACTAAAGTCTTTTAGGACTAATTTCTCCTATCTTTTATTTGACCAGACTATAATGAATCTTCAAAGTCTGAAGTTTTTGAACTGAGGCCCTTCCAACTTCCATCCTTTAAATGGCTTGCGAAGTTTACAAGTATTGATTCTTCTATCTTGGTAATTATATACTTTATAATTAAATAGGTATAGATTTTGAGATATATTTGATTAAATTTATGAATATTTATACCTATTTAATTATCTTTTATATATATTTATTCTTCTCTTTAATTAATTATAGGATAAAGAGGGATTTTGATACAAAATCCACCCATATATTATTTTATTTTGCAGGAGATATCACTTGATGCACCGAAGAAAATAAACGAAAAGCCTGAAACAAATCTTGGAGCTACAAGAGAAGGGAATCGGAAGAAGCAATTTAAGAATCAACCAACAAAACGGGATCCACGCGAGGGAATAAGGAAATATGCAGAGCTGGCATCAATTATATATATATATATATATATATATATGTTAAAGGATAAAATGAGAGAATCTGAAAAAAAAAAAGAGACATCAGATTTGGATAGAGAAGCAAGGCCACGTTGTTCAATAAGGGTAAAAATGGAAAAAAAAAAATTTGTTAAAAATAAGTTATAGCGTAATTAGAACATAGGATAGTTCTCTTTTTCTCTATCTGGAATTAGATAAGTTATTGGGACGTTAAGAGAAAAATAAGGATCTGAATATTACATGTGAATGGATGAGTGAGCTTTTCTGCATTGAGAATGCGAATTGTTTCTTTACTCTCTCTCTTTTGGGGGCAAAGTTTTACCTCTCACTCTCCCTCGTTTCCCGAATAAACGTCTTCTTTTGTGTGTTCAGTCTTTTTGTTCTTCTTGTATATATATAATTTAATTCAGAATCTTGAATTGCTTAGAAGTACCTAGTTGTCTGAATAGAGTTATCATAGTTTGTGATAAAAAGTAATCCACACACGCGCAGTTTAATTTATTTTTGTGATGAGAATGTGCATGAATCTTCAAGTTCCATTGTTTTATTTAATCTCCTTTTCTGGCTAAAATAAACCATTTAAATGTTATTCCGTTCATTATCATATTCTATCCATTGTACCGTATATTTTAGCTTGTTTGATGGTTGCGATCAATTTTCATCTGTCAGACTTGCTTATAGAGAAAACAGTATAATAGAACTATGTATATAGTACCTTCTATCCTTAATATAAGACACAATTAACTAATTTATAGAGATTAAATAAGTTAAATCAATTACTTAAACATAGCATATATATGTACATGAACATGATCTCTCTAAACTACTTATGTGTATGTGATTGCATCATATTTTGATACGCTATTTCATGGTAAATTTGGAGATTTTATCACTATTTTCGGGCTTAAATTGCATTAATTATGATTAATTGTGATTAAAGTTGTTTGCATGAAATTAAGGTTAAAAAGGGACATACATGTCGTATATTTGATGATTTACCTTAATTAATTGATTGTTGGAATATCAGGTATTACATTTTGAGTTTATTTTCTTTTCAGATCAGTTTAGGGAAAATTAAAGACAAGAGCCCAGAATTAAAAACATTATAGTTTAACCCTATAAACAATTTACATTTTACATTGCAGTCCCTCCATGAGCTTTTATTTTTTTTACTTTAGTCCCTGGTCAAAACATTGCGATCAAAATGAACCGAAGCAGTATGAGAGACTTCCTACGAATGAAACAAGAGCGAAACACAATTTGAGTGTCCTAAATGTTTGTCCCTTTGAGTGTGAGAGTGGTGAGAGTATTCTTCACATTTTGAGGGATTGTGATCAGGCGAGAAGAGTGTGGTTTTCTACAACTAACCATATATATTATACTATGTTTTTCTCTGGTAATTTGCAGGAATGGCTCTCATGGAACCTACAGTTTGGCCCAGGGAACGGGAGGGTGAATAGATGGCCATGGCATAGAGTGTTCAATACTATATGTTGGCTCTTATGGAAGAATCGTTGCAGAAAAGTGTTCGACGGAACTGCAGACACAGCAAAAGGAATAATTCACAGATGCATGCATCATCTCTCGGAAGGCGTGGTGAATGGCAGGTTTCGGCATCAGATATTCCAAGTGCGGGAGAGAGGACTAGATCACTGGCAACCTCCAGATCCAGGTTTTGTACGTGTGGATGTCGATGGATCCAGAGCTAGTGACGGACGTGCATCATGTGCTGGTATTATCAGAGATCATCAGGGTAATTGGTTACGTGGATTTCAACAAAAGTTAGGATACAATTTCTCAACTACTGCTGAAATTCATGCAATCTACAGAGGTCTTCAATTGTGTAAGCAGATGGGTCTTTCTAAGGTCAGGTTATTCACAGATTCTATACAGGCTATACATCTTCTGACTGTGCACTGTGGGACAGACCACCCATTACATGACGTCATTTTGGATACTAGATCCCTAATATATATGGACTGAGACTTAGAGATATCCCACACCTATAGGCAAAATCTAAGTTGTGCTGATTATTTAGCAAGGAAGGCTCACATGAGCAATCACGACTACATAGAAATAGAGACAGCACCTACAGAATGTGTTAACCTCTTCACGCGGGATTGTGAGATGTCTTCACACGATCATCAAGTGTCACCTAATCATAGGTCCTTGTAAACTTCAAGCATTGCTTGCCTTTGTACTCAAAAAAAAAAAAATGAACCGAAGCAATAATCAAGCATTGTGGATCAGCAATATCATAATATTGAAAATACTGTTTAGATTTGAAAAGCCAATTCAACGCATCAGTACCATCAAAACGGTGAAAGTCCATATTTTAACTGATTTAGGTACAAACAAGTAGATGAGGTCGAATGAACCATAGCAGAACTCGATGACTTAGCACTGTCATGAGATGAAGGAGAGATGACATCCAAACGCAGAGTAATTTCTCCCATAGATTTAGCCATCGATTGAAGAACTAAGTCAATGTGATCAAAACGTTGATCCACGCGGTCAATCCTGCCCTTTGCATCATCAATAAACCCGTTGGCTCGTTTCATGTCCGCCGCTGGAGCTCTTTCATGCGAGTGTTTTCAGCCATGGAAAAAAAAAACAAGCTCGATGAAAGCACCAAAATGGTAATGTTATAGCTCAGAGATATAAAATAAATGACAGAGAATGAAAATGCTAAAAAAATCAGATCATATATCATTCAATCGTCATAAGATCTGTTACAATATAACAACCACAGCAGCAATCACGGAAATGCACTGACAAAACCAGAGGAATAACAGAAATAGCGGAAGGAGAGAGAGAATTCCACGCAGAAAGAGAGAAGATTGCAAATCATTTCACACCACTCTCAACGGTTTTTGTCTTATTATATAGCCATGCCTTCATCAATTTCTCTCAGCTT
This sequence comes from Inga leiocalycina, assembly GCA_963242795.1. Lineage (NCBI taxonomy): Eukaryota > Viridiplantae > Streptophyta > Magnoliopsida > Fabales > Fabaceae > Inga > Inga leiocalycina. The sequence continues at coordinate 69,663,899 of OY725325.1, forward strand.
CCACGTTGGTCTGCGCATTCGACTACTGCGTCTTGCATTCATCAATTCCCCCTTCCACGTGCACTTCTTTTACAGATTTTTTTCTGTACTCGTCAATAACAAACCATCAATTATCAACTTTTAGTGCTAGCCTGCCACTTCTCTTCGGTTTCCATTTTTTTCTTTTAATAACTAGCTATGTGAACAATATAATACAAATGAATTTTGGTTATTTGAATTGGGTCGAACTGGCATTTTGTATAGATTTAAAAGTAAGTCCTATTATTTATTATTTAAATAATAATGTAGACATAAAAAATCAGATTCATGCATTTTTTTTTTAAAAAAATCAATATTTATGATTTAATATTCAATATTCTGCTCATATATTTAAAATTAAATACATAATGCACCAGTAATTTAGGGAGAAGGTGAGAAAGCCAGCCCCACATGCATGCATGTACTTAAACCGTATTGTTCCCCAATTAGGAAAAAAAAATTCAATACAATTACGTTATAACCCAACGATATTCTCTTTTTTGTTAATTAGGTTTAGCATAAAGTTAATTTAAAAATTACAGAGACTGTATTAAGGTAAAAGCACACATTTAATCATCTAACTTTATATAAAGTTTCAGTTTGGTCATTTAACTTTAAAAGACATGCATACTTTCCTTCCTTTAACTAAAACATTGTTAACCTCAAATGACGGATTTTTTTTTTTAGTGATCATTGATATTTTGAAAATTAAACTTACCATGTTAGTATTTGAAAAAGTTTTTCAACATCTAAAATACCAATATCAGCATTTTTTTGTAAACGACATTCAGATTAAAGGACTCCAAAACATTTTATAAAGTTAAGGACTCAAAATAAAACCTTGCTTGAAGTTAAATGACTAAAGTTTTTTCAACATTTAAACTAACAATATCAGCATTTTCTTTTTTGGGTTAATGACGTTAGGGTTAAAAGACTCAAAAAACACTTTATAAAGTTAAGGAACTAAAATGAAACATTACGTGAAGTTTAATCACTAATAGCCTGTCACCACCATCCCAAATGTGGTTTTTTTTTTTGAAAAAAAACAAGGTGGAATTGGCTTTTGGAAAATTGGGTGTTTAAGTTGGTGTTTTGACAACTGGGTTTTTTTTTTCTTCCAAAAAGCAGCTTTTGAGAAGAAGCTCAAAAGTCTAGCTTTTTCCAAAGAAAAAAAAGTCACTTCTGCCACTGTCAATTCAAACACAAGTCATATTTATAATCTGACTTTTATCCTATTAGACTTTTATAAAAGTCAGATTAAAAAAAATTAACTTCCGCCATTGCTAACCCAAACGGGCCCTAAATGTGTACTCTTGGCCAATAGTAAAACAAATCAAAGATGAAGGAAATTAAAGGTTAGTGCTAATAAAAGGGAAAACCCACTGAAAGTTGGTTTTGACATGTTGTGTTGGAGAAAGATTTTTTATGAGAAATTAAATGTATTAATCAGTTGACACAATCAAATAAAGGTCTATGTAAAGCAAGTCAGTCTCCAATATTTTTTGATACATATAATACATCCAGATCATTGCAACCATGCTAACCCCAAACTAAAGACCTAAACAAACCTAATAGGACCATATAATTACTTTAAACCAACATTACCTTGTATTCCAAAAAGCCAATTGGAGTGGTTGAGGGAAGGTTCATGGAGAGAAGAATAGGGACTCATTCCAAACAACACACCTTTATTGGGCTTTGTTTTTCCATCCCATGCCTTCGTTAATGGGGGTATAAGTGTCATTTAGCCATTTCATAAAGCAAAATCATCACGGGATTTGCTTCTTTTCTTGGGTCAAAAAGTGAAATCCATTTCCATTGTGATTTTGAGTCCCTTTTCTTCCTCGTAGCTCTGGCATACTTTAACACATTCATTTTTTAAAATAAAAGCTACCAAATTTGTCCCAGCTCTATGGAAAGAAGTCATGTATTTGACAATGCAATTTAAATTAATTAGTATATAAGTTTTGTATCAATCAAATTAAGTTAACTAAATTTCTTAATTAGCTAAATGCAAGAAATGCTCACTAATTGGAAAGATCGTATATTTTATATTTACTAAAAAAGTTATATTTGGAAGTAGTATTTACTTAATTTAACATCTATTTTTCCAAGTCTTTGGACACATTCAAGAGTCAATAATATAACATCATTTATCTCTTTACTTCCAAGGAAAGTGAACTTTAGACCACTTCAAGGAATGATCATACGGTTGATGGTGTTGTCAATTAGATGGCTGAACTTTAGACCAAATGATTTTCTTTCCTTTTAGAGGGCTAATGCATGGGTTTTTTTTTTTTGGTAGGACGTAATATTACTGGATCATCAAATCATACTACATAAGTTGGTTCAAACATTTATATATGGAAAGTGAACAAGAAGCATCTTCCTCAAACTCTTCTAAGTCAACTCGAAGGACCTGGAAGTATGACATTTTCTTGAGTTTTATGAGTAAAGACACTCTAAAAGGCTTCACAAACTACTTGTACCAGGCATTAAATGAAAGGGGTTTCAGAGTTTTTAGAGAAGAGGAAGAGCTTGAGAGAGGAGTTATTTCAGAGAAAGTGCTGCAAGCAATTGAAGCATCTCGTTTTGCAATTGTTGTTCTTTCCAAAAATTTTGCATCTTCTTCATGGTGTTTAGATGAGCTCCAGCATATACTCTGCTCAAGAGATAATATGTGTCAACAAGTTCTTTCCATATTTTATGATGTAGTTTCATCTGATGTGGGATCTTAAATGGGAAGTTTTGCTGAAGCTTTTTCCAAACGTAAAGAGACGTTCCAACAAGACCAACTGAAGGTGCAAATATGGAGGGATTCTCTGACAAAAGTGGCTAATTTATCTGGTTTTTACTCCAGTCAATATCGGCAAGTTTTTTTTTTAATAATACAATTAAATAAATTGTACATAATATTTGGATAAATTCATTGAACAATTAACAGGCGCATCCGAGATTTTTGAATGTGTCAGCGCGCGCGCACATATATATATTCTTTTCAGAGAGATAAAAATATTTAGCTGAGAGGAAAAAATGTAATAATCAATTCATACGGTCAAATGCATAAACCTTTTTCTCGTTTATCTAGTTTTTCAAGGAATTGTTCATGTCATTTATTTTGTTTAATTACAAAATATTTGAAAGACAAAACTATATACTATCTCTTGTCCTTAATATGGGACCAAATTGACTAATTTGTAGAGACTAAGAAAGATAAATAAATTACTTTAAAGTATTTATATTTATCGTTTCTCTTCAAACTAATTTAATCATTTATATAATAAAATATAATCTAATGACACGAATATTATTGAGAGATCATGTATGAAAATTAATCCAGATATATATAATAATTATGATCATATATTTCATGTGACGGAGAAAATTGTTTTTGTAGGTATGAATCAGAACTTGTTGAGAATGTGGTTGAACATTTGTGGGGCCAATGTCCTTCAGAACTGCCACTTGTCAGTGGAAGTAAAGCGGTGATTGGAATTGATCGGAGAGAAGACGAAATGCCTTCACTCTTGGAGTTGGATGGTTTTCGATTCACAAGACATACCCCAATATTCCGTTTAGGATTTTTAACTTTTTCAGGTTTAAGCTGTCAGATATGCTATGCTCCTGATAATACTCAAGGCGGGTCCATGTGAGCTATATACCCGTAGCGAACTAAAAAGAAATGTTTATTAAGACTCGATGCATTTCAAGTTTCAGGAGGATTTTCGAATTTCAAGATTATTTAGTGGTACCATGTTGAATTGTGAGTTAAATTTTGAGTCAAAGTCAAGTTTATGCTTCGATGTGTTCTATTCTGAACAATGATTTAATTGAGTTTCAGTTAAATACTCAAGTTGTAATATGACTATATATATTTTTATGTGATGACTTAGATGAGGAATGTTATGTTAGTTTGCAGCATGTTAAAAAAACTGTTTTGGATGCTTGATTTATTTATTTAATGATTGCTGTTGATATTAATATTCTTTTTATCCCTACTTTTCTTTTTTGCAATTAAAATAAAAGGCCCATAAAATCAGTTAAAGTTGTATGTAGCATATAGATGAAGAGAAGACACAGAATGTTAACTTCAGGTTGACTTGATTTAGAGCATGTTTGGGAAGGTGTTGAGGGGTGGTAAAACATAAGATGGAGGAGCATAAGCACGGTGAGAACAATTTTAGCATATTTCATGATGTTTGGGTAAGCCCAATCGTACAATTACCTTAAAGCAACCTTTTGTTGCTTTTCTCTATTGTTGTGTCAATACGGTGGAGAGAGAAAGAGATGAAAAATGGTCCCTTCTTTCATGTTTTGTGTGCATTTTCAGCATGACCCTCTTTCCTTGCTTTTGTGTGTGTGTGTGTGTGTTTTTTTTACCAATATGCAAGTGTGATTAGTTTTTATTAAATGTGACTTTTTAATTAGATTTTTTTCTATCATCATTCTTTAATGATTTTTTTGTTAACTATATCTTTTATTAATTTTTATTTACATTTCAATACCCAAATTTATTCATTTTAATGACCTTTTTTGATTAAAAAAAAGAAAAAACAATTATTATTATTATTATTATGCTCATTAGATATATCTAATTAAGTTTTTATAATATTTACAATTTTTTCAGTGACACATTAAATTTTTATAATTTTATACAAGTTTTTTAAGTAATTAATTAGCTATTTTTATTTTATATAATTTTACTTTTTCTCTTAATTTGTCACAATATATGAATATAATATATATGTATTTCCATTAAAAAATACATGTATTATTAAATAATACTCAAGGCCTTTTTAATCATTTTTCATCTAAACTTACTTTTCAAATTATCATCCAAACACATTTTAATTTACATAATTTTAATTTTTCTCTTCAATTATCACAATATATACAAATAATATATATATATATATATATATGAATACATATATACATGTAGTATTCAATAAGATTCATGCCCTTTTTCAGTCATTTTCCATCTCAACTTGCTTTTCAAATAATAATCCAAACAAGTTTAAGCTTGAAAAAAAAGGCACTTTTGCTACCATCAATCCAAGCATAAATCATATTTACAATATGACTTTTATCTTATCTTAAGTTTGCAAAAGTCTGATTGAAGAAAAGCCACTTCTATCATTGCTAGTTCAAATAGGCCCTTAATTGTTGTGGAATGTTCGTGGAAAGAAGAATGGGGACCCATGACCCATCCCAAAAAACACTCCTTATTGGGCTTGTTTTTTCCATCCTATTCCTCTCATCCATGGGGGTAACTGTCATTTCGCCATTTTATAAATCAAATTAATTAAGGTTTAGCGTAAACTTAAGAATTGCATAAAGTATCCCAAAATAAATGAAAAGATGAAGGAAATGTCAGTACAAATAAGAGGGAAAACTCACCGAAAGTTGGTGTCACGCCCTAAAACTTCAGGGGTAACCGGCACGGAATATAAGAGGACTCATATTCCTAAAGTCTTAAGCCACATATAAATAAATGTATCACCTAATAATTACAATAATATCAAATATAAATACATTATTTCTTGCAACAAAATATTAAGTAATTTGTAGTGATTTCGGTAGAGTCACTTCAAACTATTCAAAATTTCTATCATGGCATAAAATTTCAATATAGTATATAGAGCTCTACTCCACAACAATATATATAGATACATACAACTTAGAAAACAAAGAAGGTGGGGTGATCCTGCCTATAGATGACATGGAGCACCTAAACAAGATTCCATCATATATAAAGAGCTTAAGGTTTTACATTGAATAAACAATTATTCAGTTGACACTTCAGCTTCAATCAGCCATACAGACCTTCAGTGATTAGCAAAAGGGACATTATCAGCTGCACTATCTAAGGCCAAAGATATTTTCCGGTGAATAATATCTCATTATAGAAACTAATAAAAAGCTAAAGGAAATAATTCGAACAGATTTAACCTTGAATAAAAACATGACAATATATTTCAATTTCTACTGTTCGCAATCATAAACACAAATAAAACTATAAAAAGGATCATTTATTGAATAAAGCCAAGTACATAATAAAAAAATTTGTTTAACAAAATCAGCTTAAAACAATAGTTCTCAAATAAGGACTTCAACAGAACGAAGTAACAAGCATGGACACACAGTCTATGAGGGTAACTAACCAATTGCAACTCGAGGCCATGAACACAAACATGGACACACAGTTTATGAGGATAAGTAACCAAGCAAGCACAGCACGAAGCCATAAAACAAGCATAGGTACAAGACCCATGAATAACAAGCACGAGCTCGAGGTTAACCATGACGCGCCAATGACTAAGTGTACTGCTGTTGGTGACCAGTGTTTTGTATTCAGTCCTCTCAAAAATGTTTTCAAGTATCCTTGGGGTCAATTTATCAAAGAAATAAAAACTTTTTTTTTTACCAATACCATGATAGCTCGTAAAATACTACATAATAGAATACCCCAGCATACAAGTTCATAGAAAATATCTCAAAGCTTTCATTCAAATTCAATCTACCAACAAAATCACTTCCAAATAATAAAAACTCGCATACAAACATTTCAAAATGCTAGACTATCTCAACATGAAAATTCATTAAAGATATCTTGAAAGTTTCCTTATCATTTCCACGCATAATCATGAGTTGTACTATAATCCAATATGACAGAAGAAGAATAAATAATAACAAATAAAATCATCTTTTTTTACTCATTTCAATATCGACAAAAAAACTGAGATAATTGGAATAAACTTTCATTGATAAAATCACAATCATAGAATGTAATAGTTAAATTAAATTAAAATATAGCAAGAAAAAAAGAATATCATTTATAAAATTTATGATGGGACGCTATTCACTCACCTATAGCATTATATTTATATCTCATTCTTCAACTCACCAGCTTCCAAATTATTCACTTCTCCTCCTAATATTTAAACAAATCCATCAATAATAACTTTACATAAAATTTTCTAGCTTTTCATCTAATACAAATTCTTTACATCAATCCCATCTTAATTGCAATAGACATAATCCCAAACTGCAACAATTAAAAATAGAAGAAAACTTAACTTTACTCTCTTTAATGAATAATAAGACACAAACTCAAATAATCATGGAACTTCACCATTCTTAGTTATTAAATCCACTATTCCATCCTTGAGTGAACATTCTCTACTTTCCCTTCTTTTGAACACGCTTAAAAATTCAATTTAACTACCAAGACTTAATCAAAACAACTATAAAAGTTTATATTATATCACATCATCTCCAAAGTTAAAACTAAGCTCTTCTTTCTTTATTGTTTTTCCCCACCTTTAATGAACCCATCCTCTTATAACCTTCAAGTTACATAAAAATTTCAAGCGTGAATAAGCTTCCCAATTTCACTTCACCAAATTTCAACATTGAGTAAATAATGAACCCATTAAGCTCCTTTCTCAACTATATCATAAAACCTCGTAACATCCAAATTTCCCATATGGAAGAGCAAATGATTCTAATTTTCTTCAAGCATCTCATGGAACCTAAGCAGAAATCATAATCACTTCAAAATATTATATAAACACATGGTAAAATGAATCATTTTTCTTTAGAGCATTTCATCAAACAGCTTAAGGACACTCAAAGTTAAAGCTGGCTTACATGATTCACACTCCCAAACCATAATTACTCACCAACAATACTCCCAAACATCAATTTTTTTTGGACGACTCCCAAACATCAATTTAATCTCCTTAGTTATGCGAAAATATATTGCTAACATGATAAATATAGGTAAAAAAAATCTTCTTTAACATTAAGCTTCTTAATTTAAAGGCTTCAATAAACTTATATTGCAGCTCTTTTGCATTTAATTAGCCACAATCAACCAAGAAAAGGAATCATTTGACATACCACATGATAGCCCAAACCTTTTTTTTCTTACAGAACCAAGAGGGAGGAAGGAGAAAAGAGACAGAGCCAACAACAAAGTTCAAAGGAGAAGAAGCTGTTCAGCAAACCAGAAAATAATGGACTGAGCTTATACATACACATATATACGGCTTTAGGAGAGGAAGAAATTAGAACTCACCTACTTCCTCCCCCCACGAAATCGCAGAACAAAGGGGAAAAGGAAAAAAAAAATGCAGCTGCCCAAAATTTGATCAGAGGGGGAGAAGAAAACCATGGTTGATGGCACGCACACACTAGCGCCGGCGAGGAGACCGTAAAAATGACGGAGAGAGAGGCAACAAGTGACGAAGAATGAAGGGGCTAGGGATTCATTTTGGGGAAAATCACTGTGAGGTCCAAGGAGCATAAAAAATTACAAAAAAAGTCTCAAACCAAATTCCCATATCAAAAAAAGTCCCTAGAAACTGTATTGTGATTAATTCGGAATGTAAAAGTACTTTGTCACCCCCATTGAGTAAAAAAAGAAAGGAACATCATTTGCCTTTTTTGACAAGTGCTTATGCATGTTTTGACAACTGGATGAGCTATTTTGACAAGTTCATTTTTCTCCCTAAAGAAGTTTTGAAATTTCAGAATTTAATGTCTCTACTTTAATAAGTGCATATGCCTTTTTTGACAAGTGTTTATGCTTATTTTGATAACTGCATGAGCTATTTGACTAGTTCATCAAATTATATTCCTTAAGTTGGCTCAATCATTTATGGCAAGTAGCCAAGAAGCATCTCCCTCAAACTCTTCCAACTCCAATTCAAACCCAAGAACTTGTGAGTATGACATTTTCTTAAGTTTTAGGGGTGAAGATACTGGTAAAGGTTTCACAAACCACTTGTATCATGCATTAAATATGAGTGGATTTAAGGTTTTCCAAGATGATGAAGAGCTTCCAAGAGGAAAAACTATCTCACAGGAACTACTGCAAGAAATTGAAGAATCTCGTTGTGCAATTATTATTCTCTCTGAAAATTATGCATCTTCTTCGTGGAGTTTAGATGAGCTCCAACATGTGCTTGCCTCGAAAAATAAACAAGGTCAAATAGTTTTCCCCATCATTTATAATGTACCTCCATCTGATATAAGATGCCAACGAAATAGCTATGGTGAAGCTTTCGCCAAACTTGAACACAAGTTCCAAGAAGACCAACCGAAGTTGCGAAAATGGATGGATTCTCTAACACAAGTGGCTAATTTATCTGCTTTTGATGATTCCAGTCAATATGGGTAAGTTTTTTATATTAGTAAAATTGAATAACTTGCATATAATATTGGTATCGATTCATTATTGAACACTTCATAGGCGCATACAAGATATTTGCATGTGCCAAAACATGTTCTTTTCAAAGATATAAACATTTTTATTTTGAGGGAGTAAAGATTTTAATGATTGCTTCATAGTATTTATCTAGTTTTTCAAGAAATTATTCAGTCAATTAATTTTTTCTCTAAAAAAGAAAAAGTTCACTTCATAGTTATAGCTTGGAAATATTTATTATAAAATAGTTTAAAGACAAAAGTTTATATATCTAGCAAGTAATCTTGTTGGAATTCATGAGTTATAAATAGTATTCTGTTTGAATGTTTGACACGTTTGATTTGCATTTTTTTTTTGTCGTTAATTATATGTGGTTTGTCATACGCACTAAACGCACATGCTTAGCATTTGGTTATGGAAAAATTTCATTCAAGGAGCAGGGTAACAAACTAGCGATTTAATTTCAAATCATTCCCGAAATATTCTAAAATTTACCAAGGAATAAAAATAAAATTCTGTTTTAGTGGTAAACGATCAAAATAATCTATCTTCTTTTTTTAAAAATAAATAAATAAAACACCCCCTGCCAGAGTTGGTTAATTGTCGGAGAATAATTCCCACTGGTGTGTTTTTTTTTTTGGGGGAAATATTTCACTGCACCCATTCTGTAGTAAATTATTCTCAAACAGCCCTCAAAACTTTCTAAAATTTCACTACACCCCATAGGGCTAAACTGTTAATAAAATTTGTGGGTGAAAATACAATTGTGCCCTTACCCTACAAGTCAAACATGATTATTTACCAAACGCATGTGGGAATTTATAAGTCAAATATGCTTATTTACAAGATAAATAAGTGAAATCACAGTACCATTTCAGTCATGTACAAGACAATGAGCATATTCACAAGAATACATGCTATTTACAAGACACATATGTATATTTATAAAATACATGTTGGAATTTATAAGACCGTCTCGGCCATGTACAAGACAAGGGCATAAATGTCTTTTTAGCCAAAAGCTTAATTTCAGTTTAGCCTTAAGGGGTGCAGTAAAGTTTCAAAAAGTTTTGGGGGCTGTTTGGAAATAATTTGCTATAGAGGTGGTGCAGTGAAGTTTCCCTTTTTTTTTTTTGGTTGGGCGTGGGGGTGGCAGTTGTGGGTGCCGGGGGTGAATCATGGCCCTCTGAAGCACCAATATATATTCGTTGGTGAAAAGTTTGGAAATATGGAACATGGGAGTTGTTAATTCCCTTGCGTTATTTTTAATTCCATTATCTGTGCCTGTTAATTTGTTAATCTTGTTGTTCTTAAGTGTATATTTGCTGGTGAAAGTTTGAAAATCTAAAAAATAGAAATTGTTAATTCCCTCCTGGTGTTGTTGTTAATTCCCTTACATGTAATTGTTGATTAAGTTGCCACTTGTAGTTATTCTTATGCATATATTCCCTAGTGAATGTTTGTGAATCCATAAAATGGGAACAGTTAATTATCTTGTGTTGTTATTAATTCCCTTATTTATACTTGTTAATTTGCTAATCGTATTTGTTCTTGTGTATATGCACCAAAAGCTTTGTTAATTTCTTTATTCATGTGTTATTGTTAATTGTACTTGCTCATTGCTAATTAACAAGTATTCAATTCTCTCATTTCTTTGTGTCATTGTTAATTGTACCCACTGGCCACCGGTTCTGATGGTGGCGAACGGAAGTCGACAGTCAATGGTTGAAACTCTAACAGATGGTGGCTTTTTTTTTAAAAGAAATGTGGAAAGGATATTTGGTCATTTCACATTAAATATAATTTTATGTTATGCCTTGGTCCTTTAGTAAAATTTTAGAATCTCCTAGGGGTGTTTTGCAGATAAGGTGCCATAGTGGTCCTTGATTGGAATTTTGCCTTTTAGTGATTTTCAAAGTCAAGTAAATTACTTTTCAATTAAAATATTTATAATGTAATTTCTCTCATTTTTGGATTTTTGTCTTTGCATTTAAAACTTGGGATGCTCAAAGTTAAAATTGTTATATTTAGAATTATAATAAATGTAAAACATAAAATTTATAACATGTAGCGTTAGTGATTGTTTAAAGAAAATAAATAGTAATTAGCATGACTGCAGGTTTAAAGACAAAAAGTGAAGTAATATGATGTGATTAGAAAATTCATCCAAATATATTATAAGGTCATATATTTCATGTGACGTAAACATTTGTATTTGTCGGACCGAAGCTGAACTTGTTGAGAATGTGGTTGAACATTTATGGGACCAAAACTTCGTGCTGAACTGCCACCTGTGAGTGTAAGCGATGCACTAATAGGAATTGAGGGGAGAGTAGACGAAATCTTTTCAATGTCAGAGATAGGTTCGGATAATGTTGCGATCACCAGAACAGTGGGCGATGCACTGGGCTTGGACGCTTTTTTAAGCGTGGCCCGTCGCCTCCTATCAGACCTTATTGGTTTTCTCCGAGAGGGAGGCTATTAAAAGAAAAACCCTCCTTCAAATAGGAATAATAATAATAAATAAAAAAAGAAGATTATTATTATTATTATTATTAATGCTGCTGCTGCTGCTGCTATTATTATTATTGTTAGCAGCGGCAGCAGCAGGTGGCAACGGCCTACCTTCACCCGGCTTAAGTCTAATGGATGCAAGAGAATGTGGTTCATTGAGAACTCTGCCACACAAAAAATGTACACATCTCTTTGCTTAAGTCTAATGGTTGTTAATTATATACAATATGTGACATGATAAATTTCTTGGTTTTAGGATGGCCAACATGCTGAAGGATTAAGGAGAATTACAACTTCTTCAATGACTATTCGAGGGAGTGAAATACCATCATGGTTTACAAATGAGAATCATCTTCGTCTGAATGAGAAACATGGAGCTTCTGTAACGATAGACATCCCTGAAGGTGATTGGTTAGGCACTGAGTTGTGCACTGTAGTTGATGGTAATATTTGTTGGCCTCCTTGGGGGTTTGGTTTTAAGCTTCCGACGGTAAGTCTGTATCCCTTCTACGAAAGACACGTGAACATGAGAATGATATAAAATCTTCCCATCTTTGGATCGTGGTTTGGAAAATTAAAGAGGAAAACAGAGATGAACTATTAAGGACCTACAGTCAAACTCGTTGGAAATTTTTTACTGATTGGGAGCAGCAGCCTCCATCAAAACTGGTTGTTGAGGAGTCAATTAAGTGTAGATGGCGCTTCATTTGCAAAAGTGATTTAGAACGAATCAAGGATGGTGTAAGTTGCTTTCTCTCTACACTCTTAATCATTATAATAACCACAAACTTAAATTTCTTTATGCTGCCAGTATTTTGTTATTTAACAAAAGCGTAAAGCCACCTGTGGAAAACCAAATTCATTTTCTTAATAGTGAGTAGCTCTTCAATTATTTTGTAATATATACTTATAGGCTATGCTATGTCTTTAAGGGAAACACATGGTGCTCTGAAGCTGAAGAGCAAGAACAATGGAGTTCGTTGTCAATAAATGAGAACTCACAGATCATAATCGATAGATGTGAAGCAATGTCTCAGGTGGCATCTTCTCCATGCTTAGAAGAGAGAGACACATCAGAAGATTCACGGATGCAGTTCATTCCGCACTATGCATGGTACAAAATGTAATATATATATATATATATATGAAATGATCATATCATCTTTGGATTATTTTGAAGTTGATCATGATTTAAATTTCAAATTGTGCTTTATTATCTTTAATTTCGCTTTATGAAATTTATACTTAAGATTTTAAATTTGATGTTGCAACATTATTGACTGTACATGTGGTGCTGCTGGCTATACAAACATAGCCATCATGACTTTCCTATCTCAAATGCAAACCAAGCCAACCTTCTTCATCGAACTACAGTTCATCTGAGGCTTGTTCTTCATCAAGTTGCTGTCCTTTTGTTGACAAGGTACGACATTTTTTTCCTTTGATATACGTACTTGATATGTTGGATTTATTTTGGACATTTTGGCCTGGAAATCCTTGCAATGCTATAAAGAATTATGATCAGTTGTGTTTCCATGCATGGCTTGCCGTAAGAATTTGCTGGTGTCAATTCACTGAGGTTCTATTCTTGCTGAAAAAGGAATCAACAATCTCCATTTGTGATTCAATTGATGGCACACAAGTACCTGCCTCAAGGGAGAGAAATGATGATGTTGGTGGCACACTTGTGCCTAATGTTGTTTCTATTCCTAACATGTCAGGCTCTAAACAAACAAGGGCTGAGTAGATATTAAAAGAACTTTCTCATTGAAATTGGATTTGGAGAAATATCCAAATGTAATTTGATTTATTCTTTTTTTTTTTTTGAGATACAAAGGCAAGCAAAGCTTGAAAAAATTACAAGATCAAGGGGCTAGAACCCAACGATTGTTCATGTGGCAACAAGCCACGCTCTAACACAAAAAGACGGATACATTCCGCCGGTGGTGACCCTAATTCGGCGTAAATCTAGGTGTTGTAATGAGCTGATCATGCAAGATAATCCACACAGCGAGTATTCTCCCTATGTGTTTGGGAAATCTTCAGGTCCCAGTCTGCATAGATAAGGGATTTGGTATCAAAGATGACGTCGTGTAAAGGGTGATCAATCTCACAATGTGTTGACAGTAAGTGGACGGCCTGAAGAGAGTCTGTGAATAGTCTGATTTTCTTGAAACCCAACTGCTTACAAAGATGGAGTCCTCGATGGATTGCGTGGATTTCCGCAGCAGTTGGGAAAGAGAGTCCTAACTTCTGTTGAAATCCACGTATCAGTAGCCTTGGTGATCACGGATGACTCCTCCACAGGCTGATTGACCATCACTAGCAGTCGAACCGTCGACGTTGATTCGAAGATAGCCCTCCTCAGGGGGGAAGCCAATTTAGAAGACCTCTCTCCGGAACTTGAAAAATCTGATGATGAAAGCGCCCGCTCTCCACACTTTCCGAAAGGTCATAGATGCATTTGTGAACTAGCTCTTTTGGTTTATTAGCTTTACCTTCAAATGCCTGACAGCACCGGTTCTTCCAGAGAAGCCAGCGTGTGGTGCTGAATACTTTTTTCCATGACCATCTAGCCATTCTCTTGTTTCCTGGGGAATGCTGTGAATTCCATTTAAGCCAATCCTGCAAATTACCAGAAGCAAACATAGTAGAGTATAAATGGTTAGTTAAAGAAAGCCACACTCTCTGGGCCTGCTCACAGTCTCTCAGAGCATGGAGGATGGTTTCTTCGCTCTCACACTGAAAAGGGCAAGTGTTTAGGGCACTCGGGTTAAATCTCGCTCTAATCTCATTTGTCAGGAGCTTCTCATGGAAAACTTGCAACATAAAGTGTGTTTGACTCTTTCAGAAACACCCCAGTGCCAAAGATGTCGCCATAGAGGTTGATGAGTGAGGGACTGCTGGTGGTAGATACCTTCGTAGGCAGATTTCACGCTGAAGTTACCATCGAGAGCATTGTGCCAACAAACAACGTCATCTACAGTGCCCATAGGAGGGGGGAGCATCATGATTTTATCAACCACCCAATTAGGAAGGAAAGCCTCCCATTGTGCCCTGTCCCAATGACCAGATGGGGAAGTGAAGGAGCAAACAGGAGCTTCCATATCTATAAGGTGCAAATTCCTATCAACGAAAAATTTTAGAGGTTTGTCAAGAAGGGCCCAGCACTCCTGCCAAGCTTGCGTGCTCCTTCCACTCCTGTCAAGCTTTTTTCTTTCGGTCCATTTCCCTCTCCCCACGTGGACCCCATTTTTTTGAGTGCATTACAAAAGCTAGACCTATTTCCACTTACATCGTCAGCCACGGGTTTCGCTGGAGCTCTTGGTTTTGGTTTATCAAAACCCATTGCCGAGTTTGAAATTAATTTGGGAATCGCGTCATCAGCTTTATCCGTACCCGATAGGACGGAGAACTTGGACTGAGATACTCTGCTAGCGTCCATACCCTGAACAGATCCGGAATGGTTCCACTTACCCACTCTACTCCTACTCTCGGTGTTTCTCGGAAGGCGCGCTCTAGCAGGTTTATGCACGAGTATCCATGGGACGAATTGCTAATCCTTGGCCGGAGGGGGCTTTTCCGGTGGCACCCTTGAAGAAGAAGGAGAAATCTGGTTTGAGCTCGGATTCCCCACTAAGGGCGGATCATTCTCAGGTGATGGTTTCCCCGCTGAAGCCACTCCATCTGGTTTAACAGCAAGCTTGCAGTGGTCCTTTCGGTGGCCATATCTACCACAGGCAAAGCAAATAAGTCCTAAACCCTCATACTCTATGTTAAAAGGAGTTGATGCTGAGATGATTCTAGGAACAAGCTTTTAATTTTCTGCAAATCCACTTCAACACAGAGTCTAGCATAGCGTCCCCTGTGGATGGTAGCTTCAATATCATCAGGATTTTCAATAGTGTTCATATCTACCCTGAGAGTTTTTCCAATCATGTCTCTCAGTCTCCACAAACATTCCCTGTTATAGCAGAGAAGCGGAACATTAGGGATACGGACCCAAGTAGCAACTCGACCAAGAGGATTTTGGAATGGGTCGAAGAAAGGGGACCATCTCTGCACTAGTATAGAGTGTTGGGCAACCGTCCAAGGACCACCAAATAGGATTTTCTTATAGAGCTGGTCCCAATTTTCATGATCTCTAAATTTTACAACGTAGTAGTTGTTTGGGAGATCAATTAAATCAAAACCATTGGACTGCCATATTTTATACAGATGTTCCTTTAAAATGAAGAAACAAACTTTTACACCCAGGATAGTGATGACGAGGGAGGCATTCCAAGGTCTTGCCCAACGATTAAATTACTCTTGCGAGATGTGCATAGTTGGGTATATATCCATGAGTAGCTTTAGATCGTCAGAAGGTTCAGGTAGTTCCCAGGATTGGTTCAAGAGGTCGGGAAGTAGAGCATTAACCTCTGAACTAGAATTCCCATGAGCAACACCATTGAACTCTGTTCCTTTAAACCTAATGAGCGAGTCCTTGTATGAGGAAGCATGTCCTGTTTTGGGTGTAGAAGTAATCCTAATGCTCTCTGGATTTTCTGCTTTTTTTCCAAAAGAATCAGACCCTTCAACAGACACTGAGAAACCATTTTTGGAAAGCACGCTTCTAGCCACAGCAGCAGGATCCTTAGCACACAACACTCCCTTCGGCGGCTTATCCCGGACACCGGGGACATCCATGAAGAAGAAGGCACTTACTTGGCACGAGTTCCAGAAGAAGATCGTAGTTCTTTAATTTGATTTATTCTGTACTAGTTAGATTTGTTTTCATGCTTATGAAATTCATCTTTTGTGTTTAGATCAATTAGAGAGAAAAAGGGGATATGCTATGATTTTATCTTCACCCACCTACTTCTTCATCTCTTTTAAATCTCTAAGATTGATATAGCTCTCTCCCTTGACACTCAACATGTCCTCTATTCAAGCCCTGTTTACGCCAAAATGACTTGACTATACTGATACAATTGTTGTAGTGTCACCTTTTAATGTCACATTCATTTTGCCAAGTCTTTAAGCACATGCAAAATTCAATAGCAATATTTATGTATTTGCTTCTGTTTTGTATATGCACTACTACAAAAAGGGGCTATAACGTCCCAAATTTGGCACCTTTAACGTCCCAAAACGGGGGGATGTATATGTTGGGGGCGTAGTATGTTGTAAGAAAAGACGTCCCAAACAAAAGGGACATCTAAAGTGAGGCTTTAGACGTCCCAAACTATCATTTGGGACGTATAAAGTCCCCCCAGGGTGTAAGGTTGAACTTCTGTGTTCATCTATGTAAGGTTGAACTTCTTCCATATTATTCAGGATATACAAGTGGACTTGCAACACCTCTTCACGAGGAACATTCTTCACTTTCAGTCCTCGTGTTCCCTTACTTCTCCCCTCTTTATGCCGAGATTGTTCCTTCTTACTTGACATATAATCTTTGCAAAACTCCATAGCCTCCTCAACTACATATCTTTCTACTATTGAGGCTTCTGGTCGATAAGGATTTTTAGAATACCCTTTTAAGATCTTCATGTATTGCTTGAAAGGGTACATCCACCTCAAGTAAACTGGACCATAGAGCCTTACCTCCCTTACCAAATGAACTACCAAATGCACCATTATATCAAAAAATGAAGGAGGAAAATGCATCTCTAGTTGTGACAAAATAATATAACCCTCATTTTCAAGTTCATCCAACTTTTCAGTGTCAATGACTTTGTTACAGATAGCATTGAAGAAAACGCACAATCTTGTTACAGTAGTTCGTACTTTATCTTTCGTTATGCCTCTAATAGCTACCGGTAATAGTTGTTGCATCAACACATGATAATCATGGGACTTCATTCCCACTAACTTCAAATCGTCCATTGAGACACATCTTCTCACATTCGAGGAATACCCATGTGGCACCTTAATTTCATGCAAACACCCACACAAACTTCTTTTCTCTGCTTTTGATAGTGTATGCGCTGCTGGCTCCATGTATGCCCTCCTACCATCATCTCTTAGTTGTGGATGTAACCGTTCTCTTATTCCCATATCAACAAGGTATAATCTCGCATTAATCCTATCCTTAGTCTTCCCTGGTATGTGTAAAAGCGTACTGATAAGGCTATCACAAATATTCTTCTCCACATGCATCACATCAATACTGTGTCTCACGTCAAGCAAACACCAATATGGAAGATCAAAGAAAATGGATCTCTTCTTCCATATGTTCTTTTCACCCATAATCCTCTGATTCTTACCAAAAGTACATTGATACGTTCCACTCGACTGTAAACTTCCTCTCCGGTTAATGACTTTGGAGCCATTCCATGCTCCGGTAAGCCGTTAAAACGCTTTCTTGGCCTACGATACGGGTGGAACCGATAAAGAAACCTCCTGTGGCCAAGGTAGACAGTTTTTCTTCCATGCTTTAGTTGTTGGAAGTGTGTGTCTGCTTCACATATTGGGCATGCTTTATGACCCTTCACACTGTACCCTAACAAGTTTCCGTACGCAGGGAAATCGTTTATCGTTGTAAAAATCATTGCACGTAGCTTGAAAGACTCCTTCTTATAAGCATCAAATACATCTACGCCTTCCTCCCACAACTTCTTCAAGTCCTCAATCAAAGGCGCCAAATAGACATCAATATCGTTCCCTGGCTGTTTTGGTCCAGAAATCATCATAGATAGCATCATATACTTACGTTTCATACATAGCCAGGGAGGCAAGTTGTATATTACGAGAACCGGCCACGCACTATGTGTGCTAGTAAGAGTTCCATATGGATTGATGCCGTCTGTACAAAGCCCAAGCCGAAGGTTTCTCAGTTCGCTGCCAAATTGAGGGAACATTTCATCTATTTTTTGCCATTGTGGAGAGTCAGCTGGGTGCCGAAGATATTTCCCATCAGATATTCTCTCATCAGAGTGCCATCTCAACTTCTTCGCTTTTGTTGCAGTCGCAAACAAACGTTTAAAACATGGTATTATTGGAAGATACCACATAACCTTTAAAGGTTGCCTTTTACTTGTCACATCGCCACAACCACCATCTTTTTTCACTTTGTATCGTGCAGTTTTACACTTAGGACACTCACTAAGACCTCCATACTCATTTCAGTACAGTACGCAATCATTAAGGCAAGCATGTATCTTTTTATACTCCATACCCATCGTAGATAGGATTTTCTTGGCCTCATACATACGATTTGGAAGTACATTATCCTCCAGAAACATATCACACAATAGTTCAAGCAGCAATGTGAAACTACTATCGCTCCACCCACAAGTTGCCTTTAAGTTAACCAAATGTAATGCTCCCGTCAGCCGCGTGTACTTACTCCCATGGTACAATGGTGTCTCTGCATCACTCCGCAGGCTGTCATACTCCTGCGACTGCGTAAAGGATTCTACCTCAACATCATGAATCATTTTCTCCATTCTATCTTCACCTATGATATCCACATCTTCCTTCTTGTGCAACGGACAATCCGTTACTTCCTCACCATGCCATATCCACCTTGTGTATCGCAGATTTATTCCATCACAAAGTAGGTGATCCTTTATGACATCAATATCCCGTCGACTCTCATTCAAACAATTGACACAAGGACAAAAATACTTCCCATTTTTTGTAGGAGCATTCTTTTTAGCGAATTCAATAAATTCTTCCACCCCTTTCTCATATTCTTCACTAGTTCTCAAAGCATTCATCCAACTATGATCCATTTTTGTTACCACCTAAGGCATTCCCAATAACATTCACATGTTTAGTACAATTGTCAACGACATATGATGGGATTGCCTAATTAAGTTATCAACCCAATTTAGGATTTTAAAATATGGGCTTAATAACTTTATTGCCCCCTCCTAGTCTCCTCTCTCCTCTAGAATAATGCAAGCCAAAAGAAAAAAAAGAAAGAAAGCAAAACCCCAATTACAATTAGATGATTTTTAGTTGAATATTGACAATACAAAATTTTAATTTCTACCAGAATTTTTTTTATGAGAATAAAATTAAACTTTGTTGATCACAATAAGGCTGACTCCTGTGATATTATATATATCAAAGATTTTCATTAATGGAATTAAAAAAAAATGAGTTTCATCAACGTTAAAAACCAAACTATATATCGCAAAAGTCAAGATTCTATAATTTATGAATTTTGATTATCTTTTATTAAAAAAACAATTTTAAGTTGAGTTCTTCTAAAAATAAAATTGTTTTATTGAAAATATTTAGATAAAAATCATTTAATGAATATTGGGGTTATGGTTTTCTTTTTAGTTTTAGCTTGAATTATTCTTCATAATTTGTTTGGAATACAAGAATTTCTTTAATTTAAACAAATCATATTTTATTTTATTATATATACTAATTAATGGTAATATATATACACAAGTAATTTATATTTAAAAAAGAAAATAAACCATTGCATCCACTGGAGTTCCCAAATACATGCAATTTAAGCAATATAAGCACACCAAACACACCAGGCTAATCTCAACCATCTCAATATAAGCAATATATAAGCACAATTAACATGATATATTCCCTATTGCCTAGGCTTTTCACATTGCAAGTTTTATTTTAATTTATTCAAGTAAATTTATATTTCAAAAAGAAAATATACCATTCTGTTACAAAAAAAAAACAAGAAGAAAATAAACTAACCTGATCAAGGGGGCGCCCACTAGTATGCTGGAGAGGTAGAGAAGACGTTGGAGATCAGAGGTGTATGCACGGTGGGGAGGTACACCAGAAGGTGGAAGAAAGCAAAGAACCACGGTGGTGTGGACGACAATGGAAGGAAGGAGGTGGAGGAGAGTAAAAATCTACACTGTGGAGGCGGTGAAGTTGCAGAAGGGTCGACTGGTGTGTGCGTCCTTCAATGGATTTCAGGTGGAGGAGGGAGGAGTTGAAGAAAGACAGAGTAGTTGAAGAAGGGAGGAGTTGAAGAACAAGAAAGAGCCGACAGTGGGGGAGGAGGAAGAAGAGTAAAGTTTTGGGTCAAAAAAGGAGGAAGGAGGGAATGGGACGGATTAAGACGCATGTGAGGAGGGAGAGTGGGATTGAGAAGACGCATGTCAGACAAGTATCTGACATGCGCACAAAGGCTTACCAAATGGATTTGGGGCTGACTTTAGGCGGCCCAAATGGATTTGGGACTCCTAAAGTCTGGGTTTAGGCATCCCAAAATTATTTTGGGACGTCTAATCCCAGCTCCTGGCGCTAAAAAAAATTTACAAAATTTATATTTCGCGCCTGGAAGCACTTTAGAAGTCCCAAATTCAAATTTGGGACGCCTAAAGGTTTCTCTGCATACATATAATTACGAAAATGCCACCGCCTTCCTTTTTAACCACCCAATTTTAAATTTGGGACTTCCTTAGGGGTGGTTATATCCTAATTCTGTAGTAGTGATGATACTATAACTAATTCGAACGAGTCGTGAGGGAACGGTTATGGAAGAAAGAAAATGGGCTCTCTTCTCATTCTCATACAGCCTTTTCTTTCACTTTCTGACAGAGGACATACACTAGTGGAGCCTATAATTCCACATTGTTTTGGGTCAGCATTTCTTGGAAAATAGCAAAGTATCAAGTTGACTTGATCAGAAGTCAAGCACCGGATTTTGTTTACTGCTAAAATGTAGCTCATTGCGCAGAAATCAGAAATGCAAAGCAAAAAAACATCCATTGGTTTCAAAATTGAATTTAGCAAAGAAAGGCCAGAAAATACAATAATTAAATAGTGTCATTTGGTAGGCACTCGTATGGTTCTTCACTTTTTATGAGTTCTGACTCGATTGCTGTCTGCATCAAATTATAACTAGAGATTCAATTGAGTTACATTCATTGCATTTGAATGCTTGCTGCTACTGATGCATTTAAACCAATTTCAGGTTTTGGTTTTAGATAGAGAAAGACGCCAATGAACTTAATAGATCTGGGACTGAATGCTAAATCTAGGTATTCACTCTTTAGGCTATGGCTAGTGTTTAATAAATTGTCTTCTGACTTTGTAACCTTTATTATCTGATACACTATAGACTAGATCTTACATTCAGAATTGAAGTTAGTACTATTTTAACAAAATAGGAGCTTGACTAAAGTTTTACACTTGATTGTCCGAAAAATAATAGGGATTCTAATTATAATTCCCTGGCAACTGTTCTGTATGCCTATTAGGTGGTAAATTCTTGTCCCTCCACTCATCATTTTCTCATCATCCACACTTCCTCAGCCTTACACTTTAATCTTCACCTCCCACTTCTTCATCTTTTTCAAATCTCTCAGATTATAGGTTCCTCCCATACCACATTCAACATTTCTTCTGTTCATGCCCTGCTTTTCATAGGTCCCCTATTTGTTTTATAAGATTAACCTTTATTTTTTTAAAAAGACTTAAAATCATTTTTATAAAATAAATTAACTTTCAAAAATTCAAGAGGTAATTTTATCAATTATTATTTATTAATACATACGTATTTTGTAATTTAGAGAAATATCTCCATAAAGAGAAAAATCATAACACAATTCAGGGAAGTCAAGTGGGAAGGCGCATGGAAGGAAGAACGAGTATAGAAAATAAGTTACAGTTGGAAGTTGCAATTTCCTTAGTTGCACATTCATTTTTTCAAGTCTTCGGACATGTGCAAGAGTCAGTTAAGAATTAGTTTGATTTTAAAGTTGCAAGTTGCAACGTTGACGATTGTGGTGCTGGCAATGACAAACAAAGCCATCATGACTTTCCTACCCCATAGATCGTAATTAATGGTTGATGAAGTTCCCGTTCAATTTGTTGGTTTGGAAAAATATTACCCCCTACTATTCTAATGGTAAGAAAAAGTTGATATTTTTAGATAAATTAAGGAAGCTAATAAAATTACTTTAGAATACTTATATTTTTAGTTTTTTTTTCAAACTAATTGGTTTGACTAATAAGCTAATATATGATTAAATGATACATAACATATGATATGATTACGTAACTTATTTAGCTTTGTTAATCTCTCTAAAAAAAGCCAACTTTATCTTATATTTAGGACTGGAGGTAGTATTTAAATTAATATATATATATATATATATATATTTTAAATTATGAAATGTTATCTATCATTCTAAATTAATAATTTATAATTTTAAATAAAGTCGAATTCAGTTTGTAGATTATTTTAATAAATATGTTTTATTATTATTAGCTGATGTCAAATTCAATTATTATTATTTAACAAAATTAATGATAAATAATAACAAATCAAATAATCAATTAGCTTTAAGAATATATACGAGAAAAATAAAGCATATATATTTGAGATAAAATAAAACAATGCATTATAGTTAGTTGAGGTGGTAAGGAGCCTCACCCTATAAGGAGGGGAACACAAATTCAAATTTCAAAAAGTGGACTTGTTAAAAGAGACGAAAACTCTTTGTGCTCTAAGTCTCGAAAAGGGAAATTAAACCCTTAATCAAATGAATAAAAAAAATCCTTTACTTTGAATTGTTTAGCCAGTGAGTATTACATTGAAGGGTTAAGATGCAATCTTAATAACCAAGTTTTTCCTGAGAGGCGTATGGCACAAATAAGTTTTAGAGATGGTAAAAATGACAATAAACAATTTAAAATGATGCAAATTCAACAAAACCGTTAAATTTGTTCAAACTCCGTTAGGGTTTTTTTCTCTTATAATTTAATGTTGTTTGGTTAAATTTAATAATTTTGTTGAATTTGCACCATTTTAAATTGCTTATCATTATTTTTCTCTTTCTAAAATTTATTTGTGTCAGACGTCCACCAGAAAAAACTTGATTGTTAAAATTGCACCTTAACCCTGCAATGAATTGTCTTTCAGGTTTATTGCTATATTAATACTCAATAATAATCATGTTGCTCACATTCTTTTTTTTTTCGGGAATATATTGCTCACATTCTAAATCACCTACATTGAATTGCCTTTCATGTTTGATTGAAATGGAATTATAATTTAACCTATGCATTGATTATTTCAAAATCACTCTCTTGTGATGAGCTTAAGCATATATATTTATAATTATTACTCATTCAAACGGCAAAATTGAAATTGGATTTGGAAATAAAATTCGGTTCTCAAATGCTTTACATGAGCCAGGCAGAGACAAAATTTCTTGGCCACTCATCATTTGTCATCAACCACACTCAATCAGCATCACCCTTTTATCTTCGCCTTCCCACATCTTCATCTTTTTTAATCCACACTTCTTCGCATTAATAGAGCTCTCCCCTACGACACTCAACAGTCCTCTTTTCATGCCCTGTTCTTCTCGGTTTCATTGTTTGCTTTATAACATCAGCCTATCTTTTTTCAAAAGAGTGATCATTTTTATAAATTATATTAATCAACTTTATAAAATTCAAAAGCTAATTTTTGTGGATCAGTCAAAAATACACTAGCATATTTGCAAGTAAGTTAGAGAAATATCAGTTACTTTTCCAAAAAGAAAAATCGTAACACAAGAACAAAGGTTAAAAAATGTATTATATTAAGGGAAGAGTCGGAGTCTTTAAGCCAGGTTGACTTGATTGTGGTGATACAAATGTTGTAGTATCTCCTTTTAATTTCACATTCATTTTTCTGCTTCTTGATGGCTCCATGGCTCACCAGGTAGCTTCTTCCCCACCTTCCCTTGTCCCACACTTTGACACATTTATGTCTTTGCTGCTTCTATTTCATATATTATACTATAATTAATTGGAACGAGTCGTGGGTGAAGGGGCATGCAAGTGGAGCCTATAATTCCACAGTTTTCGGCCAACGTATTCATCAACATTTCTTGGAAAATTGCAAAGTATCAAGTTGACTTCATCAGCAGTTAGCACTGCATTTTGTTTACCTCCGAAACGCAGCTCATTGCGCAGAAATCAGAAACGCAAAGCACAAAGGCATCATTTGCTATTTTCTCTGTTTTGGTCAAGCTTTGATCTTGCTACATCTTTTTCCTTACTCTACGCATCTTTGTATCAACTTTTTCTTTCTCTGGTAAGAACTTACTCCTCCTCATCCTCTTCTTCCCTTTCTTCTTAGTGTCAGAGTCAGCTCTGTTTCTTTATTGGCATTCTCCTGCGTTGTTACTGTTTTTCCCCCAAGAGAAATGGGAAAAATCTGACCCACCTTACCCGGAAACTGGCCGGTTTTTGCCAAGGCCGGTTTAACCTGCTAGTCATGGGTTTCGTCAAGCCAATTGCATGACAATTCTTTAACCACTTTTACATATAAAGAATTAGAGATTTCAATTATTTACACATCTTCACCTTGCACTCTTTCTTTCCATTGGTCTTTTATTTCCATTTATTTTTCTTCTGCTAATGATATAGTTTGTTGTGGTAGGTGGCGATTTTTCTGCTTCATCAAGTTATATTCTCATTTAAGAAAATATTCATAGTCCAAAATCTTCCAATGTCAGAGGCACACGTAGCACCTATCTCAAAATCTTCTCACTCTAATTCAACCAGAACTTGGACGTTTGATGTTTTCTTGAGTTTTAGGGGCGAAGACACTCGTAGACGCTTTGCTGGCCACTTGTACCATGCATTAATTAGGAGAGGATTCCTAGTTTTTAGAGATGATCTAGAACTTGAGAGAGGAGAAAGTATCTCTGAGGAACTCTTACAAGGAATTGTAAATTCTGCAGTTTCAATTGTTATCATTTCAGAAAACTATGCCAGTTCTTCATGGTGTTTGGATGAGCTCCGACATATTCTTGACTCAAGAAATGAAGTAGGTCAACAAGTCTTTCCCATCTTTTATGATGTAGATCCATCTGATGTACGACACCAAAGAGGAAACTTTGCTAATGCTTTTGTTTGGCATGAAGAGAAGTTCCAAGAAGACAAGCAAAAGGTTCAAAAGTGGAGGGATTCTCTCACAGAAATTGCCAACTTATCTGGTTGGGATTCTCAAAAATATCAGTAAGCTTTTTATAATGACATGATATGACTTTTTCTATTTATGTATTATCTATAGAACACTGCAAAAGTGCATATTCCCATGTGTCCATGTCCTGAAGTTAAGAGAGTTAATTAGAATCAATCAGGTGTTTAATTACAACAAGTGATTATGTGCTTGCTAGAAAATTAATCATAATTCATATTTTATGTGAGTTGTACTTTTATTAACTTGTTTATCCTTATTTAATTTATATTTTAGGTATGAAACAGAACTTATTGACAACATGGTTGAACATTTATGGAACAAATTTCATTCCAAATCGCAACGCCCACTTGTTAGTGTAAGTGATGCATTAATAGGAATTGAATGGAGAGTAAACAAAATGCTTAAACCCTTAGGGATAGGGTTGGATGATGTTCGGTTCATAGGAATATGGGGCATGGGAGGTGTTGGCAAGACAACTCTTGCTAGAGCTATCTATGAGAGGTTCTATCACCAATTTGATTTTCATTATTTTCTTGCCAATGTTAGGGAGATTTCAGAAAGACATGGCCTAGTTTACTTACAGAACAAATTGCTTTCGCACCTCACGATAAAACACATACAAATTGAAGACACATATGAAGGAAAAAACACATTGGGGAACCTTTTTGTCAATAAAAAGGTCATGCTTGTCCTTGATGATGTAAATCTTATAAGCCAGTTAGAGAATTTAGCAGGAAGTCAGGCGTTATTCGGTAATGGGAGTAGAATAATTATGACAACTAGAGATGTTCACTTACTGAGATCTCATCAAGTGGATGAAATATATGAGGTTCAACCAATGGACAACATTGAATCTCTTCAACTCTTTTGTCAAAAAGCATTTAGAAGAAGCAGTGTCCCTCATGACGACGAAGAACAATATCAGCAATTGGCTCTATCAGCAATTAATTATGCAAGAGGCCTTCCTTTGGCTCTTTGTGTTTTGGGTTCCTTCTTTTATTGCAGAGATGGGTTAACAGAATGGAAAGATGCTTTGGATATGTTGAGAGTAGATTCAAATAATGACATTTTAAGGACACTTAGAATAAGCTACTTTGATCTAAACTACACAGAAAAGATGATATTTTTAGATATTGCCTGTTTTTTTAATATGTGGGGAAGAGATGAAATAGTACAAATATTGGAAAGTTGTGGACTTCCTGCAAAAACTGTTTTGTATATCCTTTGGGAAAAATCATTGCTTGCTGAAATTGAAATTGGCAATACGACATATATAGAGATGCATGATTTAATTCAAGACATGGGTAGGCTTATTGTTATTGAGGAATCTCCTGTTAGTATTGGAAGACGCAACAGATTGTGGCTTCCCAATGACATTGACCAACTACTAGAAAGAGATATGGTAAGAAATTCATTTTCTAAAAGTACTAATCTTCTTGTTTTCCTAGAAATTCATTTTTATTATTTGCACACATTTTCTTATGAGATCTTGGTGACTATAATGTTTGTTATTAGGGAACTGAAGCAACGGAAGGTGTGGTTTTGCCCCATAGCTTTGAGAAAGATGAAGTACGTTGGCATCCTGAATCCTTTCTAAAATTGTATTGGCTTCGATTACTTATCATATCATGTAACTTTGACCTTTCCCTTCACCTCAAAGGCTTTCCTGAGACATTAAAAGTTCTTCATTGGTATGGATATCCTGTTGAAACTCTTCCTTCTAAAGAGCGTATGAATCAACTTGTATACCTCAAAATGCAAAATAGCAAAATAAAGTGGCTTTCTAAACAGGTTGGATGCTTTGTAAACATTCTCACATAATAATTCAATGATGAAGCTAAAGTATTTTGTAACTGATTTCTCCTATCTTTTATTTGACCAGCCTATGAAGAAATTGAAGATTTTGGACTTGAGCCATTCCAAATACCTCCATCAAACTCCCAATTGTTCTGGATTTCAAAATTTAGAAAGATTAATTCTTGAAGGATGCACATCACTCACTGAAATTGATTCTTCACTTGGGCAGCTTCAATGTCTTATTGAAGTAAATTTGAAAGGTTGCTTGAATCTTAAAGTCCTTCCAAAAAAATTGGAAATGAAGTCTCTAGAACTATTTGTTCTCGAGGGATGCATTCAAATAAGAAACCTTCCAGAATTTGGAGCAAAAATGGAAAAGCTTAGAACACTTGATGTCAAAAAGACAAGTATAGCCAATCTTCCTGACTCATTTGGATCCTTACCTAGCATCGAAACTTTAGATCTAATGGGCTGCCAAAATCTTGTTGGCCTTCCCCATACCATTTGCAAACTGAAGTGTCTGAAAGTTCTGGACATCTCTGGCTGCTCAACTTTTTCCAAATTGCCAAAAAACCTTAATGAAAATGAAGCCTTGGAAAAGCTTGATGCAAGTGGAACAGCTATCATAGAAGTACCTTCTTCTATTTGCCTTTTAAAAAAATTAAAAACACTGTCATTTCATGGATGCAAAAAGCCAACTTCTAACTCAAGGTCAAGGCTGTTGTCTGTTCTGTTGAAGCAAATGTTTCAGAGGCATTCATTTACTAAGAAGGGCTTAACAATTCATTCTTCTATCTTCAATATTGAATCACTTACGCAATTAGATTTGAGCTACTGTAATATTGTTGATGGGATCATTCCTAATGATCCTAGTGGCTTGTCATCATTGCGGAAATTAGATTTGAGTGGAAATGAGTTTGTAAATCTACCTGATGGATTCATTTCTAATCTTTTGAATCTAAAGTATCTTTATTTGAATTCATGCCCAAAGCTTCAATTTTTGCCACAGCCTTCGCTTGGTTTAGATCTAATGGATGCAGGTGAATGTGGTTCATTGAGAACTTTGTCAGACCAAAAATTGTTACATCTCTTTGCTTCAATGGAACAGGTATGTACATAATTGTCTTCATAGTGTTCATCCACAAATCCATCTATATCTTCCATTGTTAATTTTATGCAACTTGTTACATGATAAATTTCTTGGTTTTAGGATAGCCATCATGATGAAGGATTAAGGAGAATTACAACTTTTTCAGTGACAATTCCAGGGAGTGAAATACCATCATGGTTTGAGAACCAGAATCATCTTCCTCTAAATGAGAAACGTGTAGCTTCTATAACAATAGACATCCCTGAAGGTGAATGGTTAGGAATTGGTTTGTGCACTGTAATTGATGATAAGATTTGTCTGCCTCACTGGGGGTTTGATTTTAAAGCTTCCGATGGTAAGTATGTGTCCCTTCCAGGAAGGACACGAAAATATGAGAAAGAAATAAAATCTTGCCATCTCTGGATCGTGTTTTGGAAAATTAAAGGGGAAAACATAGATGAACTATCAACAAATTATAGTCAGATTCAATTGAAATTTACTGATTGGGAGCAGCTTCCATCAACATTTGTTGATGTAGAATCAATTAAGTGTGGATGGCGTTTCATTCGCAAGGGGGATTTAGAACTACTCAATGATGGAGTAAGTTTTTCCTCTCTACATTCCCTTTCATAATATTTTCTTCTGGTATTGTCTTTACTTTTTAAGTTTTAGCATCAGAGAGAAATTCATGATAAGCCACAAATTTAAATAACTTTTAATAATGTATAAATTGTTATGAGACTACTTGGCAAGATATACTTATTATAGACTTCATGTTTTGAAGGAAAACACAATTAGTTCTGAAGCTGAAGAACAGCGGCAATGCAGTTTGTTACAGAGGGAAACCTCCCAAACTCTAATCGAAGAATGTGCAATATCATCTATAAGCTCGGAAGATGAAGGCAAATTAGATGATTCATGGATGCAGTTCATTACAGATGATGCAAGGTACATGATATTGTAATATGACAGTATCTCTCTCTCTCTCTCTATTAATGAATTTCAAGGTTGGGTTAAGTTTGAGATCCAAAATCACAGTCTTCTGACTATAGTTACTTAGTTAACTTATTATGGCCACTATATGCTGTTTTAGATACCTATTTCTAAATATTGGCAAAAAAAGATACCTATTTCTAAAACCTACCAAGTCTTTATTGTCCCCAAAAACACTTAAAAATGCTTTTCAGGATTATTCACAAATTTTTTTATCCTAAAGCAAATGGCATGAATACAATTAGCAGAATGTATAAAGAAGTGAGAGGAGACATTACATTGGTTTCAAAATTGAATTTAACAAAGGAAGGCCACAAAATAAAATGATTAACTAATGTCATTTGGTAAGCACTCATAGTTCTTCACTTTTTTATCAGTTTTGACTCAATTGCTGTCTACATCAACTTATAACTAGATATTCAATTGAGTTACATTTATTGCATTATTTGAATGCTTGATACTACTGATGCATTTAAACCAATTTCAGGTTTTGGTTTTAGATAGAGAAAGACGCCAATGAGCTTAATAGTTCCAATCTGAGACAGAATGTTACATCTACATACACTCCTTATAAGCTATGACCAATGTTTAATTACTTGGCTTCTTCCTTTGTGACCTTTATTATCTTTGAGCCTCATGTATTCGCAAGTGGTCAGCAAATGTACTGTATGTGTTAACTTTGTTCTCACATTTCAATGTTGTTCTTATTATTTGTTAGTTACGTAGTTTATAATATTTTAACAAATGAGGAGCTCAATTATAGCTCAGCCTCATCCTTTTTATCTTCATCTCTTACTTCATCTTATTCAAATCCCTCAGCTTATAGCTCCCTTACCACACTCAACTTCTCCTCTGTTTATGCCCTGTTCTTCACAGTTCCCCTATTTATTTTATAGGACTAATCTGCCTTTTTTCAATAGACTTAGATCATTTTTATAAAATAAATTAATTTAAGTTAACTTTATAAAATTCAAAAGGTAATTTTTGCGGATCAATTATTTATACATATGTATTTGTAATTTAGATAAATATCTCCATAGAGAAAAATCATAACACAATTCAGAGAAGACTCCAAGTCTTTATGCCAGGTTGTCTTGACTTTGGTGATACAAGTCAAAGTCATGTGGGAAGTAGCATGGAAGGAAGAATGTGTATAGAAAATAAGTTATAGTCGGAAGTTGTAATGTAATTTCCTTAGTTTCACATTCATTTTTCCAAGTCTTTGGACATATGCAAGAGTCAATTAAGAATGATTTTGATTTTAAAGTTGCAAGTTGCAACGTTGACGATTGGGGTGCTGGCAATTACAAACATAGCCATTATGACTTTTCTACCTCATAGATCGTAATTAGTGGTTCATGAAGTTCCCGTTCAATTAGTTGGTTTGGAAAATATTATTTAAAATAAAATCTATATCTTATATAATATTCATAATAACGCCGTCGAAAACCGTTTTATGAGTGACCATTTTTAAAGAAAATAATTTTGTTTGAATTAATTCCGTTAGTGTCTTCTATTTACTTTGACCGTAATAAATATCGATATCCATATTGATCGCCCTGATTTAGCTATCATAATTATTTTATCATAGTAATTTATCATTCTCTTTTATAATTCAATGTCAATCTTTTATATTTTATATCCACAAATTATTAGTTGGTCCTCACAATTCAAAGAGTTATCATCATAATAATAATAATGTAGCTCATAAATTAAAGGGTTATCATAATCATGATTTAAACTAAATATGCAATATCTTATTTTATCAATTTCCCAAAGCTCTCTCCTTGATGAAAAGAAAATCATACATGGTAGTTTGCCTCGAGTATATCTTGGGATTGCGTTTATTTTTATATTTTCAATCAACTTCCGTTTGCTACTATTGGATATAATTTTGTGAAAATCCAAATTTAAAGTCAAAACTAGGGCGAAGGTGCAAAAATGCCCATCTACATATGTCACATGTGTGTCTGGCACCATTTACATTCCTTGGGTGCAAAAATACCCATGATATTTACAAAAAAGGGCAAAAATACCAGCAACGTCAATTGAGGCAAACAACCATTAAGTTTTTTTTTGTGGGCCCCACTTTAATATTTTTTAATAATTATTTTAAGGGCTAAGGTGCCAAATTACCTATCTACATATCTTTCGGGTGCAAAAATACCTATGATCATTAAAAAAAGTGGACAAAAATGCCAGTTTCGTTAACGAAGGCAAACGACCGTTAATTTCTGATTTTGTGAGCCCACTTTAATCATTTTTAAATAATTATTTAAAAAACTCTCACCCTCTCTCTCTCTTCTTGCACCCCTTTCCTTCTCACCCTCCGTTCTCTCTCCTCGTCCAAACTAGAGCCCCGCCTTCACACCGGCAATAACTCTCTAAGGCCACCCACATGGTCAACGCCTTTATACTACCCGCTCCCTCCAAATGCCCTTTCATAATTCATCATCGAAACTTTTCCCCTTATTAACGAAGCTAGAAATTAATGAATGTTTGCCTTCATTAATGGAGCTTGAATTTTGTCCCCATTTTTAA
Source organism: Inga leiocalycina (assembly GCA_963242795.1). Classification (NCBI taxonomy): domain Eukaryota; kingdom Viridiplantae; phylum Streptophyta; class Magnoliopsida; order Fabales; family Fabaceae; genus Inga; species Inga leiocalycina. The sequence goes on from OY725325.1 coordinate 69,695,975, forward strand.
TGATTATAGGAAATAATTAAAAGCTTAATGCAGAGAGGTATTTTAAGGTTTTAATTAATACCTATGATTATTAAAAAAAGTGGACAAAATGTTGCTTTTAGTTAATACCTATTATCATTTTGTCCGCTTTTTTAATGATCATAGCTTTTAATTAATACCTATGATCATTAAAAAAGGGGACAAAATGCCATTACCATTAATGAAGATAAATGTTCGTTAATTTCTAATTTCGTTAATGAAGGGAAAAGTTTCGATGATGAACTACGGAAGAGCTTTTGGGGGGAGCGGGTAGTATAAAGGCGGTGACCATGTGGGAGGTCGGAGAGAGTTATTACCGGTGTGAAGGTGGGGCTCTAGTTTGGACGGGGAAAGGGAAAGGAGAGTGAGAGGGAAAGGGGTGCAGGAAGAGAGACTAAATACAACTTGATTATATTAACTAAACAATAATATGTTAGCTAATACAATCGCATTGAACCAATAAAAGAAATATATCAAGCTAAAGCTCCAAATCACAAAATCCAATTCAATTATAAAGGCTCGGCCCACCGAGAAAACCCAATGGCAACTCAATCTCAAGCCATACAATGACATTCAATTAGGAAATCATAACACAGAAATGAGAAAATGAATTAAACTAAAAAGTTCCTTAATTGAAACTCCGGAACTCCAGCCAATTGATCCATCTCCAAGAAGCAAGAAAATCAGCCACACATAACTTCAATTTTGGCAGCACCAGGTTCAGCAAGACAATGAAGATCCATAAAAAAATATGAAGAACCGAAACCAAGATTGGAGAAAAGTGTGTCTGTCAAGTTGGTTGAGGAAGGAAGAGACAGAGGTAATGTGAACGTTGCCGGCTCTCCCGTGTGTGTCAAGCTTCTCTGGTTCTGGTGTTTGGGAAAGAAGTCCGCCGGAATTTAAGGCAGAAAAGGGCTCAACGGACGTTGGGAAACTCCGCCGGAGAACTTAAAGAAGGAATGAATGGTACTCTGAGCTCTCGTGACGCACTCTGGAACAAGCTGTGGTTCGCCGGCGATGAAGAGAAGACTGATGGTGATAGTGGTGATGTCCGATGGTGAATAAAGCTTGGTCTCTCTTCTCTCTGTTTTCAGAATCGAGGTCTCCAAGTTTGGTTTGAAGTCACGGCGCTGTGGTATGATGACGGTGGTGATCAGAACAGGAGAGTTCGAAACCTCTGAATCTGATAACTCACCGACGACTATGGAGGTCCAAAGGATTTCCAGCTGGGTTCTTGCGGCTCTTCTCCTGAAACTATCCTCTGATCTGCGGCTCCCTCCTCTGGTTCAAGAAGGTCACCCAGGCTGTGATCTCTAGCTCTCCACTCTCTCAAACTCCGGTCAAGCTCCCTCTGGTGTCCAGATGCTCCGCGGCGCGATCTCTGTTTTCCGCAACTCGTCTGCGACCTTCCCTTCTCTCCAAACCAAATGGCAGCTAGGTCGACTATGGAGGACGGTCGCCGGGGACAATGAATGGAGGTGAATGTCGCCGGCGACTGAGGTGAAGAAGGTGATGATAGAAAAAGGGAAGGATCCGATTCAGCTCCCGCGCAGCGCTCGCCGAATATCCCTCTGTCTATCGGGTCTGTCTCTTTCTGAAGAAGTCCTTGGTCAAATTAGGTTTTGACCAGGGACTTAATTGAAAATTGAAAAAGTTCTTATTTAGGGATTTCATTATAATTATTTGAAACTATTGTGGGGCAGAATAGTAATTATCAAAACTTTTGGGAACATTTCTATCATTTTTCCTAGGCCCTTCACATTTTTAAAATTTTCAGAAACTGTGGAGTCTTTTCTATAGTTTTTCCTAGTCTTCAAATTATTAATTCTAAACCTTCAAAATTTCCAAATTCTTCCAAAATACCTACAATACAAATGATTAATAAGATGATAGAGAGAAAATGTGAGAAAGATGATGAAAGAGAGTGTCTAGGTAAAATGAATTAGAGATAACATTGGTAAAAATGCATATAATGCACTGACAACCCTAGAGAGTGTTTATAAAAGGGAACAAACCAATTTAAAAACTAAAGCTCCATGGATAGGGAGGGAGGATGATTCAAAGAAAAAATAAATAAATGAAACTCTTTATTTCAAGATTAGATAGACAAATGCTTATAGTGATGTATAATATACATACAAACTCTAATTATAAGATAAAGTTAACTTTTTTGAAGAAATTAAGGAAACTAATTAAATTACTTTAGAGTATTTTTATTTTTATTTTTTTCTTCAAAATAATTAGTTTGACTGATAAATTAATATATAATCTAATGATACATAACATATGATATGATTAAGTAACTTATTTAATTTCCTTAATTTCTTCAAAAAAATCAACTTTGTATTATAATTAGGACCCGAAGTAGTATTATATGTTTATTTAAAAAAGGTTACTCCTCGTCGAGTTTATCATCTTGCAGCTAATGCTTTTAAGGAGTTGTGCTTGTTGGGTTGATTTTTGTAACCATCACCTTTGTTGCAACCCTTACTGATTTCAGACACTTTGAAGACTCAAGTTACTCCTGAGGCTGCTTTAGATTAGGAGAGGGAAAATGAGCGGAAGGAAAAACTTTTTAAAGTTTGATTTTAAAAAAATTAGAGAAGTGTGATTAAAATTTTTTAATTTTTTTTTCTTACTCTTTTATCTTACATCTTCTCTCTATTAAAATTTTATATCCCCATTTTTCCAATTTATTTAAATCTCACCAACGAAAATTTTCCCTCCCCTCCAAAAAAACCCCCCCCATACCAAACAAGTCACGAAAGGGCATTGGCCATTGTTTTATGTTTCTGTTGCTTTTTCATTTAGCTTCTACTACTGAGTTTCCCATTATGTTTTACTTAAATACTCTGGCTTTTGAATTAACAATAGCCGCCTTTTTTATCCAAAAAAAAAGGTTATACTTTGAAGTAACTTATTTCACACATATTTTTAGGAGTCAATAATAGCAATTATCATTGTTACTTTTTTTGACTATCATTGTATCTTATATTCCCTCTCCGGAGTGAGAGTTTCTTCCCTCTCCGAAGTGAGAGTTTTGTGAGGTTCGGTGTGTGACCTTTGCTGTTGTCGTATTTGAACGTTGATTTGGCTCTTTTTCTTTCTCTTGTGATCCGTGTGTGTGTGTGTGTGTGTGTTTTCCCTTTTCTTTGAGTGTGAGTGGTGAGTGTGTTTGGCGTGTGTGTGTTGTGTCTTGATTATGATTGGAGGAATGGATGTTAGTCAATGAAGTATAAGAAGAAAAGCAAAAGAAGTAGTTTTAAATCTAGAGAGGAAATCGGAGCCAAATGGAGGAGAGTTAGTTGGTAAGTTGTTGACGATCAAGAACCTAAATAAACCAACAGTGATATCAATGATCAAGAAGGGCTGGCAGTTAGATACGAAGATGGAGGTCCATGATTTGGATCATACTTCTCCTGTCTTTTTATTCAAATTCAAAAAGTCGGAGGACTACGCTCGCATATTGAAAGGCAGACCATGGTCTATTCAAGGCCACCTATTGAGTTTACAGGTTTGGAAGGAGTATATGGTTCTCTTGAGGTTAACTTTAATTGTTCTCCTTTATGGGTCTAATTCCATGGATTACCTCTTAAAGCTTTTGATAGAATGAATGTTGTTACACTTGGGAAAGTTGTAGGAGATGTTTTGATGTTTGAAGATCCACAAGTGGATGGGAGATTAACCAGAAGTTTTATAAGGGTGCGAGTTCTTATAGATCTAGATGCCCCTTTAGTTCCAGGATTTTGGGTGCCTCGATCAAAGAAAGATCCTATATGGGTGTCAGTACATTATGAACGGCTCCAAAACTTCTACTATAAGTGTGGCCGTATTGGTCATGAGGCTCGTGGATGTAAGGAAACTGGTGACGAAGACAATGATGGGGAGAATGATCTGGAGTATGGACCTTGATTGAGTATATCACATGTTCGAACTATGGAAGAAGCCCTAGTGGTTCATCAGGATGATTGGGTTTAAGCAAAGTGTATCAAAACAAGACCTCCGATCACCAGCAGCCATCGGAATTGCCATGGGTTGAGTAAATCTTCTAATTATGGAAAGGAGAAATCAGTGTTCAAGCAATTAATGTTAACGATGGTTCAGGAAAGGCAGTTACGGTTAATAATGATGGAATCAATAATGATAATGGCAAGCAACAATTAGGAATATGCGAGATTTTTGGGATTGGAAAGAATATTCGGTCAAATGTTTCCTCTTCAGTGGATATGACAAACATAACAATTGTTGGGAGTCAAAAGGTGGAAAAAGTGTGGCATGTGGACAAGGAAGCAAAGAGTTACAGGGATTGTAATACATGAGGTGGGCCAAGCCCAACATGAGTCTTTGGATAAATCTATTACTAAAGCAGGGTTCCAAGCTAATTCTCAAGGGTATAATGTTGAATTCCCATGTGAAGATGATATCTCTGCCAAGGCCATTGTTCCATTTAGTGGGTTTTCTCTTATGTCAGTAGTCATGATTGGTCTTCAAGGTATTTCTCTTAAACGTTCTTGTGAACTCGAATCAAGTCCAATTGATTCTAAACGAAGGAGGCGACTATGCTTTGACGAACACATTGGTCAGAACCGAGAGGGAGTAGGGGCGGTAACTCAGAAGGGATCCCGAAGGAATATTAGGCTTTTAAAGCAGCAACTTCGTCTTGCCTCTAGTAAAAAGAGTTGTAGCCATCAAACCAATCTGCTGTTGATTACGAGATCGACTTCCCACAGAACTGGTTTGTATTTAATGGCAACGGCAATAATGATGATTTTTCTTCCTTTTCTAAAAACGCTAGTGGTTGGATGGGACCAACCACTGATTCGCAATGAAAATTTTATCTTGGAACCTTCAAGGTCTTGGGGTTGCCTTTGACAGTCAAAAATCTAAAAGAGGATTGTATGACGAATAAACCCCAAATCGTTTTCTTAATGGAAAAGGAGCAAAAAAAAAGAATTGTGAAGAAAGCTAGAAGGAAATGTGGTTTCTCTGAAGAATGGATGGTTGATCCAATTGGTAGAAGCGGGGGCCTAGCCTTATAGTGGTCTAATGATATAATTGTCAATATTCTTTTTTCTTCTAGCCATATTATTCATACTAATGTTATATCTTCCTCGGTCGATGCTTCGGCTTATATTACATTTATTTATGGACCCCCAAAAGAAAATGAAAGGAATTTGTGTTGGCAGGAGGTGAGAAAAATTGCGAACAATATTAATCAATCTTGGATCTGCCTTGGTGGCTTTAATGATATAGCATCCTGGGAGGAAAAATGTGGAGGAAAACCCAGGACTTGGCGAAAAATTATCAATTTTCAGAATTTTATTGATGACTGCGAGTTGATGGATTTAGGCTTCAATGGTTATCAATTCACTTGGTGCAATAATAGAGGGGGTCAATATACTATAAGGGAACGCATTGATTGAGCATTAGGGAATGTTCATTTGAGGGAGGAGTTCCCTAATTTGCAAGTTTTTAATATTGCTCTACTAGGCTCTAACCATCACTTATTATTGGTAGATTGTTGCTATAAACCAATTCAAAAGGCGTGTGCTTTCATATTTGAATATAACTGGACGTCTCATTCTGATTATCTTCATATAGTCTGATGTCGTTAGCAACGTCCCTCTGTAAGTGTTGAGTCCCCACTTGATTCTTTTATATTGAAATTGAATTCTTGCAGGGCAGAATTAATAAAATGGAGCAAGAAAGAATTCCCTAATAATAGAAAGCTGATTGATAAACTAAAGGCAGAACTGGCTACATATACTCAAGGCATTCTCACTCCAGCTAGCATAAATAAAGCCAGTGAGATTTCTTCTCTAATTGAGCAAACTCTTGTTAGAGAGGAAGAATATTGGTGGCAACACTCGAGAGTTGATTGGTTGAAAGCAGGGGACCGTAACTCTAAATTCTTCCATCTTTCAACAATTAAACGCCAGAGTATCAATCATATCTTGCGCATTAAAGATGATTCTGATCAGTGGCTTACAGAGAAAGATGATATATCTACAACCATTACACAATATTTCCATAGTCTCTTCCAACCTTCTAGTCAGAGGTCATTTGATGAAGCCTTGAGCTATGTGGAATCTAAGGTCACGGACTAGATGAATCAAAGCCTAATGCTGCCCATTACTAAAGAGGAAGTTCATGTAGCAGCTTTTAATCTTGGAGGTATGAAGGCCCCTGGCCCAGATGGTTTTTTAGGTAAATTTTATCAATCTGCTTGGACTGAAATTGGTGATTCTGTTTGTTCAATGGTGTTGGAATTCTTTTTTGGATAGTCATCTATCCATCCCATAAATGATACCAATGTGACTATGATTCCTAAAGTGGCTAAACCTGAATATGTCTCTCACTTTCATCCTATTGGTTTATGTAATTTTTCCTATAAGATTATCTCCAGGATCATTGCAAATCGAATGAGGCCTCTGCTTGATAATTGCATTTCCCAAAATCAAAGTGCTATTCCATTTTATCCCATGAACTGTTTCAAATTCCCAATCAAGACTTGCAAGGAGTTGAACAACATTGTTTCTAATTTCTGGTGGAGTAGACAGGATGATTGTGGTAAGACTCACCAGAAATCATGGGATTTTATGACAGAATCAAGGACCACTGGGGGAATGGGCTTCAAAGAGTTTATCACCCTGAACGAGTCTTTGTTGGTAAAAATAGCTTGGTGTCTCTTCAAGAATCCAGATGACCTTTGGGCTAGAGTTCTTAAGAGCATCTATTTTCCCCAGGAAGAGTTTGTGGATGCACAAAAAGGCCATAAAGCTTTTTGGTGTTGGTCTAGCATTATTGAAGGGAGAGATATATTAAAAAAGGACATACTATGGGACATTGGTGATGGCACATCCATTAGAATTTGGGGAGATAAGTGGGTTCCAAATGTTTGCCTTCCGGATAAAACAATGGACAGCCAAGAATATATTGTCAAGCATAGGAAGGTCTGCGATCTAATTGTTGACGGTACGTGGAATTCAGCACCTGTATGTGAGCTCCTTTCTGATGATATCCAAAGAGCAATTCTTAATATCCTTATCCCTACGGGTGGGTTATGTGACAAATTAGTTTGGACTCCTGTAGCAAATGGTGAATATATAGATAAGCTGGGTTATATTAACGCACGAAGTGTCTTCCAGATTAGCAACCAAAATCCTATCCCCTCTGGTATTATATTGTCTACATGCTGGAAATTGGAAGATCAAGACAATTCCTCGGGTTCAACATTTTTTATGGCGAATTCTCTTAAAGGCCATAGCAACTAATGAAGCACTTTTTAAGTGAAAGAGATCACCAACAAAGCTTTGTCCCATTTGTGATACTCAAGAGGAATCTATTAAGCACCTATTCTTTGATTGCCCGTGAACGCGAAGTGTTTGGTTTGGATGCAGCCTTGGTGCCAAAATTGATGCATTACAGGTTAGGAATTTTAATCTTTGGTGGTTGCATATTATTGACCAAAACTCCAATTTAGAGGAAAAAGAAATCTGTTTGATATGGTGGCTGTTATGGTATATTTGGAAGCAAAGAAATGACAAGACTTTTAACCAACTTGATCCAAACCCATCTGTGGTTATTGAATTAGCAGGCAAGTCAAATATGGAATTTCATGTAGCTTATGAGGGTTCTATAGCAGTCTCTTATATTCCCAGTGTTAATCCATTATGCTGGAAGTCACCAGCTCATGGTTTTCTTAAAATAAACTGTGATGGAGCTTTCCAATCCAGCACTTAGAGGGCCGCATTAGGGATAGTATGCAGAGATGAGGGAGGACATTTTAAATGGGGCTTTGTTGATAAAGTCAAGTCCATCTCAGCTTTCATGACTGAAGCATTGGCCTTAAAGAGAGCACTCTTATTGGCAATTGATCTGGGGCATGACAAAGTCCTTTTTGAAACAGATTCCCAATGCCTACAAAATTGTGTTGTGAGTCTTCAATATGATCTCTATGATTGGAAATGCAGGAGCATTATTCAAGATATTATTTGCCTTTCCGCATCTCAAGTTGGGTTTGCTCTGAAATTTGTTCCTCGACAGTGTAATTCTGCAGCTGATCATCTGGCTATCAATGCTTGTAAGGGAGTGTTCCCTATGGGGTAGGTTTCCGAACCACCACTCTCTTTGCTACCTCTTCTGACTTCTGACACAGAGAAGGCGAGTATTAACTCTAAAGATGCTTCCTCTCCAGGACTAAGATCTGGCGTTGGATAATTGATGTTGCTTTAGCTTTATTTTTCCATTGTTGTTTGTTAGCAGATATTTTCCTTTGTCCTGGATGATGTTATTTGACTTCTTTTGCAATACAAGCATCTTTCGACCAAAAAAAAATAGCAATTATCTCTTTACTTCTACTTCATATACACATCTTTTCCCCCTCTTTTATAGATCAAGCATTTTTGTTTGACAACTTTCATTAATTTCATAAGTCACTCATTTTTATTCAAATGAAAGCAACCAAATTTTTAGTGGGCCTTGTTGCAAAGATAAAGTGGTCCAAATTTGAAATGCTAATTTGTGGAAAAAATGGGAAACCAAATATTGTGGGAAAAATGGGGTCATACAGGTCAAGTTAAAATATATAGAATTACATATGAATTTTTGAAGTTTCAAAAATATGAATAAATATTAAATTAGTCAAACTAGGCGAACTGAACTAGCTGGATGACCGGTTCATCGGTTTTCATAGTCAAACCAGCTGGTCCGGTCTGTTTTAATAACCGTGATTATAACAAAAAAAAAACTCAATTATAACTCAGCCTCACCTTTTTATCTCTGTCTCTTCATCTTTTTCAAATCCCTCATATTATAGGTCTCTCCCTTACCACATTTAACTTCTCCTCTGTTCAGGCCATATTCTTCACAGACCCCCTATTTGTTTTTTAACATCAACATGCCTTTTTTTTAAAAGACTTTGATCATTTTTTTAAAATAAATTAAGTTAACTTTCTAAAGCTCAAAAGGTAATTGTTGTGGATCAATTATTAATACATACGTATTTGTAATTTGTAATTTAGAAAAATATCTTCATAGAGAAAAATCATAACACAATTCAGAGAAAACTCGGAGTCTTTACGCCATGTTCACATTCTTTTTTTTTTTAAGCCTTTGGTCATATGCACGAGTTAATAACAGCATTCATCTCTTTGATTCTATTTCATAATATTAATAGTGCACTATTCTTTAATTCCTACCTCGTTTCTATTATTTTCATTTAATATTTGATTTGTTCTCCTTGAGGGTAGTTTACAATATTACTGGTTCATCAAAATTGTACTCCATCAAAATTGAGACCCCGCATACCAAACAGGTTATAGAAAAATACGTAGGAGTACATACATATTTCATGTTTATTAATAAAAGGTTATAGTTTTTTTAGTTGAAAAAAAAAAGGTTATAGTTTGAAGTAACTTAATTTCACATATATTTTGAGGAGTCAATAATAGCAATTATCTCTTTGCTTCTACTTCATATACACATCTTTTTCCCCCTTCTTTTCATAGATCACGCATTTTTGTTTGACAACTCTCATGAATTTCATAAGTCACTCATTATTATTCAAATAAAACCAACCAAATTTTTAGTGTGCGGTCCTTGTTGCAAAGATGAAATGGTCCAACTTGACGGGTTGGCGTGAGTGGTAAGTACTCTCGTCCCTTAAGCAAGTGGGAAGGGGTTCGATCCCTACCCCTTGTGAATGGGGCAAATCCACAGGCCAGCTGTCTACCCCCTTTTTGGGGCTTCCGTACAGCGAGGGATTAGTCTCACCTGACACGCGGGTGGGGATACCCTGGGCAACCAAAAAAAAAAAGAAATGGTCCAAATTTGATCTGCTAATTTGTGAGAAAAAATGGGAAACCGACATATTGGGGGGAAATGTGGTGATACAAGCCATGAGGGAAGGGGCATGGAAAGAAGTATGTGGACCCTTTCTTTTACTTTTCCTTTCCTTTCACCGTCTGTCAAACACGCATGATAATGCGGAGCCTACCTTAAAAGTCTATAAAAAGTATCAATATTTTGTTAGATATTTTATTATTTAATACAGATTATATCTAAATATTATTTTATTATTTTTTTTGAATAAAGTATCTCCTGATTTTGGTCCGTATATGATTTGGATAGAAATTTAGTTTAAGGTTACTTATCTTATTGGTAAGTTGTTACAAGCCTTAATGAGAGGTCATAAATAGCGTAGACCAGGTTTTAGAGTAATGAAGTGAAAAACCCACTTACTTGCTCCTTAGGGATTCTTTGATGGGTGACAGCTATTCTCAGATCATTACTGTGTCTCATCTTCCTGTTGGAAAAAGCCCTAACATATTCTATTCTAATTCTAATTCTAACTCTTTCTTGTTCCCTATAATTTCCAGGTTGTAAGATACTACACTTAGAATCATTATGGCTAGAGGTATTTCATCAAGTATTCCGTTACTACTCTCTTTTATGAAATTTATACAATATATTTAGGATATTTATTATTAGATTATTTCAACATGTGGTACTAGAGTAGATTCTTCGATTCTTGTCTGCTTAGCATTTTTTGTATAGGTTTTTCGATTCTTGTCTGCTTAGCATTTTTTGTATGGAGTTTAATCATATTTTTCTTTTTAGAAAAATGATAAGTAAAGCATTGTGTATATTAATCTTGATCCTTGCTTGATTCATTTTTTAATATTTAATTGCATTTTCATATTACTGGGACAAGAAGGAGACTGCTTTCATGTTCTTCGGTGATGCAGTCCCCATCTTCAATTGAATTTGAAAAATCCGAACTCACGCTCTCAATTTCATTCTTGGATTTGTACCCATATTGTGCATTCCGCATGATTTTGTTTATATACATGTGTTCTGGTGATGGGAATACAATAATTGAGTTCATTATGTGTTGTCATTGGAATTATCGAAAGAGTTTTTGTTATCGCGTTTCATTTTCTTGGATTCAAATATGAAAATTTTCAGAAATCATTCGAACATGCTTCTCCATGAATCCTTGTGTTGATTTGGTGCATATTTTGTTAAGTTATTGAGCAGGTTGTGTTTTGAAATTGTTTATGAGATCGTTGTCTTCGAAATATGCTGCATGAAACTGCAGTTTCCATATAATTAATGCTTATTTTTAATTTTGTTCACTCATCAAATTTTCAAACACATTTTTTAATAAGAGTAAAAGTGGAAAAAAATCAATTTAGAACTTATTTAATGATTTAATTGTCACTTTCTGTTTCCCGTGAATTAGTTGAAGTGCTCTATATTATGAACGGGATAGAGTATCATATTAAATAACTTAATAATTTTCTATAATCTAATCAACTTATGTAAATATGTCTTATATTAAGAACTAGAGGAGTATTAATTATGTAAATTAATATGTTGAAAATTTATGGGAAAATCCCATATAAAGCTATTTAAAATAGGGAAATTTTAAACTTGGTTAGTAAATTCAACACCCAAACCATAATTTCGGAAGCTATTTTCCGTAAGTCAAGACAAAACTCATCTCACATACTTACCTCATAAATCATAAAAGCTATTATCAAAACCTAATCCAAACACACTGGCGGAGGCCAAAAAGCTCGATTGGGGAGGCAAAAACCCAATTGGCAGTAAGCATTTTTTTTTTGAGTGTTAGGAGAGGCCAATTGGCAATTGAGCTTTTGCCAAAGCCCAATTGGTGAAAGCTCAATTAGGAGAAGCTAGAGAATAGAGCTTTTGTTAAAAGCTAATGGCATTTTATGTTAGATTGGGTTGTCTGGAAATTAGTTATATGATATTTGTTTTTCCCATAAAATGTTTTTTAAATAGTTTATAGTATCAAAAAATATTTTTTGAGTGTTTTTAACCCTTTAAAATATTTTTCTAGTTGTACCCACTACCTAGTGTGTTATCAGACTGATTGCAATTTTACCCATTTTCTAGTTGTACCACTCAAAAAAAATTTTTTTGAGTGTTTTTAACCCCTTAAAATATTTTTTCAGCTATATCCAATGTATTATCAGACTGATTGTAATTTTACCTTTAATATACATTTTCAGCTCCAAAATTTACTTTAAAATATTTTTTGGTGCTTTTAGCTCTTTAAAATAATTTTTCAGTTGTACCCAGTCTTAGGAGACTGACTACAATTTTACCTTTAATGTATTTTTTTAGTAGTAAAGAGCACCCAAAACTTAGAATACTGATTTATTGATTTCCACCTACTCTAAAATATTTTTCCAGTAGCACCTAATGTTTTAAAATAATTTTTAAATATTTACTTGATTTTTTAAATATTTTTCCACCAACTCTCTTTTATCATTATCACAAAAGCCCTTATGCTTAGTCAATCCAAGCAAGTTTTATTTTTGTAAAAGCCCAATTGACAATCGTCAATCCAAACATAAATCACATTATACAATTTGGCTTTTACCAAAATTAATATTACAACAAACCCAATTGAAACAAGCCCAATTATCAATTACTGTTCCAAACACACACAAAGTCATTAACCCAATTTAGGATTTTAAAATATGGGTAAAATATTTAGCTTTAATGCCCTCCTCCCTCTTCTCTCCCTTCTTAAAAGAGTTTTATTGCTATATGACTTAAGTGCTCTATATATATTAACGTTAATATATAATCAAACAAAATATAATTTTTCTATATCAAATGAATTTTTTATACTCTAAACGGATCATTAAAAACAATTCAAGCCAAAAAAAAAAAGGAACCATGATACATACCAACTAAAAATCATTTAGGGTGTGTTTGGATTAACTTTTGGAGAATAGCTTTTGGAGAAAAATTGGAGAATAGCTTATAGAGAATAGATTATGAGAAAAAAAATGATTTTGATAAAATGAGAGCGTTTGGGTATTGTGGTCAGAATAGCTTTTTCACGGTCAAATTACTAAAAAGGACATTAATTTTTGTGATAATTACGTGTAAAGAATAAGATTATATTTTATGTATTATGAGAGTGTTTGGATTAGCATTTTGATAAAAATTTGTCTATAAAATTTTATAAATACCAAAAATGAAATAAATTTGTCTATAAAATTTACATTATGAGAGTGTTTGATTAGCTTTTCGATAAAAATTATATATGAAAGTATAAAATTCCATTTCAAAAATTTTTTAATTATGAAAAAGATAATATTTTCATTATGAAAAATTGATATTTTTATTATGAAAAAAATGACATAAATATGTCAGAAAAATGTAAAATTATAACATTAGTGATTTATGTAACATTAAAAAAAATATTATACATACATACATATATTAATAAATTGTATCTAATGGAATATATATTTAAATGTTAAATTAAAACAAAATCATTCTATGCTCCTCAGCCTGCATAACAACGAAGATGCAGTTTTTGTCAATTTCCCTCCAAAGATATTTCTTCAACAGTGGAAAAAGTGAAGGCAAATAGTTTATCTGTGAAATCATGGTTTTGTCATTGAAACCATGGTTTTCCTTAAAAACCAGATTATCCAAAATTGTTGGGTGTTCGGGACTTTTTTTTTTTTCAAAACTAAGGTTTTTTAGTCTCAAAAGCACTTTTTTTATTCTATCCGAACACATAAATTGATATTAAAATCAATTAAAACAATTTGTTTTTTCAACAAAAAATCATTCAATTGATATTGAAAATAAAACAATAATAAAAAATGTGAGTTTTTTTAAAAAATAATATAGTTATTTTTATCAAGCGAGACAAAAGAAAGAGGAAAGGATAATATTTACCAACTTTCGTTTGCAAAAATCAATTGAAATAAAAACTACTTTTACCAACATTAATCTAAACAAACTCTAAATAATTTTCCCTAAAGCATAAATTTGAATTTCTTAAAAATAATTTAGTTAAGATTTCACTCTTTTAATACGAATTATTCATTTCTATTAGAAAGGCGAGAAATTTTGATATACTTCTAATGATATTTTAGATAAAAATATTAAATGCACTTAAAATTTTATAAAATGCTTATTGAAATATAGAACTTTGCAAGAAAAACTTTATATATGAAATATAGAACTTTCTACTACTTCCTCCTCCACCGCCACTGTCACCAACCGCTGCCGCCGCTGCCACACCACCATCACCGTCACCTCTACCACCACAATCATTGCCATCGAACGATCCTCAGTGAGGTAGCATGACGATTATGATGAGGCAATGCGATGACTCTTAACTATTTTTTCTACAAAGATTAATATTAAAGGCAAAAAAGACTGTGTGATATTTTAATTTTAAATAATTATTAAAAAAATAACTCATTGTACCTTGTTTAAAAATCAAACCAAATATTAGTTCTGTAATTAACATTGTGTCGCATTATCATTGCAGCGCACTACACTGCATGATGTAATGGAAAAAAACCAAACGGCCCTAAATATATTTAAGCAGTTGACACAATCAAAGAAAGACCTACATAAAACAAGTCGGTCTCTAATATTTTTTTTATTTTTTTGATACATGTAATACATCCAAATCATTACAACCGTTATTTGACCCAAAAAAAAAAAGACCATTACAACCATTAACCCTAAACTAAAGGCCTAAACAAAACTAATAGGACGATATAATTACTTTTAATTTTTGAGTGAAGGACCATATAATTACTTTAAACCAACATTACTTTGGGTATGTTTGAGAAAGCGTTAGAAAAGCATGTTACTATTACAGCGCACTGCACTGCACGTTCACAAACTTACCTCGTGTAACGTAACATTAGTTCTATAATTAACATTGTATCGTATTATCATTGCAGCGCATTGCACTAACGATGTAATGGCATAAAACCAAACAACCCTAAATATATTTAAACAGTTGACACAATCAAAGAAAGGTCTACATAAAACAAGTCAGTCTCTAATTTTTTATTTGTTTATTTTTTTGATACATGTAATACATCCAAATCATTACAACCGTTATTTGACCCAACAAAAAAAGATCATTACAACCATTAACCCCAAACTAAAGGCCTAAACAAAACTAATAGGACGATATAATTACTTTTTTTTTTAGTGAAGGACCATATAATTACTTTAAACCAACTTTACTTTGGGTATGTTTGAAAAAGCATTAGAAAAGCATATTCACATAAGTTAAGACAAAACTTCTCTCACAAACTTACCTCGTATACCATAAATCACGTTGTAAAAATAACTTTTACCGCTAATCAAAACAAGCACTTTGTATCCAAAAAAATGGGTTGGCGTGGTGCAGGGATAGTGCATGAAAAGAAGAATAGGGACCCATTCCATACAACGCACCTTACTGGGCTTTGTTTTCATCCCATGCCCTCATCAATGGGGCTATAAGTGGCATTTCACCATTTCATAAAGCAAATCATCACTGGATTTGCTTCTTTTCTCGGGTCAAAAAGTGAAATCCATTGTCACTGTGACTTGAGTCCCTTTTCTTCCTCGCAGCTTTCTTATACTTTTAACACATTCAATTTTTAAAATAGAAGTTACCACATTTGTCCCAACTCTATAGAAAGAAGTCCTGTATTTGACAATTCAATTTAAATTAATTAGTAGTATATAAGTTTTGTATCAATCAAATTTAAAGTGGGTTCGGATGTCTAACCAAAAAAGTCAGCGGGTCATGATTCATCTCATCGAATTGGCGGTCGAGTTGGTGACATAATAATTAAATAAAAATATAATATTATGTACACACATATAAGAATATAAATGTAAGAAATATCTATAAAATATTTACACAACTTGAAAAAAAAACTTGAAAAAATTTACATATAACAACATGTGTCCTACATAACACAATGAAATCATTAAAAATAAATTAGATAATAGTTATAATTTAAATGATATCTTATATTTAAACATTAAATATTTTGGAGTTTTTTATAATTTGTAATATAAAATTTTAAAATAGAAAGAGAGGACATATGTCTTAGGAAAAAAACATTTAAATATCATTTGAACTTCAAAATCTCAAATTGGTTCTGTTAACAATAGTGAACAAAAAATTGGACTTGTAAAGCCGGTTCAACCGGGAATCGGTCAATGGTCCAGTTTGTCCATTAAATCGTAAAACCGATTGGACCGATTAAAACTAGTGGTTCAACTGGTTGAACCGGTTTCATTTTTTTTATTTTTTAATTATTATTTTGTGCTATTTTTGAGGGGAAAATGGAAGATTGAAGACTAAAATAAAGAAAAAGGTAAGTAAAGAAAGAAAAAATCTAAAAACTATGAAGATAATGAAAAAAATTATTTAAAAGGATATAATAATCATAGGAAAGGAGATATCATTACATAAGTATAGGAATTATAATTAATATTAATAGATTTTAAGCTTTTTTTTTCTAAAAATCTTCATTTTTATCTATAGAAATTTAAAAATATATTAATATATATATATATATATTATCACTAATAAATTATAATATTTTAATATGGCCGGTTCAACTACCGGTTGACCCATTAACTCTTGAACTTGTACTATGACTGGTCGGGTCCGATTTTTTGTTCCTTGGTTGACAATATGTCAACACCCGTTTCCATTTCGATATTCACAGAGTAATAGAGACCAAGTTCCACAGGCATACAGAAAAGTATATATATACTGATAAAAGTATTTGTTTACGGTCCAAAATTAAGATACAAAAGATGACAATATTTACAAC
This sequence comes from Inga leiocalycina, assembly GCA_963242795.1. Lineage (NCBI taxonomy): Eukaryota > Viridiplantae > Streptophyta > Magnoliopsida > Fabales > Fabaceae > Inga > Inga leiocalycina. The sequence goes on from OY725325.1 coordinate 69,712,642, forward strand.
ATAAGCTATCTATAACCACAGACTTTAACTTCGCCTTAAGACACGTGCCAATCACTTTCTTTTATTCATATCCTTGTCTTTTGATCCGCTAGCACCCGCTGAGATGTTTGGTTTAGAAAAAGGGGTGAGATTCCAAGGAATCTTAGTAGAAACATACGATCAACACATAAAATGCGAAAATTAAATATGCAATGCACCGTATTTAGTAAAATGAAAACTCATATCATCCGTGTGTGTACACAAAATTCAGGGCCAACTAACCCATTGAAACTCCTATATATACCTCAGCTGAGTCCTTGACTACAGCTAGGTAAGACTAGTGTATCTCTGCTAGGTCCTAGACCACAGCTAGGTAATGTGCCTCCAGCACGTGTTCAAATCACAAAATGCAGTAACACGCATGATACAAATAGTCACATAGTATATGAGAGATAGTAGTTCCTACCTTAACCTCTTTCCTGTTTTAAAGGGTCTGCCTCGTAAAACGTGTCAACTATAGGCATCCAACTTGATCCTAAAACATCAAATGTACAAGAAATAGGTTATAACCTATCCAAGTATCATTTTAGACACTTCCATAGTGTTTCTTGTGGTTATATTAGCCTATGGTGAAAATTTACCAAAATGCCTCCAGGACCCCGGCCTGGCCCCTGCGTACCCGGCCCGATGGTACGTTTTCCCAAAATTTTGACTAGGGCTATCCTGAGGTATTTTTGTCTAAGGAATCCATTTCCAGACTCAAAATTACCAAATTCAATGTCAAATTACAAAATTGCCCTTGGCAGCTCTACTTTTAGGGTTTTGGGGGTGTTTCCGTAATTATGTTTTCTCAGCCTTTTCTGAAAAAGTGCCCAACTGTAACTCCACCTAATTTTTCCTCCTGAACCCAATGAAATCATCAAATCATTGAAAATATAAATCTAAGGCCCTCAAACATCCCTGGCCGAAATAATGGTGTTCTCCGGGAAAAATCAGGGTTTTACGATTTCGGCTCCGTAAATACGTTCCTTTCTACTCCTAACCACTTTATTAACCATCTAATTGAGTTATAACAACCATTTGAACTAAAATTGGGCAGCATAATCCTTAGGCACACACTTTTCCAAAATTTAAAACCAATGGCAATCCGGCGAAATTTCACTGATTAAATTGCCCATAGCAGCCATAATAATTAATATACAAAGGTTTGGAAGTTACCTTAAGCTCCCACAAGTTTTTCCCAAAAGTGGCTGAAACCCTAACCTTTAGAACACCAAATTTGAGCTTTCCAAACCTTGAATAACATAGTAAAGTAGCTTAGGAACGGAATTATACGTATTAGGAATCGATTTACCGAAGAAATCACTTACCTTTACAAGTTTTTCTTCTTTTTCTCTCTCTAGAATTTCACCCTTTCTCTCACTAGTTCAGATCTGGTTGGGCATGAAAATGAGCTGAGGAAGATGATGGTAAAGTGTTTTTATTATATTATATGATTTTTTTAATGATTTATGGAATTTCCAAAAATTCCAAAATCAATTTTATGCACATAAACCTTATGTGCATGTAACTAAGCTCATTAAGCCTAACCAATATTTTCTTCCTCTTGAAATGTGTAGGAGACACCTAGGAGTCTCTCCTTATGGTCTCAATTGGCTTCAAAACTTGTTTCGGTTACATATACACGTAAGGTCTCAATTTTGGTCAAAATTGCATTTTTTGCTCAAATTTTCCATAAATTTATATTAAATTGAACAAAATATTCTAAATATATTTTTAACCTTTATTTTCCTTAATTAATTGAAATTAACTTCAATTAATTGAAAAATAATTTATTTTGTGCTATTTTGACAAAATTACAATTTTGCCATTACGTTTCTAATCCAATTTCTTTTCTTATTTTTCTTTGGCCAATTTCCATATATTTTTGGACCAAATATTTTCTCTAATATTCCTTCATTTTTGGACCTTAATATTGGGCCTTTTAAATTACCCAAATTAATTCCTTAATTATTTTTGCCCAATTTCCCTGAAATTGAACATTTATGAATTTCATAGATTCCAAATTCATGAATATTCACCATTTTATTAAATTTTCCAAATAATTACAATATATTTAGTGAATATAAAATTTAGGGTGTTACATAATAAGAGTAATGAGATTGACAAAAAAAGTATAGTAATTGACAACTCAAATTTTTAAAAAATCACTGATTTAGAATTTTAAAGTTTAAATGATATTTAAATAGAATTCTCCATATGTATTATCTATTTTATATAGATGCGAATAATAGAAAACATCCAAAATATGCATAAATTGTTAATTGAGTGTGAAATATCATTTAAAATCTTAAAATTAATTTTAAAAAAAAATGAATATGAATATCTCGTTGAAAATCAAATACTCCCTCTGATCCTAATTATAAGATAAAATTGATTTTTTTCTTAAAAAAAATTAAGAAAACTAATTAAATTATTTTAGAGTATTTATATATTTATTTTTTTCTTCAAACTAATTAGTTTGACTAATAAATTAATATATAATTTAAGAACATATAACATATGATATAATTAAATAATTTATTTAACTTTCTTAATTTTTTAAAAAAGATTAACTTTATCTTATAATTAAGATAAGAGAGTAAATAAAAATAGGACCCACCTTACATGAATTACATCCATTATATCAAATTCTTAAATCATGCATAACGATATGTACTATTATTTTCATTTAAGTTTATAATTAAATAATAATAATTTAAAGGCTAAAGTATATATTTAGTCCTTTATGTTTACTCCAAGGTTCAATTTGGTCCCTTAAGTTTATAAAGTATACTTTTAGTCCTTCAACTCTAACACAGTTAGTTTCATCTAACGGAAAATGCTGACTGTGCAATTAAATAAATTATACTTAAATTTAAATAATATAAAAAAAATTATTGTATATTCCAACTGACTAATTAAAAAATATTAATAATTTAATAACTAGAATAATCACCATATCTTCTTCCCACTAATATACGGTCCTCACTCTCCTCTATTAATCAATTAATGGCTTCTCTACTCCAATATTCCTTCCATTTTCTTACTCTTCTCCTGATAGTCCGCACTCTTTTCACCTTTAATCCATTATTCTTCTCGCTGGAAATTTCTGAAGAAAATATGCGATAATATGTTATTTTCCAGTAAAATTCTTGAAACCACACAGAAATGCAAGAGTGAGAAAATGCAGGAGCTCCTCGCTCGTATCCATTAGAGCAGCCTCACTAGAGAAACAATAGAAATAAAAAATTTGCTTTCATGACTACAGTGATTTGTTGTCGAACTCTATTTGTTCTAAGGATTTGGTTTGCTCTGATACAATGAACAAGTTCAAAGAGGTAGACTCGGACGTCATAGCAGATGTTGGAAGACCAAACTTGGCAGATTATTTTCCTTTTTTAAAGATGGTGGACCCACTAGGCATCCAAGGGTGTGTGGATGTTCATATCGAGAGGGTGTTGAAGGTAACTCATGACTTGGTCAACCAGAGGATACAGAAGAGATAAGATAAATTGGAGTGGAGAAGACATTAATGGAGGAGAGTGATTAATGTATCTTGATAAGAAGAATATGTGGGTGATTGTTCTGATTATTAAATTATAAATATTATTAGTTAGTTGGAACATATAATAATTTTTTTATATTATTTAAATTTAAATATACTTTATTTAATTGCATAGTCAACATTTTTTATTAGATGAAACTAACGATGTTAGAGTTGAGGGACTAAAAGTATACTTTATAAACTTAAGGGATCCAATTGAATCTTGAAGTAAATATAAATGACTAAATATATACTTTAGCCTAATTTAAAAATAGAATACATAAACGCATATAATTCAAAAACTTAATGAAATGAATATAATACACTTCCCTGACTACTTTCCAAAGTAAAAACCTCACTTCTTATTTTTCCACCACTCATCTATGTACTTGATCGAACCGCCTCCTGATTTCCTTCCCAACTAGGGGTGGAAACAGGCCAGGCCAGGCCAGGCTTGTGCCTTAACAGGCCAGGCCTGTTAAGGCACAAGACGGCCTGAGCCTGGCCTGTGGCCTGTTGCAGGCTTTTTATTAGGCCTAAGCCTGGCCTGTACACAGGCCTGGCCTGGCCTGTGGCCTGTTAAGAAGGCCTGGAATTTGTAAAAGATCCTAACAGGCCAAACAGGCCAACAGGCCGACAGGCCGACACCTAACAGGCCAAAACAGGCCTAACACAGGCCTAGGACTCTCAGATTTTTTTTTCCTGATAGAGAACACCATTGCATGAATCAAAAGGAGCAAATAACCAGAATCAAAAGTAGCAAATAAATAGAGCTTTGCTTTACATTTTATAATTCAATAATATACTAGTATTGCCTGCATACATAATTCTACCATTCATTTCGTTTAACATAAACAGAGCTTTGCTTTACATTTTATAATTCAATAATATACTAGTATTGCCTGCATACATAACTAACAAGCTAATTTGAAGCTAATGATTCTTCTTCTACACAGAGTTTGAAGCTAATAACTAACTAATTTAGTAGTATTCAAATCCAGCCAAAACTTCAAACTGCGGTAAAATGTAACTTACATGACTTTCTAGAGTTAACCTGTTCATATCAGTGAAACTGACCGCACCTCTGCTCTTACATTTTCACCACTATCACCGTATTGTTTTTCGTTTATGGGAACTTCTAAGTATGCTGTGGTTGAGAACTCTTTTGAGAGCCCTCTGAACCCAAACTAATGGAGAATTCTCAATCATTATAGCTTACAGATAAAAATTTAAATGGAGTGACCAGAAAAACAAAATCTTGAATCTTAAATTTAGAGGACATTTAAAGCTAAAACTAGATAAACAAAATATCTTTAACCACGGCCAATAAATGCTCATATCACATCACATTTCAGACAAAACTTTACCATGGTTATAGAAACCCTGGGGGTTTTCAATGTTGAACATAGATGCAGAAAACACAATGAACCCAAAAATCCTTAACATAGAAAAGACAAGTAATCAAATTCATACAAGTTTGACAACATTATAGGCACTAATGTAGTTGAGGGGAGGACGAATATAGCTATAGTCACTGCAATATTCAACAAAAAAAGAGTTCTCAATGTAATAATACACAAGTTCCTAGTTGAATCAAAAACTCACAGTGACACAAACTATAGCAGATAAGCCCCTGTCTCCAAAACATCAACCCTATCACAGAGTCGAATAAAGGAAGCAGAGCTTCAAACTAAGTTAGCTCTTGCAAACAAAACAAATCAAGAAGCTTATGAAGAACTAAAGTCAACCAAAACAAAGAATAAGGAAACTGAATCAAAATTGAGAGTTGTTCACAGCGAAACATGTCGACCCATAGCAGAAACATCAATTAAAAGTAGAAACATGTCGACCCATAGCAGAAACATCAATTAAAAGCAGAAACATGTCGACCCATAGCAGAAACATGTCGACCCATAGCATATTCCAGACGCATCAGAACAGATATTCAAAATAGCTTAAGCTTAACGAGAAAATGAAACATGTACCGAATCAATAATCAGAGCTTGACGGAGAGGACCACAGATCCGACGAGGGTAGCCGACTTGTGGAGTTGTGGTTCGCTGGTGACTCACGGTGGAGCTCCGTCTCGGGGGGGTCACCGAGTCGTGCGACGGTGCGAAGCAGAGCGCAGGGCTCGGGAGGCAGACGGACGTCGACGGGGGTGGCAGACTGGCAGTCGAGGGAGGTCGAGGGGACTGGAGTCGCCGAGTCGTGCGAGGGCCGAGGGCAGCGACCAGCGAGGCAGAGCGGTGAGAGACTGAGAGCGCACAGTGAACTGATTCAGTCGATGTAGGAATTAGGTTTAGACATTAGAGAAGAGGGGTGGGTGAGTGGCATAGACTGGCAGTGTTGCCGTATGGGTTACTTAAATTTTTTTTTTATAAACATTACAGGCTCAGGCCGGCGTGACAGGCCTGTCAATAGGCCTTGGCCTGGCCTGTTAAGGAAAATAGGCCTCTAAAGAGGCCTTGGCCTGGCCTTTTGGCCTGTCAGGCCAGGCCTGAACAGGCCTCTAACAGGCCAGGCCGGAGGCCCCTGTCAGCCGGCCTGGCCTGTTTCCACCCCTATTCCCAACGCTGCTGATCCGTTCACCCCCGCTCTTCTTCATCGGTGAAACTCCGCCGCAAAGGGTTCTTGCCGCAGACTACCTCGGATATTGGCCGTCGGTCTCGCCACGATTCCCTTCTGTTTCTCTTCTCCCTTCTTCAGCAAATCATGAGTTTCATCTCAATCAACCTAAATCGACCCCATCCCAGAGTTTGTGTTTCGGCAAAGGTGTGCAAAGCAGGCAATGATTGTGTTTGGCGAAGGTGTGGTGAATCAAACGCATTTGATTGAAAAAGTTAGGGTTTTTGTTCAAGATTTGGGCTTCTCCTTCTTCAGTCTATGAAAGCATGCGGCGTATTAGGCGGTCGTGGTGATTGGTTCTGGCTTTTGGTTTAATCTCCTTATACTTTGATAATGTCAATGGCGTTCTGGTTGTGTGAGGACACTGCTAACCTAGGAACGATATTGTTTTCATTTGTCCATTATTCAATGGGGAATCTCAGTCCCCTGAATCTTGATGCAGTGAAAAAATGGGGGAAAAGAATAATAGATCCCTTGTACAAAGTCACACAGTCGGTGAGGGAAGGTAGCTGATGCTTGTTTTGTCTTGGCTTCTTATATAGCTTCAATATCAGATTTCTACTCAAAATAAAGTCACACAGCTAGACTGCTTTTCTTCCTAGGCACAGATCAACATTGCTAATAAATGTAGGTACTTTATTTTTTTTTTCAAATAAGGTAAAGTTTTAAATATAGATTTCTTCTTGGCAAAAAAAAAAAAATACAGATTTCTTCAATCCTGAACGTTTTGCTTTGGTGTGGGGATATATTGATTATATTCTCTTCTCTCTTCGTCTGCAATTCCAGCGGTGCTTGGTGAAAGAGATGGGTACTAAACAATGAAAGAGATGAGCGTCAGCCTGTGTTTTGCAGCGTAACATGGAACAAGAAAATGAAAAAAAAAGCCAAAAAGGACAAGAAAGAAAAAAAGAAAGGTCAAAATAAGTAGGTGACAGATCAGATTAAGAGGACATGACTTGGTGGCTTGTCGTTTGCCAGTGCGCAAATGAGGGAACACAAGAATTTCTCAAAAATAAAGAAGACCGATGGGTAACTTTACCAAGCCCACTAGAAGACAATGCTTGGCAGTTGGCACCTTGGGAGAAAGTAAACATCATAAAAGAAAATGGAACACGGAAAAAGACAGCAACATTTTCTCTCTCCCTCTGTAAACCAGATCTACGTTTCTGTTTCTCCGGCCGGCGAGCTCATATTCGAACATTGAAAGAAGCTGATATGCGTTTTGTTTTTATGAAGATCATATTCACAATGAAAAATGAATCTCTCCCTCTCTAAACGGTGAGAAATACGATTCCTTTGTCAGTCGGATTATTATTTCATCTTTGACTGTTCTTCTTCTCCTTCGCTTCTTCATTTTCCTTTCTCAGTATAAACGTTTGTTGAGAGCCGTCCGGCTTCCTTAAATCCGTCCCTGCTCCCGGCTGAAAGACGATTTCCGGCTTTATAACGATTTTTTCCCAGTCCAATCCGGCTGGAACATTAAAATGGCTTCCCCCCAAACCAAGCCATTGCCGACTCTGGCCGATGGTCCATCCGGTCGGGATCGGCTCTGAAGATATAAAAGAAACAGAAAGAAATTGTGAGAAACTTGTAAGAAAATTCTAGCTTCAGCCATCTAACAACACCATCAGGAAGGTAAACTCCTTGACCCTTGTATATAGTAAGCATTTGAGTTTAATCCACTGCACTTATAGTTGTTAGCCCAGCTTAGTAGAGTATGCACTTCACTTGACCATCTCATATTTGATTTATTTTCCTTTTCCTTTAGAGCTGATGTTATGGATTAGTTGTTGTAGGTCGCAATATTAGGGGTTCGTCAAATTATACTCAGTAGGTTGGTTCACATATTTATGGCAAGTGATCAAGAAGAATTTTCCTCAAACTCTTCTAACTCCAATTCAACCCCAAGAACCTGCAAGTATGAAATTTTCTTGAGTTTTCGAGGCGAAGATACGCGTAAAGGCTTCACAGATCACTTGTATTATGCGTTAATTAGCAAGGGATTCAGAGTTTTCAGAGATGATGAAGAGCTTGAGAGAGGAGAAGTCATTTCAAAAGAACTCGTACAAGCAATTGAGGACTCTCATTTCGCAATTGTTGTTCTCTCCAAAAATTATGCCTCTTCTTCATGGTGTTTAAATGAGCTCCAACGTATTCTTTACTCAAGAGATAATTTGTGTCAACAGGTTTTTCCCATATTTTATGACGTAGATCCATCTGATGTGCGGAATCAAAAAGGAAGTTTTGAGGAAGCTTTTCTTGGGCACCAAATGCTTCAAAGGGACAGTAAAGTCTTGAAAAATTGGAGAGAATCTCTCATGAAAGTTGCTAACTTATCTGGTTGGGATTGCAAGAATCAGTAAGTTAATTTCTTATTGGGTAAAATTACGCGACATATATTTTTTGCTTATAATCCTTTCATTGAACATAAATCTAGATGCAGTCAAGCTATTTGTTTGGCATGTATGTGTTCTTATTTTAAAGATAAAAAATTAACTATTAAAATGACACATAGGGCTTTTAACATCCATTTTTTGACCCTATTAATGACACCTATGTGAGCGACATAGTTAACTATGACAATAATATCCATAAATAAAGAGACATCTAAAGTCTGAACTTTAAATGTCGCTTTTTTAAATCTTTGTATTAACGTCTCATGAACAATGGCAATAACGTCTCATGAACACTTTTGTTGTAACAGGGAATTATACTTGTTATTGCAAGTGCCATGAATCTTTGTATTGTTTATTGAGTTGTTGTTTCCATATCGGTTTGCAACTATTTAATAAATGAGTTTTCACTGTTGAACTTTATAAAAAATTTAAAGAATTGTAAAACTTTTTAAATACAATCGTTTGACATTGATATATATATACACTATTAGTTATATTCAAGTAGCGGGTCGTTTTTTAGTTGTGATATTATTTATTCTAATAAATTTTGAAATTATTTTTTGTTTTTGAAATGAAAACTTTTATATTTAAAATTTTCATTATTAATTTTTATTTTTTTGATATTCAAAACTATTCGTCATCAAACTAAAAGCTTTAACTTCACAATTAAATTAAAGCACAGGCTTAAAATAAAAAATGGAGTGCAAAGCTTATTTGGTGCCCATATTAAATCTGCTTCAATGAGTTTATGATCCAAAATAAAAATAATATTAACAATTGCAGACGTAGAAGTAACAAATATTATAATTACAGAATCAATTAAAAGTTATATATCTTACCTGGGCTCATTCATATGTTGTTTAAACTTGTAGGCCTGAAGCAAAACTTATTGAGACGGTGGTTCAGGAGCTGTGGACCAAATTACGTCCTAAAGTGCCACCTTATTGTGAAGACTTAATTGGAATTGAAAATAAAATAGAACAACTGGAGCCACTGTTGGAGATAGGCTTGAATGATGTTCGGTTTGTAGGAATATGGGGGTTACCGGGTGTGGGTAAGACAACAATTGCTAGGGCTGTTTTTGACAAATATATTAGCCAATTTGAAATCAAATGCTTTCTTCACAATGTTAGGGCAACTTCAGAAAGAGATGGTGAGGTTCACTTACAAAGTAAACTGCTTTCACATCTGAAAATTAGAAACATGGAGATTGAAGACACATTCGAAGGGAAGAAAATAATCCAAAACCGTTTTAGGGATAAAAAAGTTTTACTTATCCTTGATGATGTTGGCCATACAAGCCATTTAGAAATTTTGGCTAATAGCCCCAATTGGTTTGGTGCTGGGAGCAGAGTAATCGTAACAACTAGAAACTTGGACTTGTTACATAGAACGCATAAAGTTTATGTACATGAGGTTAATACTATGAACCGAGATGAATCCCTTCAACTCTTTTGTTCAAAAGCATTTGAAAGAGGTGAACCTGAGGAGGATCTTTTGGAGATGTCTAGAACTATTTGTGATTATGCGAAAGGTCTTCCTTTAGCTCTCTCTGTTTTGGGTTCTTTCTTTTGTGGAAGAAGTAGTGTGCTAGAATGGGAAGATGCTTTGGATATGTTGAAGAAAAATCAACATAACGATATTCTTAGAGTACTTAAACTAAGTTTTGATGTGTTAACTGGCACAGAACAAGCAATATTTTTAGATATTGCTTGCTTCTTCAATGGGTGGAGCAAAAATGTGATAACAGATATATTGGAAAGTTGTGGATTCAACGCAAAAATTGGAATAGCAACTCTTCATGAAAAGTCTTTGCTAAAGGATGATGACAACTGTTTAGTGATGCATGATTTGCTTGAACAAATGGGTAGGAAAATTGTTGTAGACAAGTCTCCCAATGATATTGGACATCGTAGTAGATTGTGGTCTAAAGAAGATATTGATGAAGTTATGGAAAACAATTTGGTGAGTGTTCATCTTTTAGCTCTTATTGATTGGTTTTAATACATTTAATATCTAACTAGTTTCTTGTCAAATTAATTCTGATATCATTTTCTTGGTGGCTAATGTTGTTTACCAGGGAACAAGAGAAATACAAGGAATGGTTTCGTCCACATCATGTGAGGCATGTTGGGATCCTGAAGTCTTTTCAACATTACATAACCTTAGATTACTCATGGTATCATCAAGTGATTTCAACCTTGCTAGTGGCCTCCAATGTCTTTCTCATTCATTGAAAGTACTTTATTGGACTAAATATCCCTTAAACACTCTTCCTCTTGGAACTCGACTGGATAAACTTGTTCGTCTGAGAATGCATCACAGCAAATTAAAGAAACTTTGGAATAAAAGCTGGGTAAGATACCTTATCCTTATGATTAGATGTTATAGATATATTGTATAATTTGTTATGTTAGTTAGTACAATGTATTGTTTTCAGTGATTCTCATATATTTGTTTGACCAGTGTTCCAGGAATATGAAGTTTTTGGACTTGAGTTATTCCAAAAACTTCATTGAAACTCCTGATTTCTCTGAACTTCCAAATCTGGAAATATTAGAACTTGAAGGTTGTGAAGCTCTTGTTGATCTTCATGCTTCAATTGGACAACTCAAAAAGGTTCGAGTGTTGAATTTGAAAGGTTGCATAAAACTTCAAGCCCGTTGTCCAAAAAAATTGGAAATGACTGCTTTGAAAGAATTTGTTCTTTTTGGGTGCATTCAAGTAAAATTTCTCCCAGAGTTTGGAGAAAGTATGAAAAATCTAGAAATGCTTGACGCTAGGGAGACAAATTTAGTGAAGCTTCCAGAGTCACTTGGACTATTGACTGGTCTTGAGACATTGAAGTTAAGGGGCTGCAAAAATCTTGTCTGCCTTCCCCAAAGCATTCACAAGTTGAAGCGTCTTGTAGTTGTTGATATTGCTGGCTGCTCAAAATTTGCTAGCTTGCCAGAAAACTTGAATGAAATGGAAGCCTTAGAGGAGATTGATGCAAGTGAAACTGATATAACAGAAGTACCTTATTCCATTGGTGGATTAAAAAAGGTCAAGAAACTATCGTTTCAGGGGTGCAAAAGGTCAACTTCGAACTCTTGGAGCTTGATTCATCCGTCGAACCTCATGTTTTGGAGGCATTCAATCCATAAGTGCTTAGCATTGCCTGATTCTATCTTCAGTCTTAAATCATTGAAAGAATTAGATTTAAGCTACTGCAATATTGATGATGGATGCATTCCATATAGCTTCAATGGCTTATCATCATTGAAGAAGTTAAATCTAAGTGGAAACAAGTTCAAGAATATACCTGCTAGTTGCATATCTAATCTTCTGAATCTTGAACGTCTTTTTTTGAATTCCTGTTCAGAACTTTGGTCGTTGCCACAGTTGGGACCACGTGTACATCTAGTGGATGCAGGAGAATGTAGTTCATGGCAAACTATGTCAGACGAACAATTATCACATCTCTTTGCTTCAATCGACCAGGTATATACATATATTTTACATATACTCTGTTGTTAGTTATACTTTATAATTTGATATGTGATATTTTTGGGGTATATAGACCAAAAGATGGATGGAGAGGGAAAGAGAAACTCTTGCGGTGACAATTCCAGGGAGTGAAATACCATCATGGTTTGAGAATCAAATTGATCTTTGTCTGAATGAAAATGGTGTAGCTTTGATGATGATAGACATGCCTCCTAGCGGTGAAGAAATCTTAGGAATTGGGTTATGCTTTGTGCTCGATGATGATATGTTTTATATCACTGAACCCAATAAAAGACCTTTAGCTTCGCCTTCTTGTCAGTTTGATTTTGCTCAACTTCCTGGCGGATTTGATGATAACCCCATGACTTATGGGAGGGTGCGTTTAGATATGGAAGAAATAAAGTCAAGTCACTTATGGATGGTGTTTTGGAAACAAAGAGAGGAACTCAGTCATATTCTACAATTAAGCGAGTACAGTCACATTCCCTTGACATTTGGTGCTAGACCTAATAGGAAAATGGATGCAAAAGATTCAATTATAAAGTGTGGATGGCGTGTCATACGCAAAGGTGATTTTGAAAACTGGGACTACTCAATGAGTCATCGTCTCCTTCCAGCAGCGGAACAACACAATGACCAAGTATGCTACTTTTATCATACAATCTCCTTTCATTTTTATTTCAATCTACACCCTCAATCCCTAATTATTTGGAAATAAAATTTAAATACTTAGCCCGCATTATACATTTTCCTTAATTTCACCGTTTGGTACCTTTTTAACAAATTTATTAGTATTAAGAAAATTAGTTATTTGTAGGTAATGTTTTAAATGCTCTTTTACAATTATTTCTAATGTTTGATGAGATGTCTTAATTAGTAATCACTTTTTATCAAAGCCAAAAGTGAACATTTTCACTAAGGAAAAAAATTAAATATTTATAAGTAGGGGCATTTTGGGGTAGGAGGGAAAAAATGGATGAATTCTTATATTCATAAAGGACAAAAGCAAAGTGCTCAATATGGTTCTACATTTAGGACAAAAAAGAGTAAGTTAAATAAGCAACCTTGATGGAAAAATGGCACTAATTAAGGATATATAAGTGAAAAAAAGAGCCCTAATTAAGGATACAAATGAACAAATGTAATCAATTTTCAGATATATTAACTAATTCTAACTCTCTTTTAGAATGTTTAAGTTAGGTAATTTTCTTTTATGGATAATAACTAGCTAGGGACGGAGGGGGTGGTATATGCAAATAACAATTTTCTGTCTACTTATCTCAATCCTTACTTATTGAAATTTTAGGAATCATTTTCAATTAATTCACCGAGATGGGCATTTAAATAACACATTAACACCCACGCACACACCATTGTCAGCGAGAGAGAGAGAGAGAGAGATTAAAAGTAAACATATAGGCTGAAGATGAAACAAATTATTAAAAACTTAAACTCTATCTATAAATCGATAATGAGTGTAGCGGCAAAAATGAAGTTCAACCAAAAAAAAAAAAGGAACAACGACGAGAAGTAAACTTGGTTTGTTAATTATATGTAATAATGGTATTAGGTATAGTGACAGATTTCATAAAATAAGAAACAATCAAGATATGTGGATGGAGGCATGTAAGTTAAATTTTAAAATGATGTCTTGGTGACATAAACGATGAAGTAGGACGCAGCTTAGTTATTTTTATGATGATGTGATTGTGTTAATGTGACGATTGTGGGACTGCAACAGATTGTGCAGGCTGTTCGTACCCCAATGCCCCTAGATTGGGAATCGAGATCGATTTCAGTCCGTTGGAAAAACATCATGGAAAGATCGTATCATAATGCTCGCAGATGATGATGAGGCAAGGTACGTGATATTGTAATCTGACAATATCCTTTGTCTCTTGATGAATGAATTTTGAAGTACGTGTTATGATTGAGATCCGAAATTGCAGTCCTTTGACTATAATTTATCAGTTAAATTATAATGATAACTATAGAATAAGCTGTTTTGAGATGCCTATTCCTAAAGCCTACCAAATCTTTACTGATGCAGCTAAAGCAATTTTAGGTTTTGGTTCAGACACCAATGAGCCTCCCATGTGGGAGTGGCGTAGGAAGGTGCATGGAAAGAAGAATACATTAGTTAGATTTGCATCCCATACCTATTTGCTAGAAATTTGTAGATTGCCATAAAAGTTGAATGAAATTGAAGCTTTGAAGGAGATTGACATAAGTGAAGCCAATATATTAGTAGTGCCTTCTTCCTTTGGTGGTTGATTATTTCAGTATGTTCAATATTAATTAAATCAGTGAAAGAATTAGATTTAAGCTATTGCAGTATTAATGATGGATCCATTCCGAATGACTTGTGTGGCTTATCATCAATGTGGAAATTAACTATACTTATCTTTTCATTTTTGTTTCAAACTACGATCCCTCAATCCCTAATTATGGGACAAAATTTTGTAAACACTTAATTAACCCACATGATACGTACTCCTTTCACCCTTTTTAATAATTTATTAATATTAAGAAATTAGTACCATTAGTTATTTGATTAGTAATGACTCTTCACCAAAGCGAAAAATGAGTATTTTCATTAACCAAGAAAAAGGTATTATAACTAGGAGTATTTTGATGTTGGAGAGAAAATGGATGGGTTGTCATTATGAAGGACGAAAAAGATTACATTTGGGACAGAGAGGGCTAAATAGAATAAGCAACGTTTCATTTCTAAAAGGTCGAAAAGATGAGCATTAACTAAATTAATGATATAAGTGAAAAAAAATGTAGCCAATTTTCATATATTAACTAATATGTAAGTTGGGTAACTTTCTTTTATGGATTGTAGCACGAAGGGAGTATATACAAATAATTTTTTTATCAGCAAATTACGTTACAAACTGCTGCCTTATGAGAAGAATTAATTGGAATTGACTATAAAGTAAAACAACAATTGAAGATAGGTTCGAATGATGTATTGTTCGGTTTGTAGGAACATGTGGGTGACAAAATAATTGCTAGCACTTAGCACTTGGTAACCTTCTTCAAAACTAAATCAAGAATTGAAATATAGAGTGTAATTCCGGATTGTCTTTCGAAGAGTTTTTTTATTAATTACCTAGGAATTAAATGTAATGATTGGCATGAAATGATTAAAAATGGAAAAATTTGATGTTTTTAACTATCAACTACTTTTTACAATTAAGAATTAAATTGTTCTAAACTAATTCTTTTTGGGATTTTTCTTGAAAATATGAAATGGAATGACAATGGATTTAATGAAACGAAAGAAAACAATGGAATAAGCAATTCTTTATAGTAATAGCGTAAGCAATCCTCACTTCAAATGATTATGGGAGAATTTATTATGCTAGTTCCAAAATAATTCTAAGGGCCACCCGTAGACTAGGCCTAACTTAGATTGATTAACATTAATCTCTCTAAATTAGGTTGATTAAGCATTCTAGCAATTAAATAAACTTAAAAATCATATTTAGCTTTTAATCCAATAACCAAGCCACCTTGTATTACCACTTAATTTTCTCATTAATTTTAATTTAACAATGGCCACCCATATGAAAAATCAAGATTAATGATGTTAAAGCCTAATGCTAAATACAATTAATAAATTCACTTTCAATTAACCAATGCAAACACAAGACACCATTGATCCACTAACCAAGCCACCTTGAAATTAGCACAAAATGTTCACAAAATCATCAATCCAATGACTAACTAGCACAAAAAAATGATAATTAAACTAATTAAACACAATGTCAAATATCTAACAAAGGTTCAAGCCACATCCAATTCTCCAAGTACAACAAAATAAATCAATTCAACATCATAAAATTCATCCTAAGAATCACAATTACAATGTAGCATTAGAGAAATAGAAGAGCAAAAACTACCCTATTAAAACTCCAAGTTCATGTCATTGCCTTTGCTACAAGGAATTGAGAGATTTTAGCCACAATAATTTGTCATAAAAAAGTCCCCAAATATATTCACAATCTCAGCAATGTAACACATTGAATGAATTATCCAATTAGCAATAGAAAATGAAATTAGGGGCTGAAATTGTGACAGAATAAACAGAAGGATAATCAGAGGGATTCACGGCCTGTGTGCGTTCAGAATAGAGGAGGTTGCTGGCGGTGAGGAGGTGCTGAAATGAAACTCTGCCTTGCTGCTCTGATTCGATCTTGTCCGAGAAGGTGACTGATGAAGAAGACAGCGGTGAAGGATGGTGATAGTGTGGTCGGTGTTGAGGATGGTGGATGTTGATGACGATGATGGTGAGGGAGACAATGAAGTGAATGGTGATGAAAGGAACCTCACTTGTGGCAGCTCCTCCGTTTTTCAACCCGACGCTCCCTCTTTTTCTGGTATGGTAGACTCGCCGGCGTCTGTGGTGGTGGTGGATGGTGTCGCCGGCGAGATAAGAGGAAGGTGAAAGTGGTGAAGGCGGAGGTCACAGGCGGCAGTCCTTTCTGAAATTGTGGAAGCTCTCTGTTGCGGCTGTCCCTTTCCCGTGTCTCTCCCCTGGTTTTCGTTTCTTCTGTGCTTTATATCTCTTACTCTCAGCTCTGAATCAGACCTAATTAAATGCTGTCAAAACGCTTTGTTCTGATGTGGACTAAACTGGCATTTTCAAACTTCGTGAGACCAATTTGACATTTTACAAATTTGAGCCCCAAACTGCCATTTTCCATTTTAATCCCATTTTTGAAGCACCTACAATTAAAAATAATAAGCACAACTTCAAATCTTTCAAAAATGAATCATTAAGAGTAATTACATTTTTTATGACAATTTTGCCCTTTTAATCTAATTCAATGTATTTACTCTTAATGCTAATTTAATTACAAAGAAGGCATTTTAAGCTTTATGACAAAATCCTCAAATAAAATATAAAAATATATAATAAAATTAGGATTTGTCACTGGGGCTGTTTTTGAGAAATATCCTAGTCAATTTGATATTAGTTACTTTCTTCTCAATATTGGAACAACATCAGAAAGAGATCGTGTGGATCAGTTACAAAACAAACTTCTTTCACGGCTCAAAATTAGAAACATGGAAAATGAAGATCCATATGAAGGGAAGAAAATAATATATCATCGAAGAGGATTAGAACACATTTACGGAGGAACGGTCGAAAGATGGTGTTCATTAATGCCTGAAAAGTCACCGGCGCATTAGTGAGGCCGAATGGCATCACAACCCACTCGTATAAACCTTGATTAGTACTAAAAGCAGTTTTCTCACAATTGGATTCACGCATAAAAATCCGGTGGCATCCTGATCAGAGGTCCAATTTAGAATAGAATTGTGATCCATGCAGCTCCCTTGAGAAGTTTGTCCATCGTTGGCATGGAAAAGCATCCTTCACGGTAACTTCGAATGAATAGAAGCAATAATCAAGCGTTGTGGGTCAGCAATGTTATAATATTTAAAATTCTGTTCAGCTTTAAAAAGCCAGTTCAACACATCAGTGCCATCAAAACTGGGAAAGTCCATTTTAACTGATTTAGGTACAAACAATGTAGATGAGATCGAATGAACCATAGCAGAACTCGATGACTTAGCGTCATCATGAGATGAAGGAGAGATGACATCTAAACGCCGACAATTTCTCCCATAGATTGAAGAACTGAGTCAATAAACTCGAGTCAATAAACTCGCTGGCTCGTTTCATGTCCGCCTGAAGCTCTTTCATGCGAGTGTTTTCAGCCATGGAAAAGGGGGGGAAAAGCTCGATGAAAGCACCAAAATGGTAAGGGTATAGCTCAGAGATATAAAATAAATGATAGAGAATGAAAATGCTGCAAATATCAGATCATATATCATTCAATCATCATAAGATCTGCTACAATATAACAACCACAGCAGCAATCATATAATGGAAATGCACCGACAAAACCAGAGGAATAACAGAAATAGCAGAAGGGGAGAGAGAATTCCACGTTGAAAGATAGAAGATCACAAATAATTTCACACCACTCTCAAAGATTTTTGTCTTATTATATAGCTATGCCTTCATCAATTTCTCTCAGCTTCCACGTTGATCTGCGCATTCGACTACTGCGTCTTGGATGGCCTTGTTGGATGCTGCTTTCATCTTGTTCTTGGGCCTCCTTATCTATTGATGGGCCTGAAGTGTCAGAGGCCGTAACACGAGTGTTCTGTAGAATACAACAGAGTTTACAAATGCAAATAAGTCATAAAATTTGCACATCTTTTGAAAATCCCACGTAAAGAGAAGAGAGGGTAGAGAAAAGATAAAGAGGCGGATCAGATTAGCTTGGAAAAGTGTTTTTACATTTTACAAGATAAAAGTATTTCAAAACTATTTAATGTATTTATCTTATACAACACAAAGTTAATTATTTACCATTAGTTATTCGAGCGTAGAATTTGCCTTTCATTGCCATTTAATTTTCCAACCAAATTACTTTTCCAACACAGCCACATAATTTCTCAATTTTTCATATACAACCTTGTGAGAGATTTGGTTCTTTTATTTCACTCCAAGTTTTCATTTTTGGGCTTCTTAAAGTGTCAATTTTCCTTTTCATAGAGCAAATTACGGGATTTCTTTCTTTTCTCAGGTCAAAAAGTGATTCCATTGTGAATTGTGAGTCCATTTTCTTTCCATTCACATTTATTTTTTCATAGAAATTAAAAGCCACCTCGATCCATTGTGAATTCTTTTTCTTCCTTTGTCTCCCAATTTCCTCCATCCTCTCTCCCTCCTTTCAAATGCACTTCTTTTACAGATTTTTATCTGTACTCATCAATAACAAACCATCAATTATCAACTTTTAGTGCTTGCCTGCCACTTCTCTTCAGTTTCCACTTATTTTTTTAATAACTAGCCATTTAAACAATACAAATGAAATTTGGTTATTTGAGTTTGGTCAAACTGGCATTTTGTACTGATTTAAAATTAAGTCATATTATTTATTATTTATATAATAATGTATATATATAAAATCAGATTCATGTATTTTAAAAAAAAATCAATATTTTTGATTTAATATTCAATATTCTGCTCATATATTTAAAATTAAATACATAATGCACTAGTAACTTGGGGATAAGGTGAGAAAGCCAGCCCCACATGCATGCATGTGCTTAAACCATATTGTTCCCCAATCAGAAAAGAAAAGTTTTCAATACATTAGGTGAAGTTAAATCAATAAATGTGTACTCTTGACCAGTAGTAAAATAAATCAAAGATGAAGGAAATTAAAGGTTAGTGCTAATAAAACAGAAATCCCACTGAAAGTTGGTTTCAGCCTGTTGTGGATCAGTTATTAATACACAAATTTTTGTAAGAAAGTTAGAGAATCATCAATTACTTTTTCAAAAGAAAAATCATAACACAAGAAGAAATGTAAAAAAATTGCAGTATGTTGGTGGAAGACACGGAGTCTTTGCGTCAGTTTGACTTGACTAGTTGACTGTACTGACACAAGCATTGTAGTGTGTCCTTTTAATTTCACATTGGTTTTGCAAGTCTTTAGGCACACGCAAAAGTCAATAACAATATTTATGTGTTTGCTTCTGTTTCGAATATGATACTATAATTAATTCGAACGAGTCGTGAGGGAAGGGTTATGGAAGAAAGAAAATGGGCTCTCTGCTCATTCTCATACAACCTTTTCTTTCACTTTCTGACAAATGACATACGCTAGTGGAGCCTATAATTTCACATTTTTTTGCGTCAGCATTTCTTGGAAAATGGCAAAGTATCAAGTTGACTTGATCAGAAGCCAAGCACTGGATTTTGTTTACGGCTAAAATGTAGCTCATTGAGCAGAAATCAGAAACGCAAAGCAAAAAAAAAAAAATCCATTGGTTTCAAAATTGAATTTAGCGAAGGAAGGCCACAAAATACAATAATTAACTAATGTCATTTGGTAAGCACTCATATGGTTCTTCACTTTTTATCATTTCTGACCCAATTTGTGTCTGCATCAACTTATAAATAGAGATTCAATTGAGTTACATTCATTGTATTTGAATGCTTGCTGCTACTGATGCATTTAAACCAATTTCAGGTTTTGGTTGTAGACAGAGAAAGACGCCAATGAACTTAATAGTCGATCTGGGACAGCATATAGCTACATCTATGTATACACTCCTTCGGCTATGGCTAGTGTTTAATTAATTGCCTTCTGCCTTTGTAACCTTATTATCTGATGCACTATAGGCTAGGTTTTACATTTAGAACTGAAGCTTGAAGCTAGTACTATGTTAACAAAATAGGAGCTTAACTAAAGTTTCATGCTTGATTGTCAGAAAAATAATAGGGGTTATAATTATAATTTCCTGGCAATTATTCAGTATGCCGATTGGGTGGCAAATTTTTGTCCCCTCACTCATCATTTTCTCATCATCCATACTTACTCAGCCTTACCCTTTTATCTTCACGTCCCACTTCTTCTTCTTTTTCAAATCTCTCAGATTATAGGTTCCTCCCATACCACACTCAATACCTCCTCTATTCAAGCCCTGTTCTTCACATTTCCCCTATTTGCTTTATAAGATTAACCTTTATTTTTTAAAAAGACTTAAATCATTTTTATAAAATAAATTAACTTTCAAAAATTCAAGAGAGAGTTTTGTCAATTATTATTTATTAATACATACGTATTTTGTAATTTAGAGAATATCTCCATAGAGAAAAAAATCATAACACAATTCAGGGAAGTCATGTGGGCAGTTGCATGGAAGGAAGAATGAGTATAGAAAATAAGTTATAGTTGGAAGTTGTAATATCCTTAGTTTCACATTCATTTTTCCAAGTCTTCGGACATATGCAACAGTCAATTAAGAATTATTTTGATTTTAAAGTTGCAAGTTGCAACATTGACGGTTTTGGTGCTGGGAATTACAAACATAGCCATCATGGCTTTTCTACCCCATAGATCGTAATTAATGGTTGATGAAGTTCCCGTTCAATTAGTTGGTTTGAAAAAATATTATTTAAATTAAAAAAATATGTTTTAAATAATTATGTAATGTTATCTATCATTTTAAATTAATAATTTATAATTTTAATTAAATTCGAATTCAGTTTGTAGAATATTTTAATAAATATAGCTGATGTCAAATTCAATTATTATTATTTAAAAAAATTAATGATAAATAATAACAAATCAAATAATCAATTAGCTTTAAGAATATACACAAGAAAAATAAAGCATAAATATTAGAAATAAAATAAAATAATACATTATAGTTGGCTGATGTGGTAAGGAGCCTCATCTCATAAGGAGGAGAATACAAGTTCAAATCCTGAGAAGTGGACTTGTTAAATGAGACGAAAATCCTTTGTACTCTAGGCTTCAAAAAGGGAAATTAAGCCGTTAATCAAATGAGAAAAAAACAATCCTTTACTTTGAATTGTTTGGCTAGTGAGTATTACATTGAAGGGTTAAGGTGTAATTTTAATAACCAAGTTTTTTCCTAAGAGATGTCTGGCACAAATAAATTTTAGAAGAGGTAAAAATAACAATATACAATTTAAAATGATGCAAATTCAACAAAACCGTTAAATTTTTCCAAACGCCGTTAAGGTCTTCTGCTCTTATATTTTAACGCCATTTGGTCAAATTTAATGGTTTTATTGAATTTGCACCCTTTTAAATTGTTTATCATTATTTTTTCCCCTTTTAAAACTTATTTGTGCCAGACGTCGGCCAGAAAAAACTTGGTTGTTAAAATTGTACCTTAACTCTACATTGAATTGCCTTTCAGGTTTATTCCTATATTAATACTCAATAATAATCATGTTGCTCACATTCTTTTTTTTTTCTTTTGGGAATATATTGCTCACATTCTAAATCACCTACATTGAATTGCCTTTCAGGTTTGATTGAAATGGAATTATAATTGAACTTATGCATTGATTATTTGAAAATCACTCTCTTGTAATGAGTTTAAGTATTAGACTCAATAGTAATTAGGGTTTAGTGTATTAGAAAACTTAGAGAAATTCATTACACTAAGAGGGCTTAATAACATTTTGAAGAGTAGGGGTTTCTCTCTTGTGATGCTAGACTCATTGGTTAATGAGGTTTAGAACAATAGAAGCTTAGTGCATTAACTCCCCAAATATTATAATTGAGCATGGATAGCCATTGAAAACCATTTCCAAGAGCTAGCATTTTCACCATTTGCATTCTTAACCATTTTCATCCCTCTTTATTTGAAAATCCCAAAAATGTCTATTTAAATTGCATTTATTTCATAGTTTTGAA
Organism: Inga leiocalycina; assembly: GCA_963242795.1. NCBI lineage: Eukaryota > Viridiplantae > Streptophyta > Magnoliopsida > Fabales > Fabaceae > Inga > Inga leiocalycina. The sequence continues at coordinate 69,734,994 of OY725325.1, forward strand.
AATTATCCAAACATGTTTTCCCTATTAATTTTGCATTGTAAATACTTAGTTTACTAAGAATTAGTTTCATAAATGAATCGTCAAAGTGAAACGACCCGAATTGTGATATATTGCATTGCTTGGAGTTAATTGTTGTTTGTGGACCCCAAAACGTTATGACAAAGGTCTTCATCACTATTCATAATGTGATATATTATCATGAGTCTTATAATCAAAAGGTGAAGGCCAGGTTTTGGGGTATAGTTCTCTAAAGGACTTGCACTTGTTACAATTATTAATTAATGTAACAGTGACAAGTTTAAAGGAAAAGCTCATCATAAAATATTAGCTTATTATATGAGAAAGAGTCACTTGACTTATAAAGTACACAACACTTGTGAGACTTCCAAATGCGGCACCTATAACATATATGTTTATAATTATTACTCATTCAAACGGCACAATTGAAATTGGATTTGGAAATAAAATTCAGTTCTCAAATGCTTTGCATGAGCCAAGCAGAGACAAAATTTCTTGGCCACTCATCATTTGTCATCAACCACACTTAATCAGCCTCACCCTTTTATTTTCACCTCCCCACTTCTTCATCTTTTTTAATCCACACTTCTTCACATTAATAGAGCTCTTCCCTTCACGACACTCAACAGTCCTCTATTCATGCCCTGTTCTTCTCGGCTTCAGTGTTTGCTTTATAACATCAGCCTGTTTTTTTTCAAAAGAGTGATCATTTTTATAAATTATATTAATCAACTTTCTAAAATTCAAAAGCTAATTTTTGTGGATCAATCATAAATACACTCACATATTTGCAAGTAAGTTAGAGACATATCAGTTACTTTTCCAAAAAGAAAAATCATAACACAAGAACAAAGGTTAAAAAATGTACTATGTTGAGCAAAGAGTCGGAGTCTTTAAGCCAGGTTGACTTGACTGTGGTGATACAGGTGTTGTAGTATCTCCTTTTAATTTCACATTCATTTTGCTGCTTCTTGATGGCTCCATGGCTCACCAGGTAGCTTCTTCGCCACCTTCCCTTGTCCCACACTTTGAAACATTTCTCATTTGAAAGCATGCTTTGGTCACAACTTAGACGCCTCTCTGGTAGTTTTGGATCCATCAGATCCTCCTATCTTGTCTACTCTGAGTGAATTATGTCTTCATACAATTCTGTATATATCAGAAAGCAAATTAGCTTCTTCTTTTCTTTTACAACTTGTCATCTTCCACCTACAAGGAAGAGGAATTCATGAGCTCTTTAACTTTCACTAATAATCATAACTATATGCATTTAACTCATGATATAACAAAAGTTTGAGTTTGCTTTTGTTGCATCACATTTTCTTCTATAATCTCTTTACGTGCATAATTTGACCCCACATTTAATGAAAAGAGAAGAAATTGTGCTGAAATATTATTGATTTCTTCAAGTTAACAATGACCTAGTCAAATAATCATATAAAACAAGTACCACAGAGGAATTCTAATGGATATAATACTAGCTAGGCTGAAAGAGAATGATGGCCACAAGGTAACGGCTGAAATGCTGATTAATTAAACATCGGCCAATTATGATCACTACTTAAATAATTGTTGTTTGAAATATTACTATGACATCAGCCAATTATGATTACTACTTAAATAATTGTTGTTTAAAATATTACTATTATTCTATTCCTTGAAATATGGTAAATAGAACATTGAACAATATTAATTTTTCTTCAGAAAAAAACGGTATTATTATCACAAAGGTTTTGCTGAGCATATTTTTGACGTGCGACGCTTTTATCACCAAAATAATTAACAGACTAACACATACTTATACATTTAGATTTTCTGCAATAACGCACACATATCATGTAATTAAAACAATGTATGTGATTAAAAAAAAAAGTAAATAGCTTATGAAAACTGAAGCACTATATCTATGCAACAACCACTAAACTAAATATATATGAAATCCGAGACTTCTTTTTTTGCAAAATCTGTAAAAGAAGTGTGAAAAGAAGGAGAGGTTGGAGGAAATTGGGGAAAGATGAAGAAAAAGAATTCATAGTGGAGATGGCCCGCATTAACAATAGCTAAAGATCTTGGACCATCAAATTGTTATTGAATTTGAATAATATATAAAAGCAGAGGCAATATATTAGTGGCGTTTGCGTAAAACAAGGAGCTTTCCACCAACAAAGTGCTCAGTATTTCTCTTTTTCAAAGGCTAATTTTAATCTGGGATGAAGACCCCGAGTCTTCCCTGAATATGCTAAGATTCTCAACTTTTGTTCTGATGTTATGATTTCTCTTTTGGGAAAACTAACTGAAATTTCTCTAAATTTCTCTAATTAATTTATTTTATAAAGAGAATAGTGGATTGACAGGAAGACAATAAGGAATGAAGATAAGACAAAACCCTCCACATTATGTTCTTCCTTCCATGCTCCTTCGTCATGGCAGCAAACCAGTTTCCCTACTAAGTTAATCAGTTCTGGATGATCCAGATTTGTTTTAAAAAAGCCTATAGTTTCTTTAAAAAAAATATTTTAATGGGTATAAAATATAAAATAAAGATAATCTTTTAAATATTATTTATTTAAAAAATCATCATTTTAAGAAAACTCAAATCTGAACTGTTCATATCAAATCCAAATGATTAAAAAATGATTAACTCTCTAAAACGCTTAGTAGGGAAATAGGATCCTACAACTCCAGCCGATGACCACTGACTTGTATAACTACTTTTTCCACAAATTAGCTTATAAAAAAATATTTTGTTGATTCTTTTGGAATGATGAGTCATCAGTGAGTCATAAAAAGAGAAAGAGAAGGAGACATGAGAATGAGCAGAGGGCCCATTTATCTCCTTCCATGCCTCCTTCCCCTCACTACTCCAATCCAATTATAACCTATTTCTTGTAATTATGCTCAGAGGTGTTCTTTCGACGCTGCTTTCCACATGACTTCGACTTGTATCAACACGTATAGTCCAGTCAACCTGAGTCTTTCCTGAATATGCTACAATTTTTAACTTCAGTTCTTATGTTAAGATTTTTCTTTTCTGAAAAGCAACTGATATTCATCTAACTTAGTTACGAATGTGTTTATATTAATATGAAGGGCTTATGTTGCTAGAGCACTCATATATATGTGTGTGTGTGTATTATACATATTAGTGAAATGACCGAAACAAATGCTCATAGAAAAAGTACAGAGCAGTATACTTTTTATCTGTTCCAACCTATATATGCCATAACGGAGCCCCTTAATTACACTGACACACACATATTATATAGATTGTGCCGCCTTATGGAAAATTGATCTCTCCACTAACTTTTTTCTCCACTTAATGCATCAACTATTGGATCATATTTTAGTGGGTGAGATTTAATGCTATGTAACAATATTATAATTGTAGATTTTTATTATATATAATGTTATAATACTATTATTTAATACATAGAATATTAAATCTCATCTATTAAAATATGATTCAATGGTTGAGATATTAAGTCAAGAGGAAGTGGTCGGAAGGGTTAGAGGAGACACTTCTATCCCATGCCATACATTGTCAAGTATTTAATGAGCTGCATCTATGAATCATTTAGTTTACCTATGACTATGTTATTGAAATTTAATCACTCTTGAACCACGACGGTAAATGCTAACTAGTCCAAATAGTTTAACCAGAAATAAATTATTTGGAAATGCAAATAGCTTTATTCGGTTATAAGCGAAACAAAATTGCCTTTTGCTCACCCCAGTAAATGCCCCACATAAAAAAGAAAAAAAAATCTAGCTAGCTAAATACCCCCTCTATTTTTAATATAAAAGTTAATTGATTAATTTAGATAAATTAAAGGAAAGTAGCTATGTTACTTATTTGTAACAAATATATATTGGTTTTTTTAAAAAAATATTATCCTTTATCATAACTACTCTTAGATAGAAATCCCTTAATGTATGTAATCAATATGGATATTTTGTAAAAAAAGTTGTAAATTTAGGAGATAAAGTGGATTAAGGTCTTATATTTAATGCAAAATCTAACCCCAACTAGCTCTTAGACTAGAGGTTATAGCATATGCTGCAACTTGAGGAGGGAAGTAAAATTATAAATTAACAAAGGTTAACACCATTCTCAGTCCTTATAGTTTACAGTTATTTTTGTTTTGGTCTCTTAAGTTTTAAACAAGTGATTTTAACCCCTCAAGTTTACTCTGTTTCAAAGTGTTAATCCTTAAGTTTCAAAATGACTTGAAACTAGAGTTAACACCGTTAATTAAATTTATGTGACACTAACACAATTATATTAAATATGTTTATGCATGCGGATGCTGACTGAACAAGCTGAGTTGGAAAAATAAATTCTAAGCCTATATTTTTAAAAGCTTTTATATAATTGAAAAAACATAAACCCATCATCAGTCCGTGACCGTGGGTCTCTGCTTGATTTAAAGTAGGGAGGAGAGCTTCAACCTTGGGTTATGGTGGAAGGAGAGGGAAGGAGAAAATTTGTCAGAGAAAGATGTTTTAGACATTTTGGCTACACTAACGGGTGTAATTTCTAACTGTGAGTTTATTTTTATTTAACAGAAGGACTAATATATATCTAACTGGAGAAAACCAAAGAATCCAATAAAAAATAAGTTCAAGTACCTGATTCAAAACTGAATAGAACTCTTAGAACCTCCATATTAATTTTACCTTATATAAAACTAGATTGTATCATAGAATAATACTGAATGAATAATTAAGACAATAAAAAAGAAGTGGTTGCGGATATGTATTGAATAAAGGAGCGAGGTTTTCACATTTGTTTTCCATTTTATTAACATGAGCGTCAGAGGGATAAAATAAATAGGGAAGATCACAAATCATTCACCACTCTCAACGGTTTTTGTCTTATTATATAGCCTTGCATTTTGTAGAATTAGTCATAAAATTTGCACATCTTCTGAAAATCCCACATAAAGGGGGGAGAGGGTGGAGAAAAGATAAAGAAGCTGATCTAATTAGCTGGAGAAAGCGTTTTTACATTGTACAAGATCAAAGTATTTAAAAACTATTTAATGTATTTATCTTATACAACATAAAGTTAATTCTTTACCTTTAATCGGGTATAGAATTTCCCTTTCACTGCCTTCTAATTTTCCAACCAAATTACTTTTCCAACACAGCCTTATAATTTCTCTATTTTTCATATACAACCTCATGAGGTTTGATACTTTTAATTTCATATGGACTTTTCATTTTTGGGCTTCTTAAAGTGTCACTTTACCATTTTATAGAGCAAATTACAAGATTTCTTTCTTTTCTCTGGTCAAAAAGTGAAATTGAATTTATTGTCACTTGTGAGTCCTTTTTCTTCCCATTCACACCCCTTTTTTCATAGAAATTAAAAGCCACCAACTTCTCTCCCTCCTTTCACATGCACTTCTTTTACAGAGTTTTATCTGTACTCATCACACTATAAAAATACAATTTACTTCCATTGCAAACTTATTTTTTATTTTTTAAATTTAAAAAACCAAGTGGCAATTCAGGCGGCATCCACCTCATCGCCAGCGGTGGCACGTGGCAGCTCCGACAGCCTCCACCTTGTGGTCGACACACAGATCCGCCACGTGTCGCAACCTCTTTTTTCCTGAAAATGTAACTCAACTTGCCTCTTTTGGTTCGAACCCACGACCTCGTCCGTACGCGCGTGATGCCTTAATGGATGGGCTCGATTGCTTTGACATTCTATTATTATACAATTATATATATAATCTTATTATACATAATCAATTATTTATAAATATATATTTGTTCTTATATATAAATGTAATAATAATATAAAATAATTTTTAACATAAATTAAGTTCAAATTAAAAAAAAATTTACATCTCAAATAAATTTCATATGACTATATTTTTGTCTAATTTCTAAATTAATTTTTTATTAACATTAATTAATAACTAATAAATAATTATGAACTAATATTTTTTACTAATATCAATTAATAACTAATAAATTTAATTTTTTGTAAATAAATTTTTATATGACCATTTTGCCCCTATAAGGATCAAAACCTATGATTGAAAATTAAAAATATTTTAGAAATTAGAAAATAATAATTAAAAAATAAATTAATAATATTAATTAATAATTAATAAATTTTATAAAAATAATTTTTCAAAATTAAATTTGATTAAAAAATAATAATTTTTAAATTTTGCAGCAGAATTTGTGACGGAAATGAATCCGTTCGAAATTGTGATGAAATTATTCAGTTGCAAATTCCATGGCAAAATATGGAACTTGCCAAGGAATATTTTTTACCACGGAAAAAATTCTGTCGGAAACTTTTTCAACAAAATTTTCGACGGATTTCTAATAGAATTTGTCACTAAAAAATTTTATCAGAAATTTCATATTTTTTTTTGTAGTATCAATAAAAAACCATCAATTATCAACTTTAACGTCCTTGCCTGCCACTTCTCTTCAGTTTCCATTTATTTATTTAATAACTAGCTATGTGAACAATATAATACAAATGAATTTTGGTTATTTTAATTGGGTCAAACGGCATTTTGTATAGATTTAAAAGTAAGTCATATTATTTATTATTTATATAATAATGTAGACATATAAAATCAGATTCATGTTTTTTTAGATGAATATTTATGATTTAATATTCAATATTCTGCTCATATATTTAAAATTAAATACATAATGCACTAGTAATTCAGGGAGGCAAGAAAGCCAGCCCCACATACATGCATGTACTTAAGCCATATTGTTCCCCAATTAGAAAAGAAGAGTTTTCAATACATTACGTGAAGTTTTTTTTTGATACAAAAGGAAAGCATAAAACAAAATTAAAAATAAATACAAAACTAAGATAGCTATATAACGTTAGCCAACGTGTCAGGGCCCATAATGGTCAAACCAGGGTAGTCGTTCAAAGCTGTCTTGGCAATTAAATCAGCTCTAGCATTCAAATTTCTCTCAATATATTCAATCATCACAACCCAGTCGCGTCGTAGCATTTCTTTCGCTTCCATGATGAGAGACCAATCTTCGTGAAGGTCAGAAATATCATTCAGAAGAAGATGTATCACTTCCTGAGAGTCGCTTCTCAATCGAACCAGTCTATGACCTCCCTCCCATGCTCTCTTCAAGCCCAATAAGCAACTCCAGATTTCTGCTTCAAGAGATTCACCATTCTCAAGCCTGAGACGAAAACCTTCCAATATACTTCCATTATGGTCAATAATAATTCCTCCACATGCACATTTTCCTTGCCACTGAGAAAAAGCTCCATCGACCTCTACAGCAGTATAACTATCGACATTGTGAAATGTAGAGCCTTCAACTTGAACTTGATTGTTTGCAAGCTTCGTATATTTAATCCTATTCGTATCTTCCATAAAGCTTCCTAGGATTGCCCTAGCTTTAGCATTAATTTGATTGAGATCCATGCTCGGACAAGAGTGAATCCTCTCATTACGATCCCTCCAAATGAGCCAACAGATTATAACAAAGAGATATTTCCATTGCTCCATATCAAGCCCAAAAGAATGTCTCATATTCTCCTGGAACCAGGTATGAATATTACCCGAGAAGAACCTGTCATAGACGGATGGGTGAATGATTTTCTCCCAGATATTCTTAATGTCCTTGCAATCTCTAATTGCATGAATTTCATCTTCAATGAACTCTTGACAATGGTCGCAACGGCCGTTAGGATGAAGGGACATTCGTTGCTTCCAGCTATTAGTGATAAGTCGTCCATGTAACATAAGCCAAGCAAAAAGCTTACATCTTTGGGGAATTTTGAGTTTCCAAACATCACCCCATCTACCTTCTAGAGAGACCTCTTCGTGAGAGAGAACCTTATATGCCGATCGCACCGTGAAGGAACCATGCTTTTCAAATTTCCAACGAACTCTCTCTATACCGTCTCTGTCTGTAATTAACTGGATACCTTCTTGAACCTTAGGCCAGTTTTGTTTAATTCCACTCCAGGTGTTGGATCCTGGTTTTTTGGAGTTAATTCGTGGTATGAGATCATCACCACAACCATACTTGCTTCTGATAACTTTAGCCCATAGAGAATCTCGCTCTTTAATCAATCCCCATCCAAGCTTCATCATATAAGCTCGATTCTGTTGTCTAATATGTTTCATACCTAGACCCCCTTTTGTTTTCTCAGTACAAACCTTATCCCACGCCACTAGATGCATTCGTCTTCGTTCATCTGATGAACCCCAAAGGAAGTTACGTGCCTTCTTTTCAATATTTTCACAAACAGATGCTGGTAGGTTGGTCATCTGCATGTTATAAGAAGGCATCGCAGCTATGACTGATTTAACTAATGTATCACGGCCTGCAAGAGAAATTCTTGAGGCATGCCAACTGCTTAGCCTATCTTTAACTTTATCAACCAAATGCTAGAAAGTTTCAATAGTAACACAATCATGGTGCAAAGGCACACCCAAGTATTTCCCAAGATTCCCTGTGATTTGGAAGCCCAACTCCTCGCTCATTTGTCGTGCTCTATTATGATTAACATTTTTTGAGAAGAAGACTCTTGTTTTGTTTGCGCTCACTTTATGACCCGATGCATTGCAGAATTTATCCAAGCAATCCTTGATCGTCTCGACTTGGTCCATATTTGCCTCTGCAAAAAGTAACAAGTCGTCAGCAAAATATAAATGGGTAATAGGAGGACCATTCTTACCTAGTCTGATCGGTTTCCATCTCTTAGTAGATATCATGTGTTGAATGATGTGAGCCAATTTCTCCATTCATATCACAAATAAATATGGTGAAATGGGATCTCCCTGTCTGATGCCTCTAGTTGGAGAGAACTCCTCCGCTCTACTACCTTCCCAGAGAATTTGCATAGTTGGAGAGGAGATACAGGCCTTTACCACCTCTATAAGACTGTTTGGAATTTGAAGTTCCTCTAGGCAACTCATAATGAAGTCCCAACGAACTCGATCATATGCTTTCTCTAGGTCTATTTTAATGGCCATAAATCCCTTCTTTCCTTTCATGTTTCGCATAGAATGTATCACCTCTTGAGCAATCACAATATTATCAGAGCTGGATCTTCCCGGTACAAAACCACATTGGTTAGGTGAAATAACCTGAGGAAGAAGGCATTTAATACGATTAGCAATAATTTTAGTAATAATCTTATAAATTACATTACGTAAACTGATGGGTCGAAAATCTCGAATAGTTTCTGGGTACTCCCTCTTAGGAATAAGCACAATAAAGGTATGGTTGATATCTTTTATTGATATTGGATTCTCTATAGCACTCTTGACCACTTTGATGACAGAAGGACCTAGGATATCCCATTGACTCTGAAAGAAGAGAGCATTCAAACCATCCGGGCCCGGAGATTTCAAAGCCCCCATGTTGAAAACCACTGATTTGATTTCCTCGCTGGATATATTACTCTGGAGACGTAATAAATCTGCCGGATCAATCGTTGGGAATGGATAGATAGATAAATCTATTATTCTGCCATTAGTTTTCTCTCGAAAGAGATTAACAAAGAAGTCAGTAGCAATATGCTTAATTTCGTTTGCATCATCGGTCCATTCACCCGAGTCTTTCATAATGACTTCAATTTTGTTTCTCCTCCTCCTACCATTAGCACGAGCATGAAAATATTTTGTATTTTTATCTCCCATAGAATACCAATTACACTTTGCTTTCTGAGCCCATAGAAGATCTTCCTGGATGAGGACTTCTTCCAATTCAAGCCAAAGCTTTTTCTGAAGTTGATCCATATCTGAGGTAAGCCCTGTCATTGCAGTAGAATTAGAAATCCCATCAAGTCGATTCATAAGTCTTCTTTTCTTGTGACCAAGGTGACCAAAAACATTATAACTCTATGTGCCCACTTTCGTAGTGAACTTTTCCGCATTAAGATCCCAGCAACGCTCTTGGTGCCATGTATCCTTTACCATTCTTGTAAAGTCTTCATGAAGAACCCATGAAGCAATAACCCGAAATGGCCTATCCTTTATAACGTATGGCTCTTTGATTGTAGTTTGCAAGAGAATCAGTCTATGATCAGATTTAAACCAAGGAAGATGCTTGACACAAGCCTCATTGTATATATCCATGAACTTGTTATTTACTAAGACACGGTCAATTCGACTCTCACACCCTTCTCTCTTCCAAGTAAAGAAAGGACCATGGCAGCCCAAATCTTGTAGCTCAAGATTCTCAAACCAATAACAGAACTCTTTATCAGCTGAAGTAGGATGATAAGCCTTTGATCTTCGCTCATGTTGATAGAGAGTAGCATTAAAGTCCCCACCAATTAACCACGGCCAGGAGTTGTCAGGACATAGATTGTGTAAATCACACCACAACTGCCTTCTTCTGATTGGGTTAGTGCTAGCATAAACCGAAGTAATGAAAATTTTTTCATTTCCTCGCTCCACCCTCATATGAATAAATTGATTAGTTTTGGTAATAGTGGAAACACTGTAAGCCAGGTCATTCCAAGCAAAACAAATACCCCCACGTAGCCCTTCAGCTTCAACAACTTCAAAATGATCAAAACCAAAACGACGACAACGAAGGCGAATCTAAGCTAAGTTAGCTTTAGTTTCAAATAAGGCCAAAAAATCAACCAGATATCTCTTTTTCATCTCTTGTATAAGCCCCGGCATTGATTTGGAGCCCGTACCCCTACTATTCCAGAAGAGACAATTCATGGAGCACCAATGGAAGGGGATGCATTGCTTATAGATCCCCAATTAGCTTCAGTAGAAGAGGTCATTTCCACCCCCGTTTTTTCCTCTAGATGCATTATGTCAATGGGCTCCTCCCTTCCTTCAGTAACCAAAACTTGAAATGGGTTAGGAGATTTTAGAAAATGAGGTCTCCGTTCTTGTGCTTCAGTATCCACAGGAATCCATCTTTTCTGAAATTTAGTTCCCTTCCCAAGAACATGGGAACCCCCTTGTTTTGCTGTTACATTTTTTGACTTTCTCGGCACATTTGGCGCATGTCTAGAAAACTTATCCAGATTATCACTTGAGAGATTTTTCCCCTTCTCTAACTCTGAATTTTTCTCCTTAATATCAGCTCCCATTAAATCGTCATTGACATGCGAGAATCTCCCTCCGCTTTGATGAGCAATACCACTGTGATCTTTGTTTCGTGATTTGCGTCGCCAAGGTCGTTGCACCAAATTCCATGTTCCCAGACCCTCCTTCTTTGACTTCATGTCGGCACTAACCATTTTGGTTTCTTCCATAATCGTTCGAGTGCATTTTTGATTCAAATCTGTAGCACCAGGAACTTCAGAAAAACTATCTGCGCCTGTAGTCTCATTAACTTGCGGCATAGCTTTAGCCGAGTTAACCCCATTTTCGGAATTAGGAGTCATTGTCTTCTCTACCGTAGCTTGATCTTTTACACTATCTGGACAAGCATCTTTATGATGACCATATCTCCCACACCCAAAACAAATTAGATGCAAGCCCTCATATTCAATACATCGACGACGTCCAAATATGCTAATCGCTGATTTCAATCGTTTCTTAAGATCTATCTCAACACAAATACGAGCATACTTTCCTCGTTCACTTGCATAGGTAATACGGTCAATTTTTAATGTTTTTCCCACTAAAGAGCCCAATCTCTTTAGACTAACCACATTAAAAAATTCAAGAGGAAGCAACGGAATCCTTACCCAGACAGCTGTTTTCCTTTGCACTTCCGCACTCCATGGGTCGAAGTTTGGTCGCCAGCGCTGAACTACAAAATAATGATCCGCCACCATCCATGGTCCTTCTTGATAAATCCTCAACATGTCTTCCTCATCCTCAAAAGACACCACGAAGAACCCATTGTCAATATCCCTTGTTGTAAATGGTTTACTAGTCTGCCACAAGCGAGACAAAGTAACTCTCATTGCCCAAATAGGAATGTTCTTACCAAGGAGTTTGATAATCAGAGACCTCTTCCATGGTGCACACCATAACTCATATTCCTCTCTAGGAAACTTGAAAGTTGGGCAATCCTCATTGTCAGAATCATCTTGTACCTCCTCCTCGTCAATCGTTTTCTGAAAAAAACCTTGCAGTCCCTCAATATACTCAGCCCATGCATCATCAATAACACTGCTCCCTTTCTTGTCCTTCGAGACTTGCACATTTTCAGATCCAATAAGTTTCTCCTTGAAAGATTGACCCTGACCTTTAAGATAATCATCATCTTGGTCATTTGGATCATCTGGACGACCATGCCTTACCTTTTTTTTCACTCGCTTTAGTTTTTCACTATTTTCCATTTTCTATTTTCCTCACAAACAAGAAAACTTCTCCTGGAATTCAAAACAGGAAATAAAATACGAGCAACCAGCGACGGCAACGCAATAATCAAAGACCAATGATCAAATCAACAAGCATAACAGATCAGAACAGAACCGAAAAAACAAGCAACCAGAGTTCTGAATTGAAAATCGACGAAAAACCAAACCAGAACTGTGAAGATCCGTCCAGATCGGAAATGAAGAAGAAAATCTGCCAGAAAATATCCGGCAGCAGCACCTCAGAATAGACCGGAGGAGAGCGACGGTGAGATCCTTCTCTCTGATCTAGCAGGAGTGAGAACGCGCTAACAGATCAGACCAGAAGAGTGCAACAGCTTGATCACCGCAGATCAGCACCCGAGTGACAAAGGTGATGGATTCAGAAAAAATCATATCTCAGATCTGCGCCGAGAGATCAGCAGGAAAAAGAGCGGAGAAGCAGAGCAGCAGCCGCCAACTCGAGGTCCTCGACGGTGACGAGAGTGAACCAAAGAACGCTGTGAAGGTCGAATTTCGTGAGTGTTTGTAACGTTTTACGTGAAGTTAAGTCAATAAATGTGTTCTCCTGGGTCAATAGTAAAATAAATCAAAGATGAAGAAAATTAAAGGTTACTGCTAATAAAAGGGAAAATCCACCAAAAGTTGGTTCCAACCTGTTGTGTCGAAGAAAGATTCTTTATGAGAAATTAAATATATTAATCAGTTGATACAATCAAATAAAGGTCTATGTAAAGCAATTAGTCCGTGTCCGATTTTTTTTTGAATACATATAATACATCCAGATCATCACAACTGTGTTAACCCCAAACTAAAGACCTAAACAAACCTAATCAGACCATATAATTACTTTAAACCAACATTACCTTGTTTTCCAAAAAGACGAGGTTGGAGTGGTGGAGGGAAGGTGCATGGAAAGAAGAATAGGGACCCATTTCAAACATCACACATTATTGGCCTTTGTTTTTCCATCCCATGCCCTCATCAATGGGACTTAAGTGTCATTTTATCATTTCATAAAGCAAAAGCATCATGAGATTTACTTTTTTTTTCTGATTTCTCGAGTCAAAAAGTAAAATCCATTTCCATTGATATTCGAGTCCCTTTTCTTCCTCATAGCTCTCCCATGCTTTCACCCACACATTTTAAAATAGAAGCTACCCCATTTGTCCCAACTCTACGGAAAGAAGTCCTGTATTTAACAATGAAATTTAAATTAATTAGCAGTATATAAGTTTTGTATCAATCAAATTAAGTTAACTAAATTTCTTAATTAGCTAAATGCAAGAAATGCTCACTAATTGGAATGATCATATAATTTATATTTATTTAAAAAATTATAGTTGGAAGTAGTATTTACTTAATTTAACATCTAGTTTTCCATGTCTTTGGACACATTCAACAGCCAATAAAATAACAGCCTTTATCTCTCTACTTCCATTTTATAGTACAATATAACTAAATGGAAGGAGTCGTGAGGGAAGGGGAATATGGAAGGAATAAAATGGGCTCTCGGCTCATTCTCATGTCTCATTTAATTTCTTTTATGTTAATGATATATCTTAATCGAGCCTATCGTAAAGATCATATCAATATTTTAAAGGCCGGATCAGATGTCTAACCGGAAAAGTCAACGGATCATGATTTATCCAGTCGAATGAGCCATCGGGTTGGTGACATAATAATTAAATAAAAAAATAATATTATGTACACACATATATTAGAATATAAATGGAAGAAATATCTATAAAATATTTACACAACTTAAAAAAAAAAGAAAAGATTTACATATAACAACATGTATAGTATATAACACAATGAAATCATTAAAAATAAATTAGATAATAGTTATAATTTTGATGATATCTTATATTTAAACATTAAATATTACGGTGTTTATTTTTATAATTTTTAATATAAAATTTTAAAGTAGAAAGAGAGGATTTATGTCTTGTCTATTTTATATATAGATGCGGAGAATAGAAAACATTCAGAATATGCATTAATTGTTTTTTCATGTAAAATCTTAAAATTAATTTAAAAAAATAAATGAACATGAAGATCGTGTTGAAAACCAAACAGTACTTTAAAGTAAAAACTTAACCTCTTATTTATCCATCATCCATCTATGTATTGAGTTATTGGCTGATGCTGTTGGCAAAGAAAAAAAGACCGATGGGTAACTTTATCTACCCCACTAAAAGACAAAGCTTCTTGGCACCTTCGGAGAAAGTGAACATGCTAAAAGAAACTTTTTTTTTTTTTTTGAACGGAACATAATAAAAGAAACTGGAACACTGGAAAGGACAGCAACATCTTCTCTCTCCCTCTCTAAACCAGATCTACGTTTCTATTTCTCCAGCCGGCGAGCTCATGTTTGAACGTTGAAAGAAGCTGATATGCGTTTTTGTTTTTATGAAGATCATATTCACAACGAAGACTGAATCTCTCCCTCTCTAAACGGTGAGAAATACGATTCTATTGTCAGTCGGATTATTATTTCATCTTTGACTGTTCTTCTCCTTCGCTTCTTCATTTTCCTTCTCAGTATAAACATTAGTTGAGGGCCATCCGGCTTCCTTAAATCCGTCCAGGCTCTCGGCTGAAAAGCGATATCCGGCTTTATAATGATTTTTTCCCGGTCCAATCCGGCTGGAAAATTAAAACGGCTTTACCCCCAAAACCAAGCCGTTGCCGGCTCCGGCCGTCTGGTCCGGCTCGGCTATGAAAACATTGTGATCATATACATATCTTTTTTTTTTCCTCCTTTTATTGATCGCACGCGTTTTTGTTTGACAAAACACTCATTAATTTCATAAGTCACTCATTATTCAAATAAAACCAACCAAATATTTATTGGTTGTTGCAATAATGATAAAGCTGATTTGTGGGAAAAATGGGAAACCGACATATTGTTGAAAAATGGGGTTATACATACAAGAGATGGGGGAAGGAGCATGGAAGGAAGAATGTGGACCCTTTCTTTTACGATTTCTTTCCTTTCATTATTCTTTTATTGAAGAAAAAGAGAAGAATGTGGACCCTTTGTTTTACGACTCCTTTCCTTTCATTATTCTTTTATTGCAGAAAAAGAGAGAGGAAAAGAGGAAGAAAAGACAAGGATATAAAAGAAACAGAAAGAAATTGTGAGGAACCTGTGAGAAAATTCTAGCTTGAGGCATCTAACAACACCATCAGGAAGGTAAACTCCTGGACCCTTGTATATATCAAGCATTTGAGTTTAATCCACTTCCCTTATAGTTGTTAGCCCAGCTTAGTATACTATACACTTCACTTGATCATCTCATATTTGATTTATTTTCCTTTTCCTTTAGAGCTAATGTTATGGTCTAGTTGTTGTAGGTCGCAATATTAGTGGTTCGTCAAATTATACTCAGCAAGTTCGTTCAAATATTTATGGCAAGCTATCAACAAGAATTTTCCTTGCTCAAAGAGATTATGAGTTATAAATTTTTGGAGGGGAGGGGAGGGAAATTTTCATGAGTTAAATTTTAAAAAATTGAAGAATTGGGGCTATAAATTTTTATTAAAGAGAAGCTATAAGATAAAAGAGTAAGCAATATTAATCAAAAAATTTTTACCACAGTTCTATAATTTTTTTTTTTTAAAAAATTCAGCTTAAAGAAAGGGGAAGCTAAAAATAGAGTTGGTAATATGAACCAACCCGCTAGTTATGGGTTGGCCCGCCATTGGTTGACAGCCGATAGGTTGGGCTGAAAAGACCCACTTCAAAATGGGTGGGATTTAGTCAACCCAACTCATAATCAGTGGGTTATAAGTTAACTTGCACAAACTTTTATATATATATTGCTTTTTCATATTTTTTAAGCAATATAATGATATTTATCTAAATACCTATTTTGCTATTATCTAACATAAAATGAAATATCTTTTTTCACAAACCTAAGTTATAAAAATACAATACAAAACTATAAAGTGAATATAAAATATTTAATTCAAATTTTCAGACATTACAAATTAACCCTATGTCACAATTCAATACATTAAAAACTAAACATAAATTCCAAATACACAATTAACATTCAAAACAATCAACACATAGGGAGGGACTGCTTTTGTTTTGTTTTTTTGAGAATTTTTTAAAATAAAAAAAATTAAATATGGCTAGCCCAATGGTTGGCGGGCTAGCTTGTCAAAGGTTGAGTTCTATTGGTTCAATTCAAAAAGACCCGCATCAAAATGGTCCCATTTTTTCACAACCCAACCCTCCAAATTTTCACGAGTTGGTGGATTGGCCCACACAGTTCAAAACCTGTATTACTAGCTCTAGCCAAAAAGCTTCAATCCCTTGATTTCGTGTATGTCTGGAGGAAATACAACCAGAGGTTGCGGTAAATCAGTGTGGAAAAGCCCCTCGTTCGTGCCATCCCCTTCACTTCCACAAAGCCATTGAGCTTATGTGTCACTTGAAACTTTGGTAGAACATCTGGCTGCAGAAGGCATCTTGTTCCCTCCTCCCCTCCCCTCACACCAAACATCCTCTTAAACTCACGCTGCTTTAATATCATTGTGTTTTTATCCATGACTAAATTATTTTGTGGTAAATTTTTTGTTGACAAAAAGAATTGAAGTTAATTTTGAACAAACAAATTGAATTGCAATAAATATGCGGTTTATTTTTTAAAAAATAGAATCATAAAATAAAGAAAAAATGATAGAAAAATACTATTTGAATTATAAAACCCAAAAATGTCTACTAAATCAGTGAAAGGACAAATTGATAATCTAGTAAGAATATGAGATTTTGAAGTTTGTGTGTTGACAACTTGAGTACAGGAATTAACAACTTGGGTTTAGAGATTGAGAACTTTAGCTCCCCAAGTTGTCACTGTGTATATCCAAGTTGCTAATTATTATTTTTAAGTAGTTAAGTTGTCATTGCCTATACCCAAGTTATCAACACCAAAACTTCAAAATCACATATTCTTATCAAATTACCTATTGTTCTTTTACTAATGTATTAAACATTTTGAGTTTTTTTAATTGAAATGTTATTTTTCTGTTATTTTCCCTGAAATAATTTTAGGAATTACAGCCTTTTTAATTATAGACTCAAAAATCTAAAATAATTTTTTTGGCTTATTAACCGCAAAAAGCATTAGTATAGCCAGCATTCCCCCAATTTAACTTAATAAGGTAAAATCATTCTTGAGGCACATGTAGTTTCCTTCAATTTTTAGTTGGTACATGTGTTTTTTTCTTTGATATAATGGCGCCATTACAAACTAGCTGTTGCTAGGTAAGCCCAGGACGCTATGTCCTTATTCAAGTGCACATCTAACTCAGGAAAACTAGAAAAGAAATGGTGAAAACCAGGGTGTTTTTTCGTCTTATTGAATCTTTTAATTTTACTCTTTTTTCGCTATTAACCCCGGTATCTTTGCTCGGTTAGCAACTTAGCATTAGCTCATATGCGAAAGCTAATTGTGCTAATAGAGTAAAGTTGAAGGATTTAATAAGGAAAATAATACAAGTACCAAATTAAAAATTGAAGGAAATCATAGAAACATGGAGAATGGTTATTCCAATTAACAATATCAAAAGCAAATATCAAGGGAAACATGCCGATTAAAAATTCATCACGTCCTGCTGGAACAACACGAGTACTCGGGGAAAGGAATCAGAGTTGTTCACCAACGGAAGGGTCTTGGCTACGGGCTATTTGACGATGTTGAAGGGACAAAAGACCTATCCTAGAGTGGAAATATATATCGGGCGTGTTTGATTATCCATGTGAGAATCGTGTTCAACTCTTCACGTGAAGAATAATACTCTAGTTTGAAAGAACATGAAGCTGAGAGAGAAGAGTAAGATGAATAAGAAGTCGAGAAAGAGCGTGAAGTAAACCTTATCCATTGAAACAGATGACACCGACAACAAATTAAAAATGGAGAGAATTAAGCTACAGATACCTACAAATTAGTTTTCCCTAATTATGCATGATGCATACAAAATGGATATTTAAAATTTTATCGTAAGGATCGAACATAACATGAAGTCTCCAAATTCATGTTTTTTTTTCTTTGATTCGTGCAAAAAGGGGAAAAAATCGCTAACTGCGTGTATATAATTCAATTTAATTACATATTTTTTATGAAAAAAATTCATTTGCCAACTTAACATTACAAAAAAAGGGCATTCCCTAGTTTGTTTTTTTTTTTGTGTTTGTAGCGATTATAATTGCTACTAAGGTCATGCGTAGCAGTTTGCCAAATCGCTATTTAGCAACCATATATGACAAATGATTTAATAGCAATTTTCAAAATTGCTACTCACTTCGGTCAAACCACTACTAAATTTGATTTAATATTAGTAGCAGAATGAAAAACCACTGCTAAATTTGGAGCCATAATTTAAGATATTTATATCATGTGGGTAGCAGTCTTGAAATCTACCAACATAGGTATCAAAAAAAAAAAATGTGTTAGTGGTCTTGAATTCTTAATTTTGAATAATAAATTATTTATTTATTATTATAAATTTTAAAATAAATATTTTATTATGGGTAAAAAATTAATGCACTAGTCACTGTTGGCTATGTGCCTTCCTTTGATCAAGTGGCTGATGTGTTCACAAAAGCTCAGGGTGGTGCAGTTTTCCGCTACTGTCAGAACAGACTTAATGTTACATCTCTTCTCAATCCAGCGATGGATGTTGATGATGATATATCTGATGCTGATACTGATGTTGAGGTTTAAAAGAAAAAACATCCAATCTTGCCCGGTGCTCTTGCTAGCAAGGGGAATATTAGCTATATAGCAAGTGAGAATAGTCAGAGTCAGTTAAGAAGTCTCAGCTTATATAAGTTCAATTACTGATTGTAAACTCTATGATGAAAATATAAACCAGATACTTTTCTCTCTCTCATCTCTCTGTATTTAGTAAATATCACATGCTGCCAATCGCAAGTAAACTCTTGAAACTTATACTATATAATTAAGCATTAGAGTTCAGACGCTTCACTTATAGCTGTAAGCCCAGGTCAACATACTATACATCTACACCTTCCACTATTTTTCCTTTCCTTTTTTCTGTATTATCTGATAATCTCATATTTGATTTGTTTTCCTTTGGGGCTAATGACATGGTTTAGTTATTGTAGGTCGTATAATATTCCGGTTCGGCAAATTATAATCCATAGCTTTTGGCTCAAACAATTATGGTGCAGGACCAAGAACAAGAGGAAGAACAAAGAACAGGAAGAACAAGCTCTTCTCATTCCAACTCAACTCATTCTTCTAAAGAGCACATGAATCAACTCGTATTTCTACAAATGCAAAATAGTTCTCTGATCGCTTTTTTAATGAAATTAATGATGGACAGGTTAGATACTCGTTTTATAAGCATTCTTTCGTAACTTGATGATGAAACTAAAGTCTTTTAGGACTAATTTCTCCTATCTTTTATTTGACTAGACTATAATGAATCTTCAAAGTCTGCAGTTTTTGAACTGAAGCCCTTCCAACTTCCATACTTTAAATGGATCGAGAAGTTTACAAGTATTGATTCTTCTATCTTGATAATTATATATTTTATAATTAAATAGATATAGATTTTGAGATATATTTGATTAAATTTATGAATATTTATCCTTATTTAATTAGCTTATATATATATATATATTTTTTCTTCTCTTTAATTAATTATAGGATAAAGAGGGATTTTGATACAAAAAATCTACCCATATATTATTTTATTTTGCAGGAGATATCACTTGATGCACCGAAGAAAATAAACGAAAAGCCTGAAGCAAACCATGGAGCTACAAGAGAAGGGAATCGGAAGAAGCAATTTAAGAATCAACCAACAAAACGGGATCCACACGAGGGAATAAGGAAATATGCAGAGCTGGCATAAATTATATATATATATATATATGTTAAAGGATAAAATGAGAGAATCTGAAAAAAAACAAAAAAGAGACATCAGATTTGGATAGAGAAGAAAGCCCACGCTGTTCGATAAGGGTAAAAATGAAAAAAAAAAAATTGTTAAAAATAAGTTATAGCGCAAAATAAATTGTTAATGTTATCTGTTTGCTGTACTCAAGTTCTAATTTTCGGGTCTCTTTATAGTGGCTTTTTAGTGTTTACGTTCATGAAACTCTTACTAACCATCATTGATTTCAAACAGTGAGCAAAATTGAACTTTGATATACCAAAACGAGAAAACTTAAGTTTAGTTTTGTTATAAAATCATTTTATTGTAAAACTATCCTGCAGTGCCCGATTTGTCTTGACATGAAAGCTACCACACGACACATGTTCTAAACACATATGCTAGTGTGACAATAGCGTAATATCTCTTTCTGGAATTAGATCAGTTATTGGGACGTTAAGAGAAAAATAAGGATCTAAATATTACATGTGAATGGGTAAGTGATCTTTTCTGCATTGAGAATGAGAATTGTTTCTTTACTCTCTCTTTTGGGGGCAAAGTTTTGTTGTTATTATTTTCTTTTCTTTTTTTTTTTTGGTCAACTGGGGGCAAAGCTTTATACTTAAGTCTTTACCTCTTTCTCTCGTTTCCCGAATAAACGTCTTCTTTTGTGTGTTCAGTCTTTTTTTTCTTCCTGTATATATATAATTTAATTCAGAATCTTGAATTGCTTAGAAGTACCTAGTTGTCTGAATATAGTTATCATAGTTTGTGATAAAAAATAATCCACACGCGCGCGCGGTTTAATTTATTTTGTGATGAGAATGTGCATGAATCTTCAAGTTCCATTGTTTTATTTAATCTCCTTTTCTGGCTAAAATAAACCATTTAAATGTTATTTCGTTCATTATCATATTCTATCCATTGTACCATATATTTTAGCTTGTTTGATGGTTGCGATCAATTTTCATCTGTCAGACTTGCTTATAGAAAACAATATAATAGACCTATGTAAAAAGAACCTTCTATCCTTAATATAAGACACAATTAACTAATTTGTAAAGATTAAAAAAATTAAATAAATTACTTAAATATAGCATATATATATATGTATATGTATATGTACATGAACATGATCTTTGTAAAATACGTATGTGTATTTGATTGCACCATATTTTGATAAGCTATTTCATGGTATATTTGGAGATTTATCACTATTTTTGGGTTTAAATTGCATTAATTATGATTAATTGTGATTAAAGTTTTTTGGATGAGATTAAGGTTAAAAAGGGGCAAACATGTCATATATTTGATTATTTACCTTAATTGATTGATTTTTGCAATACAAGGTATTATATTTTGAGTTTATTTTCTTTCCAGATCAGTTTAGGGAAAGTTAAAGAAAAGAGCCCAAAAATTGAAAACATTATAGTTCAACCCTATAAACAATTTGCAATGTAGTCCCTCCATGAACTTTTATATTTTTCACTTTAGTTCCTGGTCAAAACAATACCATCAAAATGAACAGAAGCAATAATCAAGCGTTGTGGATCAGCAATGTCATAATATTTAAAATACTGTTCAGATTTAAAAAGCTAGTTCAACGCATCAGTGCCATCAAAACGTGGAAAGTCCATTTTAACTGATTTAGGTACAAAAGACATAGATGAGGTCGAATGAATCATAGCAGAACTCGATGACTTAGCGTCGTCATGAGATGAAGGAGGGATTACATCTAACGCCGAGTAATTTCTCCCATAGATTTAGCCATCGATTGAAGAACTGAGTCAATGTGATCAAAACTTTGATCCCGGAGCTCGTTCATGCAAGTGTTTTCAGCCATGGAAAAAAAAAGCAATATGAAAGCACCAAAAGGGTAATGTTAAAATAAATGAAAGAGAATGAAAATGCTGCAAAAATCAGATCATATATCGTTCAATCGTCATAAGATCTGTCACAATATAACAACCACAGCAGCAATCAAATAATGGAAATGCACCGACAAAACCAGGAACTAAAGTACCCACTGACCCTTAACCCAGTACCCTGACCGGTTCAATACCGGTCTGGGTTTTAATACCTTGATAACAACCACAACAGCAATAATATAATGGAAAAGAACTGAAAAAACCAGCAGAATAACAGAAATAGCAGAAGGGGAGAGAGAATTCCACGCAGAAAGAGAGAACATCACAAATCATTTCACACCACTCTCAACGGTTTTTGTCTTATTATATAGCCGTGCCTTCATCAACTTCTCTCAGCTTCTACGTTGGTCTGCGCATTGGACTACTGTGTCTTGGATGGCCTTGTTAGACCCTGATTTCATCTTGTTCTTGGGCCTCCTTATCTATTGATGGGCCTGAAGTGTCAGAGACCATAACACGAGCGTTTTGTAGAATACAGCAGAGTTTATAAGTGCAAATAAGTCATAAAATTTGCACATCTTTTGAAAATCCCACATAAAGGGAGAAGAGGGTAGAGAAAGGATAAAGAATCTGTTCAGATTAGCTTGAAAATGTTTTTTTACATTTTACAAGATAAAAGAATTTCAAAACTATTTAATGTATTTATCTTGTACAGCACAAAGTTAATTCTTTACCGTTAGTTATTCGGGCATAGAATTTGTCTTTCATTTCCTCCTAATTTTCCAATCAAATTACTTTTCCAACACAGCCACATAATTTCTCAATTTTTCATATACAACCTTGTGAGATTTGGTTCTTTTAATTTCACTCCGAGTTTCCATTTTTGGGCTTCTTAAAGCGTCACTTTTCGATTTCATAGAGCAAATTACAGGATTTCTTTATTTTCTCAGGTCAAAAAGTGATTCCTTTGTGAATTGTGAGTCCATTTTCTTCCCATTTACATTTATTTTTTCATAGAAATTAAAAGCCACCTCGATCTATTGTGAATTCTTTTTCTTCCTTCATCTCCCAATTTTCTCCATCCTCTCTCCCTCCTTTCACATGCACTTCTTTTACAGGATTTTATCTGTACTCATCAATAACAAACCATCAATTATCAACTTTTAGTGCTTGCCTGCCACTTCTCTTCAGTTTCCACTTATTTTTTTTAATAACTAGCTATTTGAACAATACAAATGAAATTTGGTTATTTGAATTTGGTCAAACTAGCATTTTGTACTGATTTAAAATTAAGTCATATTATTTATTATTTATATAATAATGTATAAATATAAAATCAGATTCATGTATTTTTTTAAAAAAATCAATATTTTTTATTTAATATTCAATATTCTGCTCATATATTTAAAATTAAATACATAATGCACTATTAACTTGGGGATAAGGTGAGAAAGCCAGCCCCACATGCATGCATGTGCTTAAACCATATTGTTCCCCAATCAGAAAAGAAAAGTTTTCAATACATTAGGTGAAGTTAAATCAATAAATGTGTACTCTTGACCAGTAGTAAAATAAATCAAAGATGAAGGAAATTAAAGGTTAGTGCTAATAAAATAGAAAACCCACCGAAAGTTGGTTCTAGCCTGTTGTGTTGGGGAAAGATTTTTTATGAGAAATTAAATATATTAATCAGTTGACACAATCAAATAAAGGCCTACGTAAAGCAAGTCAGTCTCCATTTTTTTTTTCATACATATAATACATCCAGATCATTACAACCATATTAACCCCAAACTAAAGACCTAAATAAGCCTAATACATGTAATGCACTTCTTTTTGTTAATGATATACGGTAATTGAGCGTACAGCGAAATCATATACATATCTTTTTCTCCTCCTTTTATTGATCACACGCGTTTTTGTTTGACAAAACACTCATTAATTTCATAAGTCACTCATTATTCAAATAAAACCAACCAAATTAAAGTTTTAGTGGTTGTCGCAATAATGAAGTGGTTCAATCAAAGAGAAAAAATGGGATATGCTATGATTTTTTATCTTCACCCACCTACTTCTTCATCTCTTTTGAATTTCTAATATTGATATAGCTCTCTCCCTCATGACACTCAACATGTCATCTGTTCGTGCCCTGTTCTTCCCAGTTCCACTATTTGCTTTTAATAGACTGATAATTTTTTTATAAAATATACTGTATTAATTAAGTTAACTTTCTAAAATTTGAAACATAATTTTTGTGGATAAGTTATTAATACACACATTTTTATAAGAAAGTTAGCGAATTATCAATTACTCTTTCAAAAGAAAAATCATAACACAAGACAAAAGTAAAAAAAAATTGCAGTATATTGGTGGAAGACACGGAGTCTTTACGCCAGGTTGACTTGACTAGTTGACTATACTGTCACAACCGTTGTAGTGTCTCCTTTTAATTTCACATTCTTTTTGCAAGTCTTTAGGCACACGCAAAAGTCAATAACAATATTTATACGTTTGATTCTATTTCATATATGATACTATAATTAATTCGAACGAGTCATAAGGGAAGGTTTATGGAAGAAAGAAAATGGGCTCTCTACTCATTCTCATACAACCTTTTCTTTCACTTTCTGACAAATGACATACGCTAGTGGAGCCTATAATTCCACATTTTTTTGGGTCAGCATTTCTTGGAAAATGGCAAAGTATCAAGTTGACTTGATCAGAAGCCAAGCACTGGATTTTGTTTACGGTTAAAATGTAGCTCATTGAGCAGAAATCAGAAACGCAAAGCAAAAAAAAAAATCCATTGGTTTCAAAATTGAATTTAGCAAAGGAAGGCCACAAAATACAATAATTAACTAATGTCATTTGGTAAGCACTCATATGGTTCTTCACTTTTTATCATTTCTGACCCAATTTCTGTCTACATCAACTTATAACTAGAGATTCAATTGAGTTACATTCATAGTATTTGAATGCTTGTTGCTACTGATGCATTTAAACCAATTTCAGGGTTTGGTTGTAGACAGAGAAAGACGCCAATGAACTTAATAGTCGATCTGGGACAGCATATTGCTACATCTGCGTATACACTCCTTCGGCTATGGCTAGTGTTTAATTAATTGCCTTCTGCCTTTGTAACCTTTATTATCTGATGCACTATAGGCTAGGTTTTACATTTAGAACTGAAGCTTGAAGCTAATACTATGTTAACAAAATAGGAGCTAACTAAAGTTTCATGCTTGATTGTCAGAAAAATAATAGGGGTTATAATTATAATTTCCTGGCAATTATTCAGTATGCCGATTGGGTGGCAAATTTTTGTCCCCCCACTCATCATTTTCTCATCATCCACACTTACTCACCCTTATCCTTTTATCTTCACGTCCCACTTCTTCATCTTTTTCCAATCTCTCAGATTATAGGTTCCTCCCATACCACACTCAATACCTCCTCTGTTCATGCCCTGTTCTTCACATGTCCCCTATTTGCTTTATAAGATTAACCTTTATTTTTTAAAAAGACTTAAATCACTTTTATAAAATAAATTAACTTTCAAAAATTCAAGGGTTAGTTTTTTCAATTATTATTTATTAATACATACGTATTTTTGTAATTTATAGAATATCTCCATAGAGAAAAAAATCATAACACAATTCAGGGAAGTCATGTGGGAAGGTGCATGGAAGAAAGAATGAGTATAGAAAATAAGTTATAGTTGGAAGTTGTAATATCCTTAGGTTCACATTCATTTTTCCAAGTCTTCGGACATATGCAACAGTCAATTCAGAATTATTTTGATTTTAAAGTTGCATGTTGCAACATTGACGGTTGTGGTGTTGGGAATTACAAACATAGCCATCATGGCTTTTCTACCCCATAGATCGTAATTAATGGTTGATGAAGTTCCCGTTCAATTAGTTGGTTTGAAAAAATATTATTTAAATTAAAAAAATATGTTTTAAATAATTATGTAATGTTATCTATCATTTTAAATTAATAATTTATAATTTTAATTAAATTCGAATTCAGTTTGTAGAATATTTTAATAAATATAGCTGATGTCAAATTCAATTATTATTATTTAAAAAAATTAATGATAAATAATAACAAATCAAATAATCAATTAGCTTTAAGAATATACACAAGAAAAATAAAGCATAAATATTTGAAATAAAATAAAATAATACATTATAGTTGGCTGAGGTGGTAAGGAGCCTCATCTCATAAGGAGGAGAATACAAGTTCAAATCCTGAGAAGTGGACTTGTTAAATGAGACGAAAATCCTTTGTACTCTAGGCTTCAAAAAGGGAAATTAAGCCCTTAATCAAATGAGAAAAAAACAATCCTTTACTTTGAATTGTTTGGCCAGTGAGTATTACATTGAAGGGTTAAGGTGTAATTTTAATAACCAAGTTTTTTCCTAAGAGATGTCTGGCACAAATAAGTTTTAGAAGAGGTAAAAATAACAATATACAATTTAAAATGATGCAAATTCAATAAAACCGTTAAATTTTTCCAAACGCTGTTAAGGTCTTCTGCTCTTATATTTTAACGCCATTTGGTCAAATTTAATGGTTTTATTGAATTTGCACCCTTTTAAATTGTTTATCATTATTTTTTCCCCTTTTAAAACTTATTTGTGCCAGACGTCCGTCAGAAAAAATTTGGTTGTTAAAATTGTACCTTAACTCTACATTGAATTGCCTTTCAGGTTTATTCCTATATTAATACTCAATAATAATCATGTTGCTCACATTCTTTTTTTTTTCTTTTGGGAATATATTGCTCACATTCTAAATCACCTACATTGAATTGCCTTTCAGGTTTGATTGAAATGGAATTATAATTGAACTTATGCATTGATTATTTGAAAATCACTCTCTTGTGATGAGTTTAAGTATTAGACTCAATAGTAATTAGGGTTTAGTGTATTAGGAAACTTAGAGAAATTCATTACACTAAGAGGGCTTAATAACATTTTGAAGAGTAGGGGTTTCTCTCTTGTGATGCTAGACTCATTGGTTAATGAGGTTTAGAACAATAGAAGCTTAGTGCATTAACTCTCCAAATATTATAATTGAGCATGGATAGCCATTGAAAACCATTTCCAAGAGCTAGCATCTTCACCATTTGCATTCTTAACCATTTTCATCCCTCTTTATTTGAAAATCCCAAAAATGTCTATTTAAATTGCATTTATTTCATAGTTTTGAAAATTACCCAAACATGTTTTCCATATTAATTTTGCATTGTAAATACTTAGTTTACTAAGAATTAGTTTCATAAACGACTTGTCAAAGTGAAACGACCCGAATTGTGATATATTGCATTGCTTGGAGTTAATTGTTGTTTGTGGACCCCAAAACGTTATGACAAAGGTCTTCATCACTATTCATAATGTGATATATTATCATGAGTCTTATAATCAAAAGGTGAAGGCCAGGTTTTGGGGTATAGTTCTCTAAAGGACTTGCACTTGTTACAATTATTAATTAATGTAACAGTGACAAGTTTAAAGGAAAAGCTCATCATAAAATATTAGCTTATTATATGAGAAAGAGTCACTTGACTTATAAAGCACACAACACTTGTGAGACTTCCAAATGCGGCACCTATAACATATATGTTTATAATTATTACTCATTCAAACGGCACAATTGAAATTGGATTTGGAAATAAAATTCAGTTCTCAAATGCTTTGCATGAGCCAAGCAGAGACAAAATTTCTTGGCCACTCATCATTTGTCATCAACCACACTTAATCAGCCTCACCCTTTTATCTTCACCTCCCCACTTCTTCATCTTTTTTAATCCACACTTCTTCACATTAATAGAGCTCTTCCCCTCACGACACTCAACAGTCCTCTATTCATGCCCTGTTCTTCTCGGCTTCAGTGTTTGCTTTATAACATCAGCCTGTTTTTTTTCAAAAGAGTGATCATTTTTATAAATTATATTAATCAACTTTCTAAAATTCAAAAGCTAATTTTTGTGGATCAGTCCTAAATAAACTCGCATATTTTCAAGTAAGTCAGAGAAATATCATTTACTTTTTCAAAAAGAAAAATCATAACACAAGAACAAAGGTTAAAAAATGTACTATGTTGAGAGAAGAGTCGGAGTCTTTAAGCCAGGATGACTTGACTGTGGTGATACAGGTGTTGTAGTATCTCCTTTTAATTTCACATTCATTTTGCTGCTTCTTGATGGCTCCATGGCTCACCAGGTAGCTTCTTCCCCACCTTCCCTTGTCCCACACTTTGAAACATTACTCATTTGAAAGCATGCTTTGGTCACAAGTTAGACGCCTCTCTGGTAGTTTTGGATCCATCAGATCCTCCTATCTTGTCTACTCTGAGTGAATTATGTCTTCATACATTTCTGTATATATCAGAAAGCAAATTAGCTTCTTCTTTTCTTTTACAACTTGTCATCTTCCACCTACAAGGAAGAGGAATTCATGAGCTCTTTAACTTTCACTAATAATCACAACTATATGCATTTAACTCATGATATAACAAAAGTTTGAGTTTGCTTTTGTTGCATCACATTTTCTTCTATAATCTCTTTACGTGCATAATTTGACCCCTTCATTTAATGAAAAGAGAAGAAATTGTGCTGAAATATTATTGATTTCTTCAAGTTAACAATGACCTAGTCAAATAATCATATAAAATAAGTACCACAGAGGAATTCTAATGGATATAATACTAGCTAGGCTGAAAGAGAATGATGGCCACAAGGTAACGGCTGAAATGCTGATTAATTAAACATCGGCCAATTATGATCACTACTTAAATAATTGTTGTTTAAAATATTACTATGACATCAGCCAATTATGATTACTACTTAAATAATTGTTGTTTAAAATATTACTATTATTCTATTCCTTGAAATATGGTAAATAGAACATTGAACAATATTAATTTTTCTTCAGAAAAAAACGGTATTATTATCACAAAGGTTTTGCTGAGCATATTTTTGACGTGCGACGCTTTTATCACCAAAATAATTAACAGACTAACACATACTTATACATTTAGATTTTCTGCAATAACACACACATATCATGTAATTAAAACAATGTACGTGATTAAAAAAAATGTAAATAGCTTATGAAAACTGAAGCACTATATCTATGCAACAACCACTAAACTAAATATATATGAAATCCGAGACTTCTTTTTTTGCAAAATCTGTAAAAGAAGCGTGAAACGAAGGAGAGGTTGGAGGAAATTGGGGAAAGATGAAGAAAAAGAATTCATAGTGGAGATGGCCCGCATTAACAATAGCTAAAGATCTTGGACCATCAAATTGTTATTGAATTTGAATAATATATAAAAGCAGAGGCAATATATTAGTGGCGTTTGCGTAAAACAAGGAGCTTTCCACCAACAAAGTGCTCAGCATTTCTCTTTTTCAAAGGCTAATTTTAATCTGGGATGAAGACCCCGAGTCTTCCCTGAATATGCTAAGATTCTTAACTTTTGTTCTGATGTTATGATTTCTCTTTTGGGAAAACTAACTGAAATTTCTCTAAATTTCTCTAATTAATTTATTTTATAATGTGAATAGTGGATTGACAGGAAGACAATAAGGAATGAAGATAAGACGAAACCCTCCACATTATGTTCTTCCTTCCATGCTCCTTCCTCATGGCAGCGAACCAGTTTCCCTACTAAGTTAATCAGTTCTGTATGATCCAGATTTGTTTTAAAAAAACCTATAGTTTCTTTAAAAAAAAATTTTAATGTGTATAAAATATAAAAGAAAGATAATCTTTTAAATATTATTTATTTAAAAAATAATTTCTTATTTAAAAAATCATCATTTTAAGAAAACTCAAATCTGAACTGTTCATATCAAATCCAAATGATTCAAAAATGATTAACTCACCTTATTAAGTAAAATGGTTAGTAGGGAAATAGGATCCTACAACTCCAGCCGATGACCACTGACTTGTATAACTACTTTTTCCACAAATTAGCTTATAAAAAAAATAGTTTGTTGATTCTTTTGGAATGATGAGTCATCAGTGAGTCATAAAAAGAGAAAGAGAAGGAGACATGAGAATGAGCAGAGGGCCCATTTATCTCCTTCCATGCCTCCTTCCCCTCACTACTCCAATCCAATTATAACCTATTTCTTGTAATTATGCTCAGAGGTATTCTTTCGACGCTGCTTTCCACATGACTTCGACTTGTATCAACACGTATAGTCCAGTCAACTTGAGTCTTTCCTGAATATGCTACAATTTTTAACTTCAGTTCTTATGTTAAGATTTTTCTTTTCTGAAAAGCAACTGATATTCATCTAACTTAGTTACGAATATGTGTTTATATTAATATGAAGGGCTTATGTAGCTAGAGCACTCATATATATGTGTGTGTGTGTGTATTATACATATTAGTGAAATGACCGAAACAAATGCTCAGAAAATGTACAGAGCAGCATACTTTTTATCTGTTCCAACCTATATATGCCATAACGGAGCCCCTTAATTACACTGACACACACATATTATATAGATTGTGCCACCTTATGGAAAATTGATCTCTCCACTAATTTTTTTCTCCACTTAATGCGTCAACTATTGGATCATATTTTAGTGGGTGAGATTTAATGCTATGTAACAATAGTATAATTGTAGATTTTTATTATATATAATGTTATAATACTATTATTTAATACATAGAATATTAAATCTCATCTATTAAAATATGATCCAATGGTTGAGATATTAAGTCGAGAGGAAGTGGTCGGAAGGGTTAGAGGAGACACTTCTATCCCATACCGTACATTGTCAAGTATTTAATGATCTGCATCTATGAATCATTTAGTTTACCTATGACTATGTTATTGAAATTTAATCACTCTTGAACCACGACGGTAAATGCCAACTAGTCCAAATAGTTTAACCAGAAATAAATTATTTGGAAATGCAAATAGCTTTATTCGGTTATATAAGCGAAACAAAATTGCCTTTTGCTCACCCCAGTAAATGCCCCACAAAAAAAAGAAAAAAAAAATCTAGCTAGCTAAATACCCCCTCCATTTTTAATATAAAATTTAATTGACTAATTTAGATAAATTAAAGGAAACTAGCTATGTGAGTTATTTGTAACAAATATATATTGGTTTTTTTAAAAAAATATTATCCTTTATCATAACTACTCTTAGATAGAAATCCCTTAATGTATGTAATCAATATGGATATTTTGTAAAAAAATTTGTAAATTTAGGAGATAAAGTGGATTAAGGTCTTATATTTAATGCAAAATCTAACCCCAACTAGCTCTTAGACTAGAGGTTATAGCATATGTTGCAACTTGAGGAGGGAAGTAAAATTATAAATTAACAAGGGTTAACACCATTCTCAGTCCTTATAGTTTACAGTTATTTTTGTTTTGGTCCTTTAAGTTTTAAACAAGTGATTTTAACCCCTCAAATTTACTCCGTTTCAAACTGTTAGTCCTTAAGTTTCAAAATGACTTGAAACTAGAGTTAACACCGTTAATTAAATTTATGTGACACTAACACAATTATTTAAAATCTTGCTTGAATTAATATTCAACGTTTGTGATATTTACATTAATCAATGCTAAAATCATCAAACAGATAACTAATTGTAAAGATAAAAATAGAAATTAAGGAACCGATAAAAAAATTCTTAAATTCATTAAAACAACTTTAGTCAAAATGTGCAAGACAAAATAAATTTAATTAAAAAATCTATCTTTGGAATCTTTTTAGAATATTCTTAACAGAGTTAACTGTTTGGACTTAAATGTATGTTTTCAAAATAGAGGGGAGGTCTGTGTAATTAAGGTAAAACTGGAGGGTGGTCAGAGTATTTTACTCTTATATTAAATATGTTTATGCATGCGGATGCTGACTGAGCAAGCTGAGTTGGAAAAATAAATTCTAAGCCTATAATTTTAAAAGCTTTTATATAATTGAAAAAACATAAACCCATCATCAGTCCGTGACCGTGGGTCTCTGCTTGATTTAAAGTAGGGAGGAGAGCTTCAACCTTGGGTTATGGTGGAAGGAGAGGGAAGGAGAAAATTTGTCAAAGAAAGATGTTTTAGACATTTTGGCTACACTAATGGGTGTAATATCTAACCGTGTGTTTATTTTTATTTAACAGAAGGACTAATATATATTTAACTGGAGAAAACCAAAGAATCCAATAAAAAATAAGTTCAAGTACCTGATTCAAAACTGAATAGAACTCTTAGAACCTCCATATTAATTTTACCTTGTATAAAACTAGATTGTATCATAGAATAATACTGAATGAATAATTAAGACAATAAAAAAGAAGTGGTTGCGGATATGTATTGAATAAAGGAGCGAGGTTTTCACATT
The DNA here is from genome assembly GCA_963242795.1 of Inga leiocalycina. Lineage (NCBI taxonomy): Eukaryota > Viridiplantae > Streptophyta > Magnoliopsida > Fabales > Fabaceae > Inga > Inga leiocalycina. The sequence continues at coordinate 69,767,479 of OY725325.1, forward strand.
TGTTTTCCATTTTATTAACATGAGCGTCAGAGGGATAAAATAAATAGGGAAGATCACAAATCATTTCACACCACTCTCAACGGTTTTTGTCTTATTATATAGCCTTGCATTTTGTAGAATTAGTCATAAAATTTGCACATCTTCTGAAAATCCCACATAAAGGGGGGAGAGGGCGGAGAAAAGAAAAAGAAGCTGATCTGATTAGCTGGAGAAAGCGTTTTTACATTGTACAAGATCAAAGTATTTAAAAACTATTTAATGTATTTATCTTATACAACATAAAGTTAATTCTTTACCTTTAATCGGGTATAGAATTTCCCTTTCACTGCCTTCTAATTTTCCAACCAAATTACTTTTCTAACACAGCCTTATAATTTCTCTATTTTTCATATACAACTTCATGAGGTTTGATACTTTTAATTTCATATGGACTTTTCATTTTTGGGCTTCTTAAAGTGTCACTTTACCATTTTATAGAGTAAATTACGGGATTTCTTTCTTTTCTCTGGTCAAAAAGTGAAATTGAACTTATTGTCACTAGTGAGTCCTTTTTCTTCCCATTCACACACCTTTTTTCATAGAAATTAAAAGCCACCAACCTCTCTCCCTCCTTTCACATGCACTTCTTTTACAGAGTTTTATCTGTACTCATCACACTATTAAAAAACAATTTAATTCCATCGCAAACTTAGTTTTTATTTTTTAAATTTAAAAAACCAAGTGGCAATTCAGGCGGCATCCACCTCATCGCCAGCGGCGGCACGTGGCAGCTCCGACAGCCTCCACCTTGTGGTCGACACACAGATCCACCACGTGTCGCAACCTCTTTTTTCCTAGAAATGTAACTCAACTTAGCCTCTTTTGGTTCGAACCCACGACCTCGTCCGTATGCGCGCGATGCCTTAATGGATGGGCTCAATTACTTTGACATTCTTTTATTATACAATTATATATATAATCTTATTATACATAATCAATTATTTATAAATATATATTTATGCTTATATATAAATGTAATAATAATATAAAATAATTTTTAATATAAATTAAGTTCAAATTAAAAATATTTACATCTCAAATAAATTTCATATGACTATATTTTTGCCTAATTTCTAAATTAATTTTTTATTAACATTAATTAATAACTAATAAATAATTATGAACTAATATTTTTTACTAATATCAATTAATAACTAATAAATTTAATTTTTTGTAAATAAATTTTTATATGACCATTTTGCCCCTATAAGGATCAAAACCTATGATTGAAAATTAAAAATATTTTAGAAATTAGAAAATAATAATTAAAAAATAAATTAATAATATTAATTAATAATTAATAAATTTTATAAAAATAATTTTTCAAAATTAAATTTGATTAAAAAATAATAATTTTTAAATTTTGCAGCAGAATTTGTGACGGAAATGAATCCGTTCGAAATTGTGATGAAATTATTCAGTTGCAAATTCCATGGCAAAATACGGAACTTGCCAAGGAATATTTTTTGCCACGGAAAAAATTCTGTCGGAAACTTTTTCAACAAAATTTTCAACGGATTTCTAACAGAATTTGTCACTAAAAAATTTCATCAGAAATTTCATGTTTTTTTTGTAGTATCAATAACAAACCATCAATTATCAACTTTAACATCCTTGCCTGCCACTTCTCTTCAGTTTCCATTTATTTATTTAATAACTAGCTATGTGAACAATATAATACAAATGAATTTTGGTTATTTTAATTGGGTCAAACGGCATTTTGTATAGATTTAAAAGTAAGTCATATTATTTATTATTTATATAATAATGTAGACATATAAAATCAGATTCATGTTTTTTAAGATGAATATTTATGATTTAATATTCAATATTCTGCTCATATATTTAAAATTAAATACATAATGCACTAGTAATTCAGGGAGACAAGAAAGCCAGCCCCACATACATGCATGTACTTAAGCCATATTGTTCCCCAATTAGAAAAGAAGAGTTTTCAATACATTACGTGAAGTTAAGTCAATAAATGTGTTCTCCTGGGTCAATAGTAAAATAAATCAAAGATGAAGAAAATTAAAGGTTACTGCTAATAAAAGGGAAAATCCACCAAAAGTTGGTTCCAGCTTGTTGTGTCGAAGAAAGATTCTTTATGAGAAATTAAATATATTAATCAGTTGACACAATCAAATAAAGGCCTATATAAAGCAATTAGTCAGTGTTCGATTTTTTTTTTAATACATATAATACATCCAGATCATCACAACTATGTTAACCCCAAACTAAAGACCTAAACAAACCTAATCAGACCATATAATTACTTTAAACCAACATTACCTTGTTTTCCAAAAAGACGAGGTTGGAGTGGTGGAGGGAAGGTGCATGGAAAGAAGAATAGGGACCCATTTCAAACATCACACATTATTGGCCTTTGTTTTTCCATCCCATGCCCTCATCAATGGGACTTAAGTGTCATTTTATCATTTCATAAAGCAAAAGCATCATGAGATTTGCTTTTTTTTCTGATTTCTTGAGTCAAAAAGTAAAATCCATTTCCATTGATATTCGAGTCCCTTTTCTTCCTCGTAGCTCTCCCATGCTTTCACCCACACATTTTAAAATAGAAGCTACCCCATTTGCCCCAGCTCTATGGAAAGAAGTCCTGTATTTAACAATGAAATTTAAATTAATTAGCAGTATATAAGTTTTGTATCAATCAAATTAAGTTAACTAAATTTCTTAATTAGCTAAATGCAAGAAATGCTCACTAATTGGAATGATCATATAATTTATATTTATTTAAAAAATTATAGTTGGAAGTAGTATTTACTTAATTTAACATCTATTTTTCCATGTCTTTGGACACATTCAACAGCCAATAAAATAACAGCCTTTATCTCTCTACTTCCATTTTATAGTACAATATAACTAAATGGAAGGAGTCGTGAGGGAAGGGGAATATGGAAGGAATAAAATGGGCTCTCGGCTCACTCTCATGTCTCATTTAATTTCTTTTATGTTAATGATATATCTTAATCGAGCCTATCGTAAAGATCATATCAATATTTTAAAGGCCGGATCAGATGTCTAACCGGAAAAGTCAATGGATCATGATTTATCCAGTTGAATGAGCCATCGGGCTGGTGACATAATAATTAAATAAAAAAATAATATTATGTACACACATATATTAGAATATAAATGGAAGAAATATCTATAAAATATTTACACAACTTGAAAAAAAAATGAAAAAATTTACATATAACAACATGTGTAGTATATAACACAATGAAATCATTAAAAATAAATTAGATAATAGTTATAATTTTGATGATATCTTATATTTAAACATTAAATATTACGGAGTTTTTTTTATAATTTTTAATATAAAATTTTAAAGTAGAAAGAGAGGATTTATGTCTTGTCTATTTTATATATAGATGCGGAGAATAGAAAACATTCAGAATATGCATTAATTGTTTTTTCATGTAAAATTTTAAAATTAATTTTAAAAAATAAATGAACATGAAGATCGTGTTGAAAACCAAACAGTACTTTAAAGTAAAAACTTAACCTCTTATTTATCCATCATCCATCTATGTATTGAGTTATTGGCTGATGATGGGTAACTGTTGGCAAAGAAAAAAAGACCGATGGGTAACTTTATCTACCCCACTAAAAGACAAAGCTTCTTGGCACCTTCGGAGAAAGTGAACATGCTAAAAGAAACTTTTTTTTTTTTTTTTTAACGGAACATAATAAAAGAAACTGGAACACTGGAAAGGACAGCAACATCTTCTCTCTCCCTCTCTAAACCAGATCTACGTTTCTATTTCTCCAGCCGGCGAGCTCATGTTTGAACGTTGAAAGAAGCTGATATGCGTTTTTGTTTTTATGAAGATCATATTCACAACGAAGACTGAATCTCTCCCTCTCTAAACGGTGAGAAATACGATTCTTTTGTCAGTCGGATTATTATTTCATCTTTGACTGTTCTTCTCCTTCGCTTCTTCATTTTCCTTCTCAGTATAAACATTAGTTGAGGGCCATCCGGCTTCCTTAAATCCGTCCAGGCTCTCGGCTGAAAAGCGATATCTGGCTTTATAATGATTTTTTCCCGCTCCAATCCGGCTGGAACATTAAAACAGCTTTACCCCCAAAACCAAGCCGTCGCCGGCTCCGGCCGTCTAGTCCGGCTCGGCTATGAAAACATTGTGATCATATGCGTATCTTTTTTGTTTCCCTCCTTTTATTGATCGCACGCGTTTTTGTTTGACAAAACACTCATTAATTTCATAAGTCACTCATTATTCAAATAAAACCAACCAAATATTTATTGGTTGTTGCAATAATGATAAAGCTGATTTGTGGGCAAAATGGGAAACCGACATATTGTGGAAAAATGGGGTTATACATACAAGAGATGGGGGAAGGAGCATGGAAGGAAGAATGTGGACCCTTTCTTTTACGATTCCTTTCCTTTCATTATCCTTTTATTGCAGAAAAAGAGAAGAATGTGGACCCTTTGTTTTACGACTCCTTTCCTTTCATTATTCTTTTATTGCAGAAAAAAGAGAGGAAAAGAGGAAGAAAAGACAAGGATATAAAAGAAACAGAAAGAAATTGTGAGGAACTTGCAAGAAAATTCTAACTTGAGCCATCTAACAACACCATCAGGAAGGTAAACTCCTTGGCCCTTGTATATATTAAGCATTTGAGTTTAATCCACTTCGCTTATAGTTGTTAGCCCAGCTTAGTATACTATACTCTTCACTTGACCATCTCATATTTGATTTTTTTTCCTTTTCCTTTAGAGCTAATGTTATGGTTTAGTTGGTGTAGGTCGCAGTATTAGTGGTTCGTCAAATTATACTCAGCAAATTGGTTCAAATATTTATGGCAAGCGATCAACAAGAATTTTCCGCAAACTCTTCTAACTCCAATTCAAACCCAAGAACCTGCAAGTATGACATTTCCTTGAGCTTTAGAGGTGAAGACACCCGTAAAAGCTTCACAGGTCACTTGTATCATGCGCTCAAGAAGAGTGGATTTACAGTTTTCAGAGATGATGAAGAGCTTGAGAGAGGAGAAGTCATTTCAAAACAACTCCAACAAGCAATTGAGGACTCTCATTTCGCAATTGTTGTTCTCTCCAAAAATTATGCCTCTTCTGCATGGTGTTTAAATGAGCTCCAACATATTCTTTACTCAAGAGATAATTTGTGTCAACAGGTTTTTCCCATATTTTATGATGTAGATCCATCTGATGTGCGGAATCAAAAAGGAAGTTTTGAGGAAGCTTTTGTTGGGCACCAAATGCTTCAAAGGGACCACAAGGTCTTGAAAAGTTGGAGAGAATCTCTCAAGACAGTTGCTAACTAATCTGGTTGGGATTGCAAGGATCAGTAAGTTAATTTCTTATTGGGTAAAATTATGCGATATATATTTTTTTCTTATAATCATTTCATTGAACATAAATCTAGATGCAGTCAAGCTATTTTTTTTGGCAGGTATGTGTTCTTATTTTATGGATAAAAAATTAACTATTAAAATGAACATTTTTGTTGTAGCAGGGAACTATACTTCATATTACAAGTGTCATGAATCTTTGTATTGTTTATTGAGTTGTTCTTTCCATTTCTGTTTGCAATTATTTAATAAATGAGTTTTCACTGTTAAAATTTATCAAAAAATTAAACAATTGTAAAACTTTTTAAATACAATCATTTGACATTGATATATATATATACTATTAGCTATATTCGAGTAGTGGGTCATTTTTTAGTTGTGATATTATTTATTCTAATAAATTTTGAACTTATTTTCGTTTTTGAAATAAAAAATTTTAAATTTAAAATTTGCATTATTAATTTTGATTTTTTGATATTCAAAACTATTCGTCATCAAACTAAAAGCTTTAACTTCACAAGCGATTTGTATCGTGGACCAAACTATTTTTCTCCAAATGCCCTGTATTATGGATTGGAGGGCATATAAATAATGTATATTTAATAATGAACAAGTCGCATTTATATGTATGACTTAATGTTTTTTTTTGGTGTGATTGATGCTGCGACGTGCGAACACATAAATAGGTTTGAAGGAAGTCTTGGGATATACGTTAGGTGTGAGCTGGATTAGTGTACGGAAACCAATGTTTGAAGTTGCTTTGTGAACATGCCAAGACTTGAGCATTTGACCACGTAAAGTACAAAATAAATAAATAAAAACAAAAAAAGTCATTATTCATATATATGTTGTTGTAACTTGTAGGAATGAAGCAGAGCTTATTGACACGGTGATTGGGGAGCTGTGGACCAAATTACCTGATAGATTTCCACCTTATAGTGAAGACCTAATTGGAATTGACTATAGAGTACAACAATTAGAGCCATTGTTGGAGATAGGTTTGAATGATGTTCGGTTTGTAGGAATATGGGGCTTACCGGGTGTGGGTAAGACAACAATTGCCAGGGCTGTTTTTGACAAATATAGTAGCCAATTTGATAGTAGTTGCTTTCTTCACAATGTTAGGGCAACTTCAGAAAGAGAGGGTGAGGTTCAGTTGCAAAGTAAACTTCTTTCGCATCTCAATAATAGAAACAGCGAAATTAAAGACACTTATGAAGGGAAGAAAATAATGCAAAACTGTTTTACGAATAAAAAGGTTTTACTGATCCTTGATGATGTTAGCCATAGAACCCATTTTGAAATTTTGGCTAATAGCCCCAATTGGTTTGGTGCTGGGAGTAGGGTAATCATAACAACTAGAGATTCAGACTTGTTGCGTAGAATGCATGAAGTATATAAACATGAGGTCAAAACAATGAACTCAAGTGAATCCCTTCAGCTATTTTGTCAGAAAGCATTTGGAAGAGGCGAACTTCAGGAGGATTTTTTGAAGCTGTCTAAATCTGTTTGTGATTATGCTAATGGCCTTCCTTTAGCTCTCTCTGTTTTGGGCTCTCATTTTTGTGGAAGAAGTGTGTCAGAATGGGATGATACCTTAGATATGTTGAAGGAAGATCCGCATAGAGATATTATTAGCTCACTTGAAATAAGTTTTTATGCATTAACTGATACTGAAAAACCAATATTTTTAGATATTGCTTGCTTCTTCAGTGGTTGGAGAAAAAATATAATAATACAAATATTGGAAAGTTGTGGTTTTAATAATGCAAAAGCTGGAATAAAAGCACTTCAAAGAAAGTCTCTGCTGGAGGATTATGCCGATTGTTTAGTGATGCATGATTTGCTAGTACAAATGGGTAGGAAGATTGTTGCAGAATCTTCTACTGATGTTGGACACCATACAAGATTGTGGTCTGGAAAAGATATCGATACAGTTATGAAAAACAATTTGGTGAGTATTATCTTAGCTCTTGTATATATATATATATCTTATTAGTTCCTCGTCAATTAATTTTGATATTATTTTCTTGGTGACTAATGTTGTTTATCAGGGTACAAAAGAAATACAAGGTATGGTTTCATCCACACCTTGTGAGGCATGTTGGGATCCTGAATCCTTTTCAACACTGCGTAACCTCAGATTACTTATCGTAACAAGTGATTTCAACCTTGCTCGTGGCCTCCAATGTCTTTCTCATGCTTTGAAAGTACTTCATTGGACAAAATATCCTTTAGACTCTCTTCCTTTTGGAACTCAATTGGATAAACTTGTTGATCTTAGAATGCATCACAGCAAATTAAAGAAACTTTGGACTAAAAGCCTGGTAAGATATCTTATCCTTATATTTGATGTTATAGATATATAGTGTAATTTTTATGCTAGTTAGCACAATGTATTGTTTTTAGTGATTCTCATATATTTGTTTGGCCAGTGTTCCAGGAATCTGAAGTTTTTAGACTTGAGTTATTCCAAAAACTTGATTGAAACTCCTGATTGCTCTGAACTTCCAAATCTGGAAAGATTAGAACTTGAAGGTTGTGAAGCTCTTGTTGATCTTCATGCTTCAATTGGACAACTAAAAAATGTTCAAGTGTTGAATTTGAAAGGTTGTAGAAATCTAAGAGCCCGTTGTCCAAAAAAATTGGAAATGAGTGCTCTAAAAGAATTTGTTCTTTGTGGGTGCATTCGAGTTAAATATCTTCCAGAGTTTGGGGAAAGTATGAAAAATCTAGAAATGCTTGATGTAGAGGAGACAAATTTAGTAAAGCTTCCGGAGTCACTTGGATTATTGAGTGGTCTTAAGACATTGAAGTTAAGGGGCTGCAAAAATCTTGTTTGCTTTCCCCAAAGCATCCACAAGTTGAAGCGTCTTGTACTTGTTGATATTGCTGGTTGCTCAAAATTTGATAGATTGCCAGAAAACTTGAATGAAATTGAAGCCTTGGAGGAGATTGACGCAAGTGAAACTAATATAACTGAAGTACCTTCTTCCATTGGTGGATTAAAGAAGGTCAAGAAATTGTTGTTTCAGGGGTGCAAAAGGTCAACGGCCAACTCTTGGAGCTTAACACTGCCTGCTTCAATCTTCAATCTTAAATTACTAAAAGAATTAGATCTAAGCTACTGTAATCTTGACGATGGATCCATTCCGTGTAGCTTCGGTGGATTATCATCATTGGAGGAATTAGATCTAAGTGGAAACAAGTTTAAGAATCTACCTGCTGGCTGCATATCTGATCTTCTAAATCTGGAACATCTTTCATTGAATTCCTGTTCAGAACTTCGCTTGTTGCCGCAGTTAGGACCAAGTTTAGATACGGTGGTTGCAAAAGAATGTGGTTCATTGGAAACAATGTCAAACGAACAATTATCACATTTCTTTGCTTCAATCGACCAGGTATATACATATATTTTACATATATTCTGTTGTCAGTTATACTTTGTAATTTGATATGTGATATTTTTGGGGTATATAGAATGGAAGGTGGATGAATGGAGAAACTCTTGAGGTGACAATTCCAGGGAGTGAAATACCGTCCTGGTTTGAGAATCAAATTGATCTTTGTCTGAATGGTCATGGTGAAGCTTTTATGATGATAGACACGCCTCCTTGCGGTGAAGAAATGTTAGGAATTGGGTTTTGCTTTGTGCTCAACGAAGGACGTTTAGCTTATCTTGGTTGTCACTTTGATTTTGCTGCACTTCCTCACCCATTTCATGGCAAGCGCGTGAGTTATCGGAGGAACCATTTACATGTGGAATCAGGTCACCTATGGATGGTGTTTTGGAAACAAAGAGAGGAACTCAGTCGTATTATGCAATTAAGTGAGTAGTCACATTCCCGTAATATTTGAATTTGAAAACAACCTACATAAAAAAGTTTCAGTAAAGTGTGGATGGCGGGTCATAAGCAAACGTGATTTCGAAAAGAGTGACAACTCAATGAGTCATAATCTCCTTCCAGCAGCGGAACAACACAATGACCAAGTATGTCACTTTCATCATGCATTCTCCTTTCATTTTTATTTCAAACTACACCCTCAATTCCTAATTATTTGGGGGGAAAAAAGTTTAAACAGTTAGCCCACGATATACATTCTCCTTTCACCATTTAGTACCCCAATTAACAAATTTATTAGTATTGAGAAAATTAGTTAAATAAGAGAAAAATTGGATGCGTTCTTATATTCAAACAGGACAAAAGCGAAGTGCTTAATACGGTTCTACATTTAGGACAAAAAAGAGTAATAATTAAGTTAAATAAGAAACCTTTAATATTTAAAAAATTGGAAAGATGAAAAATGGCATTAATTAAGGATATAACTGAACAAAAAAAGATCATTAATTAAGGATACAAGTGAACAAATGTGATCAATTTTTGGATATTAACTAATCTTAACTATTTGTTAACGTGTAAGTTAGGTAATTTTCTTTTATGGATAATAACTAGCTAGGAACGGAGGGAGTATATGCAAATAAAATTAGCTTGGTTTGTTATATGTAATAATGGTATTAGGTACAGTAAGAGATTTCAATAAATAAGATACAAACAAGATAAGTAGGTGGAGGCATGTAATTTAAATTTAAAAATGATGTATTGATGATATTAATAAGTAAATAAATGATGATAGATGTAGGGTGAAACTTAATTATTCTTGTGATGATGTAATTGTGTTAATGTGACGTAAGATTGGGGGTTGCAACACATTGTGCAGGCTATTCGTACCCTAATGCCCCTAGATTGGGAATCAAGATCGATTTCAGTCCGTCGGCCTAACATCAAATTAGATGATTTTGTGAAGCAATTGTTGGCAACACCTAAGGTATGTAATATTGTAATATGAGATCCAAATTGCTAGCTTCTGACTATAATTAATTAGTTAAGTTATTAAGATGACTGCTAAAAGCTGTTTCCATATGACTAGTTGCTAACTCTCCGTATTTTATATAATTAAAGTCCATTTTGAAGTAATTTGGAGAGTTATATAAGTAATTTTTAAGGGATTTCTATAAGATTATATTATTAAAAAATAAAATAAAATCAAATGGGTGCATCATTTGTGAGGTTTTAAATTAAAATAGAAATTTTTAAGATTAGAGAAGAAACCATAATAAAAATAATAAGAATTAGAAGTTTTCTTAAAAGAAAATCAGTTTATTAGTTTTTATTAGTATTATTATATTATTACTACTGTTATTATTATATTTTCATTTCCTTTACTTTTCAATGAAGATACGGCGTCATTTGGAAGATCAGAAATCTTGTCCTCTGGTGAGACCTAAAGTTTTCTTTAAAGAATTAGAAGTTTTCTTTAAAAAAAATCAGTTTAGTTTTTATCAGTATTATTATATTATTACTACTGTTATTATTATATTTTCATTTCCTATAGTGTTCAAGGAAGGCGATGCTGCGTCCTTTGAGTCGTTGGAAATGTTGCAGCATCACTAGGCGCAATGGTCATCTAGATGGACAGAGGGTGTCAGTTGCGCCCTCTACTGCCCTCTTATTTTGGGGCCTTCACAGATGTTTTCTCCACTATAAGTACTTTTTTTCGTAAAATCTTTAAAAAATCATAAAAACTTAAAAACAGTTTCATTTTTTTTCCATAATATGTCAAAATTTCACTTATTTTGTGTAGAATCTAATGATCCAAAGAGACATAAAAAATACATTTAGAAAGGCCCCAAAATGGGGGCATAGCAGAGAGCGTAGCAGGGAAGGGGCAGCAGAGGCCCCAAATCCCACCTAGATGGCCTTAGGCTATTCCACCCTCCCCCACTTCACGGGTTCGATCCCTGGAGTAAGGGCAAAAGGAGCTCCGGTGTGCCGTCTCTTTCCACTATTTCTTCTTCTTTCTGAGTTCATAGTGAGACGGCGACTGGGCTGAATCGAAGACGCAAGCTGAGGGTGTGTGCCATTTGTTGGAGAGAAGGTCGCCACTGGTTTTGAGCTTAGAGAGCCGAGAGGAGGCGCAGCGGTGGTTCGAGAGGCTACTGTGCCTCATTTGTAAGAGGAAAAGGAAAGGAAAGGAAGCTTGGGTTTTGGACAGAGGGAGCGAAATCTGGAAAGTGGGGCGCGCGGCTCACGCTTGATGCTTCGTCATCATTCTTAAACAAGAACCAGAGAGCGCTAGACGAGGAGCTGAGAGGAGGCGCTGTGAAGTCCCACTGTTCATCATCTTCTTCCTCGTTGAGCTGATATTTGCACAGTAATCTGTTATAATTTCTTGCCAATAAACTCAGATCCGATTCTTCTATTGTTTCCTGTATGGTTTTGAATTCTGAAATTGTTGCTGATATAACTGGAATTAAAGTAACGTGGGGCTAGTTGTGTAGTTATGAACAAATTAACTGTGCTTAATATTATTATTGTGATTACCTATTACTTGATCACTACTAAGTATGAAATTGGGAAATTTAGATTAGTTTTAGAAGAGGGATCTTAATTGAACCACAAGAGTAAGTAATGTGAGATTATAATTTATTCTAATTTGTCAATAGGATAGGAATATACCTATTGGACCCATATAATCATATTAGAGTGAAAATTGGACAATTATTATCTCTTGAGTAAATTAGTTAGGAATAATAATTTTAACTTGAGAGATTGTATAAGTGATGATACTTTTATCTATTACTAATACTTCGGATTAACAATTTAATATTAAGTGCATTTATTTTGGGTGATTACATGCTCCTAGACTTGAAAAGGGGATTCATCACTCTAGGTTGTTTTTCTTCATTAAAATCTCAAAAATATTAAATTTAGCATTTTTGGTCATCTTTAAATTTTTTTTCAATTTCCTCATTTGATTTGATCAACTAAAATGAAAATGAGAAATTTAATATCTAATCATTAGTTTACTTAGATCTCTATTGAATGACCTTGATTCACTATTATACTATTTCATACACCTATTGTGCTTGCTTAAAATTTAGTAGCATCACTCCTCCTGACACCTACTAAAGTTTTTATTGTCCCCAAAATCACCCATGAGCTTTCCAGCATTATTCACAAAATTGCTTCATCATAAAGCAAATAGCACCAATGTGATACAAATTGCAGAGTAAGTGAGAGACAATACGTTGGTTTAGAAGAGATCCTTTTAAATTTGTTGGATAAAACCTAACAGACGAGGGCCACAAATACAATAACTAATGTCAGTTGGTAAGCACTCACATTCCTGCCTACGTAGCTTCAACTTAATTATAACTAGAGATTAAATTGACTTGCATTCTTTACATGTCAGTTTTGAGAAGGAGCTAGACCCTCAAAAGGTGACAAACTCATGTTTGAATTCTACTAGAAGAGATGTCCGCATTTAGTATTCGACAGTACCTAGAACATGATTATCTCTAATAATACAATACTTGTGCTTAGGGATAAAACAATTTTAGGTTCTGGTTTTAGACACAGAAAGACGATAGGTGGATATTTTATAAGTAAATAGGTATAGATTTTGGGAAATATACTCTATTGGATTAAATTTATAAATATTTTATATCTGTCTAATTAATTTTTATATATTTTCCTCCCTTTAGCCAATTACAAGATAAAAAGGAATTTTGCAGTAAAATCTCCTCACATCTTTTTTTTTTATTTTACAGGGAAAATTATAAAACTCAAGAAAGAAAGAATCAAGAAAGAGTCAAGAAAAGGAAAGGATATGAGTTGCGCCAAAGGAAAAAAGGAAAGTAAAGGAAGAAAGGAGATAGCGTGTGCGCGGAGGCTTCGGTGGAACTGATACAATACTCTATTGCGTGGTTGGATTATGTTTTATGAATAGTTTTTACGATTTACGAGGTAAGCAGGTGATATGAGTTTTGTTTTGACTTGCGAAAAAGGGCTTTTGAAATCGTTGTTTCGCAGTTTCCCAAACACTACTCTGATCCTATTTATATATCCAAATTAACTAATTCTCACATATCAAGGATAGTTAGTTAACTCATTAATTATGAGTTAAATTTTCAATTTTTCCCTTATTTACGATTGGTTCAAAGAGTCAACATAAATAAATTATTTTTGTTTATTACAATTACTAGGGACAAAATTGTAAACAAACACATTTATTATTCTAAAACTGGATTTATAATAAGAACCAAAACATTTAGTGAAAATGGACTTATAAATAGAACTAAAGTGCTAGGATGATATCAATATGATGTTAGTTCCTGACAAAAAGAAAATTCTATTGATATGTTGGGTGGAGAAAAATCTATTTACAAATCTGGAAAAGTGATTACTATGGATATTCCTTTGCCTCTAAAGAACTTTGATGGTTCCTCTAAAGAACTTTGATGGTTCAATTGCCCTTATAGGAAGCAATGTATGTAAAACCGGACTAGATTGGCCGGTTCAGACCAGAAACTGGTGAACCGGATGCTGGACCGGTCCGGTTGGAAGTCAGTGAACCATACTGTAGCGAACTAGTAGACCCGGTGCAACTCGGGGTGAACCGGCTGGTCACGGTTTGCCTCTTTTTTTTTTTCTTTTTTATACCCCAAACAACGTCATTTTTTATTTTTTAAAAATTATTTCTTTGAATTTTTTTGATTTGCAAAGAGTTTTAAAAGGATTGTGGAATACTTTTGCTGTTTTGCATTAATTAGAGAAAAATCCTTATGTACTTAATGATACTTTTGTGGGTATTAGGTTCAGGAGGTTATATTGGACTACTAGTTGGAAAAAAAAACTCTTATGTAGTTTTTTAAATGGTATACATGAACATTTAAATTATATAAATATATATTTCTAATTGACCCCGGTCTGACCCCCGGGTTAACCCTGGTCTGAACTATTGACCCTTGACCTAGTGCCTTGACCGGTTCAATGTCCAGTCCGGTTTTCAGTACCTTGGTAGGAAGAGAGTTAGGCCTGTGCGAAGAGGAAACATTGAAGTTTGTTGGAATATTCTAGTCCACCTTTGGTGGATTAGGGCCTAAACCCGATTCAAAAAGGGCTATCATGGAGAGACGGGTTATATAGAGAGATATCATTTATGGTTTAAATGTTATATCTATTGCCATATTACCATACGCTTAAGGGTTGCATCTATTCCTATGTGACTATACGTACACTATATATATAGGGTGTGGGATTAAGCGAGAAGGCGAGTCAGAATATGAATAGCACACAAAGAATATTACTCTTCTCCCTCTAAAAGGTTCTCTCTTATAAGATTGTTCTCTTCTCTTTCTCTCTTTGGTGTATTTGCTGTGTAATGTGATCGGGGTCTGCATCGGTGCTCTGGTTTCGTGTGAGTATTTTGTTATGAGTGTAGATGATCAATTAAATAGTGCAAGTGTACACTGTCGTAATCAAGTAATATAGAAGTGAGTAGAGTATCATTCCCACGAGGATTGATCACTAAGTACCAAAATGAGTAATTTTAATTCTATTTAGTCGATCGGTTCATTGGTAATTGAGAGTACACATAAAAGAAAAAACAATTAAATATGAGTGCATATGATATGAAAGCAAATATGAGAAAAAGCCCTAGGGATTAGATTTCACTTAACAAATTCCGGATTGAATCACTTATCTATTCTAGCCCAATTTATTTCACATAATTGATAGTCGAGTTTCCCTAATTTAATTACTAGCCTCTTCCAAGGTCAAGCAATTCTATAGTTAATTGCTAATCCAAATATTCCTATATGAATTTAAGCAATTAATTATGCATTAAGATTTATAGAACTCAGTAAGACTACACAACTCATATGAATATATTCCTATTTCATATGCAAGTCATGATTTTAATTATAAGATCTACATACATGCATCTCCTTCCGGTCTCAACATGCATATTGAAATCATTCAAAAGATGGCCAATCAAATGAAAGCATTAAGAACAATAATTAAAAATCAATCATGAAGGAGAAATTAAAAATAGATTTAATAAGTTAAGATTCAATCCGTCATTAGTAAGCTACGTCATCATCCTAGGAAAATGAAAATTTAGCTCAAGATGAAATTAAAAACAAAATAAAAATAAATTAAAATTAAATAAAACTAGAATGAAATCCTCATAAATACTGCATAAACTTGAATTTCTAACATTGATATAGCTCTCTCCCTCACAACACTCAACATGTCCTTTGTTCATGCCCTGTTTACGCCAGACTGACTTGAGTGTACTGATTCAATTGTTGTAGTGTCTCCTTTTAATTTCACATTCATTTTGCCAGGTCTTTAGGCACATGCAAAAGTCAATAACAATATTCATGTGATTGCTTCTGTTTCGTATATGATACTATAACTAATTCGAACGAGTCTGAGGGAAGGGTTATGGAAGAAAGAAAATGGGCTCTCTGCTCATTCTCATACAACCTTTTCTTTCACTTTTTGACAAATGACATATGCTAGTGGGGCCTATAATTCCACATTTTTTTGGGTTAGCATTTTTTGGAAAATGGCAAACTATCAAGTTGACTTGATCAAAAGTCAAGCACTGGATTTTGTTTACCGCTAAAATGTAGCTCATTGAGCAGAAATCAGAAACGGAAAGCAAAAAAACATCCATTGGTTTCAAAATTGAATTTAGCAAAGGAAGGCCACAAAATAAAATAATTAACTAATGTCATTTGGTAAGGACTCATATAGTTGTTCACTTTTTATCAGTTCTAACTCAATTGCTGGCTGCATCTACTTATAACCAGAGATTCAATTGAGTTATATATTCATTGCATTTGAATGGCTTGCTGCTACTAATGCATTTAAACCAATTTCAGGTTTTGGTTTTAGACAGAAAAAGACGCCAATGAACTTAACAGTCGATCTGGGACAGAATATTGCTACATATATGTACACTCCTTAGGCTATGGCTAGTGTTTAATTAATTGCCTTCAGCCTTTGTAACCTTTATTATCTTTGAGCCTCATGTATCCGGGCATGGTCAATAAATGTACTTTATATATTAACTTTGTTCTTACATTTCCATGTGGTTCTTATTTCTTCTTAGTTTACATAGTTTATACGTGGGCAAAAAACAAAAAAAAAGTAGGTACATAGTTTATAATAGACTAGATCTATCTTACATTTAGAATCAGAGCTAGTACCATTTTAACAAAATAGGAGCTTAACTAAAGTTTCATGCTTGATTGTCGGAAAAATAATAGGGGTTCTAATCATAATTTCCTGGCAATTGTTCAGTATGCCGATTGGGTGGCAAATTCTTGTCCCTCCACTCATCATTTTCTCATCATCCACACTTACTCAGCCTTACCCTTTTATCTTTCAACTACCACTTCTTCATCTTTTTCAGATCTCAGATTATAGGTTTCTCCCATACCACACTCAACATCTCCTCTATTCATGCCCTGTTCTTCACAAGTCCCCTATTTGCTTTATATATAAGATTAACCTTTATTTTTTAAAAAAGAATTAAATCATTTTTATAAAATAAATTAACTTTCAAAAATTCAAGAGGTAATTTTATCAATTATTATTTATTAATACATACGTATTTTGTAATTTAGAGAAATATCTCCATAGAGAGAAAAATCATAACACAATTCAGGGAAGTCATGTGCGAAGGCGCATGGAAGGAAGAATGAGTATAGAAAATAAGTTATAGTTGGAAGTTGTAATTTCTTTAGTTGCACATTCATTTTTCCAAGTCTCCGGACATATGCAAGAGTCAATTAAGAATTATTTTGATTTTAAAGTAGCAAGTTGCAACGTTGACGGTTGTGGTGCTGGCAATTACAGGGATAGCCTCATGACTTTTCTACCCCATAGATCGTAATTAATGGTTCATGAAGTTCCCGTTCAATTAGTTGGTTTGGAAAAATATTATTTAAATTAAAAAATATATTTTAAATTATGTAATGTTATCTATCATTTTAAATTAATAATTTATAATTTTAAATAAATTAGAATTCAGTTTGTAGAATATTTTAATAAATATGTTTTATTATTATTTGCTGACGTCAAATTCATTTATTATTATTTAACAAAATTAATGATAAATAATAACAAATCAAATAATCAATTAGCTTTAAGAATATATACAAGAAAAATAAAGCATAAATATTTGAGATAAAATAAAATAATGCATTATAGTTGGTTGAGGTGGGAAGGAGCCTCACCCCATAAGGAGGAGAATATAAGTTCAAATCCCGAGAAATGGACTTATTAGAAGAGGCGAAAACCTTTTGCGCTCTAGGCCTCAAAAAGGGAAATTAGACCCTCAATCAAATGAGAAAAAAATAATCCTTTACTTTGAATTGTTTGGCCAGTGAGTATTACATTGAAGGGTTAAGGTGCAATTTTAATAACCAAGTTTTTCCCGAAAGGCGTCTGGCACAAATAAGTTTTAGAAGGGGTAAAAATAACAATATACAATTTAAAATGATGCAAATTCAACAAAACCATTAAATTTTTCCAAACGCCGTTAGGGTTTTCTTCTCTTATAATTTAACGTCATTTGGTCAAATTTAATGGTTTTATTGAATTTGCACCCTTTTAACTTGTTTTTCATTATTTTTGCCCCTTCTAAAACTTATTTGTGCCAGACATCCATCGGGAAAAACTTGATTGTTAAAATTGTACCTTAACTCTACATTGAATTGCCTTCCAGGGTTATTCCTATATTAATACTCAATAATAATCATGTTGGATATATTGCTCACATTCTAAATCACCTACATTGAATTGCCTTTCAGGTTTGATTGAAATGGAATTATAATTGAACCTATGCATTGATTATTTCAAAATCACTCTCTTGTGATGAGTTTAAGCATTAGACTCAATAGTAATTAAGGTTTAGTATATTAAGAAACTTAGAGAAATTCATTACACTAAAAGGGCTTAATAACACTTTGAAAAGTAGGGGTTCCTCTCTTGTGATGCTAGGTACTCATTGGTTAATGAGGTTTAGAACAATAGAAGCTTAGTGCACTAACTCTCCAAATATTATAATTGAGTATGGATAGCCATTGAAAACCATTTCTAAGAGCATCTTCACCATTTGCATTCTTAACCATTTTCATCCCTCTTTATTTGAAAATCCCAAAAATATCTATTTAAATTGCATTTAGTTCATAGTTTTGAAATTACCCAAACATGTTTTCCCTATCAATTTTGCATTGTAAATACTTAGTTCACTAAGAATTAGTTCCATAAGCGGCTCCTCAAAGTGAAACGACCCGAGTTGTGACACATTGCATTGCTTGGAGTTAATTGTTGATTGTGGACTCCAAAATGTTACGACAAAGGTCTTCATCACTATTCATATTGTGATATATTATCATGAGTCTTATAATCAGAAGGTGAAGGCTAGGTTTTGGGGTATAGTTCTCTAAAGGACTTACACTCGTTACAATTATTAATTAATGTAACAATCACAAGTTCAAATGAAAAGCTCATCATAAAATATTAGCCTATTATATAAGAAAGAGCCACTTGACTTATAAAGCACACCACACTTGTGAGACTTCCAAATGCGGCGCCCATAACATATATGTTTATAATTATTACTCATTCAAATGGCGAAATTGAAATTGGATTTGGAAATAAAATTCGGTTCTCAACTGCTTTGCATGAGCCAAGCAGAGACAAAATTTCTTGGCCACTCATCATTTGTCATCAACCACACTTAATCAGCCTCACCCATTTATCTTCACCTCCCCACTTCTTCATCTTTTTTAATCCACACTTCTTCACATTAATAGAGCGCTTCCCCTCACGACACTCAACAGTCCTTTGTTCATGCCCTGTTCTTCTCGGCTTCACTGTTTGCTTTATAACATCAGCCTGTTTTTTTTTTTTCCAAAAGAGTGATCATTTTTATAAATTATATTAATCAACTTTCTAAAATTCAAAAGCTAATTTTTGTGGATCAGTCCTAAATAAACTCGCATATTTTCAAGTAAGTCAGAGAAATATCATTTACTTTTTCAAAAAGAAAAATCGTAACACAAGAACAAAGGTTAAAAAATGTACTATATTGAGGGAAGAGTCGGAGTCTTTAAGCCAGATTGACTTGATTGTGGTGATACAAATGTTGTAGTATCTCCCTCTAATTTCACATTCATTTTGCTCCTTCTTGATGGCTCCATGGGTCACCAGGTGGCTTCTTCGCCACCTTCCCTTGTCCCACACTTTGAAACATTACTCATTTGGAAGCATGCTTTGGTCACAACTTGAACGCCTCTCTGGCAGTTTTGGATCCATCAGATCCTCCAATTTTGCCTACTCTAAGTGAATTATGTCTTTATACAATTCTGTATATATCAGAAAGGAAATTAGCTTCTTCTTTTCTTTTACAACTTGTCATCTTCCACCTATAGGGAGGAAGAATTCATGAGCTCTTTAACTTTCTCTAATAATCACAACTAAATGCATTTAACTCATGATTTAACAAAAGTTTGAGTTTGCTTTTGTTGCATCACATTTTCTTCAATAATCTCTTTACGTGCAAAATTTGACCCCACATTTAATGAAAAGGAGAAGAAAATATGCTGAAATATTATTCATTTCTTCAACTTAACAATGACCTAGTCAAATAATCATATAAAACAAATACGAAAGAGGAATTCTAATTGATATGATACTAGCTAGGCCGAAAGAGAATGATGGCCATAAGGTAACGGCTAAAATGCTGATTTATTTATTAAACATCGGCCAATTATGATCACTACTTAAATAATTGTTGTTTAAAATATTACTATTATTCTATTCCTTGAAATATGGTTGATAGAACATTGAACAATATTAATTTTTTTTCAGAAAAAAACGGTATTATTATCACAAAGGTTTTGCTGAGCATATTTTTTACGTGCTACGCTTTTATCACCAAAATAATTAACAGACTAACACATAATTATACATTTAGATTTTCTGCAATAACACACATATCATGTAATTAAAACAATGTATGTGATTAAAAAAAATGTAAATAGCTTATGAAAACTGAAGCACTATATCTATGCAACAACCACTAAACTAAATATATATGAAATCCGAGACTTCTTTTTTTGCAAAATCTGTAAACGTAGTGTGAAAAGAAGGAGAGGTTGGAGGAAATTGGGGAAAGATGAAGAAAAAGAATTCATAATGGAGATGGCCCGCATTGTGGTTTTTTCAAAGTTTAAGATCTTGTAGGAAGAAAGTAACAATAGCTAAAGATCTTGGACCATCAAATTGTTATTGAATTTGAATAATATATAAAAGCAGAGGCAATATATTAATTAGTTGCGTTTGCGTAGAACAAGGAGCTTTCCACCAACAAAGTGCTCGGCATTTCTCATTTTCAAAGGCTACTTTTAATCTGGGATGAAGACCCCGAGTCTTCCCTGAATATGCTACGATTCTTAACTTTTGTTCTGATGTTATGATTTCTCTTTTGGGAAAACTAACTGAAATTTCTCTAACTTACTTACAATTGTGTGTGTGTAATTAATTTATTTTATAAAGTGAATAGTGGATTGACAGGAAGACAATAAGGAATGAAGATAAGACGAAACCCTCCACATTATGTTCTTCCTCCCATGATCCTTCCTCATGGCAGCGAACCAGTTTTTTTTTTTTTTTTTGGCTTTAAGCATCCGGTATCCGGTGCTTTTTTTGGGTCCTGGCCTTCTTTGGGCCAGGTAAACCCGAGCAACCGACTACTCCGGATTCGAGCCGGGTCGGACCCTTTGAGTGTAAAGCTCTCCCTCTAGCAGAGACTCCATCCACCGGTCTCGAACCCGAGACCTTGTGGAAGGGACTCAAGTGCCGAACCACTTGAGCCACCTGCCATCGGTTGGCAGCGAACCAGTTTCCCTACTAAGTTAATCAGTTCTGGATGATCCAAATTTGTTTTAAAAAAGCCTATAGTTTCTTCAAAAAAAATATTTTAATGGGTATAAAATCTAAAATAAAGATAATATTTTAAATATTATTTATTTAAAAAATGATTTCTTATTTAAAAAATCATCATTTTAAGAAAACTCAAATCTGAACAGTTCAAATCAAATCCAAATGGTTCAAAAATGATTAGCTCTCCTTGTTAAGTAAAATGCTTAGTAGGAAAATAGGGTCATACAACTCCAGCCGATGACCACTGACTTGTATAACTACTTTTTCCACAAATTAGCTTATAAAAAAAATATTTTGTTGATTCTTTTGGAATGATGAGTCATCAGTGAGTCATAAAATATAATTAATGGATGTTCTCAAACAAAAACGCGTGATCTTTGCGAAAAAGTGAAAGAGAAGGAGACGTGAGAATGAGCAGAGAGCCCATTTATCTCCTTCCATGCCTCCTTCCCCTCACTACTCCCTCCAATTAATTTTATTATATTATATGAAACATAATTAGCAAACACATTATTGCTATTATTGACCAAAGACTTGGAAAAATGAGTGTGAAATTAATTAAAGAAATATACGACTTCCAATCCAATTATAACCTATTTCTTGTAATTAAGTTCGGAGGTATTCTTTCGACGCTGCTTCCCACATGACTTCGACTTGTATCACTACGTATAGTCCAGTCAACCTGAGTCTTCCCTGAATATGCTACAATTTTTAACTTCAGTTCTTATGTTAAGATTTTTCTTTTCTGAAAAGTAACTGGTATTCATCTAACTTAGTTACGAATATGTGTTTATATTAATATGAAGGGCTTATGTTGCTAGAGCACTCATATATATATATATATATATAATATACATATTAGTGAATTGACCGAAACAAATGCTCATAGAAAATGTACAGAGCAGTATATTTTTCTCTGTTCCTACATATATATGGCATAACGGAGCACCTTAATTACATTGACACACACACATATTATATAGTTTGTGCCGTCTTACGGGAATGAAATCTCTCCACTAACTTTCTTCTCCACTTAATGCCTCAACCATTGGATCATATTTTAGTGGGTGAGATTTAATGCTATGTAACAATTTATAATTTTAGATTTTTATTATATTTAATGTTATAATACTGTTTAATACATAGAATATTAAATCTCACCTGTTAAAATATGATCTAATGGTTGAGATATTAAGTGGAGAGGAAGTGGTCAGAAGGGTTAGTGGAAACACTCCTATCCCCATGTGGTACATTGTCAAGTATTTAATGAACTCCATTTGTGAATCATTTAGTTTGCCTATGACTATGTTATTAAAATTTAATCACTATCGAACCATGACAGTAAATGCCAACTAGTCCAAACAGTTTAACCAGAAATAATTATTTGAAAATGCAAATAGCTTTATTCAGTTTTAAACCAAACAGAATCACCTTTTGCTCACCCCAGTAAATGCCCCACCAAAAAAAAAAAACCTATCTCTTTGTTTTCCTCCCCTAGAAAGTAAAAACCAATACGATCTTCAAAATTGAAAGGAATATAAAGAAGGGTTAACTAAATACTTCCTCAACCCTCCATCTTTAATATAAGAGCTAATTGACTAATTTAGATAAATTAAGGGAAACTAGCTATGTTTATTATTTGTAACAAATATATATTAGTTTTTTTAAAAAATATTATCCTTCATTATGACTACTCTTCGATAAAAACCCCTTAATGTGTGTAATCAATATTCATAAAAGACAGCAACATTTTCTCTCTCCCTCTCTAAACCATATCTACATTTCTATATCTCCGGCCCGTGAGCTCAGGTTCGGACATTGGAAGAAGCTGATGATATGCATTTTTGTTTTTATGAAGATCATATTCACAAAGAAAAATGAATCTCTCCCTCTCTAAACGGTGAGAAATACGATTCTTTTGTCAGTCGGATTATTTTTTCATCTTTGACTATTCTTCTTCTCCTTTGTTTCTTCATTTTCCTTCTCAACATTACTTGAGAGCTGTCCGGCTTCCTTAAATCCGTCCTGGCTCCCGACTGAAAAGCGGTTTCCAGGTTTATAACGATTTTTTCCTGGTCCAATCCAGCTGGAACATTAAAATGGTTTCCCTCCAAACCAAGTTGTTGCCGACTCTGGCCAACGGTCCAGCAGTCCGGTCTAACTCGACTCTTAAAACATTGTGATCATATACATATCTTTTTTTCCCTCCTTTTATTCAAATAAAACCAACCAAATTAATGTTTTAGTGATTGTTGCAATAATGAAGTGGTTTAACTTTGATAAAGCTAATTCGTGGGGAAAAAATGTTGTTGTACGAGTCATGAGGGAAGGAGCATGGAAAGGTAGAATGTGGACCCTTTCTTTTACGATTCCTTTCCTTCCATTATTCTTTTTATTACAGAAAAAGAGGGACGAAAAGAGGAACAAAAGACCAAGATATAAAAGAAACAGAAAGAAATTGTAAGAAACTTCCAAAAACATTCTAGCTTCAACCATCTAACAACACCATCAGGAAGGTAAACTCCTTGACCCTTGTATAAACTAAGCATTTGAGTTTAAACCACTTCAATTATAGTTGTTAGCCCAGCTTAGTATACTATACACTTCACTTGACCATGTCATATTTGATTTATTTTCCTTTTTCTATAGAGCTATTGTTATGGTTTAGTTGTTTTAGGTCGCGATATTAGTGGTTCGTCATATTATACTCAGCAAGTTGGTTCGAATATTTATGGCAAGTGATCAAGAAGAATTTCCCTCAAACTCTTCTAACTCCAATTCAACCCCAAGAACCTGCAAGTATGAAATTTTCTTGAGTTTTAGAGGTGAAGATACGCGTAAAGGCTTCACAGATCACTTGTATCATGCGTTAATTAGCAAGGGATTCAGAGTTTTCAGAGATGATGAAGAGCTTGAGAGAGGAGAAGTCATTTCAAAAGAACTCCTACAAGCAATTGAGGACTCTCATTTCGCAATTGTTGCTCTCTCCAAAAATTATGCCTCTTCTTCGTGGTGTTTAAATGAGCTCCAACATATTCTTTACTCAAGAGATAATTTGTGTCAACAAGTTTTTCCCATATTTTATGATGTAGATCCATCTGACGTGCGGAATCAAAAAGGAAGTTTTGAGGAAGCTTTTGTTGGTCACCAAACGTTTCAAAGGGACAATAAGGTCTTGAAAAGTTGGAGAGAATCTCTTACGAAAGTTGCTAACTTATCTGGTTGGGATTGCAAGGATTGGTAAGTTAATTTCTTATTGGGTAAAATTATGCGACTTATATTTTTGGCTTATAATCATTTCATTGAACATAAATCTAGATGCAGTCAAGCTATTTGTTTGGCATGTATGTGTTCTTAGTTTAAAGATAAAAAATTAACTATTGAAATGAACATTTTTGTTGTAACAGGGAATTATACTGCATATTACAAGTGTCATGAATCTTTGTATCGTTTATGAAGTTGTTCTTTCCATTTCTGTACTATTAGTTATATTCGAGTAGCGGGTCATTAATTGGTTGTGATATTATTTATTTTAATAAATTTTGAAATTATTTTTTTGTTTTTGAAATAAAAACCTTGTAAATTTAAAATTTGCATTATTAATTTTTATTTTTTTTATATTCAAAACTATTCGTCATCAAACTAAAAGCTTTAACTTCACAATTAAATTAAAGCACACGCTTAAAATAAAAAATGGAATAACAACTACAAGACTTATTTGCTGCCCATATTAAATTTGTTTAATGAGTTTATGATCCAAAAGAAAAATAATATTAACAATTGCAGATATTGAAGTAACAAATATTATAATTACAGAATCAATTAAAAGTTATATATCTTACCTGGGCTCGTTCATATGTTGTTTTAACTTGTAGGCCTGAAGCAGAACTTATTGAGATGGTGGTTGAGGAGCTGTGGACCAAATTACGTCCTAGACTTCCACCTTATTGTGAAGACTTAATTGGAATTGAAAATAAAATAGAACAACTGGAGCCACTGTTGGAGATAGGCTTGACTGATGTTCGGTTTGTAGGAATATGGGGCTTACCGGGTGTGGGTAAGACAACAATTGCTAGGGCTGTTTTTGACAAATATCGTAGCCAATTTGATATTAGTTGTTTTCTTCTCAATGTTAGGGCAAATTCATTAGAAAGAGATGGCGAGGTTCACTTACAAAGTAAACTTCTTTCGCATCTCAAAATTAGAAACATGGAGATTGAAGACACATTCGAAGGGAAGAAAATAATCCAAAACCGTTTTAGGGATAAAAAAGTTTTACTTATTCTTGATGATGTTGGCCATGGAGGCCATTAAGAAAATTTGGCTGATAGCCCCAATTGGTTTGGTGCTGGTAGTAGAGTGATCATAACAACTAGAGATTTGGGGTTGTTGCGTAGAGTTCATGAAGTATATGCCCACGAGGTTCAAATTATGAACCCACATGAATCCTTTCAACTCTTTTGTTCGAAAGCATTTAAAAGCGGTGAACCTCAGGAGGATCTTTTGCATATGTCCAAAACTGTTTGTGATTATGCGAAAGGCCTTCCTTTAGCTCTGTCTGTTTTGGGTTCTTTTTTATGTGGAAGAAGTAGTGTGCTGGAATGGAAAGATGCTTTGGATATGTTGAAGAAAAATCAACATAACGATATTCTTAGAGTACTTAAAATAAGTTTTGATATGTTAACTGGCATAGAACAAGCAATATTTTTAGATATTGCTTGCTTCTTCAATGGGTGGAGCAAAAAGGTGATAACACATATATTGGAAAGTTGTGGATTCAACGCAAGAATTGGAATAGCAACTCTTCAAGAAAAGTCTATGCTAAAGGATTGTGATGATTATTTAGTGATGCATGATTTGCTTGAAAAAATGGGTAGGAGAATTGTTGTAGATAAGTCACCTAATGATGTTGGAAATCGTAGTAGATTGTGGTCTAAGGAAGATATTGATGAAGTTATGGAAAACAATTTGGTGAGTGTTGATCTTAGCTCTTATATTGGTTTTAATACATTTTTTTATATATCTTAATAGTTTCTAGTCAATTTATTTTGATATCATTTTCTTAGTGACTAATGTTGTTTATCAGGGCACAAAAGAAGTACAAGGTATGGTTTCATCCACATTTTGTGAGGCATGTTGGGATCCTGAAGCCTTTTCAACATTGCATAACCTCAGATTACTCATTGTAACAAGTGATTTCAACCTTCCTTGTGGCCTCAAATGTCTTTCTCATGCTTTGAAAGTGCTTCATTGGACAAAATATCCCTTAGACACTCTTCCTCCTGGAACTCGACTAGATAAACTTGTTGATCTTAGAATGCATCATAGCAAATTAAAGAAACTTTGGAATAAAAGCCTGGTAAGATACCTTATCCTTATGATTTGATGTTATAGATATATAGTGTAATTTTTTATGCTAGTTAGCACAATGTATTGTGTTCAGTGATTAACTGATGCTCATATATTTTTATGACCAGTGTTCCAGGAATCTCAAGTTTTTGGACTTGAGTTATTCAAAAAACTTGATTAAAACTCCTGATTTCTCTGTAATGCCAAATCTGGAAAGATTAGAACTTGAAGGCTGTGAAGCTCTTGTTGATCTTCATGCTTCAATTGGACAACACAAAAAGGTTCAAGTGTTGAATTTGAAAGGTTGCAAAAATCTAAGAGCCCATTGTCCAAAAAAATTGGAAATGAGTGCTCTTAAAGAATTTGTTCTTTGTGGGTGCATTCGAGTTAAATATCTTCCAAAGTTAGGGGAAAGTATGAAAAATTTAGAAGTGCTTGATGTAGGGGAGACAAATTTAGTGAAGTTTCCAGAGTCACTTGGATTCTTGAGTGGTCTCAAGACATTGAAGTTAAGGGGCTGCAAAAATCTCGTTTGCCTTCCCCAAAGCATCCACAAGTTGAAGCGTCTTGTACTTATTGATATTGCTGGTTGCTCAAAATTTGGTAGATTGCCAGAAAACTTGAATGAAATGGAAGCCTTGGAGGAGATTGACGCCAGTGAAACTGATATAACTGAAGTACCTTCTTCCATTGGTGGATTAAAAAAGGTCAAGAAATTGTCGTTTCGGGGGTGCAAAAGGTCAACGACCAACTCTTGGAGCTTGATTTATCCGTTAAGCCACATGTATTGTTGGCATTTACCTCATAATAGCTTAACACTGCCTGCTTCAATCTTCAATCTCAAATCACTAAAAAAATTAGATCTAAGCTACTGTAATATTGATGATGGGTCCATTCCGTATAGCTTCAGTGGCTTATCGTCATTGAGGTCATTAGATCTAAGTGGAAACAAGTTTAGGAATCTACCTGCTGGCTGCATATCTAATCTTCTGAATCTGGAACATCTTTTATTGAATTCTTGTTCAGAACTTCGTTCGTTGCCGCAGTCAGGACCAAGTTTATTTACGGTGGATGCAAAAGAATGTGGTTCATTGGAAACAATGTCAGACAAACAATTATCACATCTCTTTGCTTCAATTGACCAGGTATATACATATATTTTACATATATTCTGTTGTCAGTTATACATTATACTTTGATATGTTTATTTTTGGGGTTTATAGGCCGAAAGATGGATGAAGGGAGAAACTCTTGGGGTGACAATTCCAGGGAGTGCAATACCGTCTTGGTTTGAGAATCAAATTGATCTTTGTCTGGATGATAGGGGTGAAGCTTTGATGATGATAGACATGCCTCCTTGTGGCGAAGAAATGTTAGGAATTGGATTATGCATTGTGGTCAATGATGATTTGTTTTTTACCAATAACAAAAGACCTTTGGCTTCGCCTTGCTTCTTGTTTGATTTTGCTGCACTTCCTGACCCACATGATGGCAGGCCCAGGAAATTTGGGATGGGGGCTGCATATCGGGA
The DNA here is from genome assembly GCA_963242795.1 of Inga leiocalycina. Taxonomy (NCBI): domain Eukaryota; kingdom Viridiplantae; phylum Streptophyta; class Magnoliopsida; order Fabales; family Fabaceae; genus Inga; species Inga leiocalycina. The sequence goes on from OY725325.1 coordinate 69,795,571, forward strand.
ATCAAGTCACCTATGGATGTTGTTTTGGAAACAAAGAGAGGAACTCAGTCGTATTCTACAATTAAGTGAGTATAGTCACATTCCCGTGATATTTGGTGGTAATGAAGGAGGAAATTTGGATGAAAAAGTTTCGGTGAAGTGTGGATGGCGTATCATGAGCAAACGTGATTTTGAAAACAAGGACAACTCAACGAGTCATAATCCCCTTCCAGCAAAGGAACAACACAATGACCAAGTATGTCACTTTATCATCATGCATTCTCCGTTCACTTTTATTTCAAACTACACCCTCAATGCCTAATTAATTGGGGAAAAAAAAGTTTAAACAGTTAGCCCACGGCATACATTCTCCTTTCACCATTTAGTACCCCAATTAACAAATTTATTAGTATTGAGAAAATTAGTTAAAATACTTATTTGTAACCAATGGTTGGAATACTCTTTTATAGTTATTTCTAATATTTAATGAGATGTCGTAATGACTTTTTTATCGAAGTGAAAATTGAACATTTTAATAAAGGGAAAATAATCAAGTACTTATGAGTCGGAGTATTTTGATGAAGGAGAAAAACTGGATGCGTTCTTATATTCAAACAGGACAAAAGCAAAGTGCTTACTGTTTAATATGGTTCTACATTTAAGAAAAAAGAGAGTAATAACTAAGTTAAATAAGAAACCTTTAATATTTAAAAAATTGGAAAGATCCAAAAATGGCATTAATTAAGGATATAACTGAAAAAAAAAAAGATACAACTGAACAAATGTAATCAATTTTTGGATATCAACTAATCTTAACTATTTGTTAACAGGTAAGTTAGGTAATTTTATTTTTATGGATAATAACTAGCTAGGAATGGAGGGAGTATATCCAAATAAAATTAGCTTGGTTTGTTATATGTAATAATGGTAGTAGGTACAGTAAGAGATTTCATAAAATAAGATACAAACAAGATAAGTAAATGGAGACATGTAATTTAAATTTTAAAATGTATTGATGATATTAATAAGTAAATAAATGATGATAGATGTAGGGCAAAACTTAATTATTCTTGTAATGATGTAATTGTGTTAATGTGATGTACAATTTGGGGGGACCACATTGTGCAGGCTATTCGTTCCCCAATGCCCCTAAAATGGGAATTAAGATCGATTTCAGTCCGTCAACCTAACATCAAATTAGATGATTTTTTGAAGCAAACTTTGGGAGTACGTAAGGTACGTGATATTGTAATATGAGATCCAAATTGCCGGCTTCTGACTATGATTAATTAGTTAACTTATTGTGATAACCTCTAAAAGCTATTTTCATCACTACTATAAAATATTGCTTTTACGATCTTAAAGGACGTCCTTTTTTAAAAAAGGGACGTAAAAAATAAAGACGGTGGTACTTTTGTAATTCTGAGTGAAATTTAAATAGTTTTAGACGTCCCCAATTCAAAAAGGGACGTCTAAAGTCACTTTAGACGTCCCCAATTTAATTGGGGACGTCTAAAGTTAAATTTTTGTTTTTTAAATCAAGAACGCCTTTTGGTCAAATTGGGGACGTCTAAAGTTAATTTTTTTAAAAAAAAATCAGGAACACCTTTTGATCACTTTAGACATCCCCAATTTAATTGGGGACGTTTAAAATAAAATTTTTTTTTAATCAGGGACGCCTTTTGGCATCCCTAATATATATTAGGGACGCCAAAAGGCGTCCCTTAAATATCAGGGACGCCACTTTTGGCGTCCCTGATGTTATCAGGGACGCCTAAAGTGGCGTCCCTTAATATCAGGGACGCCACTTTAGGCGTCCCTCATATTAGAGACGCCTAAAGGCGTCCCTGATTATTAAAAAAAAAAAAAAAAAACTTTAGACGTCCCCAATTAAATTTGGGACGTCTAAAGTGTGACTTTAGACGTCCCTTTTTGAATTGGGGACGTCTAAAGTTAAAAAAAAATAAAAAAAAATTAACTAAACAACTTTAGGCGTCCCTAAATTAAATTGGGGACGCAAAAAACAATTCAAATCTGTACTGACAGTCTTTATTTGTAAGTTTTATAGATCTACACTCTTTTTTCTCATCAACGTAACCACTACCACCACACATTTAACTTTTACTTCTTCTTCTTTATATGCTGTTTTTAAGCTTGTTTCTTCTTTTCTCTCTCTTTTTTTTCACCAGATCTGTAATGCTTACTACCACACATTTAACTCTTGCTTCTTCTTCTTTATATACTATTTTTAAACTTGCTTCTTCTTTGCTCTCTCTCTTTTTCACCAGATCTGTTATGTTTCTTACTATTTTATCTTCTTTCTCTTTTTTCTTTGGATTTCCCTTCTATTTTATCTTCTAACTCGTGTTGTTATGGTTTGTAGATTGAGACTCCAAAACATGCTTCATGGCCACGTTCCCACTGAGAAAATGAGGTATATCTCTCCTTGTTGCTCTTCTCTATTCATTATTACGAGAAAATGAATTTTAATAATAGAAGGAGATAAGTTTTTCGCAACTGTTTCATCTTATTGTTATCATCTTCTGTTTATGAGATTTCAGCTCTAGAGTTATTATTGTGTAGATTTTGGATTTCAGATACTAGATCTGTAATTTTATTGACGATGATATATGATTTCTGGTTTTAAATACTGTTTAGTCCACATCTGTAATATTATTGTGTAGATTTTGGATTTCAGATACTAGATCTGTAATTTTATTGACGATGATATATGATTTCTGGTTTTAAATACTATTTAGTCCAGTTCTATAATATAAACAAATTTTTCTTTTTTAAAAAAAAAAAGCACTTTAGACGTCCCCACTTTAAAGTGGGGACTTCTAAAGTCCCACTTTAGAAGTCCCCACTTTAAAGTGGGGACGTCTAAAGTGCCACAGTGGGACTTTAGACGTCCCCAATTTAAACTGGGGATGTCTAAAGTCCAGATTTTAAACGTCCTTTTATCTACGGACATTATTGCCATTTTTTACTACGTCACTCACATAGACGTCCCCTTGTTTTCAGACGTTATAAGGCCTAAAAAAGGGGACGTTAAAAATGTTTTTTGTAGTAGTGCATATGACTAGTTGCTAACTCTCCATATTTTATATAATTAAAGTAAATTTTGAAGCAATATGGAGAGTTATATAAGTAATTTTTAAGGGATTTCTATAAGATTATATTATTAAAAAAATCAAATCAAATCAAATGGGTGCATCATTTGTGAGATTTTAAATTAAAATAGAAATTTTTAAGATTAGAGAAGAAACCATAATAAAAATAATTATAAGAATTAGAAGTTTTCTTTAAAAAAACAATCAGTTTAGTTTTTATTAGTATTATTATATTATTACTACTGTTATTATTATATTTTCATTTCTTTTGCTTTTCAACGAAGGTACGCCGTCGTTTGGAAGATCGGAAATCTTGTACTCTGGTGGACCTAAAGTTTTCTTTAAAGAATTAGAAGTTTTCTTTTAAAAAAATCAATTTAGTTTTTATCAGTATCATTATATTATTACTACTGTTATTATTATATTTTCATTTCCTTTACTTTTCAATGAAGATACGGCGTTGTTTGGAAGATCGGAAATCTTGTACTCTGGTGAGACCCAAAGCTGAAAAGCGCTGGACAAAAAGGAGGAGAGGACGGTTTTGGATCTGGAGGGAGAGGGTTGCGCGGCTGTGGCTGTGTGCTGCTGACTGTCTTCATTAGCACCATCTTCTTCCAAGATCGAGGAGAACCAGAGAGGGAAGCCAACGTGAGAGAGAGAGGTGGAGCATCTCTTCTTCTCCAGCGACGGCCAGCGGAGTAAGGATGGAAGGAGCTCGGGTGTGCCGTCTCTTTTCTCTGTTTCTTCTTCTTTCTGAGTTCATAGTGAGACGACAACTGGGCTGAATCGACAACGCAAGCTGAGGGTGTGTGCCGTTTGTTGGAGAAAAGGTCGCTGCTGGTTTTGAGCTTAGATAGCTGAGAGGAGGCGCGGCGGTGGTTCAAGAGGTTACTATGCCTCATCTGTAAGAGCAAAAGGAAAGGAAAGGAAGCTTGGGTTTTGGACAGCGGGAGCGAAATCTAGAAAGAGGGCCGCACGGCTCACGGTTGATTCTCCGTCATCATTCTTAAACAAGAACCAGAGAGTGCCGGACGAGGAGATGAGAGGAGGCGCTGTGAAGTCCCACTGTTCATCATCTTCCTTATTTGCACAGTAATCTGTTATAATTTCTTGCTATTAAACTCTGGATTTGGCTTGCATCCTTTTCTCTCAGTTTTTTTTTTTTTAACGTGAATAGTTGAATGAAGATCAATTTTACAGATTTGATATATTATAAAAATATTCATCCAATGGTTCACAGGAAAAGGACCATCCTTTTCTTAAAAGTAAAAAATCAAAAGGACCATCCAATGGTTCACTGGAATTAAAGTAACGTGGGGCTAGTTGTCCTTTTAATCTAAAGTAGATATGAACTAATTTGATTTAAGGATTTCAGCATGTATGAATTAATTAATTATGCTTAATATTATTTTTGTTTACTTATATTATTTTGATTACCTAGCTTGATCATCATTAAGCATGAAATTGGAGAATTTAAATAGCTTTGGAAAAGGGATCTTAATTGAATCATAAGAGTAAGTAATGTGGGATTAGAATTTATTCAAATTTGCTAATAGGATAGGAATATATCTATTGGACTCATATAATCATATTAGAGTGAAAATTGGACAATTATTGCTTCTGGAGTAAATTAGTTAAGAATAATAATTTTAATTTGAGAAAGGGTATAAGTGATCGGGAGATACTTTTATCTATTAATACTTTAGATTAACAATTTAATATTAAATGCACTTATTTTGGGAGATTAAATGCTCCTAGACTTGAAAAGGGCATTCGTCATTCTAGGTTATTTTTCTCCATTGAAATCTCAAAAATATTAAATTTAGCATTTTTTTTCTCTTCTTTAAATTGTTTTTCAATTTCCTCATTTGATTTGCTCAACTTAAATGAAAATGAGAAATTTAATATCCAATCACTGGTTTACTTAATTAGATCTTTGTTGAACGAACTTGATTCGCTATTATACTATTTCATGGCCCGTACACCTGTTGTGCTTGCTTAAAATGTAGTAGCATCACTTCTCCTGACACCTACTAAAGTTTTTATATATTGTCCCCAAAATCACTCATGAGCTTTTCAGCATTATTCACAAAATTGTTTCATCATAAAGCAAATGGCACCAATGTAATACAAATTGCATAATAAGTGAGAGATGATACGTTGGTTTAGAAGTGCTCCTTTTAAATTTGTTGGATAAAACCTAACAGAAGAGGGCCACAAATACAATAACTAATATCAGTTGGTAAGCACTCACATTCCTGCCTATTTAGCTTCAACTTAATTATAACTAGAGATTAAGTTGACTTGCATTCTTTGTGTATGAGTTTTGAGAAGGAGCTAGCCCCTCAAAAGGTGACAAACTAATGTTTGAATTCCACTAGAAGAGATGTCTACATTTAGTATTCGACAGTACCTAGAATAGAATTGCCTCTAATAATAAAACACTTTTGCCTAGGGAAAAAAACAATTTTAGGTTCTGGTTTTAGACACAAAAAGATTATAGGTGGATATTTTGTAAGTTAAAGGGTATAGATTTTGGGAAATATACTCTATTAGATTAAATTTATAAATATTTTATATCTGTCTAATTAATTTTTATATATTTTCCTCCCTTTAGCCAATTACAAGATAAAAAGGAATTTTGCAATAAAATCTCCTCACACCTTTTTTTTTTTTTTTTTTGCGGGGAAAGTTATAAAACTCAAGAAAGAAAGAATCAAGAAAAGGAAAGGAAGAAGATATTAAAACAAGATATGAGTAGTGCCAAACGAAAAAGGAAAATAAAGGAAGCAAGGAGATATCGTGTGTGCGGAGGTTTCGGTGGAACAGATACAATATTGCGTGGTTGGATTAGGTCCTGCAAATAGTTTTACGATTTGCGGGGTAAGCATATGACATGAGTTCTGTTTTAACTTGCGAAAAAGGACTTTAAAAAACTGTTGTTTCGCAGTTACCCAAACGCTACTCTAGTCCTATTTATAAGTCCAAATCAACTAACTCTCACATACCAAGGAGAGTTAGTTAAATGATTAATTATGGGCTAAGGCAAAATTGAAGGATTAGGTCTTGTGAATAGTTTTTACGATTTTTAAGGTAAGCATGAGACATGAGTTTTGTTTTGACTTGTGAAAACAGGCTTTTGAAACTGCTGTTTCGTAGTTACCTAAACACTACTCTGGTCCTATTTATAAGTCCGAGTTAACTAAGTCCAAATTAACTAATTCTCATATACCAAGAAGAGTTAATTAACTCATTAATTATGGGCTAAATTTTCAATTTTGCCCATATTTGCGATTGGTTCAAGGAGTCAACATAAATAAATTCTTTTTTTTATTGCAATTAATAGGGGTAAGATGGTAAAAAAGACAAATTTATAATTCTGAAACTAGATTTATAATAAGAACTAAAATATTTAGTGAAAATGGACTTATAAATAGGACTAAAATGGTAGGATGATATCAATATGATGTTAGTTCCTGACAAATCAAAAAGAAATTTCTATTGATATGTTTGGTGGAGAAAAATCTATTTACAAATCTGGAAAAATGATTACTATGGATATTCCTTTTCCCCTAAAGAACTCTGATGGTTCAATTGCCCCTGTAGGAAGAGAGTTAGGTCTGTGCGAAGAGGAAACATTGAAGTTTGTTGGAATATTTTAGTCCACCCTTAGTGAATTAGGGCCCAAACCCAATTCAAGAAGGGCTATCATGGAGAGATGAGTTATAAAGAGAGATATCATTTGTGGTTTGAAGGTTATATCTATGGCCATATAACCATACGTTTAAGGGTTGTATATATTCCTATGTGACCATACGTACATTATATATATAGGGTGTGGGATTAAGGGAGAAGGCGAGTCAGAATATGAATAGCACACACAGAATATTACTCTTTTCCCTCTAAAAGGTTCTCTCTTTTAAGATTGTTCTCTTCTTTTTCTCTCTTTGGTGTGTTAACTGTATAACGTGATCAAGGTCCGCATCGGTACTCCGGTTTTGTATGGGTACTTCAGCGAGTCAATCGGACTTCAGGTACGCTTGAAATTCTCACATGATATCAGAGCTTGATTTTTTTGAGATATGTATAATATTATTAGTCTTTCTTCCGTTGCTGCCTTAATTGCTGTGCGTGTCTTCAGTGCCTATACCTACAGTATATATGGTTCAATGATTAAACCAGTGTATATGGGTATAACGCCTGCATGAGTCTCTGTTTTTGTTCTATGTTATTTAAAATTCCTTTTGTGGTTATACATTGAATATTTCTTTTTTTTTTTTTTTAAAACCTGGGTAGTCTAACAGTTTTGATTTTTTGTTTTCGGGAAATGCAAAACTTGTGTTTCTTGTGTTCCTTAATGATGTATGTGAATGTTTTGAAAGACATGAACTATGAAAATTTAGAACCATGAAATAGAAAGGAAACAACATGAATACCATCATTCTTGACTGTTCCCTTTACAAAATTAAGCTTTGACTAAATCAATTTTTTTTATTGCCCTAGTTGTTTGGTTCGTGAAAGTTTATGTCGTATATATATATATATGTATATGCATGCGTGAGTTTTTTGAAAACTGTCGCTGGAATGCGTGTATATATAAGCCACGGGCCTATGTGTTTTTCCTTTTTCCAGGTCTTAAGTCTGTGTTATATTTTTTTTTAATAAAATAAAATATATGGCATATGAAGTTTTCATTGAAACGCCCTGGAACATGCCGCTTTGACAGTTTGTCATTCTAGTACTTGGGTTCTTCAGAAACTTATGATGTAGGCTACAAAAATGGTATACAAATGTAAAAACAAAGAAAAATTCAAGTGAGAAATGCAAGGATGTAAATGCACACTACTTCAAAAAACTAAAGTTGTGGCGCTTATAATTGTATTAATTGTGGCGCTAGAGAAGTGCCACATATATGGACGCCACTAAAAAAAGCTGTGGCGCTTGGAAGCGCCACAACATTTTAAATTTTCTTTTTAAAAAAAAATACCCTCCTGTGGCGCTTGTTAGAGGAAGTGCCACAGGAGGGGGGTCTCTTGTGGCGCTTGCGTCAGCAAGTGCCACAGGAGACCCCCCTCCTGTGGCACTTCCTCTAACAAGCGCCACAGGAGGGTCCCTTTTTTTTTTTTGCTTTTTCTTTTCTTTCCTGTGGCCCTTTTTTATGCTTCCTGATTATGAAGCTTTATATAAAATGAGTTGTTTTCATGTTTATCATCTCTCAGATTGTCAATCTTTCTATTTTATATTTCAACCTATTATATATGTATATATATATATATATAATTTTCACATTTAAAAATTCAAGTTCCCCAACAATAATGTTCTTACATTAATACTCTCCAAAGCTAACATAAAAAATATCACAATACAAGAACTTGATATGTGAACACAGTACATCAACAACTAATTAAGTAAATTAAAATATTACTAAAAAACGTAAGCTTGTCGGCCAAAAAATTTAAACAAAGCAAAAAGGCAAACGTTATACTACGGTTTATCTTAACTGCACTAAAAAAAATTTAAACAAAGCAAGCTAAAATGAAACAATTTTCTTCCTACGTTGGTGACGCTAGCTTGAGTGACGAGGATGAGCAAATGTGAGCTATGGGGACGGATGAAACAAAAATGGAAAAAGGGATAAGAGAATTTAATGAAGAAGACGAGTGTGTGTTTTTATTGTGCAAGAGAAAGTGATATCTTTTACAGAGGGAGGGACGTCAATGTGAGCTGAGGAAGAGGGAATAAAAAGGAAAAAGGGAGGGAAAAGATAAAAAGTAAAGTTAAAGGAGGGAAATTTGATTGGCGGGAGAGTTGAAAATTCATATCCAGCCAATTGTGGCACTTCTTTAAAGAAGTGCCACAAAATGTGCGCCACCTTTCAACCTTTTTGTAGTAGTGGCAAAAAAGAAAAAGAAAAATTAAGATATTTGGTTGATTTTCTCAATAATTTTGATGTAAGACACTCTACAAACCAAGAATAACTATGAAAACGTGTTAAAAACTATGAAAACAATGAAAGAAAACCTAATAGGCTCACACGGGCGACCCGGGTTCGATCCCTGGCAATGGCGCCATTGATTTGACACAACCTTAGCCGCCTTGGGGTCAAATCACAAATTACCACTAATTAAATGCAATATAGTGCAAACAACTCTGGATTGTTCTTTATCAACAAGCCTTTTATTTTGATTCCCTAGGTTAGACTAACTGTTAAAAACAAGGTTAGAAGTAGTGCTTGAAATTGGTTTTCTTTAAATCAAAATTTATGAAACATAAAGCTATTCCTAATCTTTTTGGTATTTTTGAAAAATAATAAAGAAATGACTTGTATTAAAAATGGATTATATGGTAAAATGAACCTTGGTGGCAAATTTGGTGGCTTTCCTAGGTCCTAAAATATTTTTGGGAGTTATTTTTACATCAAGTCAAATTAAAAACCCTAAACAATCGCATTAGGTCCAATCTACCTAATTAATGACTAATTATACAATCGCATTCATAGTCACCTCTTAGACAAATTATTAAAACCCACTTGATGTGTATTGAAAATCATTTCAATGCATTTGTTCCTCTTGAGTGAGAGAACAATCGTAACACTCAATATGAATTAATTCAACTACACACCATAGTAATCACATACAATACATAATCTCATTAAAACATAAGGAAATAAATTCACTACATAATCCAAAAGCATCAAAGTAAAATCCAACACAAGATAATCAATTATAGACAAATAATCACTCATTTAAGTCTAAAAAATACACATGTATCAATGCAAAATTAATCCAAAACAGAACATTGTGCATAAACTGAGCTAATGAAAATTATTGAACTCCCCTCATAGAACCTTGAAACTCTAGCCACTTCCTCTACCACCAAGACCCAAGCAATTTAGCCCATCATCGCATGAACAGTAACCACAGAATTTCTAAACCTCAGCAAAGCCATTAAAGATTAGTACAAGGCTGAATTTCAAAGGGAAATTTCTATGTGTACTGTCGGTCAAGTTGGAAATAGAAGAACAGATGATCTAGGTTGTCCAATAGTGATGATTGAAAGAAAAAGGAGTATCTGGTGGTGAAAATCGAAAAGGAACAGAGGAAGCAGTGGAATGGTGGAGAGGAAGATGTTAACAGTGACGGTGAATGTTGGAGCCGGTGGTGAAATGACGGGAGGAAGTGATGTGATGATGAAGCATGACGGTGGTGATGCTGCTAATGGTGGTGAAGGACGGAGTGAGGATTGATGAAAACGGTGTGAAAAATGGAGAGCAGTGGCGGTGATGGAAACCGATTCAGGCTGTGATGAGAACAGAGGGGAACGGCGGTGTTCTGTGGTGCTGTGATCTCAGCTCTCCGGTCTGCAATCAGATCTCAAGTTCCCCGGAAATGGAGAACCGATGGTTGATGATGATAAATGAAGCTCTGGTGGTCTCGTCTCTCTCTGTCTCTCAATCTCTGCCTCCGTCTTCCATTCTCGGTCTCTCTGGTTCTTTTAGCTCAGTGTCGGGTCTGTTAAACTAAGAGAAGGAAGGTGGTGGTGATGGTGTTGTGATGGCGGTATCCTTCCCAGCTCTCCCTATCGCCTCTCACGGGTCTGTCTCAGTTCTCTCCCATGTCCGCCGCTCACAGCTCACACTTCCCAGCCGGTAGCTCGTGTCTCTCAGCTCCCACACTCTGTATATCCGGCTCCCAACTCCCAGCTCTGGGTTGGGTCTCTCACTCCAGGAAAAACAGCCCAATCAGTGATCTAATGCGTTTTGACCAGGGAATTATATGAAACTTTTAAAACTTTTGATTGGGGACTATTGTGAAACTGTTTGAAATGTTTTGGGGCTGATCAGAATTTCTTGATATTTTGGGTACTTTTCTGTGATTTTTCTTTCCCTTTTCTTCTCCATAACTATGTAATTTTCAGAATTTCTGGGGTCTTTTCTGTATTTTGCTCCAATCCTCAAAATAATTAATTCTGATCCCCACAATCTCCAATTTTCTTCCAAAACACTGCAATGCAATATTAAACACAAGGTAGCATCAAAAGTTCAAGGGATCATTTGTATAGATAATTAAACAATTATGACTCTTTTACCCCTATTTACAATTAATTACAAATGCCCCTAATTAAAATTAGGGTTTAATCATGCAATTATGTCCAGGAAAATATATCAAAATTCCAATTTAATTATTAAAAATCATATATAACATATGGTTCAATCAAGAGCACATGGTATATGTTTTCATAGAATCTAGAACAAAAGAAATGGGTCCAAGAACTCACCATAGAAAACAAAAATGAGAAAGTATGCTTTTTGAGACTGGGCCAACTTTGAAAATAGGTTTCAATGTGTAGAAGGAGGTTGAAGATGAAGAAAAAGTGCAAAACAATATGACGTTTTGCCTCAACCAGAAACAAGAAGTCATTTCACCTCCAGAGGGCTTTTGTGCGTTAAATGAAACGCACCGTTTTAATTTTTAAAAAAAAATTAGTCCTAGGCACTACAGGAGATGATCTGAAGGCAATTATTTTTGGGCTGTTATGACAATTGGAAAAAGGGCAATTTTTCCAAAGGCCCAATAAGATAGAGGCCCAAAAACAAGTTTTAATAATTCGACATTAAATAAAAAAAATCTCTGGACTTGGGCTAGACCAGATTGGGTTCATACAAAACAAAAATTATGTGGGTTTCAGTGTTTTATTTCAATTTTTTTAGAAATTTTCAATTCCTCCTTCTTCTAGGCGAGCTTGAGGAGGCATTTGAACTTCAATTGAGGCGCAGTTTATTTCTAAAAATCCATAAATTCATGATATATATTTAAACATATACTTTTTCTATTTTAAAACATGTTTGGATCTATTTTAAATATTTTTCAGTGTTATATTATAGTGATTTTTATGTGTTTAAAAATCCTTTAAATATTTGCAATGGTTTATCTTATTTTTTATTTGAGTGAGTATGATTTAAAAGTGTTTTAGAAGCATTGAAAGTGTTTTCATAGTTGTTTTAGCTATTGAAATGTATGTCAAATATTTTACTGGTGAAGAACAAGTAGGACTCAGGAAAATATTGTTTAATGCATAACTCTATATATATGTATACATTGGTGTTATTTATCATAGACTAAACTGAAAGATGTACTTTAGGTGTAACATAAGACTGAGAAAATCATCTCTTAATTTCAAATTTTCATAAATGGAGTTGCGGCTATGTGTGTATGTTTAGAAGAACGTTTTAGGCAGTGGCAATTAATATGTAAAGTAATTCATGGAGCTTATCATTGAATTTAGATGTTATAAATTCATAAAGGAAATGAAATGAAGGAATTTAATGTATTAAATAAGATATTATAGACTTCTATAAAGTTGTTATAGTTGGAATGACTGTGATGCTATTGTTTATTAGGGACAAATGTTGAACCTTATTTGAAGACTATTATGTATGATAGACTATAAATATTGGGATTACTAGGTAAGTAAATAACGCTCCACTTGATCTAAAAATGGCATTCTTACTGGATTCTATTTGAAACGTTTTCATCAGCCTTATTTCTTATAAATGTTTTGTTGAGGATTGGCACTTTAGAAAATGACATGTCAAAGCTTTTGAGAGAATATGAAATGAGGATATGTTTTGTTTGGATTTTCTATTTTAGTTTAACTTTGAATACATACATGGAAGAGATAAATTTTCTTAAAGGAAACACTGGTTTACTCCTTATTGAAGTGATTTGAATAACAAAATAGTTTACTTCCATATATGCCGGAAAAGGAAATGTTTACAAAGGACTGGAGGCAAAACACTGGTTACTAACTGCAATTTCGTTAGCCTTAGGCTCACCATGGCACACCCAGCTCGCAAGGTTATTAGGAGATGCTAGCACCGCATGACGGCCTACACATATGGAATTGAGGGAGGGTTTTCGTGAGCATCACTCACGCCAGTTCTTTATGATTTAAATTAATTAATGCAATTAGTTCAATGTAATTTCAAAATCAACTCAATGTCTAAACAATATCATGGAAGACAATAGAAAATCAATGGAATTACATTTAAATATATATATATATATAACCACATATATTGATTAACACAAAGTTCAACATCAACTAATTTAAATCACAAATTAATCCAAACTAAGTACTTAACTAAATAACAAAGGTCTAACAATATAAATACAACCTCCAAAACTGAAAATTATAATTACAAAACTAAACAAATGGATTAAAACATAAAACTCCCCTTTGAAGCTTGGAAACTCATGCCATCTTCATCATTCTCAAGAGAGTTGAAGCTTGAAAACTCATGCCATCTATACCATTATCTAAGAGAGTTGAAGCTTCTAGCCACAAACTAACATTTGCATAGCCATTAAAACAGCATTCACTATAACAAACACTTCAGCCATGAAGAAATAATCACATAATCAATAAGCAATTTAGTCTGAAATCCTTGGTAAGCTGAAAGTGAACATGGCAAAATTCAGGGTAAGCCCCGGTGTGAACAGGATTGTGCTGGTGGTGAATAGCTCGGTGGTGATGAAAAGAACTGAAGCTTGTGGCAGCTCCTCTGGTTCCCGTCCGTCTCTCCCAGCTCACTCCCTTCAGCTCTCAACTCGAGGCACACCCAGATCTGGTTTGGGTCCGCTGTTACTCGCCGCAGCCCTCCTCTCGTCCCTGCCTTCCTCTCTCAATGTCACGGTCTGTGTGGTCTGAGGAGGATGCTCACCGGCGGCCTGTGGTGGTGGATGAGCCGCCGGTGAGAGAGAAAGACGAAGGTGAAGGTGAAAGCCCCAAGCTCGCCGCTGCTCTCTCCTTCGCGTGTGTCTGCGGCTGTTATCTGTTCTGAATATCTGTATATTAGTGTGCCCAGCTCTGAATCAAACCTAAAGCTTTTTCTGTAAAAACGCTGTAGTTTCAATGGTATTAAACTGTCATTTTTCAAATTCATGGTACCAAACTGTCATTTCTAAAATTTGAGCTCCAAATTGCCATTTTCAGATTTAATCTAATTTTTTCAAGTACTTATTTATAATTATACCAACATCAAATATTCTCAGAAAAATTAATGATTAAGAGTAATTATAATTTTATTGACAAGTTTTCCTTTTTTACTTCTAATTTAATCCACTTACTCTTAATTTCAATTTATCTTAAGAAAGACATTTTAGGCTTAATAACTATGACAAAATCCCCAACTAAAGTATAAAAAAATATAATAAAAATAGGGATTTGTCAATTTAGTATGCCAAGTATTTATATTTATATTTTAAGGCTTATGAAATATGAGTTTCTTGTATTCTATGTCGATCACATTTTGATTTTTAGTACGTGACAATTTTGGAGGAAAGCTTTATAGTTCTTTAGTATTTACCTCTTTCTCCTGTTTCCTGAATAAATGTCTTCTTTTGTGTTCAGTCTTCTATATATATATATATATAAATTTATTCAAAATCTTTAATAGCTTACAAGTCCTAGTTGTCTGAATAGAGTTAACATATTTTGTGATAAACAGTAAATCACCATCGCCCACATAGTGTAATTTATTTTGTGAAGAGAATGTGCATGAACGTAACCTTCAAGTTCCATTTTTTCATTTGATCTCCTTTTCTAGCTAAAATAAACCATTTAATTGTCGCTCCGTTCATTCATACTTTCTCCATTGTAGTGTTTATTTTAGCTTGTTTGAATCTCGTTGTTCAATTTTCAAGTGTCATTTTTACTTATAGAAAACAATAATAGACCTCTATATATATTACCTCCGATCCAGAAATAAATTAATTGCAAAACAATGAGACTCCAAAAAGTTATACTGCCTTTAAGAACAATATGTATGATACCAATACCAAAGCATAAATGACTTTCGAGAGATAATACAAAATTAGGAAGGGTATTTTCAAGTGAACTTTGCATTGTTACAATGCCTTGTCAATATGCTTTGTTGAACTTCTTAGTTGAGACATTTGCCCCTCTGTTTTTGCCGATCACATGATGTTGATATTCTTAGTTTTATCAGTATTCTTGTCTTTATCATTGTTTCGTTGAAGATAGACAATTAAACTTCATGGAGAGATATATCTAAAATAAAAATAAAAATAAAAAAGGATGGGCACACACAGACCAGTAAAAAAACACAAGAAAAAGAAGACAACCTTCACGGTAAGATATCATATATATGTATATTTAAAGCACGATTAAAAAACACTTGTCCAATACAAAAATTAGAAAAAATAGGTCTTGCGCGCATATAATTACATCATAACCCTGACAGGAAATTCAATGCATTAACTAGTTCACACAATAAAATAAAGGCCTAAGTAAAGCAAGAAGTCTCCCTTTTAAACCAAGAACACTAAAAGCAAAATATCAGGGCAATATTATAAACCAGATACTTTTCTCTCTTTCATCTCTTTGTATTTAGTATGGTATCAGAGCTCTCTACCATCGACAGTATTCCGATCACCGTTTGCTAAATCAAATCGGTCAGCGTTGAACTGATCTCCTACTTTTGGATTGATCGTTTGACAAACCAGATTATTCCATCCTTAAAGTGTTTGGCTATGAATGTTATCCCCTTCTTCGACCATATAACCGAAATAAGCTTGAGTTTCGCCCTTCCCAATGTATTTTTTTTGGGTTATAGTTCTCACCACAAAGGTTACAATTGCTTGGATATTAAATCTGGTTGTGTTTATATTTCAAGACATGTTCGTTTCAATGAACATAGTTTCCCCAAAATATCTCAGGTTCCTATACCTTCTGGTACGTTTGATTCACTCTCAGTTTCTTTTTGCCTACCTCCTTCTAAACCTCTTGCTACCATACCATCCCTTCCCTCTAATGTCATACACCCATCTTTAGCATCTTTCCCTTATCTATCACCACATTCACCACAATCTTCCTCTCCTACTTCACCTCTCTCTTCCTCCACAACACCTTCTTCATTACCCATTCCCTCACCCATAGCTACTATGTAAATAGCTCCACAACTAGCTGCAGCCCTTGACCAACTCCCTCCACCTTCTCTTACTTAACTTCCCCACAACACTCATGTTATGCTCACTAGAGGAAAAGCTGGTGTCTTCAAACCAAAACTATTCATGGCCATAGAGCATGCCTCTCCTCCTTCTACTATTGATGAAGCTTTTCAGTTTCCTCATTGGAAGTCTGCTGCAGAGGAAGACTATAACACCTTGATTAAATTTCACACTTGGAATATTGTCCCTTTACCGGTTGGGATAAAGCCTATAGGATGTAAATGGTTATTTAAGACCAAATTAAATGCAGATGGCAGTCTAGCGAGATACAAAGGTCATTTGGTGGCCAAAGGCTATGTGCAAGAAATTGGTACTGATTACACAGACACGTTCAATCCTGTCATGAAATCTGTCATTGTTCGGATTATTCTTACAATAGCTGTAACTAAAGGTTGGTTTTTGCTCCAAGTGGACTTCAATAATGCCTTTCTAAATGGCGATTTGCAAGAGGAAGTTTATATGGAACAACCCTTAGGCTTTGTCAAATCTGATGCCACTAGTCAATGACTTGTTTGCAGATTAAATAAAGCCAACAAGCTCCACGAGCTTGGTTTCAAAAACTTGAATAAGCTCCATGAGCTTGGTTTCAAAAACTTGTTGAAAAGCAACTTGGTTTCTATAAGTGCAAGGCAGATTCTTGCTTGTTCATCTGCAATGAAAGAGCAAACATCGTCTATCTTCTAGCCTATGTCGATGATCTGTTCATCACTGGAAGCTCAGAGGTTATTATTAAGCAGCTTATCAGTAAAATGGGTGCTATGTTTTCTTTAAAAGATCTTGGCAAATCATCATTCTTCCTTGGTATTGAATTTACTAGCACTCTTGCTGGTCTACTACTTACTCAGCAAAAATATGTTACCCAGCTTCTTGAGAAAACCAATTTGCTACTTGCTTCCACTTTCTCTACACCAATGTCCACTAAATCAAAACTCAAAACTGGTGATAGTGCTCTATTTACATATGCTTCTCTATACAGGAGTGTGCTTGGTACTCTCCAATATGTGTGTTATACACGTCCTGATATTGCATTCACTGTCAACAAGCTGAGTCGTTTATGCATAAACCTACTATCAAGCAATGGGCCTGTGTTGATCGATTGCTGCGCTATCTCAAGGGCACGAGTCATTTTGGACTTCTCATTAAACCTGCTGCTCATTTTAGAGTGCAAGCCTTTACAGATGCAAACTGAGAAGGGAACAAATCCGATCGATGGTTTACAAGTGGATTCTGCACATACCTTGGCTCTAATCCTATCACTTGGACCTCTTATAAACAACAAGTTGTTTCCAAATCAGCTACTAAAGCAGAATATCACAGTGTAGCAGATACTATTTCAGATGTTTTATGGATTATGCCTCTGCTAAAGGAAATGAGCATTCCTGTCATTGATACACCAACTATTTGGTGTGATAGTTATGGTGCTGTAGCACTTGCTTCCAATCCTGTTTTACACAAAAAAATCGAGCATTTTGAACTTGATCTTCATTTTATTTGAGAAAATGTTGCAGCTGGACTAGTCACTATTGGCTATGTGCTTTTGATCAAGTGGCTGATGTGTTAACAAAAGCTCAGGGTGGTGCAGTTTTCTGCTACTGTCAGAACAGACTTAATATTGCATCTCTTCTCATTATCCAATGATGGATGTTGATGATGATATATCTGATGCTGATATTGATATTGAGGTTTAAAAGAAAATAACCAATCTTGCCTGGTGCTCTTGCTAGCAAGGGGAATATTAGCTATATAGCAAGTAAGAATAGTCAGAGTCAGTTAAGTGATCACGTGTCAAGTTGTCAAGTTGTTGTTACATATGTCAGGTCGTTATGCATGCTGTTATGAGAGTCTTAGCTTATATAAGTTCAATTACTGATTGTAAACTCTGATGAAAATATAAACCAGATACTTTTTCTCTTTCATCTCTCTGTATTTAGTAAATATCACATACTGCCAATCACAAGTAAACTCTTGAAACTTGTGCTATATAATTAAGCAATAGAGTTCAGACACTTTACTTACAGTTGTAAGCCCAGGTCAGCATACTATACATCTACACCTTCCACTCTTTTTCCTTTCCTTTCTTCTGTATTATCTAATAATCTCATATTTTATTTGTTTTCCTTTGGGGCTAATGACATGGTTTAGTTATTGTAGGTCGTATAATATTACGGTTCGGAAAATTATA
Source organism: Inga leiocalycina (assembly GCA_963242795.1). Taxonomy (NCBI): domain Eukaryota; kingdom Viridiplantae; phylum Streptophyta; class Magnoliopsida; order Fabales; family Fabaceae; genus Inga; species Inga leiocalycina. The sequence continues at coordinate 69,813,876 of OY725325.1, forward strand.
ATCCATAACTTTTGGCTCAAACAGTTATGGTGCGGGACCAAGAGCAGTGACAAATCCCTATTTTATTATATATTTTCATATTTTATTTTAGGGTTTTGTCATAATAATTGAGCTTAAAATGTCTCTTTTGTAATTAATTGTGATTAAATGTGTTTAAATGAAATTAAGGTTGAAAAAGGTCAAAAAGGTCATATATTTTATGATTTACCTTAATTGATTAATTTTTGGAATATAAGGTATTACATTTTGGGTTCATTTTGTTAGAGCAAGCGTTTCAGCCAAAACGGGGGGTGAATTGGGTGATACTAAAAATTTTGTTGCAAATATAAACTTTAACGGTGAATATAAAGCAGTAAAGAGTAAGGAGAAATATCACCGAAGTATACACCGGGATTTATACTGGTTCGGCCACAACCACTTTGACCTACGTCCAGTCCTCAAAGCTTCTCTAGAGTTTCACTATAACTTCCAAGATTCAGTGGGTTCTTGTCACCTCAGTACAAGCAAGTTCGTTTGCCTGGACACTAGCTCCCCCATACAAGTTGTAATCCAATCCTAACTCAAGGTTCCACAACCTTAAGTTACCTCAATAACAAATATTGAGTTTGAATGAAATATCTCTCTCATAGAGTGAATAAGAATCACTGAAGTACAGAATTACAAATATGAGTAAAACAGAGTAGTGAGCTTGATAATACGTTCGTGTGTGTTCTTGTTGGTATCTTCTCTGTTTGGATGTTCCCATATATATATATGTGTGTGTGTCTGTGTGTGTTGGTAATGACTGTTGGAACATTTTCTTCATGTCCGTTAGAGTGTGCGCAGCCACTGTTGACTTTTCCAGTATTTGAAAAATATCCGTTGGCGGTAGGTAGCGTTTGAACGTTGCATTTGACTTTCCTTATTTGGTAAGATCTCTTCATTGTTTATCTGTAAATATGCTAAGAATACTAATACAATGAAAGGTTAATCATATAGGAAACAAATCAATAAATGTTGGAATGATTTCTAAATTTCTGGACTTGCATACTCGAGTAGTTACTTGAGTATTCTTTAAGTTTCTCGAGTACATACTCGAGTATCATCGGAAAAACTTTGATAAATTGCAAGTCAATAAGTAAACATAACATTACACGGGTAGTGCATGGAGTAAACAAAATTTCAAACCTTTGGAAATACTTGTTTACTCGGGTATTTACTCGGGTATGGCATACTTTTCTTCATAGGTTACTCGAGTACCAACTCGAGTAATCCTTCAAATAAACTTTAGGTTACTCGATGCTTTACTCCAGTAATGTTGGTAGGATTTCAAGGCCGAGAGAACTTCAAGTTTGATTACCTTGTTACTCGAGTACTTACTCGAGTAAACATAAATTTTCTGCATATTCACTACTACGGAAGGGACTTTTAACGACCGTTTTTTGGGCCTTTAGACGACTGTTTTCAGGGGGTCGTCTATCTCAGTGTCGTTGAAAGTTCGAGAAAAGACGACTGTTAAAAAACAGTCGTTGTATCTGTGAGATACAACGACTGGTTTTAAGAAAACAGTCATTGTATCTCACAGATACAACGACTATTTTAAGAAAACAGTCGTTGTATCTGTGAGATACAACGACTGTTTTCTTAAAACCAGTCGTTGTATCTTTTGGATACAACGACTGTTTTCTTGAAAACAGTCGTTGTATCTCACAGATACAACGACTGTTTTATTAAAACCAGTCGTTGTATCCCTTTTTTTTAAAAAAAAAATCCCTACATCAACTCCCTCTACTCCCTCCACCATATGTGTCTACAAGTCCCCACGTCCTCCCATTCTCTCATGATTAACTCTCTAGCTTCCCCTAATACTCATGGAAGTGAAATCACATATTAGTTTTTCTATCATGACATATAGCGCATATATCATCATAACATCATTTCAATGTGCAGACTTCAACTTTCAAACTTTCAATGTAAATCATGACATGCATATGGGCAAAGAGATGATGACATGCTTCCATGAAAATCCCTTTTTTTCATCATCATTTTCCATAGTGTTCTCTGAAAGCATAATGCCTTAACAAATTCAAAGTACTCATAAATAAGAAACTAGGAAAAGTATTCGAATATGCAAACTTGAAATAGCACTGCATAAAAGCACTGCACTACGTAAAAAAACCTCTACACATCATCACCCGGCCCCTCTATGCGTTGTAGAAGATGTCCCGACAACAGGTCTCGGATCAAATTAATGTCTTCGATTGTGTAGGGGTCTTGATCACCAAAAATCTGTGCGCAAAATGGAGAATATGTTAACATAAATAAATAAATTGAATGAAATAAATAACAATTGAATCACATGAAAAGAACTGAAATTCAATTGAGAATCAATAAATGATCACCTGTTCAAAATTTGTAGTAAGGCCAGAGAAAATGATGTTATACATATATAGTATAACATAGAAGCCGCACTCAGTTTTCCCTGCTTGCCGTGGACACTATACAGCAAAAGCAAACGGTAAAAAAGAATAAAGGCCTATGTAAAGCAATCGTCATTCGAAGAACTTGAATGTAAAGAACTTACGTTTGGCTGGAACCACTTTGTATGACCAGCTTTACCTTCACGCTTCCTACCCATTATATAATATGTCTTCAATGCACTGTAATAATTAAAATGATAAACAAAAGACATTAAAACAATTGAGTAAAATCAAAAATCAATGACAGACAAATAAATTTACTTACGTGTTAAAAATGTTTCTGATATCTGCGTTTGGCTTGCGACCCAATGAGTCAAACCAAAAGATGACGTTGATCGAGGGACAAGGAACACAGAGACTCCAATGATAACTATAATCACATGCATATATAGATTAAAATGAGGTTAGATAACATGATACTATTTAGCAAAGTGAACGTGTATAAATATAGCAAAGAAAGTTACTTGCCCTTCAACAATTGGTGCCAGATAACAAGGCAGCTGAGTCTGGCCTATTGTATAGCCTACATAGCTCATCCGTTCTTCCAAAGTCTGGCTATTACGCCGTGACATATTGCCAGGACATAAGAAGCCATATGTACTGCCAAGCCCTCGTTCGGCACACAGTTTGTGGAAGCAGCTACCACATAAATGAAATGAGAAATGACACAGTAAATGTAGAAACCTAAAACCCCTAAATATCAGTGCATTAATTACAATTAAAAATTATAACTAAACTCACATGATTGCAAATGTGACCCATCCTACATCAATCTCCTCCAAAGATAGGAACTCTCTAATATCTTTGTTATCAAGCCCATAATCATACGAGATTCTGCGACCCACAATATCACAAGGCATCTGCAAGTCGACCTTATTTATGCCTTGATGAATATTTTGCAGTCGTGCTAAAAACGGGAATTTTGTCGCATCATCTTGTTCCTAGTAACACACAAAAAGATTATAAGTAGAATGTTAATGATTAAGTAACAGTAAGTTGTTTCCTACCATTTGAGGGACTGGCACAGTCTGAACAAGATGTCTAGGCCATAAGATGAAAGATCCTGTTGCGTGACCTAGATTGGCAACCTCACCATCAGGGAATGGGACATCTGCACCTTCCTCCCCCAATCGAACACTTGTCACATTGACCTTAAGTTGATCGTCCCGGATTTAGTTATTATGGTGGGTGGTGGCACGACTGTATACAACAGCATCAGCAACAGCACGCAGGTACGGGACTTCTAAATACAAAGTGCAGGGTTCTCCAGGCTCTAGTGAAGGACCAGGGTCGCCATGTCCAACCTCTGGCAGATTGTAACTGCCTTTAGTGCTGGGAAAGACCGGGGATTCCTGAGTAAGAGAAATGAAAGAATTAATTAAAATAACGTAAGGAAAAACTCAATATAATGTTAAAAGAAATTAGTTACAAACCTCAGATCTAGACGCCACATTACACATCCCGCCTTGCATGTGAGACAACACCATCGTACTCATCTCACCACGTAGCTCACTCAACAACTCTTCTTTTAGCTCGTCTCGAAGTGAGTGACGTAGCTCTGATCGGATTTCCTCTTAAACCCTGGCCACAAACTCCTGACTCATTTCACCTCGTCCATAAGCTTGTGAACCTCGTCCAAAGTATTTAGAGAGACCAACTCCCCTTGACTCCCCTCTAACTTGACCAGGGTGATCTAGATTACCAAGCGCCGTGGCTAAGATGTCCATCCTTCCAGTTTGACTGAAGGAACCCTGGCTGCTCTGCTCTTCAAGTTTATCCTGTGGCATATAATGGATAAATAGAAAGTAATTACATGCCACCAACGTTAGAAAAATGAAACACATTTAAATATACTTGTTATTAAATACTCACAATCCTTTTAGCGACATCAGTAACGACTGGATTTATATATTTATCTCCCTTTATCCTCCCTGCTTTCCATTTTTTGTGACGTGGGGGAGGAGGTGGCTCCTGCACGACTATACTAGGATCTGCTCAGGCTGCTTCCTCCAATTTTTGCAATTCAGCCTGCATCATCTTCTTTTCGAGCTTTCGATAACCCCCACGCGACATGTAATGAGGATAATTGTTTTTCGCTCGCCTCTCTTTATTTGCTTGACTCAATTTCTATATAAACAAAGAATAATGATAACTGAGTTAGCGATGTCAAGTAAGTTCAACTAAAATGTTTAACACTAAGATGAACACAATGTACCAGGAAATTGGAATCCTGCCGCGATGCGACAAACAACCTCCAGTCATTTGGAGAAAGAAACGGATACTCTTTACAAGGATCTAAATGACTCCTCGGCCCTTGAACGTACTTGGTTGTGAGCGTGGACTTGAAATCTTTCCACCGCTCACGAACTTCCCCCATCCAATGCTTGTACATCTCCTTCGTATTGGGAACATCGTAGGTTTGCAACAAAACAAAATATATAGTAGTCGTTATATATGAACAAATAGAAATAAAAATTATGACAAATACAACTTTACATACCAAAATTTGTTCCCAAATCATACGCTTCGTGTCCTTTGAAACTTCCCACCAGGTAGGAATTAAAACGCTAACTTTGCTCCGACCCAAAAAGCCAAGGTAGCTAATGAACATGTCTCCGTCTGGCCCAAGTGGCTTCAAATCTTCCATGGACACAAGTCGGCTCACATTAGAAGAATACCCTTGTGGCACCTTAATGCCGTGCAAACACCCACACAAACTTCTTCTCTCCGCTTTTGACAATGTATGCGCTGCTGGCTCCATATACGCTCTCTTACCATCATCTCTTAGTTGTGGATGCAGTCGTTCTCTTATTCCCATTTCAACCAAGTCTAGTCTTGCACTAATCCCATCTTTTGTTTTCCCTGGTATGTGCAAAAGCGTACCAACAAGGCTATCACATACATTTTTTTCCACATGCATCACATCAATACTATGTCTCACATCAAGACTATGCCAATATGGAAGATCAAAGAAAATTGACCTCTTCTTCCATATGTTCTTCTCACCCGTAGTCTTTTGATTTTTTCCAAAAGTGACATTGATTCTTTCCACCCGACTATAAACTTCGTCTCCAGTTAATGGCTTCGGAGCCATTTCATTCTCCGGCAAACCGTTAAAAGCCTTCTTTAGCCTACGGTACGGGTGGAATCGAGGAAGAAATCGTCTATGACCAAGGTATACCGTTTTTCTACCGTGCTTGAGTTGATGGAACTGTGTGCTCGATTCACATATCGGACATGCTTTATGACCCCTGACACTATAACCTGACAAGTTACCATATGCAGGGAAGTCGTTAATTGTGGTGAAAATCATTGCACGTAGCTTAAACGACTGTTGCTTATATGCATCAAACACATCTACACCATCCTCCCACAACTTCTTTAAGTCCTCTATCAAAGGTGCCAAGTAGACATCGATATCGTTCCCTAGCTGTTTTGGTCCCGAAATCATCATAGAAAGCATCATATACTTGTGTTTCATACACAACCAGGGAGGTAAGTTGTAAATTACCAGCAGAACGGGCCATGCACTATGTGTACTGCTAAAAGTACCATAGGGATTGATCCCGTTTGTGCAAAGCCCTAGCCGAAGGTTTCTTGGCTCGCTGCCAAATCCAGGATACATTTCATCTACTTTCTTCCATTGTGGAGAGTCAGCCGGGTGTCGAAGGAATTTTCCATCACAAACTCTATCATCATAATGCCATCTCAACTTCTTTGCTTCTTTCGCATTAGCAAACATTCGTTTGAATCGCGGTATGATTGGAAGATACCACAAAACCTTTAAAGGTTGCTTTTTATTTGTCTCATCACCACACCTATTACCTTTCTTCACTTTGTATCTAGAAGTTTTACATTTCGGACACTCACTTAAGCCTTCATACTCATTTCTGTACAATACGCAATCATTAGGGCAAGCATGTATCTTTTTATACTCCATACCCATTGTAGATAATATTTTCTTGGCCTCATACATACGATTTGGAAGTACATTATCCTCTGGAAACATATCACACAACAATTCTAGTAACAATGTGAAACTACTGTCGGTCCACCCACAAGTTGCCTTTAGGTTGACCAAGTGCAAAATGCCTGACAAACGTGTATACTTTGTACACCCAGGGTACAAAGGTGTCTCTGCATCACTCCGTATGCTATCATATACAGGCGTTTGTGCAAAACATTCTACCTCAACATCGTGAATCATGTTCTCCATTCTATTGTCATCTCCAACCTCCAAAACTTCCTTCTCGCGTGACGCCCAAGCAGTTCCTTCCTCACCATGCCATATCCATCTTGTACCGAAGATTTATTCCATCACAAAGCAAGTGATCCCTTATATCATCAACATCCCGTAGACTCTCATTTAAACAGTTGATACATGGACAAAAATACTTCCCATTTTTACTAGGCGCATTCATTTTAGCAAATTCAATAAAGTTTTCTACCCCATTCTCATATTCTTCACTAATTCTCGAAGCATTCATCCAACGGTGATCCATTTTATTACCACCTAATCCATTTTCACAGACACTCAAGTTTAGAACAGCTATATGAAACACTCATGACACACTGTAAAAACTAACAGTTCAAATTTATCACGCTTATAACAAATAGTAGCACCATGATATCCTCAGGTTTCAAAAACTTTCATCAACAAGCAATAACATAACTTACCAGCTAATCCTTAGCTTCCAAGGACACTATGTTTGTGATTGAGGATTTGGAAGAAGATTCTACAGAGGCAAGGATGTAATAGGCCGGCAACCCAAGGAAAAATGATAGCAGTAGTGATACCTGCAGGTTTATGAGAGTTATTTAGACATGAAGGGGTAATATTTAGAACATTTCAGGTCAAATGACCTTGATTCAGTGTTTCTTATATATAAAAAAAATTATCATATAATTTCCTTAATTTATAATGACCCTCCATGTTTTGTGTCACTAGCTTACTATATTTAGTGTAAATTTCAATTTATATACTGATACATGGTAATATAAATTTAAAATTTCAAAATAGAACAATAAACAATTTATTTTTTTAAAAAAAAAAATTCATGTTTTGGAATCATTGCATTACAACTTCAATACAATTAGAAAATAGGAATCCAGTGGATTTTGTCTCTATATGATCCAATGCGAAGGAAATGAAATACAGAGTAGGGTGCATGTGCTTCTCGAGATATCATTACCTCAAAAGTAATTAATTAGATGAAATTACTATTATTTGTCCATGATGATATAATAAATTAAAATTAAACCCAAACACGAAGCAAACTAGACTAATTTACTTGTATAAATAGAAATGATGTCTTATTTTTAATTATTCTTTACCAAAAACGGAAGGAACTCATGTATTCCATATATCTAAGGAAACCTCCTAATTTTCAAATTTAATTTTATTACACAGCCATGTTTTGTTCTCGTTGATTTGTTTTCTTTATACTATGCATCATTGTTTCCCCTCTCTTCTCCTCTCCCATGCTGTATATAACATACCCAAATTATATAAAATGAAATAATGTATAGTACGTCTAAATATATATATCATTATTCATGATAATAAGAGATTCAATAATGTGACCAAAAGAAAGTTATTAGTCCAAACAAACGTGTTGTTTAGCTAATGGCAAGTTGTGCTAACTTAATTAGTGATATGAAATTCAATTGGGTTGAATCAATTGGGTGATGCAAATAGTCATTTTACAATGGTAAACAATTACCTTGCTAATACCCACTCCGCATTTGAAATATTTCTGATTTCTATGTTATATTTAACAACCACAACCAATATCTCAATCACATAGATTTTTTCCAGAACAGCACAACCGAAGTTCAAGATGCCTAGATTCAGTCACAATCGAAGTTCAAGATGCCAACTTTTTTTCCAGAACAGCACAAATTGACATCCAAATGAACAAAACAACTAGAAACAGAAAAGGGAAACTTACACACACAATGGAATAGACCAAGATCAGAACCACCAACATTGTCTTCTTTATGCGAACACCAAGTATGAACTACAGGACCGAATAATAGAGGCTAAGAAGAGAAAAGCAAAAGCAAAAAAACCAGAGCAACGAAACAGGGCAACTTACTTGCATTGCTTGCTGCTGATGTGCAAAGAGGGAAAGCGAAGCTCAGACCTGCATGCGACCGAGAGGGAATGGAGGGACTGTGAAGACGGTGGACATCGGAGAGGGTCAGCGGACAGAATGCAGGAGAAAGAGATAGGCCAAGAAATTTGGGGAATGCAGCTCGCGGGAGACATGAAAATAAGGGTTCAATTAGCGCGGGGAAGAATGACAGAAACGCGCGCTGAAGATTTAGGGAAAAGTTAATCACTTTCAACGACTGGTTTATAAAACCAGTCGTTGAAAATGAAGCTTCAACGACTGTTTTCCTTGAAAACAATCGTTGAAACTTCAGTCCAGTGCCACCGGTTCCTGGAGTTGCTTTTTTACTACTGGTTTCTCAAAACGGTCGTTATTGGGTGTCGTGGAATCATGTTCTTGTAGTAGTGATAGCTTACTCGGGTAGTGACTTGAAGTTCTATGTAAATAACTCTGCACATTACTCGATTACTTACTCGAATAATCCAGTTAAAATAAGAGATTGAATACATGCATACTTGAGTAGTGCCTCGAGTGAAGTGTGATAAAAGCATATCATGTTATTTGAGTACTACCTTCAGGTTTTGCTTACCACAGTGAGTTACTCGAGTAGCTCCTCGAGTAACATTGGTAGGATTGAAAATGCCGAGAGCAACATGTTTCTTGAAGCAGGGGACTCGAGTACATACTCGAGTATCATTTGCAGGCCGAGAGTAACTGGAAGTCTTTTACATGGTCACTCGAGTACATACTCGAGTAACATTGGCAGGCCGAGAGCAACTGGAAGTCATTTACCTTATTACTCGAGTAATGTTGGCAGGTTACTCGAAGGTGTCTCTGGTTACTTCAAGTTTCTGTCTCATTACTCGAGTACTTACTCGAGTAATGCTTTAGAAAACTTACCACTGATCAAGTTTCTCAGCTTTTTCTCTTAGCCTTTCTTCATTACTCCAATGCTTACTTCAAGTGATGATTTTGCCTGTTATTACTTTGTTCAAACTTATTTGTTTACCAATTATTTTTCATATCATCCTTTGTTATCATCAAAACATGAGAGATCTAAAATTCTCCCCCTTTTTGATGATGACAAAACTTGGTGATTTTGAACAAGATTTTTGAAATTAAGTTCTCAAATAAACTCTTCTTGAATTCAATGATAATTTTGAAAACCTTGTTAAGTTTATATTCAAAGTGTTTTGGAAAAGATTGAAATCATAACATATTCACCTTGCATACATAATAAACTCATTAGTCCCACAATGTATTATAATTTAAAAGCTTAAATGAACTTGAAATGAAATCATAACTGAAGTAAAGTTGCATTAAACTTAAAGTTACATTACAAGATGAAAAAGTTATAAGTTAAAAAGCTCCCTAAATCCCATGTACACCCATATACCCAAAATGAAAAAGAAACTTAGACACTCCACAAAAGCACACTCACTTCACAAAATCACACTCAAGCTCTTCTCCCCCTTTTTGTCTTCATCAATCAAGAGGAGGACTAGAAGGCTTGACCATGGAAATAGGTTTTACAGGAAGAACCAAGGGACCATCTGAACCAGAAGAATCAAAAGAACTAGAAGATTCTGGTTCAGGAAGATTTAGTGGAGGTATTTGAAGGTCATTTCTTGGAGGAATAGGAGGAGGCTGATAAACAATCATAGTGGTGGTCTCAACCTTTTCTGAGGCTTCTCCCGAATGATGATCAGAAGATGAGGGAGAGATCTCCTCTGTATGAGTAGGAGAAGGAATGGGTGTAGGAGTAGGTTGGGGCTGAGCTCTGGGCGGTGAGTCCTCTATGATAATATGAATAGTCTCATTAGTTTCAGGATTGTCCACTGAGCAAAGGATATCTCTGGGTCTTGGTTCAAGTGGACTAGAGACTGGAGGGATAATTGGCTTAACCTCAGTATGATGAAGGTCAGATGGGATGTTCTCTGGAGGTGGAGGTATGTTCTCTGGAGATGGAAATGGCTCAAGTGTAGATTATGATGGACCAGTAGAAGTTCTAGGACCCAAAGAGTCCAGTCTTGCCATAATCAACTTCAAGGTCTCACCCTGGGCACGTTGCTCAGCTAACAACTCTTCATGCCTCTTATCCATTCTCTCAACCAACTCAATCATCTTGCCATTCATGTGAGTTATCAGCTCAGCATTAGTGTTGGCAATGTCTACATGAAATCCTCTGAACATATTTTCCATGAAGTGCTGAAGTGTGGCATTGAGGAAAGAGGTTGATGAGGTAGCGGCAACTGGAGCCGAAGACTGAGTGTCATCCATTTTACTTGTCTCAGTCTCCATCTTCTTCTTCTTCCACCCAGACTCCAGAGGACCCTTGAGAGGAATTTCAATGTTGAGCTTCCCAATCTGATTTCTCCCAACTAGAGTAATTCTCTCAATATGTTCTTTGCTCTCCAAGTACCATATCTTATTTTCCTTTAGGATAAGCGAAACAATCTGAGGATATGGCATTGGGGTTGTGGCTTTTCCATCTATCCTGTACCTCTTCATCTCAGAAAATATATATTCCCCTAAATCTTTTTGTTCCTTCAGAAGTAAGGAAGCAAACCATCTATAGTCCCTATCAGAAAAGTGGGTATAATTATTGGCCTTGTTCACAAGGGATCTAGAGTAGATATACCATAGAACCCTGTGATGATCGCACATGTCACTAGGTTTGAAATTCAGAGGACCTACAAGCTCACCAGGTTTAAGAACAGAGAAAATTTGGTTTGAATCAAGTTTGGAGTAAATGTCATCTGGAGGGTTCTTTATTCCTAACCACAGATTTATCCTAGAAGGTGAGATGAGTATCTTTTGGCCTCTAACAGTAGTAGTCATTTCTTCCTCAGCTGAAGTTCTATTTGGTTCATCTAGAATCTCAAGATTACAGTAAAAGTGGGTGACTACTTTGGTGCAAAAAGGAAGCTTAACAGATAGCCAAGGCATAAAAGGTTTCAAAAAGGAACTAAGATCATGCTTCAATACCTCCTGAAGTACTTTGAGGTCCACATAGTGAGTCTTATAGACTTTTCTCCTTGAGAATTGAGTGAGGTACTTCTGAGACTCCTCTAGCTTGTTGACATTAAACCCCTTTGGAGGTTTGGTGATCTCCTCTTCTGGCAGTTCTGATTTCTTTGAAGATTGCCCCTGCTCAAGTTGATCAAGAATGCCAGCCATTGCCTTAGCTACATTCACATCATATTTGGGCTTCTTGGAAGGTTTTGGTGTGAAAGAGGGAGTTGAGGAATCAGAAATTAGAGGAGAAGGAGATTTGGCACTTTTGCCTCTCCCAGTAGAGGTGCTCTTCTTGGATTGAGCCCTTGTAACTACTGGTTCTTTGATAACTACTCCTTTCTCTTTAGGTTTTGGTTGAGGTTTGAGTTGGACTTTAGCTTTGGATCTAGGAGTAAGCTTTCGTCTCTTTCTGGGAGGAGAAGAAAGAGGGTCAGCGAGTTGTGGGGATCCAGAAGAATCTGTGGGAGTAAGGTTTTTGGTTCTAACCATTTTGATTCAGTGAAGACTTTTGAAAAACCAGAAAAATAGAGTGAAAGTCACGGGTTAGGTCAGGAAGAATCTGAACAGAATAGGAGGTTTCTGGAGCTAAAAATTGTTGGGTTTTGACGGAAATAGTGTAGGGAAGAGATTGTGAAAATTTTTTGTGAGAGTACAGAGTGATTTACTAGAGGAGATTTTGTAGAAATGACCGAGTTTGCGACAGATAAAGACCTAGAACCCGACGTTACTCGAGGCCTTACTCGAGTAAATATCATTTTTACTCGAGTCCTTACTCGAGTGATCATACAGAAAATTTCCAAAATAATTCATTTAAATTGCGTTCCTGGTATGAATAATATTGTGATTATCTATGTATGTTCCCTCGATCATTTTATAGTCATTCTAGAGCAGATTTGAGTCGATTCTTATCAAATTTGTGATCTAGACCTGCAGTTACTTGAGTCCTTACTCGAGTAAACTTCAAGTTTACTTAAGGCTTCCCTCGGGTAACCTGTTATTTCTATTCTGACTGTTTATTTCTCACCAAATGAACTGTTTGATTTAAATTCCAGGTAACTTGATACGTTACTTCCAATTTTGGAAGACCATTACTCGAGTAGTTACTCGAGTAAAGTGCTCCTTTACTTCAAGTTGTTCCTCGGGTAATGCTTCACTGTCAGTCATTACTTGAAGTTGGTACTCCAGTAATGGTGTCCTCTGATAACCTATGTTTTTATTTCTTAAAACAGAGTTTCAATCTTCCTGCAAAACAAGTTTCTACATAATCCGATGCTTAAATTAGTAATCATCAAAACATTATCAAATATCTTTATCTAACATTATGAGAAACTAAAATAACTTACAATTCATTGGGATTTACCATTCCCAATTCTCTTCTAATGTATAGAAATTGATCTTTTGCAAGGGGTTTTGTGAAGATATCAGCTAGTTGAAGATGAGTAGGAATAAATATCACTTTTACATCTTTCTTTTGGACATGATCTCTGATGAAGTGATGTCTCACATCGATATGCTTGGTTCTAGAATGTTGAACTGGATTCTTTGCCAAGCTTATCGTACTGGTATTGTCATAATAGATTGGTATTTCTTTGAGATAAATACCAAGATCTTGCAGTTGTTGTTTTAACCATATTACTTGTGCACAACAACTTGAGACTGCAACATATTCGGCTTCCGTTGATTAAAGAGACACTGTATTTTGTTTCTTACTGAACCATGAAATAAGAGATCCTCCAAGAAATTGTCCTTGTCCGCTGGTGCTCTTTCTGTCTGTCTTGTATCCTCCATGATCAGAATCTGAATATGCAACTAGATATTCACTTCTTCCTTTGGGATACCACAGACCCAATTCTAGTGTGTCAGCAAGGTATCTAAAGATTCGTTTGACAGTTTCGGCATGTGATTCCTTTGGTGCTGATTGATATCTTGCACATATGCCAACACTAAATTGGATGTCCGATCTGCTTTCCATGAGATAGAGTAATGATCCAATCATTCCTCTATATTTTGTGATGTTGTAGTCTTTCCCTTTGACATTAGCATCAAGCAACGTAGTTGAGCTCATAGGTGTGTCCGTTCCATTTGCTTCATCCATTCCATACTTCTTTAATAGCTCTTTCAAGTACTTTGTTTGAGAAATAAAGATTCCATTCTTTCTTTGTTTGATTTGCAAACCGAGAAAGAAATTCAATTCTCCCATCATTGACATCTCAAATTCTCCCTGCATTATCTCAGAAAATTCCTTACACAGAGATTCATTAGTAGCACCGAAAATAATGTCATCAACATATATTTGAACAATTAAAATATCATCACGTTTTCATTTTATAAAAAGTGTTGTATCAACTTTTCCCCGTACAAAACCTTGATCGATAAAAAATTTACTGAGCCTTTCGTACCATGCTCTAGGAGATTGTTTTAAACCATATAAAGCCTTTTTGAGTTTGAAAACATGGTCAGGTTTGGTAACATATTCAAAACCTGGAGGTTGTTCTACATATACTTCTTCCATAATGTAGCCATTTAGAAATGCACTCTTAACATCCATTTGATAGAGTTTGAATCCTTTGATGCAAGCAAAGGCTAGGAGTACACGTATAACTTCCAATCTAGCCACTGGAGCATACATTTCTTCATAATCAATCCCTTCTTCCTGATTATAGCCTTTGGCCACCAATCATTCCTTGTTTCTGACAATAATTGCGGATTCATCGAGTTTGTTCTTGAATACCCATTTAGTACCAATGATCGGATGATCCTTGGGTCGGGGTACCAAATCCCAAACTTGATTTCTCTCAAATTGATTTAGTTCTTCTTGCATTGCTATAACCCAATCATTGTCTGATAGGGCTTCATCAATGTTAGAAGGTTCAATCTCAGAAATGAATGCAGAAAAACTTACTTCATTGAAAATTCTATTTCTAGTTTTGATCCCTTCATTCACATCTCCTATGACTTGATCTAAGGGATGACTTTTATTGTATTTTCAGGCTCTAGGTTGTCCTAGTGATTGCTCTTCTTCCTTGGTTTCATCAACTTCTGGAATAAGAGATTTTGAAATAGATTGACCATTTTCTTGATTTAAAACAACTTCCTGTTCTTCATCAATGGTTTTTGTCAAAGGATTCAAATTCATCAAATACAATATGAATTGATTCTTCAACAACACATGTTCTTTTATTGAAAACTCTATATGCTTTACTTCAGTTAGAATACCCTAGGAAAATTCCTTCATCAGTTTTAGAATCAAATTTTCCTAAGTTATCTTTACCATTATTATGAATAAAACACTTACAACCGAAGATGTGTAGATGAGCAATATTTGGCTTCCTTCCTTTGTACAGCTCGTATGGTGTCTTCCCAAGTTTTGTTCTAATATAGGCTCTATTTGAAATATAGCATGCTGTACTCATAGCGTCAACTCAGAAAACTTGAGACACGTTCTTTTCATTTAACATTGCTCTAGCCATTTCAATGAGCACTCTATTCTTGCGTTCCACGACTCCATTTTGTTGAGGCGTCCTTGGAGCAGAGAAATTGTGATCAATGCCATTAGTATCATGATAAGTAAAATATTTACATATTTATTTTCCCTTATATGATGATTTTATGGACGATATTTGCGTTTAATATAATAAATTTGGGTGTGATTGATAAATAAATATTGTTTTTAGAATAAACAGCATTTACAAAAAAAATAATAAAAAAACAAAAAATAAAAAAATAAAAGTACTGTAGCAGCCACCGGGCACTGTAGCAAGCCCCCAGCACTGTAGCAGCCGCCAGGGAGTACTGTAGCAGGTCAACGGCACTGTAGCAACCGCCAGATCTCTGTAGCAGTACTGTAGCACACGTTTTTCCCCTTATAAATAGAGATCAATGCCAAGCTCAAAGTGGAAGGAGAGGAAGAGAAGCAGAGGGCCTTCTCCGACCGGGAGAGGTCCTTCTTTGACCGGGAAAGATCTTTCTCTAACATTTCTGAGTTCTTTGTGTTGTTTTTGAGATTTAATTTCATGTATTGCATGCCTCCATCTTGGAAGGCTTAGGATTGTATTACTTTCTGCCTGCCTCCATCTTGGAAGGCTTAGGATTTTATTACATTTTGCATACCGCCTACATGGAAGGTTTTACCTCCTAAATGGACGGATAGATTTTTTCATGCCTCTATCTTGGAAGGCTTAGGATTTTATTTTGCATACCGCCTACATGGAAGGTTTTACCTCCTAAATGGACGGCTAGATTTCTTCATCTTTCATTCATCTTTTGGTTGTATATTTATGTTTGAGAATTTAATATTCAAGTTTATGCAGTATTTCTGAGGCTTTCATTCTAGCTTTATATAATGTCAATTTATTTTGGTTTTGTTTTTAATTTCATCATGTGCTAAACTTTCATTTTCCTAGGGTGATGACGTAGCTTACTAATGACGGATTGAATCTTAACTTATTAAATCTAGTTTAAATTTCTCCTTCATGATTTAGTTTTAATTGTTATTCTTAATGCTTTTGATTGACTGGCCATCTTTTGAACGATTTCAATATGTATGTTGAGACCGGAAGGAGATACATGTGTGTAGACCCTATAATTAAAACCATGACTTGCATATGAAATAGGAATATATTCATATGAGTTGTGTAGTCTTACTGAGTTCCATAAATCTTAATGCATAATTAATTGCTTAAATCCATATAGGAATATATTGGATTAGCAATTGATTATAGAATTGCTTGACCTTGGAAGAGGCTAGTAATTAAAATAGGGAAACTCGACTATCAATCATGTGGAATAAATTGGGTTAGAATAGATAAGTGATTCAATCCAGAATTTGTTAAGTGAAATCTGACCCCTAGGGTTTTTTTCTCATATTTGCTTTCTTATCATCTGCACTCATATTTAATTGTTTTTTTTCTTTTATTTTGTACTCTCAATCACCAACTGATCGATCGACTAAATAGAATTAAAATTACCTATTTTGGTACTTAGTGCTCAATCCTCGTGGGAACGATACTCTACTTACTTCTATATTACTTGATTACGACAGTGTATACTTGCACTATTTAATTGATCATCTGAACTCGTATCAAGTTTTTGGCGCCGTTGCCGGGGATTGTTGTCATTAATATCAATACCAAGTAATTTTAATACTAATTTAGTCTGCATGTAAAATTTGAAAAAAAAAATGAATTATTCACAGCATTCATTTGGTGATAACTTGTCATATCTTGGTTCTTTTTCTGGAATGCATGTGAATGGAATGAGACATGAAAATATAAATGCTGGTTGGATTGAAAATTCTTCTCCTTATAATTGTTTTTCTTGTGCTTATTGTGGAGAGTGTCATTCTTATGATCATTGTCCTTATAGCAATACCAGTCATTATGTGAGAGATGATTTCAATATGAACCAAACTTGTTTTGATCATTCCTTTTATCCTGGTGGAATTTTGGAGCAACAAGAGTCTTTGGATCCATATGTCAGGTATTCTCCTAATCCTCCTTTCTACTCTTATCCATATATTGAAGAACAAACTCTTGAATATAAGGAAAAATTTGATTTAGAAAGATTAATTGAGGAGTTTGCTGAATCAACAGAGAGATTTTGTAGAAAGCAAAAGGAAAGTGACACTAGAGTCAAGTCAAGTGTCCAAAATATTGGAATATATGCGAGTCAAATTATTGCATCACTTGAAACTATGAGGCGAGATAATTCTTTGAGCATGATTCCCACTCCTTGTGTTGATGATGATTATTGTGAGGAAGTTGAGGATATGGAATTGAATGAAACTTTGCCTCTTGTGGCATGTAATAAGGAAATTGAAATCACTTTTGGAGAGAATAATGGATGTCCAATTGAGGTTCCGCCTGTGGAGCCTAATCTTTGTGATTGTGATATTGAAACTAATGTGGCTATTCCAAAAGATGTTGTTCATGTATCTCCTGTTGAAGTATTGACTCTTACTGATGAGAGTCAAGTGGATTTTATGGGGTGCTCTAAAATTTTGGAAACTCCTAAATCTGTTTGCAAATACATGCATGCTGTGCTTTATTTGAATTCAGTAAATAATTGTACTCTAAAATTGTCTATGATTGAAGAAGTACAATTAATTACTTTGAATGATTATTGTTGGTTTCTGAAATATTGTTGCTTGAAAAGAAATGAAGACAAGGTGATCTTGGTGTTTGATACTTTTAATTAGTAGTTTTTGTTTGAGAAGTCTGGCTGAAGACTATAAATTTAGCGCTACTTGGGAGGCAACCCAAGGTTTGGTTTGATGTTTTGTTGTGATTTTACAGGACTTCTGGTAGCTCCTGATAATGTATTCTACTTTGATAGTTTAAAAAAAAAAGAAAAAAAAAATTTTGTTTTGGTCTTTGTCTAGCTAAAGACGTTAAAGAAGGGCAGCTATTTGGGAGGCAACCCAAAACTTCTTTCCTACTCTTTCAAAACTTCTTTCCTACTCTTAGTTTTCTTTACCCACTCTCTCATTTTTCTTTCCCACTCTCTCAATTTTCTTTCCTATTCACTCATTTCTTTCCTACTCTCATTTTTCTTTCCTACTCACCGAAACACACTACACTGCATTGAGCATTTTAGTTTTCATCATTTTCATTTTAAGTTACCATGGAGGAATCCCTTGTAAAGCTTAAGAACAGGTTCCCCACTCTTCCCAAAGATGTGCTCAGGAAGATCTATAGCTGTCGACTTGAAAGGATGAAAGTATTCAATCGTTTGGGCCTTCCTGTCGATATACGTTGGATCATTGAAGCTAAGGTACGTTTAGCAGGTGAGATTCATAATTCATTTGTTAAACCTTTGCCAGGAATGGGAAGAAGTTCTTACTCCAAAAAGAGAAGAGCTAAAAGAATGAAGGTTTGCCATAAATGTGCAAGGTGGAATTGTGATAAGCGCTGTAGGAGTAAAGGTATGGTTTCTGCAAATCAAGAAGATAAAATCAAATTTATAAAGGATGGACTGAGTAAGGAGTCACTGGATGATATCATTCAAACTCTTGAGACGCATCCAAGTGGTGATGTTTATCGTATTCTTCTCGATTTAGCAGCCATATTCAACAAAGAAAAAGAGCGTTATTGTCTTGGGAATCTGACGTTAAAAGACCCTGTTTGCCAGTTTATAAGAAAACTGGATGGGAAGCAAATCCTCGATTCATAGAAAGCGTTTAAGCCGTTTCTGGACGTAAAACCAGAGGAAGATGTGAGCCAAAATCACAACTACTGTACATAATCATGCGTGTCTTTAATTTGTTTTGTTTTTTTTCCGTAGCTTTTGTCTAATTTTTATTATCCTTTCGGCAGTTTTTTTTTCTACTCTACTGTATCTTTTGACTTTCTTTCCTCTTTTTGTTTGATTTCTTCACACAATGGCCCGCCGGTTATTTGTGTCGGAAATTTTTTCAAACTTCTTTGAAAAATGTGTGATTTGTGTGATTTTGTTGTCGTTGTTTTAGTATTATATATATGTATTCTTTCATTTGTAAATATGCACACTTCCATTTGTAAAAATGAATTCTTTCTCTTGTAAGTGTACATGGTCCGAGAGAAACAAAGAGAAAAAGGATATTTCACAAAAATGTAGATTTACATCTATCTGCATTTTTGGTGAAACTGATTTGGGCAAGAAAGGAGAGTTTATAACAGCAGCAAATGAACTTGGAGTTGCATTAGCTGCCAGAAAAATCAACGTTGTGTACGGGGGATGTAACACCCTGCCTTTAATCACGTAATTATAATTCGATATTTGGTAATTAAATTAGATTAGAGACCGTCGAATAGTTTAAAACTCATTTAAAATTCCCTTTAATAGTAGGGACGTTATGAAATTTTCAAAACTTCATTCCTCTCTCGGTCTCAGGTTCAATTATCGAATATAATCACTTGTGCAGTTTAACTACATTTACGTATGACAGAGTGTATAACCAAAATCCCGGCAAACCCTGGGTTCAACTATAGATATATATAGTTTCAAATTCTGCTAGAGGGATTACAGGTTTAAGTATTTAAACTATTTACAACCCAACAATATACAGTAATCCCTATCCAAACAGTCTAACCAACATTTCCAAAATAAATGTCCCTACAAGACTATACCCGCTCCGGGTCACGTGCTTCTCCTTGGAGCCACTCGCCCTGTCTGAAAGGTTAGTTCAAAGGAAAGAATGAGATTCAAAAGAATCCCAGTAGTAACTAAACATTTATACCACATATAAGCACACAGCATTTAAGCAAATCATCATACAGCAACAGCAACCAATATCAAACTCCACCCTCATCCCCTTTCTCTGCCGGGAAGGCACACTGCCCTAACCCGAACCGTTGTTAGCTACTCAGGGACTATTGGCATGGCATATCACACTCCACCCTCATCCCCTTTCTCCACCGGGAAGGCACACTGCCCTAACCCGAACCGTTGTTAGCTACTCAGGGACTATTGGCGTGGCCGTGCATATATATAGCCTTATAGCTCATACAGCTAACCGGCTTTCACAAATGGCCCGTCGGCCTCACAATCAGCCTATCGGCCTCATGTCACATAATCACACCTCATCCTCATCCCCTTTCTCCGCCGGGAAGGCACATTGCCCTTACCCGAACTGTTGTTAGCTACTCAGGGACTGTTGGACTGACGGTGCTAACACATATCCACATAAGTCGCAATATCCGAATTTATCACAAATCACTGATCATACACACATACAATGCATCATAAATGGTACGAAAGAAAAGTCACTACCTGATCCTTTCCTGACGGTCACTGACACAGTAGGCTCACGAGGATAGCAGATATCAAATCCTATAATCAAAATAGGGACATTTGGTTAATTTCCTTTTCCAAGTTCTTAATTCAATAACACTCTAAGTTGGTATTCATTTGGACTCTTTGGATGGCCATTATATGCCTAAACATATGCCTAAAGGGTTGGAATAACTATCCCCAAAGATCCCTCACAAGAAAGCTAAACACTGATTTTTTTGGTCCCTTCACTCGAGCACAGAAGACCGTGCTCGAGCACAACCCTCGATCTCACTCGAGCACACATGCGAGTGAGACAGGAAGTGCTTACCCGAGAGCAACTCCCGCGACAAACTTACACTCTCACTCGAGCACAAGCACCTGTGCTCGAGCAGAGGCCTCGCCCGCACTCGAGCACCACGGAAGTGAGGCCCTGCGAGTGACAACCCGAGAGCAATCCCAACTCTCTAACCACAAGCGCACTCGAGCACAGAGGGCTCACTCGAGCACAACCCCAGTGCTCGAGTGATTCCTCAACACTCACGAGTGCTCTCGCTCACCCTCCATAATCCACTCCCGAGTGATGCCCTGAGACACACACCCAAAACACAAAAATGCACTCTCACTCGAGCACAAGCACCTGTGCTCGAGCACTGACCCTCAGCGCACTCGAGCATGAGAGGAAGTGAGGGCCAGCGAGTGACTTCCCGAGAGTAACTCCTCTCCCAGGCACAGATTCACTCGAGCACAAGTCCTAGTGCTCGAGTGATCACCCAATGCTCGCGAGTGCCAGGCGTACTCTTAGCAATCAACCCGCGAGTGATCACTTGCAACACTCACTCCCAGTGCATTCAGGCACCCTCACTCGAGCACAAACATGCTCACTCGAGCACGTTCATCCTGTGCTCGAGTGAGTTCTTCCTCACTCGAGAAATCATCTCAGAAACCAGATAGCAGCAACTGGTAAACTTCTCCAAAATCCACCAAATGAACTCCAATGGTTCTTAAACTTGTGTCAAAGCTCATTATCACTTATTTCAACACAAGGAACCCATTGGCAATCAAAAACAACTCAAATTCAACCCATTCAACACATTCTCTCTCTAGATCATCAAACCACTCAAAACCTCATTCTAACCAATTCCCTTAATCAACTTCAAATCAAATTCTAATCACTCCCAAGTGTCAAAACTGACTAAATGAACAGTGACACTCTCATCAAAATCTACCCTTCACTTAACATCATAATTAGGTCAAATTTCCAGAATTTTCATTGATTATGCAAACATTCTAATATATATACCACAATTCATCAAAAATTTACCTCTTTCACTTGCTGAATTCAGAACTTGGATTCCTCAACTTTCAATTTCCCTCAAGTTGCCACACACCACAAATCCAAAGTCTGAAAACATGGAAATAAAGCTCTTAACCATTGGAACAATATCAATGAAAAGTGTTTAAGCTTATGAAGTCATTTACCTATCTTAATTTCAAACCCTTCCTTTCTCTTTCACACTTGCTCGCCGGAAATGGAGGGAATGGAGAGAGAAATGAGTAGGTGAGGGTGATGATCATTCCTTCCTTCTTCCCATACACTTGGCCGACTTAAGAGGGAGAGAGAAAAGAGTTTGAAATTGTTGACTCATCCAATGGCTCTCATTTGGACACTTGTCACCATCTCATTCACCCTATCATGATTTCATATAAACTCATTCTCACTTGATTCCACCCCTTGATCTTTCCATCTCAACCATTGGTCTTGATTACTAAGGGGTTTTCTCATCCTTAACTAACCAGACGGTTGGTAAATTTACCGTTTTACCCCTGATTAACACAATACTTATTAAATTATGAACAATTGCCTTCATTTCACATTGCGTAACATATACTTCAAAATACTTATTGAGCATTAATTACATCACTCAAAATTACTAATCCTAGATTACAATCCAGGATATTACAGGGAAGGCATCCAGGGCCTAAAGGGAAGTGTGGCCGTTTCTGCATCCATGAATGGAAGTAAGGGTTTAAGTGTAAGAGTGAAAGGGTTGCAAGATCATGCTTTTTCCTTAGGACAAGAGTTACAGGTTTCAAGCTTGCCTGAACAGATGGGAGTAATGTTCCACCATGCTCAAGCTTTTATTGCTCTACCCGGTGGTTTGGGAACATTGGATGGCATTTCTAGTGTTGCTTATTGGGCTAAGTTAAACTATCACAAAAAACCATTAGGATTGTTAAATGTTAATGGTTTTTATGATAATCTGTTGTCTTTTCTTGATCATGCTGTGGAAACAGGATTTATACCCCAAGCGACTCGCCACTCCATAATTGCTTCACCAACTGCTGATCAGCTACTCGATCAAATGCAAACCTATGAACCTAAACCAGATCTGCTCGTCAAGCAAATAGGTGGGCCATCTTCAGATAGCAGTCAGAAGCAGAACCCAGATACCGCTCTTAGGTTGTAACTTTCCTTAATCTCTTGGTTTTACTTTATTGTGTGTTTATGTTAAAAAAAAACACCTTCTCTAAGTTCTAGAAGACATTGGGGACAATGTCTGATTTAGGTTGGGGGAGGAGAAAAAAAAATTTTGTTTTTCTTTTGTTAGTTAGTAAAACCATTAGATGCATGGGGTGTGGAAAAAGATGGCAGAGTAAGGAGTTATTCTTAACTCCTGAGACGCATTTCATTAGTTGCATTTTATTAGTTTCATGATTTTTTTTATCTTTTTCAAAAAAAAAAAAACTTTTTCAAGTGCTTTGTAATGATCTTAAGAAGTATATAAGTTTTAAGTATGGATCAATTAGATTTAGAGATTTTATAGCATGAATGAACAGCTGATTGTTGCAATTGCTGATGAATTTTGAGATTGAATGAACTGAGTTTAAAAATTCCTAGCCGTGAGCTTTTGAGCCTATAATGATTATTTCTCTTGTGTGTGATATTCACCTATTAAGTTGTCACTCTAGAACTTGCTTTAAATCTTGTTGAAATTACATCTCACATGCTCATTCAAAAATGATAAAGGCATTCATTTTCTTTAGCCAGAGCCAAATAGCCAACCTTGCAATTATACCGTTGATAAGCCCCTTTGAGCCTAATTGATTATTTCTTTGTTTTCAATCCATTAACATGTGTTTTAATGATATATCAAGTGCTTTTACCTTATTCGGAAGATTAGTGGAGCATTTGAAATTTTTGTGAAATGGGCTTTTGACAAAGTGTAGGGGTGTATCTATCATCAACTTTACAGTTGCAATTCAATAAGAAAAAAAAGAGAAAAAAAAAGAAGGAAAAATTATAAAAAAAGAAAAAAAAAGGAAAAAAAAAGAAAAAAAAATGTTAAGTGTTTTAATTGTGGGTTGTTGTGATAAGATAAATTTACAAGTAGCCCATTTTTCAAATTGCTCTGTTTCTTTAGCCTTTCATATCCTGTTTTATATTCCTTTACCTTAACCCCATTACAACCCTTAATAAGTCCTTTTGATTTGAATTATGCATGTGAATTAGGTAGTGGAGATTGAGATTTTTAGCAAGCCTATGGTAGTGCAATTTTTTCGGTTGAATTTGAGCGAAACACTTACCCTTGAACACTTGAGAGATTGAGAGAATGAGCTACAAGTACGAACTCAGTTTATTCATTTTCAATTAAAGTTACCAGTTTATATTTTCATTGATTCATTAATACTATGATCTCTTTATTTTTCAATTGTGTTCTTACTTATGACTTGACACTTCTGATTTTGTTGGAAGCACTTATTATTTACTTCTTGTCCGAGGACGTCCAAGAGTTAAGTGTGGGGGAATTTGATAAGTAAAATATTTACATATTTATTTTCCCTTATATGATGATTTTATGGACGATATTTGCGTTTAATATAATAAATTTGGGTGTGATTGATAAATAAATATTGTTTTTGGAATAAACAGCATTTACAAAAAAAAATAATAAAAAAACAAAAAATAAAAAAATAAAAGTACTGTAGCAGCCACCGGGCACTGTAGCAGTCAACGGGCATTGTAGCAAGCCGCCAGCACTGTAGCAGGTCAACGGAAATGTAGCAGCCGCCAGGGAGTACTGTAGCAGGTCAACGGCACTGTAGCAACCGCCAGATCACTGTAGCAGTACTGTAGCACACGTTTTTTCCCCCTATAAATAGAGATCAATGCCAAGCTCAAAGTGGAAGGAGAGGAAGAGAAGCAGAGGGCCTTCTCCGACCGTGAGAGGTCCTTCTCTGACCGGGAAAGATCTTTCTCTAACATTTCTGAGTTCTTTGTGTTGTTTTTGAGATTTAATTTCATGTATTGCATGCCTCCATCTTGGAAGGCTTAGGATTGTATTACTTTTTGCATGCCTCCATCTTGGAAGGCTTAGGATTTTATTACATTTTGCATACCGCCTACATGGAAGGTTTTACCTCCTAAATGGACGGATAGATTTTTTCATGCCTCTATCTTGGAAGGCTTAGGATTTTATTTTGCATACCGCCTACATGGAAGGTTTTACCTCCTAAATGGACGGCTAGATTTCTTCATCTTTCATTCATCTTTTGGTTGTATATTTATGTTTGAGAATTTAATATTCAAGTTTATGCAGTATTTCTGAGGCTTTCATTCTAGCTTTATATAATGTCAATTTATTTTGGTTTTGTTTTTAATTTCATCATGTGCTAAACTTTCATTTTCCTAGGGTGATGACGTAGCTTACTAATGACGGATTGAATCTTAACTTATTAAATCTAGTTTAAATTTCTCCTTCATGATTTAGTTTTAATTGTTATTCTTAATGCTTTTGATTGACTGGCCATCTTTTGAACGATTTCAATATGTATGTTGAGACCGGAAGGAGATACATGTGTGTAGACCCTATAATTAAAACCATGACTTGCATATGAAATAGGAATATATTCATATGAGTTGTGTAGTCTTACTGAGTTCCATAAATCTTAATGCATAATTAATTGCTTAAATCCATATAGGAATATATTGGATTAGCAATTGATTATAGAATTGCTTGACCTTGGAAGAGGCTAGTAATTAAAATAGGGAAACTCGACTATCAATCATGTGGAATAAATTGGGCTAGAATAGATAAGTGATTCAATCCAGAATTTGTTAAGTGAAATCTGACCCCTAGGGTTTTTTTCTCATATTTGCTTTCTTATCATCTGCACTCATATTTAATTGTTTTTTTCTTTTATTTTGTACTCTCAATCACCAACTGATCGATCGACTAAATAGAATTAAAATTACCTATTTTGGTACTTAGTGCTCAATCCTCGTGGGAATGATACTCTACTTACTTCTATATTACTTGATTACGACAGTGTATACTTGCACTATTTAATTGATCATCTGAACTCGTATCATATCACAATATTCTTCAAAGGCTTGATTTTCAAATTCTCCACCATGATCAGTCCTAATACGTGCAATGGACATACCTTTCTCATTTTGCACTTTCTTGGTAAAAACAATAAATTCTTCAAAGGTTTCATCTTTTGATGATAGAAAAATAACCCATGTAAATCTGGAGAAATCATCAACAATGACCAATGAATATAAGTTGCCACCAAGACTCTTTACTCTTGCTGGGCCAACTAAATCCATATGCAATAATTGCAATGGTCTATTTTTTGAAATCTCATTTTTCAATTTAAAAGAAGATTTAGTTTGTTTACCCTTTTGACATGCGTCACAAATCAAGTCATTTTTGAAAGTTACTTTGGGTAATCCAAGAACTAAATCCTTTTTGAGTAGTTTGCCTAATTGATGCATATTGACATGAGCCAATCTCTTATGCCATAGCCAGCTTTCATCGGCATTACTTAGAAAACAGTTTTCAGATTCATTTCTACTAATATCTAGAGTATAACAATTACCTTCCCTTTTTGCTCTGAGCTTAGCCTTGATATTCTTCTTATCAAGTGGTAAGTCATTCTTGTTGATAATTAGACATTCCTCTGAGTCAAATATTACCCAGTTGTTTTTGTCTGCACTTTGACTCACTCAGCAAATTATGGCATAATCCTTCGACATAGTATACGTCTTTGACTTGTATGCCTTTGTCATTTTTTATTTCACTAATTCCTGCTATTCTTCCGGTTTGATTTCATCCAAATTTTACCTTTCCACCTTCTTTAGGTTGCAATTTGGTAAAGCTTTCGAAATCACCGGTCATATGTCTAGAGCATCCACTGTCTATGTACCATTTGTTGTTTTTGGATGCCTTGAGACACATCTGCAATTAAATACGACTAATTCTTAGGTACCCACTTCTTTTTGGGTTCTTTTGGGTTAGTACAGGATATTTTTGAAACATATGATCCTTTAGGTACCCATTTGTAGGTTCCTATCGTTCCTTTCTTCTTATGAATGCATGAAGAGGTATAATGGCCTTTTCTATTACAGTAATTACAAAATACAAAAGGATTTGATGTATGCATAGAATGCTGGAAATAATTCAAATATGACTTACCTCCTGCTTTCTTTCTACCTTTCCTTTTATCTGATTTTGGATCATATCCAATTCCAGATCGATCATTTACAAATCGTTGAGCTTTTAAAATAACATTTAGCATCTCACTTCCTTGTGTAAATTTTTCAAGAGTTTTTGTGAGATCAGTGTTTTTTTTTTCAAAGAAGAACAATTTTCACAATCCTTTTCTGAACTTTCTTTAAGTTCAATTTCAAGAGCTTTGTTTTTCTTTTTGAAAACAACTAATTCTTTAACTACTTTGATGAATTCAAAATGTAAAGCATTATATTCAGAGAGTAATTCATCATAGGTAGGATCAGAATCATTTACCTCTTCTTCTGTTTCTTCTTGAGCAACAAGACATATATTTGCTACTTCTTCTTCATCACTTTCTTCATCAGAAGAACTATCACCCCATATAGCAGATACAAAGGCCTTATTTTTATTGAAGAATTTGCCTTTTCTCTTTTCTTTGCTCTTTTGGTTCAGCTCTGGACATTCTGACTTGATATGCCTTGGTTTTCCACATTCATAGCAGATGATATGATCTTTGCTATTCCTCCTTTCTGAAAGTGTTTGAATCCTTGACCTTTCTTGTAGAATTTTCTGAATCGTTTTATGATTAGGCCCATTTCATTATCGTCAAACTCATCATCCTCATCTTAATTCTCTTCTTTTGCTTTTAGTGCTAGACCTTTCTTTCTCTTGTCACCGATGTCATCTAGTTCCCGTTTGAACTTTAGTTTGCTTTCATATTCAGAAAGGCTTCCAAATAGAGAAGCAACTGATCTCATTGATTCTCCTTTTGCTTCTTCTATCGCAGTGACTTTGGCCTCCCACTCTTTAGAAAGAATATTCAAAATCTTTCGTACTTGGGTATGTTGATCATAAATTTTCCCAAGTGCTGCAAGTTGATTAACAAGATGAGTATATCTAAGTTCAAATTCAGATATTGATTCACCTGATTTCATTCGAAGTAGATCGAATTTAGTGACCAAGGTGTTGATTCGATTCTCCTTTATTCCCGAAGTTCCTTCATGAGCTATTTCCAGAGCTTCCCACATTTGTTTTGCTGTTGGAAGTATGCAAATTCTGAAGTATTCACTTTAACTCAAAGCACTTTGTATCATCAGAATTGCTTTGCTGTTGAGAGTGATAAGTTTCTTGTCATTCTCATCATATTCCGTTGGCGTCTTGGGAATTTTTTGAGAGTCTACAATCTTTGTAGGTTGATAGTTTCCACTTTCGATCACATCCCATAGCCCATATTTGGTAGCCATCACGAACACTCTGAATTTTGCTTTCCAGAAAGAAAAGTGTTCTCCACTGAAACCAGGAAGTCTAGTGATGGATGCTCCGTCGGGAAGAATTCCTTCACCCATGCTTGCCATTGGATCCTTCTTAGGTTGTTATACCTTAACAAGAAGACCTACGCTCTGATACCAAATGTTAGAGCAAGCGTTTCACCCAAGAGGGGGGTGAATTGGGTGATACTAAATATTTTATTGTAAATATAAACTTTAATGGTGAATATAAAGCAGTAAAGAGTAAGGAGAAATATCACCGAAGTGTACACCGGGAGTTATACTGGTTCGGCCACAACCACTTTGACCTACGTCCAGTCCTTAGAGCTTCTCTAAGAGTTTCACTATAACTTCCAAGATTCAGTGGGTTCTTGGCACCTCAGTACAAGCAAGTTCCTTCGCCTGGACACTCGCTCCCCCTTACAAGTTGTAATCCAATCCCAACTCAAGGTTCCACAACCTTAAGTTACCTCAATAACAAATATTGAGTTTGAATGAAATATCTCTCTCACAGAGTGAATAAGAATCACTGAAGTACAGAATTACAGATATGAGTAAAACAAAGTAGTGAGATTGATAATGCGTTCGTGTGTGTTCTTGTTGGTATCTTCTCTGTTTGGATGTTCCCATATATATATATATGTTGGTAATGACCGTTGGAACATTTTCTTCATGTCTGTTAGAGTGTGCGCAGCAACTGTTGACTTTTCCAGTATTTGAAAAATATCCATTGGCGGTAGGTAGCGTTTGAACGTTGCATTTGACTTTCCTTATTTGGTAAGATCTCTTCATTGTTTATCTATAAATATGCTAAGAATACTAATACAATGAAAGGTTAATCATATAGGAAACAAATCAATGAACGTTGGAATGATTTCTAAATTTCTGGACTTGCATACTCGAGTATTCTTTAAGTTTACTCGAGTACATACTCGAGTATCATCGGGAAAATTTTGATAAACTGAAAGTCAATAAGTAAACATAACATTACTCGGGTAGTGCATGGAGTAAACAAAATTTCAAACCTTTGGAAATACTTGTTTACTCGGGTACTTACTCGGGTATGTCATACTTTTCTTCATAGGTTACTCGAGTACCAACTCGAGTAATCCTTCAAATAAACTTTAGGTTACTCGATGCTTTACACCAGTAATGTTGGCAGGATTTCAAGGCTAAGAGCACTTCAATTTTGATTACCTTGTTACTCGAGTAAACATAAATTTTCTGCATAGCTTACTCGGGTAGTGACTTGAAGTTCTATGTAAATAACTCTGCACATTACTCGATTACTTACTCGAGTAATCCAGTTAAAATAAGAGATTGAATACCTGCATACTTGAGTAGTGCCTCGAGTGAAGTGTGACAAAAGCATATCATGTTATTCGAGTACTACCTTCAGGTTTTGATTACCATAGTGAGTTACTCGAGTAGCTCCTCGAGTAACATTGGCAGGATTGAAAATGCCGAGAGCAACATGCATGTTTCTTGAAGTAGGGGACTCGAGTACATACTCGAGTATCGTTGGTAGGCCAAGAGTAACTGGAAGTCTTTTACATGGTCACTCAAGTACGTACTCGAGTAACGTTGGCAGGCCGAGAGCAACTCCAAGTGATTTACCTGGTTACTCGAGTAGCTACTCAAGTAACGTTGGTAGGCCGAGAGCAACTGGAAATCATTTACCTTATTACTCGAGTACTTACTCGAGTAACGTTGGCAGGTTACTCGAAGGTGTCTCTGGTTACTTCAAGTTTCTGACTCATTACTCGAGTACTTACTCGAGTAATGCTTTAGAAAACTTGCCACTGATCAAGTTTCTCAGCTTTTTCTCTTGGCCTTTCTTCATTACTCCAATGCTTACTTCAAGTGATGATTTTGCCCTGTTATTACTTTGTTCAAACTTATTTGTTTACCAATTCTTTTTCATATCATCCTTTGTTATCATCAAAACATGAGAGATCTAACACATTTTAATTACAGATCGGTTTAGGAGCAATTGTAGACAAGAACCCAAGATTTTTAGAAAATACAATTTGATGAAGAAAAGATTCAGAGACAATTTCAGAACAGAACCCAAATGTTCTAAGAATCATGTTTGAACCCATAAAGGTCTTCAAGTGTTCAAGTTGGTCCCTCTACAAAAACTTCTAAATATGTCATTTTAGTCCCTTGGTCAAAATGCATTTGACCAAGGGATCCGAAACAGTGGACCCGACTTGGTCATTTGGTGCTGAGATGAGATTCGGACATGGAGATATATAGAACACCACACAGCTGCAACAGAGCAGGAGGGAGGGACGCGAAACCAGAGAGTGACAGCCGCAACCCACAGAACCAGCGGCCAGACCTTCCTCCATCGATCACAACTCCACCTTCGTCTTCTTCTATCCTCGCCGGTGACCTTAGCTTCACTGTCACCATCCATCTTCGTCACCGGTGAGCTTTAGAGGGAGGCCAAGATAGAACTGAAATCAAGAGGGAGCAGCGGCAATCTCAACACCATACACCGCCCCTCATCTTTCATCCACCACCATCGTCATCCATCACTGTTGCTGCTCCACCTGCGGCAACCTCTCCTGTTCTTGAACTGTCTAAACCGTGGCTTAATTTCCTCTGTTCTGTTCTGCTTCTGAATTCAAATCCAGCCCCAATGCTTAATTGATTAAATGTTGATTTGTCATTTTTAATATGTGATTTCATGGCTGGGTGTTTGATTCAGAACGTGGTTATGTTTCTTGAAGTGATTCTCATGATTGGTTAGGCAATTTTGTGCTCTTGGGGATGAATTGGAGATGGCTTGAGCTCAGATGTACTTCAAATGGGGTTTATTTTATCTATAGCTCATTGTATTTTTTTATTTCTTAGATGTAAGAATTCATTTATATATTGAGACTATGATTTGAGTTATAATTGCTATGGATTGAGTTGTTGTGATTTAGAATTTGTAATGAGGATTTGTGCTCATCAATATATATGGTTATATATATGTTTATCTATGATTCTATTGCTTCTCTCTATTTAACATAGTATTGTTGGATACTTTGATTGAATTGTAATTGTAGTTGAACCTAAATGCATTAGTTATTCCATAGTCACTCTCTAAGGGGTTTTAATAATGCTTAAATAAATGGGTTCATGAGTTTAAGTATTAGACTCAATGGTAATTGAGGTTTGGTATTTTAGGAAACTCAGAGAAACTCATTAACTAAGAGGGCTCAATAGCATTTCAAGGGTAGGGGTTCCTCTCTTGTGATGCTAGACTCAA
The DNA here is from genome assembly GCA_963242795.1 of Inga leiocalycina. Lineage (NCBI taxonomy): Eukaryota > Viridiplantae > Streptophyta > Magnoliopsida > Fabales > Fabaceae > Inga > Inga leiocalycina. Next base: position 69,845,265 of record OY725325.1, read on the forward strand.
TGGTAATTGAAGTTTGGTATATTAGAAGCTTAGTGAATTAACTCCCCAAATATCTTAATTGAGCAAGGATAGACATTGAAAACCATTTCCAAGAGCATCTTCATCATTTGCATTCTAAACCAATTTCCATTCCATTTCAATTTTATCCCGAAAATCCAAAAATATTAGTTTTAAAATCATTTTAGTTTAATTGTAATTTAGTTGTTAGATAAAAAGGTAAAAATCATTTTTAACTTGTTTTGTGCCAATCATCACACTTAGTTTCTAGGTAATTAATAAAAGGCTCTTCAAGAGATGATCCGGGATTGCACCCTATATTGCAATCCTTGATTTAATATTTGAAGAGGTTACCAAGGCAAAGCCGACAACGCCTAATTCTTCAAACATGAAGAACAAGCTCTTCTCATTCCAACTCAACTCATTCTTTTAAAGAGCACATGAATCAACTCGTATTTCTTCTAATGCAAAATAGCTCTCTTGATCACTTTTTTAATGAAATTAATGATGGACAGGTTAGATACTCATTTTATAAGCATTCTTTCGTAACTTGATGATGAAACTAAAGTCTTTTAGGACTAATTTCTCCTATCTTTTATTTGACTAGACTATAATGAATCTTCAAAGTCTGCAGTTTTTTAACTGAAGCCCTTCCAACTTCCATATTTTAAATGGATAACGAAGTTTACAAGTATTGATTCTTCTATCTTGATAATTATATATTTTATAATTAAATAGGTATAGATTTTGGGATATATTTAATTAAATTTATGAATATTTATACCCATTTAATTATCTTTTATATATATTTGTTCTTCTCTTTAATTAATTATAGGATAAAGAGGGATTTTGATACAAAATCTACCCATATATTATTTTATTTTGCAGGAGATATCACTTGATTCACCGAAGAAAATAAACGAAAAGCCTGAAACAAATCATGGAGCTACCAGGGAAGGGAATCGGAAGAAGCAATTTAAGAATCAACCAACGAAACGGGATGCACGTACGTGAGGGAATAAGGAAATATGCAGAGCTGGCATCAATTATATATACATATATATATATATATATATATATATGTTAAAGGATAAAATAAGAGAATCTGGGGGGGGGGGAAAGAGCCATCAGACTTGGATAGAGAAGAAAGCCCACGCTTTTCAAATAAGGGTAAAAATGGACAAAAAATTGTTAAAAATAAGTTAGACGCAAAATAAACTGTTAATGTTATCTGTTGGCTGTACTCAAGCTCTAATTTTTCGGTCTCTTTATAGTGTTTACGTTCATGAAACTCTTAATAACCATCATTCATTTCAAACAGTCAGCAAAAATGAATTTTGATATACCAAACACGAGAAAACTTTAGTCTAGTTTTGTTATAAAATCATTTTATTGTAAAGCTATCCCGCAGTCCCCGATTTGTCTTGAATTGAACGCTACCACACGACACATGTTCTAAACACATATGCTAGTGTGACAACAGCGTAATTAGAACATGGGATAGTTCTCTTTTTCTCTATCTGGAATTAGATCAGTTATTGGGACGTTAAGGGAAAAATAAGGACCTGAATATTACATGTGAATGGATAAGTGAGCTTTTCTGCATTGAGCATGAGAATTGTTTCTTTACTATTTCTTTTGGGGGCAAAGCTTTATAGTTAAGTCTTTACCTTTTTCTCTCGTTTCCACAAATAAACGTCTTCCTTTGTGCGTTCAGTCTTTTTTCAATTTTTTTAATTTTTTGCATTTATATAATTTAATTCAGAATCTTGAATAGCTTAGAAGTTCTAGTTGTCTGAATAGAGTTATCATAGTGTGTGATAAACAGTAATCCACACACGCACAGTTTAATTTATTTGGTGATGAGAATGTGCATGAACCTTCAAGTTCCATTGTTTTATTTAATCTCCTTTTTTGGCTAAAATAAACCATTTAAATGTTATTCCGTTCATTATCATATTCTATCCATTGTACCATATATTTTAGCTTGTTTGATGGTTGCGAGCAATTTTCATCTGTCAAACTTGCTTATAGAAAACGATATATATGCCTGTGTTTAGTATCACTTATTTTTAGACAATAAGTCCTTATTACGCAAGCCGAGATAAAACTCTTCTCACATACTTACCTCGTATACCATGAAATACGATTTATAAGCACTTATTGTAAAAAATAAGCTATTCCAAACGAGCACATAATAGACCTATGTATATAGTACCACCGATTCATAATATAAAACCTAATTAACTAATTTATAGATATTAAAAAATTGATTAAATTACTTAAACATAACATATATACATACATATATATATATATACATAAACATAATTTCTCTAAAATACTTATGTGTATTTGATTGCACCATATTTTGATAAGTTATTTAATGGTATATTTGAAGATTTAATCATTATTTTTGGACTTAAATTGCAAAAATTATGATTAATTGAGATTAAAGTTGTTTTCATGAAATTAACATTAAAAAGGGGCATAAAGTTCATATATTTGATGATTTATCTCAACTGATTGATTTTTGGAATGTAAGGTATTACATTTTAGGTTTATTTTCTTTTCAGATCGGTTTAAGGAAAATTAAAGAAAATAGCCCAGAAATTGAAAAAATTACAGTTAACCTATAAACGTTTTAAAATTTGCAGTGTAATCCCTCCACGAACTTTTATAGTTTCCATTAGTCCCTGGTCAACACGCACGTTTCAGAGAGGCTCGACAAGAATTTAGAGGTGCTGTGGGGACTCTTCGTCTTCAACCAGACCTTCACTTTCACTCATACTCGACCTTGCTTGTTCTCACCTCCAACTTCATCTCACTCCCTCCACCACTGTCCTCGCCGGCAGCCTTTGCTTCGCCTTCACTGTCTTATTTCGCAGGTCCCAGATCAGATAGACCAGAGAGAAGCCGCGGAAGAGAGACAGAGTCGGACAAACAGGGAGACACAGCAGCGACAGAGTTTCAGAGGGTGGAGCGACAGTGCGAAGAGAGACGAAACCATACCATTACCTTCGACCACCACCTTCACCATCTTATCTCGTCGCCAGTGACCACCATTATCGCCAGTGGAGCTCCTGAAACGAGAACCAGAACCGCGATCTAAAAGATCGTCTCATAATGCTCCCAGATGATGATGAGGCAAGGTATGTGATATTGTAATCTGACAATATCCTCTGTCTCTTGATGAATGAATTTTAAAGTAGGTGTTATGATTGAGATCCGAAATTGCAGTCTTTTGACTCTAATTTATCAGTTAAATTATTATGATAACTATAGTATAAGCTGTTTTGAGATGCCTATTCCTAAAGCCTACCGAATCTTTACTGATGCAGTTAAAGCAATTTTAGGTTTTGGTTTCAGACACCAATGAGCCTCCCATGTGGGAGTGGTGTAGGAAGGTGAATGGAAAGAAGAATAGTGATCCCATCCCATCCCTATTTGCTAGAAATTTGTTAGATTGCCATAAAAGTTGAATGAAATTGAAGCTTTGAAGGAGATTGACGCAAGTGAAACCAATTATTGGTTGATTATTTCAGTTATGTTCAATATTAATTAAATCAGTGAAAGGATTAGATTTAAGCTACTTAAGTATTGATAATGGATCCATTCCGAATGACTTGTGTGGCTTACCATCATTGTGTAAATTAACTATACTTATCTTTTCATTTTTATTTCAAACTACCATCCCCTCAATCCCTAATTATGAGACAAAATTTTGTAAACATTTAATTAACCCACATGATACGTACTCCTTTCACATCTAAATATAATACCCTTTTGACTAATTTATTAATATTAAGAAAATTAGTGAAATTAGTTATTTGATCAGCTAGTAATGACTTCTCACCAAAGTGAAAAATGAGCATTTTCATTAACCAAAAAAAAAAAGTATTATAACTAGGATTATTTTGATGTAGGAGAGAAAATGGACGGGTTGTTATTATAAAGGACAAAAAAGATTACAGTTGGGATAGAGAGGACTAAATTAAATAAGCAACGTTTTATATCCAAAAAGTCAAAAAGATGAAAAAGATGAGCATTAATTAAATTAAGGATATAAGTGCAAAAAAAAAATACGTAACCAATTTTCATATATTCACTAATCTGCAAGTTAGGTAATTTTCTTTTATGGATAGTAGCACGAAGGAAGTATATACAAATAATTTTATCACCAAATTACGTTTCAAACTGCTGCCTTATAGGGAAGAATTAATTGGAATTGACCATAAAGCAAAACAACAATTGAAGATAGGTTCGAATGATGTATTGTTCGGTTTGTAGGAACATGTGGGTAAGACAATAATTGCTAGGGCTGTTTTTGAGAAATATCAGTCAATTTAATATTAGTTGCTTTCTTCTCAATGTTAGAACAACTTCATCAGAAAGAGATGGTGAGGTTCAGTTACAAAGCAAACTTCTTTCACGTCTCAAAATTAGAAACATAGAAATTGAAGACCCATATGAAGGGAAGAAAATAATATATCATCAAAGAAGATTAGAACAAATTTACGGAGGAACGGTTGAAAGATGGTGTTCATTAACTCTTGAAAAGTCACCGGCGCATTAGTGAGGCCAAATGGCATCATGACCCACTCATATAAACCTTGATGAGTACGAAAAGTAGTCTTCTCACAATTGTAATCATGCATAAGAATCCAGTGGTATCCTGATCGAAGGTCCAATTTAGAATAGAATTGTGATCCATGCAGCTCCCTTGAGAAGTTCGTTAATAGTTGGCATCGGAAAAGCATCCTTCACGGTAATTGCGTGTAAAGCTTGGTAAATCAATACAAAACCACGATATCCTGTCCTTCTTTTTAACCAAAATGACAGGCGCCAAGAAAGGACTAGAATGCAGTCATATGAGGCCATTTGTTAATAATTCATCAACTAAGGGCATGTTCTCTGTTTTCTGGCTAATAGGGTATTGATAGGGATGGACTTTCACTAGTCCGGTATTTGGTGAGTGTTTGGGAAACACCCAAACCATGATTTCAGAAACTATTTTCCGCAAGTCGACACAAAACTCCTCTCAGATACTTACCTCGTAAATCGTAAAAGCTATTCTCAAAAGCTAATCCAAACACACACCTTGGTTGGAGTTCAATACGATGCTCATGCCCTCTGACGGGAGGCAGCCCAGTCGATTTTGTGAAAACCAATTGATGTTTGGACAAAATGTTTTGCAAGTCCAAAGGAAGCGTCTTGGGAAGCTCTTGACAAATAGGAGAAAGTTCAATAACATTTAAAAGATATAACTTAGCAATGGAATCTGTGTGTTGTAGACATAGCAGGTGATGACATTGGGCTTGCTCAACAAAATTACCATGAATTGACCATTCTCTAGAAATTTAATCGTGGATGAGTTGTAGTTGGCAACATGAGGTCCCAATGTTTTCGACCAAGTTGCGCTAATGACCATATCAATGGTGGCTACCGGAAGTACAAACAAGGCCAAATGTAGAGTGTGCCCACAAATTTGGACTAGGATATTAGTCACTTGTTCACTGCTACTTATGATACGGCCAGTACCTCCGAGTACCCGAATTTCACTAATATGTTCAACAGGGAGGTTCAAGTGTTGTACAATTGATGGATGCACAAAATTATCTGAACTGCCTCTATCCAATAAGATTTGCACTTGTGTACCCAAAATATCCCCATTAAATTGAATAGTAGCGGCTCCTTGAGTCCCACAAAAGGCATGTAAAGAGAGATGATGTATTGTCACTTCCACTGCCTTGTCATCGGAACTCTCATCACCAAAGGCTTCATCATCATCATCCTCACCACATAACATCATAAGCTGCTAGACATTAATGGGATGGGGAGAATTTTGGCATCGCAGGTATAACACAAGCCTTTCTCTTATAGGATCTGCATTTTGGCCGCCGTCTCTCTTAATCCAAGGTGTCTTTGGAGTGGGTAATAATAGTGGTAGGTTGGACTTGCCCCCAGTAATCATCATGGAAGACAAATTGGAAGAAGTAGCAGAGTATAGAGAATAAGTCTTGCTTGAAGAAACAGAGGTACCGAAAGATTTAGTGCCAGGTGTTGATGAACTAGAAGGGTCCAAGAATAGGCGGCCTAGCGCCATGGCACTTATGATTGTTGATGGGCGTTGGACCGAGACATCTCACTTCAAATTCGGTTTAAGACCCCCTAAAGAACAGTGAAGGAGAGCTTATTCCGGAATCTCTTCTGTCCAATTTGCAAGAGCCAAAAATTGACTGTTATATTCGTCAAGCAAGCTACCCACATTCGAATGTGTCAGTTTGAAGAGCTGTGACTGAGCTCAATCGAATTGCGATGGTCTATATTGCACCTCAATGGCTTTTGTAAGAGCAAACCAGGCTGGGATACACCGTGCCTTGTCAGTCGGATTATTATTTCATCTTTGATTGTTCTTCTTCTCCTTTGCTTCTTCATTTTCCTTCTCAGTATAAATGTTAGTTGAGAGCCCTCCAGCTTCCTAAAATTTGTCCTGACTCCAAGCTGATAGGCGATTTCCAGCTTTATAATGATTTTTTCCCGATCCAATCGGCTGGAACATTAAAATGGCTTCCCCCCTAAACCAAGCCGTTACCGACTCCGACCGTCTAGTCCGGCTCTGCTCTGAAAACATTGGATCATATGCATATCTTTTTTTCCTCCTTTTATCGACCACACACGTTTTTGTTTGACAAAACACTCATTAATTTCATAAGTCACACATTATTCAATTAAAACCAATCAAATTAAAGTTTTAGTGATTGTTGCAATAATGAAGTGGTTTAACTTGATAAAGCTAATTTGTGGGGGAAAAATGTGGTTGTACAAGTCATGAGGAAGGAGCATGGAAAGGAAGAATGTGGACCCTTTCCTTTACGATCCCTTTCCTTTCATGACTCTTTTATTGCAGAAAAATAGAGAGGAAAAGAGGAAGAAAAGACCAAGATATAAAAGAAACAGAAAGAAATTGTGAGAAACTTGCAAAAAGATTCTAGCTTCAGCCATCCAACAACACCATCAGGAAGGTAAACTCCTTGACCCTTGTATATATTAAGCATTTGAGTTTAATCCACTTCACTTATAGTTGTTAGCCTAGCTTAGTATACTTTACACATCACTTGACTATCTCATATTTGATTTATTTTCCTTTTCCTTTAGAGCTAATATTATGGTTTAGTTGTTGTAGGTCGCAATATTAGTCGTTCATTAAATTATACTTAGTAAGTTGGTTCAAATATTTATGCCAAGTTGACCATATGTACCACTCCTCACATGGAGCATGTACTTGGCCCCCAGGTCACGGCTTCGAGGATGGGGAGGCAAAAGAAATGCGATATCATGGGGGGTTGCAGATATTCCTGTGAGTCTGCCGCCACGCCAACAGCCTGGTTGAGGCCAGTGCAACAAGGTGGGGTGTAACATTCAACACAAAAATTGAAATAGCAACTCTTCAAGAAAAGTCTATGCTAAAGGAATATGATGATTGTTTAGTGATGCATGATTTGCTTGAACAAATGGGTAGGAGAATTGTTGTAGATAAGTCTTCTAATATATTTTATATCTTATTATTAGTTTCTAGTCCATTTATTTTGATATCATTTTCCTGGTGACTAATTTTGTTTATCTGGGCACAAAAGAAATACAAGGTAAGGTTTCATCTACATTTTGTGAGGCATGTTGGGATCCTAAATCCTTTTCAACGTTGCATAACCTCAGATTACTCATAGTAACAAGTGATTTGAACCTTCCTTATGGCCTCAAATGTCTTTCTCATGCTTTTTTTTTTTTGAGATACAAAGGCAAGCAAAGCTTGAAAAGTTACAAGATTAAGGGCTAGACCCCAAAGATTGTTCATGTGGCAGCAAACCACTCTCTAACACAAAAAGACGGATACATTCCGCAGGCGGTGACCGTAATTCGGCATAACTCTGGGTGCTATAGTGAGCCGATCGTGCAAGGTAATCTGCACAGCGAGTATTCTCCCTATGTGTATGGAAAATCATCAAATCCCAGTCTGCATAGATAAGGGATTTGGTATCAAAGATGACGTCGTGCAAAGGGTGGTCGATCTCACAATGTGTTGACAGTAAGTGGACGGCTTGAAGTGAGTCAGTGAACAGTCTGATTTTCTTGAAACCCAACTGCTTACAAAGGTGGAGCCCTCGATGGATTGCGTGGATTTCTGCAACAGTTGGGAAAGAGAGTCCTAACTTCTGTTGAAATCCACGTACCTAGTTACCTTGGTGGTCGCGGATGACTCCTCCACAGGCTGATAGACCATCGCTAGCAGTCGAACCATCTACGTCAATTCTAATATAACCCTCTTCCAGGGGAAGCCAGTTAAGAAGACCTCTCTCCAGAACTTGAAAGATATGGTGATGAAAGCGCCCACTCTCCACAGTTTCTGAAAGATGAAAGATGCATTTGTGAACAAGCTCCTTTGGTTTATCAGCTTTACCTTCAAATGCCTGACAGCACCGGTTCTTCTAGAGTAGCCAGCATGTGGAACTGAATACTTTTTGCCATGACCATCTAGCCATTCTCTTGTTTCCGGGGGAATGCTGTGAATTCCATGTGGTCTTTCTCATGCTTTGAAAGTACTTCATTGGACAAAATATCCCCTAGACACTCTTCCTCTTGGAACTCGACTGGATAAACTTGTTGATCTTAGAATGCATCATAGCAAATTACAGAAACTTTGGAATAAAAGCCTCGTGAGATACCTTATCCTTATGATTTGATGTTATAGATAAATAGTGTAATTTTTTATGCTAGTTAGCACAATGTATTGTTTTAAGTGATTCTCATTTTTTTTTTACCAGTGTTCTAGGAATCTGAAGTTTTTGGACTTGAGTTATTCAAAAAACTTGATTGAAACTCCTAATTTCTCTGAGCTGCCAAATATGGAAAGATTAGAACTTGAAGGTTTATGAAGTTTTTGTTGATCTTCATGCTACAATTGGACAACTCAAAAAGGTTCAAGTGTTGAATTTGAAAGGCTGCAAAAATCTAAGAGCCCCCATTGTCCAAAAAAATTGGAAATGAGTGCTCTAAAAGAATTTGTTGTTTGTGGGTGCATTCAGGTTAAATATCTTCCAGAGTTTGGGGAAAGTATGAAAAATCTAGAAATGCTTGATGCAGGGGAGAGAAATTTAGTGAAGCTTCCAGAGTCACTTGGATTATTGAGTGGACTTAAGACATTGAAGTTAAGGGGCTGCAAAAATCTCGTTTGCCTTCCCCAAAGCATCCACAAGTTGAAGTGTCTTGTACTTGTTGATATTGCTGGTTGCTCAAAATTTGGTAGATTGCTAGAAAACTTGAATGAAATGGAAGCCTTGGAGGAGATTGACGCAAGTGAGACAGATATAACTATCACCTCTCTTTGCTTCAATCGACCAGGTATATACATATATTTTACATATATTCTGTTGTGAGTTATACTTTATAATTTGATATGTGATATTTTTGGGTATATAGAACAGATGATGGATGAAGGGAGAAACTCTTGCGGTGACAATTCCAGGGAGTGAAATACCGTCCTAGTTTGAGAATCAAATTGATCTTTGTCTGGATGGTAGTGGTAAAGCTTTGATGACGATAGACACGCCTCCTTGCGGTGAAGAAATGTTAGGAATTGGGTTATGCATTGTGCTCGATGATCATTTGTTTTCTTCCACTGAAGCCAACGAAGAACCTTCAGTTTGGCCTCAATGTTAGTTTGATTTTGCTGCAATTCCTGACCCACGTGATGGCAGGTTCTTGGTACATGGTAGGTTTCGTTCACACAAGGAATCAAGTCACCTATGGGTGGTGTTTTGGAAACAAAGAGAGGAACTCAGTCCTATTCCACAATTAAGCGAGTACAGTCCCATTCCCTTGACATTTGGTGTTATGTTAAAAACAAACTGGATAAAAAAGTTTCTGTAAAGTGTGGATGATGGGTCATAAGCAAACGTGATTTTGAAAATAGGGACAACTCAATGAGTCAAAATCTCCGTCTCAGCAGAACAACACAATGACCAAGTATGTCACTTTCATCATGCATTCTCCTTTCATTTTTATTTCAAACTGGAAAAAAAAAAAAAGTTTAAACATTTAGCCCACAATGTACATTCTCCTTTTCACCATTTAGTACCTCTATTAACAAATTTATAGTATTGAGAATATTAGTTAAATTACGTATTTGTAACCAATGGTTGGAATACTCTTTTACAATTATTTATAATATTTAATGAGATGTCCAAATGACTTTTTTATCGAAGTGAAAATTGAGCATTTTAATAAAAGGAAAAAAATCAAGTATTTATGAGTGGGAGTATTTTGATGTAGGAGACAAATTGGATGTGTTCTTATAGTCAAATAGGACAAAAGCAAAATGCTTAATATGGTTGTACATTTAGGACAAAAAAGAGTAATAACTAAGTTAAATAAGAAACCTTTAATATTTAAAAAATTGGAAAGATGAAAATATGGCATTAATTAAGGATATAACTGGGAAAAAAAACAGACAGAGAGCATTAATTAAGGATACAAATGAACAAATGTAGTCAATTTTTGGATATTAACGAATATTAAAAGTTTGTTAACATGTGTAAGTTAGGTAAATTTCTTTTATGGATAATAACTAGCTAGGAACAGAGCGAGTATATGCAAATAAAGTTAGCTTGGTTTGTTATATGTAATAATGGAATTAGGTACAGTAAGAGATTTCATAAAATTAGATACAAACAAGATAAGTAGATGGAGGCCTGTAATTTAAATTTATAAATGATGTATTGTTGATATTAATAAGTAAATAAATAATGATAGATGTAGGGTTTTGATGATGTAATTGTGTTAATGTGACGTACGATTGGGGGTTGCAACACATTGTGCAGGCTATTCGTACCCCAATGCCCCGAGAATGGGAATCAAGATCGATTTTAGTCCCTGGGACTAACATGAAATTAGACGATTTTTGGAAGCACTATAGAAATGATACGGGGTACTTGATATTGTAATATGAGATCCAAATTGCTGGCTTCTGACTATAATTTATTAGTTTAGTTATTATGATGACCACTAAAAGCTGTTTTCGTATGATTACTTGGTAACTCTCCATATTTTCATTTGAGCTTAGAGAGCTGAGAGGAGGCGGGGGTGGTTCGAGAGGCTAATGTGCCTCATTTGGAAGAGCAAAAAGGAAAGGAAAAAAAGCTTGGTTTTGGACAGAGGGAGCAAAATCTGGAAAGAGGGGCGCGCGGCTCACGGTTGATGGTTCGTCATCATTCTTAAATGAGAACCAGAGAGCGCCGGATGAGGAGCTGAGAGGAGGCGCCGAAGTCCCACTGTTCATCATCTTCTTCCTCGTTGAGCTGATATTTGCACAGTGATCTATTATAATTTCTTGCCATTGAACTCTGATCCGATTCTTCTTTGTTTCCTGTATGGTTTTGAATTGTTGCTGAGATGCTTAGAATTAAAGTAACGTGGGGCTAGTTGCTCTTGACCCTAGAATAGCTATAAACTAATTTGGGATTTAAGCATATATGAACCAATTAATTGTGCTTACTATTATTTTTGTCTACTTAATCTTGTATTATTTTAATTACCTATTGCTTTATCACTACTAAGTATGGAATTAGGGAATTTAGATTAGCCTTGAAAGAGGGATCTTAATTGAACCATAAGAGTAAATAATGTGGGATTAGAATTTATTCTAATTTGCCAATAGGACAGGAATATATCTATTGGACTCATATAATCATATTAGAGTGAAACTTGGACAATTATTGCCTCTAAATTAGTTTTGAATAACAATTTTAACTTGAGAAAGGAATATAAGTGATCGGGAAATACTTTTATCTATTAATACTCTAGATTAATAATTCAATATTAAGTACATTTATTTTGCGTGATTACATGCTCCTAGACTAGAAAAGGGGATTCGCCACTGTAGATTGTTTTTCTCAATTGAAATTTCAAAAATAGTAAATTTCGCATTTTTGCTCTTCTTTAAATTGTTTTTGAATTTCCTCATTTGATTTGCTTAAATTAAATGAAAATGAGAAATTTAATACCTAATCACTAGTTCATTGAGATCTCTATGGGACGACTTTGATTCACTGTTATACTATTTCATGGCCTGTATATTTGCTGTGTTGACTTAAAATTTAGTAGTATCACTACTCCTAACACCTACCAAAGTCTTTATTGTCCCCAAAATCACTCATGAGCTTTCCAGCATTATTCACAAAATTGTTTCATCATAAAGCAAATAGCACCAATATAATACAAATTGCAGAATAAAAGTTAGAGACAATACATTGGTTTAGCAGAGCTACTTTTAAATTTGTTAGATAAAACCTAACAGACGAGGACCACAAATACAATAACTAATGTCAGTTGGTAAGCACTCAAATTCCTACGTACTTAGCTTCAACTTAATTATAACTAGAGATTAAATTGACTTGCATTCTTTGCATGTGAGTTTTGAGAAGGAGCTAACCCCTCAAATCGTAATTAACCAATGTTTGAATTCCATTAGGAGATATGCCCGTATTTAATGTTCGATAATACCTAGAACAAGATTACCTCTAATAAGAAGATACTTGTGCCTAGGGAAAAAAACAATTGTAGGTTCTAGTTTTAGACACAGAAAGATGATAGGTGGATATTTTATAAATAAATGGATATAGATGTTGGAAAATACTCTATTAGATTAAATTTATAAATATTTTATATCTGTTTGATTATTTTTTATATATTTTCCTCCCTTGAGCCAAGTAAAAGGTAAAGAGGAATTTTGCAATAGATTCTTCTCACATCTTTTTTTTTTTATTTTGAAGGGAAAATTAAAAAAACTCATGAAAGAAAGAACCAAGAAAATATCAAGAAAAGGAACGGAAGAAAATATTAAAACAAGATGAGAGTTGTGCCAAAGGAGATAGAAAAATAAAGGAATCAAGGAGCCAGCGTGTGCGCGGAGGTTTCAGTGGAACAGAGACAATACTTTAGTATGATATCAATATGATGTTAGTTTCTGGCAAAAAAAAAAAATTTATTGATATGTTTGGCGGTGAAAAATATGGTTGTAGTTATCGATATATTTGGCTGCACAAAATTTAATTTGCTAGATTGCCAGAAAAATTTAATGAAATTGAAGCTTTGGAGGAGATCAAATTGAGGTAAGTGAAACCGATATATTAGAAGTGCCTTCGTCTTCCATTGGTGGCTGGTTATTTCAGTATGTTAAATATTAATTAAATCAGTGAAAGAATTAGATTTAAACTGCTGCCGTGATGGATCTATTTCGAATAATATAATGAATTGCGTGGCTTACCATCATTTTGGAAATTAACTATACTTATCTGCTCAATTTTATTTCAAACTACTCCCTCAATCCCTAATTATGTGGCAAAATTTTGTAAACACTTAATTAACCTGCATGATACGTACTTCTTTCACCGGTGGATATAATACCCTTTTGACTAATTTATTGATATTAAGAAAATTAGTGCAATTAGTTATTTGTAACCAAAGGATGCTCTTCTACAACTATTCCCATATAAGGCATTTTGATTAGTAATGACTCTTCACCAAAGTGAAAAATGAGCATTTTCATTAAGGGAAAAAAAATTAAGTATTTTAACTAGGAGTATTTTGATGTAGGAGAGAAAATGGATGGGTTGTCATTATAAAGGACAAAAAAGATTGCAGTTGGGACAGAGAGGACTAAATTAAATAAGCAACGTTTTATATCCAAAAGAAAAGATGAAAAAGATTAGCATTAATTAAATTAAGGATATAAGTGAAAAAAAATATGTAATCAATTTTCATATATTAACTAATCTGTAAGTTAGGTAATTTTCTTTTATGGATAGTAGCACGAAGGGAGTATATACAAATAATTTTTAGGTTTATATAATTTTTGGTTCATCAAATTTGCTTTCATTTTTGTTTTGATCCCTCAAGTTTCAAATAAGAGGTTTTGATTCCTCAAGAGGCAAAATAGTCCATATATTTATTTAATGATAAGGACCAATGTTTTAAACAAAATAAAATTTGAAGGACCAAAACCCCTTATTTGAAATTTAAAAGACTAAAACCAAAATAAGAGCAAATTTAAATGACCAAAGATTATATTAACCCACAATTTTATCGCCAAATGAAAAAATAATAATTTTCTGAATGCTTTTCCGACTCCTTGTACCTACTTAAATTTTAGGACTCTTTTTCAGTTAATTCACCGAAATGATGAAGGCACATAATTAACACCCACGATAATTCCCTTGTCAGCACGAGAGAGATTAAAAGTATATATTAGGAATAGCAGTATTTCATAGACTAAAAAACAAGCAAACTGCAAATATACAGATGGACTCAATAGATAAAGAAAAATGAGTGAGGGTGCCAAGGAAATCAACAATTACTATTAAGCCACCACTAAGGTTAATTAATTAAGCAAGCAAGCAAAGTCTTTGGTCATAAATATATTTTTAGAATCCGATTGTGCTTTCTAGCAAGGCGACATAAACAAGGCAGATGAATAGCTTCAGGATTCAATTCCTCTTATTGTTAAAAAATAAAAAATTAAATATAAATTGTTTATGATTATGATGATGTAACTCAAATTTATATATTCATCTCCAGGTTGATCTAAACCTAGAGGGTGATTCTATCTTATGGGTCCACATCACGTTACTGTCGACAAAAATAATTTAAATGAATACCCCACTAAATTTTTCAAGTAATTGCAAGCGATATCCCTCATTGTTAATTTTTGACAATTTCAAGACACTTTGAAAAGCTTGTCCTTGACTAAACCAACATGTAATTTAATCTCTAAATACTTTGTGGGATACTCGTACAAGCTCATCTTAACACAATCCCAATTTTAAATTAACTCCAAGTTATCTTAATTATATAAACATTAAAAATTTAAGTATACATATGTATTCATGACGTCATGAGCAATAATATTATGAAAATAAGATTAGCTGTTCAACCAGTTAAGTTATCTGTTTAAGGTTCAATGATTAGACTTATTAATCAGACCTACAAGAATTAAATTATTAATATAATACTGTGAACTATAACTATAATATAAAATACTATAACTATATGTAACTACAACTATAATATAAAGGGGGAAAAATCAAATACTATACTAATAACTAATAATAAAATAATAAAAATAACTAATAGCTATAACTAATAATAAAAATAATAAGCAGAGTGCTTTTATTCAAAACGCCCCGTGATCTTCAACCAATTTTTGCGCTTCAATATATTTGCCCCATGCCAAATGTGTCTCAAAAAGAATAGCAGAGCAAACAAAGTATGTCTAAAAGTAAACCAACCTATTGAACTGTTACGAAAAGCACCATCCGATTTCAAAGTAGCACGATCTAGTTTAGACTTATTGGAGGGTTCTATTGATGTATTGGCGTGCATCCAGTAGGACTAACATATCTAATTGGAGAAAGCTAAAGGATCCAATAAAGAAAAAAAAGAGTTAAGGACCTTATTCAAAACTGAGAAGAACTATCAGGAACGCCAAATTAATTTGACCGTATATAAAACTAGATTGTAGCATATAAGACTACTAAATGAATAAATAAGACAATCAAAAAGAAGTGGTTGGGGATATCAGATATGTATTGAATAAAGGAGCGAGGTTTTCATATTTGTTTTTCATTTTATTAACATGAGTGTCAGAGGAATAACAGAAATAGCAGAAGGGGAGAGAGAATATCCCAAATCACGTCACACCACTCTTAACGGTTTTTGTCTTATTATAGAGCCATCCCTTCATCAATTTCTCTCAGCTTCCACGTTGGTCTGCGCATTCGACTACCGCGTCTTGCATTCATCAATTCCTCCTTCCACGTGCACTTCTTTTACAGATTTTTATCTGCACTCATCAAGAACAAACCATCAATTGTCAACTTTTAGTGCTTGCCTGCCCCTTCTCTTCAGTTTCCATTTATTTATTTTTAGTAACTAGATATGCGAACAATATAATACAAACGAATTTTGATTATTTGAATTGGGTCAAACTGACATTTTGTATAGATTTAAAAGTAAGTCATATTATTTATTATTTATATAATCTTGTAGATATATAAAATCATATTCATTTTTTTTAAAAAAAATCAATATTTATGATTTAATATTCAATATTCTGCTCATATATTTAAAATTAAATATATAATGCATTAGTAATTTAGGGAAAGGGTGAGAAAGCCAGCCCCATATGAATGCATGTACTTAAACTATATTGTTCCCCAATTAGAAAAGAAAAGTGTTCAATACAACACGTGAAGTTAACTTTGTTCTCACATTTCAATGTTGTTCTTATTACCTCTTAGTTACATTGTTTATATTATTTTTACAAACGAGGAGTTCAACTAAAGTTTCATATGACTATCACATACCAATATTTATTTCAATTCACTGGCAATTTCTCCATATGCTGATTTGTTCACCTTTTCCAAATCTCTCATATTATAGCTCCTTCCCTTGTCACACTCAACTTCTCCGCCCTGATCTTCACAGGTCCCCTATTGGCTTTATAACATCAACCCCAGTCTTCTCTCAAAGGACATTGGTCATTTTTATAAATTAGTTAACATTCTAAAATTCAAAGGGTAATATTTATGGATCAATTATTAATACACAAATAATTGTAAGTTAGAGAAATATTAGTTACTTTTCCATATTCAGAGAAGACTCGGAGTCTTTACGCCAGACTGACTTTACTAGTGATACAAGTCGAAGTGATGTGGGAAGGAGAAGCATGTAAAGAAGATTGAGTATAGGAAATGAGTTACAGTTGGAAGTAGTAATTTCCTTAGTTTCACACTCATTTTTACAAGTCTTTGGGCGTATGCGAGAGTCAATAACAGCGTTTATATCTTTGCTTTAGTTTCATATATTATAATTAAATGCAAGGAGCAGTCAGGGAAGGAGCATGGAATTGGTATCTTTTTATTAACCGTCAAACACTCTAGATTTATTTAGAGAAAATATAAGAAATCTGGCTAAGGGTAATTTAGTCTTTTTATTTTAATATTTTAGTATTTGATCCTTCTAAATAATTACCATTTTATGGTCCTTCTTAATAAATATTATTGTTCACTCCCAGTAAAAGCCCCACCAAAAAAAAAAAAAAACTAGCTCTTTGTTTTCCTCCCCAAGAAAGTAGAAACCAATCACATCATCAAAGTTGAAAGGTATATATAGAAGGGTTAACTAAATACTACCTCTACCCTCTAGTCTTTGATATAAAAGATAATTGACTAATTTAGATAACTTAATGAAATTAGCTATTAGTTATTTATAACAAATCTATATTGGTTTTTTTAAAAAATATTATCTTTCATAATGATTATCATTGAATAGAAACCCCTTAATATGTGTAATCAATATAGATATTTTGCGAAAAAAGTTATAAATGTAGGAGATAAAGTAGATTAAGGTCTTAGCTCTTAGGCCTGATGAGGTTATAACATACATTGCAACTTGAGGAGGGAAGTAAAATTATAAATTAATAAGGATTAACACCACCTTTTTTTTTATTTTCATCATTCGGTATCCCAAAGCCGACAGCCCCAGACTAATCCGAACCGCCAATTGTGGGCACCTCGATGGGTGGAATGGCTGGCCAAGAGATTTAACATTTTTCCATACCCATGGCGAGGATCGAACCCTTGACCGATGGTTAAGGGAGGAGGAGCCCCTACCGCTCCACCCCATGCCCCTGGTTGGATTAACACCACCTTTAGTTCTTGTAGTTTATAGTTATTTTGATTTTGGTCCTTGAAGTTTTAAACAAATGGTTTTGGTTCTCCAAATCTACTTCGTTTCAAACCTCCCTAAAGTTTCAAAAGGACTTGAAACTAGAGTTAATACTGTTAATTAAGCTTGTGTGGTACTAACACCGTTAAATATATTTATGTGGATGCTGATTGGGCAACACTACTACAAAAAAGAGGATTTAGTGGCGTGCCTCCTGTGGCGGTTCTCTAAAAAAACGCCAAAGATACTAAATTCTTTTTTTAAAATCAAAAGAATTTGGAAACTTTGGCGCTCGCAATCATAAACGTCATAATTCATATTAAGCTTGTATGACGCTTCTCTGAACAAGCGCCAAACAAAGCCTTCAATTTTTAGAAAAATAAAAATAAAATCGCAGTTATGGCGATTACTTAGGAAGCGCCATAGATTGCATTTTTGCATTATTTTCTTAAATAAAAAATTTGAGTGTCCAACAATATGTACATATATTACTTGTGCCTTGGACTCACCAAGTGAAAACAATGTATGATATAATGAAACGTCCAGTAATATAAATATATATTACTTGATGTTTTTTTTTTTTTGCCAGCATATATTACTTGGTGTTAACGATGAGGAATTTGGTGTTTTACCTTGATTATATATATAATGCAATGTACATATATTATTTTACTTTTATATATATAATTTTTTTTTAAAAAAATAAAGCTTTGGCGCTTCCATAGGAAGCGCCAAAGCTTCTAATATATTTTAAAAAAATTAAATAGGAAGTTTTGGCCCTTCCTTAGGAAGTGCCAAAGCTTCCTATTATTTTTTTAAAAAAATAGGAATCATCTACTTAAATTAGTCCCGCAGCTAACATCCACTTTAACATCCACTTTTTATTTGAGCAAATAACTGACATCTACTTAAATTAATAGGTTTTTAATATAAATTATTATTAATACTTGATATATATATATATATATATATATATATATAATTAAATATAACCATTACAATGAAGGTTTAAAAAAAAGACAACTAGAATGTTTTTAATCACGGTAAACACATTTCCAACTAAGAGACGTGCTTGTTCCTACGTGTCATGATATAATTGATTTGTAGAAAAAGGAAATCCACTATCAACGCAATTCCACAGACCTTTAACATTTATGTGTGTGTTTCGTGCATAAGTACTTAGCTTGTCTATTTGCTGGTCTTATAGGTACCTATTATCAATCAATATTTAAAAAAGATAGGAAGCTTTGGCGTTTTATAAGGAAGTGCCAAAGCTTCCTATATATTAATAAAAAATAAAAAAAGAAGGATTATGCGCAGAATTTTTTCCAAGATAGGAAGCTTTGGCGTTTTATAAGGAAGTGCCAAAGCTTCCTATATATTAAAAGAAAAAAGAAAAGAAGAAGGATCATGCGTAGGTTTTTTTTTTTAAGATAGGAAGCTTTGGCATTTTATAAGGAAGTGCCAAAGCTTCCTATATTTTAAGGAAAAAAAAAAGAAGGATAATGTGCAGATTTGTTTTTTTCCATTCATTGAAAAGGCAAGTCAAAAAATGGAGAAGAATCACGTGAAACAAAAGCTTCCACCTGCAGATTTGTTTTTTTCATTGACAAGGCAAGTCATATCTATCTTGAATAGTCATCTGTATATTGATAAATCACTTCCCAAACTTTATTACTATCCGACAAGTCCTTAAAGAGCTTGGACATAAATCACTTTTTTGACATTGCATATCGGCTTCTCCAGGTTCCATTTTTCTATATATCTCTCTCTCACACAAAATCACACACACACACACACACACACACACACTGTGCAGATGAGTTTGGTATCTGGGTTATTGAGATGCTGACTATCATTATTTTCTTTCTGCGCATTAAAGAGAGCTTCTCTGATCTATAGAGTCTGTGTCCTTGCCCTCACGCTCTTCCTCAGCTCCCTCGACCGTTGAAAGCCATTGTCACCAGTGAGCTCCACAAGGATGGTGGTAGATCAAGCTATTCTATTAAGAAGTAGCACCGGACTAGACTGAGATGGGCTTTAAGATCTGTGCTACGAAGGAGTACACTTTATAAGCCTTTGGAGTACTTTCTAGAAAACCTCCCAACGCTTGTCATGGTCGGAGCTCGCTGTTGGGAAAGAATCAAAGGTTGACCATTTACTTGATGAGCATCATGACTTCTTTTACAATGCCTTTATACTTAGTGGATCTCACAATTGTTTTTTTTAAATTACAACTATATTATGATGGTTGGCAATTGGCATTTCTGAAGTATTCAAAGCTGCTTGCTCTGATTCCTTGTACACAGCCCCACCATTAATTAGTTCCCTCTGATTCCCACTTTGATCCATGTTAGTGATATGAACTATTCATATTTGAAGTGACCAATAAGGAGCCATATGCGGCAGCAGGCCTCATTATAAATGCACACGTACAACGCCTATTCTAGGTAGTGACAAAATTAAATTAAAGAACCAACCCTGCGTTCCTTTGTTTTTGCATCCCACGTCTTGCATCCTCGAATCTCTCCCTCCCTCCTAATTCAGATGCAATCGAGTTGTATTGATAAAAGCTAATGATCAAAAAGGGCCTGGAAGAAGTGAGTAAGCAAATCGAAATTAGAATGATAATGAAGGTGAAAATAGGACATGTTAAAAAAATTATAATCAAAAAAAAAAATTAGTCAGCTTTAATTTGGCTTTTTTATTTTAATTTTTTTTAAAGGAATTTTTGGCGATTCCTAAGGTTTGTTTTTGTATTATCACATTAATGGCGCTTGTATAAGAAGTGCCAAAGATAGTGACACCTTTTTTGGCACTTTTTATATAAGCGCCATAAAAGGTAATATAAATGTTAAAATTTTTTAACACCCGCCATTATCGTCCCACCATTATCGCTTTCCTGCTTTTCTTTTTTATTGTCCCCACCCCTTCCTCTTTTTGACTAGTGACAAGTAGAAGCTCCTTTGGTCCCCCACTTTCTTTCTTTTTTTGTCTCCTCGTGCAAATATTTTTAAACATTTGTTCGCCACTTTCATTGCAGTATAAAGCTTCATTGCAGTACAAAGCTTCCTCCCTCACATGTTCTTTTTCTTCTTGGCTGGTTGCAGTACAAAGCTTCCTCCCTCATGTGTTCTTTTTCTTCTTAGCTGGTTGCAGTATATAGCTTCCTACAGAAGCTCCTGTAAGTGTTGTTTGTTTTTTAACATTTATTCACATTTTTTTAGTTAAAATATGTATGACTGTTATACCCTTGCTTATACTTTTTCATAGAAGTACATGTTGTCAACAGTGAAAAAGTTGTGAATGGCACTATTGAAATGGTCAAATTAGGTAGAAGTGTTATAAATGCTGTTGGTAGTTTAATCAATGATTATTTTGGAACCAATTAATTTAATAAACGCAGGGTTGTATTTTTGTTGGCTTGTTATGGACCCAATTATTTTAATTATTACATGTAGTAGTGTTGGGCAATATGATTTATTTGGTTGTAAGTTGTGAAAAATTATTTAGATGCTGTGGGATTAATTAATTGGTTGATTATTTGTGATTTAAGGAGAGTGTTTAATATTTTGTAAAACTTTAAATTTTGGAATGTTATGCTGCTGAATTTACTTTTTTAAAAAACCAAATAACAAAAGAGAACTGCAAGAGGCAAGCAACTGACCACTTATAAAAATATATATATTTATGTATAGATGGATTGAAAATGGATGTCATCTAATCGGTGCTCAAGAGAATAGATTGATGGGGTGAAAGAGTTTATTAGATTTGCAAGCGAGCATACAAATGATCCTAACAAAATCCTGTGTCCTTGCTTATCTTGTTGTTATGGAAAGCGGATTAGTCCACTTGATTTGCTAGATCATTTAGTGTGTCATAGAATTGATCAATCATATACACGATGGACAAGGCACGGTGAGACGGATGATGCGTGTCGTAGTCAAATACATACCACAGTCGGTGCTTCGAATGAGTTTGACTCAAGCATGTGTGATGAAGATGATGGTCTTCAAGAAATGCTAAATGCAGTAGAAGGGATGCTTCATAATCGTCCTTAAGATTCGTCTTTGTTAGCCCACACCTCCTTGGACAGCATAGGGGGAGAGATTTGGAAGAACAATATAACCAACTTAGAGACTGCTTTATGCTTAGAGCAACCCCTAACAAGCTCTTTCTTGTGCCATACAATGTAGGGTAAGTGATTTGTGACAATATTTGAATGTATGTTTTTATATTTTTTCACTTTTCCTATGAGATGATTGTCCAAATAATTTTCAAATGTGTTTTTAGGGAACATTGGATATTAATTGTTGTCCATTCAGCGGTAACAGAAGGCCCTTGCATTTACTATTTGGATCCTATAGCAACTGCTTATCCAGAGAACCACCCTGATATGCAAATTATCTTTAATAAGTAAGTGTATGGGTGTATGTGTAAATCTTTTCATGCGTGATTATTGAATAACCAAAATTAATTAGGCACTTCTTGTTTTATTAGTGCATTAACTGCATATAGAGGAAAAGCTGGATTGACCTACTCTAGACGCAATGACCCGTCCAATAGCTATGTGTGGAGGAAGATTACAGTACTTATATATAAATTTACTCCAATCTTGTTAGTAAAAAAATTTTATTCAAAAATTGACATAACTATTTCATTGTATTGTGACAGTGTCCATTCCAGCTGAATAATAATGATTGTGGTTATTATGTTATGAAATTTATGAATGATGTAGTTACTCATCGCCACCTTGTAATTCCTACGAGAGTAAGTTCCCTTTAGTTGCAATTGATATTGTGTTTTAAATTGACAAAGAATCTAAAAGTGATTTTCATTCTCTGTATACATGATTGTTTATGTAGTATTATGAAGACCAACGTTGTGCTGAGTTGACTGACCATCAAATGGATGAAATCATTGAAGAATGGTGTGAATATATGGTCAGGCAATTAGCTAATTTAGGCATGTAGCTTCTTTCTTGTCTATTCTTATTTTGTTTATTCATTTTTAAAGTTAGTTATACACTATATAATCATTGTTAATACAATATATTTTGTAGTTGTTAAACATTATATAATTATTTATTGTAGTTATTTAAGATCATCATCGTTTTGTATTGTAATTTTGCCTACTAGACGAAATATATGATCATTTTGCTTACTATAAAAAATATACATGATCAGGCATTTTGTTAAAGCATTACACTATATAGGAAAAGAAATATTTTAAAAAATTATTAAAAAAAAATTAAACCCTCATTTAGCACTTATTATAAAAACGCCAAAGGAAGAATCCCTCTTTTAACGTTTGTAGATAAAAAAACGCCTGGCGTTTATATCTACAAACGCCAAAGGAGGGGCCACCCTCCTTTGGCGTTTGAATCAAAAACACCAAAGGAGGGCTCACCCCTCATTTGGCGTTTAATCATTAAACGCTTCCCACAATAAACGCCATATGTAATTTATTTATTTATTTAATTTGAAAAAGTAACATATGGCGTTTCTGTAAATTGAAAAGCGCCAAAGGTATTTTTAATGGCGTCAAAAATTTTGGCGTTTCTTAAACGCCAAAGTACTTTTTAAAATAAGCGCCATTACATTCGTTTTTTGTAGTAGTAAGTTGAGTTGGAAAAATAAATTCTAAGCCTATATTTTTAAAAGCTTTTATATAATAAAAAAACAATAAACCCATCATCAGTTCGTGGCCGTGGGTCACTGCCTGATTTAAAGGAAGGAGGAGAGCTTCAACCTTGGGTTATGGTGGAAGGAGAGAGAAGGAGAAAATTTGTCAGAGAAAGATGTTTTAGACATTTTGGCTACACTAGCGGGTTTAATTTCTAACCGCGTGTTTATTTTTATTTAATAGAAGGACTAATATAAATCTAACTGGAGAAAACCGAAGAATCCAATAAAAAATAAGTTCAAGTACCTGATTTAAAACTGAGTAGAACTCTTATAACCTCCTCATTAATTTTACCTTATATAAAGCTAGATTGTATCATAGAATAATACTGAATGAATTATTAAGACAATAAAAAAAGAAGTGGTTGCGGATATGTATTAAATAAAGGAGCGAGGTTTTCACATTTGTTTTTCATTTTATTAGCATGAGCGACAGAGGGATAAAAGAAAGAGGGAAGATCACAAATCATTTCACACCACTCTCAACGGTTTTTGTCTTATTATATAGCCTTGCATTTTGTAGAATTAGTCATAAAATTTGCACATCTTCTGAAAATCCCACATAAAGGGAGGAGAGGGTGGAGAAACGATAAAGAAGCTGATCTGATTAGCTGGAGAAAGTGTTTTTACATTGTACAAGATCAAAGTATTTAAAAACTATTTAATGTATTTATCTTATACAACATAAAGTTAATTCTT
The DNA here is from genome assembly GCA_963242795.1 of Inga leiocalycina. Classification (NCBI taxonomy): domain Eukaryota; kingdom Viridiplantae; phylum Streptophyta; class Magnoliopsida; order Fabales; family Fabaceae; genus Inga; species Inga leiocalycina. Next base: position 69,869,426 of record OY725325.1, read on the forward strand.
TACCTTTAATCGGGCATAGAATTTCCCTTTCATTGCAGTCTAATTTTCCAAGCAAATTGTTTTTCCAACACAGCCTTATAATTTCTCAATTTTTCATATGCAACCCCATGAGGTTTGATACTTTTAATTTCATCCAGACTTTTCATTTTTGGCTTCTTAAAGTGTCACTTTACCATTTCATAGAGCAAATTACGGGATTTCTTTCTTTTCTCATGTCAAAAAGTGAAATTGAATTTATTGTGACTTGTGAGCTCTTTCTCTTCACATTCACACTCCTTTTTTCATAGAAATTAAAAGCCACCAACCTCTCTCCCTCCTTTCACATGCACTTCTTTTACAGATTTTTATCTGTACTCATCACACTATAAACAAAGCAATTCAATTCCATCGCAAACTTATTTTTTATTTTTTAAATTTTAAAAAATCAAGTGGCAACTCAGGCGGCAGTCACCTCATCCCCGGCGGTGGCACATGCAGCTCCGATGGCCTCCACCTTGTCGTCAACACCCAGATCCGCCACGTGTCGCAGCCTCTTTTTCCCTGGAAATGTAACTCAACTTTGCCTCCTTTGATTCTAACCCACGACCTCGTTCATACGAGCGTGATGCTTTAACGGATGGGTTTGATTGCTTTGACGTTCTATTATTATACAATTATATATAGAATCTTATTATACATAATCAATTATATATAAATATATATTTGTTGCTTATATATAAATGTAATAATAATATAAAATAATTTTTAATATAAATTAACTTCAAATTAAGAAAATTTACATCTTAAATAAATTTCATATGACTATATTTTTATCTAATTTCTAAATTATTTTTTTATTAACACTAATTAATAACTAATAAATAATTATTAACTAATATTTTTTTTACTAATATCAATTAATAACTAATAATTTTAATTTTTTGTAAATAAATTTTTATATGACCATTTTGCCCCTACAAGGATCAAAACCTATGATTGAAAATTAAAAATATTTTAGAAATTAGAAAATAATAATTAAAAAAATAAATTTTAAATTAAATTAAAAATATTAATTAATAACGAATAAATTTTATAGAAATAATTTTTCAAAATTAAATTTGATTAAAAAATAATAATAATTTTTAAATTTTGCCACGGAATTTGTGACGGAATTGAATCCGTTGGAAATTGCGATGGAATTACTCCCTATAGTCCTTATTATAAGGCACCAACTAACAATTCCCACAAACCAATAAAAAAAATTAAAAAAATTAAATTTGTCCTAAAATTTAAGTAATTTTCAATATTTCCCCTACTAATTCCACTAATCTCTAATATCATATTAATTATCACTCTCACCCACTACTAATTAAACCATATTTTTATATAACATTTTATAATTAAATTGGGATTTTTAATGTATTTCCTGGGATATTATCGCATTATTAAGCACTAATTTTAGTTAGGGACAATTGTTTTAAATTAATTGCAATTATGGGCAAAATGGTCATCATTTATTAATTATTATTTTTATACAATTGTCTCTTGAACTTTTGATGCTACATGGTGTTTAATATTGTTTTGTAGGTGGTTTGGAAGAAAATGGGAAATTTTGGAGAATAAATTAATATTTTGAAGATTGAGGAAAAACTACAGAAAAGACCCTACAATTTCTGAAACTTACAAAAATAGTAAAGAAAAGGGCCTAAGGAAAACCACAGAAAAGGACCCATGAGTTCTGAAAATTTTAATTGAACCTCCAAAATATTTCAAAACCCTTCACTGAAATCCCTCCAAAAACCTTCGTAACTTTTCACTTTAGTCCCTGAGCCATAGGTTGCAGTTTGGGCCTTTGCTGGATAATGAAGTGCAGATGACCAAACGCAATGCACAGACCCGACTTGGCTGTGGATATGCTCTTTGGATATGGAATGACCCGAGGAGAGGGAGCTGAGTGCTGATATACAATATAGAGGAGGGCGCCGCAGCTCGGATCATCACAATCATCTTCCTTCCAACCTTCATCTACTTCTTCCTTTCTCGCTGGCGGCGTCTTCACCACCACAAGCTGCCGGCGAGCCTCCTTCAACACCACAAACAAATTGCAGCAAAACCGAGCTGAGGGCGAGTGTGGCAATGCCGTGGAGCTTCTGGACAGCAGAGGGAGCTTCTCAGATAGAGAGAAGCGAATCTGAACCACCACCACCGTCGGACCTCTGTATGTCAGTTTCCCGATTGCCACTCCATTTACATCGGTCATCGTCCTCTGTTCTCATCTCGCCAGAATATTGAAGAACACCATAGATCCGGTAGACTTCCTCCATTGTCCACCATCGCTGCTGCAGATTTGGAGCTTGAGAGGCGCGAGAGGGAGGTTCACCATCGTCACTTCATCTTCTTCTACTACACACAACCACCGACCACCTCCTCTGCCTCCCCTGTCTCCAACATCATTCCATCACATTATCCCATTTCCTTTTCTTTCCTCACCAATGTCCAACACCCTTCTCCATTTCTTCTTCCTCTCCACCATTTTCCTCACCAACGTTCAACACCATTGTGATTGCCAGCTGCCTCCTCTCTCTCTTCACTTTCAATTTCTATGGATTCTACGAGTTTTGAATATGTTGTGACTATTGTTGGAGACATGAGTAGCTTATTTTACTTGCTTCTTGGTGATGAGGATTTGTGCTTGAGCTCACTGGCATACATAGGGGAGTTTTTCTATCATTCTATTTGTCTAGAATTATATATTTAAATTGCCTAGTTTTAAGAATTATTGTATATGATTCTGGAACTGAGATCAATGCTAATTGTCTCTGTTGGTTTGATATTTGTGATTGGATTGGATTTTTGTGATTTGTTGAATATATATATATATATATATATTTCCTTATTGATTCAATGAAATTGTGTTATCTACGTGTTATTGTTAGATAATATAATTAACTTGGATTAATAGAGTATCGTGTTATCGCATTCATATTAAGAGGAAGCAAGTTGCATTTATTCATTTCAATTGTACATTAAATGGTTTTAAACAATATCTCAAGAGATAGTAGTTAGCTATGTTTGTAGGAGCTAGGGATGAGCATGGACTGGATTGGATCGGGTTTGATATCAACCCGAGGTCTGGTCTTGAGAAGATCTTGGGTTGCACAAAACAATTCATGGTCTAGTCTGGTCCAGCACCAACCCGAGGTCAGACTGGACTAGACCGGGTCTTGTGGACTACCTGGACTGGTCCAGGTAGTCCATGACCTAAATTTAATATTTTTTTATTTTTATTTTTTCCTCTTTTGAAGGCAAAATTTGAACCTATTAAACATAATTAGGACCACAAAAATACTTATAATAATATAAAACATGTCACCAAAATTTAAAACATCATAAATCTATAAGAATATCCAACAACATTCAACAACAATAAAAAAAATATGTTGAGAAAAAAGATTTAAACATGATAAATATAATTAAGATAATAAAAATACCTATAATCATATAAAAATCATCATAAAAAAAACTATGAAGAAGTGACAATCCTTGCACAAAAAAATTATGGGAATTAAAACTCATTAAGTCTTAAGAAAAACCTCAAGATAACACTTGAGTCCAATATTCCCAATTAATAGTAGCTCATACTAGGGATGAGTAAAGACCCAGTGGTCCGGTCCAGTCAGGTTTGACCCGAGCTAGTCCGATCTGGTCTGGTCCAGTCCAAATAAAAAAAAACATCTAAATTATAAAAATATTTTTTAAGAAATTGACCTGGACCAGACCGGACCAGTCTAGGTGGTTTGGTCCCCTGGTCTGGAACCCGGTCCAACCCGATCAGTTAGTCTGGTCCAGTCTAGTTCGATTTCATTATGCATTTAATTAAATTGCATCTTTATTTTAGTTATTAATTTGAAAAATCCAAAAACCGTTTTCCCCTTGTTTTTATTGCACTTGCATGGCATATAGATTGCTTAGGATTCAACAAAACAAAAGGCTCCTCAAGTGAGACGACCTGAGTATTGCATTGTACTACAATTCTTGGATTAAAAATATTTTGCATTTGACCCCAAGGTGTAAATACACAGTCAAATCAACTACCCATATTAATTATGGGCATGCATGGAAAAAAATATTTAATGCTCTTTGGAAACAAGCAAGTGTCTTATAAAAAGGACCAAATACACTTGTTAGGTAGTGCTTTATAATAAGGACTAGATGGAGTATTCAGTTTAAAATTCCATGGCAAAATACGGAATTTGCCAAGGAATATTTTTTTGCATGGAAAAAATTCTGTCAGAAACTTTTCAGACAAAATTTTTGACAGATTTCCAACGGAATTTGTCATGAAAAAATTTTGTCAGAAATTTCATGTTTTTTTTAAGTGTCAATAACAAACCATCAATTGTCATCTTTAACGTGCTTGCCTGCCACTTCTCTTCAGTTTCCATTTATTTATTTATTTAATAACTAGCTATGTGAACAATATAATACAAATGAATTTTGGTTATTTTAATTGGATCAAATTGGCATTTTGTATAGATTTAAAAGTAAGTCATATTATTTATTATTTATATAATAATGTAGATATATAAAATCAGATTCATGTTTTTTTAAATGAATAATTATGATTTAATATTCAATATTCTGCTCATATATTTAAAATTAAATACATAATGCACTAGTAATTCAGGGAGGCAAGAAAGCCAGCCCCACATGCATGCATGTACTGAAGACATATTGTTCCCCAATTAGAAAAGAAGAGTTTTTCAATACATTACGTGAAGTTAAGTCACTAAATGTGTTATCCTGGGCCAATAGTAAAATAAATCAAAGATGAAGAAAATTAAATATTAGCCTATTATATAAGAAAGAGCCACTTGACTTGTAAAGCACACCACACTTGTGAGACTTCCAAATGCGGCACCCATAACATATATGTTTATAATTATTACTCATTCAAACAGCAAAATTGAAATTGGATTTGGAAATAAAATTCGGTTCTCAAATGCTTTTCATGAGCCAAGCAGAGACAAAATTTCTTGGCAACTCATCATTTGTCATCAACCACACTTAATCAGCCTCACCCTTTTATCTTCACCTCCCCACTTCTTCATCTTTTTTAATCCACACTTCTTCACATTAATGGAGCGCTTCCCCTCATGACACTCAACAGTTCTATGTTCATGCCCTGTTCTTCTCGGCTTCACTGTTTGCTTTATAACATCAGCCTATCTTTTTTCAAAAGAGTGATCATTTTTATAAATCATATTAATCAACTTTCTAAAATTGAAAAGCTAATTTTTTTGGATCATTCCTAAATAAAATCGCATATTTGCAAGTAAGTCAGAGAAATATCGGTTACTTTTTCAAAAAGAAAAATCGTAACACAAGAACAAAGGTTAAAAAATGTAGTATATTGAGGGCAGAGTCGGAGTCTTTAAGCCAAGTTGACTTGATTGTGATGATACAAATGTAACAAGTATTTCCTTTTAATTTCACATTCAGTTTGCTGCTTCTTGATGGCTCCATGGCTCACCAAGTGGCTTCTTCGCCACCTTCCCTTGTCCCACACTTTGAAACATTACTCATTTGGAAGCATGCTTTGGTCACAACTTGAACGTCTCTCTGGCAGTTTTGGATCCATCAGATGCTCCTATCTTGCCTACTCTAATTGAATTATGTCTTTATACAATTCTGTATATATCAGAAAGGAAATTAACTTCTTTTCTTTTACAATTTGTCATCTTCCACCTACAAGGAGGAGGAATTCATGAGCTCTTTAACTTTCTCTAATAATCACAACTATATGCATTTAACTCATGATTTAACAAAAGTTTGAGTTTTCTTTTGTCACATCACATTTTCTTCTATAATCTCCTGACGTGCATAATTTGACCCCACATTTAATGAAAAAGAGAAGAAAATATGCTGAAATATTATTGATTTCTTCAAGTTAACAATGACCCAGTCAAATAATCATATAAAACAAATACGAAAGAGGAATTCTAATGGATATAATACTAGCTAGGCTGAAAGAGAATGATGGCCACAAGGTAACGGCTAAAATGCTGATTAATTAAACATCGGCCAATTATGATCACTACTTAAATAATTGTTGTTTAAAATATTACTATTACATCTGTCAATTATGATTACTACTTAAATAATTGTTGTTTAAAATATTACTGTTATTCTATTCCTTGAAAAATGGTAAATAGAACATTGAACAATATTAATTTTTCTTCAGGAAAAAAAGGTATTATTTTCACAAAGGTTTTGCTGAGCATATTTTTGACGTGCCATGCTTTTGCCACCAAAATAATTAACAGACTAACACATACTTATACATTTAGATTTTCTGCAATAACGCACACATATCATGTAATTAAAACAATGTATATGATTAAAAAAAATGTAAATAGCTTATGAAAACTGAAGCACTATATCTATGCAACAACCACTAAACTAAATATATATGAAATCCGAGACTTCTTTTTTTGCAAAATCTGTAAAAGAAGTGTGAAAAGAAGGAGAGGTTGGAGGAAATTGGGGAAAGATGAAGAAAAAGAATTCATAATGGAGATGGCCCGCATTAACAATAGCTAAAGATCTTGGACCATCAAATTGTTATTAGTTGGATGCGGAAATTCATCTGAATGCTAAAAGCTTGGAAGACACAATTAAAGAAGGGAATAAGGCATCCAACCAAGACAAAGTCAAATCCATGATTTTTCTTCGCCACCATTTACATGAGGATTTAAAAATTGAATATTTGACAGTAATGGACCAACTTGTTCTTTAGAACAACTTGAAAGAAAGGTATAATCACCAGAAGATGGTCATTCTTCCGACAGTTCATTTTGACTGGATGCATTTGCGCTTGCAAGATTTTAAATCTATAAGCGAATATAACTCAGTTATGTTCAGAATTACTTCTAAATTGAAATTATGTGGAGAAAATGTTACTGATGATGATATGTTAGAAAAGACATTCTCCACATTTCATGCATCCAATTTGCTCTTGTAGCAGCAATATTGTGAAAAAGGTTTCAAGATATATGCTGAGTTAATTTCTTGTCTCCTTGTGGCTGAACAAAATAATGAGCTTTTATTGAAAAACCATGAATCCCGTCTAACAGGCTCAACTCCATTCCTTGAAGTAAATATAGTAACAAATGAATTTTATTATGGCCGTGGCCGTGGCCGTGGACGTGGCCGTGGCTACAGCTGTGGGCGTGGCCGTGGTCGATATCATGGTGGTTCAAATTCCTACCAGAAGTGGGAAAAGATTGATAAGAACCAAAAAGGGGAAAGTAGTAGGTATAATAAATATGCTGATAATCCATGTTATCGATGAAGTAGCAAGGGCCGTTGGTCTCGTACCTGTTGTACACCAAGGCACCTAGTTGATCTTTACCAAGAATCAATTAAAAATACTGGTAAAAGATCAAATGTTGAAGTTAATCATGTTGATCAGGACGAGAATTCTGAGTATGGCGATATAGATAATAACTATTTGGATGTTGCAGATTTCTTAATATAATTTTAACTGTTATATTTTATTTAAAGTTGTTTCTATCATATGTATTAATTTTAATTATGTTTTTATGAAGAATGAATCCTATTGGCATCAATCCTGAAGATTTATGTCTCATTGATAGTGCAACAACCCACACCATACTCTGACATGATAAATATTTTTCTTCCTTAGTAATATGAGAAGTCAATGTTCAGACTATATCTGGTAGTATAAATTTAATTGAAGGTTCCGGAAGAGCTAATATTTTGTTACCTGAAGGAATAAAATTATACATTGATAATACATTTTATTCTACCAAATCTAAAAGAAACTTACTGAGTTTCAAAGATATCCACAGAAATAGATATCATTTAGAAACAACAATTAAAAATAATCAGGAATATCTTGTCATTACAAATATAGTTTCTGGTAGAAAATGCATATTAGAAAGTTTTCCTATTTTTTCTTCTGGTTTGTATTACACATGTATAAGTACAATTGAAACACATGCTATTGAGAACCAGAAGTTCACTAATGCAGACCAGAAGTTTGCCAATTCAAACCAGCAGTTTGATAATGTAAACTAGAAGTTTACTAATGAATTTATTGTTTGGCATGACCGGTTAGGCCATCCCGGTTGATGCAACAAATAATTGGGAATTCATGTGGACATACCCTGAAGTGTAAACAAATACCACAATCCCATGATTTCTCATGTGCTGCATGTTCCAAGGGAAATTTAATTATTCGCCCCTCACCAAGCAAAGTAGAAAGTGAGTCTCTCACATTTCTAGAACGGATACAGGGAGATATTTGTGGGCCAATACATCGACCATGTGGACCCATAGTACCTAAATGGTCTGCATGGTGGGTGTATTGGCCCACAAATATCTCCCTGTATCCGTTCTAGAAATGTGAGAGACTCACTTTCTACTTTGCTTGGTGAGGGGCGAATAATTAACTTTCCCTTGGAACATGCAGCACATGAGAAATCATGGGATTGTGGTATTTGTTTACACTTCAGGGTATGTCCACATGAATTCCCAATTATTTGTCGCATCATGATTGAACCGGGATGGCCTAATGCCAAACAATAAATTCATTAGTAAACTTCTGGTTTATATTATCAAACTGCTGGTTTGAATTGGCAAACTTCTGGTCTGTATTATTGAACTTCTGGTTCTCAATAGCATGTGTTTCAATTGTGCTTATACATGTGTAATACAAACCAGAAGAAAAAATAGGAAAACTTTCTAATATGCATTTTCTACCAGCAACTATATTTGTAATGACAAGATATTCCTTATTATTTTTAGTTGTTGTTTCTAAATGATATCCATTTCTGCGGATATCTTTGAAACTCAATAAGTTTCTTTTAGACTTGGTAGAATAAAATGCATTATCAATGCATAATTTTGTTCCTTCAATTATTAGCTCTTTCGGAGCCTTCAATTAAATTTATACTACCAGATATAGTCTGAACATTGGCTTCTCGTATTACTAAGGAAGAAAAATATTTATCATGTCTGAGTATGGTGTGGGTTGTTGCACTATCAACGAGACATAAATCTTTAGGATTGATACCAATAGGATTCATACTTCATAAAAACATAAATAAAATTAATACATATGATAGAAACAATTTTAAATAAAATATAACAGTTCAAATTATATTAAGAAATCTGCAACATCCAAATAGTTATTATCTATATCGCCATACTCAGAATTCTCGCCCTGATCAACATGATTAACTTCAACATTTGATCTTTTACCAGTATTTTTAATTGATTATTGGTAAAGATCAACTAGGTGCCTTGGTGTACGACAGGTACGAGACCAATGGCCCTTGCCACCACATAGATAGCATGGATTATCAGCATATTTGTTATGCCTACTACTTTCCCCTTTTTGGTTCTTATCAGTCTTTTCCCACTTCTGGTAGGAATTTGAACCTCCATGATACCGACCACGACCACGCCCATGGCTGTAGCCACGCCCATGTCCACGTCCATGTCCACGTCCACGGCCACGGCCACGGCCACAATAAAATTCATTAGTTACTACATTCACTTCAGGGAATGGAGTTGAGCCTGTTGGACAGGATTCATGATTTTTTAACAAAAGCTCATTATTTTGTTCAGCCACAAGGAGACAAGAAATTAACTCAGAATATTTCTTGAAACCTTTTTCATGATATTGCTGCTGCATGAGCAAATTGGATACATGAAATGTGGAGAATGTCTTTCCTAACATATCATCATCAGTAACATTTTCTCCACATAATTTCAATTTAGAAGTAATTCTGAACATAGCTGAGTTATATTCGCTTATAGATTTAAAATCTTGCAAGCGCAAATGCATCCAGTCAAAATGAGCTTTTGGAAGAATGACCATCTTCTGGTGATCATATCTTTCTTTCAAATTGTTCCAAAGGACAAGTGGGTCCATTACTGTCAAATATTCAGTTTTTAAATCCTCAAGTAAATGGTGGTGAAGAAAAATCATGGATCTGGCTTTATCTTGGTTGGATGCCTTATTCCCTTCTTTAATCGTGTCTTCCAGACTTTTTGCATTCAGGTGAATTTCCGCATCCAACTTCCAAGATAAATAATTTTTCCCGGTAATATCAAGAGCCACAATTTCAAGTTTCGCTAGGTTTGCCATTGTTCAAACTAATTAAAGAAATAAATAAAAATAATTAAAATATGAAATGTAAATATGCAATATAATAACTGTAAATTCATAAAGACAATAAATAATTCATAAAGCAAGATAAGAAAATTAAAACATGTATGGCTTCGGGCCATTTAATATCATGACTTCAGGCCATGTATGGCTTCGGGCCATTTAATCTCAAGTTGAGGAATTAACTATTATCTTCAGGATAAAAGTTGTTCATGACTTCTGGCTATACAATAAGATAAAAGATGAAAAATATATATAGCTTCTGGCCATATAATAAGAAAAGAGATATGGCTTCTGGACATATAATAAGATGAAATATATATATATATATATAGCTTATGGCCATATAATAGAAAATCAAATGGATATGCCTTCTGGCCATATTATAAGAAATTAAAACATTATGACTTCTAGTCATAATTTCAAGAATTAGATGTATATGGCTTCTGGCCATAATAACAATAATAATAATAATATAAAAGAACTTGTAAATAATATATAAAAACAATAACGATCTCCAATCTTAGCCATGGAACCCAATGTTATATAACAATCGGTAAAAATATCTCTCTAATTCCATATAGTGGCTCAGATTATCCCAGATCTATAAAATAAAACAACGTATATATAATCATTAAAGAAACCATAAGAAGATCATACCTTCTTTTAGAGCTTCGTGCTGATAACGTGTTATAAAAGTATATGTGATAAGAGAGAAGATTGATAGGATTCAGAGAGAAAATTGATAGAATTTCTAGAGAGAAGTTCTCATTCAGTTCAACTGAAACAATCGATTACAGCCCTTTATATAGAGGCAGAAATCTAACCCTGGTTGCATGACCATGGTTATATTTAACCCTGGTTATATGACTATGGTTACTTTATATCTTCTTTATGTCTTTGTCTTCTTTTGCTTTTGCTTTGTGTCAAATCTTCTTTTCTTCTTTATGTCAAGTTGACTGGAAGAGTAATATGAGTCAATGGACATCCACATATTTAATATTCATAACAAAAACCGCAACCACTTCTTTTTTATTGTCTTAATTTTTCATTCGGTATTATTCTATGATACAATCTAGCTTTATATAAGGTAAAATTAATGTGGAGGTTCTAAGAGTTCTAATTAATTTTGAATCAGGTCCTTGAACATATTTTTTATTGGATCCTTTGGTTTTCTCTGGTTAGATATATATTAGTCCTTCTATTAAATAAAAATAAACACTGTTAGAAATTAAACCCATTAGTGTAGCCAAAATTTCTAAAACATCTTACTCTGAAAAATTTTCTGCTTCTCTCTCCTTCCACCATAACCCAAGGTTGAAGCTCTCCTCCCTACTTTAAATCAGGCAGTGACCCATGGCCACGGATTGATGATAGGTTTATGTTTTTCCAATTATATAAAAGCTTTTAAAAATATAGGCTTAGAATTTATTTTTCCAATTCAGTTTGCCTAGTCAGCGTCCGCATAAACATATTTAATAGTGTTAGTGTCACATAAACTTAATTAATGGTGTTAACTCTAGTTTCAAGTCCTTCTAAAACTTTAGGGACCAACGGTTTGAAACGAAGTAAACTTGAGGGGCTAAAACCAATTGTTTAAAACTTGAGGGACCAAAACCAAAATAGCTGTAGACTACAATGACTAAAGATGGTGTTAACCCTTGTTAATTTATAATTTTACTTCCCTCCTCAAGTTGCAACATATGCTATAACCTTTGGCCTAAGAGCTAGTTGGGGTTAGATTTTGTATTAAATATAAGACCTTAATTCACTTTATCTCCTAAATTTACAACTTTTTTTACAAAATATCCATATTGATTACACACATTAAGGGATTTCTATCTAAGAGTAGTCATGATGAAGGATGATATTTTTAAAAAAACCAATATATATTTGTTACAAATAACTAACATAGCTTGTTTTCCTTATTTATCTAAATTAGTCAATTAGCTTTTATATCAAAGATGGAGGTTGAGGTAGTATTTAGTTAACCCTTCTTTATATTCCTTTCAAGTTTGAAGATTTTATTGGTTTCTACTTTCTAGGGGAGGAAAACAAAGAGCTTGTTTTTTTTTTCCTTTTTTTGTGGGGCATTTACTGGGGTGAGCAAAAGGCGATTATGTTTCGCTTATAACCGAATAAAGCTATTTGCATGTCCAAATAATTTATTTCTGGTTAAACCGTTTAGACTAGTTGGCATTTACTATCGTGGTTTGAGAGTGATTAAATTTCAATAATAACATAGTCATAGGCAAACTAAATGATTCACAGATGCAGTTCATTAAATACTCCACAATGTATGGCATGGGATAGGAGTGTCTCCACTAACCCTTCCGACCACTTCCTCTACACTTAATATCTCAACCATTATATCATATTTTAATGGGTGAGATTTAATATTCTATGTATTAAATAGTATTATAACATTAAATATAATAAAAATATAAAATTATAATATTGTTACATAGCATTAAATCTCACCCACTAAAATATGATCCAATGGTTGAGGCATTAAAGTGGAGAAAAAAATTAGTTGAGTGATCCCTTTCCCATAAGGCGGCACGATCTACATAACATGTGTGTGTGTCAGTGTAATTAAGGTGCTCCGTTACGCCATATATATGTAGAAACAGAGAAAAAGTATACTGCTCTGTACATTTTCTATGAGCATTTGTTCTTATGTTAAGCCCTTCATATTAATATAAAAACATATTCGTAACTAAGTTAGATGAATTTCAGTTACTTTTCAGAAAAGAAAAATCTTAACATAAGAACTGAAGTTAAAAATTGGAGCATATTCAGGGAAGACTCAGGTTGACTAGACTATACGTGGTGATACAAGTCGAAGTCATGTGGGAAGCAGCGTCGAAAGAATACCACCGAGATTAATTACAAGAAATAAGTTATAATTGGATTGGAAGTCGTATATTTCTATAATTAATTTCACACTCATTTTTCCAAGTCTTTGGTCAATAGCAGCAATAATGTGTTTGCTGATTATGTTTCATATAATATAATATAATTAATTGGAGGGAGTAGTGAGGGGAAGGAGGCATGGAAGGAGATAAATGGGCTCTCTGCTCATTCTCATGTCTCCCCTTTTCTTTCACTTTTTGGCAAAGATCACGCGTTTTTGTTTGAGAACTCCCGTTAATTATATTTTATGACTCACTCATGACTCATCATTCCAAAAGAATCAACCAATTTTTTTTTATAAGCTAATTTGTGGAAAAAGGAGTTATACAAATCAGTGGTCATCGGGTGGGGTTGTAGGACCCTATTTTCTTGCTAAGAACTTGCTTACCAAGAAGGGCTAATCATTTTTAAACCATTTGGATCTGATCTAAACTGTTTGGATTTAAATTTTCTTAAAATGATGATTTTTTTAAATAAATAATATTTAAAAGATTATCTTTATTTTAGATTTTATACCCATTAAAATATTTTTTTTAAAGAAACTATAGACTTTTTTAAAACAAATCTGGATCATCCAGAACTGATTAACTTAGTGGGGAAACTGGTTCGCTGCCATGAAGAAGGCGCGTGGAGGGAAGAACATAATTTGGAGGGTTTCTTCTTATCTTCATTCCTTATTGTCTTCCTGTCAATCCACTATTCACTTTATAAAATAAATTAATTAAACACACACAATTGTAAGTAAGTTAGAGAAATTTAAGTTAGTTTTCCAAAAAGAGAAATCATAACATCAGAACAAAAGTTAAGAGGACTTGGAATACGTGCCACTTTTCTGGTTTGACTTTGATGGACGAATCCGGTGCCAGAATTGTCCCGCCGGTGAAGACGTTGGATACTAATATAGCTCCTGGGCGTGGGAAGAAATCCAAGAAAGGAATCGGTGCGACTCCCTCAACGTCTGCTTATATGTCTGCTGTGAATGATCTTAATGAGATCGATATGGAAAAGGAGAAAGCTAGTTCATCGGATAAGGCTGGCTCGTCATCTCTTACAAGGATACTCTGTTGGGATTTAAGGGAATAGAGTACAATGGTATAGCCTATGGAAACTCATGTGTGGAGGAGGATTCGGATATCTCTGTTTTGGTGAACCAATCCTGGAATATCCCAAAGCCTTCAATGGAATTAAAACAACTCATAGAGATTTATCCTACTTTGAGCATGTCCCAGGAAGAATATAACCGTTGGGCGAAGCCATGGAGTAATTCTCTTGTCATCACTGCTTTGGGTGCGAGATTAAACTTTCACAGGCTGAAAGAGCACTTATGCAGAATTTGGAAACTTCATTGTTTTGAGTTGATAGATTTGCCTAACAACTATTATGTGGTTAGATTCAAAGATCCTGAGAACTGGGAAACCCACTACAGAAAAGTCTTATTTCAGGGGCCTTGGACGGTAGCTCAGCACACTATCCTGGTGCAAAGGTGGTCACCTTATTTCAACCCCTTCAGTAACCCACTCGGCAAGGTCGCTTCTTGGGTTAGGATTCCTCATGTTCCTTTGTTGTTTTTCAATAAAGAGTGTTTGTGGAGACTTGGTGATATGATAGGTAAGACTCTTAGAGTAGATTTGAACTCGGTTGCTAGCTCAGAGGAGGACGAAGCGTCAGTTTGCAGAGGCCGTTATGCAAGGATCTGTGTTGAGTTGGACCTTCAGAAAAAGCTCATTCCACGCATTATTTCTGCAGATACCCTCTTCAACATTGAATATGAAGGCCTTGATCTTATATGCTTTTCCTGCGGTAGATATGGGCATAGAAAAGATAATTGTCAGTGGAATGTTTTACAAGCTAGAGGAAGTTCTGGGGGTGATTCAGGTATTGTTCAGCCAGAGACATTGAAGGTGGAATCGGAAATTGCTCTTCCGGCGAAGGATGCTCTGTTTGGGCCGTGGATGCTTGTTCGTAGACCAGGCAAAGTGCGAATTCTGAGGAAGGAGGCTAGTAGCAGCAGTGTCGGCACTAGAGGGCAGTCCAATCTTGCTGTAAATGGCGCTGGTATCACGTCACTTCAGTCATGGTTCGCCGCCCTTGCTGAGTTGGAGCATGATGTGGGTGAAGATTTTGAAGAAATTTTGAATCCTGTGTGTAGGCGCGGTGTGGATGCTGGAATCCAAGGGATGTGTTCAGGTAAGGATAGGTTGTTGTCGCATGTGGTAGAGAAGCCCATTAAGAATAATAAAGCTGTGCAGGGGAAGGGAAAGACTTGGGCCAAGGTCAAAGTAAAGGGTAACTCTAAGCCCATTTCTTTTGACCAAGGGAAAGAGGCCCACGTTTCTGCTCTCGGCTTAAGAAAAGGAAAGAACTTGGAGAATTTAGTTATGAGGAAAAATGGCTCGGGTAGGGCCCAACATGAACACCAAGTGGTTAAAGGGAATATCAATTCCAATGGGCCATTACAAATTAACAAATCTGAAAGGCTTTTAGATAAGGCAAAAGCATATGATGGTGAGAGTGAAAAGAAGCAATCACGGGGCCCTTCTCAGGAGGTGGTGCATATGAACTCTGAAGGTGTGAAGGAGCCAACCAAAATGGCGTTGATTCCGCCAAAGATCACAAATGATATTCAAAATCATCATGAGGTGGACTCGAAGTCTCTCTCAACGTCACAACTAGTGGTAGAGGTGCTGCTGGAAAGCGATCCACCAGACAGGTGAGTTTTCGCTGTTCTTTTATTCCAAGAGTGTTTTTATTATTTTATGATTATATCATCTTGGAACTGTCGTGGAACGGGCGGTAGAGCCTTCCAATGTATTTTTAAAGATATGGTTAAAAAATATGGTATTAATGTCATGGGTTTATTGGAACCGAGAGTCAGTGGTAATAGGGCTGACAAAGTCGTGAGGAGTCTGGGTTTTTCAGATTGGTTGAGGGTTGAAGCTACCGGGTATGCTGGAGGTATATGGGTGTTATGGAATAGTGGGGAGGTTCAGATTGATTACGTTTCATCAAGCACTCAACTCCTTCACTGCAATATTACTGATAAGGAGAGTCAGGAAACATCGCTGGTGACTTTTGTTTATGGGGATACCAGCGTCTTAAAGAGAAGAGGATTATGGTCATCCTTGCATGCTATCAATAGTAACGATCCCATCCCTTGGCTTATCCTTGGTGATTTTAATTCTTTTCTTGAAGTAAGTGATAAAGTTGGAGGAGCTCCTCCCGTTCCCAGGTCTATGCATGATTTTCGTAGCTGCATTGATGTTTGTAATCTAAACGTTGTTCCTGTTGTGGGGGACCGTTTTACTTGGGAGAAGAAAGGGGTAAAAGAGAGGTTGGACTAGGCCTTCAGCAATTTCGATTGGGAATTAAAAAACCCGCACGCTCTAGCCTACCACAACCTAAGGTTCAAGTCTGATCACCGTGTGATTGTTGTTGCGGATAGGCCTCAAGGATTAAACAGAAGCAGTGAGAAGAGATTTCTTTATCAAGCGGCTTGGTGTATGGAAGAGGGCTTCAATGAGATTGTGAAATCTGCTTGGGAAGGAAAGGATTGGTTGCATGGACGTCAGGGGTTTGTGACTGAGGTAACTAAGTGGAATGACAAAGTGGTGGGTAATGTGGCAAAAAAGAAGAGAGAGATCATCCGAAGACTCGAAGGTATTGACCGGGCCAGGCGTACTAATGGAAACCAAAATGGGCTATTTAGATTGGAAAATCATCTTTGGGGTTTGTACCACAAGTTTGCTTTACAAGAAGAGCTTATTTGGTTCCAGAAGTCATGTGCAAGTGGATAAGCGGGGGTGACAGAAACACTAGATTTTTCCATGTCTGTGCATCAGTCAGAAGGAAGAGAAAAAAATTTGAAGCTCTTCAAAATGAGGAGGGCACTTGGATTTCAGAGGAAGGGCTCCTGAGAAGCATGGCTACTGATTACTTTAAGAAGCTATACACGGCTGAGAACTTATCAACGCCTTTCTCTCCTTGGCCAGCTAGCTTTCCAATATTGGGATCAGACCAGCTGGATGGTCTTCAACGTCATGTTTCCCCTATTGAAATAAAAAATGCCGCTTTTGCAATGGGTGCTTTCAAAGCCCCAGGACCTGATGGCCTTAACCCACACTTCTTCCAATCTCAATGGAATCTGATTGGAAATAAGATATGCGACTTGGTGACCAGGATCTTTGAAAATCCAGAGGAAGCTCAAGTTATCAACCAAACCAACATAATTCTAATTCCCAAGGTTGACGTTCCTACATCCTTGAGGGATTTCAGGCCTATATCCTTATGTAATGTGAGTTTCAAAATTGTGAGTAAGGTGATTGCTAACAGGCTGAAAAAGGTTATGAATTATCTTGTGGCCGAGAATCAGTGTAGTTTCATCTCTGGTAGACAGGGTGTGGATAATGTGATCGTGGCTCAGGAAGCAATTCACTCTATAAGAAATAAGAGAGGGAAAAAGGGTTTTGTGGCAGTGAAGATTGATATGGAGAAGGCTTTTGATAGACTTGACTGGCACTTTCTAGAATTTACTCTTCATAGCTTAGGATTAAGGGATGATTTTGTCTATCTGATCATGCAATGTGTCTCAACCTCTACTTTGAGCATTGTTTGGAATGGAGTGGCTTCGGGGAGTTTCAAACCTATGAGGGGGGTGAGACAGGGTGACCCATTGAGTCCATATCTATTTGTTCTATGTATGGAGCTTTTAGGGCAACTAATCCATAGTGAAGTTCAGTTGGGGAATTGGAAACCCTTGAGTCTGTCCGCAGCTGGACCGCATATTTCTCATTTATTCTTTGCAGATGATCTAATATTATTTGGAGAGGCCACATCTCAACAAATGGAGGAGATGAAGAATGTTATGGAACTATTTTGTAGGGTGTCTGGGCATAAGATCAACTTGGAAAAATAAAAAATGTTTATATCTATAAATGTCCATTTTAATAGGTCATATAAGATGAGCCAAAGGGTGGGGATTGGGTTGGCAGCTGACCTGGGAAAATACTTAGGAGTCCCGCTCCTCCATAAGATATTGGTTAAGGTAACTTTTGCTCCTTTAATCCACAAGGTCAGATCAAAGCTGGCAAACCAGAAAGGGAGATATCTGAGTATGGCAGGGAGAACAGTCCTTATCAAGTCGGTGCTATTAGCTATTCCGCAGTACCAGATGTAATCAACTCTGATCCCTAAGGGGGTTCTATCAATCATTGAGAAATTGAGCAGAGATTTCTTTTGGAACCAGCAGGATGATTCCAAGAAACTCCATCTGATTGCTTGGGACGTTTTAAAGAAATCAAAGACAGAGGGTGGTTTGGGGATTAAAGATCTTCAATGCTAGAATAAAGCCTTTCTCATGAAGCTATGCTAGGGTATGATCAAGAAGCCTGAGGCCCTTTGGGTAAAATGCCTTCGTCTAAAATACTCATGTGGGAATTCTTTGATTCCTCAAGTGCGAAGAAGACGGAATCAATCAGCCATGTGGAATGGAATAGTTACAGTTTAGGATGGGTTCATACAGGGGCTTGGTAGACTATTAAAAAGTGGGAGATCCACCCAAGCATGGTTAGACTATTGGGCTCCGTTGGACAGACCATTGATTGATTATATTGTGAATAATGAAGAATTGGTAGACATGGAGGCCAGTGTCAGTTCATTCGTAACTCAAGAAGGCGAATGGGACAAAACAAGATGGGAGCTTTTCCTCCCTAATTGGGTTGTGGAGAAAATTATGTTGGTCTCCCCTCCTACAGGTACAGAGGAGGATATTGTATGCTGGAGATCGGCTTCAGACAGCAACTTCAGTGTGAAGTCAGCATATGACAGATTGCATTACAGCCCTGACCCCACACGTCATTCTCGCTGGCGACATTTATGGCAAGGAAATAGTCCTGAAAGAGTCAAATTTTTCATGTGGCAAGTTTTCCATGAAAGGCTTCCTACGAATCAAATGAGAGCTAAGCATAATCCAAACACCCTAAACACTTGTACCTTTGAGTGTGAGAGTGAAGAGAGCATCCTCTACCTTCTGAGAGACTGTGAGCAAGCCAAGAGAGTATGTTTTTCTATAACTAACCTCATATATTATCCTGTGTTTTTTTCTGGCAATTTGCAGGAATGGCTCAGATGGAACATGCAAAACTCCCCAGGGAATAGGAAGATGGCTAGGTGGCCATGGCAAAGGGTGTTCAGTACCATATGCTGGCTCTTGTGGAAGAATCTATGCAGATGGGCGATGGAAGAGAAAGCTGATAATCCAAAATAGATAGTTCACAAATGTTCATATCATCTCTTCGAGGACGTGCAAAATGGAAGCTTCCATCATCAGTTATTCATAGCTCCAGAAAGGGGGTTCGTCCACTGGCAACCTCCAGACCCGGGTTATGTGCGAGTTGATGTAGATGGTTCCAGAGATAGCAGAGGGCTTGCAGCATGTGGCGGGGTTATTAGGGATCATCAGGGCATCTGGTTGTGTGGATTTCAACAGAAGCTGGGGCATAATAACTCGGTTGCTGCGGAAATTCACGCAATCCACAGCGGACTACACTTATGCAAACAGTTGGGGTTCACAAGGATCAGGCTATTCTCAGATTCCTTACAGGCTATTCAATTACTATTCATAGAGGGTGGAACAGATCACCCATTGTTCGACGTTATCTCAGCTACTAGGTCCTTAATTTAGCAATGAAGTTCTTGATGAAGAAATTGAAGTTGAAGAAGATAAGAATAAAGAAGAAAATTTAGCTAAGGAAAACCATGATAACATGGTGAGAGGAAAACATGTTCTACCTAAAAATATGGATGAGGAGAAGAGGAAGACACACACTTCTCCTCCAAAATATGTTCCACCACCTCCTTTCCCTCAAAGGCTTAAGAAGCATCAAGATGATGGTCAATTCAAGAAATTCATTGAAATGTTCAAGCAACTTCAAATTAATATACCCTTCGCTGAAGCTTTGGAGAAGATGCCTAAATATGCCAAATTTATGAAGGATGTCCTTTCTAAGAAAAGAAGGTTTAATGAGTTTGAGATGGTCGCTATGACCAAAAGCTTTACTGATGTTATCAAGAAGATTCCATCGAAGTTGAAGGATCCTGGAAGTTTCTCTATCCCTCGCCACATTGGTGATCAATTCTTAGGAAGAGGATTGTGTGATCTTGGCGCAAGTGTGAACCTTATGCCTTTATCTGTTTTTAACAAGCTGGGATTAGGTGAGGCTCAGTCGACTACTATTACTTTACAACTTGCTGATAGGAGTATTTCTTACCCTAGAGGAATCATTGAAGATGTTCTTGTGAAAGTAGACAAGTTTATTTTTCCTACGGACTTCATTGTTATTGATTGTGAGGAGGACCAAGATACTCCTATTCTCTTTGGAAGACCTTTCTTAGCAACTGCTAGAACCCTGATCGATGTTGAAAAGGGTGAAATTACCATGCAAGTTAAAGATGAGCATGTCACCTTTAATATGCATAAGCTAATGAAGACTCCCAATGAGGCTAAGCAATGCTTCCTAGTTGACATGGTTGAGCAAGTGGAGCATGAGGAATTCAAGAAGCCAATTCATAATGAAGTTGTTGACACCTTGCCATTAAAAGTTCAAATAAAAGGTAAAAAGGTGGAAGAAGGCATGAGTATTTTGAGGGCAACACCAACTGATCCTAAGAGTTGGATACAGTTGGAATCGATAGATTTGTCTTCCCTTGCTAAATCATTAATGAAGTCATCTATTAAAGAGTCATGCTCTTTTGATTTGAAGAAGCTACCTTTTAACTGTCAACATAACTATTTGGGAGCCAACAATCCACCATTGGGTATATCTTCACAATTAGTCATTCAACAAGAAGAACAACTTTTAGAAACTCTAAAAGCATGTAACAGAGCTATTGAATGGGCTACTGAGGTTGTGAAGATACAAGCATATACCTCTAGTGTAATTGGGTTGAGAAATGAAATGGCAAGGGAGTTCAAGCTAGTAGCCTTGGATCAAAGCACACCTGTGATGGAGAGGTGAACCATCAAGTTTTCACCTTACTTGTAGATGATATAACTTGAGGAGATGAAGAGTCAGGCTAAAGACTATAAACTAAGCGCTTTTTGGGAGGCAACCCAAGTTCTAAACTCACTTTTGTCATTTTTCTGTTTTTGGTGTGTTTTTGGTAGATTTATGTTTGATCTTTGTGTTTTGTAGGAAGGAAAGGTACCCCATCTTGGAACTTAACTTTTAAAGCTTGGAGGAATGTCAATGAGAGAGGAGGAATTTATAAGTTACAAGGGAAATGCATTTCAGGGAAGTTTATTTGACTTTAAGCTCATATATATGATTTTGGAGTGCATTTATGATGATTGGTTAATTTGGAGTAAAACTGATGCTACTGTGGACATTGGATTGATTCTTTATAATGAAATTCATTTGTGACCATTCTTTGCTGGAATTTGAGTATTGAGAGTGATAGGTTGTGATATGCTCCATGAGTGTGCTTTCGTTTGTGCCTTGTTGTCTAGGATGTTCTAAGTCTTGCTTCAATTTCATTTTGCTCATAAATGTTGGTACAGAGCATGTTTGATGGTCTTGAGGTTACGTGGGGATGTCTGATGTGTGTAATCATATGACAGTAAAACTTGCCTCGGCTAGTGTGAAAACTTGCCGTAGCAAGTTAGCTATTATTGGTACAATTGCTTTCTGTGTAACCAGCCTCGGCAAGTTTAAAAACTTGTTGTAGCCAATGTTCCAGTGTTCTAGTACTTGATTCAATATCAAAACTTGCCACGCTGTTTTGCTTTAGTGTTCAACTTGATGTGTGGTGAGATTGGTTGGTTCTCGGTGCTTGATTTAGTATGATGTGGTTGATACTTATTGGTCTGGAGCTCATTTGGTGGTTTATAAGGTATTTGGGAATGTTTTATGTGTGTACAGGGTAGCTATTCTGTTTTGTTTTTGACAGCTGAAGTTGCCACGGCAAGTGTCAAAACTTGCCATGGCAAGTGTTTTTTTATGCTCTCTGTCAGACTGGCCTCAGCAAGTTTTGACACTTGCCGTGGCCAGTGAATTAGAGTTCTTCTCTGTGAAATTGGCCGCAGCAAGTGTAAAAACTGGCTGAGGCCAGTGGTGTCTAAGCTAAAAAAAATCATTTTATCTCTAAAAATTAAAAAAAATATTAATTTTAATTTTTGTTTTATCTCTAAAAAAAAGAATAAAAAAATAATAAAAATAAAATAAATAAAATAAAAATAAACAAATAAAAAAAAATGTTTTAGACTTCCCTCTTTGTTCCTATTCTTTTGTTTTATTCCCACATCATCCTTACGAACCTACCCCACATATGGACCCAATCCATTTTTGAAACTCACAACTTTCCCCCTCTTTTTGTAAATTCCCCAAAGCCTCCATTACCCATAACTTCATCTCCGGTGCCCACATCTAATCCAAGCCTCAGCTCACTCTTTACTCCTTCAGCTGAACCTCAAACCTAACTCAGATTTGCCCTCAGCTCTCTCATCTTTTGGACAGCTCCACCTCGTTCGCCATTCGCCATCAGCTCACCCCTCAGCTCACAGATCCTAATCTCTGACCTTCAGATCCACTCTACCTCCGCTCTCTCTCCATCGCAGCATCTCTCTCACTCTCCCACCGTCATCTCCTTCTTCCATCAATCCACACCGTCGCTATCTCAATCTCTCTCCTAACCGTCTCTGCTTTCCGACGGTCTCCACTGAGAAGCGGGATTCAGTCGGTGTCTCGGTATTCTTCTCTGTTTCACTGTGATTGTGTCCAGTTTGCTATTGTTCTTCTCTAAGGTAATTTCCATGTCCTTCATCCATGTTCTGTAGAGTTTTGGTTAGATTAGGATCGAGTTTTAGCTTAGTGAGTAATGGAATAAATCAGACTTGAACTGACAAGAGTTTGACTCATGCAATAGACTAGTGGTGCTACTGATGATAGATAATGAAACGCAAGATTGGAGTTTGGTTTCATTTCACTTATGATTTAAGCTTGCTGAACATTGTGTGCTCTGTTTGACATGGGTAATTGGTTCTTGTGTGTACATAGCAGGAATTTACTGCTAAAAAAAAACTGTTTTGGCACAAGTCCATTGTTTTCAGCAATATTCTATGGGTCCTCTATTGAATTGATATGTATTGGACACTATTGCTTTTCTTGTTATAGGAATTGGGCATTAGGATTGAATTGATACATGATGATTTGAGAATTCATTAATTGCTTTGCTTGCTCACCTTGTATATGCTGGTATTAATGAGAACTGAATCATGTTATTGATTTTTAAAATCTTTCAAAGTTCTCATGTTTGAAAAAGTTCTCTTGATCACTTGCATATACTTAATGGTGTAAGAATTTTTGCTCTACTAGATTATTAGGATTGTTGAGAGTTAGGCTTGAACTTAGAATGTGATTTGAGGATTAGTAACTAGCAATTAAGTCCTGAAATTGCTGAATCATTTTCACATATGTTCCACATTTTTCCTAGCATTTTCCATGTTGTGCTAAACAAGATTTGTTAATTCAATATTACCATGCTGCTGAATTTTTCAAGTTCTGGAATCTATGAGCTGCTGATTCGGGTTTAAAAGGTGCATAAAAATTTGTGAAACATGAAAATATCCTTTTACATACTTATGTGTAATTGGAAATGTGTTTTCTCTCATTTGAACACCATGCTTTCCTTAAACTCCAAGGATTGCAAATTGTCTCTTTGAATTTCAGGAATTGCAAAGTTTTTCTTAAATTGGCAGTTGTTTTTGCACATGTGCTTCAATGATCTAATTATGCACAGTATCTGGGAATGTCTCCAATGCTGAAATTAACTTTCCTGAGATTGTGTCAATATAAATCTTTGTTCTGAGGTGATTTGAGGTCATTATAAAAGAGGTAGTGAGGTTAGGTTTAGGCTTGGAATCATTGAGTGCAAAAAGGATTAGAAAGAATTCAAGTTTGGGGGATCTTTTCTTTTCTTTTTAGGATAGGTTAGGTTAGATTTCTTTCATGTGATTGTGTTGCGTTCATTTGTGAAGATTCTGAGATTTATTGTGTTAATATGGCTGCCTTTAGCTGTGAATGCGTCCTTTTGCTTGTCATTACGAATCATGGTACACTCCTCTGTTCTGGATTAGGCTGCTGATCACCTTTTGATGTGGATTTTTGTTTGTGGTTCTTGATGGTTACTAATGGCTATTGTTATTTGGCACTCTTATTAACATGAGAATATGGCTTTCCTAGCTCCTGATGGCTAGTTTTGAATGGTTCATATAATTGTCTCCTTCTGATGATATGTCTGCTGTGATTGTCAATTGCCTAGCTACTGATGGCTAGTGATAAAAGCATGTACAGGTTTTGGCTAGGCTACTGAGGGCCTAATTTTTGTTAGTAATTGATGTTTGTACATGTGGATTTGATCCTATTTAGGTGCTGGCTCTTTTATTTCCCTTCCTTTTAATTGACAATGCGGACATTGTCAGTTTTAAGTTTGGGGGTGATGAGAGCTTGTTGCGATTTTGACAAATTTTGAAATGAAACTTCGATGAGTGCACAGCAAAAGTTGTGAAATTTTGAACAGTTTTTGAAAGAAAATTGTTGGAATGTTTGAAATTTCTCAGGCTTAAATTTTTGTTTGTGAAGAATGTTAAAAATGAGCTGAAATTCTCATTTATTTGTCAAAGTTGCTTGGTTAATCCAATGATATAAATTACTGCTCACTCTTTTATATTTGATAGGGGATTTTGTTTAATGTACATTGATGGATATATTATAGTGATAAATCATGTTTTTCAGGAATTTTTAAGCTGAGAAAGCACTATTGGAGTTGATTTGATTTTGGATGTTCTTGTTGAAGGGCTTTGTGGCAATTTGAGTTATATACCTTTGTTTCAAATTTTTAATTTCAGAATAATCTTTGGAATTCTTCAAAGCTTTTGATTTATGTCATGAGATTTAGATAAATGATTAGAGCACTTCATAAAATGCGTTTGAGCCTTTCAAGCTTACCAAATGAATGTTATTCCCTTTTTGAACCCTTATCTTGAGCCTAATAGAAAAACCAATTAGTGATTCTCTTTTAAAAACCTAACATTTACGTACCTTATCCAATATGAAAAACCATGATTCCCTTGCTTTGAGATAGATGATAATTGATTGGGTAGTGGAATGTGGTGATGTGTAGAATTTCGAATGATTGGAAAAAGGAGTGTAGAAAGTAAAAGGGTTCACAATGTATAGAAATCTAGTAAAAAAAAAAAAGAAAAGCAAAAAAAAGCAAAGAAAAAAAAAGAAAAGTACAAAAAGGCTGATATGGAAAAGATCAATTTAGTTCAAGTTGGGGGGAGTATGTTTAATAAGAAAAGGAAGAAACCCCTTGAGTGATTATCATCTATCTTGAGGTATTTGTTGATTATCCTTTATCTTTTCTTTTGAGAACCTAAACCCCTTGACCCCATTACAAGCTGAAAAGTCCCTTTGATTTCTAAGTCAAGTGAAGTGAATTAGAAGAAAGAGGAAGGAATTGGAGAATGATGAAATTGATTGTTTGAATGTGGGTATATGACTTGAAGTGTTGCTTTTAACTTTAGCAAGTGCAAAAAGGATTACATGTTAACTCCATTCACACACACACACTTAGAAATTCTTGAAACGCATGTTTTAAATCTATGAAATGTTCATCTTTGCATGTTTTCTTGGTTTCCTGTTTCATATAACTTTTTGAGCAGCTAATGTGGACAAATTTATTCATGCATTAATGACTGATACTTGAGAAATTTAGTAAAGATACAAGTTTTTGCTTGAGGACAAGCAAATGTTTAAGTTTGGGGGTGTGTTGACTCTTAGAAATTCTTAACATTCCAACACATTTTCTTCTCTTTTTACATACTTTTGGGTTCAAAATGTACATTGAAAGAAGTGTATAGAAGAAAATGTGCATATCAAAGTACAAATCAAAAAATCAAAGAAATTCTTGGTATATTTGTGAATTAATTGAGAATTTATAAATCCTCTCTCTTTGGTAGGAGGATGAAGACAAGTTTTAAAGCCTTACAAAAACCAAGAAACAAGGAAAGAGCGAAGGAGGTGAAGCAGTGCAAAGATAGAAGGAGCTTATGCAACTTGCTTCAACAAGTTGACTAACTGGCTGTGGCAAGTAAATATTCTCAAGAAATTTGCTCTCTGTGTAACTGGCCACAGCAAGTTGACAAACTTGCTGTAGCAAGTGAAGAATCAAAAGAAGAATTGGCTCTCTGTGTAACTGGCTACGGCAAGTTGACAGACTTGCCGTAGCAAGTCCTGAAAAAGTGCAGCTATGCGTTTTGATGTCAGAAGCGAAAAAACCCTATTTAACCTAGGGAAGGGCGCCGAAATGAGGCATTCTACACTCTGGGAAGTTGGAGCACGCAAGGGAAGAGCTTGGGAGAGAGATTTGGAGCATTTTGGAGGCTTGGGTGCTCTTCTCAAAAGAGATTTTGGAATTTCTACCTTGGTTTTTCTTCTCTTCTCCCCTTTCTCCACTTAGCTTCTTATGTATTCAGCAACTATGTGTAGTATTTCTTTATATTTGAACATGAGTAGCTAGAACTCTAATTTAGGATTACTTTTACCCATTGTATGGATTGAAACTACTAGATTATTTTGCTTTTGTTGGTTAATGAGTATTATGTGTTGATTTTTCTTTGAGCTTAATGCTATCTTGTGCTTGATCACCACATGATTAGAGTTGTTCAATTAGATGATGCTTGAGAGGGCTATTTTGATTGTAGAACTTAAGAAGAATCATGCTAGACTTGAAGTTTAGGGATTAAATGGATGGTTTGTTGTTAGAATAGATATATATCTAACAACCTAGCATAGTCAAGTGAAGGCTTGCTTTGGAAAGATGATTTTCATTAATTGTAAACAAGAGATTGAATATTTTTAATGAAGATTAAAAATCAATCTTGACTTGAGAGAGCTTGGTTGATGATTTTAGGATCTTCGACTAGCATATAGGCTCATTTAACTAGCATAAGCAAATATTTTCATAGTTTCATGAAATACAATGGGGAAAAAGTAATCCTAAGCCTTTAAACCTTGAAGTAGAATCAATTTTACATTCACCTTTATTTTACCTTATTGTTTTTAGCAAATTCTCTTAATTAACATACTCAATTCCACATGATTCCATTCAACCTAATTAAGAACATGGTTAAATTAGTTAACTCGCTTTCGTCATAATCCTCGTGGGAACGATCTTGACTTATCACTTTATTACTTGCGACCCGTGCGCTTGTGGAAGCTAAACGGCGAACAATCACTTGACAGTGATATTTATATGAAAGTCCCTGAAGGACTTAAGATGCCAGAAGCATCCAATTCAAGTTCTCAAGAACAATACTCAGTTAAGTTAAATAAGTCCTTGTATGGCTTGAAGCAATCAGGGCGCATGTGGTATAATCGTCTTAATGAATATTTGTTGAAAGAAGGATACAAAAATGATCCGATATGCCCATGCATCTTTATGAAAAGATCTAATAGTGAGTTTGCTATAATTGCTGTTTATGTTGATGATATCAACATCATTGGAACTCCTGAAGAGCTTCAAAAGGCAATTAATTGTTTGAAGAAAGAATTTGAGATGAAGGACTTGGGAAGAACAAAATTCTGTCTTGGATTACAGATCGAGTACTTCAAGAAAGGGATCTTTGTATATCAAGAAACTTATACAAAGAAGGTCCTAGAGCGATTTTACTTGGATAAATCTCATCCATTATGTACCCCAATGGTTGTAAGATCTTTGAAGGTGGATAAAGACCCATTCCGACCCCGAGAAATTAGTGAAGAAGGTGATGAAGAACTACTTGGTCCAGAAGTACCATATCTTAGTGCTATTGGAGCACTAATGTATCTTGCTAATCCCACACGTCCTGATATATTATTTGCTGTTAATTTATTAGCAAGATATAGTTCTTCACCAACATGAAGGCATTGGAATGGAATAAACACATTCTTCGTTATCTCAGAGGTACTACAGACATGGGGTTATACTACTCAAATGTATCCAAGCATGAACTGGTTGGTTATGCAGATGCTGGATTTTTGTCTGATCCACATAATGGTAAATCACAAACAGGCTATCTATTTACATGTGGAGGTGCATCTATTTCATGGCAATCTATGAAACAGACTATATCAGCCACATCATCTAATCATGCAGAAATTCTAGCAATACATGAAGCAAGTCGAGAATGTATGTGGTTGAGGTCAGTGTACATCATATATGTACAACTTGTCATTTATCTTCCAACAAAATGATCCCAACAATCCTATATGAGGATAATGCTGCATGTATCGCTCAACTTAAAGAAGGCTATATCAAAGGCGATAGAACAAAGCATATTTCACCAAAATTCTTCTTCACTCGTGATCTTCAAAAGGATGGTGAAATAGATATCCAGCAAATCAGTTCAAAAGAAAATCTAGCAGATTTATTCACTAAGTCACTCCCAGGTACAATCTTTGAAAAACTTGTTCATGATATTGGTCTTCGGAGATTCAAAGATTTCAACTGATATTATCAAGAGGGGGAGTCGATACACGCTGTACTCTTTTTCCCTTATCTAGGTTTTGTCCCACTGGGTTTTCCTGGAAAGGTTTTTAATGAGGCAACACTCAACGGTGTATCAATGAATATTGTACTCTTTTCTTTGGCTAGGTTTTTATCCCACTGGGTTTTTCCTAGTTAAAGTTTTTAATGAGGCACATTCATAATGGACATCCAAGGGGGAGTGTTATGAATATTAAATATGTAGATGTCCATTGACTCATATTACTTTTCCAGTCAACTTGACATAAAGAAGAAAAGACGATTTGACACAAAGCAAAAGCAAAAGAAGACAAGGACATAAAGAAGATATAAACTAACCATGTTCATATAACAGGGTTAAATATAACCATGGTCATGCAACCAGGGTTAGATTTATGCCTCTATATAAAGGGCTGTAATCGATTGTTTCAGTTGAACTGAATAAGAACTTCTCTCTAGAAATTCTATCAATTTTCTCTCTGAATCCTATCAATCTTCTTATCACATATACTTTTATAATAGTTTTCACATTTGTTTTTCATTTTATTAGCATGAGTGTCAGAGGAATAACAGAAATAGCAGAAGGGGAGAGAGAACTCCACGCTGAAAGAGAGAAGAATAATAAGATCACAACTTATTTCACACCACGCTCAATGGTTTTTGTCTTATTATTGCGTTCATCAATTTCTCTCAACTTCCACGTTGGTCTGAGCATTCGACTATTGCGTCTTGCATTCCTCAATTCCTCCTATCACGTGCACTTCTTTTACAGATTTTTTTCTGTACTCATCAGTAACAAACCATCAATTATCAATTTTTAGTGCTTGCCTGCCACTTCTATTCAGTTTCCATTTATTTATTTTTTAATAACTAGCTATGTGAACAATATAATACAAATGAATTTTGGTTATTTGAATTGGGTCAAAATGGCATTTTGTACAGATTTAAAAGTAAGTCATATTATTTATTATTTATATAATAATGTAGATATATAAAATCAGATTCATGAATTTTTTAAAAAAATCAATATTTATGATTTAATATTCAATATTCTGCCCATATATTTAAAATTAAATACATAATACACTAGTAATTTAGGGAGAAGGTGAGAAAGGCAGCCCCACATGCATGCATGTACTTGAACCGTATTTTTCCCCAATTAGAAAAGAAAAGTTTTCAATACATTACGTTAAGTTAAATCACTAAATGTATACTCTTGGCCAGTAGTAAAATAAATCAAAGATGAAGGAAATTAAAGGTTAGTGCTAATAAAAGGGAAACCCCACCAAAAGTTGGCTCAGGCTTGTTGTGTCAGGAAAAGATTATTTACGAGAAATTAAATATATTAATCAGTGGACACAATCTACCCAAAGCAAGTCGGTCTCCAATTTTTGTTTTTTTGTTTTTGATACATATAATACATCCAGATCATTACAACTGTGTTAACCCCAATCTAAAGACCTAAACAAACCTAATTGGACCATATAATTACTTTAAACCAACATTACCTTTTACTCCAAAAAAACAAGGTTGGAGTGGTGGAGGGAAGGTGCATGGAAAGAAGAATAGGACCCATTCCAAACAACACACATTATTGGGCTTTGTGTTTCCATCCCATGCCCTCATCAATGGGGGATAAGTGTCATTTCACCATTTCATAAAGCAAAATCATCACGGGATTTGCTTCTTTTCTGATTTCTCTTTTCAAAAAGTAAAATCCATTTTCATTGTGACTTGACTCCCTTTTCTTCCTCGCAGCTCTCCCATGCTTTCACCCACTCATATTTTAAAATAGAAGCTACCACATTTGGCCCAGCTCTACGGAAAGAAGTCCTGTATTTGACAATGCAATTTAAATTAATTAGCAATATATAAGTTTTGTATCAATCAAATTAAGTTAACTAAATTTCTTAATTAGCTAAATGCAAGAAATGCTCACTAATTGGAATGAACATAATAAAAGAAACTGGAACACTGGAAAAGACAGCAACATCTTCTCTCCCCCTCTCTAAACCATATCTACGTTTCTATTTCTCCGGCTGGCGAGCTCATGTTCGAACGTTGAAAGAAGCTGATATGCGTTTTTGTTTTTATGAAGATCATATTCACAACGAAAAATGAATCTCTCCCTCTCTAAACGGTGAAAAATAAGATTCTTTTATCTGTCGGATTATTATTTCATGTTTGACTATTCTTCATCTCTTTCGCTTCTTCATTTTCTTCCCGGTATAAACGTTAGTTGAGAGCCATCCGGTTTCCTTAATCCGTCCAGGCTCTCAGTTGAAAAGCGATATCCGGCTTTATAATGATTTTTTCCCGGTCCAATCCGGCTAGAACATTAAAATGGCATCCCCCCAAAACCAAGCCGTTGCCGGCTCCGGCCGTCTGGTCCAGCTCGGCTATGAAAACATTGTGATCATATACATATCTTTTTTTCCTCCTTTTATTGATCACACACGTTTTTGTTTGACAAAACACTCATTAATTTCATCAGTCACTCATTATTCAAATTAAACCAACCAAATTTTTAGTGGTTGTTGCAATAATGATAAAGCTGATTTGTGGAAAAAATGGGAAACCGACATATTGTGGAAAAATGGGGTTATACATACAAGTGATGGGGAAGAAGCATGGAAGGAAGAATGTGGGCGCTTTCTTTTACGATTCCTTTCCTGTCATTATTCTTTTATTGCTGAAAAAGAGAAGAATGTGGATTTGTTTTACGATTCCTTTCCTTTCATTGTTCTTTTATTGCAGAAAAAGAGAGAGGAAAAGAGGAAGAAAAGACAATGATATAAAAGAAGCAGAAAGAAATTGTGAGGAACTTGCAAGAAATTCTAGCTTGAGCCATCTAACAACACCATTAGGAAGGTAAACTCCTGGACCCTTGTATATATTAAGCATTTGAGTTGAATCCACTGCACTTATAGTTGTTATCCCAGCTTAGTATAGTATACACTTCACTTGACCATCTCATATTTGACTTATTTTCCTTTTCCTTTAGAGCTAATGTTATGGTTTAGTTGTTGTAGGTCGCAATATTAGTGGTTCGTCAAATTATACTCAGTAAGTTGGCTCAAATATTTATGGCAAGTATAAAATGGAAAATTTTCTTGGTCAAAAAAAAATTTTATGGCAAGTAATCAAGAAGAATTTTCCTCAAACACTTCTAACTCCAATTCAACCCCAAGAACCTGCAAGTATGAAATTTTCTTGAGTTTTAGAGGTGAAGATACGCGTAAAGGCTTCACAGGTCACTTGTATAATGCATTAATTAGCAAGGGATTCAGAGTTTTCAGAGATGATGAAGAGCTTGAGAGAGGAGAAGTCATTTCAAAAGAACTCCTACAAGCAATTGAGGACTCTCATTTCACAGTTGTCGTTCTCTCCAAAAATTATGCCTCTTCTTCATGGTGTTTAAATGAGCTCTAGCATATTCTTTACCCAAGAGATAATTTGTGTCAACAGGTTTTTCCCATATTTTATGATGTAGATCCATTTGATGTGCGGAATCAAAAAGGAAGTTTTGAGGAAGCTTTTGTTGGTCACCAAACACTTCAAAGGGACAATAATGTCTTGAAAAGTTGGAGAGAATCTCTCACGAAAGTTGCTAACTTATCTGGTTGGGATTGCAAGGATCGGTGAGTTAATTTCTTATTGGGTAAAATTATGCGACATATATTTTTTGCTTATAACAATTTCATTGAACATAAATCTGGATGCAGTCAAGCTATTTGTTTGGCATGTATGTCTTCTTATTTTAAAGATAAAAAATTAACTATTAAAATGAAAATTTTTGTTGTAACAGGGAACTATACTTCATATTACAAGTGTCATGAATCTTTGTATTGTTTATTGAGTTGTTCTTTCCATTTCTGTTTGCAACTATTTAATAAATGAGTTTTCACTGTTGAACTTTATAAAAAAATTAAAGAATTGTAAAACTATTTAAATACAATCATTTGACATTGATATATATACTATTAGTTATATTCGAGTAGTGGGTCATTTTTTAGTTGTGATATTATTTATTCTAATAAATTTTGGAATTATTTTTTTTCTTTGAAATAAAAATTTTTAAATTTAAAATTTGCATTATATTTTTATATTTTTTTGATATTCAAAACTATTCCTCGTCAGTTTGAACAAAAAAAAAAAACCTATTCGTCGTCAAACTAAAAGGTTTAAATTCACAATTAAATTAAAAGCACAAGCTTAAAATAAAAAATGGAATAACAACTGCAGTGCTTATTTGCTGCCAATATTAAATTTGTTTCAATGAGTTTATGATCCAAAAGAAAAATTAATATTAACAGTTGTAGACATTGAAGTAACAAATATTATAATTACAGAATCAATTAAAAGTTATATCTTACCTGTGCTCATTCATATGTTGTTTTAACTTGTAGGCCTGAAGCAGAACTTATTGAGACGGTGGTTGAGGAGCTGTGGACCAAATTACGTCCTAAACTGCCACCTGTTTGTGAAGGCTTAATTGGAATTGAAAATAAAATAGAACGACTGGAGCCACTGTTGGAGATAGGTTTGAATGATGTTCGGTTTGTAGGAATATGGGGCTTACCGGGTGTGGGTAAGACAACAATTGCTAGGGCTATTTTTGACAAATATTGTAGCCAATTTGAAATCAAATACTTTCTTCACAATGTTAGGGCAACTTCAGAAAGAGGTGGTGAGGTTCACTTACAAAGGAAACTTCTTTCCAAACTCAAAATTAGAAACATAGAGATTGAAGACACATTCGAAGGGAAGAAAATAATCCAAAACCGCTTTAGGGATAAAAAAGTTTTACTTATCCTTGATGATGTTGGCCATACAAGCCATTTAGAAATTTTGGCTAGTAGCCCCAGTTGGTTTGGTGCTGGAGTGATCATAACAACTAGAGATTCAGGGTTGTTGCGTAGAGTGCATGAAGTACATGCCCACGAGGTTCAAACCATGAACCCAAGTGAATCCTTTCAACTCTTTTGTTTGAAAGCATTTAAAAGCGGTGTACCTCGGGGGGATCTTTTGCATATGTCTAAAACTGTTTGTGATTATGCGAAAGGCCTTCCTTTAGCTCTGACTGTTTTGGGTTCTTTCTTCTGTGGAAGAAGTAGTGTGCTAGAATGGAAAGATGCTTTGGATATGTTGAAGAAAAATCAACATAACGATATTCTTAAAGTGCTTGAACTAAGTTTTGATATGTTAACTGGCACAGAACAAGCAATATTTTTAGATATTGCTTGCTTCTTCAATGGGTGGAGCAAAAAGGTGATAACAAATATATTGGAAAGTTGCGGATTCAAGGCAAGAATTGGAATAGCAACTCTTCAAGAAAAGTCTATGCTAAAGGATTGTGATGATTATTTAGTGATGCATGATTTGCTTGAACAAATGGGTAGGAGAATTGTTGTAGATAAGTCACCTAATGATGTTGGAAATCATAGTAGATTGTGGTCTAAGGAAGATATTGATGAAGTTATGGAAAACAATTTGGTGAGTGTTGATCTTAGCTCTTATATTAGTTTTAATACATTTTTTATATATCTTATTAGTTTCTAGTCAATTTATTTTGATATCATTTTCCTAGTGACTAATGTTGTTTATCATTTTGTGAGGCATGTTGGGATCTTGAAGCCTTTTCAACATTGTGTAACCTCAGAATACTCATCGTAACAAGTGATTTCAACCTTCCTTATGGCCTCAAATGTCTTTCTCATGCTTTGAAAGTACTTCATTGGACAAAATATCCCTTAGACACTCTTCCTCCTAGAACTCGACTGGATAAACTTGTTGATCTTAGATTGCATCATAGTAAATTAAAGAAACTTTGGAATAAAAGCCCGGTAAGATACCTTATCCTTATAATTTGATGTTATAGATATATAGTGTAATTTTTTATCCTAGTTAGCACAATGTATTGTTTTCAGTGATTCTCATATATTTGTTTGACCAGTGTTCTAGGAATATCAAGTTTTTGGACTTGAGTTATTCCAAAAACTTGATTGAAACTCCTGATTTCTTTGAACTGCCAAATCTAGAAAGATTAGAACTTGAAGGTTGTGAAGCTCTTGTTGATCTTCATGCTTCAATTGGACAACTCAAAAATGTTCAAGTGTTGAATTTGAAAGGTTGCAGAAATCTAAGAGCTTGTCCAAAAAAAATTGAAATGAGTGCTCTGAAAGAATTTGTTCTTTGTGGGTACATTCAAGTTGAATATCTCCCAGAGTTTGGGGAAAGTATGAAAAATCTAGAAATGCTTAATGCAGGGGAGACAAATTTAGTGAAGCTTCCAGAGTCACTTGGATTATTGAGTGGTCTTACGACATTGAAGTTAAGGGGCTGCAAAAATCTCGTGTGCCTTCCCCAAAACATCCACAAGTTGAAGCTTCTTGTACTAGTTGATATTGCTGGTTGCTCAAAATTTGATAGGTTGCCAGAAAACTTGAATGGAATTGTTGTTTTGGGGGTGCAAAAGGTCAACGACCAACTCTTGGAGCTTAACACTGCCTGCTTCAATCTTCAATCTTAAATTACTAAAAGAATTAGATCTAAGCTACTGTAATCTTGACGATGGATCCATTCCGTGTAGCTTCGGTGGCTTATCATCATTGGAGGAATTAGATCTAAGTGGAAACAAGTTTAAGAATCTACCTGCTGGCTGCATATCTAATCTTCTAAATCTGGAACATCTTTCATTGAATTCCTGTTCAGAACTTCGTTTGTTGCCACAGTCAGGACCAAGTTTAGATACGGTGGTTGCAAAAGAATGTGGTTCATTGGAAACAATGTCAGACGAACAATTATCACATCTCTTTGCTTCAATCGACCAGGTATATACATATATTTTACATATATTCTGTTGTCAGTTATACTTTGTAATTTGATATGTGATATTTTTGGGGTATATAGAATGGAAGATGGATGAATGGAGAAACTCTTGAGGTGACAATTCCAGGGAGTGAAATACCGTCCTGGTTTGAGAATCAAATTGATCTTTGTCTGAATGGTCGTGGTGAAGCTTTTATGATGATAGACATGCCTCCTTGCGGTGAAGAAATGTTAGGAATTGGGTTTTGCTTTGTGCTCAACGAAGGACGTTTAGCTTATGTTGGTTGTCACTTTGATTTTGCTGCACTTCCTCTCCCATTTCGTGGCAAGTGCGTGAGTTATCGGAGGAACCATTTACATGTAGAATCAGGTCACCTATGGATGGTGTTTTGGAAACAAAGAGAGGAACTCAGTGGTATTCTACAATTAAGTGAGTACAGTCACATTCCCGTGATATTTGAATTTGAAAACAAACTAGATAAAAAAGTTTCAGTAAAGTGTGGATGGCGGGTCATATGCAAACGTGATTTTGAAAAGAGGGACAACTCAATGAGTCATAATCTCCTTCCAGCAGCGGAACAACACAATGACCAAGTACGTCACTTTCATCATGCATTATCCTTTCATTTTTATTTCAAACTACACCATCAATTCCTAATTATTTGGGGGAACAAAAGTTTAAACAGTTAGCCCACGTATACATTCTCCTTTCACCATTTAGTACCCCTATTAACAAATTTATTAGTATTGAGAAAATTAATTAAATAGTTAAATAAGAGAAAAATTGGATGCGTTCTTATATTCAAACAGGACAAAAGCGAAGTGCTTAATACGGTTCTACATTTAGGACAAAAAAGAGTAATAATTAAGTTAAATAAGAAACCTTTAATATTTAAAAAATTGGAAAGATGAAAATATGGCATTAATTAAGGATATAACTGAACAAAAAAAGATCATTAATTAAGGATACAAGTGAACAAATGTGATCAATTTTTGGATATTAACTAATCTTAACTGTTTGTTAACGTGTAAGTTAGGTAATTTTTTTTATGGATAATAACTAGCTAGGAACGGAGGGAGTATATGCAAATAAAATTAGCTTGGTTTGTTATATGTAATAATGGTATTAGGTACAGTAAGAGATTTCATAAAATAAGATACAAACAAGATAAGTAGGTGGAGGCATGTAATTTAAATTTAAAAATGATGTATTGATGAGATTAATAAGTAAATAAATGATGATAGATGTAGGGTGAAACTTAATTATTCTTGTGATGATGTAATTTTGTTAATGTGACGTACGATTGGGAGTTGCAACACATTGTGCAGGCTATTCGTACCCTAATGCCCTTACATTGGGAATCAAGATCGATTTCAGTCTGTCGGCCTAACATCAAATTAGATGATTTTGTGAAGCAATTGTTGGCAACACCTAAGGTATGTAATATTGTAATATGAGATCCAAATTGCCGGCTTCTGACTATAATTAATTAGTTAAGTTATTAATATGACCGCTAAAAGCTGTTTTCATATGACTAGTTGCTAACTCTCCGTATTTTATATAATTAAAGTACATTTTGAAGTAATTTGGAGAGTTATATAAGTAATTTTTAAGGGATTTCTATAAGATTATATTATTAAAAAATCAAATCAAATCAAATGGGTGCATCATTTGTGAGGTTTTAAATTAAAATAGAAATTTTTAAGATTAGAGAAGAAACCATAATAAAAATAATAATAAGAATTAGAAGTTTTATTTTAAAAAAATCAGTTTATTAGTTTTTATTAGTATTATTATATTATTACTACTGTTATTATTATATTTTCATTTCCTTTACTTTTCAATAAAGATACGGTGTCATTTGGAAGATCAGAAATCTTGTCGTCTGGTGAGACCTAAAGTTTTCTTTAAAGAATTAGAAGTTTTCTTTAAAAAAAATCAGTTTAGTTTTTATCAGTATTATTATATTATTACTACTGTTATTATTATATTTTCATTTCCTATAGTGTCCAAGGATGGCGATGCAGCGTCCTTTGAATGGTTGGAAATCTTGCAGCATCACTAGGCGCAATGGTCATCTAGATGGACAGAGGGTGTCAGCTGCGCCCTCTACTGCCCCCTTAATTTGGGGCCTTCACAGATGTTTTTTCCACTATAAGTACTTTTTTTCGTAAAATCTTTGAAAAATCATAAAAACTTAAAAATAGTTCCATTTTTTGCCCATAATATGTCAAAATTTCACTTATTTTGTGTAGAATCTAATGATCCAAAGAGACATAAAAAATATATTTATAAAGGCCCCAAAATGGAGGCGTAGCAGAGAGCGCAGCAGGGAAGGGGCAACAGAGGCCCCAAATCCCACCTAGATGGCCTTAGGCTACTCCACCCTCTCCCACTTCACGAGTTCGATCCCCGGAGTAAGGACGGAAAGAGCTCCGGTATGCCGTCTCTTCCCACTGTTTCTTCTTCTTTCTGAGTTCATAGTGAGACAGCGACTGGGCTGAACCGAAGATGCAAGCTAAGGGTGTGTGCCGTTTGTTGGAGAGAAGGACGCCACTGGTTTTGAGCTTAAAGAGCTGAGAGGAGGCGCAGCGGTGGTTCGAGAGGCTACTGTGCCTCATCTGTAAGAGGAAAAGGAAAGGAAAGGAAGCTTGGGTTTTGGACAGAGGGAGCGAAATCTGGAAAGAGGGGCGCGCGGCTCACGGTTGATGCTTCGTCATCATTCTTAAACAAGAACCAAAGAGCGCTAGACGAGGAGCTGAGAGGAGGCACTGTGAAGTCCCACTGTTCATGATCTTCTTCCTCGTTGAGCTGATATTTGCACAGTTATAATTTCTTGCCATTAAACTCATATCCGAATCTTCTATTGTTTCCTGTATGGTTTTGAATTCTGAAATTGCTGCTGATATAACTGGAATTAAAGTAACGTGGGGCTAGTTGTGTAGTTATGAACAAATTAACTGTGCTTAATATTAATTTTTCCCCCTTAATCTTGTATTATTGTGATTACCTATTACTTGATCACTAAGTATGAAATTTGGAAATTTAGATTAGCTTTAGAAGAGGGATCTTAATTGAACTACAAGAGTAAGTAATGTGAGATTATAATTTATTCTAATTTGCCAATAGGATAGGAATATACCTATTGGACCTATATAATCATATTAGAGTTAAAATTGAACAATTATTACCTCTTGAGTAAATTAGTTAGAAATAATAATTTTAACTTGAGAGATTGTATAAGTGATGATACTTTTATCTATTACTTGTTAGGATCGGTAGGCACAGCGGAAGAATTTTAAAAATTTTCACCGATCCTAATCGAGGATCTATCAACGGCATTTAAACCAAGTTGGAAGGATTCATACCTTTTTGATGATTCAGAGTTTTCATGATCTCTAGGAGCCAACACGTCAGGTCTGCTCCCTCTACCGGTATCCACACGAATGCTCTCCAACCGAGACTGCGTGCTAGCGCCTCTAATGTCTCCTAGGGTTTCACTTACGGCTCTCAATTCTCATGTACATATGAATATATCTGCTCTATCAAGTTTATAACCTATGAGGGCTATTTTCAAATTTCAAAATTAATCATAATTAATTTCGAAATTAATTAACAATTAATTATCTTAATGAGCTAATTAAATAAATTCAGTTTAAATTAAATCTGTCCAACAGTTTTAATTTAACCTATTTATTTAATCCAAATAAAGAGCCATTAGATTTAATTTATCTTCATAAATTAAATCTGAGATACTATATCTCTATCATGTTAGTTATTAAATTTAATATATCTTAATAAATTAAATTTAAAACTAACACAATATAATAATATCATACAATATATATATACATATACATATATATATATATAAGATATATATATTTCGAAAATATATATATCTATATAATATTATTAAATATAATAATATCATATAATATATATATATATACACATATATATAAGATATATATTTCGAAAATATCTATATAATATTATTAATGAATTTTCTATTATATATATATAAATATAAAATTCGTCCACCCTAAATTAAACATTATCTCGTATTGGGTCATTCTTGTGTGCGACCCTGTAGGCCCATATGAAGTTGGCAGTGGGCCAATAACTATACTAACCCAAAAGTCGCAAGCGGCCTCTAGCAAGACATTACGACTACCCAATTCATATGAGGATCGTTATCACAATGCAACCTGTCATACAACCATGTCACGTCCCTTTTGTCACACGATATATCGATCAAGGATAAGGCATGGATAATGTCATTCTCTTGTTCCTGACCATTACTTTCTCGATTCCTGAGTAGCCTGATAACAGAGACAGAAACTCCTTTCATCATAGTATGGCCATACATTTCTCATATTCACTCATCGAGGGGCCCAGTAATATCTCTCTACTAATGTGAGAGACAAATTCCATCTTGATCATTCATATTCCTTTGCATGAAAAACCACTAAGCCCAATCATAGCCTTTATCATCACCCGGTCAAAAGTGACTTTTGACTAGTTCAAAGGTTAGCAACTCTCATGTAAGAATCCATGATGACCTCAGATCTAAGGGCATTGTGACGTGGTTATACATGAGAAAACCTTATGACTTGATCCATGTAGCTTTCTTATAGTGGGTCGGTCCAGCACCTTGTACTCTCACAAGTGCCTAAGACTTTGATTCGTATCTCCATATCTTATCAAAGTCATACTGATCTTGTTTCATCTCTGCTCCCGCATAGATGACCGACCAGGGACATTTTAGGACAATCTTTATGAATTATCCAAGGATACAATTATCACAGTTAACATGCAAATAATATGATAACAGAATGGAGAAATTTCATTAAAATAATAATATTCAAAGTACAATGATTGGCCCTTAGGGCACAATTTCCAACATCACTAATACTTTAGATTAACAATTTAATATTAAGTGCATTTATTTTGGGTGATTACATGCTCCTAGACTTGAAAAGGGGATTCATCACTCTAGGTTGTTTTTCTTCATTGAAATCTCAAAAATACTAAATTTAGCATTTTTGGTCATCTTTAAATTGTTTTTCAATTTCCTCATTTGATTTGCTCAACTAAAATCAAAATGAGAAATTTAATATCTAATCATTAGTTTACTTAGATCTCTATTGAATGACCTTGATTCACTATTATATTATTTCATCGCCCGTACACCTGTTGTGCTTGCTTAAAATTTAGTAGCATCACTCCTCCTGACACTTACTAAAGTTTTTATTGTCCCCAAAATCACTCATGAACTTTCCATCATTATTCACAAAATTGCTTCATCATAAAGCAAATAGCACCAATGTGATACAAATTGAAGAATAAGTGAGAGACAATACGTTGGTTTAGAAGAGCTCCTTTTAAATT
The DNA here is from genome assembly GCA_963242795.1 of Inga leiocalycina. Classification (NCBI taxonomy): domain Eukaryota; kingdom Viridiplantae; phylum Streptophyta; class Magnoliopsida; order Fabales; family Fabaceae; genus Inga; species Inga leiocalycina. The sequence goes on from OY725325.1 coordinate 69,910,309, forward strand.
TGTTGGATAAAACCTAACAGACGAGGGCCACAAATACAATAACTAATGTCAGTTGGTAAGCACTCACATTCCTGCCTACTTAGCTTCAACTTAATTATAACTAGAGATTAAATTGACTTGCATTCTTTACATGTGAGTTTTGAGAAGGAGCTAGACCCTCAAAAGGTGACAAACTCATGTTTGAATTCTACTAGAAGAGATGTCCGCATTTAGTATTCGAAAGTACCTAGAACATGATTATCTCTAATGATACAATACTTGTGGCTACGGAAAAAACAATTTTAGGTTCTGGTTTTAGACACAGAAAGATGATAGGTGGATATTTTATAAGTAAATATGTATAGATTTTGGGAAATATACTCTATTGGATTAAATTTATAAATATTTTATATCTGTCTAATTAATTTTTATATATTTTCCTCCTTTTAGCCAATTATAAGATAAAAAGGAATTTTGCAGTAAAATCTCCTCACTTCTTTTTTTTTATTTTACAGGGAAAATTATAAAACTTAAGAAAGAAAGAATCAAGAAAAAGTCAAGAAAAGGAAAGGATGAGTTGCGCCAAAGGAAAAAAAAGGAAAGTAAAGGAAGCAAGGAGATAGCGTGTCGCGGAGGCTTCGGTGGAACTGATACAATACTCTTTTGCGTGGTTGGATTATGTTTTGTGAATAGTTTTTACGATTTACGAGGTAAGCATGCGACATGAGTTTTATTTTGACTTGCGAAAAAGGGCTTTTGAAATCATTGTTTTGCAGTTTCCCAAACACTACTCTGATCCTATTTATATATCCAAATTAACTAATTCTCACATACCAAGGATAGTTAGTTAACTCATTAATTATGAGCTAAATTTTCAATTTTTCCCTTATTTACGATTGGTTCAAAGAGTCAACATAAATAAATTATTTTTGTTTATTACAATTAATAGGGACAAAATTGTAAAAAAAAAAACACACATTTATTATTCTAAAACTGGATTTATAATAATAACCAAAACATTTAGTGAAAATGGACTTATAAATAGAACTAAAGTGCTAGGATGATATTAATATGATGTTAGTTCCTGACAGAAAGAAAATTCTATTGATATGTTGGTGATGCTACTAAATTTTAAAATAAGCACTGCAAGTGTACGGGCCGTAGAATAGTATAATAGCAAATCAAGGTCATCCCACAGATATTTATGGTAATAGATAATTTGGCATTAAAATTCCTATTTTCATTTAAGTTGAGCAAATCAAAGAGAGAGGTTGAAATACAATTTAAATAAATACAAAAGAAACAAATCTAATTTAAAGACTTCAATTGATAAAAACAACCTAGAGTGGATAATCCCTTCTTTAAGTCTTAGAGCATGCATTTACCTAATTAAAAGCACTTAATGTTAATTTGTTAATATAGGGAATTAATGGATATAAGTATCTTCCAATCACTTATACCCCTCTCTCAAGTTAAAATTGTTATTCCTAACTAATTTATTCAAGAGGCAATAAATGTCCAAATTCACTTTAATATGATTACATGGGTCCAATAGGTATATTCCTATCCTATTGGCAAATTAGAATAAATTCTAATCCCACATTACTTAATCTTATGGTCCAATTAAGATTCCTCTTCCAAGGCTAATCTAAATTCCCCAAATTTACACTTAGTGGTGATCAAGCACTAAGTAGACAAATTAATACAAGATTAAATAAACAAAAATTATCACTAAACATAATTAAATGGTTCATGCATACATGCTCAAATCCTTAAATTAGTTCATAACTACCCTAGATTGAAAAAGAACTAGCCACACATGAATTTAATTCTAATCACAGCAGCAGCAAATTCAGAGCCACGAATCAGTGAAGAGGCAAACAACATAGTGGAATAAAGAAAAATTGCAATTCAAATCACTCCTCACAGTTCACAAAACAGCCTAGCGAATTCAAAGTCAAACTAATGCTAAAGCAATAGAGTAAAAATTGCACAGTGGCGCTGCCTTCTCTGCTTCCGCTGCTTACTGCCCTCGTCAAGCTCTGCTTCTCCGCCCCTCCATGTTTGCTGCTCTCTTTCTCTTTTTTCGCTGCTGTGTTTCTCCTTTTCTTTTCTCACTGTGCGGCTGTCCCCTCTGTTTCACTGTGCAGCGCCTCCTTTCTCTCTTTTGAGGAAGATGATGAAGATTATGAAAACGGTGCCTCCTCTGTCCAGCTGCTCTGATCCTCCGCTGATCTTTCAGTGTAAATTGCGGCTCTCCTTCCTCTTTCAGTCGACTGCTCTCTTTTTATAATATCCCTTAGGTCAGATCCATTGCCAAAACGCTGCGTCTACAAATTGATTTCCATTTTGTCAAAAACGGTGTCGCCCTTCTTCCTTGGCCTCCTTCCCTTTTAAATCAAATTAAAATACTATTAAAAAGAAAGGCTGTGGCAGATCAGCAGATGACACATATTCTTTTGTTTTTAAACTTTTAATTCTTATTATTTATTTATTTTCTTTTCTTTGATTTAACTATTTATATTCTAATTTCAAACTAAGATATTTAGAATAAAATCCCCAAATAATGCACCAATTGTTTACATAACTCTGCAATTATCTTTAAAATATCCTTTAAATATACTAAAAATGGAGAGTTATCAGTTGGGGTGGAGAAAAATCTATTTACAAATCTGGAAAAGTGATTACTATAGATATTCCTTTGCCTCTAAATGTAACCCCCTACCTTAATAACCATATTTATAGTCCGAGAATGCGTCATTAAGTTGAAATAGAGACCAGTGGTTAACTTAAAATTTTTCCAAAACTTGTTTAGTGCGGTCTCACGTTCACATCTCGAATATAATTGGTCTGACCAGTTTGGTTTCATTTATACATATCAGAGTGCAACCAAAAATTCCCGACAACGCTCAGGTTTCGTTACTTAATAAAGGGTTTACAACGCTTAGTTTCCCATACAGGGGATTACACAACACTATTCAATATATACAACATGTGCAACTAATCCCCAACAAAATATGACAACCAACTATCAAAATTAAAACTCCTAGCTCGAAGCTCTGACCGCCCTTCATTACTTGCTTTTCCTTTGAACCGCTTGCCCTTGCTGTAGGTTAGTCATTGGAAAGAATGAGATTCAAAAGAATCTCAGTAGTAACAATTCACTTATAACATGTACAATAACAAAGCATGTGAGCAAATCATAACAACAACAACACAACGGCATTTCTACAACAGCTTTCGCTACATTCACAACGGCATATTTCACAACAGCATGTTTCACAACAGCACAACAACGACATTTCACAACAGCAATGTTACATCACGGCATATTCAATGAAATGGCATACATGCAAGGCATCATACACATAATAAGAGAAAGAGTCACTACCTTGTTCTTTCCGCTCGTGCACTGGCACTGGTTTATCACGTGCAGGGCAAATGTCAAATCCTATAATTAGAATTACGGGCGACAGGTTATTATTTAATCCAATTCTTTAATTCAAATACTCAAGTTGGTTATCATTAGGGACATTTAATCAAATCAACTAAAGAGTTAAAGTGGTCAATTAACCTAAAAGACCAATTCCTAACCCCAAAGTTCAACAATACTACATTAAGCCATTACATTTTCAATTTTCGCATAAGAGACCAAATCTGCCAGAATTTTCTCCAGACTTTGAAAAATCATAACAAATTCTACAAAAATTGAAATGAGGTGATCCCAAGTCCTATGGAAAGCTATTGAAGTCCTCTTCATAGGAAAAATATGAATCATTACTGGAAATCACCACAAAATTCCAGAATTACACAAAATCCCACACTGCTCCAGAATTAAGTCCAGTTTCGACATCAAACTTTGGGCAACCAGAACTCACAGCTCATAAAACGAAATGAAACAAAGTATATGTCCATTTTGAAGCTTGGAATGTGAAATTTAAGACTGGAAAGTTTCATAATTTTTAGAGATCATTCGGTTATCCAAAAACACCACACAAGTAGAGTACCTCGCTGGAATCCTGTTCAGGCTGAAAACCCAAATTTACACTTTAAGTTCCAATGACCCAAAATTCACAACCTAGGGCTATTCCCACATAATTTTTCGTGTAGAACACAATGGTAACATCAAAATTAACAAATTCCCACTCATTCTCCATGTCCTGTTTTGGCAGAAAAATCAAAATAAATCCCAACAATTACCAACTTCTAATTTCAGCATCAAACTTATGTCAAATGGTTTCCAATCATCATAAACCACCAATAACAAAACCAAAACATCATGAATTACCCAAACCCTTGTTTAGCCAAAATCAGGGCAGATTTACACATGCCAAAATACTCATCCAACCAACACAACCAATAGCTCAAATTAATGCTAATACTCACCTCTTGCTTCTCCTTAGCTCCTTTCTTTGGTTTTTCAGCTTTTGTTCTTGGATGATGGCACAAAACACCTCCTCTTGAAATTCTAAAACCATAGAAATGAAGCCCTCATCAAGAGGAACAATGTTTATGAAGGACACTTGAGCCATAGATGAGGTTAAGGAGGTGAAAATCAAGGTGGAAAGTCTCACCTTTTCCTTGCTCTTCTTTCTCTTTCGTTGGAGCTGCAGCACCGACTTGGAGAGTGAGAGAGAGAGAGTGATGAATAATCAGATTTTTGGCTTCCTTTATCCCTTAAGAGCTGACCGAAAAGTTGGACCACATGGAGAGAAAATTGTGGCTAATATTAATTCCTTGGTCATACATATTTTTGAGTAACTTGTCTAGGTGTCATTGGTACAAGAAGAGTGAACTTTTCTCTTTCCTTCTTTCTTCTTTCTTGAAATGCTTGACCGACTTATGCTTGGCAAAAAGGTGAGAATATCCTTTGATTAACTTCTCTTTCTCTTTCCCTTATGATTGAACGTCCCACATAAGCATATGGTCAAGAAATTATATTGATTAAATCCTAGCCACTTTTATTGACTTTTCATATGGAAAAGATGAAGTATACATGATATTAATTCTCTTTCCCTCATGTCATGCGAATTGTAGCCTAGGAAAAGAGATGATGATCTTTGGTAATATCTCCTTGAATAATAAAGTTAATTCCCCAATTAGCATGAGATTGTTGACCAAGTCCTCATCTTTTTATAACTTGGTCCAATTGCTTCCATATGTCATATTTAATAGCCAATAGGTACTTTTCTCTTGGTTTTCTCCCTTGTCATACGTGAATCATGGCCTTTTGAAGAAGAAGATGATCTTGTAAAATATCATCTTGCAATATAATATTTAGTGGCCAATTTTGCATGTGAAATTTAACTAAAATCATAACAAAATTTCCAGAGGTAATTCTGTCATTAATCCCATCATCTATTCTGTACATTTAGTCCTTAAGTACATTTTGGGATATTACACTAAAGAACTTTTATGGTTCAATTGCCCTTATAGGAAGCAATGTATGTAAAACCGGACTAGACCAGCCGATTCAGACCAAAAACTGGTGAACCGGATGCCGGACCGGTCCAGTTGGAGGTCAGTGAACCATACTGTAGCGAACCGGTGCGACTCGGGGTGAACTGGGGTAAACTGGCTGGTCACGGTTTGCCTCTTTTTTTTTCTTTTTTATACCCCAAACAACGTCATTTTGGCTTTTTTAAAAATTATTTCTTTGAATTTTTTTGATTTGCAAGGAGTTTTAAAAGGATTGTGGAATACTTTTGCTGTTTTGCATTAATTAGAGAAAAATCCTTATGTACTTAATGATACTTTTGTGGGTATTAGGTTCAGGAGGTTATATTGGACTACTAGTTGGAAAAAAAACTCTTATGTAGTTTTTTGAATGGTATACATGAACATTTAAATTATATAAATATATATTTCTAATTGACCCCGGTCTGACCCCCAGGTTAACCCTGGTCTGAACCACTGACCCTTGACCTAGTGCCTCGATCGGTTCAATGTCTAGTCCGGTTTTCAATACCTTGGTAGGAAGAGAGTTAGGCCTGTGCGAAGAGGAAACATTGAAGTTTGTTGGAATATTCTAGTCCACCTTTGGTGGATTAGGGCCTAAACCCGATTCAAAAAGGGCTATCATGGAGAGACGAGTTATATAGAGAGATATCATTTATGGTTTAAATGTTATATCTATTGCCATATAACTGTACGCTTAAGGGTTGCATCTATTCCTATGTGACTATACGTACACTATATATATAGGGTGTGGGATTAAGGGAGAAGGCGAGTTAGAATATGAATAGCACACATAGAATATTACTCTTCTCCCTCTAAAAGGTTCTCTCTTATAAGATTGTTTTCTTCTCTTCCTCTCTTTGGTGTATTTGCTGTGTAATGTGATTGGGGTTTGCATCGGTGCCCCGGTTTCGTGTGAGTATTTTGTTACAAGTGTAGATGATCAATTAAATAGTGCAAGTGTACACTGTCGTAATCAAGTAATATAGAAGTGAGTAGAGTATCATTCCCACGAGGATTGATCACTAAGTATTAAAATGAGTAATTTTAATTCTATTTAGTCGATCGATTCATTTGTAATTGAGAGTACACATAAAAGAAAAAACAATTAAATATGAGTGCAGATGATATGAAAGCAAATATGAGAAAAAGCCCTAGGGATTAGATTTCACTTAACAAATTCCGGATTGAATCACTTATCTATTCTAGCCCAATTTATTCCATATGATTGATAGTCAAGTTTCCCTAATTTAATTACTAGCCTCTTCCAAGGTCAAGCAATTCTATAATTAATTGCTAATCCAAATATTCCTATATGAATTTAAGCAATTAATTATGCATTAAGATTTATGGAACTCAGTAAGACTACACAACTCATATGAATATATTCATATTTCATATGCAAGTCATGGTTTTAATTATAGGATCTACATACATGCATCTCCTTCCGGTCTCAACATGCATATTGAAATCATTCAAAATATGGTCACTCAAATGAAAGCATTAAGAACAATAATTAAAACTCAATCATGAAGGAGAAATTAAAAATAGATTTAATAAGTTAAGATTCAATCCGTCATTAGTAAGCTACGTCATCATCCTAGGAAAATGAAAATTTAGCTCATGATGAAATTAAAAAAAATTAAAAATAAATTAACATTAAATAAAACTAGAATGAAATCCTCATAAATATTGCATAAACTTGAATTTCTAACATTGATATAGCTCTCTCCCTCACGACACTCAACATGTCCTTTGTTCATGCCCTGTTTACGCCAGACTGACTTGACTGTACTGATTCAATTGTTGTAGTGTCTCCTTTTAATTTCACATTCATTTTGCCAAGTCTTGAGGCACATGCAAAAGTCAATAACAATATTCATGTGATTGCTTCTGTTTCGTATATGATACTATAACTAATTCGAACGAGTCTGAGGGAAGGGTTATGGAAGAAAGAAAATGGGCTCTCTGCTCATTCTCATACAACCTTTTCTTTCACTTTCTGACAAATGACATATGCTAGTGGGGCCTATAATTCCACATTTTTTTGGGTTAGCATTTTTTGGAAAATGGCAAACTATCAAGTTGACTTGATCAAAAGTCAAGCACTGGATTTTGTACGTTTACCGCTAAAATGTAGCTCATTGAGCAGAAATCAGAAACGGAAAGCAAAAAAACATCCATTGGTTTCAAAATTGAATTTAGCAAAGGAAGGCCACGAAATACAATAATTAACTAATGTCATTTGGTAAGGACTCATATAGTTGTTCACTTTTTATCAGTTCTGACTCAATTGCTGGCTGCATCTACTTATAACTAGAGATGCAATTGAGTTATATATTCATTGCATTTGAATGGCTTGCTGCTACTAATGCATTTAAACCAATTTCAGGTTTTGGTTTTAGACAGAAAAAGACGCCAATGAACTTAACAGTCGATCTGGGACAGAATATTGCTACATATATGTACATTCCTTAGGCTATGGCTAGTGTTTAATTAATTGCCTTCAGCCTTTGTAACCTTTATTATCTTTGAGCCTCATGTATCCGGGCATGGTCAATAAATGTACTTTATATATTAACTTTGTTCTTACATTTCCATGTGGTTCTTATTTCTTCTTAGTTTACATAGTTTATACGTGGGCAAAAAACAAAAAAAAAGTAGGTACATAGTTTATAATAGACTAGATCTATCTTACATTTAGAATCAGAGCTAGTACCATTTTAACAAAATAGGAGCTTAACTAAAGTTTCATGCTTGATTGTCGGAAAAATAATAGGGGTTCTAATCATAATTCCCTGGCAATTGTTCAGTATGCCGATTGGGTGGCAAATTCTTGTCCCTCCACTCATCATTTTCTCATCATCCACACTTACTCAGCCTTACCCTTTTATCTTTCAACTACCACTTCTTCATCTTTTTCAGATCTCTCAGATTATAGGTTTCTCCCATACCACACTCAACATCTCCTCTGTTCATGCCCTGTTCTTCGCAAGTCCCCTATTTGCTTTATATATAAGATTAACCTTTATTTTTTAAAAAAGAATTAAATCATTTTTATAAAATAAATTAACTTTCAAAAATTCAAGAGGTAATTTTATCAATTATTATTTATTAATACATACGTATTTTGTAATTTAGAGAAATATCTCCATAGAGAGAAAAATCATAACGCAATTCAGGGAAGTCATGTGGGAAGGCGCATGGAAGGAAGAATGAGTATAGAAAATAAGTTATAGTTGGAAGTTGTAATTTCTTTAGTTGCACATTCATTTTTCCAAGTCTCCGGACATATGCAAGTCAATTAAGAATTATTTTGATTTTAAAGTAGCAAGTTGCAACGTTGACGGTTGTGGTGCTGGCAATTACAGGGATAGCCTCATGACTTTTCTACCCCATAGATCGTAATTAATGGTTCATGAAGTTCCCGTTCAATTAGTTGGTTTGGAAAAATATTATTTAAATTAAAAAATATATTTTAAATTATGTAATGTTATCTATCATTTTAAATTAATAATTTATAATTTTAAATAAATTAGAATTCAGTTTGTAGAATATTTTAATAAATATGTTTTATTATTATTTGCTGATGTCAAATTCATTTATTATTATTTAACAAAATTAATGATAAATAATAACAAATCAAATAATCAATTAGCTTTAAGAATATATACAAGAAAAATAAAGCATAAATATTTGAGATAAAATAAAATAATGCATTATAGTTGGTTGAGGTGGGAAGGAGCCTCACCCCATAAGGAGGAGAACATAAGTTCAAATCCCGAGAAATGGACTTATTAGAAAAGGCGAAAACCCTTTGCGCTCTAGGCCTCGAAAAGGGAAATTAGGCCCTCAATCAAATGAGAAAAAAATAATCCTTTACTTTGAATTGTTTGGCCAGTGAGTATTACATTGAAGGGTTAAGGTGCAATTTTAATAACCAAGTTTTTCCCGAAAGGCGTCTGGCACAAATAAGTTTTAGAAGGGGTAAAAATAACAATATACAATTTAAAATGATGCAAATTCAACAAAACCATTAAATTTTTCCAAACGCTGTTAGGGTTTTCTTCTCTTATAATTTAACGCCATTTGGTCAAATTTAATGGTTTTATTGAATTTGCACCCTTTTAACTTGTTTTTCATTATTTTTGCCCCTTCTAAAACTTATTTGTGCCAGACATCCATCGGGAAAAACTTGATTGTTAAAATTGTACCTTAACTCTACATTGAATTGCCTTTCAGGGTTATTCCTATATTAATACTCAATAATAATCATGTTGGATATATTGCTCACATTCTAAATATGGAAGTCGTATCATCCTTGACATAACAGGGTTTCGGTCCCATTTCTTCTTGCCATAGAGTTACCATAGAGCTCGAAGCTTCCTTTCCTGTTCCCAGGCATAGAACTGGGGTCCTCTACCAGGCCTTACTGGACTTCTCTAGAAGTTCAGGGAAGTCCAGGAGTGAACATAGGTGGGCGTTAGCTAGTGGCTTAAACCCGCTCTTCAGCAACTAAGAAAGAATATGATTGATTTGCCTTCCTGCAGACATGGACTTTGACAGTAATATTGGTATTGGGTTCCATCCCGGGGATTCTCAGGGGATAGGGGATTAGGGCTCTGTGGGAAAGAAAGTCTTGTGATCTTCGTATCCTCCTCCCCCATTGTTGGTGGGGCTTTCCCGGAAACAAGGATTGCACTTCGTCAAGGCATTCTTCTCAACATAATGTTTCACCGTCCTCGAGTCGATCTAGCAGGACAATCGAGTCAGTTTTTCTAGGGAAGAAAGTCGCAAGAAAAGGTTAGGTTGGGAGGAGCAAGAGCTAACACTGGGGATCAGACAGCCCCAGGAGCGGATAGACCTCGGAGTTGGGTCAGCGGTCCGTCCCTCGTCGTAGTGCGAAAGAAAACTTGAGTTGGGTAGGCGGAGGGTGAGTTAGGAACAACCTAAGAACTATGTAAGACAACAAGAACCGGGGGTGATGAAAAGAAATGAAGCGGGAAGATCTTGCTTAATAAGAAGCGTTGGCTTTCTTACCTCCAATGCTACTAACTACTAAACAGTAAAGAAAGTAAGTAGTTTGTTCGAATCCCTTGTGTAAGCAAATAACTCTTTTTTATTCTTCTTCTTTTATCTCTTTTTTCCAGAAAAGGTAGCCCGTAGTCCCTTTTCCAGGTCAACCCATTTTAGGGGTTGATGCACGGGGGATCTTCCTCTTTTTTCTTTCGTTTAGGGGAAGTCATTCTCTTCTCCTTATCTCCTTAAGAGGCTGAAGGACTGTTGGGTTTTAGTAATTCTTTTCTTTTTAGAGCGGTATAGGCGTAAAGCCAAGCCGAGGATTAGCCTTTCGAGGAACTTCCTACCTAATACGGATTCTTTTTGCAAAGAAAGGCGATTGGATCCTTCTGCCTACATTGAATTGCCTTTCAGGTTTGATTGAAATGGAATTATAATTGAACCTATGCATTGATTATTTCAAAATCACTCTCTTGTGATGAGTTTAAGCATTAGACTCAATAGTAATTAAGGTTTAGTATATTAAGAAACTTAGAGAAATTCATTACACTAAAAGGGCTTAATAACACTTTGAAAAGTAGGGGTTCCTCTCTTGTGATGCTAGGTACTCATTGGTTAATGAGGTTTAGAACAATAGAAGCTTAGTGCACTAACTCTCCAAATATTATAATTGAGTATGGATAGCCATTGAAAACCATTTCTAAGAGCATCTTCACCATTTGCATTCTTAACCATTTTCATCCCTCTTTATTTGAAAATCCCAAAAATATCTATTTAAATTGCATTTAGTTCATAGTTTTGAAATTACCCAAACATGTTTTCCCTATCAATTTTGCATTGTAAATACTTAGTTCACTAAGAATTAGTTCCATAAGCGGCTCCTCAAAGTGAAACGACCCGAGTTGTGACACATTGCATTGCTTGGAGTTAATTGTTGATTGTGGACTCCAAAATGTTACGACAAAGGTCTTCATCACTATTCATATTGTGATATATTATCATGAGTCTTATAATCAGAAGGTGAAGGCTAGGTTTTGGGGTATAGTTCTCTAAAGGACTTACACTCGTTACAATTATTAATTAATGTAACAATCACAAGTTCAAATGAAAAGCTCATCATAAAATATTAGCCTATTATATAAGAAAGAGCCACTTGACTTATAAAGCACACCACACTTGTGAGACTTCCAAATGCGGCGCCCATAACATATATGTTTATAATTATTACTCATTCAAATGGCGAAATTGAAATTGGATTTGGAAATAAAATTCGGTTCTCAACTGCTTTGCATGAGCCAAGCAGAGACAAAATTTCTTGGCCACTCATCATTTGTCATCAACCACACTTAATCAGCCTCACCCATTTATCTTCACCTCCCCACTTCTTCATCTTTTTTAATCCACACTTCTTCACATTAATAGAGCGCTTCCCCTCACGACACTCAACAGTCCTTTGTTCATGCCCTGTTCTTCTCGGCTTCACTGTTTGCTTTATAACATCAGCCTGTTTTTTTTTTTTCCAAAAGAGTGATCATTTTTATAAATTATATTAATCAACTTTCTAAAATTCAAAAGCTAATTTTTGTGGATCAGTCCTAAATAAACTCGCATATTTTCAAGTAAGTCAGAGAAATATCATTTACTTTTTCAAAAAGAAAAATCGTAACACAAGAACAAAGGTTAAAAAATGTACTATATTGAGGGAAGAGTCGGAGTCTTTAAGCCAGATTGACTTGATTGTGGTGATACAAATGTTGTAGTATCTCCTTCTAATTTCACATTCATTTTGCTCCTTCTTGATGGCTCCATGGCTCACCAGGTGGCTTCTTCGCCACCTTCCCTTGTCCCACACTTTGAAACATTACTCATTTGGAAGCATGCTTTGGTCACAACTTGAACGCCTCTCTGGCAGTTTTGGATCCATCAGATCCTCCAATTTTGCCTACTCTAAGTGAATTATGTCTTTATACAATTCTGTATATATCAGAAAGGAAATTAGCTTCTTCTTTTCTTTTACAACTTGTCATCTTCCACCTATAGGGAGGAAGAATTCATGAGCTCTTTAACTTTCTCTAATAATCACAACTAAATGCATTTAACTCATGATTTAACAAAAGTTTGAGTTTGCTTTTGTTGCATCACATTTTCTTCAATAATCTCTTTACGTGCAAAATTTGACCCCACATTTAATGAAAAGGAGAAGAAAATATGCTGAAATATTATTCATTTCTTCAAGTTAACAATGACCTAGTCAAATAATCATATAAAACAAATACGAAAGAGGAATTCTAATTGATATGATACTAGCTAGGCCGAAAGAGAATGATGGCCACAAGGTAACGGCTAAAATTCTGATTTATTAAACATCGGCCAATTATGATCACTACTTAAATAATTGTTGTTTAAAATATTACTATTACATCAGCCAATTATGATTACTACTTAAATAATTGTTGTTTAAAATATTACTATTATTCTATTCCTTGAAATATGGTTGATAGAACATTGAACAATATTAATTTTTCTTCAGAAAAAAACGGTATTATTATCACAAAGGTTTTGCTGAGCATATTTTTTACGTGCTACGCTTTTATCACCAAAATAATTAACAGACTAACACATACTTATACATTTAGATTTTCTGCAATAACACACATATCATGTAATTAAAACAATGTATGTGATTAAAAAAAATGTAAATAGCTTATGAAAACTGAAGCACTATATCTATGCAACAACCACTAAACTAAATATATATGAAATCCGAGACTTCTTTTTTTGCAAAATCTGTAAACGTAGTGTGAAAAGAAGGAGAGGTTGGAGGAAATTGGGGAAAGATGAAGAAAAAGAATTCATAATGGAGATGGCCCGCATTGTGGTTTTTTCAAAGTTTAAGATCTTGTAGGAAGAAAGTAACAATAGCTAAAGATCTTGGACCATCAAATTGTTATTGAATTTGAATAATATATAAAAGCAGAGGCAATATATTAATTAGTTGCGTTTGCGTAGAACAAGGAGCTTTCCACCAACAAAGTGCTCGGCATTTCTCTTTTTCAAAGGCTACTTTTAATCTGGGATGAAGACCCCGAGTCTCCCCTGAATATGCTACGATTCTTAACTTTTGTTCTGATGTTATGATTTCTCTTTTGGGAAAACTAACTGAAATTTCTCTAACTTACTTACAATTGTGTGTGTGTAATTAATTTATTTTATAAAGTGAATAGTGGATTGACAGGAAGACAATAAGGAATGAAGATAAGACGAAACCCTCCACATTATGTTCTTCCTTCCATGATCCTTCCTCATGGCAGCGAACCAGTTTTTTTTTTTTTTTGGCTTAAAGCATCCGGTATCCGGCGCTTTTTTTGGGTCCTGGCCTTCTTTGGGCCAGGTAAACCCGAGCAACCAACTACTCCGGATTCGAGCCGGGTCAGACCCTTTGGGTGTAAAGCTCTCCCTCTAGCAGAGACTCCATCCACCGGTCTCGAACCCGAGACCTTGTGGAAGGGACTCAAGTGCCGAACCACTTGAGCCACCTGCCATCGGTTGGCAGCGAACCAGTTTCCCTACTAAGTTAATCAGTTCTGGATGATCCAGATTTGTTTTAAAAAAGCCTATAGTTTCTTCAAAAAAATATTTTAATGGGTATAAAATCTAAAATAAAGATAATATTTTAAATATTATTTATTTAAAAAATGATTTCTTATTTAAAAAGTCATCGTTTTAAGAAAACTCAAATCTGAACCGTTCAAATCAAATCCAAATGGTTCAAAAATGATTAGCTCTCCTTGTTAAGTAAAATGCTTAGTAGGAAAATAGGGTCATACAACTCCAGCCGATGACCACTGACTTGTATAACTACTTTTTCCACAAATTAGCTTATAAAAAAAATATTTTGTTGATTCTTTTGGAATGATGAGTCATCAGTGAGTCATAAAATATAATTAATGGATGTTCTCAAACAAAAACGCGTGATCTTTGCGAAAAAGAGAAAGAGAAGGAGACATGAGAATGAGCAGAGGGCCCATTTATCTCCTTTCATGCCTCCTTCCCCTCACTACTCCCTCCAATTAATTATATTATATTATATGAAACATAATTAGCAAACACATTATTGCTGTTATTGACCAAAGACTTGGAAAAATGAGTGTGAAATTAATTAAAGAAATATACGACTTCCAATCCAATTATAACCTATTTCTTGTAATTAAGCTCGGAGGTATTCTTTCGACGCTGCTTCCCACATGGCTTCGACTTGTATCACTACGTATAGTCCAGTCAACCTGAGTCTTCCCTGAATATGCTACAATTTTTAACTTCGGTTCTTATGTTAAGATTTTTCTTTTCTGAAAAGTAACTGGTATTCATCTAACTTAGTTACGAATATGTGTTTATATTAATATGAAGGGCTTATGTTGCTAGAGCACTCATATATATATATATATATATATATATATAATATACATATTAGTGAATTGACCGAAACAAATGCTCATAGAAAATGTACAGAGCAGTATATTTTTCTCTGTTCCTACATATATATGGCATAACGGAGCACCTTAATTACATTGACACACACACATATTATATAGTTTGTGCCGTCTTACGGGAATGATATCTCTCCACTAACTTTCTTCTCCACTTAATGCCTCAACCATTGGATCATATTTTAGTGGGTGAGATTTAATGCTATGTAACAATTTATACTTTTAGATTTTTATTATATTTAATGTTATAATACTGTTTAATACATAGAATATTAAATCTCACCTGTTAAAATATGATCTAATGGTTGAGATATTAAGTGGAGAGGAAGTGGTCAGAAGGGTTAGTGGAGACACTCCTATCCCCATGCGGTACATTGTCAAGTATTTAATGAACTCCATCTGTGAATCATTTAGTTTGCCTATGACTATGTTATTAAAATTTAATCACTATCGAACCACGACAGTAAATGCCAACTAGTCCAAACAGTTTAACCAGAAATAATTATTTGACTGTTGGGTTTTGTGGGCTCCGTCTTTGCAAACAGTTGGGTTTTGTGAAAATCAGACTATTCACAGATTCACTTCAAGCAGTCCACTTACTGTCAACTCATTCTGAGATAGATCACCCTTTGCACGACGTCATCCTTGATACCAAATCCCTAATCTATGCAGACTGGGACTTGAAGATCTTCCATACACATAGGGAGAATACTCGGTGTGCAGATTACCTTGCACGATCGGCTCACTACATTGCCCAGAGCTATTCAGAACTACGCTCACCGCCGGTGGAATGTATTAGTCTTTTTGTGTTAGAACGTGGTATGCAGCCACATGAACATTCTTCGGGGTCTTACCCATGATCTTGTATCTTTTCAAGCTTTGCTTGCCTTTGTATCACAAAAAAAAAGAAATAATTATTTGAAAATGCAAATAGCTTTATTCAGTTTTAAACCAAACAGAATCACCTTTTGCTCACCCCAGTAAATGCCCCACCAAAAAAAAAAACCTATCTCTTTGTTTTCCTCCCCTAGAAAGTAAAAACCAATACGATCTTCAAAATTGAAAGGAATATAAAGAAGGGTTAACTAAATACTTCCTCAACCCTCCATCTTTAATATAAGAGCTAATTGACTAATTTAGATAAATTAAGGGAAACTAGCTATGTTTATTATTTGTAACAAATATATATTAGTTTTTTTAAAAAATATTATCCTTCATTATGACTACTCTTCGATAAAAACCCCTTAATGTGTGTAATCAATATTCATAAAAGACAGCAACATTTTCTCTCTCCCTCTCTAAACCATATCTACATTTCTATATCTCCGGCCCGTGAGCTCAGGTTTGAACATTGGAAGAAGCTGATGATATGCATTTTTGTTTTTATGAAGATCATATTCACAACGAAAAATGAATCTCTCCCTCTCTAAACGGTGAGAAATACGATTCTTTTGTCAGTCGGATTATTTTTTCATCTTTGACTATTCTTCTTCTCCTTTGTTTCTTCATTTTCCTTCTCAACATAAACATTACTTGAGAGCTGTCCGGCTTCCTTAAATCCGTCCTGGCTCCCGACTGAAAAGCGGTTTCCAGGTTTATAACGATTTTTTCTAGGTCCAATCCAGCTGGAACATTAAAATGGTTTCCCTCCAAACCAAGTTGTTGCCGACTCTGGCCAACGGTCCGGCAGTCCGGTCTAACTCGACTCTTAAAACATTATGATCATATACATATCTTTTTTTCCCTCCTTTTATTCAAATAAAACCAACCAAATTAATGTTTTAGTGATTGTTGCAATAATGAAGTGGTTTAACTTTGATAAAGCTAATTCGTGGGGAAAAAATGTTGTTGTACGAGTCATGAGGGAAGGAGCATGGAAAGGTAGAATGTGGACCCTTTCTTTTACGATTCCTTTCCTTTCATTATTCTTTTTATTACAGAAAAAGAGGGACGAAAAGAGGAAGAAAAGACCAAGATATAAAAGAAACAGAAAGAAATTGTAAGAAACTTCCAAAAACATTCTAGCTCCAACCATCTAACAACACCATCAGGAAGGTAAACTCCTTGACCCTTGTATAAACTAAGCATTTGAGTTTAAACCACTTCAATTATAGTTGTTAGCCCAGCTTAGTATACTATACACTTCACTTGACCATGTCATATTTGATTTATTTTCCTTTTTCTATAGAGCTATTGTTATGGTTTAGTTGTTTTAGGTCGCGATATTAGTGGTTCGTCATATTATACTCAGCAAGTTGGTTCGAATATTTATGGCAAGTGATCAAGAAGAATTTCCCTCAAACTCTTCTAACTCCAATTCAACCCCAAGAACCTGCAAGTATGAAATTTTCTTGAGTTTTAGAGGTGAAGATACGCGTAAAGGCTTCACAGATCACTTGTATCATGCGTTAATTAGCAAGGGATTCAGAGTTTTCAGAGATGATGAAGAGCTTGAGAGAGGAGAAGTCATTTCAAAAGAACTCCTACAAGCAATTGAGGACTCTCATTTCGCAATTGTTGTTCTCTCCAAAAATTATGCCTCTTCTTCGTGGTGTTTAAATGAGCTCCAACATATTCTTTACTCAAGAGATAATTTGTGTCAACAGGTTTTTCCCATATTTTATGATGTAGATCCATCTGACGTGCGGAATCAAAAAGGAAGTTTTGAGGAAGCTTTTGTTGGTCACCAAACGTTTCAAAGGGACAATAAGGTCTTGAAAAGTTGGAGAGAATCTCTTACGAAAGTTGCTAACTTATCTGGTTGGGATTGCAAGGATTGGTAAGTTAATTTCTTATTGGATAAAATTATGCGACTTATATTTTTGGCTTATAATCATTTCATTGAACATAAATCTAGATGCAGTCAAGCTATTTGTTTGGCATGTATGTGTTCTTAGTTTAAAGATAAAAAATTAACTATTGAAATGAACATTTTTGTTGTAACAGGGAATTATACTGCATATTACAAGTGTCATGAATCTTTGTATCGTTTATGAAGTTGTTCTTTCCATTTCTGTACTATTAGTTATATTCGAGTAGCGGGTCATTAATTAGTTGTGATATTATTTATTTTAATAAATTTTGAAATTATTTTTTTGTTTTTGAAATAAAAACCTTGTAAATTTATAATTTGCATTATTAATTTTTATTTTTTTTATATTCAAAACTATTCGTCATCAAACTAAAAGCTTTAACTTCACAATTAAATTAAAGCACACGCTTAAAATAAAAAATGGAATAACAACTGCAAGACTTATTTGCTGCACATATTAAATTTGTTTAATGAGTTTATGATCCAAAAGAAAAATAATATTAACAATTGCAGATATTGAAGTAACAAATATTATAATTACAGAATCAATTAAAAGTTATATATCTTACCTGGGCTCATTCATATGTTGTTTTACTTGTAGGCCTGCAGCAGAACTTATTGAGATGGTGGTTGAGGAGCTGTGGACCAAATTACGTCCTAGACTTCCACCTTATTGTGAAGACTTAATTGGAATTGAAAATAAAATAGAACAACTGGAGCCACTGTTGGAGATAGGCTTGACTGATGTTCGGTTTGTAGGAATATGGGGCTTACCGGGTGTGGGTAAGACAACAATTGCTAGGGCTGTTTTTGACAAATATCGTAGCCAATTTGATATTAGTTGTTTTCTTCTCAATGTTAGGGCAAATTCATTAGAAAGAGATGGCGAGGTTCACTTACAAAGTAAACTTCTTTCGCATCTCAAAATTAGAAACAGGGAGATTGAAGACACATTCGAAGGGAAGAAAATAATCGAAAACCGTTTTAGGGATAAAAATGTTTTACTTATTCTTGATGACGTTGGCCATGGAGGCCATTTAGAAAATTTGGCTGATAGCCCCAATTGGTTTGGTGCTGGTAGTAGAGTGATCATAACAACTAGAGATTTGGGGTTGTTGCGTAGAGTTCATGAAGTATATGCCCACGAGGTTCAAATTATGAACCCACATGAATCCTTTCAACTCTTTTGTTCGAAAGCATTTAAAAGCGGTGAACCTCAGGAGGATCTTTTGCATATGTCCAAAGTTGTTTGTGATTATGCGAAAGGCCTTCCTTTAGCTCTGTCTGTTTTGGGTTCTTTTTTATGTGGAAGAAGTAGTGTTCTGGAATGGAAAGATGCTTTGGATATGTTGAAGAAAAATCAACATAACGATATTCTTAGAGTACTTAAAATAAGTTTTGATATGTTAACTGGCACAGAACAAGCAATATTTTTAGATATTGCTTGCTTCTTCAATGGGTGGAGCAAAAAGGTGATAACAGATATATTGGAAAGTTGTGGATTCAACGCAAGAATTGGAATAGCAACTCTTCAAGAAAAGTCTATGCTAAAGGATTGTGATGATTATTTAGTGATGCATGATTTGCTTGAAAAAATGGGTAGGAGAATTGTTGTAGATAAGTCACCTAAAGATGTTGGAAATCGTAGTAGATTGTGGTCTAAGGAAGATATTGATGAAGTTATGGAAAACAATTTGGTGAGTGTTGATCTTAGCTCTTATATTGGTTTTAATACATTTTTTATATATCTTAATAGTTTCTAGTTAATTTATTTTGATATCATTTTCTTAGTGACTAATGTTGTTTATCAGGGCACAAAAGAAGTACAAGGTATGGTTTCATCCACATTTTGTGAGGCATGTTGGGATCCTGAAGCCTTTTCAACATTGCATAACCTCAGATTACTCGTTGTAACAAGTGATTTCAACCTTCCTTGTGGCCTCAAATGTCTTTCTCATGCTTTGAAAGTGCTTCATTGGACAAAATATCCCTTAGACACTCTTCCTCCTGGAACTCGACTAGATAAACTTGTTGATCTTAGAATGCATCATAGCAAATTAAAGAAACTTTGGAATAAAAGCCTGGTAAGATACCTTATCCTTATGATTTGATGTTATAGATATATAGTGTAATTTTTTATGCTAGTTAGCACAATGTATTGTGTTCAGTGATTAACTGATGCTCATATATTTTTATGACCAGTGTTCCAGGAATCTCAAGTTTTTGGACTTGAGTTATTCAAAAAACTTGATTAAAACTCCTGATTTCTCTGTAATGCCAAATCTGGAAAGATTAGAACTTGAAGGCTGTGAAGCTCTTGTTGATCTTCATGCTTCAATTGGACAACACAAAAAGGTTCAAGTGTTGAATTTGAAAGGTTGCAAAAATCTAAGAGCCCATTGTCCAAAAAAATTGGAAATGAGTGCTCTTAAAGAATTTGTTCTTTGTGGGTGCATTCGAGTTAAATATCTTCCAAAGTTAGGGGAAAGTATGAAAAATTTAGAAGTTCTTGATGTAGGGGAGACAAATTTAGTGAAGCTTCCAGAGTCACTTGGATTCTTGAGTGGTCTCAAGACATTGAAGTTAAGGGGCTGCAAAAATCTCGTTTGCCTTCCCCAAAGCATCCACAAGTTGAAGCGTCTTGTACTTATTGATATTGCTGGTTGCTCAAAATTTGGTAGATTGCCAGAAAACTTGAATGAAATGGAAGCCTTGGAGGAGATTGACGCCAGTGAAACTGATATAACTGAAGTACCTTCTTCCATTGGTGGATTAAAAAAGGTCAAGAAATTGTCGTTTCGGGGGTGCAAAAGGTCAACGACCAACTCTTGGAGCTTGATTTATCCGTTAAGCCACATGTATTGTTGGCATTTACCTCATAATAGCTTAACACTGCCTGCTTCAATCTTCAATCTCAAATCACTAAAAAAATTAGATCTAAGCTACTGTAATATTGATGATGGGTCCATTCCGTATAGCTTCAGTGGCTTATCGTCATTGAGGTCATTAGATCTAAGTGGAAACAAGTTTAGGAATCTACCTGCTGGCTGCATATCTAATCTTCTGAATCTGGAACATCTTTTATTGAATTCTTGTTCAGAACTTCGTTCGTTGCCGCAGTCAGGACCAAGTTTATTTACGGTGGATGCAAAAGAATGTGGTTCATTGGAAACAATGTCAGACAAACAATTATCACATCTCTTTGCTTCAATTGACCAGGTATATACATATATTTTACATATATTCTGTTGTCAGTTATACATTATACTTTGATATGTTTATTTTTGGGGTTTATAGGCCGAAAGATGGATGAAGGGAGAAACTCTTGGGGTGACAATTCCAGGGAATGCAATACCGTCTTGGTTTGAGAATCAAATTGATCTTTGTCTGGATGATAGGGGTGAAGCTTTGATGATGATAGACATGCCTCCTTGTGGCGAAGAAATGTTAGGAATTGGATTATGCATTGTGGTCAATGATGATTTGTTTTTTACCAATAACAAAAGACCTTTGGCTTCGCCTTGCTTCTTGTTTGATTTTGCTGCACTTCCTGACCCACATGATGGCAGGCCCAGGAAATTTGGGATGGGGGCTGCATATCGGGAATCAAGTCACCTATGGATGTTGTTTTGGAAACAAAGAGAGGAACTCAGTCGTATTCTACAATTAAGTGAGTATAGTCACATTCCTGTGATATTTGGTGGTAATGAAGGAGGAAATTTGGATGAAAAAGTTTCGGTGAAGTGTGGATGGCGTATCATGAGCAAACGTGATTTTGAAAACAGGGACAACTCAACGAGTCATAATCCCCTTCCAGCAGCAGAACAACACAATGACCAAGTATGTCACTTTATCATCATGCATTCTCCGTTCACTTTTATTTCAAACTACACCCTCAATGCCTAATTATTTGGGGAAAAAAAAGTTTAAACAGTTAGCCCACGGCATACATTCTCCTTTCACCATTTAGTACCCCAATTAACAAATTTATTAGTATTGAGAAAATTAGTTAAAATACTTATTTGTAACCAATGGTTGGAATACTCATTTATAGTTATTTCTAATATTTAATGAGATGTCGTAATGACTTTTTTATCGAAGTGAAAATTGAACATTTTAATAAAGGGAAAATAATCAAGTACTTATGAGTAGGATTATTTTGATGAAGGAGAAAAACTGGATGCGTTCTTATATTCAAACAGGACAAAAGCAAAGTGCTTACTGTTTAATATGGTTCTACATTTAAGACAAAAAAGAGTAATAACTAAGTTAAATAAGAAACCTTTAATATTTAAAAAATTGGAAAGATCCAAAAATGGCATTAATTAAGGATATAACTGAAAAAAAAAAAAAAGATACAACTGAACAAATGTAATCAATTTTTGGATATCAACTAATCTTAACTATTTGTTAACAGGTAAGTTAGGTAATTTTTTTTTTATGGATAATAACTAGCTAGGAATGGAGGGAGTATATCCAAATAAAATTAGCTTGGTTTGTTATATGTAATAATGGTAGTAGGTACAGTAAGAGATTTCATAAAATAAGATACAAACAAGATAAGTAAATGGAGACATGTAATTTAAATTTTAAAAATGATGTATTGATGATATTAATAAGTAAATAAATGATGATAGATGTAGGGCAAAACTTAATTATTCTTGTAATGATGTAATTGTGTTAATGTGATGTACAATTTGGGGGGACCACATTGTGCAGGCTATTCGTTCCCCAATGCCCCTAAAATGGGAATTAAGATCGATTTCAGTCCGTCAACCTAACATCAAATTAGATGATTTTTTGAAGCAAACTTTGGGAGTACGTAAGGTACGTGATATTGTAATATGAGATCCAAATTGCCGGCTTCTGACTATAATTAATTAGTTAACTTATTGTGATAACCTCTAAAAGCTATTTTCATCACTACTATAAAATATTGCTTTTACGACCCTAAAAAATGTCCCTTTTTAAAAAAGGGACGTAAAAAATAAAGACGGTGGCATTTTTGTAATTCTGAGTGAGATTTGAATAGTTTTAGACGTACCCAATTCAAAAAGGGACGTCTAAAGTTAAATTTTTTTTTTTAAATCAGGAACGCCTTTTGGTCACTTTAGACGTCCCCAATTTAATTGGGGACGTCTAAAGTTATTTTTTATTTTAAAAAAATCAGGAACACCTTTTGATCACTTTAGACATCCCCAATTTAATTGGGGACGTCTAAAATAAAATTTTTTTTTTTAATCAGGGACGCCTTTTGGCATCCCTAATATCAGGGACGCCAAAAGGCATCCCTTAAATATCAGGGACGCCACTTTTGGCGTCCCTGATGTTATCAGGGACGCCTAAAGTGGCGTCCCTCATATTAGAGACGCCTAAAGGAGTCCCTGATTATTAAAAAAAATAAAAAATAAATAACTTTAGACGTCCCCAATTTAAAGTGTGACTTCAGATGTCCCTTTTTGAATTGGGGACGTCTAAAGTTAAAAAAAAAATTAAAAAAAATTAGCTAAACAACTTTAGGTGTCCCTAAATTAAATTGGGGACGCCAAAAACAATTCAAATTTGTATTGACAGTCTTTATTTGTCAGTTTTATAGATCCACACTCTTCTTTCTCATCAACGTAACCACTACCACCACACATTTAACTTTTACTTCTTCTTCTTTATATGCTGTTTTTAACCTTGTTTCTTCTTTTCTCTCTCTCTTTTTTCACCAGATCTGTAATGCTTACCACCACACATTTAACTCTTGCTTCTTCTTCTTTATATACTATTTTTAAACTTGCTTCTTCTTTGCTCTCTCTCTTTTTCACCAGATCTGTTATGTTTCTTACTATTTTATCTTCTTTCTCTTTTTTCTTTGGATTTCCCTTCTATTTTATCTTCTAACTCGTGTTGTTATGGTTTGTAGATCGAGACTCCAAAACATGCTTCATGGCCACGTTCCCACTGAGAAAATGAGGTATATCTCTCCCTGTTGCTCTTCTCTATTCATTATTACGAGAAAATGAATTTTAATAATAGAAGGAGATAAGTTTTTCGCAACTGATTCATCTTATTGTTATCATCTTCTGTTTATGAGATTTCAGCTCTAGAGTTATTATTGTGTAGATTTTGGATTTCAGATACTAGATCTGTAATTTTATTGACGATGATATATGATTTCTGGTTTTAAATACTGTTTAGTCCAGTTCTGTAATATAAACGAATTTCTTTTTTAAAAAAAAAGCACTTTAGACGTCCCCACTTTAAAGTGGGGACTTCTAAAGTGGGGACTTTAGAAGTCCCCACTTTAAAGTGGGGACGTCTAAAGTCCCACAGTGGCACTTTAGACGCCCCCACTTTAAAGTGGGGATGTGTAAAGTCCCACTTTAGACGTCCCCAATTTAAACTGGGGACGTTTAAAGTCCAGATTTTAGACGTCCTTTTATCTACGGATGTTATTGCCATTTTTTACTACGTCGCTCATATAGACGTCCCCTTATTTTCAGACGTTAAAAGGCCTAAAAAAGGGGACGTTAAAAATGTTTTTTGTAGTAGTGCATATGACTAGTTGCTAACTCTCCATATTTTATATAATTAAAGTAAATTTTGAAGCAATATGGAGAGTTATATAAGTAATTTTTAAGGGATTTCTATAAGATTATATTATTAAAAAAAATCAAATCAAATCAAATGGGTGCATCATTTGTGAGATTTTAAATTAAAATAGAAATTTTTAAGATTAGAGAAGAAACCATAATAAAAATAATTATAAGAATTAGAAGTTTTCTTTAAAAAAAAAATCAGTTTAGTTTTTATTAGTATTATTATATTATTACTACTGTTATTATTATATTTTCATTTCTTTTGCTTTTCAACGAAGGTACGCCGTCGTTTGGAAGATCGGAAATCTTGTACTCTGGTGGACCTAAAGTTTTCTTTAAAGAATTAGAAGTTTTCTTTTAAAAAAATCAATTTAGTTTTTATCAGTATCATTATATTATTACTACTGTTATTATTATATTTTCATTTCCTTTACTTTTCAATGAAGATACGGCGTTGTTTGGAAGATCGGAAATCTTGTACTCTGGTGAGACCCAAAGCTGAAAAGCGCTGGACAAAAAGGAGGAGAGGACGGTTTTGGATCTGGAGGGAGAGGGTTGCGCGGCTGTGGCTGTGTGCTGCTGACTGTCTTCATTAGCACCATCTTCTTCCAAGATCGAGGAGAACCAGAGAGGGAAGCCAACGTGAGAGAGAGAGGTGGAGCATCTCTTCTTCTCCAGCGACGGCCAGCGGAGTAAGGATGGAAGGAGCTCGGGTGTGCCGTCTCTTTTCTCTGTTTCTTCTTCTTTCTGAGTTCATAGTGAGACGACAACTGGGCTGAATCGACAACGCAAGCTGAGGGTGTGTGCCGTTTGTTGGAGAAAAGGTCGCTGCTGGTTTTGAGCTTAGATAGCTGAGAGGAGGCGCGGTGGTGGTTCAAGAGGTTACTATGCCTCATCTGTAAGAGCAAAAGGAAAGGAAAGGAAGCTTGGGTTTTGGACAACGGGAGCGAAATCTAGAAAGAGGGCCGCACGGCTCACGGTTGATTCTCCGTCATCATTCTTAAACAAGAACCAGAGAGTGCCGGACGAGGAGATGAGAGGAGGCGCTGTGAAGTCCCACTGTTCATCATCTTCCTTATTTGCACAGTAATCTGTTATAATTTCTTGCTATTAAACTCTGGATTTGGCTGGCATCCTTTTCTCTCAGTTTTTTTTTTTTAACGTGAATAGTTGAATGAAGATCAATTTTACAGATTTGATATATTATAAAAATATTCATCCAATGGTTCACAGGAAAAGGACCATCCTTTTCTTAAAAGTAAAAAATCAAAAGGACCATCCAATGGTTCACTGGAATTAAAGTAACGTGGGGCTAGTTGTCCTTTTAATCTAAAGTAGATATGAACTAATTTGATTTAAGGATTTCAGCATGTATGAATTAATTAATTATGCTTAATATTATTTTTGTTTACTTATATTATTTTGATTACCTAGCTTGATCATCATTAAGCATGAAATTGGAGAATTTTAATTAGCTTTGGAAAAGGGATCTTAATTGAATCATAAGAGTAAGTAATGTGGGATTAGAATTTATTCAAATTTGCTAATAGGATAGGAATATATCTATTGGACTCATATAATCATATTAGAGTGAAAATTGGACAATTATTGCTTCTGGAGTAAATTAGTTAAGAATAATAATTTTAATTTGAGAAAGGGTATAAGTGATCGGGAGATACTTTTATCTATTAATACTTTAGATTAAAAATTTAATATTAAATGCACTTATTTTGGCAGATTAAATGCTCCTAGACTTGAAAAGGGGATTCGTCATTCTAGGTTATTTTTCTCCATTGAAATCTCAAAAATATTAAATTTAGCATTTTTTTTCTCTTCTTTAAATTGTTTTTCAATTTCCTCATTTGATTTGCTCAACTTAAATGAAAATGAGAAATTTAATATCCAATCACTGGTTTACTTAATTAGATCTTTGTTGAACGAACTTGATTAACTATTATACTATTTCATGGCCCGTATACCTGTTGTGCTTGCTTAAAATTTAGTAGCATCACTTCTCCTGACACCTACTAAAGTTTTTATATATTGTCCCCAAAATCACTCATGAGCTTTTCAGCATTATTCACAAAATTGTTTCATCATAAAGCAAATGGCACCAATGTAATACAAATTGCATAATAAGTGAGAGATGATACGTTGGTTTAGAAGTGCTCCTTTTAAATTTGTTGGATAAAACCTAACAGAAGAGGGCCACAAATACAATAACTAATGTCAGTTGGTAAGCACTCACATTCCTGCCTATTTAGCTTCAACTTAATTATAACTAGAGATTAAGTTGACTTGCATTCTTTGTGTATGAGCTTTGAGAAGGAGCTAGCCCCTCAAAAGGTGACAAACTAATGTTTGAATTCCACTAGAAGAGATGTCTACATTTAGTATTCGACAGTACCTAGAATAGAATTGCCTCTAATAATAAAACACTTTTGCCTAGGGAAAAAAACAATTTTAGGTTCCGGTTTTAGACACAAAAAGATTATAGGTGGATATTTTATAAGTTAATGGGTATAGATTTTGGGAAATATACTCTATTAGATTAAATTTATAAATATTTTATATCTGTCTAATTAATTTTTATATATTTTCCTCCCTTTAGCCAATTACAAGATAAAAAGGAATTTTGCAATAAAATCTCCTCACACCTTTTTTTTTTTTTTTTGCGGGGAAAGTTATAAAACTCAAGAAAGAAAGAATCAAGAAAAGGAAAGGAAGAAGATATTAAAACAAGATATGAGTAGTGCCAAACGAAAAAGGAAAATAAAGGAAGCAAGGAGATATCGTGTGTGCGGAGGTTTCGGTGGAACAGATACAATATTGCGTGGTTGGATTAGGTCCTGCGAATAGTTTTTACGATTTGCGGGGTAAGCATATGACATGAGTTATGTTTTAACTTGCGAAAAAGGACTTTAAAAAACTGTTGTTTCACAGTTACCCAAACGCTACTCTGGTCCTATTTATAAGTCCAAATCAACTAACTCTTACATACCAAGGAGAGTTAGTTAAATAAATAATTATGGGCTAAGGCAAAATTGAAGGATTAGGTCTTGTGAATAGTTTTTACGATTTTTAAGGTAAGCATGTGACATGAGTTTTGTTTTGACTTGTGAAAACGGGCTTTTGAAACCGCTGTTTCGTAGTTACCTAAACACTACTCTGGTCCTATTTATAAGTCCGAGTTAACTAAGTCCAAATTAACTAATTCTCATATACCAAGAAGAGTTAGTTAACTCATTAATTATGGGCTAAATTTTCAATTTTGCCCATATTTGCGATTGGTTCAAGGAGTCAACATAAATAAATTCTTTTTTTTATTGCAATTAATAGGGGTAAGATGGTAAAAAAGACAAATTTATAATTCTGAAACTAGATTTATAATAAGAACTAAAATATTTAGTGAAAATGGACTTATAAATAGGACTAAAATGGTAGGATGATATCAATATGATGTTAGTTCCTGACAAATCAAAAAGAAAATTCTATTGATATGTTTGGTGGAGAAAAATCTATTTACAAATCTGGAAAAATGATTACTATGGATATTCCTTTGCCCCTAAAGAACTCTGATGGTTCAATTGCCCCTGTAGGAAGAGAGTTAGGTCTGTGCGAAGAGGAAACATTGAAGTTTGTTGGAATATTTTAGTCCACCCTTAGTGAATTAGGGCCCAAACCCAATTCAAGAAGGGCTATCATGGAGAGATGAGTTATAAAGAGAGATATCATTTGTGGTTTGAAGGTTATATCTATGGCCATATAACCATACGTTTAAGGGTTGTATATATTCCTATGTGACTATACGTACATTATATATATAGGGTGTGGGATTAAGGGAGAAGGCGAGTCATAATATGAATAGCACACACAGAATATTACTCTTTTCCCTCTAAAAGGTTCTCTCTTTTAAGATTGTTCTCTTCTTTCTCTCTCTTTGGTGTGTTAACTGTATAACGTGATCAAGGTCCGCATCGGTACTCCGGTTTTGTATGGGTACTTCAGCGAGTCAATCGGATCAGGTACGCTTGAAATTCTCACATGATATCAGAGCTTCATTTTTTTGAGATATGTATAATATTATTAGTCTTTCTTCCGTTGCTGCCTTAATTGCTGTGCGTGTCTTCAGTGCCTATTCCTACAATATATATTGTTCAATGATTAAACCAGTGTATATGGGTATAACGCCTGCATGAGTCTCTGTTTTTGTTCTATGTTATTTAAAATTCCTTTTGTGGTTATACATTGAATATTTCTATTTTTTTTAAAAAAAACCTGGGTAGTCTAACAGTTTTGATTTTTTGTTTTCGGGAAATGCAAAACTTGTGTTTCTTGTGTTCCTTAATGATGTATGTGAATGTTTTGAAAGACATGAACTATGAAAATTTAGAACCATGAAATAGAAAGGAAACAACATGAATACCATCATTCTTGACTGTTCCTTTACAAAATTAAGCTTTGACTAAATCAATTTTTTTAATTGCCCTAGTTGTTTGGTTCGTGAAAGTTTATGTCGTATATATATATATGTATATGTATGCGTGAGTTTTTTGAAAACTGTCGCTGGAATGTGTATATATATAAGCCACGGGCCTATGTGTTTTTCCTTTTTCCAGGTCTTAAGCCTGTGTTATATTTTGTTTTAATAAAAAAATATATATGGCATATGAAGTTTTCATTGAAACGCCCTGGAACATGCCGCTTTGACAGTTTGTCATTCTAGTACTTGGGTTCTTCAGAAACTTATGATGTAGGCTACAAAAATGGTATACAAATGTAAAAACAAAGTAAAATTCAAGTGATAAATGCAAGGATGCAAATGCACACTACTTCAAAAAACTAAAGTTGTGGCGCTTATAATTGTATTAATTGTGGCGCTAGAGAAGTGCCACATATCTGGACGCCACTAAAAAAAGCTGTGGCGCTTGGAAGCGCCACAACATTTTAAATTTTCTTTTTAAAAAAAATACCCTCCTGTGGCGCTTGTTAGAGGAAGTGCCACAGGAGGGGGGTCTCCTGTGGCGCTTGCGTCAGCAAGTGCCACAGGAGGGGGGTCCTACTGTGGCGCTTACGTCAGCAAGCACCATAGGAGACCCTCCTCCTGTGGCACTTCCTCTAACAAGCGCCACAGGAGGGTCCTTTTTTTTTTTTTGCTTTTTCTTTTCTTTCCTGTGGCCCTTTTTTATGCTTCCTGATTGTGAAGCTTTATATAAAATGAGTTGTTTTCATGTTTATCATCTCTCAGATTGTCAATCTTTCTATTTTGTATTTCAACCTATTATATATAAATATATATATATATATATAATTTTCACATTTAAAAATTCAAGTTCCCCAACAATAATGTTCTTACATTAATACTCTCCAAAGCTAACATAAAAAATATCACAATACAAGAACTTGATATGTGAACACAGTACATCAACAACTAATTAAGTAAATTAAAAGATTACTAAAAAACGCAAGCTTGTCGGCCAAAAAATTTAAACAAAGCAAAAAGGCAAACGTTATACTACGGTTTATCTTAACTGCACTAAAAAAAATTTAAACAAAGCTAGAATGAAACAATTTTCTTCCTACGTTGGTGACGCTAGCTTGAGTGGCGAGGATGAGCAAATGTGAGCTGTGGGGACGGACGAAACAAAAATGGAAAAAGGGATAAGAGAATTTAATGAAGAAGACGAGTGTGTGTTTTTATTGTGCAAGAGAAAGTGATATCTTTTACAGAGGGAGGGACGTCAATGTGAGCTGAGGAAGAGGGAATAAAAAGGAAAAAGGGAGGGAAAAGATAAAAAGTAAAGTTAAAGGAGGGAAATTTGATTGGCGGGAGAGTTGAAAATTTATATCCAGCCAATTGTGGCACTTCTTTAAAGAAGTGCCACAAAATGTGCGCCACCTTTCAACCTTTTTGTAGTAGTGGCAAAAAAAAAAGAAAAAGTAAGATATTTGGTTGATTTTCTCAATAATTTTGATGTAAGACACTCTACAAACCAAGAATAACTATGAAAACGTGTTAAAAACTATGAAAAACAATGAAAGAAAACCTAATAGGCTCACACGGGCGACCCGGGTTCAATCCCTGGCAACGGCGCCATTGATTTGACACAACCTTAGCCGCCTCGGGGTCAAATCACAAATTACCACTAATTAAATGCAATATAGTGCAAACAACTCGGGATTGTTCTTTTATCAAGAAGCCTTTTATTTTGATTCCCTAGGTTAGACTAACTGTTAAAAACAAGGTTAGAAGTAGTGCTTGGAATTGGTTTTCTTTAAATCAAAATTTATGAAACATAAAGCTATTCCTAATCTTTTTGGTATTTTTGAAAAATAATAAAGAAATTACTTGTATTAAAAATGGATTATATGGTAAAATGAACCTTGGTGGAAAATTTGGTGGCTTTCCTAGGTCCTAAAATATTTTTGAGAGTTATTTTTACATCAAGTCAAATTAAAAACCCTAAACAATCGCATTAGGTCCAATCTACCTAATTAATGACTAATCATACAATCGCATTCATAGTCACCTCTTAGACAAATTATTAAAACCCACTTGATGTGTATTGAAAATCATTTCAATGCATTTGTTCCTCTTGAGTGAGAGAACAATCATAACACTCAATATGAATTAATTCAACTACACACCATAGTAATCACATACAATACATAATCTCATTAAAACATAAGGAAATAAATTCACTACATAATCCAAAAGCATCAAAGTAAAATCCAACACAAGATAATCCATTATAGATAAATAATCACTCATTTAAGTCTAAAAAATACACATGTATCAATGCAAAATTAATGCAAAACAGAACATTGTGCATAAATTAAGCTAATGAAAATTATTGAACTCCCCTCATAGAACCTTGAAACTCTAGCCACTTCCTCTACCACCAAGACCCAAGCAATTTAGCCCATCATCGCATGAACAGTAACCACAGAATTTCTAAACCTCAGCAAAGCCATTAAAGATTAGTACAAGGCTGAATTTCAAAGGGAAATTTCTCTGTGTACTGTCGGTCAAGTTGGAAATAGAAGAACAGATGATCTAGGTTGTCCAATAGTGATGATTGAAAGAAAAAGGAGTATCTGGTGGTGAAAATCGAAAAGGAACAGAGGAAGCAGTGGAATGGTGGAGAGGAAGATGTTAACAGTGACGGTGAATGTTGGAGCCGGTGGTGAAATGACGGGAGGAAGTGATGTGATGATGAAGCATGACGGTGGTGATGCTGCTAATGGTGGTGAAGGACGGAGTGAGGATTGATGAAAACGGTGTGAAAAATGGAGAGCAGTGGCGGTGATGGAAACCGATTCAGGCTGTGATGAGAACAGAGGGGAACGGCGGTGTTCTGTGGTGCTGTGATCTCAGCTCTCCGGTCTGCAATCAGATCTCAAGTTCGCCGGAAATGGAGAACCGATGGTTGATGATGATAAATGAAGCTCTGGTGGTCTCGTCTCTCTCTGTCTCTCAATCTCTGCCTCCGTCTTCCATTCTCGGTCTCTCTGGTTCTTTTAGCTCAGTGTCGGGTCTGTTAAACTAAGAGAAGGAAGGTGGTGGTGATGGTGTTGTGATGGCGGTATCCTTCCCAGCTCTCCCTATCGCCTCTCACGGGTCTGTCTCAGTTCTCTCCCATGTCCGCCGCTCACAGCTCACACTTCCCAGCCGGTAGCTCGTGTCTCTCAGCTCCCACACTCTGTATATCCGGCTCCCAACTCCCAGCTCTGGGTTGGGTCTCTCACTCCAGGAAAAACAGCCCAATCAGTG
Source organism: Inga leiocalycina (assembly GCA_963242795.1). Lineage (NCBI taxonomy): Eukaryota > Viridiplantae > Streptophyta > Magnoliopsida > Fabales > Fabaceae > Inga > Inga leiocalycina. Next base: position 69,942,424 of record OY725325.1, read on the forward strand.
ATCTAATGCGTTTTGACCAGGGAATTATATGAAACTTTTAAAACTTTTGATTGGGGACTATTGTGAAACTGTTTGAAATATTTTGGGGCGGATCAGAATTTCTTGATATTTTGGGTACTTTTCTGTGATTTTTCTTTCCCTTTTCTTCTCCATAGCTATGTAATTTTCAGAATTTCTGGGGCCTTTTCTGTATTATCCTCAAAATAATTAATTCTGATCGCCACAATCTCCAATTTTCTTCCAAAACATTGCAATGCAATATTAAACACAAGGTAGCATCAAAAGTTCAAGGGATCATTTGTATAGATAATTAAACAATTATGACTCTTTTACCCCTATTTACAATTAATTACAAATGCCCCTAATTAAAATTAGGGTTTAATCATGCAATTATGTCCAGGAAAATATATCAAAATTCCAATTTAATTATTAAAAATCATATATAACATATGGTTCAATCAAGAGCACATGGTATATGTTTTCATATAGAATCTAGAACAAAAGAAATGGGTCCAAGAACTCACCATAGAAAACAAAAATGAGAAAGTATGCTTTTTGAGACTGGGCCAACTTTGAAAATAGGTCTCAATGTGTAGAAGGAGGTTGAAGATGAGGTAAAAGTGCAAAACAATATGACGTTTTGCCTCAACCAGAAACAACAAGTCATTTCACCTCCAGAGGGCTTTGTGCGTTAAATGAAACGCACCGTTTTAATTTTTTAAAAAAATTTAGTGCTAGGCTCTACAGGAGATGATCTGAAGGCAATTATTTTTGGGCTGTTATGACAATTGGAAAACGGGCAATTTTTCCAAAGGCCCAATAAGATAGAGGCCCAAAAACAAGTTTTAATAATTCGACATTAAATAAAAAAAAATCTCTGGACTTGGGCTAGACCAGATTGGGTTCATACAAAACAAAAATTATGTGGGCTTCAGTGTTTTATTTCAATTTTTTTAGAAATTTTCAATTCCTCCTTCTTCTAGGCACGCTTGAGGAGGCATTTGAACTTCAATTGAGGCGCAGTTTATTTCTAAAAATCCATAAATTCATGATATATATTTAAACATATACTTTTTCTATTTTAAAACATGTTTGGATCTATTTTAAATATTTTTCAGTGTTATATTATAGTGATTTTTATGTGTTTAAAAATCCTTTAAATATTTGCAATGGTTTATCTTATTTTTTATTTGAGTGAGTATGATTTAAAAGTGTTTTAGAAGCATTGGAAGTGTTTTCATAGTTGTTTTAGCTATTGAAATGTATGTCAAATATTTTACTGGTGAAGAACAAGTAGGACTCAGGAAAATATTGTTTAATGCATAACTCTATATATATGTATACATTGGTGTTATTTATCATAGACTAAACTGAAAGATGTACTTTAGGTGTAACATAAGACTGAGAAAATCATCTCTTAATTTCAAATTTTCATAAATGGAGTTGCGGCTGTGTGTATGTTTAGAAGAACGTTTTAGGCAGTGGCAATTAATATGTAAAGTAATTCATGGAGCTTATCATTGAATTTAGATGTTATAAATTCATAAAGGAAATGAAATGAAGGAATTTAATGTATTAAATAAGATATTATAGACTTCTATAAAGTTGTTATAGTTGGAATGACTGTGATGCTATTGTTTATTAGGGACAAATGTTGAACCTTATTTGAAGATTATTATGTATGATAGACTATAAATATTGGGATTACTAGGTAAGTAAATAACGCTCCACTTGATCTAAAAATGGCATTCTTACTGGATTCTATTTGAAACGTTTTCATCAGCCTTATTTCTTATAAATGTTTTATTGAGGATTGGCACTTTAGAAAATGACATGTCAAAGCTTTTGAGAGAATATGAAATGAGGATATGTTTTGTTTGGATTTTCTATTTTAGTTTAACTTTGAATACATACATGGAAGAGATAAATTTTCTTAAAGGAAACACTGGTTTACTCCTTATTGAAGTGATTTGAATAACAAAATAGTTTACTTCCATATATGCCGGAAAAGGAAATGTTTACAAAGGATTGGAGGCAAAACACTGGTTACTAACTGCAATTTCGTTAGCCTTAGGCTCACCATGGCACACCCAGCTGGCAAGGTTATTAGGAGATGCTAGCACCGCATGACGGCCTACACACATGGAATTGAGGGAGGGTTTTCGTGAGCATCACTCACGCCAGTTCTTTGTGATTTAAATTAATTAATGCAATTAGTTCAATGTAATTTCAAAATCAACTCAATGTCTAAACAATATCATGGAAGACAATAGAAAATCAATGGAATTATATTTAAATATATATATATATATATAACCACATATATTGATGAACACAAAGTTCAACATCAACTAATTTAAATCACAAATTAATCCAAACTAAGTACTTAACTAAATAACAAAGGTCTAACAATATAAATACAACCTCCGAAACTGAAAATTATAATTACAAAACTAAACAAATGGATTAAAACATAAAACTCCCCTTTGAAGCTTAGAAACTCATGCCATCTTCATCATTCTCAAGAGAGTTGAAGCTTGAAAACTCATGCCATCTATCTAAGAGAGTTGAAGCTTCTAGCCACAAACTAACATTTGCATAGCCATTAAAACAGCATTCACTATAACAAACACTTCAGCCATGAAGAAATAATCACATAATCAATAAGCAATTTAGTCTGAAATCCTTGGTAAGCTGAAAGTGAACATGGCAAAATTCAGGGTAAGCCACGGTGTGAACAGGATTGTGCTGGTGGTGAATAGCTCGGTGGTGATGAAAAGAACTGAAGCTTGTGGCAGCTCCTCTGGTTCCCGTCCGTCTCTCCCAGCTCACTCCCTTCAGCTCTCAACTCGAGGCACACCCAGATCTGGTTTGGGTCCGCTGTTACTCGCCGCAGCCCTCCTCTCGTCCCTGCCTTCCTCTCTCAATGTCACGGTCTGTGTGGTCTGAGGAGGATGCTCACCGGCGGCCTGTGGTGGTGGATGAGCCGCCGGCGAGAGAGAAAGACGAAGGTGAAGGTGAAAGCCCCAAGCTCGCCGCTGCTCTCTCCTTCGCGTGTGTCTGCGGCTGTTATCTGTTCTGAATATCTGTATATTAGTGTGCCCAGCTCTGAATCAAACCTAAAGCTTTTTCTGTAAAAACGCTGTAGTTTCAACGGTATTAAACTGTCATTTTTCAAATTCATGGTACCAAACTGTCATTTCTAAAATTTGAGCTCCAAATTGCCATTTTCAGATTTAATCTAATTTTTTCAAGTACTTATTTATAATTATACCAACATCAAATATTCTCAGAAAAATTAATGATTAAGAGTAATTATAATTTTATTGACAAGTTTTCCTTTTTTACTTCTAATTTAATCCATTTACTCTTAATTTCAATTTATCTTAAGAAAGGCATTTTAGGCTTAATAACTATGACAAAATCCCCAACTAAAGTATAAAAAAATATAATAAAAATAGGGATTTGTCAATTTAGTATGTCAAGTATTTATATTTATATTTTAAGGCTTAGGGAATATGAGTTTCTTGTATTCTATGTCGATCACATTTTGATTTTTAGTACGTGACAATTTTGGAGGAAAGCTTTATAGTTCTTTAGTATTTACCTCTTTCTCCTGTTTCCTGAATAAATGTCTTCTTTTGTGTTCAGTCTTCTATATATATATATATATATAACTTTATTCAAAATCTTTAATAGCTTACAAGTCCTAGTTGTCTGAATAGAGTTAACATATTTTGTGATAAACAGTAAATCACCATCGCCCACATAGTGTAATTTATTTTGTGAAGAGAATGTGCATGAACGTAACCTTCAAGTTCCATTTTTTCATTTGATCTCCTTTTCTAGCTAAAATAAACCATTTAATTGTCGCTCCGTTCATTCATATTTTCTCCATTGTAGTGTTTATTTTAGCTTGTTTGAATCTCGTTGCTCAATTTTCAAGTGTCATTTTTACTTATAGAAAACAATAATAGACCTCTATATATATTACCTCCGATCCAGAAATAAATTAATTGCAAAACAATGAGACTCCAAAAAGTTATACTGCCTTTAAGAACAATATGTATGATACCAATACCAAAGCATAAATGACTTTCGAGAGATAATACAAAATTAGGAAGGGTATTTTCAAGTGAACTTTGCATTGTTACAATGCCTTGTCAATATGCTTTGTTGAACTTCTTAGTTGAGACATTTGCCCCTCTGTTTTTGCCGATCACATGATGTTGATATTCTTAGTTTTATCAGTATTCTTGTCTTTATCATTGTTTCGTTGAAGATAGACAATTAAACTTCATGGAGAGATATATCTAAAATAAAAATAAAAATAAAAAAGGATGGGCACACACAGACCAGTAAAAAAACACAAGAAAAAGAAGACAACCTTCACGGTAAGATATCATATATATGTATATTTAAAGCACGATTAAAAAACACTTGTCCAATACAAAAATTAGAAAAAATAGGTCTTGCGCGCATATAATTACATCATAACCCTGACAGGAAATTCAATGCATTAACTAGTTCACACAATAAAATAAAGGCCTAAGTAAAGCAAGAAGTCTCCCTTTTAAACCAAGAACACTAAAAGCAAAATATCAGGGCAATATTATAAACCAGATACTTTTCTCTCTTTCATCTCTTTGTATTTAGTATGGTATCAGAGCTCTCTACCATCGACAGTACTCCGATCACCGTTTGCTAAATCAAATCGGTCAGCGTTGAACTGATCTCCTACTTTTGGATTGATCGTTTGACAAACCAGATTATTCCATCCTTAAAGTGTTTGGCTATGAATGTTATCCCCTTCTTCGACCATATAACCGAAATAAGCTTGAGTTTCGCCCTTCCCAATGTATGTTTTTTGGGTTATAGTTCTCACCACAAAGGTTACAATTGCTTGGATATTAAATCTGGTTGTGTTTATATTTCAAGACATGTTCGTTTCAATGAACATAGTTTCCCCAAAATATCTCAGGTTCCTATACCTTCTGTTACGTCTGATTCACTCTCAGTTTCTTTTTGCCTACCTCCTTCTAAACCTCTTGCTACCATACCATCCCTTCCCTCTAATGTCATACACCCATCTTTAGCATCTTTCCCTTATCTATCACCACATTCACCACAATCTTCCTCTCCTACTTCACCTCTCTCTTCCTCCACAACACCTTGTTCATTACCCATTCCCTCACCCATAGCTACTATGTAAATAGCTCCACAACTAGCTTCAGCCCTTCACCAACTCCCTCCACCTTCTCTTACTTAACTTCCCCACAACACTCATGTTATGCTCACTAGAGGAAAAGCTGGTGTCTTCAAACCAAAACTATTCATGGCCATAGAGCATGCCTCTCCTCCTTCTACTATTGATGAAGCTTTTCGGTTTCCTCATTGGAAGTTTACTGCAGAGGAAGACTATAACACCTTGATTAAATTTCACACTTGGAATATTGTCCCTTTACCGGTTGGGAGAAAGCCTATAGGATGTAAATGGTTATTTAAGACCAATTTAAAAGCAGATGGCAGTCCAGCGAGATACAAAGGTCATTTGGTGGCCAAAGGCTATGTGCAAGAAATTGGTACTGATTACACAGACACGTTCAATCCTGTCATGAAATCTGTCATTGTTCGGATTATTCTTAGAATAGCTGTAACTAAAGGTTGGTTTTTGCGCCAAGTGGACTTCAATAATGCCTTTCTAAATGGCGATTTGCAAGAGGAAGTTTATATGGAACAACCCTTAGGCTTTGTCAAATCTGATGCCACTAGTCAATGACTTGTTTGCAGATTAAATAAAGCCAACAAGATCCACGAGCTTGGTTTCAAAAACTTGAATAAGCTCCATGAGCTTGGTTTCAAAAACTTGTTGAACCTTTAAAGCAACTTGGTTTCTATAAGTGCAAGGCAGATTCTTGCTTGTTCATCTGCAATGAAGGAGCAAACATCGTCTATCTTCTAGCCTATATCGATGATCTGTTCATCATTGGAAGCTCAGAGGTTATTATTAAGCAGCTTATCAGTAAAATGGGTGCTATGTTTTCTTTAAAAGATCTTGGCAAATCATCATTCTTCCTTGGTATTGAATTTACTAGCACTCTTGCTGGTCTACTGCTTACTCAGCAAAAATATGCTACCCAGCTTCTTGAGAAAACCAATTTGCTACTTGCTTCCACTTTCTCTACACCAATGTCCACTAAATCAAAACTCAAAACTGGTGATAGTGCTCTATTTATATATGCTTCTCTATACAAGAGTGTGCTTGGTACTCTCCAATATGTGTGTTATACATGTCCTGATATTGCATTCACTGTCAACAAGCTGAGTCGTTTATGCATAAACCTACTATCAAGCAATGGGCCTGTGTTGATCGATTGCTGCGCTATCTCAAGGGCACGAGTCATTTTGGACTTCTCATTAAACCTGCTGCTCATTTTAGAGTGCAAGCCTTTGCAGATGCAAACTGAGAAGGGAACAAATCTGATCGACGGTCTACAAGTGGATTCTGCACATACCTTGGCTCTAATCCTATCACTTGGACCTCTTATAAACAACAAGTTGTTTCCAAATCAGCTACTGAAGCAGAATATCATAGTGTAGCAGATACTATTTCAGATGTGTTATGGATTATGCCTCTGCTAAAGGAAATGAGCATTCCTGTCATTGATACACCAACTATTTGGTGTGATAGTTCTGGTGCTGTAGCACTTGCTTCCAATCCTGTTTTACACAAAAAAATCGAGCATTTTGAACTTGATCTTCATTTTATTTGAGAAAATGTTGCAGCTGGACTAGTCACTATTGGCTATGTGCTTTTGATCAAGTAGCTGATGTGTTAACAAAAGCTCAGGGTGGTGCAGTTTTCCGCTACTGTCAGAACAGACTTAATATTGCATTTCTTCTCATTATCCAATGATGGATGTTGATGATGATATATCTGATGCTGATACTGATGTTGAGGTTTAAAAGAAAATAACCAATCTTGCCTGGTGCTCTTGCTAGCAAGGGGAATATTAGCTATATAGCAAGTGAGAATAGTCAGAGTCAGTTAAGTGATCACGTGTCAAGTTGTCAAGTTGTTGTTACATATGTCAGGTCGTTATGCATGCTGTTGTGAGAGTCTTAGCTTATATAAGTTCAATTACTGATTGTAAACTCTGATGAAAATATAAACCAGATACTTTTTCTCTTTCATCTCTCTATATTTAGTAAATATCACATACTGCCAATCACAAGTAAACTCTTGAAACTTGTGCTATATAATTAAGCAATAGAGTTCAGACACTTCACTTACAGCTGTAAGCCCAGGTCAGCATACTATACATCTACACCTTCCACTCTTTTTCCTTTCCTTTCTTCTGTATTATCTAATAATCTCATATTTTATTTGTTTTCCTTTGGGGCTAATGACATGGTTTAGTTATTGTAGGTCGTATAATATTACGGTTCCGCAAATTATAATCCATAACTTTTGGCTCAAACAGTTATGGTGCGGGACCAAGAGAGTGACAAATCCCTATTTTATTATATATTTTCATATTTTATTTTAGGGTTTTGTCATAATAATTGAGCTTAAAATATCTCTTTTGTAATTAATTGTGATTAAATGTGTTTAAATGAAATTAAGGTTGAAAAAGGTCAAAAAGGTCATATATTTTATGATTTACCTTAATTGATTAATTTTTGGAATATAAGGTATTACATTTTGGGTTCATTTTGTTAGAGCAAGCGTTTCACCCAAGAGGGGGGGTGAATTGGGTGATACTAAAAATTTTGTTGCAAATATAAACTTTAACGGTGAATATAAAGTAGTAAAGAGTAAGGAGAAATATCACTGAAGTGTACACCGGGAGTTATACTGGTTCAGCCACAACCACTTTGACCTACGTCCAGTCCTCAGAGCTTCTCTAGAATTTCACTATCACTTCCAAGATTCAGTGGGTTCTTGGCACCTCAGTACAAGCAAGTTCCTTCGCCTGGACATTCGCTCCCCCTTACAAGTTGTAATCCAATCCCAACTCAAGGTTCCACAACCTTAAGTTACCTCAATAACAAATATTGAGTTTGAATGAAATATCTCTCTCATAGAGTGAATAAGAATCACTGAAGTACAGAATTACAAATATGAGTAAAACAGAGTAGTGAGCTTGATAATACGTTCGTGTGTGTTCTTGTTGGTATCTTCTCTGTTTGAATGTTCCCATATATATAGATGTGTTGGTAATGACTGTTGGAACATTTTCTTCATGTCCGTTAGAGTGTGCGCAGCCACTGTTGACTTTTCCAGTATTTGAAAATATCCGTTGGCGGTAGGTAGCATTTGAACGTTGCATTTGACTTTCCTTATTTGGTAAGATCTCTTCATTGTTTATCTGTAAATATGCTAAGAATACTAATACAATGAAAGGTTAATCATATAGGAAACAAATCAATGAACGTTGGAATGATTTCTAAATTTCTGGACTTGCATACTCGAGTAGTTACTTGAGTATTCTTTAAGTTTACTCGAGTACATACTCAAGTATCATCGGGAAAATTTTGATAAACTGCAAGTCAATAAGTAAACATAACATTACTCGGGTAGTGCATGGAGTAAACAAAATTTCAAACCTTTGGAAATACTTGTTTACTCGGGTACTTACTCGGGTATGGCATACTTTTCTTCATAGGTTACTCGAGTACCAACTCGAGTAATCCTTCAAATAAACTTTAGGTTACTCGATGCTTTACTCCAGTAATGTTGGTAGGATTTCAAGGCCGAGAGAACTTCCAGTTTGATTACCTTGTTACTCGAGTACTTACTCGAGTAAACATAAATTTTCTGCATAGCTTACTCGGGTAGTGACTTGAAGTTCTATGTAAATAACTTTGCATATTACTCGATTACTTACTCGAATAATCCAGTTAAAATAAGAGATTGAATACATGCATACTTGAGTAGTGCCTCGAGTGAAGTGTGATAAAAGCATATCATGTTATTCGAGTACTACCTTCAAGTTTTGCTTACCACAGTGAGTTACTCGAGTAGCTCCTCGAGTAACATTGGCAGGATTGAAAATGCCAAGAGCAACATGTTTCTTGAAGCAGGGGACTCGAGTACATACTCGAGTATCGTTTGCAGGCCGAGAGTAACTGGAAGTCTTTTACATGGTCACTCGAGTACATACTCGAGTAACGTTGGCAGGCTGAGAGCAACTGGAAGTCATTTACCTTATTACTCAAGTACTTACTCGAGTAATGTTGGCAGGTTACTCGAAGGTATCTCTGGTTACTTCAAGTTTCTGTCTCATTACTCGAGTACTTACTTGAGTAATGCTTTAGAAAACTTGCCACTGATCAAGTTTCTCAGCTTTTTCTCTTAGCCTTTCTTCATTACTCCAATGCTTACTTCAAGTGATGATTTTGCCCTATTATTACTTTGTTCAAACTTATTTGTTTACCAATTATTTTTCATATCATCCTTTGTTATCATCAAAACATGAGAGATCTAAAATTCTCCCCCTTTTTGATGATGACAAAACTTGGTGATTTTAAACAAGATTTTTGAAATTAAGTTCTCAAATAAACTCTTCTTGAATTCAATGATAATTTTGACAACCTTGTTAAGTTTATATTCAAAGTGTTTTGGAAAAGATTGAAATCATAACATATTCACCTTGCATACATAATAAACTCATTAGTCCCACAATGTATTATAATTTAAAAGCTTAAATGAACTTGAAATGAAATCATAACTTAAGTAAAGTTGCATTAAACTTAAAGTTACATTACAAGATGAAAAAGTTATAAGTTAAAAAGCTCCCTAAATCCCATGTACACCCATATACCCAAAATGAAAAAGAAACTCAGACACTCCACAAAAGCACACTCACTCCACAAAATCACACTCAAGCTCTTCTCCCCCTTTTTGTCTTCATCAATCAAGAGGAGGACTAGAAGGCTTGACCATGGAAATAGGTTTTACAGGAAGAACCAAGGGACCATCTGAACCAGAAGAATCAAAAGAACTAGAAGATTCTGGTTCAGGAAGATTTAGTGGAGGTATTTGAAGGTCATCTCTTGGAGGAATATGAGGAGGCTGATAGACAATCATAGTGGTGGTCTCAACCTTTTCTGAGGCTTCTCCCGAATGATGATCAGAAGATGAGGGAGAGATCTCCTCTGTATGAGTAGGAGAAGGAATGGGTGTAGGAGTAGGTTGGGGCTGAGCTCTGGGTGGTGAGTCCTCTATGATAATATGAATAGTCTCATTAGTTTCAGGATTGTCCACTGAGCAAAGGATATCTCTGGGTCTTGGTTCAAGTGGACTAGAGACTGGAGGGATAACTGGCTCAACCTCAGTATGATGAAGGTCAGATGGGATGTTCTCTGGAGGTGGAGGTATATTCTCTGGAGATGGAAATGGCTCAGGTGTAGATGATGATGGACCAGCAGAAGTTCCAGGACCCAAAGAGTCCAGTCTTGCCATAATCAACTTCAAGGTCTCACCCTGGGCACGTTGCTCAGCTAACAACTCTTCGTGCCTCTTATCCATTCTCTCAACCAACTCAGTCATCTTGCCATTCATGTGAGTTATCAACTCAGCATTAGTGTTGGCAATGTCTACATGAAATCCTCTGAACATATTTTCCATGAAGTGCTGAAGTGTTGCATTGAGGAAAGAGGTTGATGAGGTAGTGGCAGCTGGAGCCGAAGACTGAGTGTCATCCATTTTACTTGTCTCAGTCTCCGTCTTCTTCTTCTTCCACCCAGACTCCAGAGGACCCTTGAGAGGAATTTCAATGTTGAGCTTCCCAATCTGATTTCTCCCAACTAGAGTAATTCTCTCAATATGCTCTTTGCTCTCCAAGTACCATATCTTATTTTCCTTTAGGATAAGCGAAACAATCTGAGGATATGGCATTGGGATTGTGGCTTTTCCATCTATCCTGTACCTCTTCATCTCAGAAAATATATATTCCCCTAAATCTTTTTGTTCCTTCAGAAGTAAGGAAGCAAACCATCTATAGTCCCTATCAGAAAAGTGGGTATAATTATTGGCCTTGTTCACAAGGGATCTAGAGTAGATATACCATAGAACCCTGTGATGATCGCACATGTCACTAGGTTTGAAATTCAGAGGACCACAAGCTCACCAGGTTTAAGAACAGAGAAAATTTGGTTTGAATCAAGTTTGGAGTAAATGTCATCTGGAGGGTTCTTTATTCCTAACCACAGATTTTTCCTAGAAGGTGAGATGAGTATCTTTTGGCCTCTAACAGTAGTAGTCATTTCTTCCTCAGCTGAAGTTCTATTTGGTTCATCTAGAATCTCAAGATTGCAGTAAAAGTGGGTGACTACTTTGGTGCAAAAAGGAAGCTTAACAGATAGCCAAGGCATAAAAGGTTCCAAAAAGGAACTAAGATCATGCTTCAATACCTCCTGAAGTACTTTGAGGTCCACATAGTGAGTCTTACAGACTTTTCTCCTTGAGAATTGAGTGAGGTACTTCTGAGACTCCTCTAGCTTGTTGACATTAAACCCCTTTGGAGGTTTGGTGATCTCCTCTTCTAGCAGTTCTGATTTCTTTGAAGATTGCCCCTGCTCAAGTTGATCAAGAATGCCAGCCATTGCCTTAGCCTCATTCACATCATATTTGGGCTTCTTGGAAGGTTTTGGTGTGAAAGAGGGAGTTGAGGAATCAGAAATTGGAGGAGAAGGAGATTTGGCACTTTTGCCTCTCCCAGTAGAGGTGCTCTTCTTAGATTGAGCCCTTGTAACTACTGGTTCTTTGATAACTACTCCTTTCTCTTTAGGTTTTGGTTGAGGTTTGAGTTGGACTTTAGCTTTGGATCTAGGAGTAAGCTTTCGTCTCTTTCTAGGAGGAGAAGAAAGAGGGTCAGCGAGTTGTGGGGATCCAGAAGAATCTGTGGGAGTAAGGTTTTTGGTTCTAACCATTTTGATTCAGTGAAGACTTTTGAAAAACCAGAAAAACAGAGTGAAAGTCGCGGGTTAGGTCAGGAAGAATCTGAACAGAATAGGAGGTTTCTGGAGCTAAAAATTGTTGGGTTTTGACGGAAATAGTGTAGGGAAGAGATTGTGAAAATTTTTTGTGAGAGTACAGAGTGATTTACTCGAGGAGATTTTGTGGAAATGACCGAGTTTGCGACAGATAAAGACCTAGAACCCGATGTTACTCGAGGCCTTACTCGAGTAAATATCATGTTTACTCGAGTCCTTACTCGAGTGATCATACAGAAAATTTCCAAAATAATTCATTTAAATTGCGTACCTGGCATGAATAATATTGTAATTATCTATGTATGTTCCCTCGATCATTTTATAGTCATTCTAGAGCAGATTTGAGTCAATTCTTATCAAATTTGTGATCTGGACCTGCAGTTACTCGAGTCCTTACTCGAGTAAACTTCAAGTTTACTCGAGGCTTCCCTCGGGTAACCTGTTATTTCTATTCTAACTGTTCATTTCTCACCAAATGAACTGTTTGATTTAAATTCCAGGTAACTTGATACGTTACTTCCAATTTTGGAAGACCATTACTCGAGTAGTTACTCGAGTAAAGTGCTCCTTTACTTCAAGTTGTTCCTCGGGTAATGCTTCACTGTCAGTCATTACTTGAAGTTGGTACTCCAGTAATGGTGTCCTCTGATAACCTCTGTTTTTATTTCTCAAAACAGAGTTTCAATCTTCCTGCAAAACAAGTTTCTACATAATCCGATGCTTAAATTAGTAATCATCAAAACATTATCAAATATCTTTATCTAACATTATGAGAAACTAAAATAACTTACAATTCATTGGGATTTACCATTCCCAATTCTCTTCTAATGTATAGAAATTGATCTTTTGCAAGGGGTTTTGTGAAGATATCAGCTAGTTGAAGATGAGTAGGAATAAATATCACTTTTACATCTTTCTTTTGGACATGATCTCTGATGAAGTGATGTCTCACATCGATATGCTTGGTTCTAGAATGTTGAACTGGATTCTTTGTCAAGCTTATCGTACTGGTATTGTCACAATAGATTGGTATTTCTTTGAGATAAATACCAAGATCTTGTAGTTGTTGTTTTAACCATATTACTTGTGCACAACAACTTGAGACTGGAACATATTCGGCTTCCGTTGATTAAAGAGACACTGTATTTTGTTTCTTGCTGAACCATGAAACAAGAGATCCTCCAAGAAATTGTCCTTGTCCACTGGTGCTCTTTCTGTCTGTCTTGTATCCTCCATGATCAGAATCTGAATATGCAACTAGATATTCACTTCTTCCTTTGGGATACCACAGACCCAATTCTGGTGTGTCAGCAAGGTATCTAAAGATTCGTTTGACAGTTTCGGCATGTGATTCCTTTGGTGCTGATTGATATCTTGCACATATGCCAACACTAAATTGGATGTCCGATCTGCTTTCCATGAGATAGAGTAATGATCCAATCATTCATCTATATTTTGTGATGTTGTAGTCTTTCCCTTTGACATCAGCATCAAGCAACGTAGTTGAGCTCATAGGTGTGTCCGTTCCATTTGCTTCATCCATTCCATACTTCTTTAAGAGCTCTTTCAAGTACTTTGTTTGAGAAATGAAGATTCCATTCTTTCTTTGTTTGATTTGCAAACCGAGAAAGAAATTCAATTCTCCCATCATTGACATCTCAAATTCTCCCTGCATTATCTCAGAAAATTCCTTACACAGAGATTCATTAGTAGCACCGAAAATAATGTCATCAACATATATTTGAACAATTAAAATATCATCAAGTTTTCGTTTTATAAAAAGTGTTGTATCAACTTTTCCCCGTACAAAACCTTGATCGATAAGAAATTTACTGAGCCTTTCGTACCATGCTCTAGGAGATTGTTTTAAACCATATAAAGCCTTTTTGAGTTTGAAAACATGGTCAGGTTTGGTAACATCTTCAAAACCTGGAGGTTGTTCTACATATACTTCTTCCATAATGTAGCCATTTAGAAATGCACTGTTAACATCCATTTGATAGAGTTTGAATCCTTTGATGCAAGCAAAGGCTAGGAGTACACGTATAGCTTCCAATCTAGCCACTGGAGCATACGTTTCTTCATAATCAATCCCTTCTTCCTGATTATAGCCTTTGGCCACCAATCATTCCTTGTTTCTGACAATAATTGCGGATTCATCGAGTTTGTTCTTGAATACCCATTTAGTACCAATGATCGGATGATCCTTGGGTCGGGGTACCAAATCCCAAACTTGATTTCTCTCAAATTGATTTAGTTCTTCTTGCATTGCTATAACCCAATCATTGTCTGATAGGGCTTCATCAATGTTAGAAGGTTCAATCTCAGAAATGAATGCAGAAAAACTTACTTCATTGAAAATTCTATTTCTAGTTTTGATCCCTTCATTCACATCTCCTATGACTTGATCTAAGGGATGACTTTTATTGTATTTCTAGGCTCTAGGTTGTCCTAGTGATTACTCTTCTTCCTTGGTTTCATCAACTTCTGGAATAAGAGATTTTGAAATAGATTGACCATTTTCTTGATTTAAAACAACTTCCTGTTCTTCATCAATGATTTTTGTCAGAGGATTCAAATTCATCAAATACAATATGAATTGATTCTTCAACAACACATGTTCTTTTATTGAAAACTCTATATGCTTTACTTTAGTTAGAATACCCTAGGAAAATTCCTTCATCAGTTTTAGAATCAAATTTTCCTAAGTTATCTTTACCATTATTATGAATAAAACACTTACAACCGAAGATGTGTAAATGAGCAATGTTTGGCTTCTTTCCTTTGTACAGCTCGTATGGTGTCTTTCCAAGTTTTGTTCTAATATAGGCTCTATTTGAAATATAGCATGCTGTACTCATAGCGTCAGCCCATAAAACTTGAGACACGTTCTTTTCATTTAACATTGCTCTAGCCATTTCAGTGAGCACTCTATTCTTACGTTCCACGACTCCATTTTGTTGAGCCGTCCTTGGAGAAGAGAAATTGTGATCAATGCCATTAGTATCACAATATTCTTCAAAGGCTTGATTTTCAAATTCTCCACCATGATCAGTCCTAATACGTGCAATGGACATACCTTTCTCATTTTGCACTTTCTTGGCAAAAACAATAAATTCTTCAAAGGTTTCATCTTTTGATGATAGAAAAATAAACCATGTAAATCTGGAGAAATCATCAACAATGACCAATGAATATAAGTTGGCACCAAAACTCTTTACTCTCGCTCGGCCAACTAAATCCATATTCAATAATTGCAGTGGTCTATTTTTTGAAATCTCATTTTTCAATTTAAAAGAAGATTTAGTTTGTTTACCCTGTTGACATGCGTCACAAATCAAGTCATTTTTGAAAGTTACTTTGGGTAATCCAAGAACTAAATCCTTTTTGAGTAGTTTGCCTAATTGATGCATATTGACATGAGCCAATCTCTTATGCCATAGCCAGCTTTCATCGGCATTACTTAGAAAACAGTTTTCAGATTCATTTCTACTAATATCTAGAGTATAACAATTACCTTCCCTTTTTGCTCTGAGCTTAGCCTTAATATTCTTCTTATCAAGTGGTAAGTCATTCTTGTTGATAATTAGACATTCCTCTGAGTCAAATATTACCCAGTTGTTTTTGTCTGCACTTTGACTCACACTCAGCAAATTATGGCATAATCCTTCGACATAGTATACGTCTTTGACTTGTATGCCTTTGTCATTTTTGATTTCACTAATTCCTGCTATTCTTCCAGTTTGATTTCCTCCAAATTTTACCTTTCCACCTTCTTTAGGTTGCAATTTGGTAAAGCTTTCGAAATCACCGGTCATATGTCTAGAGCATCCACTGTCTATGTACCATTTGTTGTTTTTGGATGCCTTGAGACGCATCTGTAATTAAATATGACTAATTCTTAGGTACCCACTTCTTTTTGGGTTCTTTTGGGTTAGTACAGGATATTTTTAAAACATATGATCCTTTAGGTACCCATTTGTAGGTTCCTATCGTTCCTTTCTTCTTATGAATGCATGAAGAGGTATAATGGCCTTTTCTATTACAGTAATTACAAAATGCAAAAGGATTTGATGTATGCACAGAATGCTGGAAATAATTCAAATATGACTTACCTCCTGCTTTCTTTCTACCTTTCCTTTTATCTGATTTTGGATCATATCCAATTCCAGATCGGTCATTTACAAATCGTTGAGCTTTTAAAATAACATTTAGCATCTCACTTCCTTGTGTAAATTTTTCAAGAGTTTTTGTGAGATCAGTGTTTTTTTTTCAAAGAAGAACAATTTTCACAATCCTTTTCTGAACTTTCTTTAAGTTCAATTTCAAGAGCTTTGTTTTTCTTTTTGAAAATAACTAATTCTTTAACTACTTTGATGAATTCAGAATGTAAAGCATTATATTCAGAGAGTAATTCATCATAGGTAGAATCATAATCATTTACCTCTTCTTCTGTTTCTTCTTGAGCAACAAGACATATATTTGCTACTTCTTATTCATCACTTTCTTCGTCAGAAGAACTATCACCCCATATAGCAAATACAAAGGCCTTCTTTTTATTGAAGAATTTACCTTTTCTCTTTTCTTTGCTCTTTTGGTTCAGCTCTTGACATTCTGACTTGATATGCCCTGGTTTTCCACATTCATAGCAGATGATATGATCTTTGCTACTAGTTCCTCCTTTCTGAAAGTGTTTGAATCCTTGGCCTTTCTTGTAGAATTTTCTGAATCGTTTTATGATTAGGCCCATTTCATCATCGTCAAACTCCTCATCCTCATCTTGATTCTCTTCTTTTGCTTTTAGTGCTAGACCTTTCTTTCTCTTGTCACCGATGTCATCTAGTTCCCGTTTGAACTTTAGTTTGCTTTCATATTCAGAAAGGCTTCCAAATAGAGAAGCAACTGATCTCATTGATTCTCCTTTTGCTTTTTCTATCGCAGTGACTTTGGCCTCCCACTCTTTAGAAAGAGTATTCAAAATCTTTCATACTTGGGTATGTTGATCATAAATTTTCCCAAGTGCTACAAGTTGATTAACAAGATGAGTATAACTAAGTTCAAATTTAGATATTGATTCACCTGATTTCATTCGAAGCAGATCGAATTCAGTGACCAAGGTGTTGATTCGATTCTCCTTTATTCCCGAAGTTCCTTCATGAGCTATTTCCAGAGCTTCCCATATTTGTTTTGCTCTTTGGAAGTATGCAAATTCTGAAGTATTCACTTTAACTCAAAGCACTTTGTATCATCAGAATTGCTTTGCTGTTGAGAGTGATAAGTTTCTTGTCATTCTCATCATATTCCGCTGGTGTCTTGGGAATTTTTTTAGAGTCTACAATCTTTGTAGGTTGATAGTTTCCACTTTCGATCACATCCCATAGCCCATATTTGGTAGCCATCACGAACACTCTGAATTTTGCTTTCCAGAAAGAAAAGTGTTCTCCACTGAAACCAGGAGGTCTAGTGATGGATGCTCTGTCGGGAAGAATTTCTTCACCCATGCTTGCCATTGGATCCTTCTTAGGTTGTTATACCTTAACAAGAAGACCTACGCTCTGATACCAAATGTTAGAGCAAGCGTTTCACCCAAGAGGGGGGTGAATTAGGTGATACTAAATATTTCGTTGCAAATATAAACTTTAATGGTGAATATAAAGCAGTAAAGAGTAAGGAGAAATATCACTGAAGTGTACACCAGGAGTTATACTGGTTCGGCCACAACCACTTTGACCTACGTCTAGTCCTCAGAGCTTCTCTAGAGTTTCACTATGACTTCCAAGATTCAGTGGGTTCTTGGCACCTCAGTACAAGCAAGTTCCTTCGCCTGGACACTCGCTCCCCCTTACAAGTTGTAATCCAATCCCAACTCAAGGTTCCACAACCTTAAGTTACCTCAATAACAAATATTGAGTTTGAATGAAATATCTCTCTCACAGAGTGAATAAGAATCACTGAAGTACAGAATTACAAATATGAGTAAAACAAAGTAGTGAGCTTGATAATGCGTTCGTGTGTGTTCTTGTTGGTATCTTCTCTGTTTGGATGTTCCCATATATATATATGTTGGTAATGACCGTTGGAACATTTTCTTCATGTCTGTCAGAGTGTGCGCAGCCACTGTTGACTTTTCCAGTATTTGAAAAATATCCGTTGGCGGTAGGTAGCGTTTGAACGTTGCATTTGACTTTCCTTATTTGGTAAGATCTCTTCATTGTTTATCTATAAATATGCTAAGAATACTAATACAATGAAAGGTTAATCATATAGGAAACAAATCAATGAACGTTGGAATGATTTCTAAATTTATGGACTTGCATACTCAAGTATTCTTTAAGTTTACTTGAGTACATACTCGAGTATCATCGGGAAAATTTTGATAAACTGCAAGTCAATAAGTAAACATAACATTACTCGGGTAGTGCATGGAGTAAACAAAATTTCAAACCTTTGGAAATACTTGTTTACTCGGGTACTTACTCGGGTATGGCATACTTTTCTTCATAGGTTACTCGAGTACCAACTCGAGTAATCCTTCAAATAAACTTTAGGTTACTCGATGCTTTACACCAGTAATGTTGGCAGGATTTCAAGGCTGAGAGCACTTCAAGTTTGATTACCTTGTTACTCGAGTACTTACTCGAGCAAACATAAATTTTCTGCATAGCTTACTCGGGTAGTGACTTGAAGTTCTATGTAAATAACTCTGCACATTACTCGATTACTTACTCGAGTAATCCAGTTAAAATAAGAGATTGAATACCTGCATACTTGAGTAGTGCCTCGAGTGAAGTGTGACAAAAGCATATCATGTTATTCGAGTACTACCTTCAGGTTTTGATTACCAGAGTGAGTTACTCGAGTAGCTCCTCGAGTAACATTGGCAGGATTGAAAATGCCGAGAGCAACATGTTTCTTGAAGCAGGGGACTCGAGTACATACTCGAGTATCGTTGGTAGGCCAAGAGTAACTGGAAGTCTTTTACATGGTCACTCAAGTACGTACTCAAGTAACGTTGGCAGGCCGAGAGCAACTCCAAGTGATTTACCTGGTTACTCGAGTAGCTACTCGAGTAACGTTGGTAGGCCGAGAGCAACTGGAAGTCATTTACCTTATTACTCGAGTACTTACTCGAGTAACGTTGGCAGGTTACTCGAAGGTGTCTCTGGTTACTTCAAGTTTCTGACTCATTACTCGAGTACTTACTCGAGTAATGCTTTAGAAAACTTGCCACTGATCAAGTTTCTCAGCTTTTTCTTTTGGCCTTTCTTCATTACTCCAATGCTTACTTCAAGTGATGATTTTGCCCTGTTATTACTTTGTTCAAACTTATTTTTTTACCAATTCTTTTTCATATCATCCTTTGTTATCATCAAAACATGAGAGATCTAACACATTTTAATTACAGATCGGTTTGGGAGCAATTGCAGACAAGAACCCAAGATTTTTAGAAAATACAATTTGATGAAGAAAAGATTCAGAGACAATTTCAGAACAGAACCCAAATGTTCTAAGAATCATGTTTGAACCCATAAAGGTTTTCAAGTGTTCAAGTTGGTCCCTCTACAAAAACTTCTAAATATGTCGTTTTAGTCCCTTGGTCAAAATGCATTTGACCAAGGGATCCGAAACAGTGGACCCGACTTGGTCGTTTGGTGCTGAGATGAGATTCGGACATGGAGATATATAGAACACCACACAGTTGCAACAGAGCAGGAGGGAGGGTCGCGAAACCAGAGAGTGACAGCCGCAACCCATAGAACCAGCGGCCAGACCTTCCTCCATTGATCACAACTCCACCTTCGTCTTCTTCTATCCTCGCCGGTGACCTTAGCTTCATTGTCACCATCCATCTTCGTCGTCGGCGAGCTTTAGAGAGAGGCCAAGATAGAACCGAAATCAAGAGGGAGCAGCGGCAATCTCAACACCATACACCGCCCCTCATCTTTCATCCACCATCATCGTCATCCATCACTGTCGCTGCTCCACCTGCGGCAACCTCTCCTGTTCTTGAACTGTCTAAACCGTGGCTTAATTTCCTCTGTTCTGTTCTGCTTTTGAATTCAAATCCAGCCCCAATGCTTAATTGATTAAATGCTGATTTGTCATTTTTAATATGTGATTTCATGGCTGGGTGTTTGATTCAGAACGTGGTTATGTTTCTTGAAGTGATTCTCATGATTGGTTAGGCAATTTTGTGCTTTTGGGGATGAATTGGAGATGGCTTGAGCTCATATGTACTTCAAATGGGGTTTATTTTATCTATAGCTCATTGTATTTTTTTATTTCTTAGATGTAAGAATTCATTTATATATTGAGACTATGATTTGAGTTATAATTGCTATGGATTGAGTTGTTGTGATTTAGAATTTGTAATGAGGATTTGTGCTCATCAATATATATGGTTATATATATGTTTATCTATGATTCTATTGCTTCTCTCTATTTAACATGGTATTGTTGGATACTTTGATTGAATTGTAATTGTAGTTGAACCTAAATGCATTACTTATTCCATAGTCACTCTCTAAGGGGTTTTAATAATGCTTAAATAAATGGGTTCATGAGTTTAAGTATTAGACTCAATGGTAATTGAGGTTTGGTATTTTAGGAAACTCAGAGAAACTCATTAACTAAGAGGGCTTAATAGCATTTCAAGGGTAGGGGTTCCTCTCTTGTGATGCTAGACTCAATGGTAATTGAGGTTTGGTATATTAGAAGCTTAGTGAATTAACTCCCCAAATATCTTAATTGAGCAAGGATAGACATTGAAAACCATTTCCAAGAGCATCTTCATCATTTGCATTCTAAACCAATTTCCATTCCATTTCAATTTTATCCTGAAAATCCAAAAATATTAGTTTTAAAATCATTTTAGTTTAATTGCAATTTAGTTGTTAGATAAAAAGGTAAAAATCATTTTTAACTTGTTTTGTGCCAATCATCACACTTAGTTTCTAGGTAATTAATAAAAGGCTCTTCGAGAGATGATCCGGGATTGCACCCTATATTGCAATCCTTGATTTAATATTTGAAGAGGTTACCAAGGCAAAGCCGACAACGCCTAATTCTTCAAACATGAAGAACAAGCTCTTCTCATTCCAACTCAACTCATTCTTTTAAAGAGCACATGAATCAACTCGTATTTCTTCTAATGCAAAATAGCTCTCTTGATCGCTTTTTTAATGAAATTAAATACTCATTTTATAAGCATTCTTTCGTAACTTGATGATGAAACTAAAGTCTTTTAGGACTAATTTCTCCTATCTTTTATTTGACCAGACTATAATGAATCTTCAAAGTCTGCAGTTTTTTAACTGAAGCCCTTCCAACTTCCATATTATAAATGGATAACGAAGTTTACAAGTATTGATTCTTCTATCTTGATAATTATATATTTTATAATTAAATAGGTATAGATTTTGGGATATATTTAATTAAATTTATGAATATTTATACCCATTTAATTATCTTTTATATATATTTGTTCTTCTCTTTAATTAATTATAGGATAAAGAGGGATTTTGATACAAAATCTACCCATATATTATTTTATTTTGCAGGAGATATCACTTGATTCACCGAAGAAAATAAACGAAAAGCCTGAAACAAATCATGGAGCTACCAGGGAAGGGAATCGGAAGAAGCAATTTAAGAATCAACCAACGAAACGGGATCCACGTACGTGAGGGAATAAGGAAATATGCAGAGCTGGCATCAATTATATATACATATATATATATATATGTTAAAGGATAAAATAAGAGAATCTGGGGGGGGGGAAAAGAGAGCCATCAGACTTGGATAGAGAAGAAAGCCCACGCTTTTCAAATAAGGATAAAAATGGACAAAAAATTGTTAAAAATAAGTTAGACGCAAAATAAACTGTTAATGTTATCTGTTGGCTGTACTCAAGCTCTAATTTTTCGGTCTCTTTATAGTGTTTACGTTCATGAAACTCTTAATAACCATCATTCATTTCAAACAGTCAGCAAAAATGAATTTTGATATACCAAACACGAGAAAACTTTAGTCTAGTTTTGTTATAAAATCATTTTATTGTAAAGCTATCCCGCAGTCCCCGATTTGTCTTGAATTGAACGCTACCACACGACACATGTTCTAAACACATATGCTAGTGTGACAACAGCGTAATTAGAACATGGGATAGTTCTCTTTTTCTCTATCTGGAATTAGATCAGTTATTGGGACGTTAAGGGAAAAATAAGGACCTGAATATTACATGTGAATGGATAAGTGAGCTTTTCTGCATTGAGCATGAGAATTGTTTCTTTACTATTTCTTTTGGGGGCAAAGCTTTATAGTTAAGTCTTTACCTTTTTCTCTCGTTTCCACAAATAAACGTCTTCCTTTGCGCGTTCAGTCTTTTTTTAATTTTTTTAATTTTTTGCATTTATATAATTTAATTCAGAATCTTGAATAGCTTAGAAGTTCTAGTTGTCTGAATAGAGTTATCATAGTGTGTGATAAACAGTAATCCACACACGCACAGTTTAATTTATTTGGTGATGAGAATGTGCATGAACCTTCAAGTTCCATTGTTTTATTTAATCTCCTTTTATGGCTAAAATAAACCATTTAAATGTTATTCCGTTCATTATCATCTTCTATCCATTGTACCATATATTTTAGCTTGTTTGATGGTTGCGAGCAATTTTCATCTGTCAAACTTGCTTATAGAAAACGATATATATGCCTGTGTTTAGTATCACTTATTTTTAGACAATAAGTCCTTATTATGCAAGCTGAGATAAAACTCTTCTCACATACTTACCTCGTATACCATGAATCACGATTTATAAGCACTTATTGCCAAAAATAAGCTATTCCAAACGAGCACATAATAGACCTATGTATACAGTACGACCGATTCATAATATAAAACCTAATTAACTAATTTATAGATATTAAAAAATTGATTAAATTACTTAAACATAGCATATATACATATATATATATATATACACATAAACATAATTTCTCTAAAATACTTATGTGTATTTGATTGCACCATATTTTGATAAGTTATTTAACGGTATATTTGAAGATTTAATCATTATTTTTGGACTTAAATTGCATAAATTATGATTAATTGAGATTAAAGTTGTTTTTATGAAATTAACGTTAAAAAGGGGCATAAAGTTCATATATTTGATGATTTACCTCAACTGATTGATTTTTGGAATGTAAGGTATTACATTTTAGGTTTATTTTCTTTTCAGATCGGTTTAAGGAAAATTAAAGAAACTAGCCCAGAAATTGAAAAAATTACAGTTAACCTATAAACGTTTTAAAATTTGCAGTGTAATCCCTCCACGAACTTTTATAGTTTCCATTAGTCCCTGGTCAACACGCACGTTTCAGAGAGGCTCGACAAGAATTTAGAGGTGCTGTGGGGACTCTTCGTCTTCAACCAGACCTTCACTTTCACTCATACTCGACCTTGCCTGTTCTCACCTCCAACTTCATCTCACTCCCTCCACCACTGTCCTCGCCGGCAGCCTTCGCTTCGCCTTCACTGTCTTATTTCGCAGGTCCCAGATCAGATAGACCAGAGAGAAGCCGCGGAAGAGAGACAGAGTCGGACAAACAGGGAGACACAGCAGCGACAGAGTTTCAGAGGGTGGAGCGACAGTGCGAAGAGAGACGAAACCATACCATTACCTTCGACCACCACCTTCACCATCTTATCTCGTCGCCAGTGACCACCATTATCGCCAGTGGAGCTCCTGAAACGAGAACCAGAACCGCGATCTAAAAGATCGTCTCATAATGCTCCCAGATGATGATGAGGCAAGGTATGTGATATTGTAATCTGACAATATCCTCTGTCTCTTGATGAATGAATTTTAAAGTAGGTGTTATGATTGAGATCCGAAATTGCAGTCTTTTGACTCTAATTTATCAGTTAAATTATTATGATAACTATAGTATAAGCTGTTTTGAGATGCCTATTCCTAAAGCCTACCGAGTCTTTACTGATGCAGTTAAAGCAATTTTAGGTTTTGGTTTCAGACACCAATGAGCCTCCCATGTGGGAGTGGTGTAGGAAGGTGAATGGAAAGAAGAATAGTGATCCCATCCCATCCCTATTTGCTAGAAATTTGTTAGATTGCCATAAATGTTGAATGAAATTGAAGCTTTGAAGGAGATTGACGCAAGTGAAACCAATTAGTGGTTGATTATTTCAGTTATGTTCAATATTAATTAAATCAGTGAAAGGATTAGATTTAAGCTACTTAAGTATTGATAATGGATCCATTCCGAATGACTTGTATGGCTTACCATCATTGTGGAAATTAACTATACTTATCTTTTCATTTTTATTTCAAACTACCATCCCCTCAATCCCTAATTATGAGACAAAATTTTGTAAACATTTAATTAACCCACATGATACGTACTCCTTTCACATCTAAATATAATACCCTTTTGACTAATTTATTAATATTAAGAAAATTAGTTAAATTAGTTATTTGATTAGCTAGTAATGACTTCTCACCAAAGTGAAAAATGAGCATTTTCATTAACCAAAAAAAAAAAGTATTATAACTAGGATTATTTTGATGTAGGAGAGAAAATGGACGGGTTGTTATTATAAAGGACAAAAAAGATTACAGTTGGGATAGAGAGGACTAAATTAAATAAGCAACGTTTTATATCCAAAAAGTCAAAAAGATGAAAAAGATGAGCATTAATTAAATTAAGGATATAAGTGCAAAAAAAAAAAAATACGTAACCAATTTTCATATATTCACTAATCTGCAAGTTAGGTAATTTTCTTTTATGGATAGTAGCACGAAGGGAGTATATACAAATAATTTTATCACCAAATTACGTTTCAAACTGCTGCCTTATAGGGAAGAATTAATTGGAATTGACCATAAAGCAAAACAACAATTGAAGATAGGTTCGAATGATGTATTGTTCGGTTTGTAGGAACATGTGGGTAAGACAATAATTGCTAGGGCTGTTTTTGAGAAATATCAGTCAATTTAATATTAGTTGCTTTCTTCTCAATGTTAGAACAACTTCATCAGAAAGAGATGGTGAGGTTCAGTTACAAAGCAAACTTCTTTCACGTCTCAAAATTAGAAACATAGAAATTGAAGACCCATATGAAGGGAAGAAAATAATATATCATCAAAGAAGATTAGAACAAATTTACGGAGGAACGGTCGAAAGATGGTGTTCATTAACTCTTGAAAAGTCACCGGCGCATTAGTGAGGCCAAATGGCATCATGATCCACTCATATAAACCTTGATGAGTACAAAAAGCAGTCTTCTCACAATGGTAATCATGCATAAGAATCCAGTGGTATCCTGATCGAAGGTCCAATTTAGAATAGAATTGTGATCCATGCAGCTCCCTTGAGAAGTTCGTCAATAGTTGGCATCGGAAAAGCATCCTTCACGGTAACTGCGTGTAAAGCTTGGTAAATCAATACAAAACCACCATATCCTGTCCTTCTTTTTAACCAAAATGGCAGGCGCCAAGAAAGGACTAGAATGCAGTCATATGAGGCCATTTGTTAATAATTCATCAACTAAGCGCATGTTCTCTGTTTTCTGGCTAATAGGGTATTGATAGGGATGGACTTTCACTGGTCCGGTATTTGGTGAGTGTTTGGGAAACACCCAAACCATGATTTCAGAAACTATTTTCCGTAAGTCGACACAAAACTCCTCTCAGATACTTACCTCGTAAATCATAAAAGCTATTCTCAAAAGCTAATCCAAACACACACCTTGGTTGGAGTTCAATACGATGCTCATGCCCTCTGACGGGAGGCAGCCCAGTTGATTTTGTGAAAACCAATTGATGTTTGGACAAAATGTTTTGCAAGTCCAAAGGAAGCGTCTCGGGAAGCTCTTGACAAATAGGAGAAAGTTCAATAACGTTTAAAAGATATAACTTAGCAATGGAATCTGTGTGTTGTAGACATAGCAGGTGATGACATTGGGCTTGCTCAACAAAATTACCACGAATTGACCATTCTCTAGAAATTTAATCGTGGATGAGTTGTAGTTGGCAACATGAGGTCCCAATGTTTTCGACCAAGCTGTGCTAATTACCATATCAATGGTGGCTACCGGAAGTACAAACAAGGCCAAATGTAGAGTGTGCCCACAAATTTGGACTAGGATATTAGTCACTTGTTCACTGCTACTCATGATACGGCCAGTACCTCCGAGTACCTGAATTTCACTAATATGTTCAACAGGGAGGTTCAAGTGTTGTACAATTGATGGATGCACAAAATTATCAGAACTGCCTCTATCCAATAAGATTTGCACTTGTGTACCCAAAATATCTCCATTAAATTGAATAGTAGCGGCTCCTTGAGTCCCACGAAAGGCATGTAAAGAGAGATGATGTATTGTCACTTCCACTGCCTTGTCATCGGAACTCTCATCACCAAAGGCTTCATCATCATCATCCTCACTGTAACACCCCGAATTCTGAGACTTGAGGCTAGAGAATAAGCCTGAGATTAGTGGACTGCTAAGCCCTGGTTTAGCAGGATCCTAAATTGTGATGGAAATGGTGTCATGTTGTGGTATTTAATCATTGGGATTGATTTAAATTGGATTGGACACATTGGTTGCAAAAAATTGGAAATGCTGTCCAGTGTGAATTCTGTCTGGGCAGTCTTCTCGTGTGGATGATTTTACTAGGCAAATGATGTCAGAAAATTATGAAACTTTCCAGTCTTAAATTTCACATCCCAAGCTTCAAAATGGACATATAATTTGTGCCATTTCATGTTGGGAACGGGGAGATATGACTGTCCAAAGTTTGAGGTTGAAAGTGGACTCTGTTTTGGGGCAGTGATGAAAGTTGTGTAATTCTGGATTTTTGTGGTGATTTATAGTATTGGTAAATATTTTTCCTATATAGAGGACTTAAATAGCTTTCATTTGGCTTTGGAATCACCTCATTTCGATTTTTCTAGAATTAGTTATGATTTTTCAAAGATTGGGCAGAAAATCTGCCAGAAAATCCGAAAATGCCAATTTTGGGAATTATGACATCATCAAAAGGCAAGATGACATAAGCATGGAATTAAAACATCTTCTCATCATCTTCAGCTGCTCATTCACGCACAGCACCTGAACATAGTGTGAGAAAGTTGAGAGAGTTTAGAGAGAGAAAGAGAAGAAAAATCACAAGGTAAGCCGATTTCTCCGACGATTTCGCTCCTAGCGCGTATAACTCCGACTCTAAACTACTCCTCTTTATTCTTTAAGGTTTGGAAAGCTCAATTTTGGTGTTTTGAAAGTTAGGGTTTTCAGCCATCTTTGAGAAAAGCTAGAAGGAGCTTGAGGTAACTTCCAAACTCTTGTATATTGACTATTCTAGCTGCTGTGGGCAATTTAATCGGTGAAATTTTGCCGGATTGCCGTTGGTTTTAATTTATGGAAATGGGTTGTAGGGGCTGTTATACTGCCCAAATTGATACTAAATGGTAGTTTTAACCTAATGGAATAGTCAATAAAGTGGTTAGGAGTAGAAAGGAACGCGTTTACGGAGCCGAAATCGTAAAACCCCGATTTTCCCCGGAGAACCCATATATTTCGGCCAGCATTGTAAATGGGTCTTAGAGATGGATTTTCAATGATTTGATGGTTCCATTGAGTTCAGGAGCGAAAATTAGGTAGGGTTACAGTTGGGCACTTTTTCGGAAAAGGCCGAGAAAGCATAATTACGGAAACGCCCCTAAAACCCTAAAAGTAGGGCTGCCAAGGGCAATTTCGTAATTTGACATTGAATTTGATAATTCCGAGTCCGGAAATGGATTCCTTGGGCGAAAATATGTCAGAATAGCCCATGTCAAAATTTCAAGAAAAGTACAGCCGGACCGGGTACGGCGCGGCCGGGCCGGGTCCCCGGGGGTATTTTAGTAAATTTTCAATATAGCCTCATATAACCCCCAGAAATACTATGGAAGTGTCTAAATAGTACATTTGACATTGTAGGATCGAATGTGAAGCCCCGAGTTGCTGGCACGCAAATCGAGGAGAAAAGACTGGAGGTAGGGGACTTGCCTTACTTGCATGTATTTGATATCTTTGCTTGTGTAGTGATGTATGTGATTGCTTTACTTGATTGTGTAGAGCATATTTGAATAAATGAAGCTCTGTTTCTGTTTTACTGTGGCCATAGTTTTGTTACATGAAATATTGAGCATGTAGAAATATCATTATGGGGCATGCATCTAGATAAAGCTAATATGTCATACACATAGCATCTATCATGCATGCATTATGGTATCTGTTTCCTACTGAGATTCTCTCGAATCTCACTCTCCCCTACCAACAATTTAGACAGGGCAAGTGGCTCGTGGAGGGAGCGGCTAGGACTCCTTCAAGATGAGATGTGTAATCCCCATTTGAAGAATTGTAATGGGCAATTGGGCCCTGTATATCTTTAGCGAAGGTATGTACCCGGGATTGCCGGGATGATTATGTTGTGCACTCTGATATTTATATGAATGTGATTTATCTTCGCGTAGTAATTGTATTCGAAATATGAATATGAGACCAAGTTTATAAATGATTTCGAAAAGTATTTGTGAAAACCCCGTCATGTGATGGGTTAGTAAATGTTATTTGATTATTAGTGGTCTCTATTTCATTTTAATCGCGTATTTCGGATATAATTACGGAGGGGGTTACACTCACCACATAACATCATAAGCTGCTAGACATTAATGGGATGGGGAGAATTTTGGCATCGCAGGTATAACACAAGCCTTTCTCTTATAGGATCTGCATTTTGGCCGCCGTCTCTCTTAATCCAAGGTGTCTTTGGAGTGGGTAATAATAGTGGTAGGTTGGACTTGCCCCCAGTAATCATCATGGAAGACAAATTGGAAGAAGTAGCAGAGTATAGAGAATAAGTCTTGCTTGAAGAAACAGAGGTACCGAAAGATTTAGTGCCCGGTGTTGATGAACTAGAGGGGTCCAAGAATAGGCGGCCTAGTGCAATGGCACTTATGATTGTTGATGGGCGTTGGACCAAGACATCTCACTTCAAATTCGGTTTAAGACCCCCTAAAGAACAGTGAAGGAGAGCTTATTCCGGAATCTCTTCTGTCCAATTTGCAAGAGCCAAAAATTGACTGTTATATTCGTCAAGCAAGCTACCCACATTCAAATGTGTCAGTTTGAAGAGCTGTAACTGAGCTCAATCGAATTGCGATGGTCTATATTGCACCTCAATGGCTTTTGTAAGAGCAAACCAGGTTGGGATACACCGTGCCTTGTCAGTCGGATTATTATTTCTTCTTTGATTGTTCTTCTTCTCCTTTGCTTCTTCATTTTCCTTCTCAGTATAAATGTTAGTTGAGAGCCCTCTAGCTTCCTAAAATTCGTCCTGACTCCAAGCTGATAGGCGATTTCCAGCTTTATAATGATTTTTTCCCGATCCAATCGGCTGGAACATTAAAATGGCTTCCCCCCTAACCAAGCCATTACCGACTCTGACCGTCTAGTCCGGCTCTGCTCTGAAAACATTGGATCATATGCATATCTTTTTTTCCTCCTTTTATCGACCACACACGTTTTTGTTTGACAAAACACTCATTAATTTCATAAGTCACGCATTATTCAATTAAAACCAATCAAATTAAAGTTTTAGTGATTGGTGCAATAATGAAGTGGTCTAACTTGATAAAGCTAATTTGTGGGGAAAAAATGTGGTTGTACAAGTCATGAGGAAGGAGCATGGAAAGGAAGAATGTGGACCCTTTCCTTTACGATCCCTTTCCTTTCATGATTCTTTTATTGCAGAAAAATAGAGAGGAAAAGAGGAAGAAAAGACCAAGATATAAAAGAAACAGAAAGAAATTGTGAGAAACTTGCAAAAATATTCTAGCTTCAGCCATCCAACAACACCATCAAGAAGGTAAACTCCTTGACCCTTGTATATATTAAGCATTTGAGTTTAATCCACTTCACTTATAGTTGTTAGCCTAGCTTAGTATACTTTACACATCACTTGACTATCTCATATTTGATTTATTTTCCTTTTCCTTTAGAGCTAATATTATGGTTTAGTTGTTGTAGGTCGCAATATTAGTGGTTCATTAAATTATACTTAGTAAGTTGGTTCAAATATTTATGCCAAGTTGACCATATGGTACCACTCCTCACATGGAGCATGTACTTGGCCCCCAGGTCACGGCTTCGAGGATGGGGAGGCAAAAGAAATGCGATATCATGGGGGGTTGCAGATATTCTTGTGAGTCTGCCGCCACGGCAACAGCCTGGTTGAGGCCAGTGCAACAAGGTGGGGTGTAACATTCAACACAAAAATTGAAATAGCAACTCTTCAAGAAAAGTTTATGCTAAAGGAATATGATGATTGTTTAGTGATGCATGATTTGCTTGAACAAATGGGTAGGAGAATTGTTGTAGATAAGTCTTCTAATATATTTTATATCTTATTATTAGTTTCTAGTCCATTTATTTTGATATCATTTTCCTGGTGACTAATTTTGTTTATCAGGGCACAAAAGAAATACAAGGTAAGGTTTCATCTACATTTTGTGAGGCATGTTGGGATCCTAAATCCTTTTCAACGTTGCGTAACCTCAGATTACTCATAGTAACAAGTGATTTGAACCTTCCTTATGGCCTCAAATGTCTTTCTCATGCTGTTTTTTTTTAGATACAAAGGCAAGCAAAGCTTGAAAAGTTACAAGATCAAGGGCTAGACCCCAAAGATTGTTCATGTGGCAGCAAACCACGCTCTAACGCAAAAAGACGGATACATTCCGCAAGCGGTGACCGTAATTCGGCATAACTCTGGGTGCTATAGTGAGCCGATCGTGCAAGGTAATCTGCACAGCGAGTATTCTCCCTATGTGTATGGAAAATCTTCAAATCCCAGTCTGCATAGATAAGGGATTTGGTATCAAAGATGACGTCGTGCAAAGGGTGGTCGATCTCACAATGTGTTGACAGTAAGTGGACGACCTGAAGTGAGTCAGTGAACAGTCTGATTTTCTTGAAACCCAACTGCTTACAAAGGTGGAGCCCTCGATGGATTGCGTGGATTTCTGCAATAGTTGGGAAAGAGAGTCCTAACTTCTGTTGAAATCCATGTACCCAGTTACCTTGGTGGTCGCGGATGACTCCTCCACAGGCTGATAGACCGTCGCTAGCAGTCGAACCATCTACGTCAATTCTAATATAACCCTCTTCCGGGGGAAGCCAGTTAAGAAGACCTCTCTCCGGAACTTGAAAGATATGGTGATGAAAGCGCCCACTCTCCACAGTTTCCGAAAGGTGAAAGATGCATTTGTGAACAAGCTCCTTTAGTTTATCAGCTTTACCTTCAAATGCCTGACAGCACCGGTTCTTCCAGAGTAGCCAGCATGTGGTACTGAATACTTTTTGCCATGACCATCTAGCCATTCTCTTGTTTCCGGGGGAATGCTGTGAATTCCATGTGGTCTTTCTCATTCTTTGAAAGTACTTCATTGGACAAAATATCCCCTAGACACTCTTCCTCTTGGAACTCGACTGGATAAACTTGTTGATCTTAGAATGCATCATAGCAAATTACAGAAACTTTGGAATAAAAGCCTCGTGAGATACCTTATCCTTATGGTTTGATGTTATAGATAAATAGTGTAATTTTTTATGCTAGTTAGCACAATGTATTGTTTTCAGTGATTCTCATTTTTTTTTTACCAGTGTTCTAGGAATCTGAAGTTTTTGGACTTGAGTTATTCAAAAAACTTGATTGAAACTCCTAATTTCTCTGAGCTGCCAAATATGGAAAGATTAGAACTTGAAGGTTTATGAAGTTTTTGTTGATCTTCATGCTACAATTGGACAACTCAAAAAGGTTCAAGTGTTGAATTTGAAAGGCTGCAAAAATCTAAGAGCCCCCATTGTCCAAAAAAATTGGAAATGAGTGCTCTAAAAGAATTTGTTGTTTGTGGGTGCATTCGAGTTAAATATCTTCCAGAGTTTGGGGAAAGTATGAAAAATCTAGAAATGCTTGATGCAGGGGAGAGAAATTTAGTGAAGCTTACAGAGTCACTTGGATTATTGAGTGGACTTAAGACATTGAAGTTAAGGGGCTGCAAAAATCTCATTTGCCTTCCCCAAAGCATCCACAAGTTGAAGTGTCTTGTACTTGTTGATATTGCTGGTTGCTCAAAATTTGGTAGATTGCTAGAAAACTTGAATGAAATGGAAGCCTTGGAGGAGATTGACGCAAGTGAGACGGATATAACTATCACCTCTCTTTGCTTCAATCGACCAGGTATATACATATATTTTACATATATTCTGTTGTGAGTTATACTTTATAATTTGATATGTGATATTTTTGGGTATATAGAACAGATGATGGATGAAGGGAGAAACTCTTGCGGTGACAATTCCAGGGAGTGAAATACCGTCCTAGTTTGAGAATCAAATTGATCTTTGTCTGGATGGTAGTGGTAAAGCTTTGATGACGATAGACACGCCTCCTTCCGGTGAAGAAATGTTAGGAATTGGGTTATGCATTGTGCTCGATGATCATTTGTTTTCTTCCACTGAAGCCAACGAAGAACCTTCAGTTTGGCCTCAATGTTAGTTTGATTTTGCTGCAATTCCTGACCCACGTGATGGCAGGTTCTTGGTACATGGTAGGTTTCGTTCACACAAGGAATCAAGTCACCTATGGGTGGTGTTTTGGAAACAAAGAGAGGAACTCAGTCCTATTCTACAATTAAGCGAGTACAGTCCCATTCCCTTGACATTTGGTGTTATGTTAAAAACAAACTGGATAAAAAAGTTTCTGTAAAGTGTGGATGATGGGTCATAAGCAAACGTGATTTTGAAAATAGGGACAACTCAATGAGTCAAAATCTCCTTCTCAGCAGAACAACACAATGACCAAGTATGTCACTTTCATCATGCATTCTCCTTTCATTTTTATTTCAAACTGGAAAAAAAAAAAGTTTAAACATTTAGCCCACAATATACATTCTCCTTTTCACCATTTAGTACCTCTATTAACAAATTTATTAGTATTGAGAAAATTAGTTAAATTACGTATTTGTAACCAATGGTTGGAATACTCTTTTACAATTATTTCTAATATTTAATGAGATGTCCAAATGACTTTTTTATCGAAGTGAAAATTGAGCATTTTAATAAAAGGAAAAAAATCAAGTATTTATGAGTGGGAGTATTTTGATGTAGGAGACGAATTGGATGTGTTCTTATAGTCAAATAGGACAAAAGCAAAATGCTTAATATGGTTGTACATTTAGGACAAAAAAGAGTAATAACTAAGTTAAATAAGAAACCTTTAATATTTAAAAAATTGGAAAGATGAAAATATGGCATTAATTAAGGATATAACTGGGAAAAAAAACAGAGAGAGAGCATTAATTAAGGATACAAATGAACAAATGTAGTCAATTTTTGGATATTAACGAATATTAAAAGTTTGTTAACATGTGTAAGTTAGGTAAATTTCTTTTATGGATAATAACTAGCTAAGAACAGAGCGAGTATATGCAAATAAAGTTAGCTTGGTTTGTTATATGTAATAATGGAATTAGGTACAGTAAGAGATTTCATAAAATTAGATACAAACAAGATAAGTAGATGGAGGCCTGTAATTTAAATTTATAAATGATGTATTGTTGATATTAATAAGTAAATAAATAATGATAGATGTAGGGTTTTGATGATGTAATTGTGTTAATGTGACGTACGATTGGGGGTTGCAACACATTGTGCAGGCTATTCGTACCCCAATGCCCCGAGAATGGGAATCAAGATCGATTTTAGTCCCTGGGACTAACATGAAATTAGACGATTTTTGGAAGCACTATAGAAATGATACGGGGTACTTGATATTGTAATATGAGATCCAAATTGCTGGCTTCTGACTATAATTTATTAGTTTAGTTATTATGATGACCACTAAAAGCTGTTTTCGTATGATTACTTGGTAACTCTCCATATTTTCATTTGAGCTTAGAGAGCTGAGAGGAGGCGGGGGTGGTTCGAGAGGCTAATGTGCCTCATTTGGAAGAGCAAAAAGGAAAGGAAAAAAAGCTTGGTTTTGGACAGAGGGAGCAAAATCTGGAAAGAGGGGCGCGCGGCTCACGGTTGATGGTTCGTCATCATTCTTAAATGAGAACCAGAGAGCGCCGGATGAGGAGCTGAGAGGAGGCGCCGAAGTCCCACTGTTCATCATCTTCTTCCTCGTTGAGCTGATATTTGCACAGTGATCTATTATAATTTCTTGCCATTGAACTCTGATCCGATTCTTCTTTGTTTCCTGTATGGTTTTGAATTGTTGCTGAGATGACTAGAATTAAAGTAACGTGGGGCTAGTTGCTCTTGACCCTAGAATAGCTATAAACTAATTTGGGATTTAAGCATATATGAACCAATTAATTGTGCTTACTATTATTTTTGTCTACTTAATCTTGTATTATTTTAATTACCTATTGCTTTATCACTACTAAGTATGGAATTAGGGAATTTAGATTAGCCTTGAAAGAGGGATCTTAATTGAACCATAAGAGTAAATAATGTGGGATTAGAATTTATTGTAATTTGCCAATAGGACAGGAATATATCTATTGGACTCATATAATCATATTAGAGTGAAACTTGGACAATTATTGCCTCTAAATTAGTTTTGAATAACAATTTTAACTTGAGAGAGGGATATAAGTGATCGGGAAATACTTTTATCTATTAATACTCTAGATTAACAATTTAATATTAAGTACATTTATTTTGCGTGATTACATGCTCCTAGACTAGAGAAGGGGATTCGCCACTGTAGATTGTTTTTCTCAATTGAAATTTCAAAAATAGTAAATTTCGCATTTTTGCTCTTCTTTAAATTGTTTTTGAATTTCCTCATTTGATTTGCTTAAATTAAATGAAAATGAGAAATTTAATACCTAATCACTAGTTCATTGAGATCTCTATGGGACGACCTTGATTCACTGTTATACTATTTCATGGCCTGTATATTTGCTGTGTTGACTTAAAATTTAGTAGTATCACTACTCCTAACACCTACCAAAGTCTTTATTGTCCCCAAAATCACTCATGAGCTTTCCAGCATTATTCACAAAACTGTTTCATCATAAAGCAAATAGCACCAATATAATACAAATTGCAGAATAAAAGTGAGAGACAATACATTGGTTTAGCAGAGCTACTTTTAAATTTGTTAGATAAAACCTAACAGACGAGGACCACAAATACAATAACTAATGTCAGTTGGTAAGCACTCACATTCCTACGTACTTAGCTTCAACTTAATTATAACTAGAGATTAAATTGACTTGCATTCTTTGCATGTGAGTTTTGAGAAGGAGCTAACCCCTCAAATCGTAATAAACCAATGTTTGAATTCCATTAGGAGATATGCCCGTATTTAATGTTCGATAATACCTAGAACAAGATTACCTCTAATAAGAAGATACTTGTGCCTAGGGAAAAAAACAATTGTAGATTCTAGTTTTAGACACAGAAAGATGATAGGTGGATATTTTATAAATAAATGGATATAGATGTTGGAAAATACTCTATTAGATTAAATTTATAAATATTTTATATCTGTTTGATTATTTTTTATATATTTTCCTCCCTTGAGCCAAGTAAAAGGTAAAGAGGAATTTTGCAATAGAATCTTCTCACATCTTTTTTTTTTTATTTTGAAGGGAAAATTAAAAAAACTCATGAAAGAAAGAACCAAGAAAATATCAAGAAAAGGAACGGAAGAAAATATTAAAACAAGATGAGAGTTGTGCCAAAGGAGATAGAAAAATAAAGGAATCAAGGAGCCAGCGTGTGCGCGGAGGTTTCAGTGGAACAGAGACTATACTTTAGTATGATATCAATATGATGTTAGTTTCTGGCAAAAAAAAAAAAAAAATTTATTGATATGTTTGGCGGTGAAAAATATGGTTGTAGTTATCGATATATTTGGCTGCACAAAATTTAATTTGCTAGATTGCCAGAAAAATTTAATGAAATTGAAGCTTTGGAGGAGATCAAATTGAGGTAAGTGAAACCGATATATTAGAAGTGCCTTCTTCTTCCATTGGTGGCTGATTATTTCAGTATGTTAAATATTAATTAAATCAGTGCAAGAATTAGATTTAAACTGCTGCCGTGATGGATCTATTTCGAATAATATAATGAATTGCGTGGCTTACCATCATTTTGGAAATTAACTATACTTATCTGCTCATTTTTATTTCAAACTACTCCCTCAATCCCTAATTATGTGGAAAAATTTTGTAAACACTTAATTAACCTGCATGATACGTACTTCTTTCACCCGTGGATATAATACCCTTTTGACTAATTTATTGATATTAAGAAAATTAGTACAAATAGTTATTTGTAACCAAAGGATGCTCTTCTACAACTATTCTCATATAAGGCATTTTGATTAGTAATGACTCTTCACCAAAGTGAAAAATGAGCATTTTCACTAAATTTTTCAAGTAATTGCAAGCGATATCCCTCATTGTTAATTTTTGACAATTCCAAGACACTTTGAAATGCTTGTCCTTGACTAAACCAACATGTGATTTAATCTCTAAATACTTTGTGGGATACTCGTACAAGCTCATCTTAACACAATCCCAATTTTAAATTAACTCCAAGTTATCTTAATTATATAAACATTAAAAATTTAAGTATACATATGTATTCATGACGTCATGAGCAATAATATTATGAAAATAAGATTAGCTGTTCAACCAGTTAAGTTATCTGTTTAAGGTTCAATGATTAGACTTATTAATCAGACCTACAAGAATTAAATTATTAATATAATACTGTGAACTATAACTATAATATAAAATACTATAACTATATGTAACTACAACTATAATATAAAGGGAAAAAAATCAAATACTATACTAATAACTAATAATAAAATAATAAAAATAGCTAATAGCTATAACTAATAATAAAAATAATAAGTAGAGTGCTTTTATTCAAAACGCCCCGTGATCTTCAACCAATTTTTGCGCTTCAATATATTTGCCCCATGCCAAATGTGTCCCAAAAAGAAGAGCAGAGCAAACAAAGTATATCCAAAAGTAAACCAACCTAACCTATTGGACTGCTACGAAAAACACCATCCGATTTCAAACTAGCACGATCTAGTTTAGACTTATTGGAGGGTTCTATTGGTGTATTGGCGTGCATCCAGTAGGACTAACACATCTAATTGGAGAAAGCTAAAGGATCCAATAAAAAAAAGAGTTAAGAACCTGATTCAAAACTGAGAAGAACTATCAGGATCGCCAAATTAATTTTACCTTATATAAAACTAGATTGTAGCATAGAAGACTACTGAATGAATAATTAAGACAATCAAAAAGAAGTGGTTGGGGATATCAGATACGTATTGAATAAAGGAGCGAGGTTTTCATATTTGTTTTTCATTTTATTAACATGAGTGTCAGAGGAATAACAGAAATAGCAGAAGGGGAGAGAGAATATCACAAATCACGTCACACCACTCTTAACGGTTTTTGTCTTATTATAGAGCCATGCCGTCATCAATTTCTCTCAGCTTCCTCGTTGGTCTGCGCATTCGACTACCGCGTCTTGCATTCATCAATTCCTCCTTTCACGTGCACTTCTTTTACAGATTTTTATCTGCCCTCATCAATAACAAACCATCAATTGTCAACTTTTAGTGCTTGCCTGCCCCTTCTCTTCAGTTTCCATTTATTTCTTTTTAGTAACTAGCTATGCGAACAATATAATACAAACGAATTTTGATTATATGAATGGGGTCAAACTGACATTTTGTATAGATTTAAAAGTAAGTCATATTATTTATTATTTATATAATCTTGTAGATATATAAAATCATATTCATTTTTTTAAAAAAATCAATATTTATGATTTAATATTCAATATTCTGCTCATATATTTAAAATTAAATATATAATGCACTAGTAATTTAGGGAAAAGGTGAGAAAGCCAGCCCCATATGAATGCATGTACTTAAACTATATTGTTCCCCAATTAGAAAAGAAAAGTGTTCAATACAACACGTGAAGTTAACTTTGTTCTCACATTTCAACGTTGTTCTTATTACCTCTTAGTTACATTGTTTATATTATTTTTACAAACGAGGAGTTCAACTAAAGTTTCATATGACTATCACATACCAATATTTATTTCAATTCACTGGCAATTTCTCCATATGCTGATTTGTTCACCTTTTCCAAATCTCTCATATTATAGCTCCTTCCCTTGTCACACTCAACTTCTCCGCCCTGATCTTCACAGGTCCCCTATTGGCTTTATAACATCAACCTCAGTCTTCTCTCAAAGGACATTGGTCATTTTTATAAATTAGTTAACATTCTAAAATTCAAAGGGTAATATTTATGGATCAATTATTAATACACAAATAATTGTAAGTTAGAGAAATATTAGTTACTTTTCCATATTCAGAGAAGACTCGGAGTCTTTACGCCAGACTGACTTTACTAGTGATACAAGTCGAAGTGATGTGGGAAGGAGAAGCATGTAAAGAAGAATGAGTATAGGAAATGAGTTACAGTTGGAAGTAGTAATTTCCTTAGTTTCACACTCATTTTTACAAGTCTTTGGGCGTATGCGAGAGTCAATAACAGCGTTTATATCTTTGCTTTAGTTTCATATATTATAATTAAATGGAAGGAGCAGTCAGGGAAGGAGCATGGAATTGGTATCTTTTTATTAACCGTCAAACACTCTAGATTTATTTAGAGAAAATATAAGAAATCTGGCTAAGGGTAATTTATTCTTTTTATTTTAATATTTTAGTATTTGATCCTTCTAAATAATTACCATTTTATGGTCCTTCTTAATAAATGTTATTGTTCACTCCCAGTAAAAGCCCCACCAAAAAAAAAAAACTAGCTCTTTGTTTTCCTCCCCAAGAAAGTAGAAACCAATCACATGATCAAAGTTGAAAGGTATATATAGAAGGGTTAACTAAATACTACCTCTACCCTCTAGTCTTTGATATAAAAGATAATTGCTAATTTAGATAACTTAATGAAATTAGCTATTAGTTATTTATAACAAATCTATATTGGTTTTTTTAAAAAATATTATCTTTCATCATGACTATCATTGAATAGAAACCCCTTAATATGTGTAATCAATATAGATATTTTGCGAAAAAAGTTATAAATGTAGGAGATAAAGTAGATTAAGGTCTTAGCTCTTAGGCCTGAGGTTATAGCATACATTGCAACTTGAGGAGGGAAGTAAAATTATAAATTAATAAGGATTAACACCACCTTTAGTTCTTGTAGTTTACAGTTATTTTAATTTTGGTCCTTGAAGTTTTAAACAAATGGTTTTGGTCCTCCAAATCTACTTCATTTCAAACCTCCCTAAAGTTTCAAAAGGACTTGAAACTAGAGTTAATACTGTTAATTAAGCTTGTGTGGTACTAACACCGTTAAATATATTTATGTGGATGCTGATTGGGCAAGCTGAGTTGGAAAAATAAATTCTAAGCCTATATTTTTAAAAGCTTTTATATAATAAAAAAAAAACCCATCATCAGTTCGTGGCCGTGGGTCACTGCCTGATTTAAAGGAAGGAGGAGAGCTTCAACCTTGGGTTATGGTGGAAGGAGAGAGAAGGAGAAAATTTGTCAGAGAAAGATGTTTTAGACATTTTGGCTACACTAGCGGGTTTAATTTCTAACCGTGTGTTTATTTTTATTTAACAGAAGGACTAATACATATCTAACTGGATAAAACCGACGGATCCAATAAAAAATAAGTTCATGGACCTGATTCAAAACTGAGTAAAACTGTTAGAACCTCCATATTAATTTTACCTTATATAAAACTAGATTGTATCATTGAATAATACTGAATGAATAATTAGGACAATAAAAAAAGAAGTGGTTGCGGATATGTATTGAATAAAGGAGCGAGGTTTTCACATTTGTTTTCATTTTATTAGCATCAGTTTCAGAGGGATAAAAGAGAGGGGCAAGATCACTAGAGCCGGGAAAACGGGCCGAGCCCGTCGGGCCGGCCCTTTTAGGCCCTGACCCTTCAAGGGCCGGGCTTGTAAATTGTAGCCTCAAAAGGAAGTCGGGCCTTAAAGGGCCGGCCCTATAGGGCCTCGGGCTTAAAAGGGCCGGCCCTGGAGGGCCTCGGGCCGGCCCTTTAGGCCCGTTTGTTTTTTATTTATTTTTACTTAGAAAGGAACCATATTACATTTTTGAATTACCTTATTGAATCTATATGTCACTCTGTCCTCATATTATATAGAGTATGATTTTTGAGTATATTGTTTTGTTTAATTAAATCATATTGTAATTTTTGAGTATGAATTTTTAGTATATTGTTCTGCCTATTTAGACTAAAATCATATTATATACTATTTTACTTGATAGAGTGTGATTTTTGATGGAGGTTGTGATTATTTGACTACTTGAACCTACTGCTCAAAGTGAAACACAATCAAATGTCCTTGAAATTGATGATAGTGGCGAAGAAGGTGAAAATGATTATCGTCATACTCATGTTGTTTAGAGGTTCGAGTATTTAGCTTCTTGCCTTCTTATGCTTTGGCCTTTGTGTAAGTTATTTATGGACATGATTTTACCTTTGATTATATATTAGTAGCTGTGTTTGTTTGTTGCAAGAGACGTGTTATTTAAACATTAATGTTGACAACATTTATGTATTAAATTAGAACTTTAATCGTTGTTATTTACTAATTATATCTCTTTGGGGAAAATACGCAGAAAAAATAGTTAAATATTGTGAAAAGAATTTCTCGGCCCTGCAGGCCGGCCCTGGCCCTGATCCTCTCAGGCCGGGCCTTGAAAAACTGCAATTTTCCTGACCCCGAGCCCTTTAGGGCCGGCCCTGTTAGGCCCTGGCCCGTCAAGGGCCGGCCCTGTAGGGCCGGGCCAGCCCTAATTCCCAGCTCTAAAGATCACAAATCATTTCACACCACTCGCAACTTTTGTCTTATTAATTGCACATCTTTTGAAAATCCCACGTAAAGGGAGGAGAGGGTAGAGAAAGGATAAAGAAGCTGATCTGATTAGCTGGAGAAAGTGTTTTTACATTGTCCAAGATCAAAGTATTTAAAAACTATTTAATGTATTTATCTTATACAACATAAAGTTAATTCTTTAATTCTTTACCGTTAATCTGGCATAGAATTTCCCTTTCATTGCCTTTTAATTTTCCAACCAAATTATTTTTCCAACACAGCGTTATAATTTCTCAATTTTTCATTTGTAACCCCATGAGATTTGGTACTTTTAATTTCATCCGGACTTTTCATTTTTGGGCTTCTTAAAGTGTCACTTTGCTTTGTCCAGGACAAAAAAAAAAGTGTCACTTTGCCATTTCATAGTGCAAATTACGGGATTTCTTTCTTTTCTCAGGGCAAAAAGTGAACTTGTGAGTCCTTTTTCTTCCCATTCACACTCCTTTTTTAATAGAAATTAAAAGCCACCAACCTCCCTCCCTCCTTTCACATGCACATCTTTTACAGATTTTTATCTGTACTCATCAATAACAAACCATCAATTGTCAACTTTTAGTGCTTGCCTGCCACTTCTCTTCAGTTTCCATTTATTTATTTTTTTTAATAACTAGCTATGTGAACAATATAACACAAATGAATTTTGGTTATTTTAATTGGGTCAAACTGGCACTTTGTATAGATTTAAAAGTAAGTCAAATTATTTATTATTTATATATTGGTATGTGATAGTCATATGAAACTTTAATTGAACTCCTCATCAACGGGATTTGCTTCTTTTCTCAGGTCAAAAAGTGAAATCCATTTTTATTATGACTTGAGTCCCTTTTCTTTCTCACAGCTCTCCCAAACTTTAACACATTCATTTTTTAAAATAAAAAGCTACCACATTTGTCCCGGCTCTTTGTAAAGAAGTCCTGTATTTAACAATGCAATTTAAATTAATTACCAGTATATAAGTTTTGTATCAATAAAATTAAGTTAACTAAATTTCTTAATTAGTTAAATGCAAGAAATGCTCACTAATTGGAATATTAATGATCATATATTTTATATTTGTTAAAAAATTTATAGTTGGAAGTAGTATTTACTTAATTTAACATCTATTTTTCCAAGTCTTTGGACACATTCAAGAGTTAATAATATAACAGCATTTATCTCTCTAGTTTCATTTCATACAATATAATTAAATGGAAGGAGTCATGAGGGAAGGGGAATATGGAAGTAAGAAAATGGGCTCTCGGCTCATTCTCACGTCTCATTTAATTTTCTTTTTGTTAATGATATATTGTAATCGAGCTTACAGCAAAGATCATATCAATGTTTTAAAAGCTGGACCGGGATGTCCAACCAAAAAAGTCAGCTGGCCATGGTTTATCTGGTAGAATCGGCGGTTGAGCCGTTGACATAATAATTAAATAAAAATGTAATATTATGTACCCATATACATAGGCACATTATTTACACAACTTTAAAAAAACATGAAAAAATTTACATACAACAACATGTATCCTATATAACACAATGAAATCATTAAAACTAAATTAAATAATAGTTATAATTTTAATGATATCTTATATTTAAACATTAAATATTATGGAGTTTTTTTTTATAATTTTTAATATAGAATTTTAGAGTAGAAAGAGAGGACATATATCTTATCTATTTTAGATAGATGCGGGGAATAGAAAACATTCAGAATATGCATTAATTGTTATTTGTGTGTGGAATATCATTTAAAGTCTTAAAATTAATTTTGAAAAATAAATGAACATGAACATCTCGTTGAAAATCAAACAATACTTTAAAGTAAAAACCTAACATGTTATTTATCCATCACCCATCTATGTATTGACTGATGGGTAACTGTTGGCAAAGAAAAAGACCGATGGGCCTACCCACTAAAAGACAAAGCTTGGCAGTTGGCACCTAGGGAGAAAGTAAACATCATAAAAGAAACTGGAACATGGGAAAAGGTAGCAACATTTTCTCTCTCCCTCTCTAAACCAGATCTACGTTTCTATTTCTCCGGCCGGCGAGCTCATGTTCGAATGTTGAAGGAAGCTTATATGCGCTTTTGTTTTTATGAAGATATTCACAATAAAAAATGAATATCTTCCTCTCTAAACGGTGAGAAATACGATTCTTTTGTCAGTCGGATTATTATTCCATCCTTCACTATTCTTCTTCTCCTTTGCTTCTTCATTTTCCTTCTCAGTATAAATGTTAGTTGAGAACCGTCCGGCTTCCTTAAATCCATCCTGGCTCCTGGTTGAACAACGATATCTGGCTTTATAATGATTTTTCCTGGTCCAATCCGGCTGGAACATTAAAACGGCTTTCTCCCCAAAACCAAGCCGTTGCCGGCTCCGGCCGTCTGGTCCGGCTCGGCTATGAAAACTTTGTGATCATATACATGTCTTTTTTCCCTCCTTTTATTGATCACACACGTTTTTGTTTGACAAAACACTCATTAATATCATAAGTCACTCATTATTCAAATAAAACCAACCAAATATTTAGTGGTTGTTGCAATAATGATAAAGCTGGTTTGTGAAAAAAATGGGAAACCGACATATTGTGCAAAAATGGGGTTATGCATATACAAGTGGTGGGGGAAGGAGCCGAAGGAAGAATTCGGACCCTTTCTTTTACGATGCCTTTCCTATCAATATTCTTTTATTGCAGAAAAAGAGAAGAATGTGGACCCTTTG
Organism: Inga leiocalycina; assembly: GCA_963242795.1. Classification (NCBI taxonomy): domain Eukaryota; kingdom Viridiplantae; phylum Streptophyta; class Magnoliopsida; order Fabales; family Fabaceae; genus Inga; species Inga leiocalycina. Next base: position 69,986,200 of record OY725325.1, read on the forward strand.
TTTTACTATTCCTTTCCTTTCATTACTTTATTGCAGAAAAAGAGAGAGGAAAAGAGGAAGAAAAGACTGATATAAAAGAATCAGAAAGAAATTGTGAGAAACTTGCACGAAAATTCTAGCTTCAGCCATCTAACAACACCGTTAGGAAGGTAAACTCCTTGACCCTTGTAAATATTAAGCATTTGAGTTTTATCCACTTCACTTGTAGTTGTTAGCCCAGCTTAGTATACTATAAACTTCACTTGACCATCTCATATTTAATTTATTTTCCTTTTCCTTTAGAGCTCATGTTATGGTTTAGTTGTTGTAGGTCGCAATATTAGTGGTTCGTCAAAATATACTCAATAAGTTGGTTCAAATATTTATGGCAAGTGATCAAGAAGAATTTTCCTCAAACTCTTCTAACTCCAATTCAACCCCAAGAACCTGCAAGTATGAAATTTTCTTGAGTTTTAGAGGCAAAGATACGCGTAAAGGCTTCACAGGTCACTTGTATCATGCGTTAATTAGCAAGGGATTCAGAGTTTTCAGAGATGATGAAGAGCTTGAGAGAGGAGAAGTCATTTCAAAAGAACTCCTACAAGCAATTGAGGACTCTCATTTCGCAATTGTTGTTCTCTCCAAAAATTATGCCTCTTCTTCGTGGTGTTTAGATGAACTCCAGCATATTCTTTACTCGAGAGATAATTCGTGTCAACAAGTTTTTCCCATATTTTATGATGTAGATCCATCTCATGTACGCCATCAAAGACGAAGTTTTGCTAAAGCTTTTAATCGGCATCGAGAGCTTGGAAGGGACAATAAGGTCATGGAAAGCTGGAGAAATTCTCTCGAGAAAGTCGCTAACTTGTCTGGTTGGGATTGCAAGGATAGGTAAGTTAATTTCTTATTGAGTAAAATTATGCGACATATATTTTTTGCTTATAATCATTTCATTGAACATAAATCTAGATGCAGTCAAGCTATTTGTTTGGCATGTGTTCTTCTTTTAAAGATAGAAAATTAACTATTAAAATGAACATTTTTATTGTAGCAGGGAACTATACTTCATATTACAAGTGTCATGAATCTTTGTATTGTTTATTGAGTTGTTCTTTCCATTTCTGTTTGCAACTATTTAATAAATGAGTTTTCACTGTTAAACTTTATCAAAAAATTAAAGAATTGTAAAACTTTTTAAATACAATCATTTGATATTGATATATATATACTATTAGTTATATTCGAGTAGTGGGTCGTTTTTTAGTTGTGATATTATTTATTCTAATAAATTTTGAAATTATTTTTCGTTTTTGAAATAAAAACTTTTAAATTTAAAATTTGCATTATTTATTTTTATATTTTTGATATTCAAAACTATTCGTCATCAAACTAAAAGATTTAACTTCACAATTAAATTAAAGCACACGCTTAAAATAAAAAATGGAATAACAACTGCAAGACTTATTTGCTGCCCATATTAAATTTGTTTCAATGAGTTTATGATCCAAAAGAAAAATAATATTAACAATTGCAAATATTGAAGTAACAAATATTATAATTACAGAATCAATTAAAAGTTATATATCTCACCTGGGCTAATCCATATGTTGTCTTTTCTTGTAGGCCTGAAGCAGAACTTATTGAGTTGGTGGTTGAGGAGCTGTGGACCAAATTACGTCGTATACTGCCACCTTATTGTGAAGGCTTAATTGGAATTGAAAATAAAATAGAACAACTAGAGCCATTGTTGGAGATAGGCTTGAATGATGTTCGGTTTGTAGGAATATGGGGCTTACCGGGTGTGGGTAAGACAACAATTGCTAGGGCTATTTTTGACAAATATTGTAGCCAATTTGAAATCAAATGCTTTCTTCTCAATGTTAGGGCAACTTCAGAAAGAGATGGTGAGGCTCACTTACAAAGTAAACTTCTTTCCAAACTCAAAATTAGAAACATGGAGATTGAAGACACATTCGAAGGGAAGAAAATAATCCAAAACCGTTTCAGGGATAAAAAAGTTTTACTTATCCTTGATGATGTTAGCCGTACAAGCCACTTAGAAATTTTAGCTGATAGCACCAATTGGTTTGGTGCTGGGAGTAGAGTGATCATAACAACTAGAGATTCAGGGTTGTTGCATAGAGTGCATCATGTCCATGAGGTTCAAATTCTGGACCCACGTGAATCCTTTCAACTCTTTTGTTTGAAAGCATTTAAAAGCGGTGTACCTCAGGAGGATCTTTTGCATATGTCTAAAACTGTTTGTGATTATGCGAAAGGCCTTCCTTTAGCTCTATCTATTTTGGGTTCCTTTTTCGGTCGAAAAAGTAGTGTGCTACAATGGGAAGATGCTTTGGATATGTTGAAGAAAAATCAACATAACGATATTCTTAAAGTACTTAAACTAAGTTTTGATGAGTTAAATGTCACAGAACAAGCACTATTTTTAGATATTGCTTGCTTCTTCAATGGGTGGAGCAAAAAGGTGACAACACATATATTGGAAAGTTGTGGATTCAACGCAAAAATTGGAATAGCAACTCTTCAAGAAAAGTCTATGCTAAAGGATTATAATGATTGTTTAGTGATGCATGATTTGCTTGAACAAATGGGTAGGAGAATTGTTGTAGACAAGTCTCCTAATGATGTTGGAAATCGTAGTAGATTGTGGTCTAAGCAAGATATTGATGAAGTTATGAAAAACAATTTGGTGAGTGTTGATCTTAGCTCTTATAATGGTTTTAATACATTTTTTTTATATATCTTATTAGTTTCTAGTCAATTTATTTGTATATCATTTTCCTGGTGACTCATGTTGTTTATCAGGGCACAAAAGAAGTGCAAGGTATGGTTTCATCCAAATTTTGTGAGGCATGTTGGGATCCTGGAGCCTTTTCAACATTGCGTAACCTCAGGTTACTCATCATAACAAGTGATTTGAACGTTCCTTATGGCCTCAAATGTCTTTCTCTTGCTTTGAAAGTACTTCATTGGACTAAATATCCCTTAGACACTCTTCCTCCTGGAACTCAACTGGATAAACTTGTTGATTTTCGAATGCATCATAGCAAATTAAAGAAACTTTGGAATAAAAGCCTGGTAATATACCTTATCCTTATGTTTTGATGTTATAGATATATAGTGTAATTTTTTCTGCTAGTTAGCACAATGTATTGTTTTTAGTGATTCTCATATATTAGTTTGACCAGTGTTCCAGGAATTTGAAGTTTTTGGACTTGAGTTATTCCAAAAACTTGATTGAAACTCCTGATTTGTCTGAACTACCAAATCTGGAAAGATTAGAACTTGAAGGTTGTGAAGCTCTTGCTAATCTTCATGCTTCAATTGGACAACTCAAAAAGGTTCATGTGTTGAATTTGAAAGGTTGCAAAAATCTAAGAGTCCATTGTCCAAAAAAATTGGAAATGAGTGCTCTGAAAGAATTTGTTCTTTGTGGGTGCAATCGAGTTAAATATCTTCCAGAGTTTGGGGAAAGTATGAAAAATCTAGAAATACTTGATGCAGGGGAGACAAATTTAGTGAAGCTTCCAGAGTCACTTGGATTATTAAGTGGTCTTAAGACATTGAAGTTAAGGGGATGCAAAAATCTCGTTTGCTTTCCTCAAAGCATCCACAAGTTGAAGTGTCTTGTACTTGTTGATATTGCTGGGTGCTCAAAATTTGGTAGATTGCCAGAAAACTTGAATGAAATGGAAGCCTTGGAGGAGATTGATGCAAGTGAAACTGATATAACTGAGGTACCTTCTTCCATTAGTGGATTAAAAAAGGTCAAGAAATTGTCCTTTAGGGGGTGCAAAAGGTCAACGACCAACTCTTGGAGCTTGTTTTATCCGTTGAGCCACTTGTTTTGGGGGCGTTCAACTCATGACAGCTTAACATTGCCTACTTCAATCTTCAATCTTAAATTATTAGAAGAATTAGATTTAAGCCACTGTAATCTTGATGATGGATCTGTTCCGTATAGCTTTAGTGGCTTATCATCATTGAAGAAATTAAATCTCAGTGGAAACAAGTTTAAGAATCTACCTGCTGGCTGCATATCTAATCTTCTGAATTTGGCATATCTTTCATTGAATTCTTGTTCAGAACTTTGTTCGTTACCACATTCAGGACCAAGTTTAATTACAGTGAATGCAGAAGAATGTGGTTCATTGGAAACAATGTCGGACGAACAATTATCACATCTCTATACTTCAGTGTCAGACGGTGCCCAGGTATATACATATATTTTACATATATTCTGTTGTCAGTTATACTTTATAATTTGATATGTGATATTTTTGGGGTATATAGGCCAGAAGATGGATGAGGGATGGAACTCTTGCGGTGACAATTCCAGGGAGTGAAATACCGCTCTGGTTTGAGAATCAAATTAAACTTCATCTGGATGATAGAGGTGAATCTGATATGATGATAGACACGACGCCTCCTTGTGGTGAAGAAATGTTAGGACTTGGGTTATGCATTGTGCTCAATGATGATTTGTTTTCTTCCACTGAACCCAACGAAGGACCTTCAACTATGCCTCATTGTCCGTTTGTTTTTGTTAAAATTCGTCTCCAATTTGATGGGCCCGTGATACATGGGAGGTCGCGTGTAGAAAAGGAAGAAATAAAGTCAAGTCACCTATGGATGGTGTTTTGGAGGCAAAAAGAGGAACTCAGTACTCGACAATTAAGACTGTACAGTCACATTCGCGTGTTAATTGGAGTTCGTGATAAAAACAAACTGGATAAAAAAATTTCAGTAATGTGTGGATGGCGAGTCACAAGCAAATGTGATTTTGAAAACAGATACAACTCAATGAGTCATAATCTCCTTCAAGCAGCAGAACAACACAATGACCAAGTATGTCACTTTCATCGTACATTCTCCTTCCATTTCCATTTCAAACTACACCCTCAATTCCTATTTATTTTGGGGGTGGGGGGGGGGGGGGTTTTGAACACTTGGCCCACGATATTCATTCTCCTTTCACCATTTAGTACCCCTATTAACAAATTTATTAGTATTGAGAAAATTAGTTAGATTATGTATTTGTAACCAATGGTTGGAATACTCTTTTACAATTTTTTCTAATATTTAATGAGGTGTCGTAATGACTTTTTTATCAAAGTGAAAATTGAGCATTTTAATAAAGGAAAAAAATAAAGTATTTATGAGTAGGAGTATTTTGATGTAGGAGAAAAATTGGATGCGTTCTTATATTCAAATAGGACAAAAGCAAAGTGCTTAATATGGTTCTACATTTAGGACAAAAAGGAGTAATAATTAAGTTAAATAAGAAACCTTTAATATTTAAAAAATTGGAAAGATGAAAAAATGGAAATAATTAAGGATATAACGAAAAAAAAGAGCATTAATTAAGGATACAAGTGAACAAATGTAATCAATTTTTGGATATTAAATAATCTTAACTGTTTGTTAACATGAGTAAGTTAGGTAATTTTCTTTTATGGATAATAACTAGCTAGGAACAGAGGGAGTATATGCAAATAAAATTAGCTTGGTTTGTTATATGTAATAATGGTAGTAGGTACACTAAGAGATTTCATAAAATAAGATACAAACAAGATAAGTAGATGGAGGCATGTAATTTAAATTTAAAAATGATGTATTGATGATATTAATAAGTAAATAAATGATGATAGATGTAGGGCGCAATTTTATTATTCTTGTGATGATGTAATTGTGTTAATGTGACATACGATCAGGGGTTGCAACACATTCTACAAGCTATTCGTGCCCCAATGCCCCGAGAAAGGGAATAAAGATCGATTTTAGTTCGTCGGCCTAACATCAACTTGGATGTTTGGAACCACTTTAGAGCTGCTGCAAGGTACGTGACATTGAAATATGAGATCCAAATTGCCGGCTTTTAACTATAATTTATTAGTTAAGTTATTATGAAGATCACTAAAAGCTGTTTTCATACGAATACTTGGTAACTATCCACACTTTATATAATTAAAGCAAACTTTGAAGCAATTTGGAGAGTTATATAAGTAATTTTTAAGAAATTTTTATTATTAAAAAATCAAATCAAATAGGTGCATCATTGGTGAGATTTTAAATTAAAATAGAAATTTTCAAGATTAGTGAATGAACCATAATAAAAATAATAATAAGCATTAGAAGTTTTCTTGAAAAAAAAAATCACTTTAGTTTTTATTAGTATTATCATAAAAGTATGTATGTTAAGAGAACAAGAGTTAAATCAGAGAGAATTTCTAGAAAGAATTTAGAGAGAACTTCTCATTCACTTCGTTTGAAACAATCAATTATAAGTTTTTATATAGAGTCAGGAATCTAATCCTGGTTACATAACCATGGTTACTTTATGTGAACTATAGTTACTTTATATCTTCTTTTTGTCTTTGTCTTCTTTTGCATTTGTCATTTTCTCCTTTTTCTTTGTGTCAAGTCTTCTTTTCTTCTTTATGTCAAGTTGACTAGAAGAGTAAGTTGATCTAGATATGAGTCAATGAACATCTACATATTTAATATTCATAACACTTCCCCTTGAATGTCTATTATGAATATGCTTCATTAAAAACTTTAATTAGAAAAAACCCAGTAAGATAAAAAAACCTAGTTAAAGAAAAGAGTACATCATTCATTGATATACTGTTTATTGCTGCCTCATTAAAAACTTTTCTAGGAAAACCCAGTAGGACAAAACCTAAATAAGGGAAAAAGAGTACAGTGTGTATTGACTCCCGCTCTTGACAACATCAGTTGATATCTCTAAGTCTCTGAAGTCCAATTTCATGTACAAGCTTGTTAAAGATTGTACCTAGAAGTGACTTGGTGAATAAATCTGCTAGATTTTCACTTGAACTGATTTTTTGAATATCTATTTCACCATCTTTTTGAAGGTTACGAGTGAAGAATAATTTTGGTGAAATATGCTTCGTTCTATCGCCCTTGATATATCCTTCTTTAAGTTGGGCAAGCAGCATTATCCTTGTAACACCCCGAATTTTGAGACTCGAGGCTAGAGAATAAGCCTGAGATTAGTGGATTGCTAAGCCCCAGTTTAGCAAGATCTCAAATTGTGATTAGGAGTTAATGACTACAAAAGTGGACGTGGTTAGTGATTAATGAACCTTTTTAGAGAATATAAAGTGGATTGTAGTCGCTTGTGTTATGAGCAACGCCAAAACCCTGTATTTGAGTTCAATTGTGGATTAACATCCAAATTGACTTAGAATAGAGGGAAGAATTGAATGGGGTATTGTGATAGAAATGGTGTCATGTTGTGGTATTTAATCATTGGAATTGATTTAAATTGGATTGGACACATTGGTTGCAAAATTGGAAATGCTGTCCAGTGTGAATTCTGTCTGGGCAGTCTTCTTGTGTGGACGTTTTTACTAGGCAAATGATGTCTAAAAATTATGAAACTTTCCAGTCTTAAAGTTCACATCCCAAGCTTCAAAATGGACATATAATTTGTGCCATTTCATGTTGGGAACTGGGAGATATGACTGTCCAAAGTTTGAGGTCGAAAATGGACTCTGTTTTGGGGCAGTGATGACATTTGTGTAATTCTGGAATTTTGTGGTGATTTCTAGTATTGGTAAATATTTTTCCTATAAATAGGACTTAAATACCTTTCATTTGGCTTTGGAATCACCTCATTTCGATTTTTCTAGAATTAGTTATGATTTTTCAAAGATTGGGCAGAAAATCTGCCAGAAAATCCGAAAATACCAATTTTGGGAATTATGACATCATCAAAATAAAAGATGACATCAGCATGGAATTAAAAGCAATTCCTTCATCTTCATCAGCCATTTCCTGACGCCATTTGTGAAACAAAAACGTGAGAGAGAGCTTGGAGAAAATAGGGAGAAGGAAGGAGAAAACTCGCGAGGTAGATCGATTTCTTCGGTGAATTCGTACCTAACGCGTATGATCCTTCTTCTAAGCTTCTCTTCTACATGGATTAAGGTACTTGAGGCTCAATTTTTCGGTTTAAAAGGGGCTAGGGTTCAGCCATATTGAGTAAAAGCCAGAGGGAGCTTGAGGTAACTTCCGAAACTTCAATCTTTGATTGTTCTGGCTGCTGTGGTTGATTTAATCGGTGAAATTTCACCGGATTGTCTTTGTTTGTAAATTTGGAAAATGGGTTGGCCTAGGTGTTATGCTGCCCAAATTGATACTAAATGGTAGTTCTAACCCAATGTAATGGTCAATAAAGTGGTTAGGAGTAGAAAGGAACGCGTTTACGGAGCCGAAACCGAAAAACCCCAATTTTTCCCGGGGAATTGAGAATTTCGGCCAAGCCTAGTTTGAAGGGGTTAGAGATGGATTTTCAATGATTTGATGGTTCCATTGAGTTCAGGAGCGAAAATTAGGTGGGGTTACAGTTGGTCACTTTTTCGGAAAAGGCCGAAAAAGCATAATTACGAAAACGCCCTTGAAACCCTTAAAGTGGGGCTGTCAAGGGTAATTTTGTAATTGACATTGAATTTGATAATTCCGAGTCCGAAAATGGATTCCTTGGGCGAAAATATGTTAGAATAGCCCATGTCAAAATTTCGGGAAAAGTACAGCCAGACCGGGTACGATGGGGCCGGACCGGGTCCCCGGGGGCATTTTAGCAAATTTTCAATATAGCTTCATATGACCCTCAGAAACACTATGGAAGTATCTAAATAGTACATTTGACATTGTAGGGAACTTATCTCTCCTGCATGCTCTGATAACTGTATTAATGTGTTGATGCATGTTATTGCTTTGCTTGATTATGTGGAACATGTATGAATGATTTAAAGCTATGTTTCAATATATGCTATGGCCATATGTGTATCGTTCGAAGCATTGAGCTTATAGATTTGTCATTGTATGTGTGCATGAGTTATGTGATGCAAGCATGTCATGCATTAAACACTTATCTTGCCTACATATTGATAATATTTCCCTACTGAGATTCTCTCGAATCTCACCCTCCCCTACCAACAATTTAGACAGGGCAAGTGGCTCGTGGAGGGAGCAGCAGGACTCATTCGAGATGAGATTGTGTAATCCCCATGTGAAGAATTGTAATGGGCAATTGTGCCCTGTATATCTTTAGCGAAGGTATGTACCCGAGATTGCCGGGATGATTATGTTGTGCACTCTGATATTTATATGAATGTGATTTATCTTCGCGTAGTAATTGTATTCGAAATGTGAATATGAGACCAAGTTTACAAATGATTTCGAAAAGTATTCGTGAAAACCCCATCATGTGATGGGTTAGTAAATGTTATTTGATTATTATTGGTCTCTATTTCATTTTAATTGTGTATTTCGGATATAATTACTGAGGGGGTTACAATCCTCATATATGACTATTGGGATCATTTTGTCTGAAGATAAATGACAAGTTGTATGTATGTGATATATCACTGACCTCAACCACACGCATTCTCGACTTGCTTCATGTATTGCTAGAATTTCTGCATGGTTAGATGATGTGGCTGATATAGTTTGTTTCACAGATCACCATGAAATGGCTACACCTCCACATGTAAATAGATATCCTATTTGTGATCTACCATTGTATGGATCAGACAAAAATCCAGCATCTGCATAACTAACCAGTTCATACTTAGATACATTTTTTTAGAGAGAACTTGATATATATATGATATAAAAACAATAATGATCACCAATCTTAGCCATTGAACCCAATGTTTATAACAATCGTTAAAAGTATTACTCTAATTCCATATAGTAGCTCAAATTATCCCAGATCTATCAAATAAAACAAGTTATATGAAATCGTTAAAGAAACCATAAGAAGATCATATATTCGTTAGAGCTTCGTACTGATAACAGCTTATAAAAGTATGTATGTTAAGAGAACAAAAGCTAAATCAGAGAGAATTTCTACAGAGAACTTCTCATTCATTTCGTTTGAAACAATTGATTACAAGCCTTTATATAGAGTCAGGAATCTAACCCTGGTTACATGACCATGGTTACTTTATATAAACTATTATTACTTTATATCTTCTTTATGTTCCTTGTCCTCTTTTGCTTTTGTCATTTTCTCCTTTTTCTTTTGTGTCAAGTCTTATTTTCTTCTTTATGTCAAGTTGACTGGAAGAGTAAGTTGGTCTAGATATGAGTTAATGGACATCCACATATGTAATATTCATAACAAGTATTATTATATTATTACTATTGTTATTATCATATTTTCATTTCCAGTCAACGACTTAAACTGTTTTCATAAATTGAATGAGTGAGTGGCCAAAAAAAAAGTTAAAAAAACTGAACAACAACGACAAGTTAATTTAATAATCGTATATATTAGGAATAGCAGTATTTCATAGACTAAAAAACAAGCAAACTGCAAATATACAGATGGACTCAATACAATAGATAAAGAAAAATGAGTGAGGGTGCCAAGGAAATTTACAAGGAAATCAACAATTACCATTAAGCCACCACTAAGGTTAATTAATTAAGAAAGCAAAGTATTTGGTGATAAATATATTTTCAGAGTCCAATTGGGCTTTCTAGCAAGGCGACATAAACAAGGCAGATGAATAGCTTAAGGATTCAATCCCTCTTATTGTTAAAAAATTAAATATAAATTTTTTATGATTATGATGATGTAATTCAAAGTTTAACGTAAACCTGGAGGGCAATTCTATTTTAGTGGGTCCACATCACGCTACTGTCGAGAAAAATAAATTTTTACAGTCCAATAGTGCTTTATAGCAAAGCGACATAAACAAGGCACATGAATAGTTTAAGGATTCAATCCCTCTTATTGTTAAAAAATAAAAAATTAAATATAAATTGTTTATGATTATGATGATGTAACTCAAATTTATATATTCATCTCCAGGTTGATCTAACCCTACAGGGTGATTCTATCTTATGGGTCCACATCACGTTACTGTCGAGAAAAATAATTTAAATGAATACCCCACTAAATTTTTCAAGTAATTGCAAGCGATATCCCTCATTGTTAATTTTTGACAATTCCAAGACACTTTGAAAAGCTTGTCCTTGACTAAACTAACATGTAATTTAATCTCTAAATACTTTGTGGGATACTCGTACAAGTTCATCTTAACACAATCCCAATTTTAAATTAACTCCAAGTTATCTTAATTATATAAACATTAAAAATTTAAGTATACATATGTATTCATGACGTCATGAGCAATAATATTATGAAAATAAGATCAGCTGTTCAACCAGTTAAGTTATCTGTTTAAGGTTCAATGATTAGACTTATTAATCAGACCTACAAGAATTAAATTATTAATATAATACTGTGAACTATAACTATAATATAAAATACTATAACTATATGTAACTACAACTATAATATAAAGGAAAAAAAATCAAATACTATACTAATAACTAATAATAAAATAATAAAAATAACTAATAGCTATAACTAATAATAAAAATAATAAGCAGAGTGCTTTTATTCAAAACGCCCCGTGATCTTCAACCAATTTTTGCGCTTCAATATATTTGCCCCATGCCAAATGTGTCCCAAAAAGAAGAGCAGAGCAAACAAAGTATGTCCAAAAGTAAACCAACCTAGCCTATTGGACTGCTACGAAAAACACCATCCAATTTCAAAGTAGCATGATTTAGTTTAGACTTATTGGAGGGTTCTATTGGCGTATTGGCGTGCATCCAGTAGGACTAACATATCTAATTGGAGAAAGCTAAAGGATCCAATAAAAAAAAGAGTTAAGGACCTGATTCAAAACTGAGAAGAACTATCAGGAACGCCAAATTAATTTATAGAAGACTACTGAATGAATAATCAAGACAATAAAAAAGAAGTGGTTGGGGATATCAGATATGTATTGAATAAAGGAGCGAGGTTTCATATTTGTTTTTCATTTTATTAACATGAGTGTCAGAGGAATAACAGAAATAGCAGAAGGGCAGAGAGAATATCACAAATCACGTCACACCACTCTTAACGGTTTTTGTCTTATTATAGAGCCATGCCTTCATCAATTTCTCTCAGCTTCCACGTTGGTCTGCGCATTCGACTTCCGCGTCTTGCATTCATCAATTCCTCCTTTCACTTGCACTTCTTTTACAGATTTTTATCTGCAATCATCAATAACAAACCATCAATTGTCAACTTTTAGTGCTTGCCTGCCCCTTCTCTTCAGTTTCCATTTATTTATTTGGGAGAATTGCTTAAAAAGACCTTATGGATAACTTATTTGCTAAATGGGACCTGAGAAGATTTCTTCACATGTAGGGAAGAATTTTGCACACGTATAGGGAAGAGTTTTGTACACAGGGAAGATCATCTGCACATCAGGGAAGATATTCTGCACACGTGGAAGATAATTTGCACTCGAAGGTCCAATTTAGCAAATAAGTTGCTAATGAGGGATTTTTTCACAATTTTCCCTATTTATTTTTAGTAACTAGCTATGCGAACAATATAATACAAACGAATTTTGATTATTTGAATTGGGTCAAACTGACATTTTGTATAGATTTAAAAGTAAGTCATACATAATGCAAAGGGTAATATAACGCATGCATGTACTTAAACTATATTGTTCCCCAATTAGAAAAGAAAAGTGTTCAATACAACACCTGAAGTTAACTTTGTTCTCACATTTCAATGTTGTTCTTATTACCTCTTAGTTACATTGTTTATATTATTTTTACAAACGAGGAGTTCAATTAAAGTTTCATATGACTATCACATACCAATATTTATTTCATTCACTGGCAATTCCTCCATATGCTGATTTGTTCATCTTTTTCAAATCTCTCATATTATAGCTCCTTCCCTTGCCACACTCAACTTCTCCGCCCTGATCTTCACAGGTCCCTATTGGCTTTATAACATCAACCTCAGTCTTCTCTCAAAGGGCATTGGTCATTTTTATAAATTAGTTAACATTCTAAAATTCAAAGGGTAACATTTATGGATCAATTATTAATACACAAATAATTGTAAGTTAGAGAAATATTACTTACTTTTCCATATTCAGAGAAGACTCGGAGTCTTTACGCCAGGCTGACTTTACTAGTGATACAAGTCGAAGTGATGTGGGAAGGAGAAGCATGTAAAGAAGAATGAGTATAGGAAATGAGTTACAGTTGGAAGTAGTAATTTCCTTAGTTTCACACTCATTTTTACAAGTCTTTGGGCGTATGCGAGAGTCAATAACAGCGTTTATATCTTTGCTTTAGCTTCATATATTATAATTAAATGGAAGGAGCAGTCAGGGAAGGAGCATGGAATTGGTATCTTTTTATTAACCGTCAAACACTCTAGATTTATTTAGAGAAAATATAAGAAATCTGGCTAAGGGTAATTTAGTCTTTTTATTTTAATATTTTAGTATCTGATCCTTCTAAATAATTACTATTTTATGGTCCTTCTTAATAAATATTATTGTTCACTCCCAGTAAAAGCCCCACCAAACAAAAAAAATCTAGCTCTTTGTTTTCCTACCCAAGAAAGTAGAAACCAATCAAATCATCAAAGTTGAAAGGTATATATAGAAGGGTTAACTAATTAAATACTACCTCTACCCTCTAGTCTTTGATATAAAAGATAATTGATTAATTTAGATAACTTAATGAAATTAGCTATTAGTTATTTATAACAAATCTATATTGGTTTTTTTAAAAAATATTATCTTTCATCATGACTATCATTGAATAGAAGCCCCTTAATATGTGTAATCAATATAGATATTTTGCGAAAAAAGTTATAAATGTAGGAGATAAAGTAGATTAAGGTCTTAGCTCTTAGGCCTAAGGTTATAGCATACATTGCAACTTGAGGAGGGAAGTAAAATTATAAATTAATAAGGATTAACACCACCTTTAGTTCTTGTAGTTTACAGTTATTTTAATTTTGGTCCTTGAAGTTTAAACAAATGATTTTGGTCCTCCAAATCTACTTCATTTCAAACCTCTCTAAAGTTTCAAAAGGACTTGAAACTAGAGTTAATACTGTTAATTAAGCTTGTGTGGTACTAACACCGTTAAATATATTTATGTGGATGCTGATTGGGCAAGCTGAGTTGGAAAAATAAATTCTCAGCCTATATTTTTAAAAAGCTTTTATATAATAAAAAAAACATAAACCCATCATCAGTTTGTGGCCGTGGGTCACTGCCTAATTTAAAGGAAGGAGGAGAGCTTCAACCTTGGGTTATGGTGGAAGGAGAGAGAAGGAGAAAATTTGTCAAAGAAAGATGTTTTAGACATTTTGGCTACACTAGCGGGTTTAATTTCTAACCGTGTGTTTATTTTTATTTAACAGAAGGACTAATATATATCTAACTGGAGAAAACCGAAGAATCCAATAAAAAATAAGTTCAAGTACCTGATTCAAAACTGAGTAGAACTCTTAGAACCTCCACATTAATTTTACCTTATATAAAACTAGATTGTATCATAGAAGAATACTGAATGAATAATTAAGACAATAAAAAAGAAGTAGTTGCGGATATGTATTGAATAAAGGAGAGAGGTTTTCACGTTTGTTTTTCATTTTATTAGCATGAGCGACAGAGGGTTAAAAGAAAGAGGGAAGATCACAAATCATTTCACACCACTCTCAACGGTTTTTGTCTTATTATATAGCCTTGCATTTTGTAGAATTAGTCATAAAATTTGCACATCTTCTGAAAATCCCACGTAAAGGGAGGAGAGGGTGGAGAAAAGATAAAGAAGCTGATCTGATTAGCTGGAGAAAGTGTTTTTACATTGTACAAGATCAAAGTATTTAAAAACTATTTAATGTATTTATCTTATACAACATAAAGTTAATTCTTTACCTTTAATCGGGCATGGAATTTCCCTTTCATTGCCTTCCAATTTTCCAACCAAATTACTTTTCCAACACAGCCTTGTAATTTCTCTAATTTTCATATGCAACCCCGTGAGGTTTGATACTTTTAATTTCATCCGGACTTTTCATTTTTGGGTTTCTTAAAGTGTCATTTTACCATTTCATAGAACAAATTACGGGATTTCTTTCTTTTCTCTGGTCACAAAGTGAAATTGAATTTATTGGGACTTGTGAGTCCTTTTTCTTCCAATTCACACTCCTTTTTTTCATAGAAATTAAAAGCCACCAACCTCTCTCCCTCCTCTCACATACACTTCTTTTACAGATTTTTATCTGTACTCATCACACTATAAAAAAACAATTCAATTCCATCGCAAACCTATTTTTTATTTTTTAAATTTTAGAAAACCAAGCAGCAACTTAGGTGGCAGCCACCTTGTAATATCCTGAATTGTAATTAAGGGCTAATAACTTCAAAGGGATGTAATTAATGTTAATTAAGCACTTTTAAAGTATATTATGTGAATTGTAATGTAAAATATGCTTGGTGATAGTTTTGTAAGCATTGTGATAATCAAGGGCAAAATGGTAAATTACCGACCGATTGGTCAGTTACCGAAGAGGAAACTCATAGGTAACTTGAGATCAATGGTTAGGATTCATGAGTATGAGAGGAATTGTGTGTGTGCATGTGTTATGTGAGGTTAGGAAAGGAGGGCCAAGATGTTGCCAAGTGTCCATTTGTGAGCCTTTGATCAAGTCAAAGTTTCAACCTCTTTTTTCTCCCTCTCTCCTCCACTTAGGTCGGCAAATGGGCTAAAGTAGAGACCAAAAATCTGATTATTTTCCCTTCATCATCATCATCATCTCATCTCTCCTCTCATCTCCATTTTCGTTCAAAGCTTGAAGGAAAGAGAAAGAAGGCTCAAGTTAGGTGAGGATTTGTTCTTGTATGCTCAACTCACCTTCATTAATATTGTTCAAGGGGTTGAGAGCTTTATTCCTATGGTTTCATATTTTTGATTAGTGGAGTTTGAGAACTTGTGGGGATTTGAAAGTAGGAGAATCAAAGAAATAGCTTTGGAAAGAAGTTGTAGTGAGTATTTGATACCTTTTGGTATAAGTGTTGTGGTCATTGGTTTTGTGGTGATTCTTGATAATTTTACATATTTTTCCCATAAAGGGGACTTGAATATCTTTCAATGGGCTTTGGAATCACCTTATTTCAAGTTTTCTAGAGCGAGTTATGAATTTTTGAAGTTTCCTTGGCTGCAGCCAAAATTCTGGCTGCAGCGCAAAACTTTCTGTGCGTGACCTGGCTGCAGCCAGAAAATTCTTGGCTGCAGCCAAAATGTTTCTGTGACGTTTTTAGCCATTTTTGGCTGCAGCCAGAACCCAATTTTCAGCACTTTGTGAGTTTGCAAAGCAATTTCCAACCTAGTACTCTCCAATCCTTTTAGGTTCTCTTTGAGCTTGTTATAACCATTTAGGGGACTCATATGGAACCTATTCTAAGTGTTTGAAAGTAGGAATTGGGGGTAGGAAATTAATCCACCATTCTTGATTTTGTTTATAGGATTTGACATCTGTCGACCTCGTGAGCCCACTGTGCCAGCGAACGTCAGGAAGGAACAAGGTAGTGACTTTTTCTTTTATACCATATATGATGCATTGTATGTGTGTTATATCATTGATTTGTGATGAATCGTATGCTGTAACATTTATGGATTTGTGTAAGCACCGCCATACCGAGAGTCCCTGAGTCGCTAACAACAGTTCGAGTTAGGACGGTGTGCCTTCCCGGCGGTAAAAGGGGATGAGGTTGGGGTGTGATATGTGTGATTATGTGAAAAGCTGAAAGGCTATTTGTGAAGGCCGACGGGCCGATTGTGAAAGCCGGATAGCTGTATGAGCTATAAGGCTATGTGCATGCACTGCCACGCCAACAGTCCCTGAGTCGCTAACAACGGTTCGGGTTAGGACGGTGTGCCTTCCCGGCGGTAAAAGGGGATGAGGGTGGAGTGTGATTTGTGCTGCCGATGTATGATGATTGCTTACATGCTGTGTGCTTATGTGTGGTATGAATAGATTGTTACTACTGGGATTCTCTTGAATCTCATTCTTTCCTTTGACTAACATTTTAGACAGGGCAAGTGGCTCCAAGGAGAAGCGGACTACTAGGAGCGGATAGAATCCTGTAGGGACGTTTGTTTTAGATATGTTGGTTATTCATCTTGGACAGGGTTCTGTAAATTATTTTTGGGTTGGAATACAGTTGTGTAATCCCCTATATAGGAATTGTAAACCTTCTAGTGAATGAATGGAACCCGGGGGTTGCCGGGATTGCTATTAGATATTCTGATATGAATGAATGTAAATTAACTGCGCAAGTGATTATATTCGATAATTGAACTTGAGACCGGAATAGGAAAGAAGTTTTGAAAATTTTGTAAAGTCCCTACTATAAAAGGGAGTTTTAAATGAGTTTTGAACTATTCGACAGTCTCTAAACCAATTTAATTAAGTAATATCGAATTATAATTACGCTAATTTAGGCAGGAGGTTACACACCTCATCACCGGTGGTGGCACATGGCAGCTCCGACGGCCTCCACCTTGTCGTCGACACACAGATCCGCCACGTGTCGCAATCTCTTTTTTCCTGAAAATGTAACTCAATTTGGCCTCCTTTGGTTTGAACCCACAACCTCATCCGTACGCGCGCGATCCCTTAACGGATGGACTCGATTGCTTTGACGTTCTATTATTATACGATTATAGATATAATCTTATTATACAAAATCAATTATTTATAAATATATATTTGTTGCCTATATATAAATGTAATAATAATATAAAATAATTTTTAATATAAATTAACTTCAAATAAAAAAAATTTACAACTTAAATAAATTTCATATGACTACATTTTTGTCTAATTTCTAAATTAATTTTTTATTAACACTAATTAATAACTAATAAATAATTATTAACTAATATTTTTTTACTAATATCAATTAATAAATAATAAATTTAATTTTTTGTAAATAAATTTTTATATGACCATTTTTCCTCTACAACGATCAAAACCTATGATTGAAAATTAAAAACATTTTAGAAATTACAAAATAATAATTAAAAAATAAATTTAAAATATTAATTAATAACTAATAAATTTTATAAAAATAAATGTTCAAAATTAAATTTGATTAAAAAAATAATAATTAATTAAAAAATAATAATTTTTAAATTTTGCCACAGAATTTGTGACGGAATTGAATCAGTCAAAAATTGAGATGGAATTATTCAGTTGCAAATTCCATGGCAAAACACGGAATTTGCCAACAAATATTTTTTGCCACTGAAAAAATTATGTTGGAAACTTTTCCGACAAAATTTTTGATAGATTTCCAACGAAATTTGTCATTAAAAAATTTCGTTAGAAGTTTTTTATTTTTTTTTTGTAGTGTCAATAACAAACCATCAATTGTCAACTTTAACGTCCTTGCCTGCCGCTTCTCTTCAGTTTACATTTATTTATTTATTTATTTAATAACTAGCTATGTGAACAATATAATACAAATGAATTTTGGTTATTTTAATTGGGTCGAACTGGCATTTTGTATAGATTTAAAAGTAAGTCATATTATTTATTATTTATATAATGATGTAGATATATAAAATCAGATTCATGTTTTTTTAGATGAATATTTATGATTTAATATTCAATATTCTGCTCATATATTTAAAATTAAATACATAATACACTAGTAATTCAGGGAGGCAAGAAAGCCAGCCCCACATGCATGCTTGTACTTAAGCCATATTGTTCCCCAATTAAAAAAGAAGAGTTTTCAATACATTAAGTGAAGTTAAGTCGCTAAATGTGTTCTCCTAGGCCAATAGTAAAATAAATCAATGATGAAGAAAATTAAAGGTTAGTGCTAATAAAAGGGAAAATCCACCGAAAGTTGGTTCCAGCCTGTTGTGTTGAAGAAAGATTCTTTATGAGAAATTAAATATATTAATCAGTTGCCACAATCAAATAAAGGCCTATGTAAAGTAAGTCAGTGTCCGATTTTTTTTAATACATATAATACATCCTGATCATCACAACTGTGTTAACCCCAAGCTAAAGACCTAAATAAACCTAATCGGACCATATAATTACTTTAAACCAACATTACCTTGTTTTCCAAAAAGACGAGGTTGGAGTGGTGGAGGGAAGGTGCATGGAAAGAAGAATAGGTACCCATTCCAAACATCACATATTGTTGGGCTTTATTTTTCCATCCCATGCCCTCATCAATGGGGCATAAGTGTCATTTTGCTATTTCATAAAGCAAAAGCATCACGGGATCTGCTTCTTTTCTGATTTCTCGGGTCAAAAAGTAAAATCTATTTCCATTGATACTCGAGCTCCTTTTCTTCCTTGTAGCTTTCCCATGCTTTCACCCGCTCATATTTTAAAATAGAAGCTACCCCATTTATCCCAGTTCTACGAAAAGAAGTCCTATATTTGACGATGAATTAAATTAATTAGCAGTATATAAGTTCTATATCAATCAAATTAAGTTAACTAAATTTCTTAAGTAGCTAAATGCAAGAAATGCTCACTAATTGGAATGATCATATATTTTATATTTATTAAAAAAAAATTATAGTTGGAGGTAGTATTTACTTAATTTAACATCTATTTTTCCATGTCTTTGGACACATTCAAGAGTCAATAAAATAACAGCCTTTACCTCTCTACTTCCATTTTATAGTACAATATAATTAAATGGAAGGAGCCGTGAGGGAAGGAGAATGCGGAAGGAATAAAATGGGCTCTCGGCATATTCTCATGTCTCATTTAATTTCTTTTTTGTTAATGATATATGGTAAATTGGTAATCGACCCTACCGCAAACATCATATCAATGTTTTAAAGTCCCGATCAGGTATCCGACAGGAAAAATCAGCAGGTCATGATTTATCCAATCGAATTGATCATCAGGCTGGTGACATAATAATTAAATAAAAATATAATATTATGTACACACATATATATAAGAATATAAATGGAAGAAATATCTATAAAATATTTACACAACTTGAAAAAATAAACATGAAAAAATTTACATATAACAACATGTATCGTATATAATACAATGAAATCATTAAAAATAAATTAGATAATAGTTATAATTTTAATGATATCTTATATTTAAATATTAAATATTATGGAGTCTTTTATAATTTTTAATATAAAATTTTAAAGTAAAAAGAGAGGACATATGTCTTATCTATTTTATATAGATGCGTGGAAAACATTCAGAATATGCATTAATTGTTATTTGTATAAATTCTTAAAATTAATTTTAAAAAATAAATGAACATGAATATCCCTTTGAAAATCAAACAGCACTTTAAAGTAAATACCGAACATCTTATTTATCCATCATCCATCTGTGTATTTTGACCAATGGGTAACTGTTGGCATAGGAAAAGACCGACGGATAGCTTTTCTAACCTACTAAAAGACAGACTGGTAGTTGGCACCTCGGGAAACATTATAAAAGAAACTGGAATACGGGAAAGGACACCAACATTTTCTGTCTCCCTCTCTAAACCAGATCTACGTTTCTATTTTTCCGGGCGGCGAGCTCATGTTCGAACGTTGAAAGAAGCTGATATGCGTTTTTGTTTTTATGAAGATCATATTCACAACGAAAACTGAATCTCACCCTCTCTAAACGGTGAGAACTACGATTCTTTTGTCAGTCGGATTATTATTTCATCTTTAACTGTTCTTCTTCTCCTTCGCTTCTTCATTTTCCTTTTCAGTATAAACATTAGTTGAGAGCCATCCGGATTCCTTAAATCCGTCCCGGCTCCCGGTTGAAAAGCGATATCCGGCTTTATAATGATTTTTTCCCGGTCCAATCCGGCTAGAACATTAAAACGGCTTTGCCCCCAAAACCAAACCGTTGCCGTCTCCAGCCGTCTGGTCCGGCTCAGCTATGAAAACATTGTGATCATATACATATCTTTTTTTCCTCCTTTTATTGAGCACACACGTTTTTGTTTGACAAAACACTCATTAATTTCATAAGTCACTCATTATTCAAATAAAACCAACCAAATTTTTAGTGGTTGTTGCAATAATGATAAAGCTGATTTGTGGAAAAAATGGGAAACCGACATATTGTGGAAAAATGGGGTTATACATACAAGTGATGGGAGAAGGAGCATGGAAGGAAGCATGTTGACCCTTTCTTTACGATTCCTTCCCTTTCATTATTCTTTTATTGCAGAAAAAGAGAAGAATGTGGACCCTTTGTTTTACGATTCCTTTCCTTTCATTATTCTTTTATTGCAGAAAAAGAGAGAGGAAAAGAGGAAGAAAAGACCAAGATATAAAAGAAACAGAAAGAAATTGTGAGAAACTTGCAAGAAAATTTCTAGCTTCAGCCGTCTAACAACACCATCAGAAAGGTAAACTCCTTGACCCTTGTATATATTAAGCATTTGAGTTTAATCCACTTCACTTACAGTTGTTAGCCCAGCTTAGTATACTATATTCTTCACTTGACCATCTCATATTTGATTTATTTTCCTTTTCCTTTAGAGCTAATGTTATGGTTTAGTTGTTGTAGGTCGCAATATTAGTGGTTCGTCAAATTATACTCAGCAAGTTGGTTCAAATATTTATGGCAAGCGATCAACAAGAATTTTCCGCAAACTCTCCTAACTCCAATTCAACCCCAAGAACCTGCAAGTATGACATTTTCTTGAGTTTTAGAGGTGAAGATACGCGTAAAGGCTTCACAGGTCACTTATATCATGCGTTAATTAGCAAGGGATTCCGAGTTTTTAGAGATGATGAAGAGCTTGAGAGAGGAGAAGTCATTTCAAAAAAACTCCAACAAGCAATTGAGGACTGTCATTTCGCAATTGTTGTTCTCTCCAAAAATTATGCCTCTTCTTCATGGTGTTTAAATGAGCTCCAACATATTCTTTACTCAAGAGATAATTTGTGTCAACAGGTTTTTCCCATATTTTATGATGTAGATCCATCAGCTGTGCGGAATCAAAAAAGAAGTTTTGAGGAAGCTTTTGTTGGGCATCAAATGCTTCAAAGGGACAATGAGGTCTTGAAAAGTTGGAGAGAATCTCTCAAGACAGTTGCTAACTTATCTGGTTGGGATTGCAAGGATCAGTAAGTTAATTTCTTATTGGGTAAAATTATGCGATATATATTTTTTGCTTATAATCATTTCATTGAACATAAATCTAGATGCAGTCAAGCTATTTTTTTGGCATGTATGTGTTCTTATTTTAAAGATAAAAAATTAACTATTAAAATGAACATTTTTGTTGTAGCAGGGAACTATACTTCATATTACAAGTGTCATGAATCTTTGTATTGTTTATTGAGTTGTTCTTTCCATTTCTGTTTGCAATTATTTAATAAATGAGTTTTCACTGTTAAACTTTATCAAAAAATTAAACAATTGTAAAACTTTTTAAATACAATCATTTGACATTGATATATATACTATTAGCTCTATTCGAGTAGTGGGTCATTTTTTAGTTGTGATATTATTTATTCTAATAAATTTTGAACTTATTTTCGTTTTTGAAATAAAAATTTTTAAATTTAAAATTTGAATTATTAATTTTGATTTTTTGATATTCAAAAATATTCGTCATCAAACTAAAAGCTTTAACTTCACAATTAAATTAAAGCACACGCTTAAAATAAAAAATGGAATAACAACTGCAAGGCTTATTTGCTGCCCATATTAAATTTGTTTCAATGAGTTTATGATCCAGAAGAAAACTAATATTAACAATTGCAGACATTGAAGTAACAAATACTATAATTACAGAGTCAATTAAAAGTTATACTCCGTATATCTTACCTGGGCTCATTCATATGTTGTTTTAACTTGTAGGCCTGAAGCAGAACTTATTGAGACGGTGGTTGAGGAGCTGTGGACCAAATTACGTCCTAAACTGCCACCTTTTTGTGAAGGCTTAATTGGAATTGAAAATAAAATAGAACAACTGGAGCCACTGTTGGAGATAGGCTTGAATGATGTTCGGTTTGTAGGAATATGGGGCTTACCGGGTGTGGGTAAGACAACAATTGCTAGGGCTATTTTTGACATATATTGTAGCCAATTTGAAATCGAATGCTTTCTTCACAATGTTAGGGCAACTTCAGAAAGATATGGTGAGGTGGACTTACAAAGGATACTTCTTTCACATCTCAAAATTCGAAACTTGAAGATTGAAAACATATTCGATGGGAAGGAACTAATCCAAAACCGTTTTAGGGATAAAAAAGTGTTACTTATCCTTGATGATGTTAGCCATACAAGCCATTTAGAAATTTTAGCTAATAGCCCCAATTGGTTTGGTGCTGGGAGTAGAGTGATCATAACAACTAGAGATTCACACTTGTTGCGAAGAGTGCATAAGGTATATGTACATGAGGTTGAATCTATGAACCAAGTTGAATCCCTTCAACTCTTTTGTTCAAAAGCATTTGAAAGAGGTGAACCTGAGGAGGATCTTTTGGAGATGTCTAAAACTGTTTGTGATTATGCGAAAGGCCTTCCTTTAGCTCTCTCTGTGTTGGGTTCTTTTTTCTGTGGAAGAAGTAGCGTGGGAGAATGGGAAGATGCTTTGGATATGTTGAAGAAAAATCAACATAACGATATTCTTAAAGTACTTAAACTCAGTTTTGATGTGTTAAATGGCACAGAACAAGCAATATTTTTAGATATTGCTTGCTTCTTCAATGGGTGGACCAAAAAGGTGATAACACATATATTGGAAAGTTGTGGATTCAACGCCAAAATTGGAATAGCAAGTCTTCAAGAAAAGTCTATGCTAAAGGAATATTATGATTGTTTAGTGATGCATGATTTGCTTGAACAAATGGGTAAGGGAATTGTTGTAGATAAGTCTCCTGATTATGTTGAAAATCGTAGTAGATTGTGGTCTGAGAAAGATATTGATAAAGTTATGGAAAAAAATCTGGTGAGTGTTGATCTTAATTAGCTTATATTGGTTTTAATACATTTTATATCTTATTAATTTCTAGTCAATTTATTTTGATATCATTCTCCTGGTGACTAATGTTGTTTATCAGGGCACAAAAGAAATACAAGGTGTGGTTTCATCCACATTTTGTAAGGCATATTGGGATCCTGAAGCCTTTTCAACGTTGCGTAACTTCAGATTGTGGTATGAGGGAGATCATGATGAAGTTATGGAAAACAATTTGGTGAGTGTTGATCTTAGCTCTTATATTGGTTTTAATACATTTTTTATATATCTTATTAGTTTCTAGTCAATTTATTTTGATATCATTTTCATGGTGACTAATGTTGTTTATTAGGGCACAAAAGAAGTACAAGATATGGTTTCATCCACATTTTGTAAGCCATGTTGGGATCCTGAAGCCTTTTCAACGTTGCGTAACCTCAGATTACTCATAGTAACTAGTGATTCGAACGTTTCTCATGGCCTCAAATGTCTTTCTCATGCTTTGAAAGTACTTTATTGGACAAAATATCCCTTAGACGCTCTTCCTCCTGGAACTCGACTGGATAAACTTGTTGATCTTAGAATGTATCATAGCAAATTAAAGAAACTTTGGAATAAAAGCCTGGTAAGATATACATCTTTTGCTTTGAGGCTATAGATAGTGTAATTTTTTATGCTAGTTAGCACAATGTATTGTTTTTAGTTATTCTCATATATTTGTTTGACCAGTGTTCCAGGAATCTGAAGTTTTTGAACTTGAGTTATTCCAAAAACTTGATTGAAACTCCTGATTTCTCTGAACTTCCAAATCTGGAAAGATTAGAACTTGAAGGTTGTGAAGCTCTTGCTGATCTTCATGCTTCAATTGGACAACTCAAAAATGTTCAAGTGTTGAATTTGAAAGGTTGCAAAAATCTAAGAGCACGTTGTCCAAAAAAATTGGAAATGAGTGCTCTTAAAGAATTTGTTCTTTGTGGGTGCATTCGAGTTGAATATCTCCCTGAGTTTGGGGAAAGTATGAAAAATCTAGAAATGCTTGATGCAGCGGAGACAAATTTAGTCAAGCTTCCAGAGTCATTTGGATTATTGAGTGGTCTCAAGACATTGAAGTTAAGGGGCTGCAAAAATCTAGTTTGCCTTCCCCAAAGCATCCACAAGTTGAAGCGTCTTGTACTTGTTGATATTGCTGGGTGCTCAAAATTTAGTAAATTGCCAGAAAACTTGAATGAAATGGAAGCCTTGGAGGAGATTGACGCAAGTGAAACTGATATAAATGAAGTACCTTCTTCCATTGGTGGATTAAAAAAGCTCAAGAAATTGTCATTTCGGGGGTGCAAAAGGTCAATGATTGATCCGTTGAGCCACATGTCTTGGGGGCGTTCAACTCATGAAAGCTTAACAATTCCTGCTTCAATCTTCAATCATAAATTATTAGAAGAATTAGATTTAAGCTACTGTAATTTTGATGACGGATCTGTTCCCTATAGCTTTAGTGGCTTATCATCATTGAAGAAATTAAATCTCAGTGGAAACAAGTTTAAGAATCTACCTGCTGGCTGCATATCTAATCTTCTAAATTTGGAATATCTTTTATTGAATTTCTGTTCAGAACTTCGTTCGTTGCCGCAATCAGGACCAAGTTTAGATAGGGTGGATGCAAAAGCATGTGGTTCATTAGAAACAATGTCAGACAAACAATTATCACATCTCTTTGCTTCAATCGACCAGGTATACACATATATTGTACATATAATCTGTTGTCAGCTATACTTTGTAATTTGATATGTGATATTTTTGGGGTATATAGAATGGAAGTTGGATGATTGGAGAAACTCTTGCGGTCACAATTCCAGGGAGTGAAATACCATCCTGGTTTGAGAATTAAATTGATCTTTGTCGGGATGATAGGGGTAAAGCTTTGATGATGATAGACACGCCTCCTTGCGGTGAAGAAATGTTAGGAATTGGGTTTTGCTTTGTGCTCAACGAAGAACTTTCAGCTGATCTTCATTGTCACTTTGAGTTTGCTGCACTTCCTGACGATTCCGGGCTCAGATGTTATGGGAGGGACTCTTTACGTATGAAATCAGGTCACCTATTGATGTTGTTTTGGAAACAAAGAGAGGAACTCAGTCGTATTCTACAATTAAGCGAGTACAGTCACATTCCTGTGAAATGTGTAGTTTTTGATAAAAATGTTTCAGTAAAGTGTGGATGGCGGGTCATAAGGAAACGTGATTTTGAAAACAGGGACAACTCAATGAGTCATGATCTCCTTCTAGCAGCGGAACAACACAATGACCAAGTATGTCACTTTCATCGTACATTCTCCTTTCATGTCCATTTCAAACAACACCTTCAATTCCTAATTATATGGGGAAAAAAAAGTTTAAACCGTTAGCCCACGATATACGTTCTCCTTTCACCATTTAGTACCCCTATTAACAAATTTATTAGTATTGAGAAAATTAGTTAAATTGCGTATTTGTAACCAATGGTTGGAATACTCTTTGACAATTATTTCTAATATTTAATGAGATGTCGTAATGACTTTTTATCGAAGTGAAAATTGAGTATTTTAATAAGGAAAAAAATCAAGTATTTATAAGTAGGAGTATTTTGATGTAGCAGAAAAATTGGATGCGTTCTTATATTCAAACAGGACAAAAGCAAAGTGCTTAATATGGTTCTACGTTAAGGATAAAAAAGAGTAATAATTAAGTTAAATAAGAAACCTTTAATATTTAAAAAATTGGAAAGTTGAAAAAATGGCATTAATTAAGGATATAACTAAAAAAAGAGCATTAATTAAGGATACAACTGAACAAATGTAATCAATTTTTGGATATTAACTAATCCTAACTGTTTGTTAACGTGTAAGTTAGGTAATCTTTTTTTTATGGATAATAACTAGCTAGGAATGGAGGGAGTATATCCAAATAAAATTAGCTTGGTCTGTTATATGTAATAATGGTATTAGGTACAGTAAGAGATTTCATAAAATAAGATACAAACAAGATAAGTAGATGGAGGCATGTAATTTAAATTTAAAAATGATCTATTGATTATATTAATTAAGTAAATAAATGATGATAGATGTAGGGTGAAACTTAATTATTCTTGTGATGATGTAATTGTGTTAATGTGACGTATGATTGGGGGTTGCTACACATTGTGCAGGCTATTCGTACCCCAATGCCCCTAGAAGGGGGATCAAGATCGATTTTAGTCCGTCAACCTAACATCAATCTAGATGATTTGTGGGAGCACTATATGAAAGCACATACGGTACGTGATATTATAATATGAGATCCAAATTGCCGGCTTCTGATTATAATTAATAAGTTAAGTTCTTATGATGACCGCTAAAAGCTGTTTTCATATGACTAGTTGCTAACTTTCCATATTTTATATAATTAAAGTAAATTTTTAAAGTAATTTGGAGAGTTATATAAGTAATTTTTAAGGGATTTCTATAAGATTATATTATTAAAAAAAAATCAAATCAAATCAAATGGGTGCATCATTTGTGAGATTTTAAATTAAAATAGAAATTTTTAAGATTAGAGAAGAAACCATAATAAAAATAATAATAATACGAATTAGAAGTTTTCTTTAAAAAAATTAGTTTAGTTTTTATTAGTATTATTATATTATTCCTCCTGTTATTATTATATTTTCATTTCCTTTACTTTTCAATGAAGGCGGGGGTACAATGTATACCCAGTTATCTTTTGTTTTAGCGATTGGAATGCTTAAAAGCAGCTTTTCAATCGTGATTTACAGTATACGAGGTAAACATGTGAAATGAGTTATGTCTCGATTTACCTGAAAAGTAGCTTATAAGCAATCTGATCGCTAAAATAAACATGCTCATATTAGTTCCCAAGTGCCCTTGGTTGTATCCGGTGAGACCTAAAGCTTAAAGGAGCTGGACTAAAAGGAGGAGAGGATGGTTTTGGATCTGGAGGGAGAGGGTTGCACGGCTGTGGCTGTGCGCTGCTGACTGTCTTCATTAGCACCATCTTCTTCCGAGATCAAGAAAAACCAGATAGGGAAGCTAACTTGAGAGAGGGAGGGAGGGGGAGCATCTCTTCTTCTCCAGCGACGGCCACCGGAGTAAGGACGGAAGGAGCTCCGGTGTGCCGTCTCTTTCCTCTATTTCTTCTTCTTTCTGTGTTCATATTGAGACGGCGACTGGGCTGATTCGAAGACACAAGCTGAGGGTGTGTTCCGTTTGTTGGAGAGAAGGTCACCGCTGGTTTTGAGCTTGAAGAGCTGAGAGGAGGCATGACAGTGGTTTGAGAGGCTATTGTGCCTCATCTGTAAGAGCAAAAGGAAAGGATAGGAAGTTTGCGTTTTGTACAGAGGGAGTGAAATCTGGAAAGAGGGCCGCGCGGCTCATGGTTGATGCTTCATCATCATTCTTAAATGAGAACCAAAGAGTGCTGGACGAGGAGTTGAGAGGAGGCGCTGTGAAGTCCCACTATTCATTATCTTCCTCGTTGAGCTGATATTTGCTCAATGATCTGTTATAATTTCTTGCCATTAAACTCTAATCCGATTCTTCTTTGTTTCCTGTATGGTTTTGAATTTTGAAATTGTTGCTCATATGACTAGAATTAAAGTAACGTGGGGCTAGTTGTCCTTTTAATCTAGAGTAGATATGAACTAATTTGATCTGTTCTATTTCTTTATGTATGAATTAATTAATTATGCTTACTATTAGTTTTATTTACTTATATTATTTTGATTACCTAGCTTGATCACCACTAAGAGAGATCTTAATTGAATCATAAGAGTAAGTAACGTGGAATTAGAATTTATTTAAATTTGCCAATAGGATAGAAATATATCTATTGGATTTATATAATCATATTAAAGTGAATATTAGACAATTATTGTCTCTTAAGTAAATTAATTATGAATAATAATTTTTATTTGAGAAAGGGTACAAGTGATCGAGAGATTCTTTTATCTATTAATACTTTGATTAACAATTTAATATTAAGTGTATTTATTTTGGGTGATTACATACTCGTCACTCTAGGTTGTTTTTCTCCATTGAAATCTCAAAAATATTAAATTTAGCATTTTTGCTCTTTTTTAAATTGTTTTCTAGTTTTCTTATTTGATTTGCTCAACTTAAATAAAAATGAGAAATTTAATATCTAATTACTAATTTACTTAGATTTCTGTTGAACGACATTGATTCGCTATTATACTATTTCATGACTCGTACACTTGCTGAGCTTGTTTAAAATTTAGTACCATCACTTCTCCTAACACCTACTATAGTTTTTATTGTCCCTGATATCACTCATGAGCTTTCCAACATTATTCACAAAATTGTTTCATCATAAAGCAAAGAGCACCAATGTAATACAAATTGCACAATAAGTGAGAGACAATACGTTGGTTTAGAAGAGCTCCTTTTAAATTTGGGCCACAAATACAATAACTAATGTCAGTTGGTAAGCACTCACATTCCTACCTACTTAGCTTCAACTTAATTATAACTAGAGATTAAATTGACTTGCATTTTTTGGATGTGAGTTTTGAGAAGGAGCTAGCCCTTCAAAATATGACAAACCAATGTTTGAATTCTACTAGAAGAGATGCCCGCATTTAGTATTCGACAGTACCTAAAACAGGATTACCTCTAATAATAAAATACTTGTGCCTAGGGAAAAAAACAATTTTAGGTTCTGATTTTAGACACAGAAAGATGATAGGTGGATATTTTATAAGTAAATGGGTATAAATTTTGGGAAATATACTCTATTAGATTAAATTTATAAATATTTTATATCTATCTAATTGATTTTTATATATTTTCCTCCTTTTAGCCAATTACAAGATAAAAAGGAATTTTGCAATAAAATCTCCTCACATCTTTTTTTTTTTTTTTTTGCAGGGAAAATTATAAAACTCAAGAAAGAAAGAATCAAGAAAACATCAAGAAAAGGAAAGGAAGAAGGTATTAAAACAAAACATGAGTTGTGCCAAAGGAAAATAAAGGAAGCAAAGAGATAGCGTGTGTGCGGAGGCTTCAGTGGAACAGATACAATATTGTGTGGTTGGATTAGGTCTTGTGAATAGTTTTTACGATTTATAAGGTAAGCATGTGACATGAGTTTTGTTTTGACTTGCGAAAAAGGGACTTTGAAACCGCTGTTTCGCAGTTACCCAAACACTATTCTGATCCTATTTATAAGTCCAAATTAACTAATTCTCACATACCAAAGATAGTTAGTTAACTCATTAATTATGGGCTAAGGCAAAATTGAAGGATTAGGTCTTGTGAATAGTTTTTATGATTTATGAGGTAAGCATGTGACATGAATTTTGTTTTGACTTGCGAAAAAGGACTTTTGAAACCGCTGTTTCGCAGTTACCCAAACACTACTCTGGTTCTATTTATAAGTCCAAATTAACTAATTCTCACATACCAAGGAGAGTTAGTTAACTCATTAATTATGGGTTAAGGCAAAATTGAAGGATTAGGTCTTGTGAATAGTTTTTATGATTTACAAGGTAATCATGTGACATGAGTTTTGTTTTGACTTGCGAAAAATGGCTTTGGAAACCGCTGTTTCGCAATTACCCAAACACTACTTTAGTTCTATTTATAAGTCCAAATTAACTAATTCTCATATATCAAGAAGAGTTAGTTAACTCATTAATTATGGGCTAAATTTTTGATTTGGCCCTTATTTACGATTGGTTCAAGGAGTCAACATAAATAAATTCTTTTTGTTTATTGCAGGTAATAGGGGCAAAATGGTAAAAAAAACACATTTATTATTCTGAAATGGGATTTATAATAAGAAACAAAATATTTAGTGAAAATGGATTTATAAATAGGACTAAAGTGGTAGGATGATATCAATAAGATGTTAGTTCCTGACAAAAAGAAAATTCTATTGATATGTTTGGTGGAGAAAAATCTATTTACAAATCTGGAAAAATGATTACTATAGATATTCCTTTGCCCCTAAGGAACTCTGATAGTTCAATTGCCCCTGTAGGAAGAGACTTAAGTCCGTGCGAAGAGGAAACATTGAAGTTTGTTGGAATATTCTAGTCCACCCTTGGTGAATTAGGGCCCAAGCCCGATTCAAGAAGGGCTATATCATGGAAAGATGAGTTATAAAGAGAGATATCCTTTGTGATTTAAAGGTTATATCTATCGCCATATAACCATACATTTAAGGGTTACATCTATTCCTATGTGGCATACATACATTATATATATAGGGTGTGGGATTAAGGGAGAAGGCGAGTTAGAATATGAATAACACACACAGAATATTACTCTTCTCCCTCTAAAATGTTCTCTCTTATAAGATTGTTCTCTTCTCTTCCTTTCTTTGGTGTATTTGCTGTATAACATAATTGGGATCTGCATCGGTGCTCCAATTTCATATGGGTAATTCAGCGAGTCAGTCGGATTTCATATATGCCCGAAATTCTTACATGATATCAGAGCCTGATTTTCTTGAGATACGTATAATATTATTTGTCTTTCTTCCGTTACTGCCTTAATTGCTATGCATGTCTTCAGTGCCTATTCCTACAATATATATTGTTCCATGATTATACCAGTGTATATGAGTATACCACCTGCATGAGTCTCTGTTTTTTGTTCTATATTATTTAAAATTCCTTTTGTGGTTGTACATTGAATATTTCTAATTTTAAAAAAAAAAAACTGGCTAGTCTAACAGTTTTGATTTTCTTTTTTCAGGAAGTGCAAAACTTGTGTTTCTTGTGTTCCTTAATGGTGTATGTGAATGTTTTGAAAGACATGAACTATGAAAATTTAGAACCATGAAACAGAAAGGAAACAACATGAATACCATCATTCTTGATTGTTCCCTTTACAAAATTAAGCTTTGACTAAATCAATTTTTTTATTGCCCTAGTTGTTTGGTTTGTGAAAGTTTCTGCCGTATATATATATATATATATATGCATATGTATGCATGAGTTTTTTTAAAACTGTCGCTAGAATGTGTATAAGCCACTGGCCTATATGTTTTTCCTTTTTCCAGTTCTCAAGTCTGTTGTGTTATATTTTGTTTGAATAAAAAATATACATATAGCATATGAAGTTTTCATTGAAACGCGCTGGAACATACCGCTTTGACAGTTTGTCATTCTAGTACTTGGGTTCTTCAGAAACTTATGATGTAGGCTACAAATATGGTATACAAATGTAGAGCACATGGTATATGTTTTCATAGAATCTAGAACAAAAGAAATGGGTCCAAGAACTCGCCATAGAAAACAAAACTGAGAAAGAATGCTTTTTGAAACTGGGCTAACTTTGAAAATAGGTCTCAATGTGTAGATGGAGGTTGAAGATGAAGCAAAACAACAAGATGTTTTGCCTCAACCAGAAACGGGAAGTCATTTCACCTTCAGAGGGCTTTGTGTGTTAAATGAAACACACCGTTTTAATTTTAAAAAAATTATTTAGTGTGAGGCTCTACAGGAGATGGGCTAAAGGCAATTATTTTTGGGCTTTTATGACGAATAGAAAAAGGGCAATTTTTTCGAAGGCCCAATAAAATAGAGGCCCAAAATATTTTTAAAATAATTTAACGTTAAATAAAAAAAATTCTCTGGACTTGGGCTGGATCAGATTCAAAACAAAAATATGTGGGCTTCAGTGTTTGATTTCATTTTTTTTAGAAATTTTCAATTCCTCCTTCTGTAAGGACACTTGAGGAGGCATTTAAACTTTGATTGAGGCGCGGTTTGTTTTTAAAAATTCATAAATTCATGATCTATATTTAATCATATAATTTTTCTATTTTAAAACATGTTTGGATCTATTTGTTATATTTTTCAGTGTTATATTATAATGATGATTTTTATGTGTTTAAAAATCCTTTAAATATTTACAATGGTTTATCTTATTTTTTATTTGAGTGCGATATGATTTAAAAGTGTTTTAGAAGCATTGAATCAAAAAATTTGTCTTTTAACGAATATTTTTGTTGAAAAACTTATTCCTAAACATGAACTTGATGGCTTTAAAATAGAAAGAAGTTTGATCCAAACATAAATAATTTAGAGGAATATGAATTTTTGAGTTATGAATAAGATAGGGATTGGCCCATTTGCATATGAAACTATAAGTGGCGACCTAGAAGGAGAATATCTTGATATAAGATCAAGATGGAAAGAATCCAAAGTAAGGTTATTGAACCTGAAATGGAATGAGACGAACAATTGGAAGACAACTGATGATATAAATCCTAAAATGAATTTGAATTTTCTGAAAAATCTCAAAATGTAAAGATTTCATAATAAGTCCAACCTCTGGATCATGGTGGAGTTCATGGAAATGTCACTCTTTAATTTGAAAAAGAAGTGAAGGCCCATCTTAAGAGAAGAACAAAGTCCAAAGCCCAGTCTAAATCTTTTTAGAAGAAATACAAAATGTTTCTATTAGGAAACAATTATAATTTGAATAAGAAATATGGGATATTTCTTTTAGAAAATTTGAAAGATTGTTGAAATAATAGGAGACACAAAAATCTTGCAACTTTAGAAAAATAATAGTTGTTGAGAACCTGTCAAACTAGGTTTGAGAAGCACGGAGACTTAACCTTTTAGAGGAAGTATTTTTGGCTAGAAATTAAAATGTGCATAAATGAAATGCATAGAGAACTTAGAAAAACTATTAAGTTTTTCCAACTCCCAGATAAGAGGTTAATAAAGCATTATGAATATAATGTGATGAAAGTATGAAGAAGTAAAAGTCAAAATACTCTTTATGAGTTGGAGCTTTTAGAAAATGAGTCTTTCAAGAGCATCATATGCTCTATCTAAGTGGGAGCTCTTAGTGAATGAGTCTTTTGAGAGTAATAACTAAGCATGTTATTTAAGGTACTTGTATGAAATTCTTGAAAGACAATAATGGCATAGTTAGAATCTTTGTGATGGGAGATACAAACGTATTCTCCTGATCATAGACCCAATGACGTTGTTATTTTTCTAATCAAGAATAATACAAGTATATGACATTGTATACTTCAATGTGTTATATTATTGATAAGTTCTTAGATTAAATAAATTATGAATAACCCTGTGTGTGAGATAATTTGAGTGGCTAAGCCAGGATAGGCTCTATGATGCGTGTGTCTGTCGCTAAAGCAATCAATTAAACTAGGTCCTAAATTATTATGCAGTTTAGGGTCAACCTAGGTCATTCTCCCAAAGAACAAGTTATGGGTTTTCTTTAGGATTGATTTTCAAGTGATAAAAGATGCAATGGAATGGACCTAAACTAAAATGCAAGACACTATTACCTAAATGCAATTAAACCAACTAAATGCACTAATGCAATTGACTCTAAAAACTATATGAGAATGAGACTAATCTATATGAATATGAATGCAATTTTGGGGGGGTTTTATGAGAAAGGAATTAAAATGCTAAGCAAAGAGAATAATCAAAAGCAAGACAATCAACAAGGGTTTAGTTTAGTTATGATGATGAAGGGGACAACTTAGGATTCACATGGAATTAGCTTTCTTAGCCATTCAATTTATTAGACCAAAGGGAGGTTGATGAAAAATTGGAATTAATAAACTTAATCACCTAATTGAAACATGGTAAACCCTCAAGCTCAATAATATTTATTCCACTAGAAAACTCATAAAGAAATAAATGGTGGCTAATTAAATTCATAAAAAACCAATCACAATAGTTTAAAATAGTTTTGGAAATTATGTTCACAATTGCCTAATTAAACAATTTGAAAATTAATCACCTAATTAAACAATCAAGAGATTAAACCCAAATCGACAATTAAATTAATAATGAAAACTCAATTAATAATCTAATTGACAATCAAAGGGTTTGTAAACAAAAATCCCAACAATCATTTAAGAACAATTTAAATCTAGAATATCAACTCAATCCAAATCAATAATAAGTCTACAATCTAAAACTAGATTATTCTCAATTATTACAACTCAAATGTCATTTAAAACTAAATAATCTTAAGTCTTGAATCAAAGAGATAAAACAAAGACACTCTTTTTTGGTCTTCAATTATAAGTTTCTAGGCTCAAGCTTCCTCCATACTCTTCCAAAATTGCCACCCAAGAGAGTTTAAGCTGCCATTAATTTAATATCTCCTCCAAGCTCCTTCATGCTTCCAGCGACCATGAATGAATGATAGGTGAAGATGGATATTAAGGCAATTGTGGTGGTGGGCCCCGTGAGTGAATGATGGATGAATCAATGGATCAATGGTCTGCGTTGCAGCAATTTGAAGGAGGAATAGAAGAGAGATTGAGAACGTGATATTCTGCTGAACAGAACCCGAGCTTTTGCGTCTGTCCGTGTATCCCGTTTCAGCGTTCTGCGAGTGTGTCCCTTTCTGTTGGCGGCTAGGTTCAGTAATGAATGGAAGAAAGAGTTTTTGGGGTTCAATCTTGAGCCCATTAAAATTTAAGAAGTCCAAATAAAATTCCACCATTAAATTCTTTTTTTAGCTTTTAAGAAAATATCTGCACCGTAGGATTTTCCAATATGTTTTTCCTTACCCTACAAGAATTAAATAAAATCGTGATCTATCATATATTTAAAAATATTATCCAATCACAAGATACTAATTAGAATTTTATGAATTTAAGCCCAATAATATCATAATCAATTCAGATTTATATTATTTTCTAAAATTGGCTAATTATCCAAATATTATCTAATAAATCCAAATTAGCCTAAAATAATCTCCAAAATAAATGAATAAGGTGGGATAAAATATATTAAAATTGGGATTTATCACTTTACCAAGAACATAACTTGTAAACTAAATGAGGACAATCAAAATATCTGGTATTTATAAAAATAATTCATTCTCAAGCCACTGACAAATGGTCATGGTAATACTGAAGTTGAGATATTAGCTTAGTATAGAAAAGATTACGAGACCTATATGGCTTGATAAGGGAAACAAAATAGTATGAATTGCCCTATAAAATTGTATAGTTGTGATTCAATCTTTCTTTCAATAAATTTCTTTAATTGGTAAATTCTTTGTGCATAATTGCATTGTCATTTCTTCTAATTTAAGTATTAACTTAAATATATGTCTTACTAGTCAAAGACATAGAATTTGGTTCTAGAAATAACATAACGAAAAGTTTTTAGTAAGATAGTAGAACTGAGTTTACATTGCAATTATTTTATTCCGTTGCATGTGGTCCTATAAGTTTGAGGGTAAGACACAGTGCTAGGTAAATTATTACCTTTGTTGATAATTTCTCATGTTATTACTTAATTTCACACAAGTCTGAAGATTATTGCTTTAGACAATAAGTGAATGAAGTTTGAGAATCAATTGGATAGGAATTTTAAAGGTCCTATGAACTGATCAAAGGAGTGAGCATCTATTTGACCAGTTTTAGTTAACTCTGTTGAAATAAAGGGATAAATAAATAGATAAATATCTGATGAACTCCATCACCAAAAAAAGAGTTTATAAAGGCATAATTGAATGCTATTAGACATGATTAAATATATTATGACTTATGCTAACCCGCCAAATGTGAGTGGGAGAGTATTATCTAGTTCACTTTTGGTAGATTAGTACAGAAGCATACATCCTTGGTTTTATCAAGTTATGTGGACTTGAATTTAACCATGTACCCTCTAAAGTAATCATTGTCATACCCTATTAATGTTGGACTAAATAAAAGTTAAATTGGAGTTTTCATAGACCATAAGAGTCGTTTGCAAATTCTCATAGTGGTTATAAGTAGGAGCTTGTAAGAGTTACGTTTTCAAAAGTGAAATGTTGATAGAATTATGACCAAAAAAGAATTGAAAGGTATCACATTTGTTGTGAATTAGTTGCAATTAAGGGTGAAACTAATCATATTGCATCTCTTTGCAAGACGCAAGGACAAGGCAGTACAAAACATGCCAATAATCCTTAATTGTTTTTTAGAGTGAGTGCGTAGAATGGTCAATAAAGAGACTAAACAAAATGAATATGAAATGCAAAAGGCTCATGAGAAAAGGGATAACTGAGAAAAATGTTCATGGTTATTCTAAAGAAGGATGATGAGTCACATTCTGTACAAGAGGCCATGTTAAAGGAGAATGGAAGAAAGCAAAGGAAAGGGAAATGAATTCTTTGAGAAAGAATCAAATTGAGAATTAGTTTATCTACCACCAAGTCAAAAGGGCTATTGAGAACTAGTGAGTTCTCTAGGTTTAAGAGAAAAGTGGGTAGATCAATTGAACGACACAAGAGTTATTGTTATAGAGGGGTATGCATAACAAGAAGGCATTTTTCTCACTTATGGTGTATTTAATTAGTTTTAATATGGTAATAGTTAACCACTTAAATTTAAATTTACATCATGTGGATATAAAACATACACTTTGAGTGATGATCTAGATGAAGAAATCTATATGCAGTGACTATTAGATTTCACTAAAAGTAGTATTTGAAGTTTCAACATAGTGGTACTTCATGTTATTTTGCAAAAATCCTGTTATGAATTGATGCGATCATCTAGATAGTGATGTTTAATGCTTCGAAAGAGCGGTAACCCAATGTGTTTTTCAAATGGTTGACGAGAACCATTGATAAATGATTTGTGAAATTATTCCTTTAAGTGGATGATATACTATTGACTATACATGGTTTGAATTTGGTAGTACCTATAAAAGAATGATGCTAGTAAATTTTGAAGAAAATAAGTTCATGAGTAAAGTAGTTGAATTTGAGATCTAAAGAGATAGCTTAAGAAGACTCCTCTCTTTTACATGGGAATTACATTAAGAAAATTCTTAAGCGATTCAAAATAAGTGAATGCAATCCCATGGATACCCCAGTGAATTTAGGAGTGAGTTTGAGTCTTAATAAATTTCCCTAACTAAACCAACTAAGAAGATAGTGGAAAAGAATGTTCATATAAATACTGTTAGCAGTGTGATGTATGTAATGATGTATACAAGACAATATATATGCTCATGGTAGGATTTATAATTCGATACTAGTCTAACCATTGTGAGAGACATTAGATTGTTTCACATAAGGGTCCTGAGATACTTGTAGAGTACAGTGATTATTCACGTTTATGTGTTGTGGTAATACAAGAGGTTATATGGCTGGTAATGTTCATAGAACATATGAGATTTTGAAAAATGAGAATTTAAATCTAGTGTCAAATAAAGTATTGTGAGTATACGTAGCTATTGCCTAAACAAAGGACCCTAAGTATAATTGATAGAATAAATGTAAAGGTATAGCTATATGAGAGATGTTATAGCATATAAAGTTGTTGTTGAACAACGTATTCATATACAAAGTCCCCTAATTAAGCCTAATGACCAAGGACATGTATGAGAAACATGTTAAGTCTTTTGACATACATATGGTATGAAATAATGATACTTCATTTTAGCTTTTAATGTGTGTGGAAGTATACAATGTCTAGTATGTCGTACAAGTTGGTGAGGTCAGCTTTCTCACACAAGGGACCACTTTTGACATTCAGGAGGAGTGTGTAAAGATGAAACAACTGTGTTCACCGGTAAAGCAGCAAGAGTGC
This sequence comes from Inga leiocalycina, assembly GCA_963242795.1. Taxonomy (NCBI): domain Eukaryota; kingdom Viridiplantae; phylum Streptophyta; class Magnoliopsida; order Fabales; family Fabaceae; genus Inga; species Inga leiocalycina. Next base: position 70,024,652 of record OY725325.1, read on the forward strand.
TGATATGGCAGAGAAGAAACACAAACTATGTCGCCTTAACTTAAAGTGCAGTAAGTCGAGATGAGATTCTTGATTGTAAATATAAATCGAATCATGGAAACCCACGTCCATGATACCTGTTGCCAGACAATAAATTCTTCAAAATTGATGTCATGTAATGTGAGTGGAGTTGAGGAATTTGGGTTTAGATACTGAGAGTGTCTAGACTTAAGTTTGTACAGTGTTAATGATAGAATCAAAATGACATATACGCTTAAAGTATAAGAGTAATACCGTATCATATGATTCATACCACATGTGCTAAAGAATCGCAAATAGGAAGTAAATGAATGGATCCCTGCTTCATTGCTGTGTGAGTCCCAAAAGGGTTAACCTTTCAATGATGTCCTTTGACTTTGACATTATCATACAAATATGTTTCAATGTCTACTACTTTAGTATTTTATCTTATGATCATGATTGATACGATATAAAGGTATTATGTTAGGAAAGCGGTTGATACATATTAAAGTGACATATGGACGAAAAAAAGATTATTACCTGAAATATACACACCTATGTTGGTGGCTGAGACCGGTCCCTTATGATATTATTTTGTGATTTCATTAATGTAGACACTATACATATAAGAAAGGCGAACTGAGTTTTATACTGACTCAAGAGGGATTAGATCGGACATGAGTAAAGTGTATATTGGTAAATCTAGGACATCCGAGCATTATATCAATATCAAGCTACACTAATTGGTTGTCTTGTGCTAATCTCTAGAAAAAGGGATTTCTAGTACAAAGCGCCCAAATGGAGACGTCATGTCCACGTGGTCATGGCAAAACACCTAGTATGAAAGAAGTAAGAGAAAGAGATTTGGCCCATAACATCTAATCTACCAAGTGTGAGTGTGAGATGTTGAAATATTCTAGTCCACCCTTGGTGGATTAAGGTCCAAGCCTGATTCAAAAAGGGCTATCATGGAGAGACGGGTTATAAAGAGAAATATCCTTTGTGGTTTAAAGGTTATATCTATTGTCATATAACCATATGTTTAAGGGTTGCATCTATTTCTATGTGACCATACGTACACTACATATATAGGGTGTAGGCTTAAGAGAGAAGGCGAGTTAAAATATGAATAGCACACACAGAATATTACTCTTCTCCCTCTAAAAGGTTTTCTCTTATAAGATTATTCTCTTCTCTTCCTCTCTTTGATTTATTTGCTGTGTAACGTGATCGAGGTCTATATCGGTGCTCCGGTTTTGTGTGGGTACTTCTGCAAGTCAGTCGGATTCCAGCTACACTCAAAATTCTTACAAAGTTGAATTCTCTCTTGATTGACTTGGCCAACAAAATGGAACTATGGACAGTTGGCTTTATTCGCCTGATAAAATTATTTAATGGAAGAGAATCAGACTAGTATTCATGCGAAGAAGATAAATTTGAATGGGTTCCTTTGAATGTAGAATTTGGGATGCCACTTTTTAATCCGATGCTTTGCAGTACTATATGTAAAAGGGTGGTTTCATCAAGTTTGCTTCAAACTGGCTCATTTAGAGAACACCATGATTCAATGCAAAGCCTAAGGAAAAGGCTGCATGACATTTGTGTAGAGTACCATCCAACAGGGCTTGCTGCAAATCTTCTTTATGATTACTAGAAATTGAACCAGAACCAGATGAAAATGACAGTAAAGAAGTGCTCCTTCCTGGTGTTAATAATATATTTTATGATTATGAGTTGTATCCATTTGATGTAGGTTCTTGTCTCCAGGCTTGCCAATCAATTTCATCAATACAGAGGCAGCAGCCACCTGTGCATGAATGGCTGCGGCCAAAAAGATTTGCTGCTAATATTGATTGATCTACCCACATTGATTTGACCGTGTCTTTACGCCTTGGGGTCAAATGCAAAATATTTATAACCAAGAATTGCAATACAATGCAACACTCGGGTTGTTCTCTTGAGGAGCCTTTATTGAGCTACATAAGTAATCTAATTATCATGCAAATGTAATAAAAGCAAGGGGAAATGGGTTTTGGTTTTTGAAATTAATAATTCAAAGAAAGATGCAAATTAATTAAATGTTAAACTATTGTTTTTGGTATTTTTCTTATAAAAATGGGATGGATAAGATTGAATGGAATGGTATGGAGTGGAAAATATGAATAAAGAATGCTCTTGGTAATGAAGAAGTGACAATCCTTGCTCAAAAAGATTATGGGAGTTAAAAATTCATAAAGTCTTAAGAACAACCTCAAAATAACACTTGAGTCCAATAATCCCAATTAATAGTAACTCCTACAAACATAGCTAACTACTACCTCTTGAAATATTGTTAAAAACCACTTAATGTGTAATTAAAATTGGAATAATGCAACATGAGTCTTCTTCAATTTGAGTGTTAAACAGCCCCTCAAGGATACAAATCAACCACATTAACTAGACAATAACACGCCAATTAACATAATCTCATTGCAACCACAAAGAAATTCAAACATATATAATTTTCACACTACAAAATCCAATTTCAACTACAGATATCAAACCAACAAAGACAATTAACATCAATCTCAGTTCCAGAATCACATATATAAAAATTCCTAAAACTAGGCAATCCAAATATATAATCCTAGACTAATGGAATGATAGCAAAACTCCCCTTTGTAGTCCATTAAACTCAAGCACAAATCATCATCACCAAGAAGTAAAGGATTAGCCAAACATAGCCATTGGATAAAATCTAATACAATCTGAAATCATCAAACAGTGTTGAATCTGAATTGAAGAAAGAGAAATAGGTCAGTCGGATATCTCTGGTGGTGGTGAAGGTGAATATCAAAACAGAGGACTAGTGGTGGTGGTCGGAGGTGCTCTGGTCTTTAACTCACGGCGCTACTCCCTCTAAACTCTAAGCTCCAGATCCTCCCTCTCCCTCTCTGTGGTTCAGCTCTCCCTTATGGCCTACATGTCTCAGCTCCCGACTCTGTTTCTTCACATCTCTCCATTTCGGGTCTGTTGAACGGAGGGAAGGAAGAAGGTGGTGGTGGTGTTTAGAGATAACAGAGCAAATGTTGGCTTGGAGGAGGGTCAAAACTCGCGCTCACTCCCTCTCCCTCAGCTCCGTGCTCTGCTTCTTCTCAGCTCTCAACGGCGTTCAACTCTGGCCCTTGATGTGAGTGGGTCGCCGGCGACAATGGTGAAGGAGGTAAAGGCCGCCGGCGACACAAGGAAGGAAGACGATGAAAGTGACGCTGATCCGATGCTCCTCCGCCTTGTCTCTGGTTTCTTTTATTATATAACTCTCAGCTCACTCTCGGATCTACGTCTTTCAACTCGGGGCTCCTGTTCAATTCAGAATATTGGGCCTGACTTCCTTTGCTCCCAGCTCCAAAAGCCCAAACCGTAACCAATCCCTGGTCTGTGTTGCTCCAGCCCAAAACCAGTTCCGGGTCTCTGTGTTTTTCATCTCCAATCGGTTCTGTTTTCTTTGCTGATGAAGAAAGGGAACAGTAACATAGGTCCTGGTCAAAACGCAAGTTTTGACCAGGGACCTATTTGCAACTTGAAAAGTTCTGAAGGAAGGATCAAAGTGTAATATTTTGAAATACTTGTGAGTCAGAGTAAAATTTCTGAAAATTTTGGGTATTTATCTGTAATTCTACTCTGTCCTTTTCTTCATGATTTTGTAATTTTCCCAAAATCTAGGGCCCCTTTATGTGATTTTCCCCAATCTTCAAAATATTAATTTGACCTCCAAAATCTACAATTTTCTTCCAAAACACCTTAAATGCAATATTAAGCACAAGGTAATATCAAAAGTTCTAGGGACAATATATAAAAAAATAATAATTAATGAATTTTGACCATTTTGCCCCTAATTCCCATTAATTCAAAATAATTGTGTCCCTAACCAAAATTAATGCTTAATAATGCAATAATGTCCTAGAAAATACATTAAAATCCCAAATTAATCATGAAAAATTCACATAAAAATATGATTCAATCAATACTCATAGATGGCAACTTGAGTAAGATTAAGTGCTTTGTGTCTTTGAAGCTTTGAAGTTTAGCCAATGCCCCATGTGGTATCGTAGCAGGAAGCTCCTTTGTAAGTGGGAACACAAGTTCGATCCCACTATTTATCTCAAGCTATTAGCTTGCTTTGTAATTTTTTTTTCCTAAAAAGGGAATCTTTAAAGAAGTTTGTCATTGTGATCCAACTAGGGGGCTTAGGTTGCAGGTGAGATTCAATCTTACAATTGTTGTGTATTTAACTACTCCCTTTTGTCTATAATATAGGATATATTTGGGGAGTTAGATCTTAATTCTAAATATAAGATATTTTTCATATTTATTAATATTTTCTTAATTTACCTGTACTGATGCTCCGTCAAAGCCTCAACAATGATCTAGTTGACTTATTTAATCCAATCAAATTAAATAAATATGTCTTATACTACCTACGGCCCTAAATATAAGGCCCAGTTGACTTTTTAAGGAGATTAAGAAAACTAATTAAATTATGGAAAATTTCAAAAAAATATAATTAACAATGGGAAAAGACAAATTGGTGCTGTGAATTTATAAAATCCCATGTCATAACTGAAGTAGGAATCTGGGATTTTCAATTCTGACCAAATGATCAAATTGCCCTTAATTCAATTGTGAAACATGAAAGTAAAGTCATTAATATAAAACTGATATTGTTAATATAGATACAGATATTGTTATTGACCCTTTAATTTGTGCCCTCAAAATAATAACTGGTTTTTGAGATATGAAGTTGTAAAACATGAAAGTAAAGTCGTTAATGTAAAATCTGATGTATTTAATATAGATACAGATATTGTTATTAACTCTTGAAATTTGTGAACTGAAATAAAGGCATTTTGGTCAAATTGGAAATCTCATATTCCTACTTCAATTTTCACTTGGGATTTAATAAATTCGCAACATTAATTTGTTTTTTCCATTTTTAATTGTATTTTTTTTAAATTTTCCCTTAAATTATTTTAAAGTACGTATATTTATTATTTTTTCTCTAAACTAATTTGCTTAACTCATAAATTGATATATAATTTAAGAATACACAACATATGATATTATTTAGTAACGTATATAACTTTCTTAATCTCTCAAAAAAGTGAACTAGGTTTTATATTTAAGACTAAAAGAAATATTTATTACCAAGTCATTTACTTTGTCTATTTGTTTGACCGCCTAAATGTCAATAATTGTGATTACCCGTGTTCAACTAGTTATTTTTTATGCATTACTGAATACCTTCAAGTTTACTGGCACTAATTTTTATTTTCTAATTAAAAAAAAAAAAGATGCTGAGTTTAGCTGCAGAATTAGTAATGGTTTTGTCGCTTGTAAATTATTTTCTTGTTTTATTAATTCATGCTTGTGATCTTACGTCTTTCACTCAAATCAAATCAATTATCTGCATTGATACATTTCTAGAGGTGTAAGTGGTGGTTTTAAAACAAGCTGAGCTTTATGAACATTAGATATTGTGGCTTGTGGGGACTTGCTATAAGGACACGTGTGATGGCTACACACACACACACACACACACACACACACTACTATGGTCATATTTATAAATCCTTTTTACCAATTCTCACATATCAAGGAGAGTTAGTTAATTCATTAATCATGAGCTAAATTTTCAATTTCGCCCTTATCTATGATTGGTTTTAAAAGTTAACATAAATAAATTCTTTTTATTGATTGCAATTAATCAAGATAAAAAAGTATAATACGTATTTACTACCTTAAAACTGGATTTATAAATAAAACCAAATTTTTTAGTAAAAAAAGACTTATAAATAGGATCAGAGTGGTAAATATATATATAGACACACATATAACTTCGGACATGGCGGTGTATTTGACAACAAAATCCAGGGCCATGGAAAGCGATTCCGATGCCATTTGCCCAGTGTCTTTGATAATTCTCGTTTAGGATAGCTTATTTTTTACTTATAAGTGCTTATAATTCGTAATTTACGGTATACGAGATAAGTATGTGAGAAGAGTTTTGTCTTGACTTACTTAATAAGTGTTTATTTTCCAAAAATAAGTTATTCCAAATATAGCTAATATCATTCTGCCATATGACTTGTGCTTCCCATGACGAAGCTCTCTTCTTCTTGGAGAGCCATAACTTCAACTGAGACGCCGCCCTTTCTTCCTTCTTCAATAACAGCGCCTAGCCGCCACATTTTCGAACACCGTCTCCGATAACGGCTCACGGTGTGGATCCAAATAAGAATCCTTCTGGAACACTCACCGGAGGAACTAGCACACTTTCTGATATGAATCAGCCACCTACTGATACTACTGCCGCTTATGATTCTGGTCAAGTTATTGTAAAGGACCAAATGAGCACCTAATTTGCTAACAAGGATTAACAATCTGGTTAAAAGGTTAATTAGAGTGATGTTCAATTGTTCATCACGTGATGATATCCAAATATTGTTGGTCTTCAATTTTTTAGCAAATTTGTTTCTCATTTGCTCCTTTGTTACAATTTCTTTTTATAGTTGTTTTTTACTCATTTTGTAACCTATCATGTGTACTTGTAAAGATCTAATGGAAGTCGTAATGTTACCGACTTGAACCACTTTTTATTAGAGTGATTATGTTCAAGTAATCATATTTATTTTAGCTAGTTTTTTTCTTATGCTCAGGTATCTACCACAGTAGCATTAACTAATCCCCTCGTTCCGTAGACTTCTCAAAGGAGTTTTAGTGCTTGTCATGAGACTCTCTCTATCCTCCATACACACCGTCAGAGATCGAATCCCTAACTAAATATTTAAAGAATCCAGTTAAGTGCTAACTGTACTAAGCCTCATGATTTTTATTTTAGCTAGTTAACTGGCTGCAAAGGGTACTTCCAGCAGGAGGCAATATGTTATATGAGACCCCATAAATTGGTTGCCTTAGGAGGATTGTTTAACCTTCATCCGAGGGAATGATATGAGTACAATAATATGATTGTGTTATATTTCATTTCTAAATAGCTTTGGTCTGATTGTTTTGTGTGTGTGTGTTGTCCATTCAAAGATTACTTGCAGGAACGATCAAGTTGATAGGATTATGAAACGTAATTAAGTGGAATTGTCTTCAGACTCTAAACGCTATCCTTACGACATCAGGTGCTTCTTTTTGTCACTTAACAACATTTTACAGGATGTTTCTATTTCACATCTGACGAGCCAAATTAAGGAAAAATATTTATTTATTTATTTATAAAGTATTAACTTAAGAAAATAATTTTATTAAATTTGTGCTACCCAAGCCTAGCTCATATAATAAGAATGAGAAGGTATTTGGGTAAGGACGGAGGAGTCCAAAATTCAAACCAACATGATATTTTTTAAAAAAAAAAAAATTGAAGAATCTAAGAAAAATAATAATATAAATATGACATGTTGTATTGGCAGTTGCAGCAATCGGGAGAAACAGCAAGCAAGCTTGATTTAAGATGCTGTTGTAGTTAACGGAGGAGGTCCAAAAAAAAAACAGATGGTGTTGTAGTAATTGGTGGTTAACTTTAATTTATCCAGTGTTTAAATCTATATATGTGCAGATTTAATAATATTCAGCCGCAGGATTATATACTCTTCGTACATGAAATGTAACGTAATTATACATGGGCAGATAAAAAAATACTATAATCAAGAGAAGATAAAGTAAAGAATTCGTATATAATTAATTATTATTCTCTTATATCACTCTCTCATTAGTAATAAACAGATTAATTATTTGCAGCCGCATGATCTATATGCTAGTAGCTACTTCATCTTGTGTACAAACATAATAATTACTCTATTTTCACATGGTTGTGATAGATAACATTGTTGTCAAACTTACAAGTTGACTTTTGAGTTTATTATTTTTACGTTCTTAGTTTATAAAATCTTGTCGAGTTACTATTAAACCCATGCAAACTTTTGTAATATGATCATATTCGGTGGCTTTATATATGAATTTTATAAAAAAAATTTTGTTGAGTATGATAAATTATGAGTGTTGATGAAGTTAATTTCGATTATTTAAATTTAAAATATATTTAAATCAAATTGTTGTCATTTTTTAATATTTTAATTATTTAAGTATATACTATTGATACCTATTTATTTATTGATAAAAATACCTTCTAAGTCTAGGATTAGATTTTACAGTATGAGTTTACATCGTTGTCACGAATTTGCTTAAACTCATAAGTTTGACAACTTTACTTAAAACGTTTTGCAATAGCTTAAGCAGATTTGGGGATTTTCTTTTCATAATAATTAGCTTATGCTAATAAGAAAATATAACCATGGACTGTACTGGTCAAAACATTAACTAGCTATCTTATGCTATTAAGATAGATAATTAGGGAGACCATTTCTAGATTATAGTTAAGTTAAAAATAAAAAAGAAAACTTGTTCGAGAATGATGCTTATAAAAAACAAACCTCATTTTCCCTTCACGTTATAAGTATCTATTTGGGATCGCGTTCCAAACAGGCTATTTTAAGAAAAATTATGGTGGCTCCTAACTTTTTGAAAATTAAGGTATTTCGGTTGGCGTTTTGGCGGCCTTTTTTTCTAATAGCAACTGACCTTTTTGTCTAAAAGCAACTTTTGAGAAGAAGATCAAAAGTTTGCCTTTTTAAAAAAAAAATCATTTTTACCACCGTCAATCCAAAAACAAATTGCATTTACAATTTAACTTTTATTTCATGTGACTTTTATAAAAGTAGATAAAAAAAAAAGGGAAAATCCCATATAAATACCTTTTGAATTAACAAAACCCCCAAAAGTCTATTATAACATGTAAAGACAGAAAAGTGCTGAGGGACCTTTCAGGGATAATGAAGTGTTGTTTAAAATACCAAAATGCCCCCTTCACTCGTTAGACATTCTCGGTTAAGAGAAGGCTCTAAGTCTTTTCATTTCTCATAGAAACACTGGTGGAGCCCTAGCTGTCGCCGTCCCCAAATCCGAAATTCTTGTGTGTGCCATTCTCTAGTGCTGCCGGCGACGTCAATATGGGTGAGGGAATGTTCAGTCGTTGGTTTGTCCGTTTAAGGTTTGTGTTCGATTTCTCCTCCTCGTCGTGCTTATGTTCGATTCCAAAATGCTTGTGTTCGATTGTCTTGTGCAAATGTTGGTGTGAGTGAAAAAGTGAATCTTCGAAACCGAGCTTCCTTCTCGGCGTGATTGGACGCTGCTGCTCATCCATTTCTGTGATCAAGGTTTTGAATTCTCCTTTTATGGCGGAAGCAATTAAAACTTGATTACGAAATCGAAATACGCTTGAGAGAGAATCTGGTTGGAGGGCAAGAATAATGAACATGGAATTTTCTTTGATAAGTTATGGTATAGTTGGTGCTAGGTATGGTTCTGTCTCTTCAGTGATGCTTTTAATTTCAGTCTATTCGTTACTCTATTTCACTGTGCACGTGTGTCTTTGAATGACTGAGCTTTTGTGTGTTGGTTTAGCCTTTTGGTTGCGTTTGTATTTACAAGCTCTCTTGTTTATTGTATGCTTGAATTGGATAAGATTTATGTAATATTGCAACTAATTGTAAATTAATTGAGCAAAAGCTGTTGCTGACGCAAACAAGGCAATTGACTTGAATGATGAACTAGCCAAGGCATATTTGCGCAAAGGGTGAGTGCAATGCTACTTTGTCATATTAACCTGGCTTTTTTCCTTCTCCGGTGAACCCTGCGTACTTTGTCATATAACCAAGGTATTAAAGACCGGACCGGGTATTGAACTGGTCGAGGTACTGGGTTAAGGGTCAGTGGGTCAAACCGGGACCAAACTGGAGCTAAACCGGGACCAAACCGGTGAGTAATTGAAAATTTTAGGCTTATAGTATGAAATTCTAAAGGAAAAAGTTAAAAATTTTTTTTTTTTTAAATTTGGGACCCGGACCGGTCTAGTGACTGGTTCGGCGGTTTCCGGTCCGGACCGGCCGGTCTGGTCCGGGTCCGGGAACCATGCATATAACCTGCAATGCTACTGAATGATGAACTAATTGTAAGGCTACTTGAGGTTATCTAGGCTTGTGTGAAAGGTCTCAATCTAGAACCTTGCGTACAGAAAAAGAAAAAGTACATATTTTGAGATGCTTTCAGTTAGCGTAAACAATTAGCTTGCATTTTAGGATGTATATTATTGCTTGATTGCTTCAACAATGCTTATCAATGAATAATATTTTTGCTGGTATGTTGCATTCCCTTAATACAGTGTACCTTTCAAGTGTCAAATCAGTATGTTGGTTGGTGCGTGTAAGTGCCAATCCCTGTCTAGTCTATTTTTTTATCCAATTCTCCCCCTCTAAAACCCTTTCCCTCGTCTCATTCGTGCGACTTGCTGTTGTTGAGCGTCGTCTCCTTCGCCGCCTGCCCGGTCAGTTGATCCTTCATTCAGGTAAGATTTGAATCTGTACCATGATTTACCTGGTAAAAAAAGAGGCTTTCTTTGTTTGTCGATTGTATAGTTTATATAGTCAGGTACGCTGAGTTATATGGAATTGAAGAATTATATATGCATTGTGTCTAAAGTGAATTGCGTGAGGAAATTAGATGTTGCAAACTTGCATTTAGAAACACATTGAAATTTGGATATTTCCCTTTGGGTATTTGGACTAATTAACACTTATTATCATTGTAGACCCAATAGTTTCATTACCTGTTTTCTTTTTGGTATTCTCTTTTGCTGCAAGTCAGATTTAGCTATTGGTTTGCTGAAACAAGATTGGTTTTCGATTCTGCATGTTATAATTGCGTAAAATGTTATGCATTAACTCATTGAGTTGTAACAGATTCATTCAGTTCAGTTGAATTAAACTGTTGTGTTAAATTGTAGCTGCAATTTATTGGGTCTTATACAATGACAAGTGAAGTGGATATGCAGACAAAAGATGTAAAAAATGGTTATATGTTGTTTCGTCATGAGTTTGAAAAGGGGAAGGAGGGCCTAAATTTTCATGAGAAGGTTAGGGAGTCAACAAAGGCCTGGAGGAATATGAGTGAGGAAGAGAGGAAAAAATATAATGATAGGGCCAAGCAAGGAAGGCCGGACAAGCAGAAGAGGAACTATCCAGTTGCTTTTCACTCCCATTGCTCCCTAAATCAATTCACCAAGCTAGCTACTCATGTAAATTGTAATCCACACTTAAAAGCTAAGGTACAAAGATTAGGATTTGGAGCTCTACTAGATGTGGAATGTATGAGGCTCCCCCGGGAAATTTTAGTTGCTATAATGAGAGCGTATGATCCTCCTACCAATCAATTTAGAATTAGGGGGAAGACAGCTGAAATAGAAGCAAAAGATGTTGCTGAATTCCTTGGGGTCCCAAATAGTGGGGACGAGGTTAGAGTAGACATCAGCGACACAGATGACACGTATAAGAGATTGAAGGCTGAGTATGGCAAGGTCAAGTATGAGAACATACTTAGTGACATAACATCTGGGGAAGCTGATGACAAGTTTGAATTTTTATTCATGTTACATATGTTGGGTACTTTTTTAGCTCCCACAGCAAGCTCCACAATCAGTGACAAGTTGCTGAAGCTCATGTGCTATACCATAAAAGGATTTGCCAATTTTGACTGGGCCACATACATTGTTAATGACCTACTCAAAGAGATGGCAGATTACATTGACACAATTAGAGTGAACAAAGAGGGAAGCTGCAATGTGGGAGGCTGTTTATACATGTTGGTATGTACTATGAGCAGCTTTTTTTCCTTTTCCCTTTATCGATGCACGAAATGTTAAATGTTTGTCTTTTATGTTATAGATATTTTTTGGTGAGCGGTTCCCTCTGTCTAAACCTGTTTGCCATGCTTCGACGTCTGCAATTAAGTTTTGGACGAAAGAGAAGGTCAAGGAGATGATCGGCAAAGAGCGCAAGAGTGACATTGGGCTGCTATATATGAGGGAGGCAACAAAAGTGCACGAACAGAAGGACTTTCCCAACAAGAAGGGAGTCGCTTATTTAGACCATGTATGTCATCACATTATGTTAAATTAATTTAATGAGTTTCTAATGGCTTTGACCCTTTTTGTGAATGTGTTTTGCAGAAATTGAAGGCATTGCATGCACGGTTGATGGGGATTATTGAGGACAACCACAAGAAACTTGTTGCTGCTGTTGAAGATGAGTTGGTTAAAGCACAACTATAGATTGAAAGCCGGCGCAAGCAGCAAGCTGAGGACCCTATTGACTGTGATGAAATAAATGACGACAATCCGGACAGACATGAGGGAAGTGATAGGGCACATGGTGAGGATGATGAGGGACAGGATCACAATAAAGATGGTGTTGATGATGAAGCCGAGGATAATGTAGATACATCACTGGCCTCACCCATAAACATTTGTGAATTTAATGAAGAGACTCCAAACCAAGAGCCTACAAACATTGACCAAGAATAATCCAGGGATGATGAGGTTGGATAAAAGGAACAAGGGCCAAGGATGCCTAAGAACATGTCACCGTGGACTTTAACAAAGCCAGTTAAGCGGACGAAGAGGGCTAAAGATGACAAGGATAAGTTTTTCGATGTCATATCTCGAATAACAAATGCTGCTGAGGGTGAAGAGTAAGTACTAAAGTTCTTCTTACTTTACTAATCAGTAAATTGATTATTCAGTAATTGGATAATGACAGTGTTTAGCCTTTATAGGGTACTGGTTGACATTGGTGATGAATACACTATAAGGGACCAGCTGTGGATACTCGGTGGACTTAACAAAATCAGTAACCGTGTAAGTTAAATAATACCTTATTTGTTTTTAAAATTTCTGTAACGCATCTAATACACTCCTCTACTTATGCAGTTAATGTCTCTAGTGTGTAAGATGTTAATGGCAGAAATGAAAAGCGCGGGACAAGTGGGGCGACATATTTTTGACACGGATTTTATGGTGAGCATGCTGTAATTTTCTTTATTCCTCATTCAGTTACTATTGGCTCTAACAAGTTTATTCCTCATTCAGTTACTATTGGCCAGAAAACCTATAGGATGGTCAGTTGCTGAATGGGAAGACCAGCTACTGCCTGAACAAGTTGGCTACAATATTGCAGAGTGTGATCTGATTTTGGGTCCCATATTAGTTGCAGAACACTGGTTCTATGTAGCCCTTGAACAAAAAACGATGAACTTTTACGTGCTTGATTCAATGAGGCTACTAACTTTTACCAGCAAGAGTAAACAGCGAAAGAAACAAAGTGTATTTGTAAATCCCCAGGAATCCGCTATAAATATCCTTGTAAGAAAATTGTGTGACAAATTTTCTGTTATTGAGTTAATCATGTGGATATAACAAGGTTGACCCTATTTGTGCAGAGGGATCGATTTCATGCTATCATCGCGCTTGTGAAACCAGGGCATGCTGGGAAGAAGCCGGTTGGAGACTTTATTTGGGCACCCATTCCACAACAGAACAACTTGTGAGTGTTTTTGTATGTTCTACTGACATTGTGGTTATAATATGGTTTAGCATTACTGTGGCATCCTTGTGAGTGCTTTCATGTCACATGTGTCTTTCAGGCGTGACTGTGGCGTCCATGTGCTAAATTGGTTGAACAATTGGAAGCCAGGGGTAACCTTCGACTACAGTGCTGATGAGGTTGGGGCATATAGGCGAGACCTTATGTGGTGGGTGGTTAACCATGAAATGAATAGGAAAAGGGAGGATGCATTGAGATTGCTGGCTGTATAAATGACGCTGACCAACAGGATATGAGTGATTGACAAAATTATTTTCTTAATGTAACTTTTTGTTCTTCCATTAACACTTGTTTATTTTTGAAATAACCATTGTTGTGAAGAGAGTAACCCTGGTTGTGTAACTTATTCACCAAGCATTGCATTTTGGGGTGACAGTGTAAAGTTGATATTTTTGTAAATGATCTTGTATACCTCTTCATAGCAGTGTCCTTTTCCATGTAATGTTATTGTGTATATGAATATACTAAATTCCAAGTCCCTATATTCCCACACTATGCCAATATGCACTTCTAATATATAGGAAACAGGAAAATGATGAAATATTGTGTGTCATAGTGTTTCTCCAAAAGGGGAGGGCCCTGACAAGTTTCATACTTGCAATAACAAGTTTCATAATGTAAATGACAAGTTTCATAATGGGAATGATAAGTTAGGCTCACCAAGAAATCACTGAGTGTGTTTCCCCAAAAGGGGAGATCGCTGACAAGTTTCACAATGGGAATAACAAGTTTCATAATGTAAATGACAAGTTTCATAATGGGAATGACAAGTTAGGCTCACCAAGAAATCACTGAAAGTGTTTTCCCAAAAGGAGAGACCGCTGACAAGTTTCACAATGGGAATAACAAGTTTCATAATGTAAATGACAAGTTTCATAATGGGAATGACAAGTTAGGCTCACCAAGAAATCACTGAAAGTGTTTCCCTAAAAGGGGAGACCGCTGACAAGTTTCACAATGGGAATAACAAGTTTCATAATGTAATTGACAAGTTTTATAATGGGAATGACAAGTAAGGCTCACCAAGAAATCACTGAGTGTGTTTCCCCAAAAGGGGAGACCGCTGACAAGTTTCACAGTGGGAATAACAAGTTTCATAATGTAATTGACAAGTTTCATAATGGGAATGACAAGTAAGGCTCACCAAGAAATCACTGAGTGTGTTTCCCCAAAAGGGGAGATCGCTGACAAGTTTCACAATGGGAATAACAAGTTTCATAATGTAATTGACAAGTTTCATAATGGGAATGACAAGTAAGGCTCACCAAGCAATCACTGAAAGTGTTTGCCCAAAAGGGGAGGGCCCTGACAAGTTTCATAATGGGAATAACAAGTTTTATAATGGTATTGACGAGAATGCTAATGGGAATGACAAGTTCTGTTCTGACATTGACAAAAACCACAAATGATTATGACAACTCGCAAGTAAAGGGTCCAAATGACAATTTAACATTACGCATTACACCTACACCTATTGCATAGAAGTCATTAACCCAAAAAGAAGGTGTCCGTTCATGTAAGATGTAGTTACAATAAGCTGTCATCATTAACAACTGTTTCAATGGAAATGACAAGTTCAGTAATGGAATTTACAAAACACCAGATTCTGACTGACAGCATAGTGAAAAAAAAATTGTAACATTACTAATTCCACTAAGTCCCAATGCATAGAAGTCATTAACCCAAAATAAGGTGTCCCTTCATGTCTACTATAATTACAATAAGCTGTCATCATTAACAAGAGTAGTAATGGGAATTACAAGTCCAGTAATGGAATTTACAAAACACCAGATTCTTCATGACAGCAACTTTGCTTTAACCTGGCCAATGACAAGTGAACATTACGATTCCCCCAGCACCTAATGTTTTCTTGTCATTCCCATGGTATAACCTATTTTTTAACCTAAAAACAGTACTTACATAAAGGAGATCATATATGCCATACCCCTTCCAACCAAAATATGTGAAGGGATCCAAGTCATTATACATAAAATAAAAGCTTACTTGCAAAATAGCTACTCCCAAGTCTGCACACCCAGGATTAAGTTGGGTTAGGATTCTTGCACGTTCTTCTGGAGTGCCCTGCTTCATGGCATGAGCTGCAATGGTATACTTTCTTGTTTTGGAACTGTGACTCTTTCCTTACAAATCTAGACCTACCGGGAGGTCGACTAGTCTTAGGTGGTGCAAGGAACCGTTCAGTTGCTATATTATCTACCCGGTAGTCATTTGGATTTGGCATGTCTATTGTGACGACTGGGATCATTGTTCTGCTATATATCTTCTGTTGACATGTAATCTTGAACCACTCATCAGCATAATTGTACACATTTCCATGAACTGCCTTTATGGAAGCGCAAGCGTGAGGACAAGGAATACCTGACATTTGCCATCCTCTACATGTGCACTCGTTTAATGACAGCTCAACCTTTAGTGATCCACTTGGTGTATGGACTTTCACCCTACCACCTCCATATACTTCTACATCCATGTATTCAGCCCTTTTAACATTTTCCTTCACTTATTGTTCTATGTTTGGCCCGACACCGTTTTTCCATTTACTTATTCCCAAGCTTGCTGCATACATCTTTTTCGCTACTTTGTCACGATGCTCGTGGATAAGTTAGGCAACATTATGACGTCTCTCCTTGACCATCCAAGCATTGAATGACTCAGCAAGGTTTGTCGTTATTTTATCCCAACATTTAAAAGGGAACTTACTCATGGCCCACCTTTCAATATCACCATCGTTGATCAACCACTCATATATTTCCTTATTGAAAAGCCTCATGTCTTCCATTGCAGTCTGAAAGTCGCTTTCAAGCCTTGCATATGCAATTGCATCAAGCAAGTCTAGTGCATTTTGCCTTCCTTGCCCCCTATCTTCCTCTTTCCTCTATTCAACTTAAGGACTTGGGCGCTGAAGTTTTCCTTAATGTGCCTGTAACAATATGCATGCCTCTCACCTCCGAAAACTCCTTACACAGCAGCGATTATCGCATTGTGTCGGTCTGATACAATTGTGATATGTAACGAACCTAATATCTTCTTAATCATGTCAAGGAACCAACTCCAGTCTTCAATTGTCTCTCCTTTCACTATAGCGATGGCAAATGGCAACAATTCATTGTTTGCATCAAATGCTGAAGCTGACAATAGAGTTCCCTTGTATGGTTCACTTAAATGGGATCCATCTATGTATAATATAGGTCTAGCACCAGCAATGAACCCCTCTATACAACAACCATAGGCTATAAAAACACGCTCAAAGGTGTTCCTCCCACTAGCGACCCATTCAGCCACTGTCTTGTCATCACTTTCCTTTAACCGATCACATATCCATGGTATAAACATGTATGTCTGTTCAAGTCTATCATGAATTTCCTCCATAGCCTTTTCCTTTGCCCTATATGCTTGCTTATATGTCAATTGCACTCCATAATCTCTAGCCAAGCTCTTCCTTATTTCATTTGCACGCTTGTCTGTGTTATTTCTAAGCTCATCAATGATAATTGATGATGTCAAGCTAGCACTTCGAGCATGTATCACATCAAGATTGTGTTGGGCTGTATGAACATGTTCTTTGGTGTATCTCGTCACACATACGAAACAATTGCTCTTCCCAATTGCCCTCACAGTTATTCTCCATGACAATCTTCAACCTTACATTTAACGTACACACAATCTCTACAATTCTTCACATATGTGTACTCAAATTTGTGCGCAATACTGAACTTGTGCAGCACCTTCTTGAAATCATCCGCATGTGCAAACATCTGATTTACTCCTACCAACAAATCCTTCCACTTCTTATAGCTCATATCTGGTATCGGTGTTGGGGCGCTCTCAACTCCACATGGAAGGCTAGGAAGGCTAAGAAGAGGTCTTGCATTACACTCATTTTCTACACATTCATCATTCAATCCATAACACACATCCTCATCAATGTACGACATTTGCTCCGCAGCTCCCAATAATTCATCAACCCTGCATAGATATTAACAAGTGTTGTGAATACATATTACCACTAACACTATACCAACTAACTTTTTACGTAACCAAAATAACTGACACTTGCCTTTCTATGTCATCCATGGCCCTTTCTTCATGATCACTTCTTTTGCATGCTACATACACATGTGCACTGCTATCATTATAATAAAATAGATTTTCCATTTCAGAATCATCGATGAGATCTACTAATATCTTTTCATCAAACCTCAAAGTGTATTTAATGTCGCACCTATGCCCATCTACACCAAACCATTCTCCTATCATTACCCTCAATTCTTCAATTCTCATCCCCTCCTTCATTGATTTTACCCTCACTCTCCCACCACTATATTTATCTTCACCTTCAACATTACTTACAAACTCCCCCCCAATGTGGAAAAAACATATCAGTGACTTTAAAGAAGGTGTTGCTTGAATATTTGATGTCATCTTGCATGATAACCTGCAACAAAGAATTCAGATTTCAAATTTCATGACATTGTTAGTCTCATACCAACGAAAATTCATCACTACAAAAATTCCCCTCAACACACCTTCTTCGACCATTGACTACTTCATCTATATGTTTGATAATATCACTTTATTCCCAATTAATAACAATGTTAAGCCTTTACTAACTATTTAACCTCCAACTTCACACCCATGTCATGACATCATTCATTTCTCAATATATATGGCATTCACTAACTTACTGCTGCTCTTAACAGAATTTGTTTTGGGATTCACAACAATGGTAAAGGTGTTGACAAAGTCTGTAATGGATTTGACAAGAATCACTAACTTACAACAACATGTGTCAAACGATTGAGCAACACTATTTCCTTGTCATCTATTAAGTTATGCGAGTTATTGCGTGACAAAATGAGTTATTACCTTAACTATTATTATTAACGCTAATGACAAGTTTAGTAATGGTAATGACAAATCTTGTAATGACATTCACAACAAACCAGATTTGGTCATGACAGCAACTACCATGCACGTAAAGATATGCTTATTTCATTACAGATCATTCATTTCACTTGCACCTATTCAATGGTCAGTCATTACATCAATTCAATGCTACCTATTTCAAATCAATAACCTCTTCATTATGCTCCCTCTCACAGCTAATAAGACCCAAGACATAAATAACCCACAATCCCACCACCATTGTCATTTGATGCCGCCGTAGGTACGTCAAGTCCGAACCTTTAATCCCACTCAACCTATAAACCCACTTACCCACAACCAAAACTGCCATAAATAATCTACAATCCCAGCAACATTGTCACTCCATACCCCTCATTGACAACCCCAAATAAGTTAGCTTCCTTACACCACGTGATTGCCCATTTTTTTAACTGTTCATGCACCTTTCTGACCCAACGAACCACACGGAATAAACACCAAAATGAACAATGATCATAAGATGGATATAGTCCAATTCATCTCAAAAATATTATGTTTCTCAGAAAATTACTTACACTTGTCCAATTCAACCTTGATTCCTCGCTCTTCACCTTCAACGATGTTGTACACACACATTCGACTGTGTTTTTTTTTCTTTCGCTTTTGTCCACAGCAGCCACCTCATATGTCACACAAATATAAAAAAGGGCATTTTGGTATTTTAAACAATACTTCATTATCCCTGAAAGGTCCCTTAACACTTTTCTGTCTTTATCATGTTATAATAGACTTTTGGGAGTTTTGTTAATTCAAAAGGTATTTATATGGGATTTTCCCTAAAAAAAGAAACCATTTTGCCACCGGTATCCCAGATAACCCTAAGTTGCCTTGATTTTGGGGTGACCAAGTCCCATCCTTTTGTCCTAACCTAACGAAGTGATTGTCTGATCAAGTAAACGTGAACTAATTAATCTTCAATTAACAACAGACAATCATGTGCGAGTTGGATCAGAGAAACAATCCCAGCTCAACGATGGAACTCTCGCCATCATTCTTTATTTAGGACTAAGCAATCTTTCGTTTTCGTGGATCAAAAAGATTCCTTTCTTGTTGATATTATTCTATCTTAAACATCAACTATGATGATTATGGTATTCCCAACAGTGCTTCACAGTCAAACAAAAATATCAGTGGGACCTCGATTCTATAATCTACACCCATCTAAACGATTATGTGCAGAGAGGGTGCGTTTATTTCGCCAACTTCACAACACAAGGACGACGACTTAGCCGCGCCTGCCTTGTCCTTCTTCAACGCCAAACGTTGTGACTTTTTTGCTTGAGCCTCTAAACTTCATGTAAGCATTTGTGGGCAAGAGATAGAGACAGAGGGGCGAGAGAGATCTGAAAGATGGGGTGTGGGAATATGTTCTTCGCTATTCTAATTAGCTTCTCAGTAGCTCTAATCACTTACAATATTCTCATATCGGCCAATGCCTCTCTCAAACAAGAATTTCCTGGTCCTTCGAGGTCCTCTCTTTCTGTGGATCCCATAATTAAGATGCCACTTGATAGATTGAGAGGCAATGGCAAATCCAAGAGGCTCTTCCACACAGCGGTCACGGCCTCCGATTCGGTGTACAATACTTGGCAGTGTAGAATCATGTATTACTGGTTCAAGAAGTTCCGGGATCAACCTAATTCGGAGATGGGTGGATTCACAAGGGTTCTTCACTCTGGGAAGCCTGACAAACTCATGGATGAGATCCCCACCTTTGTTGCCCAACCTTTGCCTGCTGGAATGGATCAGGTATTATTCTTCAAGTTTCCTCCTCTTTGCCCCTTTTATGTGGATTGTGCTTTTGGGTCTTCTTTTGAAGTTTCAATTGTGGTAAAAGGACGTTGGCAAAGCATACATAAGCTTTCTGTGTTACTTTCAACTGTTATTGTGATGCTGTATGGATGGATGGTAGTTACAATAGTTTATCGTCATTTTTCTTGTAAGTAGTTTATGAAGTTTTAGTAAATTGGGAACTTGGGGATTAGGAATTATGATTTAGTGTTAATTAATGCTTTGGTTAAACTCCGGTGGCTTATTGCTCAATTCTTCTGGTCATTACTTTCCTTCTTAGGCTGTTGAAGGTAGAAGATAACAATATCAAGACACAATTGGACTCTCTCTATGTCCTTTTCTACTACATATATTAGATGGTATTCTCTGCCATGATTTTGATGCTATATGGAACGAAGATAGTTGTGTTGATGATAATAGTTTATGATGTCCACTTAAGTAGGAGTTTAGGGTTTAGGGTTTGTAATTGGGGATTTGAGACTTCAACTTTGGCAAGTTATGGAAACTAATAAATAGAAAAGAACAGAAGACAAAAAGAATAGAGAAGAAAGACGAGAAGAGAAGGAAGTTCAAGTCATTTCACAAGTCTCATCATAGACTCAAGGACACCAACTAAACTCAAGCTGGCAAATCTATCTAACTAACTAGTATGCTTCTATTAAGCAGGAGACAGAAATGCACTTGTTAACACATCTAGTGTATACCAGCAAGACTGCAACGACGGAATATGAATGTTCTATGCTGTGATTGTGAAGCAGCGGGGGATGAAGATAATAAGGCTAATTATTTTAGTTTATGATATCTTTGTAAATTAAGAATTGGGGCTAGCAATGGAGAATTCAGGATTAGGAATTGTATTATGGCTTGTGTTTATCAGTGTTTTGGTTCTACATCAAATCAAATCATGAATTGTTAAGTTCTTGTAATCATTACTTACCCTTTCTTTATATGGAAAATAAAAGATATTCAAACTTGGGATGCTTGATCATGAGCACCAAAGAATCTTATTTAAAGAATTACTACTTTCATAGTAAATATGATTGGGAGTCAATACTCAGTAGTACCCTGCACAAAGGAAGGCAGAATTCACAGGATTATAATTTGAGGCTTTTCTCCATGTTATAAATTTGGTATCTTTTCACTCGTTAGTTTCTTAGTGTTCTTGACAGTTTCTGGATTATCCAAGGAATGTTGTTTGTGTGAAACATCTCAACTAGACGTGCATCTGTTCTGTAAACTGTTTGTGAAGCTTCATTTGGAAATTTCTATGCTGTTAATACCTTATCAAATATTGACGGTTAGTATGAATGGAAGCTGGATACTTTAAATGTCATTCATGTTTCTATTATTTGTAGAAAAATCATATGACAGCATCCCGAATTTTAGTGCCGCAGATGCCTTAAAACCTACAGGAGTTGGGAGGAATGAATTTATGGACATAATGAACAAGTGTCAGTCTAAGGTACTGTGTATATTTTTTTCTATATAAATAGTATTCACAAATATAGCATTGATACTCATAGTTGGATTGCATCTTTGGTTGCATGTGCATATCAGTGTGTCTAACTATCTGTAACAATCATTGCATGTATGCTTGGTTGGCATGTCAGTGTGTGTCTAACTGTCTCTAACAATCATTGCATGCATTCTTAGGTTGGTATGTCAGTGTCTGTCTAAATAATTATAACAATCATCCTGCTGATATTACTTTCTGAGATCCATTAGTGGAACAGACAATTCATATAAGTCTATGCCAAACTGAAGACTTTTAATGTCTTATCTTCTTCTTTGGACACTTCCCTGCATTGATGTGCTGTAGGAAAGGGGGTATTAGGTGTCGTTCTCATGCAACATGCACGAATTCCTGCATTATCAAAGTTCTATGACATTATAACTAAAACAATTTGTCAAAAAACAGCATTGAAAGAGAAGGTGGTCTTTTTCATCTCTCCAACTAGATGATTCGCTCAGATCTTTCAAGCATGAATGCAGTTTGTTTTTGTGCCATCAAAGAACACATAGTTATTTTATATATTTTGATTTGATCTTTGCATAATAACCTTAATGGGTGTTGGTAATTCCATCATGTTCAAACTTTTTTAATTGGATATGAGCTTCTTTTAACTTTGAAATTTATTATGAAGGTTTTTCACTCATCATTTTCTCTTTCGGAATATTCAGAAAATCATGTGGAAACTGAACAAGTTAATTGCAAGTGATTCCTTACCTCTGAAACCTGTGGACTTTGCAATTGAACCATGGTGGGGAATTTGTCATGTGAACTTGACCTTGGAAGAATTTAAGGTGAGTTCTGCCTTTGATCCTCATGAAAAGGAGCATTCATTCCAATAAAATTTTGTCATGTTAATTTGGCAATAAGAAATTGTTTGTGTTCACTCATCAGGTATACTTTTTCCCTTACATATTCTGTTTTTTGTAGAAACTCTCAGAAGAGGAAATGGCCATTATGGACAAAGTGAGTAAGGAGGAAGGAAATTCATTTGTCCAGCTTGATCCTGACATAGTAAAAGCTCTTTATAGACGGGAATTGATCTATTTTGATGTTTCTATAAGTCCTGATGACTGGTTTAAAGGCAAGTCCTCAGTGTTTATGTTTTGGTGCTTTGTTAATATCTTTTCTTCAGGTAAATTTTCTATAAACTTATGTTTTAGGATTCTTACTTAAAAATAAAACGTTTGAGACATGCACCTAAACGATTTCTGATGTATTATAATTTGAATTGACCAACCAAAATGATCATACCAGGTCCTATAAAATTGCTACTGGTTGTTTTTGTCTATGGTGGCACAATGCAATGAAAACAAACCAAATATATGCCAATATAATTATCACATCTTCATGATTGCAATCTCAAACATATTGTTGTTTCATCATCATTTTCATGTGCAAAAGAAATCCAAGGCATGCATCATATCTACCTGACTGTAACAAACATAGTAACCTTTGCAACTAGCAACCCATCAAAATCCTCTACTGCAGCAGAGTTAGAAAGTCTCGTAGTAGAAATCGATTGACTTAGCTTCAACACTCAGCCATGAATTACAATGACAAAGATTTCAATCAAATCCCAAAAAGCTCTGAAATCTGGCATTGCTTACTCCAAAATCAACTGTCCAACCTACAAAGAAAATTAAAGATTCATAGACAAAGCAGAGACTGGGTTAATCAAATCTAAATGGATGTTTCAAGGAGTAAGAAAGCATTGATGCATAAGAGGGTGAGGGAAAGAGACTAAAAGAGGAGATAGCTAGAGGAAGAGAAAGTGAGAGATTGAATTTTGGGGTTTAGTTTTAGTAAAATTTCATTATGGAGTTTTGATTATGATTGCTTTAGCATCATCTCGTTGCCTTATTGTTATGGACATATGACTTATGAGTTCTTAAACTTTTATGACTTGTGAGTTCTTGATGCTAGATAAAACAAATGCAAAATATTATTTTCTTTCAATTTTTTTGACAATTAAAAGCTCGTATATTTCCTAAAGTTGTTAAGGAATTAAAATATTATTTAGTATGCATGGTTTTATGGCCAATTTGCTCTAAAGTATGAAAGTGCATATAAAACATAGAAGTATAAAAGACAGTAAAATAATCAAGCATATGATACGTGCAACACGTTTTTTTTAGGGACAATTATATTCAAGTCCCACACATGAGAAAAAAATGAAGAAATGGTCTCTAAAGTTGTCAATGAATGCTCCTCAATTTGTTAATAGACGCCCCTCGACTTGTCATTAACAACTTCAGGGACCACTTCTTCATTTTTTCTCTTGTGTGGGACTTGAATGTAATTGTTCCTTTTTTCTTATGATGTTGTCTATTCATTTTGGGCTGCCTGGGGTTGGGAAGAGACATCTTGTGTATGTCGATTAGGCTAGGCAACCAAAGTATTTGATCCAGCATCTATTCTTCAAGATACAAGTATTACTAGTTCTCTTAGAAGTCCTGTTGGTGATGAAGATGCTTCTCGTATTAGTTGGGTTTTTGAGAGTATGCTCATTGGCAACGGTTCCAATCAACAAGAGGATGCTTCTTGGACAGGGAACTATGGCCACAGTTCTGCATTTAATCATGTTTCTCTGATAGTTGATGCTAATATAACAACCTATCTTATGATGGGTTCTGTTTCACCAGGTTTTGGCCATGCACCTTTTTCTCTCACATTTCATTTTTTTAATCAATCAATTTTGTTAAACCCTAAAACTTGGTGGAAAATAGTGGCGCCATAATTACATTTATCCATTGCTAGTTTCCTTTGTTAAAAGGGTTAAAGGCTATTTTTGGCCCTGAAAATATTCAATGAGGGTCAGTTTTGCCCTTGAATTTTTTTAGGGAGCAATTTTGCTTCGGAAGTGTCAATTTGGAGCAATTTTGTCCTTACTATTGGTTGACCAAATTCAGGGCAAATTTGCTTATAACTAAAAACTTTCAGTGCAAATTTTGTTCTAGAAGTGTCAAATTTGGAGCAATTTTGTCCTTACTATTAGTTGACCAAATTCAGGGCAAATTTGCTTATAACTGAAAACTTTCAGTACAAATTTATACCTTAAAAAAAATGACATGAATGACAAAATGCCCTAAACATTTTAACTTAGGAGTAAATTTGGTCGAAAATTGGTCAACTAACGGTAAGGGCAAAATTGCTCCTCGAAAAACTTTTGAGATAAAATTGGCCCTTAGTGAATACTTCTGAGATAAAAATGACCTTTAATCCTTGTTAAAATTGAGTTACATTCATTGCATTTGAATGCTTGCTGCTACTGATGCATTTAAACCAATTTCAAGTTTTGGTTTTAGACAGAGAAAGACACCAATGAGATTAATAGTTCTGATCTAGGACAAAATGCTACATCTACGTACACTCATTATAGGCTATGGCCAGTGTTTAATTAATTGGCTTCTACCTCTATCACCCGCAATGTACTTTATTTCTTAACTTTATTCTTAACTTTATTCTCATATTTCCATGTGGTTCTTATTACTTCTCTTTTTTTTTTTTTTTTTTTTTGCCACGAGGTTCTTATTACTTCTCAGTTACAAAGTTTATACTCCTCCAATTGCACTACATATTAGATCCTACATTTAGGATCAAAGGTAATACTATTTTAACAAACAAGGAGCTCAATTAAAGTTTCATACTATTTTAACTTCAGTTTTTTGAAATCTCTCAGATTATAGCTCCCTCCCTTACCACACTCAACTTCTCCTCTATTCATCCCCTGTTCTTCACAGGTCCCTTATTGGCTTTAATACACACATAGCACCGGTAAAATTAGGCAAATGGATATTTGCAAAAGGATTCTAAGTAAGGAAGAATCTTAAAAAAATATCATTTGAACTTCAAAATTCTAAATTGGTTTTGTTGACAATAAGAGTAATGAGATTGACAAAAAGAGTAATGGAATTGATAACTCAAGTTTTTGTCAAATCACTAATTTGGGATTTTAAAGTTCAAGTTGTATTTTCTTAGAATTTTCCCTTCAAATAATAATATTTTTAAGATACTTAGATAAAGTTATGATGCGTTTAAACAATACTCTTAGATATTGCGTGTTTTTTCAACATGTGGGGAAAACAAATATTGGCAAGCTGAAGTCTTGAGGCAACAATTGGCACATGAAGAGTCTTATTGACAAATCATTGCTCGTTGATATTGAGCTTGGCGTTGGAAAAAAAAAAGACAAAAAGAAAGAAAGAATTGAGCTTGGCAATATCAAGTTCTATGCATGGTTTTGCCCTTTATTTTTGCAAAAGATGAAGCAAATGTGGATCAAATATTAATACTACTACTACATATTTACGCATGTACGTTGCTTAATAAATCACGATTACAACAAATAAATGTTATGCATGTTGAAGTGGAGGTTTTGCAAGAATATATAATGCTAAAACTTAACGATTAAATATATGCACCGTAATATACAATGTTAATTACTATTAACTATATAAAATGAGATAATATAAAAAGGTGAGATTCTAAAAGGTATCAAATATAAAAAAAGAGGGATTCTGAAAAAAGTTTATTTGACACTATTCTTCAAACTCATTCTTAAACAATTTTTGAGATTCTCTAGTAAATCTCATACTCTTTTTTCTATAGGTATTATTTTGTCACTATAGGTTTTATCCTCCACTACTACCATGGGTCTTCACTCTGCAGCTCCTTTCTCTTGTGATTTTTCCTCATGGGTCTCATACTTAAACTCATTCTTAAACAGTTATGAGCTTCCCTAGTAGGTATCATACTCTTTTTTTCGATAGGTTTTGTTTTGTCGCTGCAGCTTTTGTCCTCCACCGCTACCATAGGTGTTCACTCTACAGCTTCCTCTTGTGATTCTTCCTCATGTAAGCTTTCATTTTTTTATTTAATTTTTTTAGTTTCATTTTATTTTTTTATATAACAAGAGCTCATTAGTTGATGCTCAAAGTTGCTACTTGGGATTATGATACTATAGCTAATATGACAATGGCTATTGGTTTGAAGATTAAATGAGAGAGAAAACTAGAGATTATGGGGAAAAAATAATGAAGTAAAATACTGAATTTTTTTATTGTTAAACATTTTAAGTTCCTAAACTTTAACAACCCAAACTGTATGTTGAAATTAGGTTTGTTTTGAATCAGGTTTCAAGATTTGCTCAAATTTTTATATTTACCAATTCTCACTATATTCTAATTTTCATAGTTATATTCTGATATTTGTTTAAGGTTTTATATTTGCTTATTTTACTATATATATATATATATATATATTATTTTCATATTTATATTATTCTTTTACAATTACTATTAACTATATTGAATGTGAGAGTACAATGCAAAGTAGCATTTCTTTAATTTCGTATTCATTTTGCCCGGCCTTTGGGCACATACAAGAGTCAATATCAGCATCTAACCATTTCTTTACACCTGATTTATAAAATATAATGATAAATATGATATTGATAGATGTCTTGTAATATAATAAAATGTTTTTAATTAATTCACATGGGTCAATAAAACAATGGGAAAATGACGAAAAAACGCTCCAAAGATTTGGAAACGACAGATGAGTGATTTCGCAAATACAGAAATTGAGAATTCCTTATCATGTTTTGATATTTCCTAATCATCTTTTGATAAAAAAAACCCATCTGTCATTTTCAAATCTTTGAAGCATTTTTCCATCATTTTCCCTAAAACAATTAAAAGTATATTAAATTTGTTATAAACTTCAATTGATTTCTAGCTAATATTACCTGTGTTTAGTTTTCACTTTTAGCATTGATATTTTTTAAAAAGATCAATTATATAAATAAAGAAAATTATACAACTAAGAGTGGTATAGAAGGGTTTAAGAAATGAAGAAGTAATAAAACATCCGTTTATTGAATTGGTTCAAAGCAGCTTTTGTAATTTTCTTACTTTAAAAAATGAGTCATGTTTTAACTTTCAATGAAAAGCAGCTTTTGTAATTTTCTACAAATTATATATCATTCTGATATTATTTATAAGTTATTTTTAACTAATTCTCATATATTAAGGAGAGTTAGTTAACTAATTGTTTATTACAATTAATAACAGTAAAAAAGTATAAAATGCATTTACTTTAAAATATTTTTTTGTCCTTAAAATAGTTTTCCAATAATACCCAGTGTGCTATCATATTGATTATAATTTTACACTTAATGTACTTTTTCAACTCCAAAAATTACTTTAAAATATTTTTTTGTGTTTCGAACCCTTTAAAATATTTTTTCAATTGTACTCAGTCTTAGAAGACTGACTAGAATTTTACCTTTAATGTATTTTTTTATAGTAGTAAAGAGCACCCAAAATTTAGAATACTGATTCATTGATTTCCACCAACTCTAAAATATTCTTCCAGTAGCACCTAATATTTTAAAGTAATTTTTAAATATTTACTTGATTTTTTAAATATTTTTCCACTCATTCTCTCTTACCATTATCACAAAAGTCACTTTTACTTAAATCAATCCAAACAAGTTTTATTTTACAAAAGTCACTTATATAACTATCAATCTAAACATAAATTACATTACATAATTTGGTTTTTACTAAAAATAAGACTAAAAAAATCAAATTAAAAAAAATCATTTTTACAATCACTAATCAAAATACATACACGCACGTGATCATCACGAGGATGCAGTGGGTGATGATGGACGGATGAACGTGGACCCTTCTCCTTTTCGTTTGATCAGAACGATTCCTTTCTTTTCACTATCTGCCAAAACACACATGATAATGCATTCGTACAAACACAAAGTCTGCCGGTGTGAGGCAATAACCACAAGGGCCCAGTTGAAAACTCTCCATCATCGTACGATTAGCCAATATATATAAGTAACATATTGTCATGTTGTGCGACTCAGTTCATATTATTTTGCAGATAACAAAGCGAGACACGTTAAAAATATGCTAACCGCCTCTGTGTGAAAAATAATATTGTTCTCTTTTACGCTTAAGAAAAATTAATATTGTTCTATTTTCCGATTGGTAACCGACACTTCAAGGAATAATAGTAGTTAATATTTTAAACAATAATTATTTAAGTACGTAGTAGTAATAATAATTGGCTGCTGTTAAATTAACTCATTAACTTTATACTTTCTAGCCATCAGTCTCCTTCAACCTTGTATATATCGATTAGAACATTTTACTTTATGCATTAACTTTGTTTGTCCATTTCAAAATATGGGGTTTTTTATGCATAGTCATTTATATCTTCAAATGGTCAACAAATATACTTTCTGTATTAACTTTGTCATCAAAGTTCAATGTGGTTCTTATTACCTATTAGTTACACCGTTTATATATTATTTTTACAAATGAGGAGCTTAGCACATAGTAGTATTTATAATTCCCTGGCAATTACTCAATATACTGATTGTTTATATTATTGTTTCACACTTACTCAACCTCACCCTTTTATGTGGATCAGTTATTAACACACACATATTTAATAAGTTAGCTGTCACCTGTGAATTTGTTAAAGTGCCCAACATAATGAATCAGATGGAGTATCATAGTAACTAGCTTAACTAATTTTCTATAATCTAATCAAATTACTTAAATATATCTTATAGTAAGAACTAAAAGAGTATTAATTAAGCAAATGAATATGTTGAAAATTTATTGTTGGAATTGTCAAAATCAATAATTAATTATGCAAAAGGCCTTCGTTTTTTTTTTGGCCCTAAATGGCCTTCGTTTGCCTCTGTGTTCTGGGTTCCATCTTTTTGGGATGAAGGGAAATTTATTGGGAAGATGCTTTGAATATGTTAAAAAAGGATTCAAATAATGATATTTTTAAGATACTTAGATTAAGTTATGATGCATTCAATCACACGGAGAAAAACAATATTTTTAGATATCGAATGTGTTTTTCTATATGTGGGGGGATGAAGTAAAAATATTGACAAGCTGTGGTCTTGTGACAACTGACGACAATAGGCATGAAAAGTCTTATTGATAAAAACATAAGTTTTTTTATTTAATATTATTATTTTATTATTATAAATGATTATATTGTCTCCTAAATAATAAATATTAATAGTAAAACTAAATAAATAATAATAAAATATAAATGTATATAATAAAAAAATTAAAATCAATACGTTACGGTTATTAACAAAGAATCGTTAGGTATGCTAATATAATATGGTTCGAAACCGTTATAACACATTTATATATGACAGTTTGAAAGTTATATATAGTGGATAACAATCATCATATATATGTAATTCTATACTACCGTAGACGCATATTTGTAAGTAAGCTATGGAAATATTAATTACTCTTTTAAAAAAAAATCATAACATAATTGTACCCTACTATTATTCAGAGAAGAGTCAGTTTTTTTGTCAAGTTGACTTGTCTATAATGGTTCAAGTGGTTGTCACGTGGGAATGAGCATAGAAAGAAGAATAGGGCCCTTTTCTCGTTCTCATTTACTTTCCACCGAAGATGTATAAAAATGGGGCCCACAGTATTGAACTGTAAGAGTACAATGCAAGTAGCATTTCTCTAATTTCAAATTCATTTCGCCAAGTCTTCGGGCACATGCAATGATAAATGTGAGATTCATGGATGTGTTATAGTATCTGTTTGGTTAGGTTTATTTTTGAATAATAAATTCTCATTATGTAAATCGAGATAAAACTCCTTTCATATATTTACCTCGTATACCGTGAATTACGATTTATAAACATTTATTATCCAAAAATAAGCTATTTCAAACCAACACATAATATAATAAGATGTTTTTAACTAATTTACACAAGGCGATGAAATAATTAAAAGTAGGGAAAATGACCCAAAAAGAACTTCTAATATACCAAAAAACAGAAAGATGTGAGAACATTTGGAAATACCACAGAGGTGTTAGCACCTGTCAGGGATTTACAATTTCAGAGGTAAATTACCATTTTACCCTTACTTATTTTTTTATTAAAATAATAAAAACCCCTCCGCCGCCCGGCCCAACCGGAACCCCCGCCGGCCCTCGACGATCCCACCACGGCGACCGGCGGGTGCCACCAGCGGGGCTCCGGCTGGGGAATATTCTGCCCCCCAAAGCTTTGGGATTTGAAAAAAATCCCAAAGCTTTGGGGAGTGGGGGGTTCGAACCCCCCCACTTGTGGGTGCATGACCACTGGGCTAAGGGAGCTTATCAGTAATTATGCTACAAAATAAAAATATATAGTAAATTTTGATTTTTAACTAAACCAACCAACAAATTTAAATAAGAAATTGACAGATTGATAAAAGAAATTAACAACTTCATATAAGAATTTCACAACTTTCGTTTTTTAAGCAAAAAATCCACCTACTCTATCAGACCATTCACTAGTTTAGATAAGGAATTCCCAAGTTCATATGACGAATTAACAAATTAAGATAAGGATTTCACAACTTTTATTTAGTAAAAAAATTTTAAATTAAATTTTATTAATAAGCTTATTTTTGTTAGTAAAAAAATTTAGACAAAAATTTGTACAAACGGACGAACTCTTGGAATTCTAAATCACTAGCGGGTAACCCTTTGGTGACCCCGTCACCAAAGGGTAACCCTTTGGTGATCATCACCAAAGGGTTACCGGCCGGCGGAGGGGCTTTTATTATTTTAATAAAAAAATAGGTAAGGGTAAAATGGTAATTTGCCTCTGAAATTGTAAATTCCTGACAGGTGCTAGCACCTCTGTGGTATTTCCAAATGTTCCCACATCTTTCTGTCTTTTGGTATATTAAAAGTTCTTTTTGAGTCATTTTCCCTTAAAAGTATATTACATTTGTTACAAAATTTAAACGATTTCTAGCTGATATTACCCATGTGTTTTGTTTTCACTTTTAGCTTTGATATTTTTAAAAAAGATCAATTATATAAAATAAAGAAAATTATACAACTACGAGTGGTATAGAAGGGTTGAAGAACTGAAGTAATAAAACATCCGTTTATTGAATTGGTTCAAAGCACTTTTTGTAATTTTCTTACTTTAAAAAATGAGTCATGTTTTAATTTAGGAGAATAACAGAAAAATATCATTTAAATTTTAAATCCTAAATTAGTTTTTTGACAAAAATTTGTATTGCCAATCCTATTACTATTTTTATCAATCCTATTACTTTTCTTATTAGCGAGATTTTAAGATTTTAATGATACTTTTCTGTTATTCGATTTTAAGGTTCAAATAATATTTTTCTGTTATTCTTTTTTTTAACTTTCAAACAATAATATTAATTTTTATAAAAAGGCACTCTAAATTTCACAGACTGACTAGATCTTGGAAAATGGCAAAAATTCAGTCAAAATTGGTCATCACGATTCACGAGGGTGTAGTGGGCGATGATGGACGGAAGAATGTGGACCCTTCTCCTTACGATTCGCTTGATCAGAACGATTGCTTTCTTTTTACTATCTACCAAAACACGCATTATGGAGCACCCCTTGAAAATTAAATACATAATGCATTGGCACCAACACAGTCTAGCGGTGGGAGACAAAACCACAGGGCACAGTTGAAAAGTCTCCATCGTACGATTCTTTTCCCTCGTACGATTTAGATTAGCCAATATATATAAATAACATATTGCCATGGTGTGTGACTTAGTTCATATTATTTTGGGGGAGAATTATAATTAGATCCTGTTTAAAAGAAAAAATAAAAAAATAGTCTTACTAACAATTTCAAGAGTCTAAATTAACAATTTAAGGACCCCAAGAAACCAAATTTTCATTTTTTTTTTGGACTGGATCTAAGTATAATTCTCCCTTATTTTGGATATAAAAAACCAGGACACGTTAAAAATATGCTAATCACGTCTGTGTGAAAAATAAAATTGTTCTATTTTACGGTTAAGAAAAATTAATATTGTTCAATTTTCCGATTGGTGACCGATATTTCAAGAAATAATAGTAGTAATATTTTAAACAATAATTATTTAAGTACGTAGTACTAATAATAATTGGCTGCTGTTAAATTAACTCATTAACTCACTATATCGATTAGAACATTGTACTTTATGCATTAACTTGGTTTGTCCATTTCAAAATATGGGGGTTTTTATGCATAGTCATTTATACCCTCACATGGTTAACAAATGTACTTTCTGTATTAACTTTGTTCTCACAATTCAACGTGGTTCTTATTACCCCTTAGTTACACAGTTTATAGTATTATTTTTATAAATGAGGAGCTCAGTTAAACTTTCATATGAATAGCACGTACTAGTATTTATAATTCCCTGGCAATTGCCCTATATGCTGATTGTTTATGTTATTTGTACATATTTAATCAGCCTCACCCTTTTATGTGCATCAATTATTAATACACACATATTTGTAAGTTAGAGAACTATTAGTTGCCTTTCCATATTCAGAGAGGACTCGGAGTTTTTACGCCAGGCTGACTTTATTGTGGTCATACAAGTTGAACTCATGTGGGAAGGAGGAGATAGAAAAAAGAATGAGTATAGGAAATGAGTTATACTTGGAAGTAGTAATTTTTCCTTAGTTTCACACTCATTTTTACAAGTCTTTGGGCATATATAAGAGTCAATGACATAATATAATGATACTCCCTCATGTCATTAATATAAGATAAATTTAAAGAGTTGATATTAATATTAAATATATGATATAGTTTTTATATTTATTAATATTTTCCTACTTTATCTTTATTGATGCTACCTCAATAATAATTAAAGAGGAGAAGGAATGACGGAATTAAAGAAGATGACTATAGTATTTTAGAAAATGCATACTCCCTCTTGTCCACAATATATGACGTTTTTAGAAGAATAACTTGGTCCAAAATATAAGTTATTTGTAAGATAATTAATTCTCATTTTTTAGTTTTGTCCGTGTAATTAATGCTTATTTCCAATTCTGCACACTTATTAAATTTTCAAGCACATTTTCCAATAAGGATAAAAATGAAAAAAAAAAATTCAATTTATGGCATATTTAATGAGTTAACTGTTACTTTTTATTTCCAGTGAATTAATAGATACCTATATCATGGACCGGATGGAGTATCATATTAACTAACTTTCTATAATATAATCAAATTACGTAAATATGTCTTATATTAAGACTAAAGGAATATTAATCATGCAGATGAATATGTTGAAAATTTATTATTGGAATGGTCAAAATCAGTAATTAATTATGCAAATGGCTTTCGTTTGCCTCTCTATATTCTGGGTTCCTTCTTTTTGGGGTGAAGGGAAATTGATTGGGAAGATGCTTTGAATATGTAAAAAAAGAATTCATATAATGATATTTTTAAGATACTTAGATTAAGTTAGGATGCATTCAACCACATGGAGAAAAACAATATTCTTAGATATCGAATGTGTTTTTC
Organism: Inga leiocalycina; assembly: GCA_963242795.1. Classification (NCBI taxonomy): domain Eukaryota; kingdom Viridiplantae; phylum Streptophyta; class Magnoliopsida; order Fabales; family Fabaceae; genus Inga; species Inga leiocalycina. The sequence goes on from OY725325.1 coordinate 70,058,832, forward strand.
AATATTCTAAGCTGTGGTCTTGTGAAAACAGTAGGTATGAAAAGTCTTATTAACAAATCATTGCTGGTTGAAATTGAGCTTGGCAAATATCAAGTACATAGAGATGCTTGGTTTCGTTCAATTATTGATGAAATGGTTTTCTCATGACATTGATCTAGTACCAAGTAGAAATAAGGAGATGAGTAATTAATTTTCTACAAAAACTAACAATATTGTTATAAAGTATGATGAGTAATGAAGTTTTATATATGCCTTGTTTGCTTAATCTGATGGTCTTTTGGTGACTATTATTTCTGATTAGGGAACTAAAACAATAGAATGTGTGGTTTTAGCCTTTACTTTTGCAAAAGATAGAGCAGATGTAACATACTAGCTACTAGTATTATTTTGGGAAGAGTCAAAGTCTTTACATTAGGTTGACTTGATTGTGGTAATTCCGTGGTTGTCATGTGGTAAAGAGCATGGAAAGAAGAATAAGGACCCTTTGCCCATATTCTCATTTACCTTTTTTCCGATTAAATAAAAATAACTCATTTACTTTCCACCGAAGATAGATGAAAATGGAGCCCACAGTATTTACAATATTACTATTAACTATATTGAATGTGAGAGTACAATGTAAGTAGTATTTCTTTAATTTTATATTTATTTTGCCAAGTCTTTGGGCACATGTAAGAGTCAATAGCAGCATTTAACCATGTCTTTGCCCCTGGTTTATAAAATATAATGATAAATATGAGATTGATAGATGTCTTATAATATAATTTTAACTAATTCACATTCAAGATTCAATGAAATAATTAAAAGTATATTAAATTTGTTATAAAATTCAAATGATTTCTAGCTAATATAACCTATGGGTTTTGTTTTCACTTTTAGCTTTGATATTTTTAAAAAAGATCAATTATATAAAATAAAGAAAATTATTCAACTAAGAGCGTGGTATGGAAGGGTTTAAGAAATGAAGAAGTAATAAAACATCTATTTATGGCCGGTTTGAGTTAGGCGGCATAAGTAATTTTTTTTAATCTGATTTTAACAAATGTCAGATTGTGAATGTGATTTATGTTTGAATTGACGGTTAGAGAAGTGCTTTTTTTTTTTTTTATAAAAAACCAGACTTCTAAACTTCTTCTCAAAACCTGTTTTTGGAGAAAAAGCCTAGTTATAAAAATTTCAACCAAAACACCCTAATTTTTTAAAAATAGAAGCCACTGGAATTTTAGAAAACAAAAAGCCGGTGAATTGGTTGAAAACAGCTTTTGTAGTTTTCTTTCTTTTAAAAAAGAATCATGTTTTATCTTTCAAAGTTCAAACAATAATATTAATTTTTATAAGAAAACCTTGAATTATGATTTTAAAAGTTCTTTTTCATAAATTAACATTAAATTCCTATAACGTACTCAGCTTATAAATCATAAAATCACTTGGTAAATTTTAAAAACCCTTATAAGTTATAACCTGTGTTTGGTATCATTTAATTTTATACAATAAGTTTTTATTATATAAGTCGAGATAAAACTCCTCTCACATACTTACCTCATATACCGTGAATCACGATTTATAAATACTTATTATTTAAAAATAAGTTATAACCAGCACATAAAAAGTTAAAAGAGGCGTACACGTTGGAACTTAGAAAATTGCAAAAGTTCAGTCAAAAGTAGTCATCAATAGGATGCAGTGGTGATGATGACGGGAGGATGTGGACCCTTTTCCTTACTTTTCCTTTGATCAGAACGATTCCTTTCTCTTCACTATCATTCTGGTCGTTATTATAACTCCTTTTTGTTTAAAAAATTTGGTACTATTTATAAGTCCACTTTCAATACATAAATGAGCTTATGATAATTTTGTCCCTATTTATTGTACCCATAAAAAAATAATTTAAAGAGAGATAAAGAAGAAAAAGTTGAAAAGTACATATTCATAAATGAGGGTATAGTTGGAAATTTACCCTATAATCATTGGGTTAACTACTTTTTCTTAGTATGTGGAATTTAGGTAAAAGGGACTTATAATAGGGACCAGAGTGATATCTGCCAAAACACACGTGCTAATGGAGCCCACCTTCTTTACAAAAAAAAAAATCAATATTTATAATTCAACAACAGTATTCTATTGATATATTTAAAATTAAATACATCATGCATTGGTACCAACACAACGTCTAGCGGTGTGAGATTATGGTTTAGTTTAGAATAGTTTATTTTAAGAAAATAAGTATTTATTATATAAGTTGAGATAAAATTTCTCTCACTATACCGTAAATCATGAATTATAAATAATTACCACTCTAGTTCCTATTATAAGTCCCTTTTACCTAAATCCCACATACCAAGAAAAAGTAGTTAACTCAATGATTATAGGGTAAATTTTCAATTATACTCTCATTTATAAATGTGTATTTTTCAACCTTTTCTTCTTTATCTCTCTTTAAATTATTTCTTTATGGGTACAATAAATAGGGGCAAAATTGTCATAAACTCATTTATGTACTGAAAATGGACTTATAAATAGGATCAAATTTTTTGATAAAAAAGGACTTATAATAAGAACCGGAGTGATATAAATTAAAAATAAATTATCCCAAACCAACACTATAACCACAAGGCAGACTTGAAAACTCTCCCATCGTACGATTTCGATTAGCCAATATATTTATATACGTAACATATTGTCATGTTGTGTGACTCAATTCATATTATTTTGGAGATGAAAAAGCGAGACACGTTAAAAATATGCTAACCACCTCTGTGTGAAAAATAATATTGTTCCGTTTTAGGGTTAAGAAAAATTGATGTTGTTCTATTTTTCAATTGGTGACTGATATTTTAAGGAATAATAGTAGTAATAGTTTAAACAATAATTATTTAAGTACGTAGCAGTAATAATAATTGGCTGCTTCTTATAAAAATAATAATAATAATAATTGGCTGCTGTTAAATTAATTCATTAGCATTTAACCGTTAACTTTCTAGCCATCATTCTCCTTCAACTTTATATATATATCGATTAGAACATTATAACTTTGTTTATCCATTTCCAAATATGGGATTTTTTTATGCATAGTCATTTATATCCGCATACTTTATATATCAACTCTGTTCTCACGTCACTATAGTTCTTATTACCTCTTAGTTACATTGTTTATAGTATTATTTTTTACAAATGGGGATTAGTTAAACTTTCATATGAATAGCACGTAGTAGTATTTATAATTTCCTGGCAATTGCTCTATATGCTGATTGTTTATATTATTTCAATACACCTACTCAACCTCATCATTTTATGTGGATCAATTATTAATACACACACATTTGTAATTTAGAGAACTATAAGTTATTTTTCCATATTCAGAGAAGACTTAGAGTCTTTACTTTAGGCTGACTTTACCGTAGTGATACAAGTCGAGGTCATGTGGAAGGAGAAGCATGTAAAGGAGAATGAGTACAGGAAATGAGTTATGGTTGGAGGTAGTAATTTCCTCAGTTTCACACTCATTTTTACAAGTCTCTGGGCATATGCAAGAGTTAATAACAGAATTTATGTCTTCTTGTTTTTTTTTTTTTGCCAACCAGAATTTATGTCTTCTGTTTCATATATGATATCATTAATTGGAAGGAGCACGAAAGGAAGGAAATGGGCTCTCTGCTCTGCAATTATTATGTCGCCTTTTCTTTGACTTTTTGGCAATCACATGTGGTCAAGTTAATAAAGCACAAATGATGGTGATGTAAGAATAACCCCACCGTCACGTTCATGCATGTCTTTCTTCTGGGAAAATCTCATTCAAAAGTCCCTATAAGCTTGTTTCTTTTAAATGTGAACTTACTTTTTTTTTTGACCTGGTAAATGTGAACTTACTTTATTATTTAGAAAAGAGTCGAAGTCTTTACGTTAGGTTGACTTGACATGGTGGTTCAAGTGGTTCTCATATGGGAAAGAGTATGGAAAGAAGAATAGGAACCCTTTGCTCATTCTCATTAACTTTCCAAATGTGTGTTCCCTTTGAAGTTAGAACTTTTAAGCCAAGTGAGCGCATGTAAAAATTAAATAAAATGGAGAGTGTTAATACATCCAGCTATTCATAATTAGATCTAATAATGTTTGAATACGATATAATAGGATTGAATATCAGATAACTATTTTTTCAAAAAAGTTCAAATCTTTTTTATATAGGAGTATTCAAAAAATTATATATTATTTTTTTAAACAAAATATTTAAAAGTAATTATAAAGATATAGTGAAAAAGTATTAATAACCCTTAATCAAATAAAAAATTACTAAATAAGAATAGTTTTAGCATTTGTTTGGGATAGTTTATTTTAGGGCAATAAGTGCTTATAAATCGTAATTTACGGTATACGAGGTAAGTATATAAGAGAAGTTTCATCTCGACTTATGTAATAAGTGTTTATTCTTAAAAAACAAGCTAATCCAAACATGCTTTTAATTACCATACGAACAATATGGTTGTGAACTTTGAAAGGTCTTGGGAAAAATCAATGTTGATACTTTTTCTAAAAAAATCAGTTATATGAAATAAAGAAAATTATACAACTAAAAAGTGTAGCGAAGGGTTTAAGAAATGAAAAGCCATGTTTTAAACAATAATAATCTTTTATAAATAACGTTATAAATTTCACAATCAGGGCACCACTAGCTCATTCCCGGTCGTCCAATTAAATGGCACCAGCTCAGTCTCATCACTGTCAGACAAATAATAGATCGTGGGTCCCACAATTTTTAACTTTCATCCCCACTCACACAACACCGCCTTTTGCTTACGATTGCTTTCCTTTGTCCTTTCACAGTCTGCCAAACACTCACGATAATGGAGTCTACCGCCTGAATTTTTTTTTTTTTAAAAAAGCAATATTTAAAATCAAGTACAATGCATCGGTAAGGGCTGTGAGAAAAGTCAGAAAACCAACCCCACACGCATTCGCATTTTTGTTTCACTTTGTTTTTTTGTTTTTGTGTGTGTTTGGGATAGCGGTAGGAAAAGTGACTTATTGTGATTCTGACTTATTAAAAATGGCTTAAAAGAAAAGTGAATTTTTGATTCGTGATTTATGTTTGGATAAGCAATTGAAAACGTGTTTTTTCATAAGTGAAAACATGTTTGGATTAGCGATTGTATAAGTGCGTTTTTAAAAATAAAAAGTTGAAGGGCATTTGTATAGTCTTCAAATTTTAGATAGATCATATATGCGATATCCAACAGTAATATATCATCTGGGCCTGGAAGATATCTAAAATGCAAACTTGTAAATCATAAAATGAAGTGCAAACTAGGAATGAAATTTCAGAAATTATAACAACATAAATACATTGTGATTCACTCTATTATGCCACTAGAGCAAATAATTCCCAATCTAGAATTTCAATGGCCACAATTGTAGTACGAAGTCCAAACGTAGGTAACGTTGAGCTCAAAAACCAAATGACTTAGGAAATTACATAATTTCACAAAAAACGATTACATAACTAATTGGGATCATAAATCCCGTACAAGTTGCTGTGTAATCATGTCACGAATGCGATTCATTCTGGTTGAAGACGTCGCAGCAACATTGGACGAGGAAGCCGCATCGTCTACAGTATTATCATCTCCCTGAGCTACATTGCCACTTTCTGCTTCACCAAAATCAACATCACTCTGAGAATTTCTCCTAATAAAGTTATGAATGGCCATAGTCGCCACAACTAAGCGGACTTGCGTTGGGTAGGAGTATTTGCGCATTTTTTGCAATAATTCGAATCTATTCTTCCACACGCCAAAAGTCCTTTCAATAGTTGACCGCAAACTTGAATGATAGTAATTGAAGGTCTCTTTAGCATTTGCCAAACCAGGACGACGCTGAAATTCTGCCAGGTGATAGCGGTTACATTTGTATGGACCAAGATACCCAACTGGTGTGGGATATCCAGCGTCGACTAAGTAATATTTGCCTAATGAATGTCTCAAATCATTTTGAAGGTGTTAGATTAAGCAAAGTGCGCACAGAAAGTAATTACACTGAGTGGGCTTAAAATATACCTGGAGGTGGATGAGGGAAATTCTGAGCTGGATTTGAGACAGCAGCATCAAACACACGAGCGTCATGTGCAGATCCTTCCCAACCCGCCAACACGAACGTAAAACACATATCCCAATCGCATACAGCCATTACGTTCTGTGTTGTATAACCTTTTCTCCCGATATATCTTTCCCGGTTGGGACCAGTGATCACACACTTGATGTGAGTTCCATCTATGGCTCCAATGGCATCCTTGAAGTAGGGATAATAGCGAGGATCGTGGAGGATTTTTGGGTGGCATCCTTTGAATTCGGGATCAGAGGGTTTGATATATTCTCGAGCTAGGCTAAAACAAGCCTCTAATACCAAGTGCAATAGCCGACTGACAGTTTCCCCTGAATGCTGAAACAACTCTTGGACCATCCTATTACAGACGCCATGGCCAACTGTGAGCAAAAACATCGCAACCATTTCTTCGACCCCGACATTCTTAGAATGTTGTAACCCATGTTCGACCAATTTACTGCACAACCGGTAGAATACATGTTTTTCAACTCTAAACATGTCATGACATTGTGATTCATGCTCAGCCAAAATATCTTGGACAAATAAATGACCGGGTCGTGAACCCGTTTTACGAGGTTCTTTACATATGAACCTCGTCCAATATTGACACACTAACGCAGCTGTTTGTTCATACTCTGTTATCTCTTCATCGATAAGAGCTAGTATTTTTGAGTCGTCGTCTTCTTCCTCCATCCAATTTTCCATTGCAACTGTAACCTGTGCATTGGTTGCAAACGTATATAACATAAACATAATTCATAAAACGAACGTCGGATTAAAATATACATAATATATCCGAAATTAGCATTGTTGGTCTAGTAAAAACAAAAGACGAAGCATGCATACAATAAACACTAAACTATTTAGCCATAAAGTTCAATGCAAGTGTCGTTAACAATAAACAAAATACGAAGCATGCATATCGATACTTAAGAACATAATTCGTAGCGACTCAATCAACGGTCGCAACCATAAGACGCAGCCACGCAATCACACTATCCTTCTTCCGCTTAACAAGTGAGAAAAATGTGTCCCGACTAGTCTTGTCCATGATGACCTTGAAGCAGCGGATTTGAAAGTCCTCATCTTGTTGCACTTCATCGAACTCAAGCAAGGCTTCAACAGCGGCATCAACACTCCTTGCTTGAATCTCGCTGATGTTTGTAGATCTACTCTTCGATGCTTCTGCCATGACACTAACCGCATCCGCAATCTGCTTTGCCGCTGGCATCTTCTGCTTCTTTTTCTTCCCGAAGAAATCAAATCGTTTCCGCTTTCCCTGACTTCCGGAATTAGTTGGACAAGATGATGCGCCTGGACCAGAGGGAGGAGTTTGGGAGGATAACCCGACGCTCGCTAGCTCATCCGTCACTCCTGTGCTAAGTGCTGGGTCAACTCCAAAATTCTCGTCCTCGCTGTCCCCTGAACCTTCCTCCTCGACCATAGTAGGTCGGTACACATCCTCTTCCTCTGCATCCTGTTCCTGTGTCTGTGTCTGTATGAACGACGGATTTTGTTCATCCTCGCCTGTTGCCACGACGTCCTTGAATATAAGCCTCAATTCTCTTTCGTTCCTGAGGGCTGAACGGCGAAACTTTCTATACGCCGAATTCTCCTGCATACAGACAAGTAACAAAGCCATTAACTAAACTCCAAACTAGCTGATTGAGGCAACTGAATTACTATTATGCAGCATTATAAGTTTCAGTAGGGATCACTAACCTGACATTTGCGCTGCCACCACTCGGGCGAAGCAACGACATTTCCGGTTCCAGGCTCTCGGCCCACACCGGTCTCTTTTATTAACGCATCCCAAGTCCTTAAATCCTTCCTTAACATATCAAACTTATTTTTTAACTGTTTCTTGTCATACGCTTTCCCAGTTTTCTCGTTGAATGTAGCAATAATAGCTTTCCAACCATCACTTGAAAAAGACAACCCTCGTCGTTCTTTTTTTAAGATTTGGTCAACCATGGCATATACAAAAATCTCAGTAGACGCATCATCCCATAACGCTCTGTCATTCATCTCTCTATGGAAAAGTTTCACTTTATATAAATGTTGATGACATATAGAAGAATCAATATCATGCAACTTTAGCCAACATAACTACATAATTCTGCAAAATACTCGTTTCCCTTTTTCTTAAACATAAAGACAATGCAAGGGGTATATATATATTCACTACGTACTGATGAAGCAACCATAAAACTAGACTAAGTTCACAAGACTACAACAGCCAAACAGAGAGCAGAATTCAGCTTTTCTATTTGTGGCTGAAAATCTGGGTTTTGTTTTAATGTATAGTATGGCTCGAGCTTAACTTAAGGAAGCATGTTGTTGTTAGCAGATTTTAATGGAAATTAGTAAAAAGTATGTTTAACCTCTTTTGCATAAATAACTTGGTGCAAGGAATAAAGCATCAGTGGATTAATTACTCAAGCATAACCAAATCAACAAAACTTAATACTAGAACTAAGGAAGTTTGATAAATTAGTTTGGTCATTATCATATCTTAAAATCAAATTAAAGAGGGAAATCATCCTATTCTTTCTCTTACGAACTGCAGATCAAGGAGGCTGTGTATCAGATATATGGCCAATCATGACATAAAGTTCAACCAAGTTCCTTTCCACTAATTGGGTTCTCTTAGAGACAAAGTGAAAACAAAATCCAATGAAATACCCATGAAAGAGTTAGACAAACATGATTCTTGATGCTTGCAAAAGTATTGCAGTGACATTATTATTGGCAGCAGCCCAGAAAGAAGATCATGAAAACACTCTGGCCCTACATGATGTTGTGACTTGAAGAAATTTATCACGTTTTACAGAAAAATCCTCGCTCTCCTCCTCCTCTCTGCCTCGCCGCCATAACAGAGCAACACCAGAACAAAAAATACACGAAAATCTGACAGACTTCACCGACAACCAAAACAGAGCAACACGTATAACACTAGATGGAAAAAAACAAAACCCAGCCAGAGACTCCGAACGAATGAAAGGCAAGATTCAAAGCTCAAATGTCAAAACTCATCTAAAATGCAACTAGCTTACCTTGCAAATGGAGGGAGGACCGACAGCACTGCGCACAGCACCCTCACCGACGGACGACCGGAGGACAAGATCACACACTAGACTCTTCACCCGAAAATGGCAAGAAACATCAGATCCACCACCGGGTGTGAAAAAAATGGCTGAAATCGGAAGATTCTCACCTCGAACGACCACCCACACCTCGGCTTCAACTGCTCCAACAGCACGGCTTCACCATTTTCCGGCCGCCGAACGAGAGAGGGACGAGCTTTGTAGATCTACGCTTCCACTGCCGGTGGACGAGCTTCGAGTAATGGACGAGCTTCGAGTAATGGTGAGCTTCGAGTAATGAAGCTTCCACTGCCGTAGCTCGGTGAAGGTTTGGGGAAAAAGTTAAAACTGATGCAATTCGTACATGAGGCACAGTGACAGGGCATTAAATGCCCATAATAACGGTTAAACCACCCAAAACGTATTTGAAAAAGCTCCTCAGTTGAGCTTATTAAAACGCGGTCATATTCGGGCTTTTTTTTTTTTGAAAAACGCTGACCCAAACATCACCAAAACGGGTTGCATTTGTATTTGGGCTTTTTCTTCTATAAACGGGCTTATTCTCACCAAAAAGTGATCCCAAACTCTGCCTTTTTTGCTCAAATTGTTTCGCATTGTTTGAATTATATAACTTGTGTGCAGAAAGTCTCAATTTAGACCATTGACGCAGTGGCTGTATAGGTTGGTTTAGTGCCCCACTCTCCCTCCTTTTCACTGGTTCGACCCGTTCCTAAACTAAAAGAAGAGAAAATCTCAATTTATAGCAAGGTTCTAAAATTTGGACCGGTCACTGAATCGGTTAGGGTACTGGGTTAAAGGTCAGTGGGTCAAACCGGAGTCAAACCGGGCTTAGACCGATGAGGTATAAAAAATTAAAAAATAATTTCAACCAAAAGAGCAATACTTGCAATAAGAATCCCGACCAAATGACAATGACAGAAAGTAAAACTAAGGATATCTATTAATCAACTACTGTATTATAGTAAGAGAAACAACTAAAATTTGCCAGATTTGTCAATGAAAAACCAAGACACAGATTTTAAATTCCGAATATCTGGAAACTATGAAAGAAAGAAACAACCTATTTTCAATTCTTAGAGTGAGAAGTGAGAAATTGAGAATTGAATTGAGAAAGCGAAGACCTCAGTTTAGTCATTTAGGTTTTTTTTTTTTTAAAAAAAGTCGATTGGTTCAGCATTCAGAAAAAAAAAAAAAGTGACCCGGGTTGACTCTCTAACTCAGCCAGGTTAGCCGGGTCACACCGGGTTGACCCGGTCTGACCGATTCAGTGGCAAACCGGACCGGTTTTCTGGCCGGTTCGGTCCGGGTTTGCAAATCATGATTTATAGTAACACAATCTTAGTGGGGGGAAGCCTTTTAAGCCGCCTCATCCAGATCATTCATTGTGGCAACGAAACGATTTAAAAAATGTGACTAACAACAACTTTTATAAATGTCTGATATAAGTAGGGTGTAAATAGGTTAGATTTTACTTAAATAGATTTGAGCTTGGAATATAAATTTAAAACCTAGACCTATACAGTAGGTTGTTTTTTCAGGCCTGAGTTTGGGCCTTCAAAATGCCTAAAACCTATTTAAAAGCTTACTTAAAATATAGGCCTTTAAATAACCTTTAAAACCTATACATCTAAATTTATAAATAACTGCCTTCACTTTCATTTAAAATATTACGTTATTTCTTAAAAATTTAGTATCTATTCTCGTTGTAATATGAAGTCTTAGTAAGGAAAAGAAAAGAAAATCTAGTGACAATAACTGTTCGAGCAAATAGGAATAAGAAAAACTAATATTTGCTAACTAACGAGATATATTTTCTAAAATTGATCAAGTATAACAAGTAACATGTAAAACTAAATTTATCTCTTTTCTTGTTCCCACATAAATTGGGACAAACTCGTCCTACTAAGATTATAATATTTCATTTGGCACTAAAGTAAACTCATATAAATTATTATGCTTTAGTGGACAGTGCAAATTAAGGGAGAGAAAGTGAGTTAGCATTGTCATCTCGAACGATCGGAGAGAAAAGAGTTGAGTGTCAATGATTGATGCAAAAGTAAGGATTGAGAGTAATAATAATGAAATGTGAAACTTAGAATTAAAGTTAAGTTGATAAATTTATAAATAATTTATACAATTATTTAGATGACATTATATATTTTTATATTATAATATAAATTAAAAAAGTTAAATAGGTCAGACCCTGTAGGCTTGTAAGTTAGGTTTTATGAAAATATGTCTAACCTATTTATCTAAATAGATTTAGCAATAGGCCTAAGTTTAAGCCAAATCTATTTATTTAATAAATAGATTAGGTTAGGTTTTATGTAGATTAGGTGGATAAAGACCTAATCTATTTTCATCCCTGTATATAAATTTAGACCGTAGCACGTAATTGTGGGATATTTATATCATTGATTAACCTCCACCTGATGTCTATTAAGTAGAGGATGACGAGGGAATTTAGATTATGTAAATTGTTGTATATAGCTGGAATGAATTTATTTTACATTCAAAAAGTAACTCATTAGCATTTGGCCAAAACCTTTCTGGCCATCATTTGATTTTATTATATAAATGAACTCTATTTTTCAATTTTTCCAAAAATATTAGATAAAGCAAGCTCTTGAGTCTGAACATGATCCTTTTCCTTTTCTATAAGCGTATCCCATCCATACATCTGGCGCCAATTAATAATCACGCTCTTCACTCTTCCAATACGTAGAGCCTTCAGACTTTCAGGGTCTGTTGGATGTGAGAGATTTGGAAGGTTAGGGAGGGGTGGAAAAATTTTTATGAATTGAATTTTAAAAGATTGAAGAATTTGGATAATAAAATTTTAATAAATAAAGTATATAAGATAAAAGAGTAAGAAAAATTAATTAAAAATTTGTAACCCAATTTCTCTAATTTTTTTAAATTCAACTTAAAAAAATTTTTCTTTCGCTCACTTTCCCTCCCCTCCTCTCATACCAAACAAGTCTTTAGGGTGTGTTTGATTTGAGGGGAGAGGAGGGGGAGAAATTATAATTTTGTCCAACTAAAACCTAAAATTTACTTTCTTATTTTTTTAAATTTTAGATTTTCATCTAAAATTTATTCTCTCATTAAGAGAGGGGTTAAATGACCTTTTTAAATTAAAGGTATTTAAATTTTAGGTTCCCACCAAAAAATTAAATACCTTCAATCTAAAAAATAATTTAACCCCCTCCCCTACCATCAAACCAAATACAATCTTAACTCTCCTCCTTTATTGGAGAGAGAGGGAGAGAGAGAGCTCCCCCTCAACCCCAATACACTCTTAACTTTCCTCCTTTATTGCATAGAGAGAGAGAGAGAAGATGGCAAACAAGCAGAGAGACATTGTGAGAAACTTGCTAGAAAAATTCTAGCTTCAGCCATCTCGCAACCCCATCACGAAGGTAAAGTCTTGAGCCATACATGTTTAGTTGTGTTATACATAGTGTTCCACACCTTCCACTATTTTTCTGTGTTATCTTTTCATCTCATATTTGATTTGTTTTCCTTGAGGGCTAATGACCTGGTTCAGTTGTTGTAGGTAGTAATATTTCAGCTGGTTAGATCGTATTATACTCCATAAGTGGCCCTAAAATGGCATGTCACCAAGAAGCATCTTCCTCAAGCTCTTCCAAATCCGATTCAACCCGAAAAACCTGCAAGTACGACATTTTCTTGAGCTTTAGAGGCGACACCCGTAAAATAACAGCATATATATATTTAAGTCAATTTACACTTGTATTTAAGTTAGTTTTCTAACTGAATTAGTTCCACGGTTTTATTCTTTGATGCTAGCTGTATTGTAAGCATCCTATATATAAAGACACGTGTATGAATAAAGATCACAGAATATCATTTTACTTTCTCAGTTTCAAAGGGTCTCAGTTCTCTATTTTTCCTCCTTCGTTATCTTTGTTTCTTTCTCAATTCTTCTGGAGCGTTCTGCAGATTTATCACAGAGGTGATTTCAGTATTATGGTATCAGAGCGATCATTGCTCTAATTGCTTCGTAACGCTGATCGTCATGGCTGATTCTTCTTCCTCATCTCAGATTTCCGATGCAGCACAGAATCCATCCAATCCATATTATATTCACCCTAACGAACATCCTTCGTTAGTTCTCGTCTCTCCTGTTCTAAGTGGATCGAATTATCATTCTTGGTCCAGAGCGATGAAGATGGCTCTGCAATCGAAAAACAAATTTCATTTTGTCGATGGCACTATTTCTCCACCGATGATGACAGATCCGCTGTTCCCGATCTGGGAGCGTTGCAACACAATGGTCGTCGCCTGGCTCACACGATCGATGTCTGCAACGATAGCTCAGAGTATTCTGTGGATTGACAAAGCTTCAGACATTTGGGATGATCTTCGGAGTCGATTTGCGCAGTGTGATGTCTTTCGTATCGCCGATCTACAGGATGAATTACACATGCTTAAGCAAGGAGACTCATCTGTAAGTGAATATTTCACTAGGCTTAAAATCATTTGGGATGAACTTCTCAACCTTCGTCCATTGCCTGTGTGTAATTGCAATACGCGCTGTTCTTGTGGAGTTTTCGAAAGAATTAGTAAATACCAACAACAAGATTATGTTATTCGCTTTCTCAAGGGACTTAATGATCGATATTCAACTGTTAAGTCTCAAGTCATGATATTAGATCCTCTTCCCCCTATCAATCGTGTTTTCTCGTTGGTCTCACAACAAGAAAGGGAAATGGGTCTTCTTCCAACTCCACATGATGCTACGGTGCTTCTTGCTAAAACAGGACATATTTCAAGTTCTCAAGGTAATAATCGTCCTCAGAAACAATGTACTTACTGTGGTAAGCCAAGACACACAGTTGATACTTGTTACAAGAAACATGGCTATCCTCCTGGATTTAAGTTCCGCAACAATTCTGTGGTTAATAATGTTGCTCAAGCACTTGATAATAAAGAGAACCATGTTCCTTCTGCTATAAGTCCAAAGGATCAGGGTCCTAGTGAGAAACCTCATCTTGGTTTTACCGCTGAACAATATCAGACTCTCCTACAATTGGTTCAAAAAGGATCTTCTGCTTCTAATCACGCTATCAACAGTGTTGCATCAGGTGACAGTGTTTCTTTTTCAATTAAAGATTTCTGGATTTTAGATACTGGTGCTACTGACCATATCTGTTCTGTTTCTTCTTCTTTTATATCGCTTATTCCTATTTCTCCCATCGTCGTAAGTTTACCAAATGGCTCCACTGTTCTTGCAGATCATTCTGGTTCTGTTCAAGTCTCTGCCTCTCTTACCTTACATAATGTTTTATTCATTCCACATTTTCAATTCCACATTATTTCCATTTCCCGTCTTACTAACTCCTTTTCATGTTGTGCCATATTTCAGCACAATCTCTGCTTCCTAATGAGCCAGCCCCAATGGGAGATGATTGGTTTAGCTAAAGAGCGAGAAGGACTTTATTTCCTCCCTCATCAACATTCTGCTCGTTGCTTAGTTTCTGCTGTGGATGTTCCAACTGATTCATCATGTAATTCTCCCTTTGATTTGTGGCATTTTAGGTTAGGCCATCTTTCTGATTCTGTTTTCAAGTGTATTCAGCAGCTTCATCCTTATGTTGTTTCAGATAAAAATTTTGATCATTGTGATTCTTGTCATATGGCTAAGCAAAAACGCCTTCCTTTTCCTGTTAGTCAATCACATTCCAATAAAGTTTTTTTCATGTTACACATTGATCTTTGGGGTCCTTTTCATCTGACTTCTATTACTGGTCACAACTATTTTCTTACTGTTGTTGATGATTGCACTCGCTACACATGGATTTTTCTTCTTCATAATAAATCAGAAACTAGGCAGGCTCTTAAGAATTTCATTACCTTTGCTGAAACTCAATTTCATGCTACAATTCAAATCATTCGTTCTGACAATGGTATTGAATTTCTTATGCCTGATTATTATGCTACCAAGGGTATTTTACACCAAACTTCATGTGTAGAAACTCCTCAACAAAATGGCATTGTTGAACGCAAGCATCAACACATACTCAATGTTGCTCGTTCTTTGTTGTTTCAGTCTGCTTTGCCCAAACTTTTTTGGTCTTATGCTGTCACTCATGCAGTCCATATTATCAATCGTCTGCCTACCCCTTTTCTGAATAATGTCTCTCCCTTCTTCTCTCTTCATCAGGTGCACCCTGACCTCACAGATTTAAGGGTGTTTGGTTCCCTATGCTTTGCTAATACCCTTTCTCGCCATAGAACCAAACTTGATCCCCGAGCTCGAAAATGTGTGTTCTTAGGTTATAAACCTGGCGTCAAAGGTTATGTCCTTTTTGACTTAGTTTCCCGCCATACTTTCCTTTCTAGAGACGTTCATTTCTATGAACACCTGTTTCCATTTCAGTCATCTTCTCCTTCTACCTCCCATACTACTTCTCTGCCCTTGCCTCAAGCCCCTTATCCTCTTGATTTTCCTGATCCTTCTCTTGTTGTGCATTCGGCCCTCCAGGATTCTGTCATTGGTGAATCTTCTGTTCCTCCTCGCAGGTCTACTAGGCAACGGCAGGCACCTTCATATTTAAGGGATTATCATCACAACCTTCTCTCTTCAGCTCAACCTCTCTCTTCCATGGGTAATGGTTCTTCTCCTCATTCTTTAAATTCTGTTCTTTCTTATGCTAACCTTTCCTCTTCATATAAACATTTTAGTCTTTCCATATCTTCTCACTTTGAACCAAAAACTTATAATCAAGCTGTAAAACATGAGATTTGGCGTCAAGCTATGGCTGCTGAGATTTTGGCCTTAGAACAGAATCAGACATGGACTCTTACTCCTTTACCTCCTGGTAAATCTGTTATTGGTTGCAAATGGGTTTACCGGAACAAATTTCGAGCTGATGGTAGCCTTGAACGAGCAAAGGCTCGCCTTGTTGCAAAGGGGTACACTCAAACTGAGGGTGTGGATTATCTTGACACATTTTCCCCTGTTGCCAAGCTTACTACAGTCCGCTTATTGCTCTCTCTTGCTTCAGCTCAAAATTGGCATCTTCACCAACTTGATGTCAATAATGCCTTTCTACATGGTGATTTAGATGAGGAGGTTTATATGCAGGTGCCTCCTGGTTTTCATTCTCCATCTCCTCACCTCGTTTGCAAGCTTCAAAAATCTTTGTATGGGCTCAAGCAAGCCAGTCGTCAATGGCACTCCAAACTATCTCATGCCTTACTTTCTTATGGTTATGTTCAATCAAAATCTGACTATTCTCTATTTGTTCACCGCACTACCGGTTCTTTTACAGCCCTCTTGGTTTATGTGGATGATGTGCTTCTTACTGGCAATGACCTTGGTGAAATTCAACGTGTCAAGGGCCTTTTGGATTCTGCTTTCAGGATCAAGGACCTTGGTGAGCTCAGATTCTTCCTCGGCCTTGAGGTGGCTCGGTCCAAACAAGGTATTTCTCTTCATCAGCGCAAGTCCACTTTAGAGCTTCTTCATGATTTTGATTTTCTTGACTGCAAACCCATCAGAACTCCCATGTATCGTGCTGCCAAGTTGTCCAAAGATGTTGGTACCTTACTTCCTGATGGTTCTTCCTATCGTTCGCTCATTGGACGTCTGATATATCTTACTAATACCAGACCGGATATTTCCTATGCCGTTCAGCAGCTTAGTCAGTTTATGGCTTCCCCTACTGACCTTCATCTTCGAGCTGCCCACAGGGTTCTTAGATATCTCAAATCTTCTCCTGGCAGAGGTGTTTTCTTTCCTTCTTTGTCTGACCTGAAGCTCAAAGGGTTTAGTGACTCTGATTGGGCTGGTTGTTTGGACACACGTCGCTCTGTTACTGGTTATTGTGTTTTCCTTGGTCACTCACTGATCTCTTGGCGTTCCAAGAAGCAAAATACTGTCTCTGCTTCTTCCTCAGAGGCAGAATACCGTGCTTTAGCCTCTCTCACATCCGAAATTCAGTGGCTTCTTTACTTGTTACGTGATCTTTTTATACCTCATCCATCTCCTGCTCTGATCTATTGCGACAATCAATCTGCCATGCATATTGCAGCAAATCCAACCTTCCATGAGCGGACTAAGCACATCGAGATTGATTGCCATATCGTTCGTGAGAAATTACAAGCTCATATTCTTCATTTGCTACCTATTCATACCAATGATCAGCTTGCTGACATCTTTACCAAGCCTTTGGATCCCAAACCATTTACTGCTTTCATGTCCAAGCTGGGTTTACATGACTTACACTGCCCAGCTTGAGGGGGGTAACAGCATATATATATTTAAGTCAATTTACACTTGTATTTAAGTTAGTTTTCTAACTGAATTAGTTCCACGGTTTTATTCTTTGATGCTAGCTGTATTGTAAGCATCCTATATATAAAGACACGTGTATGAATAAAGATCACAGAATATCATTTTACTTTCTCAGTTTCAAAGGGTCTCAGTTCTCTATTTTTCCTCCTTCGTTATCTTTGTTTCTTTCTCAATTCTTCTGGAGCGTTCTGCAGATTTATCACAGAGGTGATTTCAGTATTAAAGGCTTCACAGACCACTTGTATCATGCGCTTAAAAAGAGTGGATTTAGAGTTTTCAGAGATGATAAAGAGCTTGAGAGAGGAGAAGTCATTTCAGAAGAACTCCGACAAGCAATTGAGGACTCTCATTTTGCAATTGTTGTTCTCTCCAAAAATTATGCCTCCTCGTCATGGTGCTTGAATGAGCTCCAACATATTCTTTACTCTAGGGACAACTTGTGCCAACAAGTTTTTCCCATATTTTATGATGTAGATCCATCTCATGTACGCCATCAAAGACGAAGTTTTGCTAAAGCTTTTAATCAGCATCGAGAGCTTGGAAGGGACAATAAGGTCATGGAAAGTTGGAAAGCGTCCCTCACCAAAGTTGCTGGCTTATCTGGTTGGGATTGCAAGGATCGGTATGTTAATTTCTTTTTGGCTAAAATTATTCCACATATATATTTTATGTATACTTATGATCAGTTCATGGAATACACACACACAGATCTAGTTTCAGTCAAAAGCAATTTGTTTGACATGTATCTGTTCTTATTTTAAAGATCAAAAAAATTAATTATGAATCTTGTTAATTGTTTATTCAGTTCAGTTGTTCCTTCCAGTTCTGTTCACCACTACTGTCTAATACATGAGCTTTCACTTTATAGGAAAAAGTAAGGCAAAATAATTTAATACAATTATTTGACACTAATACTATTAGTTACATTACATTCGAGTGCTGCAGAATAAACTTTAGGAAAATTATATTCAGGCATCGGATAAGAGGGAAAAAAAAAAATCATCTGTTGAAATCTCAAAATTGTCAAAAAAATCTCAGTGTAACTTTTTTATAATAAATTCTAATTCCACTTATAAGTCTAGCGTTCGGTGACAATTTTAGGGGCATCCATTGGTAAGTTTATGAGTGTCCATTAATAAGTTTATATTTAGAATTTATTGTAAAAGGACTTTTTGGCAATTTTGATATTTCAATTGACTTTTTTTTTCCTTTCATCTGATACCTAATGTAATTTTTCCTAAACTTTATATACTAATTGGTCACTTTTTTTTAGTCAAGATATTAGTTATTCGAATAAATTAGAAATTAAAATTTTGAAATTTGTTTTGTTAATTCTTGTTTTCTGGTATCAACTTTTTTGTCCTCAAACTAAAAAGCTTTATCGTCACAACTAAATTAATCCCTCTCGTAAGATAAAATGGAAAAAGAAATGCATGCCTTGGCTGTCCTTGTTAAAATTGTTTCAATGTGTTGATAATCTAAGAGGAAAAGAATATTAACCATTGCAGACACTGAAGGAACAAATATTAATATAATTACACAATAAATAGGAAGTTCTATTTTACATGGCTATTCATATATATGTTGTTGTAACTTGTAGGAATGAAACAGAACTTATTGACGAGGTGATTGGGGACCTGTGGGCCAAATTACGTTACAGACTGCCACCTTATACTGAAGAACTAATTGGAATTGAAAATAAAATAGAACAACTAGAGCCACTGTTGAAGATAGGTTTGAATGATGTTCGGTTTGTAGGATTATGGGGCTTACCGGGTGTGGGTAAGACAACAATTGCTAGGGCTGTTTTTGACAAATATCGTAGCCAATTTGATATTAGTTGCTTTCTTCTCAATGTTAGGGCAACTTCATTAGAAAGAGATGGCGAGGTTCACTTACAAAGTAAACTTCTTTACAAACTCAAAATTAGAAACATGGAGATTGAAGACACATTCGAAGGGAAGAAAATAATCCAAAACCGTTTTAGAGATAAAAAAGTTTTACTTGTCCTTGATGATGTTGGCCATACAAGCCATATAGATTTTTTGGCTAATAGCCCCAATTGGTTTGGTGCTGGGAGTAGAGTGATCATAACAACTAGAGATTTAGGGTTCTTGCATAGAGTGCATGAAGTATATAAACATGAGGTCAAAACAATGAACCCAAGGGAATCCCTTCAGCTATTTTGTCAGAAAGCATTTGGAAGAGGTGGACCTCAGGACGATCTTTTGGAGCTGTCTAAATCTGTTTGTGATTATGCAAACGGCCTTCCTTTAGCTCTCTCTGTTTTGGGCTCTTGTTTTTGTGGAAAAAGTGTGTCAGAATGGGAGGATACCTTAAATATGTTGAAAGAAGATCCGCCTAGAGATATTATTAGCTCACTTAAAATAAGTTTTTATGCATTAACTGATACAGAACAAGAAATATTTTTAGATATTGCTTGCTTCTTCAATGGGTGGAGCAAAAAGGTGATAACACATATATTGGAAAGTTGTGGATTCAACCCAAAAATTGAAATAGCAACTCTTCAAGAAAAGTCTATGCTAAAGGAATATGCCGATTGTTTAGTGATGCATGATTTGCTAGTACAAATGGGTAGGAAGATTGTTGTAGAATCTTCTACTGATGTTGGGCACCATACAAGATTGTGGTCTGGAAAAGATATCGATACAGTTATGCAAAACAATTTGGTGAGTATTGATCTTAGCTCTTATATATATCTTATTAGTTCCTCGTCAATTAATTTTGATATTATTTTCTTGGTGACTAATGTTGTTTATCAGGGTACCAAAAAAATACAAGGTATGGTTTCATCCACACTTTGTGAGGCATGTTGGGATCCTGAATCCTTTTCAACACTGCGTAACCTCAGATTACTTATCGTAACAAGTGATTTCAACCTTGCTTGTGGCCTCCAATGTCTTTCTCATGCTTTGAAAGTACTTCATTGGACAAAATATCCCTTAGACTCTCTTCCTTCTGGAACTCAATTGGATAAACTTGTTGATCTTAGAATGCATCACAGCAAATTAAAGAAACTTTGGACTAAAAACCTGGTAAGATACCTTATCCTTATGATTTGATGTTATAGATATATAGTGTAATTTTTATGCTAGTTAGCACAATGTATTTTTTTCAGTGATTCTCATATATTTGTTTGGCCAGTGTTCCAGGAATCTGAAGTTTTTAGACTTGAGTTATTCCAAAAACTTGATTGAAACTCCTGATTGCTCTGAACTTCCAAATTTGGAAAGATTAGAACTTGAAGGTTGTGAAGCTCTTGTTGATCTTCATGCTTCAATTGGACAACTCAAAAATGTTCAAGTGTTGAATTTGAAAGGTTGCAGAAATCTAAGAGCCCGTTGTCCAAAAAAATTGGAAATGAGTGCTCTGAAAGAATTTGTTCTTTGTGGGTGCATTCGAGTTAAATATCTTCCAGAGTTTGGGGAAAGTATGAAAAATCTAGAAATGCTTGATGTAGAGGAGACAAATTTAGTGAAGCTTCCAGAGTCACTTGGATTATTGAGTGGTCTTAAGACATTGAAGTTAAGGGGCTGCAAAAATCTTGTTTGCTTTCCCCAAAGCATCCACAAGTTGAAGTGTTTTGTACTTGTTGATATTGTTGGGTGCTCAAAATTTCATAGATTGCCAGAAAACTTGAATGAAATGGAAGCCTTAGAGGAGATTGATGCAAGTGAAACTGATATAATTGAAGTACCTTCTTCCATTGTTGGATTAAAAAAGCTCAAGAAATTGTCCTTCCGGGGGTGCAAAAGGTCAATGACCAACTCTTGGAGCTTGGTTTATCCGTTGAGTCACATGTTTTGTGGGCATTCACCTTATGACAGCTTAACATTGCCTACTTCAATCTTCAATCTTAAATTATTAGAAGAATTAGATTTAAGCTACTGTAATTTTGATGATGGATCTGTTCCGTATAGCTTTAGTGACTTATCATCATTGGAGGTATTAAATCTCAGTGGAAACAAGTTTAAGAATCTACCTGCTGGCTGCATATCTAATCTTCTAAATCTGGAATATCTTTTATTGAATTCCTGTTCAGAACTTCGTTCGTTGCCGCAATCAGGACCAAGTTTATTCAGGGTGGATGCAAAAGAATGTGGTTCATTGGAAACAATGTCAGACGAACAATTATCACATCTCGTTGCTTCAATCGACCAGGTATATACATATATTTTACATATATTCTGTTGTCAGCTATACTTTGTAATTTGATATGTGATATTTTTGGGGTATATAGAATAGAAGTTGGATGATTGGAAAAACTCTTGCGGTTACAATTCCAGGGAGTGAAATACCGTCCTGGTTTGAGAATCAAATTGATCTTTGTCTGGATGATGGAGGTGATGCTTTGATAATGATAGACACGCCTCCTTGCGGTGAAGAAATGTTAGGAATTGGGTTTTGCTTTGTGCTCAACGAAGAACGTTCAGCTTATCTTTCTTGTTACTTTGATTTTGACATACTTCCTTATCTATGGGGTTACGGCTGGTTCATGAGTCATGTTGAATCAGGCCACCTATGGATGGTGTTTTGGAAACAGAGAGAGGAATTCAGTCATATTCTACAATTAAGTGGGTACAGTCGCATTGCCTTGACAATTAGTGTTTATCTTGCTGAGAACATGGATGAAAAAGTTTCAGTAAAGTGTGGATGGCGTGTCATAAGCAAACGTGATTTTGAAAACAGGGACAACTCAATGAGTCATGATCTCCTTCGAGCAGCAGAACAACACAATGACCAAGTATGTCACTTTCATCGTACATTCTCCTTTCATGTCCATTTCAAACAACACCCTCAATTCTTAATTATATGGGGGAAAAAAAGTTTAAACCGTTAGCCCACGATATACATTCTCCGTTCACCATTTAGTACCCCTATTAACAAATTTATTAGTATTGAGAAAATTAGTTAAATTGCGTATTTGTAACCAATGGTTGGAAAACTCTTTTACAATTATTTCTAATATTTAATGAGATGTCGTAATGACTTTTTTATCAAAGTGAAAATTGAGCATTTTAATAAGGAAAAAAATCAAGTATTTATGAGTAGGAGTATTTTGATGTAGCAGAAACATTGGATGCGTTCTTATATTCAAACAGGACAAAAGCATAGTGCTTAATATGGTTCTACATTTAGGACAAAAAAGAGTAATAATGAAGTTAAATAAGCAACCTTTAATATTTAAAAAATTGGAAAGATGAAAAAATGGCATTAATTAAGGATATAACTGAAAAAAAAAAGCATTAATTAAGGATACAAGTGAACAAATGTAATCAATTTTTGGATATTAACTAATCTTAATTGTTTGTTAACGTGTAAGTTAGGTGATTGTCTTTTATGGATAATAACTAGCTAGGAATGGAGGGAGTATATCCAAATAAAATTAGCTTGGTTTGTTATATGTAATAATGGAATTAGGTACAGTAAGTGATTTCATAAAATAAGATACAAACAAGATAAGTAGATGGAGGCATGTAATTTAAATTTAAAAATGATCTATTGATGATATTAATTAAGTAAATAAATGATGATAGATGTAGGGTGAAACTTAATTATTCTTGTGATGATGTAATTGTGTTAATGTGACGTATGATTGGGGGTTGCAACACATTGTGCAGGCTATTCGTACCCCAATGCCCTGAGAATCGGGATTAAGATCGATTTCAGTCCGTCAGCCTAACATCAAACCAGATGATTTGTGGGAGAAATTTATGTAAGCATATATGGTATGTGATATTATAATATGAGATCCAAATTGCCGGCTTCTGACTCTAATTAATTAGTTAAGTTATTATGATGACCGCTAATTAATTGGTTACTCGTACACCTGCTATGCTTGTTTAAAATTTAGTAGCATCACTTCTCCTAACACCTACTAAAGTTTTTATTGTCCCTGATATCACTCATGAGCTTTCCAGCATTATTCACAAAATTGTTTCATCATAAAGCAAATAGCACCAATGTAATACAAATTGCAGAATAAGTGAGAGACAATACATTGGTTTAGAACAGCTCCTTTTAAATTTGGGCCCCAAATACAATAACTAATGTAAGTTTGTAAGCACTCACATTCCTACCTACTTAGCTTCAACTTAATTATAACTAGAGATTAAATTGACTTGCATTCTTTGGATGTGAGTTTTGAGAAGGAGCTAGCCTCTCAAAATGTGACAAACCAATGTTTGAATTCCACTAGAAGAGATGCTCGCATTTAGTATTCGACAGTACCTAAAACAGAATTACCTCTAATAATAAAATACTTGTGCCTAGGGAAAAAAACAATTTTATGTTCTGATTTTAGACACAGAAAGAAAGATGATAGGTGGATATTTTATAAGTAAATGGGTATAAATTTTGGGAAATATACTCTATTAGATTAAATTTATAAATATTTTATATCTGTCTAATTAATTTTTATATATTTTCCTCCTTTTAGCCAATTACAAGATAAAAAGGAATTTTGTAATAAAATCTCCTCACATCTTTTTTTTTTGTGCAGGGAAAATTATAAAACTCAAGAAAGAAAGAATCAAGAAAAGGAAAGGAAGAAGATATTAAAACAAGATATGAGTTGCGCCAAAGGAAAATAAAGGAAGCAAGGAGATAGCGTGTATGCGGAGGCTTTGGTGGAACAGATACAATATTGGAGGCTTTGGTGGAACAGATACAATATTGCGTGGTTGGATTAGGTCTTATGAATAGTTTTTACGATTTATAAAGTAAGCATGTGACATGAGTTTTGTTTTGACTTGCGAAAAAGGGCTTTTGAAATCGTTGTTTCGCAGTTACCCAAAAACTACTCCGGTCCTATTTATAAGTCCAAATTAACTAATTCCCATATACTAAGGATAGTTAGTTAACTCATTAATTATGAGCTAAGGCAAAATTGAAGGATTACGTCTTGTGAATAGTTTTTATGATTTATGAGGTAAGTATGTGATATGAGTTTTGTTTTGACTTGCGAAAAAGGACTTTTGAAACCGCTATTTCGCAATTACCCAAATACTATTCTGGTCCTATTTATAAGTCTAAATTAACTAATTCTCACATACTAAGGAGAGTTAGTTAACTCATTAATTATGGGTTAAGGCAAAATTAAAGGATTAGGTCTTGTGAATAGTTTTTATGATTTATAAGGTAAGCATGTGACATGAATTTTGTTTTGACTTGCGAAAAATGGCTTTTGAAACCGCTGTTTCACAGTTACCTAAACACTACTCTAGTTCTATTTATAAGGCCAAATTAACTAATTTTCACATACCAATAAGAGTTAGTTAACTCATTAATTAGCCCTTATTTACGATTAGTTCAAGGAGTCAATATAAATAAATTCTTTTTGTTTATTGCAGGTAATAAGGGTAAAATGATAAAAAACACATTTATTATTCTGAAATCGGATTTATAATAAGAACCAAAATATTTAGTGAAAATGGATTTATAAATAGGACTAAAGTGGTAGGATGATATCAATAAGATGTTAGTTCTTGACAAAAAGAAAATTCTATTGATATGTTTGGTGGAGAAAAATTTATTTAAAAATCTGGAAAAATGATTACTATAGATATTCCTTTGCCCCTAAAGAACTCTGATAGTTCAATTGCCCCTGAAGAGAGTTAGGTAAAGAGGAAACATTAAAGTTTGTTGGAATATTCTAGTCCATCCTTGGTGAATTAGGGCCCAATCCCGATTCAAGAAGGGCTATCATAGAGAGATGAGTTATAAAGAGAGATATCCTTTGTGGTTTAAAGGTTATATCTATCGCCATATAACCATACGTTTAAAGGTTGCATCTATTTTTATGTGGCATACATACATTATATATATAGGGTGTGGGATTAAGAGAGAAGACGAGTCAGAATATGAATAGCACACACAAAATATTACTCTTCTCCCTCTAAAATGTTTTCTCTTATAAGAATTTTCTCTTCTTTTCCTCTCTTTGGTGTATTTGCTGTGTAACATAATCGGGATCCGCATCGGTGCTCCAATTTCGTACGGGTACTTCAGCGAGTCAGTCGGATTCCAGGTATACCCGAAATTCTTAAATGTTATCAGGCTTGATTTTCTTGAGATACGTATAATATTATTTGTCTTTCTTCCGTTACTGCCTTAATTGCTATGCGTGTTTTCAGTGCCTATTCCTACAATATATATTGTTCCATGATTATACCAGTGTACATGAGTATACCGCCTGCATGAGTCTCTGTTTTTTGTTCTGTTATTTAAAATTCCTTTTGTAGTTGTACATTGAATATTTGTAATTATTTTTTTAAAAAACTGGGTAGTCTAACAATTTTGATTTTCTATTTTCAGGAAGAGCAAAACTTGTGTTTCTTGTGTTCCTTAATGGTGTATGTGAATGTTTTGAAAGACATAAACTATGAAAATTTAGAACCATGAAACAGAAAGGAAACAACATGGATACCATCATTCTTGACTGTTCCCTTTACAAAATTAAGCTTTGACTAAATCAATTTTTTTATTGCCCTAGTTGTTTGGTTCGTGAAAGTTTTTGCCGTATATATATATGCGCATATGTATACGTGATTTTTTTGAAAACTGTCGCTAGAATGTGTATAAACCACGGGCCTATGTGTTTTTCCTTTTTCCAGTTCTTAAGTCTGTGTTATATTTTGTTTGAATAAAATATATATATAGCACATGAAGTTTTCATTGAAACGCGCTGGAACATACCGCTTTGATAGTTTGTCATTCTAGTACTTGGGTTCTTCGGAAACTTATGATGTAGGCTACAAATATGGTATACAAATGTAGAGCACATGGTATATGTTTTCATAGAATCTAGAACAAAAGAAATGGGTCCAAGAACTCGCCATAGAAAACAAAACCGAGAAAGTATGCTTTTTGAGACTGGGCCAACTTTGAAAATAGGTCTCAATGTGTAGATGGAGGTTGAAGATGAAGCAAAACAACAAGACGTTTTGCCTCAACCAGAAACGGGAAGTCATTTCACCTTCAGAGGGCTTTGTGCCTTAAATGAAACGCACCGTTTTATTTTAAAAAAATAATTTAGTGTGAGGCTCAGCAGGAGATGAGCTGAAGGCAATTATTTTTGAGCTGTTATAACAATTGGAAAAAGGGTAATTTTTCCGAAGGCCCAGTAAAATAGAGGCCCAAAAACAAGTTTTAATAATTCGACATTAAATAAAAAAAAATTCTCTAGACTTGGGCTGGACCAAATTGGATTCATACAAAACAAAAATGATGTGGGCTTCAATGTTTTATTTCAATTTTTTTTAGAAATTTTCAATTCCTCCTTCTTCTATAAAGATGCTTGAGGAGGCATTTGAACTTCGATTGAGGCGCAGTTTGTTTTTAAAAATCCATAAATTCATGATCTATTTTTAAACATATAATTTTTCTATTTTAAAACATGTTTGGATCTATTTTAAATATTTTTCAGTGTTATATTATAATGATTTAATGTGTTTAAAAATCCTTTAAATATTTACAATGGTTTATCTTATTTTTTATTTGAGTGAGATATGATTTAAAATGTTTTAGAAGCATTGAATCAAAAGATTTTTGTCTTTTAAGGAATATTTTTGTTGAAAAACTTATTCCTAAACATGAATTTGATGGCTTTAAAATAGAAAGAAGTTTGATCCAAACATAAATAATTTAGAGGAATATGAATTTTTGAGTTATGAATAAGATAGGGATTTGCCCATTTGAATATAAAACTATAAGTGGCGATCTAGAAGAAGAATATCTTGATACAAGATCAAGATGGAAAGAATCCAAAGTAAGGTTTTAATTAAACCTGAAATGGAATAAGAGGAACAATTGGAAGAGAACTGATGATATGAATCCTAAAATGAAGTTGAATTTTCTGAAAAATCTCAAAATATAAAGATTTCCTAATAAGTCCAACCTTTGGATCATGGTGGAGTTCATGGAAATGTCACTCTTTAATTTGAGAAAGAAGTGAAGGCCCATCTTAGGAGAAGAACAAAATCCAAAGTCCAGTCTAAATCTTTTTAGAAGAAATACAAAATGTTTCTATTAGGAAACAAATATAATTTGAATAAGAAATATGGGATATTTCTTTTAGAAAATTTGAAAGATTGTTGAAATAATAGGAGACACAAAAATCTTGCAACTTTAGAAAAATAATAGTTGTTGAGAACCTGTCAAACTAGGTTTGAGAAGCATGGAGACTTAACCTTTTAGAGGAAGTATTTTTGGCTGAAAATTAAAATGTGCATAAATGAAATGCATAGAGAACTTAGAAAAATTATTAAGTTTTTCCAACTCCCATATAAGAGGTTAATAAGACATTATGAATATAATGTGATGAAAACATGAGGAAGTAAAAGTCAAAATACTCTTTATGAGTGGGAGCTCTTGGAAAATGAGTCTTTCAAGAGCATCATATGCTCTATCTAAGTGGGAGCTCTTAGAGAATGAGTCTTTTGAGAGTAATAATTGAGCATGTTATATAAGGTATTTGTATGAAATTCTTGATAGACAATAATGGCATAGTTAGAATCTGTGTGATGGGAGGTACAAACATATTCTCCTGATCATAGACTCAATGATGTTGTTATTTTTCTAATCAAGAATAATACAAGTATATGACATTGTATACTTCAATGTGTTATATTATTGATAAGTTCTTAGATTAAATAAATTATGAATAACCCTGTGTGTGAGATAATTTGAGTGGCTAAGTCAGGAGAGGCTCTACCAAGAACATAATTTGTAAACAAAATGAGGACAATCAAAATATCTGATATTTATAAAAATTATTCATTCTCAAGCCATTGACAAATGGTCATGGTAATACTGAAATTGAGATATTAGCTTAGTATAGAAAAGATTACGAGACCTATATGGCTTGACAAGGGAAACAAAATAGTATGAATTGCCCTATAAAATTGTATAGTTGTGATCCAATCTTTCTTTCAAGAAATTTCTTTGGTTGGTAAATTCTTTGTGCATAATTGCATTGTCATTTCTTCTAATTTAAGTATTAATTTAAATATATGTCTTACTAGTCAAAGACATAGAATTTGGTTCTAGAAATAGCATAACGAAAAGTTTTCAGTAAGATACTAGAACTAAATTTACATTGCAATTATTCTATTTCGTTGCATGTGGTCCTATAAGTTTGAGGGTAAGACACAGTGTTGGGTAAATTATTACCTTTGTTAATAATTTCTCATGTTATTACTTAATTTCACACAAGTCTGAAGATTATTTCTTTAGACAATAAGTGAATGAAGTCTGAGAATCAATTAGATAGGAATTTTAAAGGTCCTACGAACTGATTAAAGGAGTGAACATCTATTTGACCAGTTTTAGTTAGCTCTGTTGAAATAAAGGGATAAATAAATAGATAACTATCCGAGGAACTCCATCACCAAAAAAAGAGTTTATAAAGGCATAATTGAATGCTATTAGACAGGATTAAACATATTATGACTCATGCTAACCCACAAAATGTGAGTGGGAGAGTATTATCTAGTTCACTTTTGGTGGATTAGTACAGAAGCATACATCCTTGGTTTTATCAAGTTATGTGGACTTGAGTTTAACCATGTGCCCTATAAAGTAATCATTGTCATACCCTATTAATGTTGGACTAAATAAAAGTTAAATTTGAGTTTTCATAAACCATAAGAGTCGATTGCAAATTCTCATAGTGGTTGTAAGTAGGAGCTCATAAGAGTTACGTTTTCAAAAGTGAAATGTTGATAGAATTATGACTAAAAAAGAATTGAAAGGTATCACATTTATTGTGAATTAGTTGTAATTAAGGGTGAAACTAATCACATTGCATCTCTTTGCAAGACGCAAGGAAAAGATAGTACAAAACATGCCAATAATCCTTAATTGTTTTTGAGAGTGAGGCTTAGAATGGTCAATAAAGAGACCAAACAAAATAAATATAAAATGCAAAAGGTTCATGAGAAAAGGGATAACTGAGAAAAATGTTCATGGTTATTCTAAAGAAGGATGATGAGTCACATTCTGTACAAGAGGCTATGTTAAAGGAGAATGGAAGAAAGCAAAGGAAAGGGAAATGAATTCTTTGAGAAAGAATCAAATTGAGAATCAGTTTGTCTACCACCAAGTCAAAAGGGCTATTGAGAACTAGTGAGTTCTCTATGTTTAAGAGAAAAGTGGGTTGATCAATTGAACAACACAAGACTTATTGTTATAGAGGGGTATGCATAACAGGAAGGCATTTTTCTCACTTATTGTTATAGAGGGGTATGCATAACAGGAAGGCATTTTTCTCACTTATTGTGCATTTAATTAGTTTTAATATGACAATAGTTAACCACTTAAATTTAAATTTACATCATGTGGATATAAAACATACACTTTGAGTGATGATGTAGATGAAGAAATCTATATATAGTGACTATTAGATTTCACTAAAAGTAGTATTTGAAGTTTTACATAGTGGTACTTCATGTTATTTTGCAAAAATCCTGTTATGAATTGATGCGATCGCCCAGATAGTAATGTTTAATGCTTTGAAAGATCAATAACCCAATGTGTTTTTCAAATGGTTGAAGAGAACTATTGATAAATGATTTGTGATGTTATTCCTGATGATATACTATTGGTTATACATAGTTTGAATTTGGTAGTGCCTATTAAAGAATGGTGCTAGTAAATTTTGAAAAAAAAAGTTCATGAGTAAAGTAGTTGAATTTGAGTTCTAAAGAGATAGCTTAAGAAGACTCCTCTATTTTACAAGAGAATTATATTAAGAAGATTCTTAAGTGGTTCATAATAAGTGAATGTAATCCCATGGATACCCCAGTGAATTTGAGTCTTGATAAATTTCCCTGACTAAACCAATGAAGAAGATAATGGAAAAGAATGTCCATTTAAATACTGTTAGCAGTGTGATGTATGCAATGATGTATACAAGACAATATATATGCTCATGGTAGGATTTGTAATTCGATACTAGTCTAACCATTATGAGAGATATTAGATGGTTTCACAGAAGGGTGCTGAGATACTTGTAGAGTACACTGATTATACACGTTCAAAGTATGTATTGTGGTAGTACAAGAGGTTATATGGCTGGTAATGTTCATAGAACATATGAGATTTTGAAAAATGAGAATTTAAATTTAGTGTCAAAGTATTGTAAGTACACGTAGCCATTACCTAAACAAAGGATCCTAAGTATAATTGATAGAATAAATGCAAAGGTATAGCTATATGAGAGATGTTATAGCACATAAAATTGTTGTTGAACAACGTATTCGTATGCAAAGTCCCCTAACTAAGCCTAATGACCAAGGACATGTATAAGAAACATGTTAAGTCTTTTGACATACATATGGTATGAAATAATGATATTTCATTTTGGCTTTTAATGTGTGTGGAAGTATATAATGTCTAGTATATCGTAAAAGGTGGTGAGGCCGGCTTTCTCACACAAGGGACCGCCTTTGACATTCAAGAGGAGTGTGCAAAGATGAGACAACTGTGTTCACCAGTAAAGCAGCAAGAGTGCTGATATGGCAGAGAAGAAACACAAATTATGTCGCCTTAACTTAAAGTGCAGTAAGTCGAGATGAGATTCTTGATTGTAAATATGAATCGAATCATGGAAACCCACGTCCATGATACCTGTTGCCAGACAACAAATTCTTCAAAATTGATGTCATGTAATGTGAGTGGAGTTGAGGAATTTGGGTTTAGATACTGGGAGTGTTTAGACTTAAGTCTGTACGATGTTAATGATAGAATCAAAACGACATACACTCTTAAAGTATAAGAGTAACACCGTATCATGTGATTCATACCGCATGTGCTAAGGAACCGCAAATAGGAAGCAAGTGAATGGATCCCTGCTTCATTGCTGTGTGAGTCCCGAAAGGGTTAACTCTTCAATGATATCCTTTGACTTTGACATTATCATACAAATATGTTTCAATGTCTACTACTTTAGCATTTTATCTTATGATCATGATTGATGCGATCTAAAGGTATTATGTTAGGAAAGCGGTTGATATATATCAAAGTGACATATGGACGAAAAAAAGATTATTACCTGAAATATACACACCTATGTTAGTGGCTGAGACCGGTCCCTTATGATATTATTTTGTGGTTTCATTAATGTAGACACTATGCATATGAGAAAGGCGAACTGAGTTTTATACTGACTCAAGAGGGATTAGATCGGCCATGAGTAAAGTATATATTGGTAAATCTAGGACATCCTGGCATTATATCAATATCAAGCTACACTAATGGGTTGTCTTGTGCTAATCTCTGTAAAAAGGGATTTCTAGTATAAAGAGCCCAAATGGAGACGTCATGCCCACGTGGTCATGGCAAAACACCTAGTATGAAAGAAGTAAGAGAAAGAGATTTGGCCCATAAGATCTAATCCACCAAGTGTGAGTGGAAGATGTTGAAATATTCTAGTCCACCCTTGGTTGATTAGGGCCCAAGCCTGATTCAAGAAGGGCTATCATGGAGAGACGAATTATAAAGAGAAATATCCTTTGTGGTTTAAAGGTTATATCTATTGCCATATAACCATACGTTTAAGGATTGCATCTATTCCTATGTGACCATATGTACACTACATATATAGGGTGTGGGCTTAAGGGAGAAGGCGAGTCAGAATATGAATAGCACACAGAATATTACTCTTCTCCCTCTAAAATGGTTTTCTTTTATAAGATTGTTCTCTTCTCTTCCTCTCTTTGGTGTATTTGCTGTGTAACGTGATCGAGGTCTGTATCGGTGCTCCAGTTTCGTGTGGGTACTTCTGCAAGTCAGTCGGATTCCAGGTATACTCAAAATTCTTACAAAGTTGAATTCTCTCTTGACTGACTTGGCCAATAAAATGGAACTATGGACAGTTGACTTTATTCTCCTGATAAAATTATTTAATGGAAGAGAATCAGACCAGTGTTCATGTGAAGAAGATAAATTTGAATGGGTTCCTTTGAGTGTAGAATTTGGGATGCCACTTTTTAATCCGAAGCTTTGCAATACTATATGTAAAAGGGTGGTTTCATCAGGTTTGCTTCAAACTGGCTCATTTGGAGAACACCATGATTCAATACAAAGCCTAAGGAAAAGGCTACATGACATCTATGTAGAGTACCATCCAACAAGGCCTTCTGCAAATCTTCTTTATGATTATTAGAAACTGAACCAGAACTAGATGAAAATGACAGTAAAGAAGTGCTCCTTCCTGGTGTTAATCTTATATTTTATTATTATGAGTTGCATCCATTTGATGTAGGTTCTTGTCTCCAGGCTCGCCAACCAATTTCATTAATAGCAGAGGCGGCAGCCATCTGTGCATGAATGGCTGCGGCCAAAAAGATTTGCTGCTGATATTGATTGATCTACCTAGATACTCATAGATGGCAACTTGAGTAAGATTAAGTGTTTTGTGTCTTTGAAGCTTTGAAGTTTAGCCAATGCCCCATGTGGTATCATAGCAGGAAGCTCCTTTGTGAGTGGGAACACAAGTTTGATCCCACTCTTTATCTCAAGCTATTAGCTTGCTTTGTAATTTTTTTTTTCTAAAAAAGGAATCTTTAAAGAAGTTTGTCATTGTGATCCAACTAGGGGGCTTAGGTTGCAGGTGAGATTCAATCTTACAATTGTTGTGATTTAACTACTCCCTCTTGTCTATAATATAGGATATATTTGGGGAGTTAGATCTTAATTCTAAATATAAGATATTTTTCATATTTATTAATATTTTCTTAATTTACCTGTACCGATGCTCCGTCAAAGCCTCAACAATGATCTAGTTGACTTATTTAATCCAATCAAATTAAATAAATATGTCTTATACCACCTTCGACCCTAAATATAAGACTCAGTTGACTTTTTAAGGAGATTAAGGAAACTAATTAAATTATGAAAAATTTCAAAAAAATATAATTAAAAATGGGAAAAGACAAATTGGTGCCGCGAATTTATAAAATCTCATGTCATAACTGAAGTAGGAATATGAAATTTCCAATTCTGACCAAATGATCAAATTGCCCTTAATTCAATTGTGAAACATGAAAGTGAAGTCGTTAATATAGAACTGATATTGTTAATATAGATACAGATGTTGTTATTGACCCCTTAAACTTGTGCCCGCAAAATAATCACTGGTTTTTGAGATATGAAGTTGTAAAACATGAAAGTAAAGTCGTTAATGTAAACTCTGATGTATTTAATATAGATACATATATTGTTATTAACTCTTGAAATTTGTAAACTGAAATAAAGGCATTTTGGTCAAATTGGAAATCTCATATTCCTACTTCAATTTTGACTTGGGATTTAATAAATTCGCAGCATTAATTTGTTTTTTCCATTTTTAATTGTATTTTTTAAAAAAATTTCCCTTAAATTATTTTAAAGTACGTATATTTATTATTTTTTCTCTAAACTAATTTGTTTAACTCATAAATTGATATATAATTTAAGGATACACAACATATGATATTATTTAGTAACTTATATAACTTTCTTAATCTCTTAAAAAAATGAACCAGGTCTTATATTTAAGACTGAAAGAAATATTTATTACCAAGTCGTTTACTTTGTCTATTTGTTTGACCGCCTAAATGTCAATAATTGTGATTACCCGTGTTCAACTAGTTATTTTTTATGCATTACTGAATACCTTCAAGTTTACTGGCACTAATTTTTATTTTCTAATTAAAAAAAAAAGATGCTGAGTTTTAGCTGCAGAATTAGTAATGGTTTTGTCGCTTGTAAATTATTTTCTTGTTTTATTAATTCATTCTTGTTATCTTACGTCTTTCACTCAAATCAAATCAATTATCTGCTTGTAAATTATTTTCTTGTTTTATCAATTCATGCTTGTTATCTTACGTCTTTCACTCAAATCAAATCAATTATCTGCATTGATACATTTCTAGAGGAGTAGGCGGTGGTTTTAAAACAAGCTGAGCTTTATGAACATTAGATGTTGTGGCTTGTGGGGACTTGCTATAAGGACACGTGTGACGGCTACACGCGCGCGCGTACACACACTATTATTGTCCTATTTATAAGTCTTTTTTAACCAATTCTCACATACTAAGGAGAGTTAGTTAATTCATTAATTATGGGCTAAATTTTCAATTTTGCTCTTTGTGACACCCCAAACTTTTATTCACAAAAAGTATATTATAATTAATTGAGAAATTCAATAAAATGGTGAATATTTATGAAATTTAGATCTTGTGAATTTTGAAATATTTATATTTACAAGGAAATGGGCAAATAAATTCATGAAATGAATTAAATTACAAAGGTGACAGCAAAATCATAATTTTGCCAATTTAGCCTAAGATTAATTATTTTCCAATTAATTGAAGCTAATTTCAATTAATTAAGGAAAATAAAGGAAAATGTATAATTGGATTATTCTTAATGGAATAAATCAAGAATTGGGAAATTAGAGAGAGTTATACATAATTCATTTAATTGAATTATGGAATTATTAAAACACAATTTTAATTCCCTTTCTCTTCTATAATTTTGCCCCACACATGAAAATAAGGGAGAAAAATTAAATTCCAAGAGCCCATGCCAAAACGCTACATGAAAATTTAGTGTTAGTTGGTTAAATGGGAAAGGAATTGGTTTGGCTAACTAAAGGTAGAGGGGGATGGTTTTTGGAGGAGCAAGACGAGGGAAAATCTAATTCAAACCCAATTGAAGACAAGTGATAAGAAGGCATGGCATAAAGTTAAGAGAGTATGGCATAAAGTAGAGGGTATGGTTGGAGGTAGAGTTGGGAATCAGAGCCGGCCCTTGACGGGCCAGGGCCTAACAGGGCTGGCCCTAAAGGGCTCGGGGTCAGAAAAATTGCAGTTTTTCAAGGCCCAACCCAAGAGCATTAGGGCCAGGGCCGGCTCACAGGGCCGAGAAATCTTTTTCACAATATTTAACTATTTTTCCTGCGTATTTTCCCCAGAGAGATATAATTAGTAAATAACAACGATTAAAGTTCTAATTTAATACATAAATGTTGTCAACATTAAAGTTTAAATAACACGTCTCTTGCAACAAACAAACATAGTTACTAATGTATAATCAAAGTTAAAATCATGTCTATAAATAACTCACATAAAGGCCACAGTATAAGAAGGCAAGAATCTAAATACTCTAACCTCTAAGCAACATGAGTATGACGACTATCATTTTCACCTTCTTCGCCACTATCATCAATTTCAAAGACATTTGATTGTATTTCACTTTAAGTAGCAGGTTCAAGTAGTCAAATAATCACAACCTCCATAAAAAATATACTCCATCAGGCAGAACAATATATAATATGATTTTATTCTAAATAGGCAGAACAATATACTCAAAAATCATACTCAAAAATCACAATATGATTCAATTAGATAAAATAATATACTCAAAAATCATACTCTATACAATATGAGGACAGAGTGACATATAGATTCAATAAGGCAATTCAAAAATGTAACATGGTTTCCTTTTCAAGCCAAAAAAATAAAAAATAAATGGGCTTAAAGGGCCGATCCGAGGCCCTCCATGGCCAGCCCTTTTAGGCCAACTTCCTTTTAAGGCTACAATTTGCAAGCCTGGCCCTTGAAGGGCCAGGGCCTAAAAGGGCTGGCCCGACGGGTTCGGCTCGTTTTTCCGGCTCTAGTTGGAGGTATGGGAGGAGGAATGGTGTGCATGATAGGTGGTGTGATCTCAACCCTTGATGAGATAAAGGGCTAGGAAGAAAGGAGACTAAATTAATAAAACACACATTCTCTTCCCTTTCTCATACACATTTCGGCCAAAGCAAGGCAAAAAGGAGAGAAGAGAGAGCTTGAGAAATAGAGAGAAGAGGAGAGCTCAAGGAGGAAGAAGTCTAAGGTAGGTAGTGTTGTTTTTGTGTTCAAGCTTCCTCTCTTGCATAATAGCTTCTCTAATATGTTTTTCTCCATGAATCACCATGTTAGCAAGCTAATCTCAAGGTTAAGGAGAAGAGAGAGAGGACACCCTCGAGAGAGAAACACCAAGAATCAAGAGGTAATCTCTAAAACCTCAAACTTCTTAGTGTATTGATGTTGTTGATGTGATTCTTGAGTTGTTTGGTAGTTTGTTGTTAGTTTTACAAATTTGAAAAGCTATAATCCTAAGGGGTTATTCTGCCCAAAATCCTTTAAAACATGATTAAGGAGTGTTTAAGTGAGTTAATCAAGGGTTAGAAGTGGAAGAGTACAACTTTTGGAAGATAAAACACAAAACTATTTTTTCTATTTTCTTCAATATTTCTGCTAGGACCAGAACTGGGGTTAGGAGTTGGATTTTCATGAAATAAATGGTTCCATTGGACTCAGTGGGCAAAAATAGGTGGGGTTACAGTTGGGCACTTTTTCGGTAGAGGTCGAAAAAGCATAATTACGAAAATACCACTGAAAGCTCTAAATAATGGTTGTCAAGGGTATTTTCATAATTTGACAGTGAATTTAGTGATTTTGATCTCAGAAATGGATTCCTTGGGCGAAAATAAGTCAGAATTGCCTTAGTCAAAATTTTGGGAAAACGTGCCATCGGGTTGGGGTCCGGGGACATTTTGGTAAATTTTTATCATAGACTAATATAACCACAAGAAACACTATAGAAGAGTCTAAAATGATACTTGGATATGTTATGACCTATTTCTGGTACATTTAATATTTTATAACCGAAAAGGATGCCAGGAACGACACATTTTTCGAGGCACACTGAAAAAGGGATTTAACAAACTTCGAGGTAGGGACTACCATCTTTTATACACTATGTGAATAATTATAAGTATTTGTTACTGTATTTCGTGATATGATTGCGTGCTAGAGGCATAGTACCTAGTGTGGTTGGCTACCCAATAACGGTATATCGAAAAATCCTAGCTGTGGTCGATGACTCAGTTGAGGTATATTATCGGAAATCCTAGCTGTAGTCGGTGACTCGGCTGAGGTAAATATATATGAATCGAATTGAACTTTCATTTTTGCCTAATATAGTGCATTGCATATTTAATTTTCACATTGTATATGCCGATCGTATGTCTCTATGGGGATTCTTCGGAATCTCACCTTTTTTCAAAAACAAATATCTCAGCTGGTGCCAGTGGATCAAAGGGCAAGGACGTAGACACTGGAAAGTGAGCGGCACGTGTCTCGAGGCGAGGACAAGATGGTGGTTATATTTAGTCTATGTTTTGGATCTTCTGAAGAAATTTGTAAATATGAAGTTTCCGCTGTATTTTCTATATTTCATTGACGAACGATATCGGTATTGTAAACGAATATTTTTATCAGTATAATTGTACTTTTCTGTATGCCCATTGAATTCCGTCTTTATTACTATTCGATTATCGAAATGGAAACGGGTGTTGACACTCTTATCTGTGATTGGTTCTAAAAGTCAACATAAATAAATTCTTTTTATTTATTGCAATTAATAAAGATAAAAAAGTATAAAATGCATTTACTACCCTAAAATTGAACTTATAAATAGGACCAAATTTTTTTGTCAAAAAAGACTTATAAATAGGATCAGGGTGGTATATATATATATATATAGACACACATATAACTTCGGACATGGCGGTGTATTTGACAACAAAATCCGGGGCCATAGAAAGCGATTCCGATGCCGTTAGCCGAGCATCTCTGATAATTCTCATTTAAGATAGCTTATTTTTTACTTATAAGTGCTTATAATTCGTGATTTACGGTATATGAAGTAAGTATGTGAGAGGAGTTTTGTCTCGACTTACGTAATAAGTGCTTATTTCTCAAAAATAAGTTATTCCAAGCATAGCTAATATCATTCTGCCATATGACTTTTGCTTCCCATGACAAAGCTCTCTTCTTCTTGGAGAGCCATAACTTCAACTGAGACGCCGCCCTTTCTTCCTTCTTCTATAACAGCGCCTCGCCGCCACATTTTTGATCACCGTCTCCGATAACGGCTCACCCTGTGGATCCTAATAAGAATCCTTCTGGAACGCTCACTGGAGGAACTAGCACGCTTTCTGATCTGAATCGGCCACCTACTGATACTACTGCCACTTATGATTCTGGTCAAGTTATTGTAAAGGACCAAATGAGCAACTAATTTGCTAACAAGGATTAACAATCTGGTTAAAAGGTTAATTAGAGTGATGTTCAATTGTTCATCACGTGATGATATCCAAATATTGTTGGTCTTTAATTTTTTAGCAAATTTGTTTCTCATTTGCTCCTTTGTTACAATTTCTTTTTATGGTTGTTTTTTACACATTTTGTAACCTATCATGTGTACTTGTAAAGATCTAATGGAAGTCGTAATGTTACCGACTTGAACGACTTTTTATTAGAGTGACTTGGTTCAAGTAATCATATTTATTTTAGCTAGTTTTTTTTTTCTTATGCTCAGGTATCTACCACACTAGCATTGACTAATCCCCTCATACCGTAGACTTCTTAAAGGAGTTTTAGTGCTCGTCATGAGGCTCTCTCCATACTCCATACATACCGTCAGAGATCGAATCACTGATTAAATGTTTAAAGAATCCAGTTAAGTGCTAACTGTACTAAGCCTCATAATTTTTATTTTAGCTAGTTAACTGGCTGCAAAGGGTACTTTCAGCAGGAGGCAATATGTTATATGAGACCCCATAAATTGGTTGCCTTAGGAGGATTGTTTAACCTTTATCCGAGGGACTGATGTGAGTAAAATAATATGATTGTGTTATATTCCATTTCTAAATAGCTTTGGTCTGATTGTTTTGTGTGTGTGTGTTGTCCATTCAAAGATTACTTGCAGGAACGATCAAGTTGATAGGATTATGAAACGTAATTAAGTGGAATTGTCTTCAGACTCTAAAAGCTATCCTTACGACATCAGGTGCTTCTTTTTGTCACTTAACAACATTTTACAGGATGTTTCTATTTTACATCTGACGAGCCAAATTAAGGAAAAATATTTATTTATTTATTTATAAAGCATTAACTTAAGAAAATAATTTTATTAATTCTTTGGATCAAATTATAGAAAGAAATAAATGTTTTGTTGCTACCCAAGCCTAGCTCATATAAAAAGAATGAGAAGGTATTTGGGTAAGGACGAAGGAGTTCAAAATTCAAACCAACATGATATTTCAAAAAAAAAAAATTGAAGAATCTAAGAAAAATAATACTTCCTCCGGTTCTAATTATAAGATAAAATTGATTTTTTGGAGAAATTAAGGAAGCTAGTTAAATTATTTTAGAGTATTTTTATTTTTACTTTTGTTTTCAAACTAATTAGTTAGACTTATAAATTAATATATAATCTAAGGTTATATAACATATGATATGATTAAGTAACTTATTTAACTTCCTTAATTTCTCCAAAAAAAGTCAACTTTGTCTTATAATTAGGACCAGAGATAATAATATAAATATGACATGTTGTATTGGTAGTTGAAGCAATCGGGAGAAACAAACAGCAAGGAAGCGAAGCTTGATTTAAGATGCTGTTGTAGTTAACGGAAGAGGTCAAAAAAAAAAAAGGATGGTGTTGTAGTAATTGGTGGTTAACTTTAATTTATCCAGTGTTTAACTTTAAATCTATATATGTGCAGATCTAATAATATTCAGCCGCAGGATTTTATACTCTTCGTACATGAAATGTAATATAATTATACATGGGCAGATAAAAAATACTGTAATCAAGAGAAGATAAAGTATAGAATTCGTATATAATTAATTATTATTCTCTTATATCACTCTCTCATTAGTAATAAACAGATTAATATTCGCAGCTGCATGATCTATATGCTAGTAGCTACTTCATCTTGTGTACAAACTTATATAATTACTCTGTTTTTCACATGGTTGTGATAGATAACATTGTTGTCAAACTCATAAATTGACTTTTAAGTTTATTATTTTTACGTTCTTCGTTTATAAAATCTTATCGAATTACTATTAAACCTGTGCAAACTTTTGTAATATGATCATATTCGGTGGCTTTATATATGAATTTTATAACAATTTCTTTATTGAGTATGATAAATTATAAGTGTTAATGAATTTAATTTCGATTATTTAAATTTAAAATATATTTAAATCAAATTGTTGTCATTTTTTTATATTTTAATTATTTAAGTATACACTATTGATACCTATTTATTTATTGATAAAAATAAACCCTTCTAAGTCTAGGATTAGATTTTTCAGTACAAGTTTACATTATTGTCACAAATTTGCTTAAATTCATGAGTTTGACAACTTTATTTAAGATTTTTTGCAAAAGCTTAAGCAGATTTGGGGATTTTCTTTTCATAATAATTAGCTTATGCTAATAAGAACATATAACCATGCACTGTACTGGTTAAAACATTAACTGGTTATCTTATGCTATTAAGATAGATAATTAGGGAGACCATTTCTAGATTATAGTTAAGTTAAAAATAAAAAAGAAAACTTGTTCGAGGATGATGCTTATAAAAAAAAACCTCATTTTCCCTTTATCTTCTAAGTTGCTGTTTGGGATGGCGTTCCAAACAGGCTTTTTATAGAAAAAAAAATTAT
The DNA here is from genome assembly GCA_963242795.1 of Inga leiocalycina. Classification (NCBI taxonomy): domain Eukaryota; kingdom Viridiplantae; phylum Streptophyta; class Magnoliopsida; order Fabales; family Fabaceae; genus Inga; species Inga leiocalycina. The sequence goes on from OY725325.1 coordinate 70,099,931, forward strand.
GGTAGCTCCTAATTTTTTGAAAACTGAGGTGTTTCGGTTAGCGTTTTGACAGCCTTTTTCTAATGGCAACTAGTTCAAAAGAAGCTCAAAAGTTTAACTTTTTCAAAAAAAAGACACCTCCGTCACCGTTATCCAAAAACAAATTACACTTACAATATGATTTTTATTTTATCTAACTTTTATAAAAATCAGATAAAAAAAACCACTTTTACCACCGATATCCCATATAATCCTAAGTTGACTTGATATTGGGGTGACCAAGCCCCATCCTTATATCCTAACCTAACGAAGTGACTGTCTGATCAAGGACATGTGAACTAATTAATCTTCAATTAACAACAGACAATCATGTGCGAGTTGGATCAGGGAAACAATCCCAGATCGACGATGGAACTCTCGCCATCATTCTTTATTTAGGACTAAGCAATCTTTCATTTTTGTCGATCAAAAAGATTCCTTTTTTGTTGATATTTTTTGTTTAAAGCATCCGGTATCCGACGCTTTTTCTGGGTCCTTGCCTTCTTTGGGCCAGGTAAACCCGAGCAACCGACTACTCCGGATTCGAGTCGGGTCGGACCCTTTGGGTGTAAAGTTCTCCCTCCAGCAAAGATTTCATCCACTGGTCTCGAACCCGAGACCTTATGAGAGGGACTCAAGTGCCGAATGAATCATTAGTGGGAATTTTCACATTAAATCATTGCGGAAGGGACTCAAGTGCCGAATGAATCATTTGTTACTGTTTGTTGATATTATTCTATATTAAACATCAACTATGATGATTATGGTATTCCCAACAGTGCTTCACAGTCAAACAAAAATATCAGTGGGACCTCGATTCTATAATCTACACCCATCCAAACGATTATGTGCAGAGAGGGTGCGTTTATTTCGCCAACTTCACAACACGAGGACGACGACTTAGCCGGGCCTGCCTTGTCCTTCTTCAACGCCAAACGTTGTGACTTTTTTGCTTGAGCCTCTAAACTTCATGTAAGCATTTGTGGGCGAGAGATAGAGACAGAGGAGCGAGAGAGATCTGAAAGATGGGGTGTGGGAATATGTTCTTCGCGATTCTAACTAGCTTCTCAGTAACTCTAATCACTTACAATATTCTCATATCGGCCAATGCCTCTCTCAAGCAAGAATTTCCTGGTCCTTCGAGGTCCTCCCTTTCTGTGGATCCTATAATTAAGATGCCACTTGATAGATCAAGAGGCAATGGCAAATCCAAGAGGCTCTTCCACACAGCGGTCACGGCCTCCGATTCGATGTACAATACTTAGCAGTGTAGAATCATGTATTACTGGTTCAAGAAGTTCCGGGATCAACCTAATTTGGAGATGGGTGGATTCACAAGGGTTCTTCACTCTGGGAAGCCTGACAATCTCATGGATGAGATCCCCACCTTTGTTGCCCAACCTTTGCCTACAGGAATGGATCAGGTATTATTCTTCATGTTTCCTCCTCTTGGCCCCTTTTATGTGGATTGTGCTTTTGGGTCTTCTTTTGAAGTTTCAATTGTGGCAAAAGGACATTGGCGAATCATACATAAGCTTTCTGTGTCACTCTCAACTGTTATTGTGATGCTGTACGGATGGATGTTAGTTACAATAGTTTATCATCATTTTTCTTGTAAGTAGTTTATGAAGTTTTTGTAAATTGGGAACTTGGGATTATGAATTATGATTTAGTGTTAATTAATGCTTTGGTTCAACTCCGGTGGCTTATTGCTCAATTCTTCTGGTCATTACTTTCCTTCTTAAGCTGTTGAAGGTAGAAGATAACAATATCAAGGCACAATTTGACTCTCTCTGTCTTTTTCAACTACATATTTTAGATGGTATTCTCTGCCATGATTTTGATACTATGTGGAACGAAGATAGTTGTGTTGATAACAATAGTTTATGATGTCCACTTAAGTAGGAGTTTAGGGTTTAGGGTTTGTAATTGGGGATTTCAGAGTTCAACTTTGGCAAGTTATGGACACTAATAAATAGAAAAGAACAGAAGACAAAAAGAATAGAGAAGAAAGAAGAGAAGAGAAGGAAGTTCAAGTCATTTCTCAAGTCTCATCATAGACTCAAGGACACCACCTAAACTCAAGCTGGCAAATCTATCTAACTAACTAGTATGCTTCTATTAAGCAGGAGACAGAAATGCACTTGTTAACACATCTGGTGTATACTAGCAAGATTGCAACGACGGAATATGAATGTTCTATGCTGTGATTGTGAAGCACTATGGGATGAAGATAATAAGGCTAATTATTTTAGTTCATGATATCTTTGTAAATTTAGAATTGGGGCTAGCAATGGAGAATTCAGGATTAGGAATTGTATTATGGCTTGTGTTTATCAGTGTTTTGGTTCTACATCAAATCAGATCATGAATTGTTAAGTTCTTGTAATCATTACTTACCCTTTCTTTATATGGAAAATAAAAGATATTCAAACTTGGGATGCTTGATCATGAGCACCAAAGAATCTTATTTAAAGAATTACTACTTTCATAGTAAATATGATTGGGAGTCAGTACTCAGTAGTACCCTGCACAAAGGAAGGCAGAATTCACAGGATTATAATTTGAGTGTTGCCCCCTTCTTTTGTGTGGAATAACAAATAAGATTCTCCATAACTTACCTTCATGAACCGTCTTTTTTATCTATTATTACCAGCTGGATGAAAATGAACCTTGTTGTGCTCACTTTCGTCTATACAGGGTTATATAGTCCTCAACACACCTTGGGCCTTCTTGTGGTGCTCACTCTAGTTTGGGGGGAAATCTTTATACTTCTTAATTCAGAGTCTTGAATAAACAGTAATTCTTACACACAAAGTGTAATTTATTATGCGATGAGAATGCGTGTGAACCTTCAGGGTCCGTTTCTTTTATCTAATCTCCTTTTCTTGATAAAATAAACCATTTAATTGTCATTCCATTCATTATCACATTCTCTCCATTGTACGATATATTTTAGCTTGTTTGAGATCAATTTTCAACTGTCATTTTCGCTTATAGGAAAATGTAATAGATCTCTGTATCTATCTTCTTATGGCTGCTTTTCTTCGATTTGTCAAGAATGATATATTTTGGGTATCTGTAGAAGTTAATTAATTGCAAAAGAATGAGACTCCAAAAAGATGTGCTGCATTCAACAGCAATCTTGATATCTATCCTAAAGCATCAATGACTTTTGTGAGATAATGCAAATCTTCAGTTCTCATGCCTCTCCTCCATTTTTTGGAGCTGTGGAATTATTACGCAGGATTGTTGATTACTGCATAAAGAAGAGGCTCCAATGGAATAGTTGTTTTGCTCGCAAAGTTTGTTATGAAAGTGAATATTATGAAGAAATGCTGCGTTACTTACAAAAGAATCTGGCAGTATGTTCTTAACTGAAATTCCAATTGATCCATCCTATTGAAGTCATATATATATCAAATGAACTTTGCATTGTTACGATGCCTTATCTATGTACTTTATTGCGCTTCTTTTAGTAGAGACATCTAGCCTCTGTTTTTCCTGATCATGGTGTTGATATTCCTAGTTTTATGTATTATTAATTAGTAGTAGTAATATAGTATTATAGAGCTTAGTTTTATTTTAATTTTTATCATCAGTTTTGTTTATTTAGTTCAATCTTGTTACCCTTCATTTGTATAAAAAATTAAATATATCTCAATGCCTTTTGAAATTAAACCATGCATATAGTGCAGCATTTCCTGGCCCCTTCATCTTCTTTTTCTCTTGTTTTTGGACATCTGCATTTAATATGTTTTATTTTCCCTTGCAGATATTTCCTTATCATTTGGCAGAGTATGCCTGCCGTGTAATGAGGTATCACCTTTCCAATACTATGATATGATTTTTGAAGTAATGAGAAATGGTAACTTGTTTCTTGATTGTGAAAATTCTCAAATGGTTTAATTTGCTTTAAGATTCTACTTAAATTTTGCTTTCTGTAACTGAGGCTTTTCTCCATGTTATAGATTTGGTATCTTTTTACTCGTTAGTTTCTTAGTGTTCTTGACAGTTTCTGGATTATCCAAGGAATGTTGTTTGTGTGAAACATCTCAACTAGATGTGCATCTGTTCTGTAAACTGTTTGTGAACCTTCATTTGGAAATTTCTATGCTGTTAATACCTTATCAAATATTGACGGTTAGTATGCATGGAAGCTGGATACTTTAAATGTCATTCATGTTTCTATTATTTGTAGTAAAACCATATGACAGCATCCCGAATTTTAGTGCCACAGATGCCTTAAAACTTACAGGAGTTGGGAGGAATGAATTTATGGACATAATGAACAAGTGTCGGTCTAAGGTACTGCATATATTTTTTTCTATATAAATAGTATTCACAAATATAGCATTGATACTCATAGTTGGATTGCATCTTTGGTTGTATGTGCATATCAGTGTGTGTCTAACTATCTGTAACAATCATTGCATGTAAGCTTGGTTTGCATGTCAGTGTGTGTCTAATTGTCTCTAACAATCATTGCATGCATTCTTAGGTTGGTATGTCAGTGTCTGTCTAAATAATTATAACAATCATGCTGCTGATATTACTTTATGAGATCCATTAGTGGAACAGACAATTCACATAAGTCTATGCCAAACTGAAGACTTTTAATGTCTTATCTTCTTCCTTGGACACTTCCCTGCATTGATGTGCTATAGGAAAGGGGGTATTAGGTGTCGTTCTCATGCAACATGTACAAATTCCTACATTATCAAAGTTCTATTACATTATAACTAAAACAATTTGTCAAAAAACAGCATTGAAAGAGAATGTGGTCTTTTTCATCTCTCCAACTAGATGATTCGCTCCGATCTTTAAAGCATGAATGCAGTTTGCTTTTTTGCCATCAAAGAACACATCGTTATTTTATATGTTTTGATTTGATCTTTGCATAATAACCTTAATAGGTGTTGGTAATTCCATCATGTTCAAACTTTTTAAATTGGATATGAGCTGGGTTTTGGTAATTCCATCATGTTCAAACTTTTTTAATTGGATATGAGCTTTTTTTAACTTTGAAATTTATTATCAAGGTTTTTCACTCATCATTTTCTCTTTCGGAATATTCAGAAAATCATGTGGAAACTGAACAAGTCAATTGCAAGTGATTCCTTACCTCTAGAACCTGTAGACTTTGCAATTGAACCATGGTGGGGAATTTGTCATGTGAACTTGACCTTGGAAGAATTTAAGGTGAGTTCTGCCTTTGATCCTCATGAAAAGGAGCATTCATTCCAATAAAATTTTGTCATGTTAATTTGGCAATAAGAAATTGTGTTTGTTCACTCATCAAGTATACTTTTTCCCTTACATATTCTGCTTTTTGTAGAAACTCTCAGAAGAGGAAATCGCCATTATAGACAAAGTGAGTAAGGAGGAAGGAAATTCATTTGTCCAGCTTGATCCTGACATAGTAAAAGCTCTTTATAGATGGGGATTGATCTATTTTGATGTTTCTGTAAGTCCTGATGACCAGTTCAAAGACAAGTCCTCAGTGTTTATGTTTTAGTGCTTTGTTAATATCTTTTCTTTAGGTAAATTTTCTATATATAAACTTATGTTTTAGGATTCTTATTTAAAAATAAAATATTTAAGACATGCACCTAAAAGATTCCTGATGTATTATAATTTGAATTGACTAACCAAAATGATCATACTAGGTCCTATAAAATTGCTATTGGTTGTTTTTGTCTATGGTGGCACAATGCAATGAAAACAAACAAAATATATGCCAATATAATTATCACTTCTTCATGATGGCAATCTCAAACATATTGTTATATCATCATCATTTTCATGTGCAAAAGAAATCCAAGGCATGCATCATATCTGCCTGACTGTAACAAACATGGTAACCTTTGCAACTAGCAGCCCATCAAAATCCTCTACTGCAGCAGAGTTAGAAGTCTCGTAGTAGAAATCGATCGACTTAGCTTCAACACTCAGCCATGAATTACAATGACAAAGATCTCAATCAAATCCCAAAAAGCTCTGAAATCTGGCATTGCTTACTCCAACATCAACTGTATCCAACCTACAAAGAAAATTAAAGATTCACAGGCAAAGCAGAGACTGAGTTAATCAAATCTAAATGGATGTTTCAAGGAGATTGATGCATAAGAGAGTGAGGGAAAGAGACTAAAAGAGGAGATAGCTAGAGGAAGAGAAAGGGAGAGACTGAATTTTGGGGTTTAGTTTTTAGTAAAATTTCATTATGGAGTTTTGATTATGATTGCGTTAGCATCATCTCGTTGCCTTATTGTTATGGACATATGACTTATGAGTTCTTAAACTTTTATGACTTATGAGTTCTTAATGCTAGATAAAACAAATGCAAAATATTATTTTCTTTCAATTCTTTTTACAATTAAAAGCTCGCATATTTCCTAAATTTGTTAAGGAATTAAAATATGATTTAGTATGCATGGTTTTATGGCCAATTTGCTCTGAAGTATGAAAGTGTATATAAAACATAGAAGGATAAAAGACAGTAAAATAATCAAGCATATGATACATGCAACACTTTTTTTTTAGGGTCAATTACATTCAAGTCCCACACAAGAGAAAAAATGAAGAAATTGTCCCTAAAGTTGTCAGCAAACACTCCTTAACTTGTCAATGGATGCCCCTTGATTTGTCATTAACAGTTTCAAGGACCACTTCTTCATTTTTTCTCTTATGTGAGACTTGAATGTAATTGTCCTTTTTTTTTTTATGATGTTGTCTATTCATTTTGGGCTGCCTGGGGTTGGGAAGAGACATCTTTTGTATGTCGATTAGGTTGGGCAACCAAAGTATTTGATCCAGCGTCTATTCTTCAAGATATAAGTGTAACTAGTTCTCTTAGGAGTCCTGTTGGTGATGAAGATGGTTCTCGTATTAGTTGGGTTTCTGAGAGTATGCTCATTGGCAATGGTTCCAATCAACAAGAGGATGCTTCTTGGACAGGGATCTATGGTCACAGTTCTGCATTTAATCGTGTTTCTCTGATAGTTGATGCTAATATAACATCCTATCTTATGATGGGTTCTGTTTCATAAGGGTTTTGGCCATCACCTTTTTCTCTCCTCACATTTCATTTTTTTAATCAACCAATTTTGTTGGACCCTAAAACTTGGTGGAAAATAGTTGCGCCATAATTACATTTATCCATGGCTAGTTTCCTTTGTTAAAAGGGTTAAAGGCTATTTTTACCCCGAAAGTATTCACTGAGGATCAATTTTGCCTCAGAATTTTTTTGAGGAGCAATTTTGCCTTTGAAGTGTTAAATTTGGAGCAATTTTGTCCTTACCGTTAGTTGACCAAATTCGGGGCAAATTTGCTCCTAATTGCAAGCTTTTATAGCAAATCTATACCTTAACAAAAATGACATGGACGACAAAATGCCTTGAAAATTTTAACTTAGGAGCAAATTTGGTCGAAAATTGGTCAGCAAATTTGGTCGAAAATTGGTCAACTAACGGTAAGGGCAAAATTGCTCCTTAAAAAACTTTCAGGGCAAAATTGACTCTCAGTGAATACTTTTGGGACAAAATGGCCTTTAACCCTTGTTAAAATTGAGTTACATTGATTGCATTTGAATGCTTACTGCTACTGATGCATGTAAACCAATTTCAAGTTTTGGTTTTAGACACAAAAAGACACCAATGAGCTTAATAGTTCTGATCTGGGACAGAATGCTACATCTACGTACACTCCTTATAGGCTATGGCCAGTGTTTAATTAATTGGCTTCTGCCTCTGTAACCCGCAATGTACTTTATGTCTTAACTTTGTTCTCATATTTCCATGTGGTTCTTATTACTTCTCAGTTACATAGTTTATACTCCTCCAGTTGCAGTACATACTAGGTCCTATATTTAGGATAGAAGGTAATACTATTTTAACAAACAAGGAGCTCAATTAAAGTTTCATACTATTTTAACTTCATCATTTTGAAATATCTCAGATTATAGCTCCCTCCCTTACCACACTCAACTTCTCCTCTGTTCATCCCCTATTCTTCACAGGTCCCTTATTGGCTTTATAACATCAGCCCATGTCTTTTTTCAAAGGAGTTTGATCATTTTTATAAATTAGTTAACAGTATAAAATTCAAAAGGCAATTTTTGTGGATCAATTATTTTTTTGTCAACTTTGTTTATCAATTATTGTTACATACATTTTTGTAAGTTAAAGAAACATCAGTCACTTTTCCCTAAAGAAAAATCATAACACAAAACAACAGTTTAAAATTTCAGAGCATATTCAGAGAAGACTCAGTCTTTCCGCGGGGCTGACTTTATTGTGGTGATACAAGTCTAAAAGTCATGTGGGAAGCAGCATGGAAAGAAGAATGAGTATTAAGAAATTTCCTGAGTTTCACATTCATTTTTATAAGTCTTCGGGCATATGCAAGAGTCAATAACTGCATTTATGTCTTTGCTTCTGTTTCATATATCATATCATTAATTGAGGGATTGGAAAGGACACGTCTCCTTTTCTTTCGCTTTTTGGTAATGACAGACGGGAATATTAATAGGAAAAATAAAAGATAGTTGAATTATTCAAATTATAAATTAGGTCGTTAAATTCAACAAATTCTAAATTAAGCCATATGTCCTAAAATAAGATTTTAGAATTCAATAATTTTATTATACTACCCCTCATTTGATTTCAATTGTATCACTCATCCATCTTTATTATTTTATCTTCACTTTTCCCATTTCTGCAATTTAACTTCGTCACTCCATCAGACTTCACTCTGGAAATCATTCCACTTTGTTGTATAGCCACCAAGTTAAGGCCAATGCTGAGTTCTCTTCCACTTCGATTCCTGCCCAAGACAGCAAACCAGAGGAGGAAGAAGGCTTTCATGTGCTGACAATTGGGAAAAGCGATCACAATGACAGGATGATTGTCGACACTTCCAAATCTAGAGTTCTCCTCCTTGATTCTTCTCGTATTTGGCCCTCCCTCTGTTTGTGTGTTTTTTTTTCCTGAGTATTATGTACTTCAAGCTGTATGGACGCTCTCCATTTGAGAGCAATCAAAATGGGGTTCCTAAATTTGTTTCAACTATACATTAGAAAGAAAGCATGGCTCCTCTCTTTGTTATATTAATTCGAATTGTACTTGATGATGAATCATCTAACTAAATTTTTCTTCTTTTGTTGCAGACAACATTCATAGCATTCTTTATAAGGAATGATTTCCAGAGTGAAGTCTGATAGAGTGATGAAGTTGAATTGCAGAAATGGGAAAAGTGAAGATAAAATAATAAAGATGGATAAGTAACACAATTGAAATCAAATGAGGGATAGTATAATAAAATTATTGAATTCTAAAATCCTATTTTAGGACATATAACTTGATTTAGAATTTGTTGAATTTAACGACCCAATTTAGAATTTAAATAATTCAATTGTCCTTTTTAAGGATTTTCCCATGTTAATAAAGCACAAATGATGGAAATGTAAGAATAACCCCGCTGTCATGTTCATGCATGTCTTTCTTTTTTACTTTGTGGGTCCTTAAATGAAAGAAATTGAGGAAAATTACCCCATGGAAAAATTTTATAGGTGAGAAGGATCAGGTAAATTTAATACACACATAGCACCGGTAAAATTAAGCAAATGGATATGTTACAAAAGGACTCAAATAATTATATTTTTAAGATGCTTAGATTAAGTTATGATGCATTTAACCACCTGAAGAAAACAATATTTTTAGATATCGCTTGTTTTTTCAACATGTGGGGAAAACCAATATTAGCAGGCTGAAGTCTTGAGGCAACAATTGGTATATGAAGAGTTTCTATTGACAAATCATTGCTGGCTGAAATTGAGCTTGGCGTTGGAAAAAAAAAAAGAAAAAGAAAGAAAGAATTGAGCTTGGCAATATCAAGTTCATAGAGATGTATGGTTTGGTTCAATTATTGAGGAGATGAATGGTTGTTCATTCTGCATGTCACGCCCTTATTTTACTTTTACATTTATCATAGTATTTACAGAAAATGATATGCGATTCGGCAGGTAACACAGGAATAACATAACTATACTGATAATATGTGCATGATTACATAAATTCCCCATAAGGGTTTGTATATAATACTTACGATTAAGGTAGCCGCACAAGGCTACTAGGGTGTCTAAACTCATCCCAGTGAAACGGAGACTTCTTCCCGTCTTCGTTCCACTATTGTAATCCCCTCATATGGTACTCTGCATTGTTGTTTGCATAACTTCTGTGTCTCCTGTCTAAATTGTTGGTAGGGGAGGGTGAGATTCGAGAGAATCTCAGTAGGAAACAGATACCATAATGCATGCATGACTGATGTCATGTGTATGACATGTTAGCTTTATCTAGATGTATGCCCCATAATGACATTTCTGCATGCTCAATGTTTCATACAACAAGATTATGGCCACAACAAAAACAGAAACAAAGCTTCATTTATTCAAATATGCTCTACACAATCAAGTAAAGCAATCACATACATCATTACACAAGCAAAGATATCAAATACATGCAAGTAAGGTAAGTCCCATACCTTAACCATTTTCCGACTTGAAACGAGTGCCTCGATCTACGTGCAAACAGCTCGGGGCTCCATATTCGATCCTACAATGTCAAATGTACTATTTAGACACTTCCATAGTATTTTTGGGGGTTATATGAGTTTATCTTGAAAAATTACTAAAATATGCTGGGGACCCGGCCCGGCCCCGCTGTACCCGGTCCGGCTGTACTTTTTCTGAAATTTTGACATGGGCTATTCTTACATATTTTCACCTAAGGAATCCATTTCCGGACTCAGAATTATCAAATTCAATGTCAAATTACGAAATTACCCTTGGCAGCCCTACTTTTAGGGTTTTAAGGGCGTTTTCGTAATTATGTTTTCTCGGCCTTTTCCGAAAAGGTGCCCAACTGTAACCCCACCTAATTTTTCCTCATGAACTCAATGGAACCATCAAATCATTGAAAATCCAACTCTAAGACCCATTTACAATGCTGGCCGAATTATATGGGTTTTCCAGGGAAAATCGGAGTTTTGGATTTCGGCTCCATAAACGTATTCCTTTCTACTTCTAACCACTTTATTGACTATTCCATTAGGTTACAACTACCATTTAGTACCAATTTGGGCAGCATAACCCATATATCATCACATTTCCAAACTTTAAAACCAATGACAATCCAGCGAAATTTCACTGATTAAATTGTCCACAGCATCTAGAATAATCAATACACAAGAGTTTGGAAGTTACTTCAAGCTTCTACTAGCTTTTCTCAAGATGGTTGAATCCTAACCCTTGAAACACCAAAAGATGAGCTTCCAAACCTTAAATCATATGCAAAGGAAGCTTAGAAACGGAGTTATACGCATTAGGAACCGATTTACCGAAGAAATCACTTACCCTTGTAAGTTTTTCCTCCTCCTTTTCTCTCTCTAAAATCTGAACGTTCTCTATCTCTTCAGCTGCTGTTTCACGCCAGAAATGAGCTCAAGAGGAAGAGGATGATGATATATTATTATATCATAATTTACTTTAATTTTCCAAATTTTCGGATTTTTACAAAATTCTGGTAGATTTCTGCCCACAAACTTTGAAAAATCATAACTAATTCTAGAAAAATCAAATTGGAGTGATTCTAAAGCCTATAGAACCCTTATTGAGTCTAATTTCAAGAAAAAATATAGAATTTTGCTGAATGGAATCACAAAATTCCCAGAATTTCAATCTTTGCATATTGTTCCAGAAATTTCACAGTTTTTCTGGGCTAACTTCAAAAATTCACATCTTTTTGTATATAGCTCTAATTGAGTCATATGACCTATTAAATTAAAGCTTAGGATGTCTAATCTCATCCTGTAAAATTTCATAATTTTTTTTTATCATTTGATCATTCAAAATCACATGACAAGCTTACTACCTCATAGGCAATTTCACCAAAAACATAATTACTTTCTCCAAAGTTCATCATTTTACTTTCTTAATACCCAAAAGATATTAGAATCGTTAGGGGATAAATTTGAGCTCTTGCTAAATTGGGGTTTAGCAGTCCACTTAATTTAGGCTTATTCCCAATCCTCAAATCCCAAATTTCGGGGTATTACACTGCAACTCCTTCTTCTTGTGATTTTTTATCATATAAGCTTTTATTTTTTCAATTAACATTTTTAGTTTCATTTTAACTTTTTATATAATGAGAGCTCGCTAGTTGATGCTCAAAGTCGCTAATCGGGATTACGATATGATATGTAATCTGACGATGGCTTTTGGTTTGAAGATTAAGGTTGAGGAAAAAACACACATGAGAAAAGTAGAGATTATGGAGGAAACGATGAGGTAATATACTGAATTTTTTTATTGTTGAGCATCTTACGTTCCTAACTTTAACAACTCACAATGTATGTTGAAATTAGGTTTGTTATGAATCAGGTTTCAAGATTTGCTAAAATTTTTATATTTGTCAATTCTTACTATAGTCTAATTTTTACAGTTATATTCCGAGATTTGTTTAATTTTTTATATTTGCTTATTTTACTCTATATATTCTTATTTTTATATTTATATTATTCTTTTGCAATTACATGATATATGACAGGAACTCTTGAAGCACTTATACATGATCTATATGGATAATCTCCAACAAAGGTATTGGAGAATATTGTGAAATTTTTTATTAATTGATTTTCTTTTAGAATTCAAATTAAGAATATAAGATAATGGTCTATTGTGTGAGTGTTTAAGTGATTAGTTTCTTTTAAATTGGATGCCTATATCTTTTTTCAAAGGACTTTGATCATTTTTATATAAATTAGTTAATCGTCTAAAACTCGAAAGGTAATATTTGTGGATCAATTTTTTTTTTTTTTGGTCAACTTTGTGGATCAATTATTGTTACATACGTATTTGTAAGTTAGAAAAATATCAGTCATTTTTCCATAAAGAAAAATCATAACACAAAACAAAAGTTTAAAATTGCAGAGCATATTCTAAGTAGACTCAGTCTTTACGCCGGGCTGACTTTACTATACTGATACAAGTCTAAGTCATGTGGGAAGCAGCATGGAAAGAAGAATGAGTATTAAGAAATTTCCTGAGTTTCACGTTCATTTTTCCAAGTCTTGGGCCATATGCAAGAGACAATAACAGTTTATGTCTTTGCTTCTGTTTCATATATTATATCATTAATTGGAACAAGTCGTGAGGGATTGGGAAGGACACATCTCTTTTTCTTTTACATTTAGGTAATGACATATGGTAATGTTAATAAAGCACAGATGATGGAAATGTAAGAATAACCCCACTGTCAGGTTCATGCATGTCTTTCTTTTTTACTTTTATGGATCCTTAAATGAAAAAAAAAATTGAGGAAAATTAACCCCCATTAAAAATTTTTATAGATGAGAAGGACCATGTAAATATAAGACACACATAGTGTAATATTAAAAAAAAAAAACCGTGGGCAGCTTTTTTAAAAAAAAAAAATATGGGGCCCGTTTGAGAAAAAGAGTAGGGAGGGTATTATTAATACCCTTTCCCTTCACTTTCTCATTCAAGTTTCACGAGCAGGCAAGCGAACGGAGCGAATACAGTTTTAATAGGTAAGGTTCTAAATTTATGATAATTTTAATACTTAAAATCACTTTTTCTTATCAAACTACCTCCATAAAAGTTATTCTACGTATTTTTATCTTTCTATTAGTGATAATATTACACTAATTAGTGAGAATTTTGGGATTAGGATTTTGGGATAATTTTGAGTTTTTACAAAAGATGACTATAAATATGTAGAAAATAAATAATAGTTTATTTTAATTGGTTTAGATTTATCATCTAGTTGTTTTATAATTTTATAATTAATTTCTTCTTAAATAAATCATAAATTATACTTTAAGAACGTTTTTTACCGATTAAATTTGGATTAATCAATTTATTTGAGTTATTGGAAGTATTATTAAAATTTTAATCGATTTAGTTTTGCATATTTTGAATTATGTGAAATTATAAATTTTGATTTAATATTATAATTAGAGAATTATTGTTATTAAAAATTTTATTGAGTGAAATAGAGTTAAGAAATTTTAGAAATTTTGATTTAAAATAAATTTGAGGAATAGATAAATTGTGGTTAATTTTTAGAAGATTGAGCCAATTATGGGGATTATTATTTGCTATTTTGTATTAGTTAAAAATTATTATAAATTATATTAACATGTAAATATATATATATATATATATATATTGTAGAGTGAATTTAAATTTGGCTTGTTGGAGTTAAATTCTCTCAAGTTTAGTTGTGTCAAGAACTTGAGGTAATTACTTTCCAATTTATCATGTATGCTTGTTGAAATGATTATATGCGTATGTTGGTATTTTTAATTGTTATAAATATGTTATAGTAATTTATATATGAAAAATGTACAATAACAGTATTAATCATGTTTTTAGCAAATTTTTTAGTTAAGTGAGCCTGAATGATTTATTTGAATGACTGATGATGCATAGCATTAAATATGAAATATATGAATAAATTACTGATTGAAGATTGTGATGATGAGATGTTGGATGTGGTGAGTTGTGATTGAGGAGAGGTTTGATTCTTTTATACCATGTGGTATAACCGCCACCGTGTGCATAGTGGATGGCTTTGGCATTCTTAGGGCCGTTGGTATCACCCTTTCCTTTGGCCGGGTTAAGGGTCAGCTCAAGGGTAAGTGGCACCTTTCCATTTTCGACGGAAAGGGAATCCATGATCTTATATGAGTTCTGTAGTCTTTAGCCGGGTTATACCTCATTATTGGAGAGCTTGGTGTATTCTTGTCAAAGAGACTAATTTTGTTATAGGGTTAATATAACTTTTGGTCCCTGAAGTTTGATCCAATTTTGGTTTTGGTCCCTCAAGTTTGAAATCGGTGTTTTAGGTCCCTGAAGTTTCACCCAATTTTGATTTTAGTCCCTCAAGTTTGAAATCGGTGGTTTTGGTCCCTGAAGTTTCACCCGATTTTGGTTTTGGTCCCTCAAGTTTGAAAAGGACTTGGCGACCCGTTTTTGAAACCCGACCCAACCCGGAAAAAAAACCAAGTCCTTTTTAAAGTTGAGGGACCAAAACCAAAATCGGGTGAAACTTCAGGGACCAAAACCACCGATTTCAAACTTGAGGGACCAAAACCAAAATTGGGTGAAACTTCAGGGACCAAAACCACCGATTTCAAACTTGAAGGACCAAAGCCAAAATTAGATCAAACTTCAGGGACCAAAAATTATATTAACCCTTTGTTATATGTTATAGCTCATAAGTTCTGTCAGCGATTAAGAAGGTTATAAGGATGGTTGAGGGAGTTTTATGCATATTGAATTGTTTTTTTGATATAATAATGTTTTGGGAAGATTAAACTTTATGTTATGTGAATATATATTTTGCCCACTTAATTATCTTATTGATTTAGAGCTTTTAGTCGCCTCAGGTTAAATCAAAATAAACCAAATTATGCAGTGAAGGGCACAACTCGGGTCGTATTCTCTTGAGGAGCCTTTTATTTAATTCCTAATCTAAACTAAGTGACAAAAATATTAATATGGGTTTTAAATTGATTTTTTTTTAATAATGGAAAATGACCTAAACTGCTATTTTTTTTGGATTTTTTTGAGAAATTGTTGAGATAACTAATGAAATTGTGATTTAAACAAATTAATGATGAATGCTTCTTGGAAAAATGGAATATAGGTTATCCTTGCTCAAATTGAATTGGAAGTTAAACTACTCACTAAGTCAAAAATTAAACCTTAACAACTCGTTAAGTCTAGTATATTAATTAGTGATTACCTCTAGAACTCTAGCTAGATAATTACCTCTTAATACACTATTAAATACCACTTAGTGTGTAATTTAGGATTGGATTCATGCAACTTGTTCCTCTATACAATGAACATTCAACTGAAATATTCAAACAAGATCTAAGTAGTCATAATATTCATTCAAACTATGAAAGAATAAACAACCACATTAAACCAAAAGGAAATATAGAAATTTAAATCTCAAACCACATAAACCAATCTAAATCACAATTGTTCAATCAATATTAAGATAAATAACTTGCAATCTCAGTAAATTAACCATATAACATAAAATCCTAACTCAGGAAATTCGTTACATAATTAAATAAAAAGATTAAAACAATTAACTCCCCTGAATGTATCTCTGGAGCTCAAACCAGTCTTCCATCTCCAAGAAGCACCAAGGAATTTAGCCTATTATGGAGTCCATCACAGCTGCAACTTTTCCAAGACAATAAGAATCCATGGAATTAAGAAATAGATTAGAGAAGGAGAGAGGCGTTCTTGTTGAATCTGGGTCTTTATTCTCCTTCTCTTCTGCGACCCTACGTCTGGTGCGTTCTCTGGTTCTCGTTCTGGTGCGATGATTCACCTGGTTCTGCGGCTGCTGTGGTTCTTGCTGTGGCTGTGCGCCTCCGCTGGTGCTGGTGCGATCAGACCTGCCGCTGTGTTCTACGTTCTGGTGCGCAGTTCTGGTGCGTCTGTGGTTCAGTTCTCGTGTGCGTTTGCTGTCTCCCCTCTTCTCTAATTTTAGATCCCTTTTATTAATTCCCTTTTTTCTTTGAAATCTAGGTCAAATCCCTTTAAATTTGGGATATAATCTTCCAGGAAATATTTAGATCTGATTTTCCTCAAGATTCTATGAGAATCTGGACAAAAAATCAGTTTCAGAGGTGCTAAGGCGCTGATTTCCGAACATCTGGACCAAAATGGAGTTTTGGAAATTCAGGGTCCTATTCTGTAATATTCTCTGTGGCCAAGTGAATCAATCCAGCGGTGATCTTCGGATTTTGGGTCCCAACTGTAATTTTTTGTAATTCGGGGTACTTTTCTGTGATTGTCTCTGATATTTTCCTCTCTGAAAGTGACAGCCAATATTACAGAAAAATGCCCTTTTTCTGTCAGAATTCTCTTGGAGCCACACGTAGAATCTTATTTTCTGCTTCAGTCCTTAAAAATCTTTACATTTTGGTCCCTCAACTCCTCCTTTTCCACTGTGACCTACAATTCAGATCAATATCTTGTAATATCTTTATTCAAAATTCAAATTTTAAAAATTACTTACAAGATTATAACAAATATATACTTTTAAGATTTATTTTCACACAATCATCTTTAATTCAATTTAATCATAATAAATGCTATTTAACCCAAAAATTAATGATAAAATCCCTAAATATGATATTCAATATTATGATAAAATCGGGATATATCATTTATAATCATTCCCTGCATACTTGTTAAATGGAATTGTGGTTACTGAGTTCATCTGACTCACCCCGTCGATATTTATAATTTTTCAAGTGAGAGTTCAGGTAGTGCTACCAAGGGGAAAGCGAACGAGACTCTTTTTGATACCAATCGTATGTTTCGTTTAGTTACATGAGCATAATGTATATTACCAAACATAAGGACCTTCGTGGTATACATTGCATATGTTAAATACTTTGCTGCATACTGGGATTTGTATTGTGGGCGGAGCCCCATAATATGTATTATATAGTATTTAATGTTTTACTTGGTTTGGAGATTAATTATATGGTAATTAAGAGAGGTCGTTACACATAGCACCGGTAAAATTAAGCAAATGGATATTTGCAAAAGGATAAGTAAGGAAGAATCCCAAAAAAATATTACTTGAACTTCAAAATCTTAAATTGGTTTTGTTGACAATAAGAATAATGAGATTGATAAAAAGAATAATGGAATTAATAATTCAGATTTTTATCAGATCACTGATTTAAGATTTTAAAGTTCAAATGATATTTTCTTAAAATTTTCCCTTCAAATAATGATATTTTTAAGATACTTAGATAAAGTTATGATGCGTTTAAACAATACTTTTAGATATAGCGTGTTTTTACATTATGTGGGGAAAACAAATATTGGCAAGCTGAAGTCTTGAGGCAACAATTGGTACATGAAGAGTTTTATTGACAAATCATTGCTTGATGTAGGTTTTATCATCCACTATTATCATGGGTCTTCACTCTGCAGCTCCTTTTTCTTATGATTCTTCCTCATGGGTCTCATTTAAACTCATTCTTAAACGGTTATGAGCTTCCTTAGTGGGTCTCATGCTCTTTTTTATCATAGGTTTTGTTTTGTTGCTGCAAATTTTGTCCTCCACTTTTACCACGGGTCTTCACTCTGCAGCTTTCTCTTGTGATTCTTCCTCATATAAGCTTTCATTTTTTAATTTAACGTTTTTAGTTTCATTTTATTTTTTTATATAACAAGACCTCATTAGTTGATGCTCAAAGTCGCTACTTGGGATTATGATACTATATCTAATATGACAATGGTCATTGGTTTGAAGATTAAATGGGCGAAAAAACACATGAGAAAACTAGAGATTATGGGGAAAAAATAATGAGGTAAAATACTGAATTTTTTTATTGTTAAGCATCTTAAATTCCTAAACTTGAACAACCCAAACTATATATTGGAATCAGGTTTATTTTGAATCAGGTTGCAAGATTTGCTCAAATTTTTATATTTGCCAATTCTCACTATATTCTAATGTTCATAGTTATATTCTGATATTTATTTAAATTTTTATATTTGCTTATTTTACTCTATATATATATATATATATATTATTTTCATATTTATATTATTCTTTTGCAATTACAGAATATGTGATGGGAACTCTTGAAGCATTTATACTTGATTTATATGGATAATCTCCAACAAAGGTATTGTATGAGTATTTAAGTAATTATTTTCATTTAAATTATATGTTACTTATCTATAATGTATTGAATTTTGAATACCATAAATATAAGTTTTTTATTTAATATTATTCTCTTGTTATTATCGATGATTATATTATCTTATTTTATAAATATTAATAGTAAAAATAAATAAAAATAATAAAAAAATAAATTTATATAATAAAAAAATAAAATCAATACGTAATAATTATTAATAAAAAATCGTTATATATACTAATATATTACGGTTCAAAATTATTATAGCGTTTTTATATATCACGATTTAAAAATCATATATAGTGGATAACCACATCATAGTAGTACAGACACATATTTGTAAGCAAGCCAGAGAAATATCAATTATTTTTTTTATAAAAAACAATCATAACATAATTGTAGCATACTATTATTATTTAGGGATAGGTCAGTCTTTTCATCAATATGGTGGTTCAAGTAGAGTTGGGAATCAAGCCCGGCTTTTGATGGGCCAGGGCCTAAAAGGACCAGGCCTTTTAAGACTGGGGTAAGAAAAATTACAATTTTTTAAAGTCCGGCCCGAAAGCATAAGGGCTAGGGCCGGCCCACAGGGCCTAAAGCTATTTTCACAATTTCCAACAAATTTTATTTCTTTTTCTGTTTTTTTTAAAAAAATTACAATAATGGAACTCCTAATTTAACACATAAATATTATCAAAATTAGAGTGTAAACATTATGCATCATGCAACAAACAAATATGGTCATTAAGTCATAATCAAAAGTAAACTATTGTCTACATACCACAATTACAAATAATTAATGAGAAGCCTTAACAAAATTAAAAATACTTCTTCTAAATATGTCTTGAAAAGTGTAAGTAGTCAATAAAATAAACAACACGAGATATAAATAAAACAATCACAAGAAAATAAGTCAAAAAATACAAAATTGGTAAGAATACTTATGAAATAAGAAATCTTTTTATAAGTTTTTAATTTTTAGGATTATTAATACAAGATATTCTTATGAAACTTAATTCTAAAAAAGTTAATATCAACTAAATATTTGCAACATCATTAAAAAAATATATAAAATCAATAATAATATCATCATATAAATAATTTTTTAAAAAAACATACAGAGCTTAAAGGGCCGCCCCGTGGTCCTACAAGGCCGGCCCTTTTAGGCCTGTTTTAATTTTTGAGGCAAAAATCTGAAACCCGACCCTTATAAATTCAGGGTCTAAACAGGCCGACCCAATAGGCTCGACCCGTTTTCCCGACTCTATTGTTCAAGTCGGTGGAGGAATTCTTGTGTGCAATGAGTGCAGTAGTCATTTATGCACTGACCAGTTATACTATGGCAGGTCATGTATTTTTCTCTTATTTGTCAGCCAACTTGCCACTGTCCCCTCATATATTATTTTAATCTTTATTTTTTTTGAAATAATGCGATTCTTCTCCGGCGCTCCCTCTACAGGATTTTTTAAACTTTCACTCTCTTTGTCTTTCAATTATTCGGCCATGCCTCCCATCTCTCTTCCCCACCACGCCACTCTCTCTCTCCTCACATTATGACAGGTCATGTATTTTTCTCAAAGAACAAAAAATTGGATCGGACCGGCCGGTTGAACCGAGAACCGGTCCATGGTTCGGTCTGGTTTGCTGATTAAACAGTCAGACCGGTTGAACCGGTCAGAAACCGGTTGGACCGGTCAAAACCGGTGGTTAAACCGGTTGAACCGGTTTCATTTTTTTAAATTTTCCAAATTTTTATTTTGTGTTTTTTGAGGGGAAAATGGAAGGTTGAAAACTAAAATGAAAAGAAAAATATGTAAAGAAAGAACAAATTTAAAAAAAATGAAGATAATGAAAAAAATTATTTAAAAAGATATAATAATTATAGAAAATGAGATATAATTGTATAAGTATAGGCATTATAACTAATACTAATAGATTTTAAGCTTTTTTTTTCTAAAAATCTTTATTTTTATCTATAGAAGTTTTAAAATATATTAATATATATTATCACTAATAAATTATAATATTTTAATAGGATCAGTTATGACCGGTTCAATTACCTGTTAGACTTCGATTGACCCATTAACCCTTAAACCTGTGCTGTGACCGGTTCATTACCGATCCGATTTTTCGTTTGTTGATTTTTCTCTTATTTGTCAGCCAACTTGTCACTGGCCCTCATATATTATTTTAATCTTTTTTTTTGAAATAATGTGGTTCTTCTCCGGCGCTTCCTCTGCAAAATTTTTCAACTTTCACTCTCTCTGTCTTTCAATTATTCGGCCACGCCTCCCATCTCTCTTCCCCACCACGCCACTCTCTCTCTTCCCCTCCGCCGTGGAGCTCTGCGAATCACACAAAAAGCACAGGTTCTTGTGTCTTTTTGTTGGTAAAAAAATATTGAAGTTCAATTTGGGAGTGGGGAGCTGAGATCTGAGTCCAAAGGCTCCACCTTTTCCGCTTTCCTCTTCTGATTCACGTTTATAATCATTCTCCAGCTACATATTCTCAAAATCGTTTGATTCCTTTTCTTACTTCAATCAGTGAAACCTTTTTGAATGAAGTTTGAAGCTTTCACAAGTAACCGTAAAAAAAATATTTCCAGTATTAAAAAAACCATAAAGAAAATCCATGAAACCTTCTTATTCTGACATCTCATCCGCAGGGCCTCTCGCTGAGTCAAGAGCACATATGAGAGAGAGCGATGGAAGGGGTGAGTGATCCGAGGGGAAGAGAAAGTGTGTGTGTGTGGCGAGGTGGGAGCTGTGGGTTGTGGTTGTGATTAAAAGAGAGTGAGTGAAGATTTGGAAAAATTTTGTAGAGAGGGCGTAAGGGAAAGAAGCACATTATTCCCTCCGCTCCTATTTATAAATAATTTTTTTTATTATATAAAATAAAATGATAATTAAAAAAATGATTATGTCAAAAATGTCATGTTTTTTCATATATGTCCTTATTTATGAAAAGAGTATAGAAGAGAAAATAGATAAAAATTATAAGGGATAATGAGTATAAGATACGAGAGGGAATGAGTATTTAATAAGGATAAAATAGGAAAGAGAAGCTTACATTTTCAAATAAAAAGTAAAAATTGCTTATAAAAGGGACCAGTCTTATGTGAGAGAAAGTTGCTTATAAATAAGACCGGAGAGAGTATTTTGAAAAAAAATGATTAAAATAATAGAGGAGGGGAAAAATTCATGACCTGTCAAGATGTTATTGGCCAGTGTATAAATGATCTGGTGTACTCAGTGCACACAAGAATTTCTCCAAGTGAGGTGGGTGTCATGTGGTAAAGAGCATGGAAAGAAGAATAAGGGCCCTTTTTCTCATTCTCATTTACTTTTCACCGAAGATATATGAAAATGGAGCTCACACTATCTACAATGTTAATTACTACTCCCTCTGGTTCTATTCATAAGTAACGTTTTTTTTATTGTGTGAAATGAATTGGTAGTTAAAAACAATAAATGTGTCAAAAATGTCATGTTTTTTTTCATATATGCCCTTATTTATGAAAAGAGTATATGACATAGAATAAATAAAAAGTATGAGAGATAATAAGTATAAGATATGAGAGAGAATAAGTATTTAATAAGGGTAAAATAGGAAAAAGAATCTTATATTTTCAGATAAAAAATGAAAGTTGCTTGTAAAAGAGATTAATTCTATGAAAGAGAAAGTTACTTATAAATAGAAACGGATGAAGGATTAACTATATTGAATGTGAGAGTACAATGCAAGTAGCATTTCTTTAATTTGGTATTCATTTTGCCCGGTCTTTGGGCACATGCAAGAGTCAATATCAGCATTTAACCATGTCTTTACTCCTGATTTATAAGATATAATGATAAATATGATATATTGGCAAAAAAAATGATAAATATGATATTGATAGATGTCTTGTAATATAATAAAATGATTTTAACTAACTCACACAAATCAATAAAACAATTAAAAATATATTAAATTTGTTATAAACTTCAAATGATTTCTGGCTAATATTACCTGTGTTTTGTTTTCACTTTTAGCATTGATATTTTTTAAAAAGATCAATTATATAAAATAAAGAAAATTATACAACTAAGAGTGATATAGAAGGGTTTAAGAAATGAAGAAGTAATAAAACATCCATTTATTAAACAAGCATTTACGCCCCGCGCGTTGCGCGCGATGCACTACACACTTGAGAGGAATAATAGGCACACACAAAAAAAATACAACCTTGATAAAATATATCGATGATAATTATTAATTGATACCAACAGCACACATATGAAGATCGACAATCAACTCGATAAAATATATAAGCTATCAGAATGAAAACTATGCATACTTTTGTAACGCATCTCTATAGGAACATCAAATATGATTGTCGATCTATACAATTTGTAGTTTATTTATGTTGACCTATTCCCAACTTTAGATTCTTTGATTGCCATAATTTACTATAATTTATAATGGCCAGAGTAGGGGTTTATTGTTGTGGCGAGAAAGGTGTTGATTTCCTGAAATTTCATTTCATGTATGATACAACAGATAGTATATTCCAATTCATACCTTGCATGTTGTTTATTTAAATTTATCTTAGGACATATATAAGCAGTCAGAAGTGGATTTAAGATGCACTATAAACTTAACTCATCAAGTTTAATCATTGGGGTTCATAATAACAAACTAACTTAAGTATGATTCACTTCCATTAGCTAGGCACATGATTTAATAATAATAATAATTGGAGTCCGCAATTTTTTAATCTTCTATTTTCAAATATACATGATGCCTGAAAGCAATAAAAGGGAGAAACGTGTCTCTAAAAAGCAATTAGTTTCCCTTTACAATAGACATAAGAAAAGGTCCTGATAAGAAAGCCCTTAAGTTGTGATTGGACAAAACAACTTTTACATGACATCAAACCAAAAAACCCATTGGTTTTATGTCATCCACGATGGAAAACAAATGTCCCTTCAACCATGTCTTGTCAAGTGATCTGGTAACACTTAACCCATCTCTAATGGCATAAGATTGCAAGATCTCCTTGAAAATGGGTTCTCAGAAGTTCTGTGCCCTAATCAAATCCATTGACAGCTGTCTTTTTGCAGAGATCTTCACTAGCTTCCAAATTCATGCGTATATGCCCACAACAATCCTAGACTTCTTAACACCCTTTAGATGTTATTGCTCTTCTGATTTTCCCATTCAATTAAAACTTGAGGTCATCCTTGAAACTGTAACTACTTTTGATGCTTACATGTAAAAGAAAAAAAAACATCAAACAAAGAATTTCAGTTTTGACTAATTTATAAATTAAAAACATAATAACTTGTTAGCATATAGCTTATATGAAAAACATATTCTAAATTAGAACCTTCCTATGTGCAAACATGTTAGTAATAATAACGAAAGTCAAAACTAAAGTTGAAAATTACATGAACTTTTGTTTGCAAATATCTTATATTAAAATATGGACGGAAAATTTTTCATATTGAACTTTATCGAATTTGAAAATTAATATTTAAAACTTACATTTTGAATTAGTTATTCAGTTTGGTTTGATAAGAATTTGCAATTATTTAGGCTCAAATTTAAAAATTTGATTTGTTTTGAAGCCTTGAAAATCAATATTTAAAACTTACATAATTTTGAAAAGAAAGCACTGAGTTGAAGCTTCGAACCAATGGATAATTTAAGGTGAAACAAAACTCAGTGGATAACTAATCTATCCCACTAAATGACAAAGTATGGAAGCTGTTAACATAAAAAAAGGTAATTTTAGAAACTAACATCAGAAGAAAAGAGCACATAACCTTGTATAATTTTCTCTCCCTCTTCACCCACATGTTCTCTCCTTGGTCTTTACAACAACAAAATCACCTTCAATAAAAGTAAAAAGAAAAAGAAAACATGAATACTAACTGTATCAAAGCTAACAGAGTAATCATTCCACTTCGAATCAGATCTATTTATAAAGATATCAAAACTTAAAATGCACTTTGCGGTCCGCAAAATGTATTGCTTTGTCAGATGTGGGAAGAAGACAAGAAATAAAATATATAATAAATTATATATGATTCCACTAATCCCTAAGAAACAACATATAGATAACAAAGAAAAAGCAATGCTGAATTTGGCTAATTACTACAATCAGAATGAATAAGTCAATTGAATTGAGGGGTTTAAGGAGAAGAAGCTAAGAGAGTAGAAGCACTAAGGCCAGACATGAACACTTTGCCAACAATAAGAATGATAAAGACCAAATTTTTATGGCAAGTTCCCACTAAAATCATACCATTCCAATTTGTTTGACAATAAGGATGTACGATGTCATGCATCATGAAATAGAAGCTAATGTCTCAACCATCGACTGCGGTTCAAGCAAGACCAAGTTTTGTGAAAGAATATATAAAAGTTCAGCCAAAAGCTCCAAAATACTCGCGCAACCTAGCTAAAATAAACAAAATTTCACATAGCAATAGTTTCAGGAGTTATTCCAGAGTGCTTGGTTTGGTGTGCCTGTTGAGAAATCAAATACTAGTCAGGGTGATATATGAAATACTTTTTCTCTTTTCAAAATATCAGTGTATAGTGTAATATTCCAATAAGATAAGTTTAG
Organism: Inga leiocalycina; assembly: GCA_963242795.1. Classification (NCBI taxonomy): domain Eukaryota; kingdom Viridiplantae; phylum Streptophyta; class Magnoliopsida; order Fabales; family Fabaceae; genus Inga; species Inga leiocalycina. The sequence goes on from OY725325.1 coordinate 70,125,333, forward strand.
GGTTGACCACAAAACACAAACAGAAGAACCAAAAAGTATACATGAAATTCAAGCAATTACCATTGATCAAGATAGCCCGCCCCTGAGGATCAGAAACATAAATTTCTTGGCACTAGAAGACTAGCAAGCAAGCTACAATTGTAATAACTATTCTGAGTGGGAGACTCATCCAGGCCACTTTCATTCGCTTCACAATATCCTCTTCCATTGAGGGTCCACCACTACAACATGAAAGGGATTTATAACTCAACAATGTGGTATTCCTTTCACCCAAAATGAAAGCACTCTAACTTGATATAAACCTTATTCAAATGAAAACAATTAGCACTTAATTATGGTGCTACACATTTAAACCTGACACACAATCCACAATTTTCTTTTAGAGGGGGTGTTAAAAGTAAAGTTAGCAAAAGTACATTACAGGCACATAGCAGCTCATCATTAGCCATGGAAGGGCTCAATCACTAAATCAGGCAAGAAAATAACAGGACATAATACAAAACTTGCATAAATAAAAGAAATTACTGTTTCATGTCCATTTGCAAGCATGCTGGCCGGAAGCCCTCTCGACTAAGAAACAAAACACAGGTAACAAAAAGATAAAATTGCACTGCATATAGCTGCATCAAAAGAAAAATGTAACATAAGGACAAATCAGCTCATATTACAGAAGTGATCGTCTATGACTAAAGGATCTGAAAAGAAAGTAGTAGATCATACATGAACTTCTTGAAATTAATTAACCTTGAAAATAATAGAAAAGAAGATAGAGTCCCAATAGCAACAGTAATCAGTTATAAAAGCTATCAAAATGTAAGCAAAATAAGAGTGGGAGTAAGAAAAAACAACTCAACCACCAATTTGTTAATTTTGGCATAACTTGTAACACAGTTCTAGAAAACAGTAATAAAACCAATAAGTGGGTGCGCACGAAAAAGATGAAGATCGGAAATGCTGAAGTTCAGGAAACATAAATAGAAAATTTCAGAAATTTTTACCGTATAGTCTTCTGCTTTAAGATGCCTCACAATCCCACAACATAATCTGAGCATTAAGAAGTGGAACTCCAGGAAAGAGAGGGCGTTATCGTTATCAGCTTTGGCGATCATGCAGAGGAGATCTTCATGCGTCAAATCCTGCAAAGCAAGAGGAGTCTGAAAACAAAAACGGGTTTCCGCTTGAAAATATACGAAGATAACTGAAAAAAAATCCTACCTTTGAACTCAAATTAAGCAACGATGTTCTAGGCCAAATGGGTGAGCTCAATGAGTTGTAGAAAGAGATAAAGAGGAGAAGAAAAAGGGTATATGCGTTTGGGTAGGAGGCAGAGAGAAGTGGTATGAGAAGAAAAGCAGATATTGCTTCGGGAAGGACAAAGAAGTCAAAGCACGCAGCCTAAGAAAACTTAACCAAAGACACTAAGCCACATGCGAGCCGTACTGTTCAAATGAACAGTATAATGAGAGAGGAGCCGTGAAAAAGAAGACTTAGCTCGGCTATTTAGTCATTAAGATTTATTAGTATACATGGATTGGTTCAAAGCAGCTTTTGTAATTTTCTTATTTTTAAAAATGAGTCATGTTTTAACTTTGAAACAATAATATTAATTTTTATAAAAAAAACATTCTAAATTTCACAGGCTGACTAGAACTTGGAAAATTGCAAAAGTTTAGTCAAAAGTGGTGAGTGTTTGGGGCAGCGATTGGCCCATCAATCGCATAATATGAGGGCATAAGCCCAATAAGCAGAAGCAAAATTTTTTTTGAGTGTTTGTTTGTGTTTTATGTGAATAGTTTTTGCAATGTGAAGCAGCGGTTATCAAAAGCTAAAATTTGGAGTTTCTTGCTATTGGGTTTAGCAATTCAGCGATTGGGTTGTCTAAAATTAGTTATATAACATTATTTCAACAAATTATGTATTATTTTGGTCTTATTTATAAGTCATTTTTAACTAATTCTCATATACCAATAAGAGTTAGTTAACTAATTGTTTATTACAATTAATAACGGTAAAAAAGTATAAAATGCATTTACTTTAAAATATTTTTTTGTCCTTAAAATAGTTTTTCAGTTGTACTAAGTGTTCTATTAGATCGATTACAATTTTACCCTTAATGTACTTTTTCAGCTCCAAAAATTAATTTAAAATATTTTTTTGTGCTTTGAACCTTTTAAAATATTTTTTCAGTTGTACTCAGTTTTAGAAGATTGACTACAATTTTACCTTTAATATATTTTTTTAGTAGTAAATAGCACCTAACACTTAGAATACTGATTTTTTGATTTCCACCCACTCTAAAATGTTTTTCTAGAAGCACCTAATATTTTAAAATAATTTGTAAATATTTACTTGATTTTTTAAATATTTTGCCACCTACTCTCTTTTACCATTATCACAAAAGTCACTTATACTTAAGCCAATCCAAATAAATTTTATTTTTACAAAAATTATTTATATAACCGTCAATCCAAACATAAATTATATTATACTGATTTTTATAAAAATAAAATTAAAAAATTAAATTTAAAAAATCATTTTTATTATCACTATTTCAAACACACACGTGATCATCGCGAGGGTGTAGTGGGTCATGAACTGATGATGGACGGAAGAACGTGGACCCTTCTCGTTACTATTCGATTGATCAGAAGTTCAGAACGATGCCTTTCTTTTCACTATCTGCCAAAACACACATGACAATGGAGCCCACCTTGAAAATTAAATACATAATGCATTCGCACCAACACAAAGTCTGGCGGCGTGAGACAATAACCTCAAGGGTTAGTTGAAATGTATGTTTGGAAAAACGATAAAAAACATGATTTTTTATTTAATTTGTTGTAATAGTATTTTTTATAAAAATCAGATTTTATATCGTAATTTATATTTGGATTGTCGATGGTATAAATGATTTTTATAAAAGTAAGTGAGTGTTTGGATTGACTTGAACATAAATGACTTTTGTGATAATGGAAGAGAGAGTGAGTGAAAAAATATTTTAAAAAATCAAGTAACTATTTAAAAATTAATTTAAAAAATTAGGTGCTTCTGAAAAAATATTTTAAAGTAATTTTTGGAGCTGAAAAAATACATTAAGGGTAAAATTGCAATCAGTTTGATAGCACACTGGGTGCAACTGAAAAAATAATTTAAGGGGTTAAAAGTACTAAAAAATATTTTAAAGTAATTTTTGAAACTGAAAAAGTATATTAAGGGTAAAATTGCAATTAGTTTGTTAGTATACTGGGTACAACTGAAAAAATATTTTAAGGGTTAAAAACACTAAAAAATATTTTAAATTAATTTTTGAAGCTGAAAAAGTATATTAAAGGTAAAATTATAATCAGTCTGATAGCACACTGGGTACAACTATTTTTTTTTAAAAAAACATATCGCACGAATCACAGACAAAAAGCTCCATGCAATAATAGCTTTTAACATATCGTGCGAATATTTTAAAAATGCGATTCTCAAAAATTGTACCCAAACATTCATTTATTTTTCTTCCCTCTCAATCGCACATTTTGCCATTTTTTCGCGCGATATAACCCTTGAAACGTGAAACCAAACACTCACGAAAACTCTCCATCATCGTACGATTAGCCAATATATATATAAGTAACATATTGTCATGTTGTGCGAATCAGTTCATATTATTTTGGAGATAACAAAGCGACACACGTTAAAAATATTAAATATGCTAACCGCCTCTGTGTGAAAAATAATATTGTTCTATTTTCCGATTGGTAACCGACACTTCAAGGAATAATAGTAGTAATATTTTAAACAATAATTATTTAAGTACGTAGTACTAATAATAATTGGCTGCTGTTAAATTAACTCATTAACTTTCTACTACTTTCTAGCCATCAGTCTCCTTCAACCTTGTATATATCGATTAGAACATTTTACTTTATGCATTAACTTTGTTTGTCCATTTCAAAATATGGGGTTTTTTATGCATAGTCATGTATATCCTCAAGTGGTCAACAAATATACTTTTTGTATTAACTTTCTTCTCAAAGTTCCATGTGGTTCTTATTACCTCTTAGTTTCACAGTTTAGAGTATTATTTTTACAAATGAGGAGCTTAGCACATAGTATTCTCTTCGGTGATAATTATAAGATAAAGTTGACTTTTTTGGAGAAATTAAGGAAACCAATTAAATTACTTTAGAGTATTTTTATTTTTATTTTTTTCTCCAAACTAATTAATTTGATTAATAAACTATTATATAATCTAAAGATACTAAAAATATAAACACTCTAAAGTAATTTAATTTGCTTCCTTAATTTCTCCAAAAAAATCAACTTTTTCTTATAATTATCACCGGAGGGAGTAGTATTTATAATTCCCTGGCAATTGTCAATATACTGACTTTTTATATTATTGTTACACACTTACTCAACCTCACCCTTTTATGTGGATCAGTTATTAATACACACATATTTAATAAGTTAGTTGTCACCTGTGAATTTGTTAAAGTGCCCAACATAATGAATCAAATGGAGTATTATAGTAACTAACTTAACTAATTTTCTATAATATAATCAAATTACGTAAATATATCTTATATTAAGAATTAGAAAAGTATTAATTAAGCAAATGAATATGTTGAAAATTTATTGTTGGAATTGTCAAAATCAGTAATTAATTATGCAAATGGCCTTCATTTGCCTCTATGTGTTTTGGGTTCCATCTTTTTGGGATGAAGGGAAATTTATTGGGAAGATGCTTTGAATATGTTAAAAAAGGATTCAAATAATGATATTTTTAAGATACTTAGATTAAGTAACGATGCATTCAACCACATGGAGAAAAACAATATTTTTGGATATCGAATGTGTTTTTCAATATGTGGGGGGATGAAGTAAAACAAATGTTGACAAGCTGTGGGCTTGTGACAACAATAGGCATGAAAAGTCTTATTGATAAAAATATAAGTTTTTTATTTAATATTATTATTTTATTATTATCAATGATTATATTGTGACATAAATAATAAATATTAATAGTAAAAATAAATAATAAAATAATAAAATACAAATGTATATAATAAAAAATAAAATCAATACATTACGATTATTAACAAAGAATCGTTAGATATGTCTGTATAATATGATTCAAAACTGTCCTAAGGCCTTTATATATTACAGTTAAAAGTTATATATAGTCGATAACAATCATAGTATATATGTATAATTCCACAGTAGCGGAGACACATATTTGTAGGTGTGCTGTAAAAATATCAGTTACTTTTTTTAAAAAAATTAATAAATAATTGTATCATATTATATTTTAAGGAAGAGTCAGTCTTTTCATCAGGTTGACTTGTCTATAGTGATTCAAGTGGCTGTCACGTGGGAAAGAGCATGGAAAGAAGAACAGGGGCCCTTTTCTCGTTCTCATTTACTTTCCACCGAAGATGTATGAAAATGGGGCCCACAATATTGAATGTGAGAGTACAATGAGCATTTCTCTAATTTCAAATTCATTTCGCCAAATCTTCGGGCACATGCAAGAGCCCATAACAACATTTAACCATGTTTTTGCCCCTGGTTTATAAAATGTGATGATAAATGTGAGATTGATGGATGTCTTATAATATAATAAGATGGTTGGCCAAAAAATAATAATAATAATATAATAAGATGTTTTTAACTAATTCACATGAGTCAATGAAATAATTAAAAGTATATTAAATTTGTTACAAAATTCAAATGATTTTTAGCTGATATTACCCATGTGTTTTGTTTTCACTTTTAGCTTTGATATTTTAAAAAAAGATCAATTATATAAAATAAAGAAAATTATACAACTAAGAATGGTATAGATTATAAAAGGGTTTAAGAAATGAAGTAATAAAATACCACTCTGGTCCCTATTATAAGTCCTTTTTGACCAAAAAATTTGGTTCTATTTATAAGTCCACTTTCAATACATAAATGAGCTTATGACAATTTTGCCCTTATTTATTGTACCCATAAAGAAATAGTTTAAAGAGAGATAAAGAAGAAAAAGTTGAAAAGTACACATTCATAAATGAGGGTATAGTTAAAAATTTACCCTATAATCATTGGGCTAACCACTTTTTCTTGGTATATGAGATTTAGGTAAAAGGGACTTATAATAGGGACCAGAGTGGTATCCGTTTATTGAATTGGTTCAAAGCACCTTTTGTAATTTGCTTACTTTAAAAAATGAGTCATGTTTTAACTTAGGAAAATAATAAAAAAATACCATTTGAACTTTAAAATTTTAAATTAATTCTTTAACAAAAATTTATATAATCAATCCTACTATTATTCTTATCAATCTCATTATTCTTCTTATTAGCGGAATTTTAAAGTTCAAATAATATTTTTTTATCCTTCTCCCTTTTAACTTTCAAACAATAATATTAATTTTTATAAAAAGACACTCTAAATTTCACAGGCTGACTAGAACTTGGAAAATTGCAAAAGTTTAGTCAAAAGTGGTCATCACGAGGGTGAAGTGGCGATGATGGACGGCAGAATGTGGACCCTTCTCCTTACGATTCGTTTGATCATAACGATTCCTTTCTTTTTCCTATTTGCCAAAACACACATGATAATGGAGCCCACCTTGAAAATTAAATACATAATGCAGTGGTATCAACACAAATTCTAGCGGTGGCAGACAATACCACGAGGGCACAGTTGAAAAGTCTCCAGCGTACGATTTTTTGCCATCGTACGATTTAGATTAGCCAATATTTATGTGTTCGCCCATCCTAAAGCTAAAACTATGATTTTAGAAGTATTTTTTTAAAATCAAAATAAAATTCTTTTTATATATTTATTTCATAAATTATAAAAATTATTGTCCACAAACTTCTAAAAATTATTTTGGAGATAAAAAGGCGAGACACGTTAAAAATATGCTAATCACCTCTGTGTGAAAAATAAAATATTTCTTTTTTACGGTTAAGAAAAATTAATATTGTTCAATTTGCCGACTGGTGACCGATACTTCCAGGAATAATAGTAGTAATATTTTAAACAATAATTATTTAAGTACGTAGTACTAATAATAGTTGGCTGCAGTTAAATTAACTCAGTAACTCACTATATCAATTAGAACATTGTACTTTATGCATTAATTTTGTTTATCCATTTCAAAATATGGGATTTTTTATGCATAGTCATTTATATCCTCAAGTGGTCAACAAATATACTTTCTTTTTTTTTTTTTTGGTTACAATGACAAGGGCTAAGATTCCCTTGAGAGTCACAACGGACTCGTTAACAAAACCTACTTAGATGGAGAAAAAAGAAAACATCAGCTAATCCAAATATTAGCTTAAGTCAGCTAAGATTTGGATAGAACAAAAATCCGGAGGATCATGCAAAAGGGTTAGATCAAAGGAAGAATCTAGAGCCCCTTTTGCCAATAGGTCTGCATATGCAATACATTCCCTGAATGAGTGGTGAATCTCCAAATCCCAATTCTTGTAGATTTGTTCTCTGATTTCCTCAATGTCTTCGCTAAGAGGATGTTGTGACCCTCCTGCACGAAATAGTAAGTGAAGTGCCTCTGCCGAGTCCGTGTGTAGTTTGACCTTTGTAAATTTCATGGATTGACAAATTTGAAGTCCTATCTTTATAGCCTGAAGCTCCGAGTCCGTTAAACCGAGAGAGAACCCCATGTTTCTTTGAAAGCCGCATATCCAAGCTCCTGAGCTGTCACGAACCACTCCTCCTACTCCAGAATTACGGTGCTCATCAAAAGCCGCATCCACATCAATCCGCATGTAGCCATCTGGGGGAGTGAACCACCGTTCCGAATCTCTATCTGGTACTCTGAGAATCTTATGCTTGAGTCTTCCTTCTTCTATGCCTTCGTGTAGGAAATGTAAACCTCTGTGTATTATCTGTTGCGGTTGGTCACAAATTCCTTCGAAAGCCTTCTTACATCTGGTTTTCCATATGAGCCAACAAAGGGAGCCGAAGACCCTTAGCCAGGGCCCACTACTACAAAAAGATTGAAAGGTGGCGCACATTTTGTGGCACTTCTTTAAAGAAGTGCCACAGCTGCCTCTTTTTTTATTTATTTAATTTTTTTTTTAATTTTTGGGACCAGCTGTGGCGCCTGGTGGACCAGGCGCCACAGCTGGCCAATTGTGGCGCCTGCCTTGGCAGGCACCACAATTGGCCCCACCAATTGACTCTCACCAATTGGCCCCACCAATTGTGGCGCCAGCTGGTGGGGCCAATTGTGGCGCCTGCCAAGGCAGGCGCCACAATTGGCCAGCTGTGGCGCCTGGTCCACCAGGCGCCACAGCTGCTCCTGCCCAAGGGTGGCGCCTGCCTTGGCAGGCGCCACAATTGGGTCCTAAAAAAAAAAATTAAATAGAGAAAAAAAGGAGCAGCTGTGGCACTTCTTTAAAGAAGTGCCACAATTGGCTGATGAATTTTCAACTCTCCCGCCAACAATCAGATTTCCCTCCTTTAACTTTACTTTTTATCTTTTCCCTCCCTTTTTCCTTTTTATTCCCTCTTCCTTAGTTCACGTTTACGCCTCTCCCCCTGTAAAAGATATCACTTTCTCTTGCACAACAAAAACACACACTCGTCTTCTTCATTAAATTCTCTTGTCCCTTTTTCCATTTTGTTTCGTTAGTCCCCACTTTTGTTCCTAGTTGTTCCCCTTTCTTCGTTAGTCCCCACTCTACAGCTCACATTTGCTCATCCTCGTCACTCAAGCTAGCGTCACCAACGTAAGAAGAAGATTGTTTCATTCTAACTTGCTTTGTTTAAATTTTTTTTAGTACAGTCAAGATAAACCGTAATATTTAACGTTTTCCTTTTTGCTTTGTTTAAATTTTTTGGCCGACAAGCTTGCGTTTTTTAGTAATCTTTTAATTTACTTAATCATCAGTTGTTGATGTACTGTGTTCACATATCAAGTTCTTGTATTGTGATATTTTTTATGTTAGCTTTGGAGAGTATTAATGTAAGAACATTATTGTTGTAAAAAGCAAAAAAAAAAAAAAGGCCACAAGAAAGAAAAGAAAAATAAAAATAAAAAGCAAAAAAAAAAAAAAAAAGGTGCCTCCTGTGGCGCCTGGTTGGTTAGGCGCCACAGAAGGGTATTGAAAAAAAAAAAAATTTAAATAGCTGTGGCGCTTCCAAGCGCCACAGCTATTTTTAGTAGCGTTAAGATAGGTGGCATTTCGCAAGCGCCACAGCTAATGCAATTATAAGCGCCACAGATTTGATTTTTTGTAGTAGTGGCCATTGACTCACTTTGCGGTTCCCTGGGGAGTGTCGCATATTCCATCTGATCCAAACCTGCAAATTTCCAGAAAAGAAAACAGGATGATATATTGGGTTAATACAAGAAAGCCACACACTGCTCGCAAACTCACAGTCTCTCAAAGTATGTAAAGGTGTTTCCACACAATTGCACTCAAACGGGCACTCAGTATTTATCCTCACGTCCCTCTTAGCTCGAACTGAATTGGTGGGAATTCTCTCTTGGAACAATTGCCACATAAAGAACTTGACTTTCTCAGGAATAGGCCACCTCCAAATACATTGCCAGAAAGGATCGGCCGTCTCCGAGCGCGACGAGTAGATCATTGAGTATGCGGATTTAACGCTGAAATTCCCGTCAGAAGATTTTCTCCACCAGAACAAATCATCACCTAGTTGGGAAGGAGGAGGAATACATTTGATCTTCTCAACCACCCACCTCGGCAAGAATAAAGCCCATTTATTCAAGTCCCATCTTCTGTCCTGGCTCACAAACTGGCTCACCACATCTTCCGGGTTTATAAGGTCGTGATTTTTGTCCACGTAATGCATTAGTGGTTGCTCAAGATTTGTCCATAGGTCCCACCAGGCATTGGTTGAGTTGCCACTTCGGAGCTTGCTTCCAACAGCTTTCCTGAAAGAGTCCCAGACAGTTGTAATAGCACTCCAAATTGCCGATTGAGCTCTTCTCTTTTCAACTCTAGGAAGTACATCATTACCGCAGCCATACTTAGCTTTGAGAGCTTTAACCCATAGAGCATCAGGTCTGGTGATAAAATGCCAACAGAGTTTCATAATGAGGGCCTCGTTCTGGCTTGCTAGATCTTTAATGCCAAGGCCGCCTTGTTTTTTATCCTTCTTGATTTTCTCCCAGGAGATAAGGTGCATTTTCTTGCCATCCTGCCCCTGATTCCAGAAAAAGTCCCTGTTTATTTTCTCAAGATCCCGAAGGATACCTCTGGGAAGGATGGTGGTTTGCATTTGATGATAAGAAAACGTGGAGAGAACAGAATTAATCAGTACAGTTCGCCCTGCCATGTTAAGGAACCTGCCCTTCCAATTTGAGAGTTTCTTTTGAACTTTCGCAACAAGGGGAGCATAGGTTAACTTCGAGATTTTCTTGTGCAGGATAGGCACCCCCAAGTATTTGCCAAGGTCAGCAGAGATGGTGATTCCAAGAGTTTGACCTAGTTCCATAGCTCTGTGAAAGTTAACATTTCTGGAGGCAAAAATCTTGGATTTAGTAAGATTAATACGATGACCTGACACATGACAGAAGTGTGCCATCAAATCTCTAATGTTCTCCATCTGGTCTAAAGAAGCCTCGCTGAACAGGAAAAGATCATCAGCGAAGAAGAGATGGGATAGCTCAGGCCCCGATTGGCTGAGCTTGAGAGGTTTCCATCTTCCTTCATTGACTTCTCCATTAATGAGCTGGCTGAGGCGTTTCATACATAAGATGAACAAGAAGGGGCTCAAAGGGTCTCCTTGCCGCACTCCCCTAGTTGGATGAAATTGGGATGTTAGATCACCATTCCATATAACTCTCATAGAAGTAGAGGATACACACATCATCAGAAGTTTCACAAAATGGTCATTCAAACCAAGACTCTGAAGATTAAATTTCAAGAAGTTCCAGTCTAGTCTGTCAAAGGCTTTCTCCATGTCAACCTTAATGGCGACATAACCTTTTTTCCTCCTGATTGATCTCATAGTGTGAATGGCTTCCTATGCCTGAATGATGTTATCACTGCTTTGTCTACCCCTGATGAACTGTGTTCTCACAGTTCAATGTGGTTCTTATTACCCCTTAGTTACACTGTTTCTAGTATTATTTTTACAAATGAGGAGCTCCGTTAAACTTTCATATGAATAGCACGTACTAGTATTTATAATTTTCTGGCAATTGCCCTGTATACTGATTGTTTATGTTATTTGTACACACTTAATCAGTCTCACCCTTTTATGTGGATCAATTTTTAATACACACATATTTATAAGTTCGAGAACTATTAGTTACTTTTCCATGTTCAGAGAAGACTCGGAGTCTTTACGTCAGGTTGACTTTACTGTGGTCATACAAGTCGAAGTCATGTAGGAATGAGGAGCATGAAAGGAAGAATGAGTATAGGAAACGAGTTATAGTTGCGAGTAGTAATTTCCTTAGTTTCATCACACTCATTTTTACAAGGTTTGGGTATATATAAGAGTCAATAACAATATTTATATTGTTTCACACATTATAATTAAATGCAAGGAGTAGTGAGGGAAGGAGCATCGAAGGAAGAAAATGGGGTCTCTGCTCTGCTCATTATTATGTCTCCCTTTCTTTGACTTTTCGGCAATGACATGTGGTCGTGTTAATAAATAGCACAAATGATGGAGATGGAAGGATAACCCCACTATCACGTTCATAACCCCACTGTCACGTTCATGCACGTCTTTCTTTTTTGCTTTGTGGTCCCTAATTGGCAAAATTGGGAAAAAGTCCCATTACAAATTTTAGGGCCTTTGGGTTCGGGCCGACAGAAATGGTCCTTTTTTTTTTTTTTTTAATTTGATTTTTATAAAAATCAGATAGGATAAAAAATCAAATTATAAATATAATTTATGTTTGAATTAGTGGTGACATAAGTAATTTTTTTTAAAAAGTCAGACTTTTGAGCTTTTTCTCAAAAACTGTTTTTTTTTTAAAAAAAAACTCAGTTATCAAAACACAAATACAAACATTCCAGTTTTTCAAAAACCAAAAGCCACAAGTGATTTTTTTTTTTTAAAAAAATCCCGTTTGGACACTTATTGATGAGAATGATCTGATAAATTTAATATAATAAAGCACCGGCAAGATTATGCAAGTGGATAGGTTGAAAAAGGATTCACATAGTGATACTCCCTCTTGTCATTAATATAAGATAAATTTAAGAAGTTGATTTTTATCCTAAATATAAGACATAGTTTTTATATTTATTAATATTTTTTTACTTTATCCTTGTTGCAACTACCTTAATAATAATTAAAGAGGAAAGGGAATGACGGAATTAAAGAAGGTGACGATGGTGTTTTAGAAAATGCATACTCCCTCTTATCCACAATATATCGCTCTTTTAGAAGAATAACTTGGTCCAAAATATAAGTCATTTATAAGATAATTAATGCTCATTTTTCAATTTTGTCCATGTAATTAATGCTCATTTCCAATTTTGCTCACTCATTAAATTTTCAAACACATTTTCCAATAAACATAAAAGTGGGAAAAAAAATTCAATTTATGACATATTTAATGAGTTAACTGTTACTTCTTGTTTCCTGTGAATTAGTAGTAGTGCTGGGAAAACGGGCCGGCCCGTGAAGGAATCCGTACCCTTTTAAGGAGGCCCAGCCAGTTTAATTTAGGCCCGCGGGCCGGTCCGCGGGCTTTTGGCCCGTTTATATATATATATATATATATATATATATTTTTTTTTTTTGCAATTCCTTTTTTTTTTCTCTTATTCTCATAAAGACTAAAATACCTAATTTAAAACATAAATATCATCAACACTAATTTAAAATATAAATATTATCCAAGTTTAATAGAACACAAACACTAAAACTTAAGTCCAAACCATAATTAATGTTCATAACCAATTAAATAAGTTCACAGCCACAATCAAACAAGCCTACAAGCTTTAAATGTCAGTAATAATATAACACTTGATCTGGATTTTGGCGTATACATGCAAAAAAAGAAAAAAGAAAATCAAAGAAGAGAAGCTTCAAATGATGTCTGAATCAATGTGAGAGCATTTTTTATATGAGGGTTAGGTTAGGTTAACTCTACCTCTGATCAATGCTTACTACCCATTGTCTTGTTGCCATTTAAAAAAAAAAAAGTTAAACGGGCCTAAAAGGGCCGGCCCTTAGGGCTTCAGGGCCGGCCCTTGACGGGCTCGGACCTAAACGGGCCGGCCCTTTTAGGCCCGCTTCCATTTTCAGCCTCCAAATCATAGGCCCGGCCCTTGACGGGCTCGGGCCTAAACGGGCTCGGCCCGAATTCCCGGCTCTAATTAGTAGTGCCCTGTATCATGGACCGGATGGAGTATCATATTAATTAACTTTTTATAATCTAATTAAATTACGTAAATATGTCTTATATTAAGACTAACGGAATATTAATCATGCAGATGAAATTTATTGTTGGAATGGTCAAAATCAGTAATTAATTATGCAAATGGCTTTCGTTTGCTTCTCTATATCCTGGGTTCCTTCTTTTTGGGACGAAGGGAAATTGATTGGGAAGATGCTTTGAATATGTAAAAAAAGGATTCATATAATGATATTTTTAAGATACTTAGATTAAGTTAGGATGCATTCAACCACATGGAGAAAAACAATATTCTTAGATATCGAATGTGTTTTTCAATATGTGGGGGGTTGAAGTAAAACAAATATCGACAAGCTGTGGTCTTGTGAAAACAGTAGGTATGAAGAGTCTTATTAACAAATCATTGCTAGTTGAAATTGAGCTTGGCAAATATCAAGTACATAGAGATGCTTGGTTTGGTTCAATTATTGATGAAGTGGTTTTCTCATGACATTGATCTAGTACCAAGTAGAAATAAGGAGATGAGTAATTAATTTTCTACAAAATCTAACAACATTGTTATAAAGTATGGTGAGTAATGAAGTTTTATATGCCTTGTTTGCTTACTATGATGCTCTTTTGGTAACTATTGTTTCTGATTAGGGAACTAAAACAATGGAATGTGTGGTTTTGGCCTTTACTTTTGTAAAAGATAGAGCAGATGTAGCATACTACTAGTATTATTTTGGGAAGAGTCAAAGTCTTTACATTAGGTTGACTTGATTGTGGTAATTCCGTGGTTGTCATGTGGTAAAGAGCATGGAAATTAGAATAAGGACCCTTTGCTCATATTCTCATTTACTTTTTTTTTTTCAATAAAAAAAAACTCATTTACTTTCCACCAAAGATAGATGAAAATGAAGCCCACAGTGTTTACAATATTACTATCAACTATATTGAATGAGAGAGCACAATGCAAGTAGCATTTCTTTAATTTCATATTATTTTGCCAAGTCGTTGGGCACATGCAAGAGTCAATAGCAGCATTTAACCATGTCTTTGCCCCTGGTTTATAAAATATAATGATAAATATGAGATTGATAGATGTCTTATAATATAATTTTAACTAATTCACATGCAAGAGTCGATGAAATAATTAAAAGTATATTAAATTTGTTATAAAATTCAAAGGATTTCTAGCTAATATTACCTATGTGTTTTGTTTTCACTTTTAGCTTTGATATTTTTAAAAAATATCAATTATATAAAATAAATAAAATTATTCAACTAAGAGTGTGGTATGGAAGGGTTTAAGAAATGAAAAAGTAATAAAACATCCGTTTATGGCTGGTTTGAATTAATGTTGGCAGAAGTGATTTTTTAATATGATTTTTATAAAAATTAGATTGTGAATGTGATTTGTATTTAAATTGATGGTAATAGAAGTGATTTTTTTTTTTATTAAAAAAACCAAACTTCTAAACTTCTTCTCAAAAATTATTTTTGGAGAAAAAACCCAGTTACAAAAATGTAAACCAAAACACCCTAATTTTCGAAATTGTAAAAGTTCAGTCAAAAGTTTCTATCAACAAAAAAAAAAAAGTTCAGTCAAAAGTGGTCATCAATAGGATACAGTGGTTGTTGGCAAAAAACAAAACAACAATAGGGTGCAGTGGTGATGATGACGGAAGAACGTGGACCCTTTTCCTTGCTATTCCTTTGATCAGAACGATTCCTTTCTCTTCACTATCTATCAAAACACACATGATAATGGAGCCCACCTTCTTTACAAAAAAAAAAAAAAATCAATATTTACAATTCAACAACAGTATTCTGTTGATATATTTAAAATTAAATACATCATGCATTGGTACCAACACAAAGTCTAGCGGTGTGAGGTTATCTCTGTGTTTGGTTGGGTTTATATTTAGACAATAAGTGTGTGTTTGGAATAGTGATTGGTAATTGGGCTTGTTTCAATTGGGCTTGTTGTGATATTACTTTTGGTAAAAGCCAACTTATGTAATGTGATTTATGTTTGGATTGGTGATTGTCAATTGGGCTTTTGTAAAAATAAAACTTGTTTGGATTGACTTAAGTATAAGGGCTTTTGTGATAATGGTAAGAGAGAGAGGGTGGAAAAATATTTAAAAAATCAAGTAAATATTTAAAAATTACTTTAAAATATTAGGTGCTACTGGAAAAATATTTTAGAGTGGGTGGAAATCAATAAATCAATATTCTAAGTTTTGGGTGCTCTTTGCTACTAAAAAAAATACATTAAAGGTAAAATTGTAGTCAGTCTCCTAAAACTGGGTATAACTGAAAAATTATTTTAAAGAGTTAAAAACACCAAAAAATATTTTAAAGTAATTTTTGAAGCTGAAAAAGTACATTAAGGGTAAAATTATAATAAGTCTGATAACACACTATGTACAACTGAAAAAATATTTTAAGAGTTTAAAAACACCAAAAAAATATTTTAAAGTTATTTTTGGAGCTGAAAAAATACATTAAAGGTAAAATTGCAATCAGTCTGATAACACACTGGGTATAGTTGAAAAAATATTTTAAGAGGTTAAAAACACCAAAAAAATATTTTAAGTGGTTAAAAACACTCAAAAAATATTTTTTGAGTGGTTACAACTAGAAAGTGGGTAAAATTACAATCAGTATGATAGCACACTAGGTAGTGGATATAACTAGAAAAATATTTTAAGAGGTTAAAAACATTCAAAAAATATTTTTTAATACTACATACTATTTAAAAAATATTTTATGGGAAAAGCCAATATCATATAACTAATTTTTAGACAACCTAATCTAGCATAAAATGTCATTAGCTTTTAACAAAAGCTCCATTTTCTAGCTTCTCCCAATTGAGCTTTCACCAATTGGGTTTTGGCAAAAGCTCAATTACCAATTGGCCTCTCCAAACACTCAAAATTTGAGTTCTCAATTGGTAATTGAGCTTATAGTGGTTAATTGGGCTTAAAGGGGATCCCCAAACACACCCTAAGTCTTTATTATACAAGTTGAGATAAAACTTTTCTTACAAACTTACCTCGTATACCATGAATCATGATTTATAAGCACTTATTACCCAAAAATAAACTATTTCAGACCAACACTATAACCACAAGGGCACACTTGAAAACTCTCCACCATCGTACGATTTCGATTGGCCAATGTGCTCGTTTGGGTGTTTGGAACAACGATTGATAATTGAGCTTGTTGTGATATTACTTTTAGTAAAAGCCAAATTATATAATGTAATTTATGTTTGGATTGGCGATTGACGATTGAGCTTTTGTAAAAATAAAACTTGTTTGGATTGGCTTAAGCAAAAGAGCTTTTGTGATAATGGTAAGAGAGGGTGGGTGGAAAAATATTTAAAAAATCAAGTAAATATTTAAAAATTACTTTAAAATATTAGGTGCTACTGGAAAAATATTTTAGAGTGGGTGGAAATCAATAAATTAATATTCTAAGTTTTGGGTGCTCTTTACTACTAAAAAAAATACATTAAAGGTAAAATTGTAGTCAGTCTCCTAAGACTAGGTACAACTGAAAAATTATTTTAAAGAGTTAAAAGCACAAAAAAATTATTTTAAAGTAATTTTTGAAGCTGAAAAAGTACATTAAAAGTAAAATTATAATAAATCTGATAACACACTAGGTACAACTTAAAAAATATTTTAAGAGTTTAAAAGCACTAAAAAAATATTTTAAAGTAATTTTTGAAGCTGAAAAAGTATAGGTAAAATTGAAATCAGTTTGATAACACACTGGGTACAGCTGAAAAAATATTTTAAAAGGTTAAAAATACCAAAAAAATATTTTAAGGGGTTAAAAACACTCAAAAAATTTTTTTTTGAGTGGGTACAACTAGAAAGTGGGTAAAATTGCAATCAGTCTGATAGTACACTAGGTAGTGGGTATAACTAGAAAAATATTTTAAGGGGTTAAAAACACTCAAAAAATTTTTTTATACTACATACTATTTAAAAAATATTTTATGGGAAAATTCAATATCATATAACTGATTTCCAGACAACCCAATCTAACATAAAATGACATTAGCTTTTAACAAAAGTTCCAATTTCTAGCTTCTTCCAATTGAGCTTTCACCAATTGGGTTTTGGCAAAAGCTCAATTGTCAATTGGCCTCTCCAAACACTCAAATTTGAATTCTCAATTAGCAATTAAGCTTATGGTCTTCAATTGGGCTTAAAAGGGATCTCCAAACACACACCTTATTTTTTTTGTAATAAGTGCTTATAAATCATGATTCACGATATACGAGATAAATATGTGAGAGGAGTTTTGTCTCGACTTACATAATAAGGACTTATTGTCCCAAAATAAGTGATACCAAACACTCACTATAAGTAACATATTATCATGTTGTGTGACTCAATTCATATTATTTTGGAGATGAAAAAGCGAGACACTTAAAGATATGCTAACCACCTCTGTGTGAAAAATAATATTATTCCTTTTTACGGTTAAGAAAAATTAATATTGTTCTATTTTCCAATTGGTGACTGATATTTTAAGGAATAATAGTAGTACTAATTTAAACAATAATTATTTAAGTACTTAGTAGTAATAATAATTGGATGCTTCTTATAAAAATAATAATAATAATAATTGGCTGCTGTTAAATTAATTCATTAGCATTTAACCGTTAACTTTCTAGCCATCATTCTCCACTTTCTAGCCATCATTCTCCTTCAACTTTATATATATCGATTAGAGCATTAACTTTGTTTATCCATTTCAAAATATGGGATTTTTTTTATGCATAGTCATTTATATCCGCAAGTGGTCAACAAATATACTTTATATATCAACTTTGTCCTCACAGGTCACTATGGTTCTTATTACCTCTTAGTTACATTGTTTATAGTACGAATATTATTTTTTACAAATGGGGAACTCAGTTAAACTTTCATATAAATAGCACGTAGTAGTATTTATAATTCCTTGGCAATTGCTCTATATGCTGACTGTTTATATTATTTTTACACACCTACTCAGCCTCACCTGTGGATCAATTGTTAATGCACATATTTGTAATTTAGAGAAATATAAATTACTTTTCCATATATTCAGAGAAGACTTGGAGTCTTTACACCAGGCTGACTTTACTGTTGTGGAGTCGAAGTCATGTGGGAAGGAGAAGCATGTAAAGAAGAATGCATATAGGGAATGAGTTATAAGCTATGTTTGGAATAGTTTTTTTTTTTTGAAAAATAAGTGCTTATTCCATAAGTTGAGATAAAACTCCTCTCACATACTTACCTCGTATATTATAAATAACTATTTATAAGTACATATAAGTCAAAAATAAACTATCTTAAATAAGGGTATAGTTGAAAGTAGTGATTTCCTTAGTTTCACACCCATTTTTACAAGTCCCTCGCATATGAATGAGTCAATAACATAATTTATGCCTTCTATTTTATATATTGTATCATTAATTGGAAGGAGCACGGAAGGAAGGAAATGCACTTTTTGCTCTGCTCATAATCATGTCTCCCTTTCTTTGACTTTTTTGGCAATAACAAAGTTAATAAAGCACAAATAATGGAGATGTAAGAATAACCCACCGTCACATTCATTTATTTTGGGAAAATCTCATTCAAAAGTCCCTAAAACCTTAATAATATAGATTGAATTTATATTATTATTTAGGAAAGAGTCGAAATCTTTACCTTAGGTTGACTTGACTGTGGTGGTTCAAGTGGTTCTCATGTGTGGGAAAGAGCATGGAAAGAAGAAATGAAGAATAGGACCTTTGGCTCATTCTCATTAACTTTCCAAATGTGTGTTCACTCTTAAGTTTGAACTTTTAAGCCAAGCGAGCTGATGTGAAAATTAAATAAAATGGGGAGTGTTAATACATCGAGCTATCCATAATTAGATCTAATAATATTTGAATATGATATAATAGGATTGAATATCATATAACTATTTTAAAAAAAATTCAAATCTTTTTTATATAGGAGTAAGCAAAAAAGTATATATTAATTTTTTTAAAAAATTACTCAAAATTAATTATAATGATATAGTAAAAAAGTACTAATGAGCCTTAATCAAATAAAAAATTACTAAATAAGAATAGTTTTAATTACCGTATGAACAATATGGTTGTGAACTTTCAAATCTCTTGGGTAAAATCAATGTTGATACTCTTTCTAAAAAATATCAATTATATGAAATAAAGAAAATTGTTATGAAAATTGGGAAAATATAAGGAATGAGGGAAGAGGGAGATGAAGAAGATGAGAGAAAGTTGGAGAGAAAGTAAGGAGGAGTTCTTATTCACTTCATTGTCGTTAGTACCAATACATTGTACATGACCTCTATTTATAGGCCTCTAACCATTGAATTCTATACATATGGTTACAAAGAAATAAAGATGAGCATAATGGTATTAATCGTAAGAAACTCCCATAAGCCATTCATTGGGGAAGTTATAAGGTTATAGCATTGAACACATGGAATTCTAAGAGTGAGATGTTATGGAGTGAAGGGCATATGAAAGGCCAAGAGTTAGATAGTTTATGGACATCCACATTATATAATATTCACAACACTCCCCCTTGGATGTCCATGAACAAATATTGTGCCTCATTAAAACCTTACTAGGAAAAACCCAATGGGATAAAAACCCAGTGAAGGAAAAAGAGTACACAATACATATTGAAGTTGCCTCATTAAAAACCTTACCAGGAAAACCCAGTGGGACAAAACCTTGGTTAAGGAAAAGAGTACAACATGAACTTTACTCCCCCTGATAGCAACATCACTTGTTTTGATTAGATTGTCATATTTCAAGACAATATACTGATTTCTCAATTGCAACTACCATTAATGATTGTTTCAAGCAATTGATGTCCTTTTTATCTAAACTATGCATAATGCATTGTCATCAAATCATATGCTGAAACATAATTATTTACCATATCTTCTGGATATGTTAAATATTATATTCTCATCTTGCCTTTATGCATTATGGAAATAATAGAAGAAAAATATCCTGAAAATCACCATGATATATCTTCTATCCATATGTTCAATTTGTTATAAACAAAATGTACTTATAGAATAGTTTTATAAAACTACTACACTAAATCTCAGTTTCATAGCATCCATAGTGTACCTGCAGCATCTTGATTTTACTAGAAAGAACATAATAACAACAATATTAACATGATGTAAATATTCATAAATATGTGATACTTAGACCATTAAATTCAATAAATTTTTGCAAACAATCATCATAGCAAAAATATATGATTTTGAAATCATTAAGGTTTCCAATAACTTGATATGTAAAATTATTCATTTTTCAATATATCTTTCAATCAATTATATATATACTCAAATCATTTTAATCTATGTGACATTTTATATACTGAATACTTTTCTTAGACATGCTTTCAACATTTTGACCCTTCAAGAATTCTCATGTAATATTCATTATCCATAGGCATATGTTATATATAATGATATTTAATAGACGTATTATTTCATTTGCATATACTGCCAGACTAATAATATATGCAACAATTATTGTATCCACCACCAAATGTTGTACCTCATCATAATCATCATTAAACCTTGTGAAAATATTTATTTTCATATGAATATTCATATATCACAAATAACTTTATATTTCAAATGTTTTGGACTACAGGTCCATATTTGGACTACAGGTCCATAAATTTCACATGCTGAAAGAACATTTTTCATTGCGTCTTATCCCCTTCTTCAGTTGGCCAATCACCTTTTTTTTCTACCGACATATTTATGTATAAGATCCTCATTTGATCACGTGATATTATTACTAAAACTTTTGTCGACAACTTTATCTTTTCAGTTCCATTTTTCTTGTTATGACATAATTCATTGAGATCTCTTTATTACTTTCAGGTACCTGAACCTCTTTTGAGGGTTCTGCAAGTAGTTATGTATTGACCTCTTTTGGAGTGTCTGCCTCCTTAATATGATTATCTTGATTATTTTCTTCTTTCTTTTTTCTTTTGGAACTGATTTTTTTTTCTCATACTTCGGGCATGTATCACTTTCATTTATGCTAATTAGACCACTTATAGCTGGAATATGAGATTTAATAATTCCCATTTAGGTCAGTAATTGCATCTGGCAAATTTTATGTAATATTTCATGAATGCAAACCAAATGAACTTCTGGTTCATATTGTTATATTCGAGGATCTATATTTGATAGTAATAATGCATTCTTTTTCTTTTCTTTTCCAGCTATTTAATTTCTCCCCCTCATGTTAGGAAAACTTTGTCAAATGACAATCGACTAATCATGCAGTATAAGTCTCCTAAATCCATTTGTTTCCATTAGAAACATCCTTTTGTTTCATTTAGAGACAAACAAGAAGAAGGAGGTTCTTACCCAACATTTATCTCAATTTCCTCTAAATATCCATCTATGTGCATTGTGGTGGATCAATATGAATGCACATTCAAACTTTTTAAGATGGAATATACCTGGCTCCTGACCAAAAGCCAATTTTATCGGGAGAATTTGATTGGCTAATATAAGTGCTGCAATATGTAAGATCAAACATGCCAACACTGAAATATAAATTTTGTTCTCATAAGTATTAATCTAGCTATTCATGGAGGCTTCAATGAATGAATCGTATAATCTGGAAATTGCGCTTAACATAATAATTTATTCAAACATTCTTGCAAACTTCAGGTTGCAAACTAATATTAATATTACATGTAACCATCTTATAGATGCATCTATCAAAATTATTGAACATTGATATGGTTTACATGATATTTGAATGGGCCCATACATGAGTTTATTTATTTCCAGAAATATAGAGATCCATTCCAAATCATAGCTTGTGATACTCTCATAATTAAATTTCTTTGAGAACAAGCAGCACATGATAACTCTTAAATTATATAATATGTTGGCTATTTATGAAGAATCTTCTAGTTCTTCAATGGATGTCACACATAATCTTTTATATATGACTCGGATGAATCAAACAAGTCATGCTAACATAAATTTGTTTGGATCAGTAAACTACTAGTTTACTGTAACATATTGCTTAACCAACGACAAACTTTTCAATTTCCATAAGTATTGATATAAAATGTCAATATGACATCCATTTTTCGGAGATCAATAGGTTTTGTGAGGAAGTATATGAGTAAAACTTTTCAATATTAACTCACACTTATATTCTAACAATCTCCCCCTCAAGTGTGAGTCATATAAATATACTTTCTTTATTTCTCTATTTCAAAGACAAATTTGTATATAGCAAACTAATAATATATCTTTCATTTCAAAACTCAAGTACTTCATAACTCACAACTAATCATGGATTTCAGTCAATTAGGTTATCATTTAAACCCTGTAATAGAGTAAAACTCTAATGTAAATCTATGGGTTATAAATTTTCTTAATCAATTCTTCTTCTGCCCATAGAATTTAAGAAAAATCTATATTAGTTCTCCATGAACTATATCAATTTTATTACATTTGTGTTCTTCAGGAACTAACATATATTATTACATATTTATATAATTTTATTACTCATTAATAATAATATGCTTCAATTTGTCTCTTTTGATGCATGTTCAAAATATGAAATGTTTAGAATTTTTCACTACATAAAGAAATATGAGGAGATCCATAATCAAAATACATAAAGATCTTATTGCAATGAATTCTGATGTTTAGGGGCTAAAATTAATTTGAGAGAAATGTAAAGATAAATGCATTATAATATAAAATAATAAATACTTATGATATACATAGTCTTCTTTCAAATATTCCTTACTGTTTGATCATCCATAAATTTGACTTGCACTATATAATTTATGTACATTACGAAAATGATTTTGTCTAACAAATCATAAACTATTCATAATGAATTTTCTCATTAAGTTCTCATTCTCTTAATTCAAATATGATATAGGATTTTTCCCCCTTAAATGTCACGTAAAACCAATTTGATTCCAATATATGTCATATTATATATTATATCATAATTAATGTATGAAACTTGCACATATCATATAAGAATGCTAAGGAGTAGAAGAAATGTCAATACAATGAATTGGGAAAGGAGGAAATAAATTATCAATACTAAAATAAAATATAAATTGAAGAGTATTTGTATGCCTTTCAATAACAAAAGTTTGGAACTAAGAAAAATTGCATATATATTTGTAAGGCAACATAATAGTGCTCAAGAGGAGAAGAGAGATGGAAGACAAAGCTAAAATGAAAAATATGACTAATAATGAAAGAAAGTACCTTGATGTTGAGGTATGTGAGTTGAATGTTTGTTGGGAAATCTTTGGTGCAACAGAGAAATACAAGTCCCAAGAAGAAAATAGAGGTGGTAAACTCCATTGATGTATGAATAGTATTCATATACACAATATACTTAAAATTACAAATAAATTGTACAATTATCATAAAGAAGGTAATTAAACAACTTAACTTTATAATTGAAGGTTATATGAATAAATATTGAAAACCATTTGATATGGGAGTTATAAGGATTAACCATGAGGTAGTTAGAATCTTAAAAGGCCATGAAATCAAAATATATCAATAATTACCAATAATGTTTAAATTTATAAATAAATTGGCACTATACTGAAATTTTAAAATGATCAATCATTACCTTTTTATCTATTTGATTTCATATATCACTCATGTTGATATCACAATGTTAAATAATAATTTCTCTCTCACAAATTAATCACAATCAATTTAAATTTAAATTTAAGCATAAAGAATCAAAATTATATAGCCTTCAGGGCTTACAATTATTTCTTTTAGCTTTACAAGCTAATAATCTTTCTCTATAACTTATTACTTTAAGCATCGTACTTAATTTTGATATTTTTCACAATATTTCATGGTCTTTTTGGCTTCACAGCCATTTTGATCTTTATTTTCAATAAATTAGTACATATTAGTCTATATGACTTCTGGTCATATTATACCATTTTTTTTCTATCCATATGACTTCTAGTCATAGTATGATATTTGGTCATAATTTTGATCACCTTAGAAATGTTATTATTTCCACGATTGTAGTTCAATAGTTAAGATAAAGTATTCTCAGCTTTCAACTATCAATTCTACAAATGTAATGTGATCATGTTCATTTTCACTCTTACATTTTTCTTTACTTTCAATAGTATCATAAATTTCTCCAAATATTGGTCTTCAGGACCACAGCAAAAATCTTTGTTTAGTTTGATATTTGAACCTTTAGCCTTTAGGGCTTTGATATTTGTAACAATTAAATCATCAAAGTGCCAAAATTTTTCTTGTCAATCTTGCAATTTAATGAAACCAATAGCGTTCTTTCTCATAAGAGCTAGTACAAAAGTGATGTGACTTCTGGTCATCTAATCACGAAATTAAGAATATTATGGCTTCTGGCCTATCAATAAAATCAAATTAAATAAATTCAAATTCATAATCAAATATAAATAATAGATAAGTCCATGATCATATAGATCACATTACATGCTCATATATAATACTATTATATATTAATGTAATATAATAAAAAATGAAAATAAAAGATTGATATAATGATATAACAATAATGTATTAACATAAATAAATGAAATGTAAATAAAATAACAATAAAACAAGATGAAATAAATGACATAAAATAAAGAAACAAACAATAATATATAACATAAAATGTAAATAAATAAAGAAATATAAATGTTAAATAAGTGTAAATAAAATGAAATAACATAATATAATAACATAAAATGTAAATAATACTAGAATATAAAATAAAAATATATATAAATTTTGCATAATAAGATATTAATAGAAAATGATAAGTAAAAGTGACAAGAAAGAAAACTTGCGAAGGATAATATAATATCAAATCTTAGTCATGGAAACCCGATGTATAAAACAATCGGTAAAAAAATCTATTTAATTCTATATAATGGCTTAGATTATCCTAGATATATATAAAAGGTAACAACATGATGGATAAAAATAGATAGCGTAAAAGAAAAATAATAAAAATAATATAGAACAATAGATTGATAATGTAGGCTAGAAAGATAAAATAATATAGAGAATAAACAATATACAACATAGTATGGAAATGAGAAAGTTAGAGAGTAGAAGAGATATAAAACTAGACCATAGGTCTTCTGAGCGAATTCGTGCTGATAACGTGTTATGAAAATTGGGAAAATATAAGGAATGAGGGAAGAGGGAGATGAAGAAGATGAGAGAAAGTTGGAGAGAAAGTAAGGAGGAGTTCTTATTCACTTCATTGTCGTTAGTACCAATACATTGTACATGATCTCTATTTATAGGCCTCTAACCATTGAATTCTATACATATGGTTACAAAGAAATAAAGATGAGCATAATGGTATTAATCGTAAGAAACTCCCATAAGCCATTCATTGGGGAAGTTATAAGGTTATAGCATTGAACACATGGAATTCTAAGAGTGAGATGTTATGGAGTGAAGGGCATATGAAAGGCCAAGAGTTAGATAGTTTATGGACATCCACATTATATAATATTGACAACAAAAATTATACAACTAAAAAGTGTAGCGAAGGGTTTAAGAAATTAATGAACAGCCATGTTTTAAACAATAATAACTTTTTATAAATAACGTTATAAATTTCACAAGCTAACTAGAACTTAATATGAGTTTTTCACAAGCTAACTAGCGATGTCATCTTCATTGAAGATGAGTTTTTCAAGTTTTTTGGTTTGGAAAAATTATGGTGGACAAGTCGATGTGTTTTTTTCCTGGACTTAGAACAATCAAAAGATTACATTTGAACCTATTAAGATAACCGTCACTTTTGCCCCATTTTTGAAAGTTTATGGCTATTTTTGCATCCAAACAAAAAAGTTTATGGTGGTGAGTGTACTCTTGAGAAAAGTTTATGGGTATTTTTGCCCCTTAAAAACTTTTGAATAAACGGCCGTTAATAGTAGTGTCACTTTTGCCCATTTTTTAAAAGTTTATGGTTACTTTTGCACCATTTTTAAAAGTTCATGGTTATTTTTATACCAAAAAAAAGTTCATGGTAATGGGTGTACGTTTAAAAAAAGTGTAAGGGTAATTTTACCCCTTAACCCAAAGATAATTAATGTCTTTGGACAACATTTCATACTCCCAAATAAGTCCAGGCGGGTTGATATGAAATTTCATAAATCGGGCACCCTTTTTATGTTTTCATAAGTATTTTAGTGTTATTTTTTTAAAAATTAATATAATATTTTTCCATTTTCCAATAGGTGGCAGATACTGTAAGGAATAATAATAATATTTTAAACAATAATTATTTAATTTAAGTACCTAGAAATAATAATTGGATGATGTTAAGTAACTCATTAGCAACTTTCTCATAATAAATACGACAGATAATTTTTAGATTTTTGATTTACCTCCGTCCAGTGTTGATTAAATAGAGGATGATGACGGAATTTCCATGATGTAGATTGTTGTATATAGCTGTTGTGGAATGAATTCATTTTATATTCAAAAAGTAACTCATTAGCATTGCCTTTCTGGCCATCATTTGATTTTATTATATAAATTAATTCTATTTTCCAATTTTTCTCCAATATTAAATTTCTTCCAATCTTATTTATAAATATTTTTTTAATAGGCCTGATCCTTTTATAAACAACTTTTATTTTATATATGAAAATATAAGCTTCTTTTTTCTATTTTATCCTTATTAAATGCATATATTTATAATTAATTATTACAAACATCAAGAGTTATCTCTCATATTTTTTATCCATTCTCTCTCCTATACATTTTTCATAAATAGGGGTATATATAAGAAAAACATGACATTGTTATGTTCATTTGGAATAACTTATATTTGGACAATAAGTACTTATAAATCGTGATTCATGGTATACGATATAAGTATGTGAGATATGTTTTATCTCGACTTGCGTAATAAGGATTTATTATCCAAAAATAAGTGATACCAAATATATGCTTTGATATACTTATTATTTTTAATTATTCATTTATTTTATACAGGAGAAAAATGGCTTATAAATAGACATAAAGCAAGCTGTGGAGTCTGATTGCTTATAAATAAACATAAAGCAAGCTGTGGAGTCTGAACATAATCTTTTGCCTTTTCTACAAGCGAATCCCATCCATACATCTGCGCCAATCAGTAATCACCCTCTGCACTATTCCTATAAGTAGAGCCTTGTAGGCTCTTAGCTCTCTTCCTTCATTGCAGAGAGAAAGAGACAGAGAACGAGGGAAGAAGAAGATGGAAAACAAGCAGACAGACATTGTGAGAAACTTGCAAGAAAATTCAAGCTTCTGCCATCTCACAGCACCATCAGGAAGGTAAAGTCTTGAGCCATACATGTTTATATTATACATCTACACCTTCCACTATTTTTCTCTGTTATCTGATCATCTCATATTTGATTTGTTTTCCTTGAGGGGCTAATGACCTGGTTTAGTTGTTGTAGGTAGTAATATTTCTGCTGGTTAGATCGTATTATACTCCATAAGTTGCCCTAAAATGGCATGTCACCAAGAAGCATCTTCCTCAAACTCTTCCAACACCGATTTAACCCGAAGAACCTGCAAGCACGACATTTTCTTGAGCTTTAGAGGCGACATCCGTAAAGGCTTCATAGACCACTTGTATCATGCGCTCAATAAGAGTGGATTTAGAGTTTTCAGAGATGATAAAGAGCTTGAGAGAGGAGAAGTCATTTCAAAAGAACTCCTACAAGCAATTGAGGACTCTCATTTTGCAATTGTTGTTCTCTCCAAAAATTATGCCTCCTCGTCATGGTGTTTGAATGAGCTCCAACATATTCTTTACTGTAGAGACACCTTGTGCCAACAAGTTTTTCCCATATTTTATGATGTAGATCCATCTCATGTACGGCACCCAACAGAAAATTTTGCTGAAGCTTTTGCAAAGCATCAAGCGCGTCAAAGGGACAATAAGGTCATGGAAAGTTGGAAAGCTTCCCTCACCGAAGTTGCTGCCTTATCTGGTTGGGATTGCAAGGATCGGTATGTTAATTTCTTTTTGGCTAAAGTTATTCCACATATATATTTTATGTATACTTACGATCAGTTCATGAAACACACACACAGATCTAGTTTCAGTCAAAAGCAATTTGTTTGACATGGATCTGTTATTATTTTAAAGATAAAAAAAATTAATTATGAATCTTGTTAATTGTTTATTCAGTTCAGTTGTTCCTTCCAGTTCTGTTCACCGCTACTGTCTAATAAATGAGCTTTCACTTTATAGAACAAAGTAAGGCAAAATTATTTAATACATTTATTTGACACTAATACTATTAGTTACATTACATTCGAGTGCTGCAGAATAAACTTTAGGGAAAATTACATTTAGGCATTGGATTAGAGAAAAAATAAAAAAAAAATCATCTGTTGAAATCTCAAAATTGTCAAAAAAATCTGACCTTTTTATAATAAATTCTAATTCCACTTATAAGTCTAGCGTTCAGTGACAAGTGACAAGTTTAGGGGCATCCATTGGTAAGTCTATGAGCGTTTATTAATAAGTTTATATTTAGAATTTATTGTAAAAGGACTTTTTGGCAATTTTGATATTTCAATTGACTATTTTTTTTTTATTTTTTTTCTTTCGTCTGATACCTAATGTAATTTTCCTAAACTTTATATACTAATTGGTCACTTTTTTTTAGTCAAGATATTACTTATTCGAATAAATTAGAAATTAAAATTTTGAAATTTGTTTTGTTAATTCTTGTTTTCTGGTATCAACTTTTTTGTCGTCAAACTAAAAAGCTTTATCCTCACAACTAAATTAATCCCTCTCGTAAGATAAAATGGAAAAAGAAATGCATGTCTTGGCCGTTCTTATTAAAATTGTTTCAATGTGTTGATAATCTAGGAGGAAAAGAATATTAACAATTGCAGACACTGAAGGAACAAATATTAATATAATTACAGAATAAATAGGAAGTTCTATTTTACATGGCTATTCATAAATATGTTGTTGTAACTTGTAGGAATGAAGCAGAACTTATTGAAACGGTGATTGAGGAGCTGTGGACCAAATTACGTGATAGATTTCCACCTGATAGTGAAGACCTAATTGGAATTGACTATAGAGTACAACAATTAGAGCCATTGTTGGAGATAGGCTTGAATGATGTTCGGTTTGTAGGAATATGGGGCTTACCGGGCGTGGGTAAGACAACAATTGCTAGGGCTATTTTTGACAAATATCATAGCCAATTTGAAATCAATTGCTTTCTTCACAATGTTAGGGCAACTTCAGAAAGAGAGGGTGAGGTTCAGTTGCAAAGTAAACTTCTTTCACATCTCAATCATAGAAACAGGGAAATTAAAGACACTCATGATGGGAAGAAAATAATGCAAAACTGTTTTAGGAATAAAAAGGTTTTACTGATCCTTGATGATGTTAGCCATACAAACCATTTTGAAATTTTGGCTAACAGTCCCAATTGGTTTGGTGCTGGGAGTAGGGTAATCATAACAACTAGAGATTCAGACTTGTTGCGTAGGGTGCATAAAGTATATAAACATGAGGTCAAAACAATGAACTCAAGTGAATCCCTTCAGCTATTTTGTCAGAAAGCATTTGGAAGAGGTGAACCTCAGGAGGATCTTTTGGAGCTGTCTAAATCTGTTTGTGATTATGCAAAAGGCCTTCCTTTAGCTCTCTCTGTTTTGGGCTCTCATTTTTGTGGAAGAAGTGTGTCAGAATGGGAGGATACCTTAAATAAGTTGAAGGAAGATCCGCCTAGAGATATTATTAGCTCACTTGAAATAAGTTTTTATGCATTAACTGATACTGAAAAAACAATATTTTTAGATATTGCTTGCTTCTTCATTGGTTGGAGAACAAATATAATAATACAAATATTGGAATGTTGTGGTTTTAATAATGCAAAAGCTGGAATAAATGATCTTCAAAGAAAGTCTCTGCTGGAGGATTATGCTGATGATTGTTTAGTGATGCATGATTTGCTAGTACAAATGGGTAGGAATATTGTTGCAAAATCTTCTACTGATGTTGGACACCATACAAGATTGTGGTCTGGAAAAGATATCGATACAGTTATGAAAAACAATTTGGTGAGTACTGATCTTAGCTCTTATATATATATATATATATCTTATTAGTTTCTAGTCAATTTGTTTTGATATTATTTTCTTGGTGACTAATGTTGTTTATCAGGGTACAAAAGAAATACAAAGTATGGTTTCATCCACACCTTGTGAGGCATGTTGGGATCCTGAAGCCTTTTCAACATTACATAACCTTAGATTACTCATGGTATCATCAAGTGATTTCAACCTTGCTCGTGGCCTCCAATGTCTTTCTCATGCTTTGAAAGTACTTCATTGGACAAAATATCCCTTAGACACTCTTCCTCCTAGTACTCGATTGGATGAACTTGTTGGTCTTAGAATGCATCATAGCAAATTAAAGAAACTTTGGAATAAAAGCCTGGTAAGATACCTATGCTGATGATATGATGTTATAGATATATAGTGTAATTTATTATGCTAATTAGCACAATGTATTGTTGTTAGTGATTCTAATATATTTGTTTGATCAGTGTTCCAGAAATCTGAAGTTTTTGGACTTGAGTTATTCAAAAAACTTGATTGAAACTCCTGATTTCTCTGAATTTCCAAATCTGGAAAGATTAGAACTTGAAGGTTGTGAAGCTCTTGTTGATCTTCATGCTTCAATTGGACAACTCCAAAGGGTTCAAGTGTTGAATTTGAAAGGTTGCAAAAATCTAAGAGCCCGTTTTCTAACAAAAATGGAAATGAGTGCTCTAAAAGAATTTGTTCTTTGTGGATGCATTCAAGTTAAATATCTCCCAGAGTTTGGAGAAAGTATGAAAAATCTAGAAATGCTTGATGCAGGAGAGACAAATTTAGAGAAACTTCCAGAGTCACTTGAATTATTGAGTGGTCTTAAGACACTGAAGTTAAGGGGCTGCAAAAATCTCATTTGCCTTCCCGAAAGCATTCACAAGTTGAAGCGTCTTGTACTTGTTGATATTGCTGGTTGCCCAAAACTTAGTAGATTGCCAGAAAAGTTGAATGAAATGGAAGCCTTGGAGGAGATTGATGCAAGTGAAACTGATATAATTGGAGTACCTTCTTCCATTGCTTCAATTGACCAGGTATACACACACATTGTATGTATATTTTGTTGTTAATTATACTTTATAATTTGATGCATGTGTGATTATTTTTGGGTTTAGGCGGAAACCTGGATGAGGAGAATTGAAACTCTCTCGGTGACAATTCCAGGGAGTGAAATACCATC
This sequence comes from Inga leiocalycina, assembly GCA_963242795.1. Lineage (NCBI taxonomy): Eukaryota > Viridiplantae > Streptophyta > Magnoliopsida > Fabales > Fabaceae > Inga > Inga leiocalycina. The sequence continues at coordinate 70,157,078 of OY725325.1, forward strand.
ATGGTTTGAGAATCAAAGTGCTATCTGTCTGGATGACAAAGGTGATGCTTCAATGATTACAGAAATCCCTCCTTGCGGTGAAGAAATTTTAGGAATTGCGTTATGCTTTGTGCTCGATGATAAGTTTCGTTCCACTAAACCCAGCAAAAAATTATCAGGTTCGTCGCAATCGACGTTTCATTTTGCTGCAAGTACTCATCTACATGGCCTTGGGTCCAAGATTCCAGGGAGGGGACATGGATCTCTGAAAGAAATAAAGTCAAGTCACCTTCGGATCATGCTCTGGAAGAACAGTCAGCCTCCGAGATTTACTGTCGATCATGGGAAAATGGATGCAAAAGTGTCAATAAAATGTGGGTGGCATGCCATTCGTAGAGGTGATTGTGATAATAGCGCCATCTCAATGAGTCAAAGTCTGTCTCCAACATTGTCATTTCGTGGGCACCAAAGGTCAACCACAAAGTATGACATTTTCTTGAGTTTTAGAGGCGAAGACACTCGTAGAGGCTTCACAAGCCACTTGTATCAAGCGTTAACTAGGAATTTATTCAGGGTTTTTAAGGATGATGAAAAACTTAGAACAGGAGAAGTTATCTCACAGGAACTGCTGCTAGCAATTAAAGAGTCTCGCTTTGCAATTGTTATTCTCTCTAAAAATTATGCCTCTTCTTCATGGTGTTTAGATGAGCTCCAACATATTCTTGCCTCAAGTGATAAGCCAGGTCAAAGTGTTTTCCCCATCTTTTATGATGTGGAACCATCTGATGTAAGAAAACAAGAAAAAAGCTTTGGTGCTGCTTTCACCGAACTTAAGCAAAAGTTCCAACATGACCAACCAAAGGTGCAAGAATGGGAGGTTTCTCTAACAAAAGTGGCTGGTTTATCTGGTTTTCATGTCAAAAATTATCCGTAAGGTTTTTATCAATAAAATTCAATAACTTGTGTATAATAGTTGTATATCTTCGTTGAACACTGCATATATAGGTGCTTCCAAGATATTTGCATGTGTCATCTGTTTTCTTTTTCAGATAGATTAAAAAAATTTTGTTGACAGCAGAAAATTTAATAACTACTTCATACTATCAATGTACATCAGGGTGTTTTGGATCAGAGTTGGCAATAGTGACTTCTATTCAAAATGACTTTTGTATATTTGAAATTAGTTCATGTGATGTGATATATGTTTGAATAGGCTTTTTTGTGAAAAAAAATCAGTTTGATAAAATGAAACTTATTGGGATCTGGATGATAAACTGTATTGCATGACATATTTAGTAAAAAAAGTGAATATGTTGTGATCATGAAATTAATCCAAATATATTATATGATCATATATTTCATGTGACCGAAAAAATTGTGCTTGTAGGACTGAAGCAGAACTTATTAAGGATGTGGTTAGTAAATTATGGGGCGAAATTAATTCACAACTGCCACCTGACAGTGCAATTGATGAACTGGTTGGAAATGAGTGGACAGTTGACGAAATGGTTTCAGTGTTAGGGATAGGTTTGGATGATGTTCGGTTTATAGGAATATGGGGAATGGGTGGTGTTGGCAAGACCACTCTTGCTAGAGAACTCTATGAGAGCTGCAAACACCTATTTGATTTTCATTATTTTCTTGCCAATGTTAGGGAAGTTTATGAAAGGTATGGTCTAGTTCCCTTGCAGAACCAATTGCTTTCAAATCTCGAAATAAAACACATACAAATTGAAGACGAGCACAGAGGAAAGAACACATTAGGATACATTTTTCGCAATAGGAAGGTTATGCTTGTCCTTGATTATGTAAATTGTATAGATCAATTAGAGAATTTAGCTGCAAACCGGGAGTGGTTTGGTGGTGGGAGTAGAATAATCATTACAACTAGGGACGCACAGTTGCTGGCATCTCATGGGGTGGATAAAATATATGAGGTTAAACCAATGAACCATGATGAATCTCTTCAACTCTTTTGTCAAAAAGCATTTAGAGGAGATCGACCGGACAAGAGTTTGTTGGAATTGGCTAAATCAATAATTAAGTATGCAGATGGCCTTCCTTTAGCTCTTTGTGTTTTGGGTTCCTACTTTTCAGGAAAAAAGGAAATTGAATGGGAAGAAGCTTTGGGTATGTTGAAAAAGGATTTAAATAATGGTATTTTTAAGATACTTAAATTAAGTTTTGATGCATTAAACCATGTGGAGGAAACAATATTTTTGGATATTGCATGTTTTTTCAATATGTGGGGCAAGGATGAAGTAAAACAAATATTGGAAAGCTGTGGTCTTGAGGCAACAATTGGTATGAAAAGTCTTATTGACAAATCATTGCTAGTTGAAATTGAGATTGGCAATAGCAAGTACATTGAGATGCATGGTTTGGTCCAAGAATTGGGTTGGCTTATTGTTAATAATAAATCTTTCCATGACGTTGGAAGTCGCAGCAGATTGTGGATTTCTGATGACATTGATCAAGTACTAAATGAAAACTTGGTAAGTAATTAATTTTCTAGAAATACTAGCAATATCGTTGCAAAATTTCTTGCAGCTGAATTGTTATATGCCATGTTTGCTTATGATCTGATACTCCGTTGGTGACTAATAATGTTTCTTATCAGGGAACTAGAGCAATAGAAGGTGTGGTTTTGCCCTTCAGATTTGCAAAAGATAAAGCATATTGGAAGCCTGAATCTTTCTTAAGCATGTGTCTACTTCGATTACTCATCATACCATGTAATTTTAATCTTCCCCTTGGTCTCAAGGGTTTTCCATCCACATTAAAAGTTTTTCATTGGTATGGATATCCTTGTGAAGCTCTTCCTTCTACACAACAAATGAGTCAACTTGTATATCTCAAAATGCAAAATAGCAAAATAAAGCGACTTTCTACTGACACACAGGTTAGACACTTTATAAGCATTCTCATTTAACTTGATGATGAAGCTGAATTAGTTTTTTATGACTAATTTCTCCTACCTTTTATTTGACTAGCGTTTGATGACTATGAAGATTTTGGACATGTGCCATTCCAAAAATCTCCTTGAATCTCCAAATTTTTTTAAATTTCCAAATTTAAGAAGATTAGCTCTTGAGGGATGCACATCACTTGTTGAAATTCATTCTTCGCTTGGGCAGCTTCGCCATCTTGTTGAAGTAAATTTGAAAGGTTGTTCGAATCTTAAATTTCTTCCAAAAAAATTGGAAATGAATTCTTTAGAAGAATTTGTTCTTTGTGGATGCATTCAAGTAAGAAATCTTCCAGAATTTGGAGAAGAGATGAAAAAGCTCAGAACACTTGATGTCAAAGGGACAAGTATATCCAAACTTCCAGAGTCACTTGGGTCCTTAACTAGCATTGAAACTTTGGACTTGAAGGGCTGCCAAAATCTTGATGGCCTTCCCTATAACATTCACAAATTGAAGTGTCTAAAAGTTCTTGATATCTCTGGTTGCTCAACTTTTTCCGAATTGCCAGAAAACCTTAATGAAAATGAAGCCTTGGAAAAGCTTGATGCAAGTGGAACAGCTATTGAAAAAGTACCTTCTTCTATTTGTTCTTTGAAACAATTAAAGAAACTGGCATTTCAAGAATGCAAAAGGCCAACTTCCAACTCAAGTATCTGGTCTCTTCCATGGGACCTAATGTTTCAAAAGCATACATTTCCTAAGGGCTTAGCATTGCATGCTTCTATCTTCAAAATTGAATCACTGAAAGAATTAGATTTGAGCTGCTGCAATATTGTTGATGGGATCATTCCTAATGACCTCAGTGGCTTATCATCATTACAGAAATTAGATTTGAGTGGAAACGTGTTTGTGAATCTACCTGATGGCTGCATTTCTAATCTTTTGAATCTACAGTATCTTTATCTGAATTCCTGCCCAAAGCTTCAATTTTTGCCTCAGCCTTCTCCAGGTTTACATCTAATGGATGCAGGAGAATGTGGTTCATTGAGAACTTTGACTGACAAAACAATGTTGCATGTCTTTGCTTCAATTGAACAGGTATGTGCATGTTGGTCTTCATATTTTCCATCCATTGATCCATGTATATCTTTTGTAGCTAACTATATAAAATTTCTTGGTTTTAGAATGGCCAACATGATGAAGGACTAAGGAGAATTACAAATTTTTCGGTGACTATTCCAGGGAGTGAAATACCAGCATGGTTTGAAAATCATAATCATCTTCCTCTAAATGAGAAGCATGTGGCTTCCGTAACCATAGACGTTCCTGAAGGCGAATGGTTAGGAATAGGGTTGTGCACTGTAATTGATGATAAGATTTGTTGTCCTCGTTGGGGGTTTGAATTTAAAGCTTCGGATGGTAAGTATGTATCTCTTCCAGGAAGGACACGTGAACATGAGAAAGAAATAAAATCTTCCCATCTGTGGATTATGTTTTGGAAAATTCAAGAGGAAAACAGAGAAGAACTATCAAGGAATCACAGTCAGATTCGCTTGAAATTTTGTGCTGATTGGGAGAAGCCTCCATCAACATCAGTTGTGGTGAAGTCAATTAAGTGTGGATGGCATTTCATTCGCAAAGGGGATTTAGAATTACTCAAGGATGGAGTATGTTGCTTTCTCGCTACACTGTTTCGTAATATTTTCTTCTTGTATTGTTAATACTTTTTTAACTTCTAGCGGTAGGGAGAAATTATTAGATCTCTTTTATGAATGAATAAATTATTATTTGATTATTTTGCAAGATATACTTACCATAAGCTTCATGTTTTTAAGGAAAACACATTTAGCTCTGAAGAACACAGGCAATGCAATTTATTACAGGGTGAAACCTCCCGAACTATAATAAGAGAATGTGAAACCATAAACCTGCTCAGAAGATGAAGTCGAATTAGATGACTCGTAGAAGCAGTACATCGCAGATGATGCAAGGTATGCGATGTTGTAATCTGACACTATCCTTTTTCTCTTAATCAAGGGATTACAAAGTTGGTGGTATGATTGAGATCCAAAATTGCAGTCTTCAGACTATAGTAGATGCTGTTTTGAGATGCCTATTCCTAAAACCTATCAAGTCTTTACTGATGCAGTTAAACCAATTGCAGGTTTTGGTTTTAGATACCAATGAGCTTACCAGTCGTGATGTGAGACAGACTGCTACATATCTACACTCCTTAACGCGTATTTCTGAAAGTGGGAGTGGTGCGGGAAGGTGCATGGAAAGAAGAATATGGACCCATCCCATCCCAAATAACACGCATGATTGGGCTTTTCTTTATTTTCTTGGGTCAAAAAGTTATTATGCTGAATGTGTTAGTACCAGTTATATTGAATGAGCCCTCTGCTCATTCTCATGTCTCCTCTTTGATACTCTATATTGGTGTGTTCATGCTGGAAGGTGAGAAAGCCAGCCCCACATGCATTTACTTTCTTTTTTCCCCCGGATCCCAATGTGTTGTGTTTTAACTTTTAAGCCTCGCTAGCGCGTTTGAAAATTAAATATATATACTCCATGTAGTTCCCTAGTATTGGGCACCTTAGTTTTGAGGAGCATTAAATGTTGTCTACGTTTATTTTAAAAAATGAGCCATGGCAATAATAATCTTTATGAATAACTTTCTAAAAATTTCATGAGCTACTTTAACTTTTGCTTTGAATGTAGTTAATGTTTAACAAAAGAAGAAATCTCATCCAATAAAGAGGAATTAGCTGGATGGATTACATGGCGCGTAATACTTAATTACTTTTTTGAACATTTTCTTTGGTCTTCCTTGGTTCTTTCATAATTCTTTGTCTTCTTAGAATCTCATCTTAACCTTTAGATTAAAAAAGATAGATGGTTCAAATTTTATATTTTATAAATCTATTATTTTAAACATGAATAAATAAATTTAAATTGTTAAAATTTGACTTACATAGTCTCTAACTGAAACAAACAAAATTTTAAAAAATGAGTTATAAAAATCTATAATAATAGTTTTAGAAAATATTAAATATTAAATCTGAACCATTTATTTTTTAATCTGAGGATGGGGATGATATTTTAAAAAGAAAAAAGATTCTGAAAATATCCAATTCCGTTTTGCTCTACCTCTTTGCAGAGATGCCATAATTTAATCTCATGACAAAAAAACTGTGACAACAAGAAGTAAAATTTGTTATGAATATTAAATATGTGGATGTCCATTGACTTATATTACTCTTCCAGTCAACTTGACATAAAGAAGAAAAGAAGATTTGACACAAAGCAAAAGCAAAAAGAAGACAAGGACATAAAGAAGATATAAAGTAACCATGGTCATGTAACCAGGGTTAAATATAACCATGGTCATGCAACCAGGGTTAGATTTCTGCCTCTATATAAAGGGCTGTAATCGATCGTTTCAGTTGAACTGAATGAGAACTTCTCTCTAACTTCTCTCTAGAAATTCTATAATCCTTTCTCTGAATTCTATCAATCTTCTCTCTTATCACATATACTTTTATAACACGTTATCAGTACGAAGCTCTAAAAGAAGGTATGATCTTCTTATGGTTTCTTTAATGATTAAATATACCTTGTTTTATTTTATAGATCTGGGATAATCTAAGCCACTATATGAAATTAGAGAGATACTTTTACCGATTGTTATATAACATCGGGTTCCATGACTAAGATTGGAGATCGTTATTGTTTTTATATATTATTTACAAGTTCTTTTATATTATTATTATTATTGTTATTATGGCCAGAAGCCATACACATTTGATTCTTGAAATTATGACCAGAAGTCATAATGTTTTAATTTCTTATAATATGGCCAGAAGCCATATCCATTCTTATTATATAGCCAGAAGTTATATACATTTTTCATCTTATTATATGGCCAGAAGCTATATATATTTTTATCTTTTATCTTATTGTACGGCCAGAAGTCATGTACAATTTTTATCTTGAAGATAATAGTTAATTCCTCATCTTGAGATTAAATGGCCCGAAGCCATACATAGCCTAAAGTCATGAGATTAAATGGCCCGAAGTCATACATGTTTTAATTTTCTTATCTCGCATTATGAATTATTTATTGTCTTTATGAATTTACAGTTATTATATTGCATATTTACATTTCATATTTTAATTATTTTCATTTATTTCTTTAATTAGTTTGAACAATGGCAAACCTGGCAAAACTTGAAATTGTAGCTCTTGATATTACCGGAAAAAATTATTTATCTTGGAAGTTAGATGTGGAAATTCACTTGAATGCCAAAAGTCTGGAAGACACGATTAAAGAAGGGAATAAGGCATCTAACCAAGATAAAGCCAGATCCATGATTTTTCTTCGCCACCATTTACATGAAGATTTAAAAACTAAATATTTGACAGTGATGGACCCACTTGTCCTTTGAAACAATTTGAAAGAAAGATATGATCACCAGAAGATGGTCATTCTTCCAAAAGCTCATTTTGATTGGATGCATTTATGCTTGCAAGATTTTAAATCTATAAGCGAATATAACTCAGCTATGTTCAGAATTACTTCTAAATTGAAATTGTGGAGAAAATGTTACTGATGATGATATGTTAGAAAAAACATTCTCCACATTTCATGCATCCAATTTGCTCTTGTAGCAGCAATATCGTGAAAAAGGTTTCAAGAAATATTCTGAGTTAATTTCTTGTCTCCTTGTGGCTGAACAAAATAATGAGCTTTTGTTGAAAAATCATGAATCCCGTCCAACAGGCTCAACTCCATTCCCTAAAGTGAATGTAGTAACTAATGAATTTTATTGTGGCCGTGGCCGTGTCCGTGGACGTGGACATGGACGTGGACGTGGGCGTGACTACAGCCATGGGCATGGTTGTGGTCGATATCATGGAGGTTCAAATTCCTACCAGAAGTGGGAAAAGACTGATGAGAACCAAAAAGGGGAAAGCAGTAGGCATAACAAATATGCTGATAATCCATGCTATCGATGTGGTGGCAAGGGCCATTGGTCTCGTACCTGTCGTACACCAAGGCACCTAGTTGATCTTTACCAAGAATCAATTAAAAATACTGGTAAAAGATCAAATGTTGAAGTTAATCATGTTGATCAGGGCGAGAATTCTGAGTATGGCGATATAGATAATAACTATTTGGATGTTGCAAATTTCTAAATATAATTTGAACTGTTATATTTATTTAAAGTTGTTTCTATCATATGTATTAATTTTATTTATGTTTTTATGAAGAATGAATTCTATTGGCATCAATCCTGAAGATTTATGTCTCGTTGATAGTGCAACAACCCACACTATACTCAGACATGATAAATATTTTTCTTCCTTGGTAATACGAGAAGCCAATGTTCAAACTATATCTGGTAGTATAAATTTAATTGAAGGCTCCGGAAGAGCTAGTATTTTGTTACCTGAAGGAACAAAATTATGCATTGATAATGCATTTTATTCTACCAAGTCTAAAAGAAACTTATTGAGTTTCAAAGAGATCCGTAGAAATGGATATCATTTAGAAACAATAACTAAAAATAATAAGGAATATCTTGTCATTACAAATATAGTTGCTGGTAGAAAATGCATATTAGAAAGTTTTCCTATTTTTTCTTCTGGTTTGTATTACATATGTATAAGCACAATTGAAACACATACAATTGAGAACCAGAAGTTTGATAATGCAGACAAGAAGTTTACCAATTCAAACCAGCAGTTTGATAATGTAAACCAGAAGTTTACCAATGAATTTATTGTTTGGCATGACCGGTTAGGCCATCCCGGTTCAATCATGATGCGACAAATAATTGGGAATTCATGTGAACATACCCTGAAGTGTAAACAAATACCACAATCCCATAATTTCTCATTGCTGCATGTTCCAAGGGAAAGTTAATTATTCGCCCCTCACCAAGTAAAGTAGAAAGTGAGTCTCTCACATTTCTAGAACGGATACAGGGAGATATTTGTGGGCCAATACACCCACCATGCGGACCATTTAGGTACTATATAGTTTTAATTGATGCATCAACTAAATGGTCACATGTTTGCTTATTATCTTCTCGCAACCTGGCGTTCGCGAGATTACTTCCTCAATTGATTAGATTAAGAGCACATTACCCTGATTATCCTATCAAGAAAATACGTCTTGATAATGCTGAATACATCACAAGCTTTTAATGAATATTGTATGTCCCTTGGAATTGATGTTGAACATCCTGTAACTTATGTTCATACGCAAAATGGACTTGCAGAATCATTGGTTAAAAGGTTGCAATTAATTGCAAGACCTTTACTCATGAAATCTAATCTACCAATTTCTGCTTGGGGCCATGCCATTTTGCATGCAGCAATGTTAATTCGCATTAGGCCAACAAGTTATTTAAAGGTTTCCCCCTTACAAATGGTTTTTGGTCAGGAACCTAATATTTCCCATATAAGAACTTTCGGGTATCCGGTATATGTGCCTGTAGCACTGCCACAACGCACTAAGATGGGTCCTCAAAGAAAGATGGGAATATATGTTGGGTATGAATCTCCATCAATTATAAAATTTTTAGAACCATTCACAGGAGATTTATTTACGGCGCGATTTGCCGATTGTCATTTTGATGAATCATTTTTCCCAACATTAGGGGGAGAAAACAAGCAGCTAGGTAAAGAAATTAGTTGGAATGAATTATCATTGGCTCATTTTGATCCTCGTACAAAACAATGTGAACTTGAAGTTCAAAAGATAATTCATTTACAGAATTTAGCTAATCAAATGCCAGAAGCATTTACTGACCCAAAGAAAGTGACAAAGTCACATATCCCAGCTGCTAATGCTCCTATTAAAATTGATGTCCCTGAAGGACAACCTGCTATGAATGAATCCAAAGCACGCCTGAAGCGTGGCAGGCCTATCGGTTCCAAAGATAAAAATCCTCGAAAAAGAAAAGGAGCAAAGAATATAGATGGTCAAGTCGAGGATAATGAAGAAAAATTAGTAGTTCTAGAAGAGCCATCTCCTGAAGAGATATTATCTCCAGAAGAGAATGTTGTAGTCGTAGAAGAGACCCAGGTACCTGACATATGTGAAAATAATGAGATCTCAATCAATTATGTTATGAATGGAATCCGATGGGATAGAAATAAAGTCAACATTGATAACATCTTTGCTTATCATATAGCATATGATGTAATGAATGATAATGAAGATCATGAGCCCAAATCTATTAGTGAGTGCCAACAAAGAAAAGATTGGCCCCTATGGAAAGATGCCATTAATGCAGAATTAAAATCATTGGCAAAACGAAAAGTATTTGGACCTGTAGTCCTTACACTTGAAGATGTAAAACCAGTTGGATGCAAATGGGTCTTTGTACGAAAAAGAAATGAAAAGGGCAAAATAACTAGATATAAGGCACGTCTAGTAGCCCAAGGTTTTACACAAAGACCTGGCATTGATTTTGAAGAAACATATTCACCAGTAGTGGATGCGACTACTTTTCGTTATTTAATCAATCTAGCATTAGATGCAGGACTTGATTTACATCTAATGGATGTTGTGACTGCCTATTTATATGGATCACTTGATAGTGATATTTATATGAAAGTCCCTGAACGACTTAAGATTCCAGAAGCATCCAATTCAAGTTCTCGAGAACAATACTCAGTTAAGTTAAATAAGTCCTTGTATGGCCTGAAGCAATCAGGGCGCATGTGGTATAATCGTCTTAATGAATATTTGTTGAAAGAAGGATACAAAAATGATCCGATATGCCCATGCATCTTTATGAAAAGATTTAATAGTGAGTTTGCTATAACTGCTGTTTATGTTGATGATATCAACATCATTGGAACTCCAGAAGAGCTTCAAAAGGCAATTAATTGTTTGAAGAAAGAATTTGAAATGAAGGACTTGGGAAGAACAAAATTCTGTCTTGGATTACAAATCGAGTACTTCAAGAAAGGGATCTTTGTATATCAAGAAACTTATACAAAGAAGGTCCTAGAGCGATTTTACATGGATAAATCTCATCCATTATGTACCTCAATGATTGTAAGATCTTTGAAGGTGAATAAAGACCCATTCCGACCCTGAGAAATCAGTGAAGAAGGTGATGAAGAACTACTTGGTCCAGAAGTACCATATCTTAGTGCTATTGGAGACTAATGTATCTTGCTAATCACACACGTCCTGATATATCATTTGCTGTTAATTTATTAGCAAGATATAGTTCTTCACCAACACGAAGGCATTGGAATGGAATAAAGCATATTCTTCGTTATCTCAGAGGTACTACAGACATGGGGTTATACTACTCAAACATATCCAAGCATGAACTGGTTGGTTATGCAGATGCCGGATTTTTGTCTAATCCACATGATGGTAAATCACAAACGGGCTATCTATTTACATGTGGAGGTGCAGCTATTTCATGGCGATCTATGAAACAGACTATATCAGCCACATCATCTAATCATGCAGAAATTCTAGCAATACATGAAGCAAGTTGAGAATGTATGTGGTTGAGGTCAGTGATACATCATATACGTACAACTTGTCATTTATCTTCCGGCAAAATGATTCCAACAATCCTATATGAGGATAATGCTGCATGTATCGCTCAACTTAAAGAAGGCTATATCAAAGGCGATAGAACAAAGCATATTTCACCAAAATTCTTCTTCACTCGTGACCTTCAAAAGGATGGTGAAATAGATATCCAGCAAATTAGTTCAAGTGAAAATCTAGCAGATTTATTCACCAAGTCACTCCCAGGTACAATCTTTGAAAAACTTGTTCATGATATTGGTCTTCGGAGATTCAAAGATTTCAACTGATATTATCAAGAGGGGGAGTCGATACACGATGTACTCTTTTTCCCTTATCTAGGTTTTGTCCCACTGGGTTTTCCTGGAAAGGTTTTTAATGAGGCAGCACTCGACGGTGTATCAATGAATGATGTACTCTTTTCTTTAGCTAGGTTTTTATCCCACTGGGTTTTTCCTAGTTAAAGTTTTTAATGAGGCATATTCATAATGGACATCCAAGGGGGAGTGTTATGAATATTAAATATGTGGATGTTCATTGACTCATATTACTCTTCCAGTCAACTTGACATAAAGAAGAAAAGAAGATTTGACACAAAGCAAAGGCAAAAAGAAGACAAGGACATAAAGAAGATATAAAGTAACCATGGTCATGTAACCAGGGTTAAATATAACCATGGTCATGCAACCAGGGTTAGATTTTTGCCTCTATATAAAGGGCTGTAATCGATTGTTTCAGTTGAACTGAATGAGAACTTCTCTCTAATTTCTCTCTAGAAATTCTATAATCCTTTCTCTGAATTCTATCAATCTTCTCTCTTATCACATATACTTTTATAACATAATTGTGTTTCTATCAGTATGTTTTTTTTTGCCAATTGTTTCTGTCCGTATTGCATAATTATGCATATTGCATACAATATGAATGAATATTTTAAATTATCTCGCCAAGTTGTACCAATCAAACATGAAAGACGAGTTCTGCAAATTCATGCTCCTTCTCTTTGATTTGTACAACAAGGAAAAATCGCTAATTGCGTGGATTGATGTGTAATTCAATTTCGTCACTTTTTTTCTCCTAACATGTAATTAAGAAAGAATCAATTTGCCAACTTAATGTTACATCTCTTCTCAATCCAGCGATGGATGTTGATGATGATATATCTGATGCTGATACTGATGCTGAGGTTTAAAAACAAAAACAACCAATCTTGCCTGGTGCTCTTGCTAGCCAGGGGAATATTAGCTATATAGCAAGTGAGAATAGTCAGAGTTAGTTAAGTGACCACGTGTCAAGTTGTCAAGTTGTTGTTACACGTGTCAGGCCATTATGCATGCTGTTGTGAGAGTCTCAGCTTATATAAGTTCAATTACTGATTGTAAACTCTATGATGAAAATATAAACCAGATCCTTTTCTCTCTTTCATCTCTCTGAATTTAGTAAATATCACATGCTGCCAATCGCACTTGTATTATATAATTAAGCATTAGAGTTCAGACACTTCACTTGTAGCTGTAAGCCCAGGTCAGCATACTATACATCTACGCCTTCCACTATGTTTCCTTTCCTTTTTTCTGTATTATCTGATAATCTCATATTTGATTTGTTTTGCTTTCGGCTTAATGACATGGTTTAGTTATTGTAGGTCGTATAATATTCTGGTTCGGCAAATTATAATCCATAACTTTTGGCTCAAACAATTATGGTGCGGGACCAAGAACAGGAAGAACAAGCTCTTCTCATTCCAACTCAACTCATTCTTCTAAGAGCACACGAATCAACTCGTATTTCTCCAAATGCAAAATAGATCTCTGGATCGCTTTTTTAATGAAATTAATGATGGACAGCTTAGATACTCATTTTATACGCATTCTTTCGTAACTTGATGATGAAACTAATGTCTTTTAGGACTAATCTCTCCTATCTTTAATTTGACCAGACTATAATGAATCTTCAAAGTCTGCAGTTTTTGAACTGAAGCCCTTCCAACTTCCATACTTTAAATGATGGCGAAGTTTACAAGTATTGATTCTTCTATCTTGATAATTATATATTTTCTAATTAAATAGGTATAGATTTTGAGATATATTTGATTAAATTTATGAATATTTATACCTATTTAATTATCTTTTATATATATTTTATCTTCTCTTTAAATAATTATAGTATAAAGAGGGATTTTGATACAAAATCTACCCATATATTATTTTATTTTGCAGGAGATATCACTTGATGCACCGAAGAAAATAAACGAAAAGCCTGAAACAAATCATGGAGCTACAAGAGAAGGGAATCGGAAGAAGCAATTTAAGAATCAACCAACAAAACGGGATCCACACGAGGGAATAAGGAAATATGCAGAGCTGGCATCAATTATATATATATATATATACACACTGGCATCAATTATATATATATATATATATGTTAAAGGATAAAAAGAGAGAATCTGAAAAAAAACAAAAAAAGACTTATTTAACCATAATTTTATATATTTTCTCTTAATTTAATAGGGATTCTTAATTCCTTAATGCTGATCTGGTTGGGTAATATAAACTTCAGCTTTGTTGTTATTAAATAATACCTATGTTTGCAGATCGTTATATATGGAGGATATTTGGATATGTTTGGATTTTATTGCTTGGATTTTGTTGCTTGGATTTGGATATAAGCTTCAGCTATGTTGCTCGTTATAATACCTATATTAAATAATACCTTTGTTGTTATTAAAAATATAATGTTTTTGTATTTTTTTAATCTTTTCAGATGCTTCATGTGTTATTGACGTTGGAGCTGCTGCTACATCCATGGAGGAACTTAATTAAAAGCACAAATGGACTTCATATTTTGCTGCCATCACAAATTATGGACGTTAAATTAGATTACCTTGATGTTTGATTTATTTTTTCGAATCAGGGATATTGATATATTTATGATATGCAAGATATTTATATGTATTTATTTAAGATCAGGTTTAAATTTAGGATTTAAGATCAGGGTTTTATGTTATGGCAAAAAAAAAAAGGATCAGGATTTTAGGTTTTGAAAAAAAAAAAGGTTATTCAATAAAACAGGCAAGACTGGACTGGGCTAGCTAGACCACTAACTCGGTCCAATCTGGTCCAGTCTATCCAACCCGGGAGACCATCGGGTTTTCTCCGGTAGGATCGGACTTCGGGCTGGAATGTCTAGCCTGACCAACCTTCTGGACCAGGCCACAGGCTAATGACTTGCCCGGCCCGGTCTAGTTCATGTACAGCCCTAATTCAAACCTTTGAACGACAGAAAAGCAAAATTTGGGGGCTTTGTCATGTGAGCTTCTAGAATATGTAGAAAACTATATGCACGTACATTACTGAAAGATTTGTGTTAAACATAGTGAACACATTTTTTTTTTCTGGCAAACAATTGGTATCTTGCTTTCGGCTTGCAATCAATGATGATGGCTGCACATAACACAACAATCAGTAGTGGCTATTGTTGGTGAAGGAAAATGGCGTAGGCAACCTCACTATATGTACCACCATCTCCACCACCATCAGGGCATCCAACAAAACCTGCAGCTCTTCCTTCTTCAGTTTTCCTCTTTCATTTTCTTTTACCGAGGTACTACAGAATAGGAAGTTGAAGTAAGAATGAGGTCACCACTATCACCACCAACCACTTCCCTTCATCACCACCATTCACCTTAAACAATTCCCGGCATCTTCCTCTCCATCATTTTATTATCACAGCACATCACTACCGCAGACTGCATTCCCCTTAAAATACCACCGTCGAACTACTTCATCACTGCCGACGCTGCTCTGTTCTTCAACGCCGGCGTGCTCCTTCCAAATCACCTCTGCCGTCGTCCTCTCTTCCCAGCATCCTCTACTTCTTCACTCATCTTCAGGCCCTCTCTTTCCATCTATTTCGGTATCATTTGTGAGCTCAGTCATAGTTCTGAATTTTCCGGCGAACTATTTTTCTGTTTCCGGCCCCCATTTCCGACCAAAGCCCAGTTTTCTCGCGAGCCATTTTTCTGTCCACCCTTCATCGTCCTTTCCTTTCTCATTCTCTTCCACCATCGTTTCTTCCTCTGTTTCACCTCTGTCGGAATACCTCCAGCATCACAACTCCGGCGACAACCAAGTTCTCCGGCCCCCACTTCCGGCGAACCACACTTCCGGCAATCTGTACCCCTTGTTTCTCATTGCTGCCATTATTCTATCTTTTCAAGCATCATCAACTCAGTTGCAGCCGAGAGAGAGAACTGAGAGCGCAAGAAGAAACGCGAAACTGTGTGCTTCATATATTCTCATGCATGCTGACATCATCATCCCATATGCTGACATCAACAATGGCTTCTCTTTGAATTCATGCATGCACGTGGAAGCTTAATAAGGGGAGTCATTGTTTTTATTTTTCTTATTCAAATATTTTTTTTTCGATTATTGTTTGTATAAATGTGTGAATTAAATTTGTGTGATTAATTTGTGCTTGTGGGATTATTATGATTTAATTGGGTGGCATGTTTGTTTATTTAATTAAATCACATTTTCTCTTTTATTTTGGTGTGTTTGTTTAATGTATTTAATTTAAAAAAAAATATTTAAATTTCTAAAACCCTTTTTAATCAATTTTATTGTAAAGCTATCCCGCAGTGCCCGATTTGTCTAGACATGAACGCTACCACACGGCACATGTTATAGACACATATGCTAGTGTGACAATAGCGTAATTAGAATTCTCTTTTTCTCTATCTGGAATTAGATCAGTTACTGGGACGTTAAGAGAAAAATAAGGATCTGAATATTACATGTGAATGGAAAAGTGAGCATTTCTGCATTGAGAATGAGAAATATTTCTTTACTCTCTCTTATAGGGGCAAAGTTTTATTATTATTATTATTATTATTATTTTTTTTTTTGCCAACTGGGGGCAAAGCTTTATACTCAAGTCTTTACCTCTTTCTCTCATTTCCCGAATAAACGTCTTCTTTTGTGTGTTCAGTCTTTTTCTTCTTCTTGAATATATATAATATAATTCAGAATCTTGAATAGTTTAGAAGTACCTAGTTGTCTGAATAGAGTTATCATAGTTTGTGATAAAAAGTAGTAATCCACACACACGCGCAGTTTAATTTATTTTGTGATGAGAACGTGCATGAATCTTTAAGTTCCATTGTTTTATTTAATCTCCTTTTCTGGCTAAAATAAACCATTTAAATGTTATTCCGTTCATTATCATATTCTATCCATTGTACCATATATTTTAGCTTGTTTGATGGTTGCGATCAATTTTCATCTGTCAGACTTGCTTATAGAGAAAACAATATAATAGACCTATGTATATAGTACCTTCTATTCTTAATATAAGACACAATTAACTAATTTGTAAAGATTAAATAAGTTAAATCAATTACTTAAACATAGCATATATATGTATATGAACATGATCTCTCCAGACTACTTATGTGTATGTGATTGCATCATATTTTGATAAGCTATTTTATGGTATATTTGGAGATTTTATCGCTATTTTCGGGCTTAAATTGCATTAATTATAATTAATTGTGATTAAAGTTGTTTGCATGAAATTAAGGTTAAAAAGGGGCATACATGTCATATATTTGATGATTTACCTTAATTAATTGATTGTTGGAATATCAGGTATTACATTTTGAGTTTATTTTCTTTTTAGATGGGTTTTTGTCTTATTATATAGCCATGCCTTCATCAATTTCTCTCAACTTCCACGTTGGTCTGCGCATTCGACTACTGCGTCTTGCATTCATCAATAAGTCCTCCTTCCACGTGCACTTCTTTTACAGATTTTTTTCTGTACTCGTCAATAACAAACCATCAATTATCAACTTTTAGTGCTTGCCTGCCACTTCTCTTCGGTTTCCATTTTTTTTTTAATAACTAGCTATGTGAACAATATAATACAAATGAATTTTGGTTATTTGAATTGGGTCGAACTGGCATTTTATATAGATTTAAAAGTAAGTCCAATTATTTGTTATTTAAATAATAATGTAGACATAAAAATCAGATTCATGCATTTTTTTTTAAAAAAAATCAATATTTATGATTTCATATTCAATATTCTGCTCATATATTTAAAATTAAATACATAATGCACCAGTAATTTAGGGAGAAGGTGAGAAAGCCAGCCCCACATGCATGCATGTACTTAAACCGTATTGTTCCCTAATTAAGAAAAAAAATTCCAATACAATTACGTTATAACCCAACGATATTCTCTGTTTTGTTAATTAGGTTTACCATACAGTTAAGTTAAACGCTACAGAGACTGTATTAAGGTAAAAGCACACATTTAATCATCTAACTTTATATAAAGTTTCAGTTTGGTCATTTAACTTTAAAAGACATATTTAACTTTAAAAGACATGCATATTTTCCTTCCTTTAACTAAAACATTGTTAACCTCAAATGATGGATTTTTTAGTGATAATTGATATTTTGAAAATTAAACTTAACATGTTAGTATTTGAAAAAGTTTTTCACCATCTAAAATACCAATTTCAGCATTTTTTGTTAACGACATTAGGATTAAAGGACTCCAAAACATTTTATAAAGTTAAGGACACAAAATAAAACCTTGCTTGAAGTTAAATGACTTAAGTTTTTTCAACATTTAAACTAACAATATCAGCATTTTTTTTTTGGGTTAATGACGTTAGGGTTAAAGGACTCAAAAAACACTTTATAAAGTTAAGGCACTAAAATGAAACGTTACGTGAAGTTTAATCACTAACAGGCTGTCACCGCCATCCCAAATGTGGTATTTTTTTTTTTTTAAAAAAAAAAGCAGGGTGGAATTGGCTTTTGGAAAATTGGGTGTTTAGGTTCGTGTTTTGGCAACTATGCTTTTTTTTCCAAATAGCAGCTTTTGAGAAGAAGCTCAAAGTCTAGCTTTTTCCAAAAAAAAACAAGTCACTTCTACCACCGCCAATTCAAACACAAGTCATATTTACAATCTGATTTTTATCCTATTAGACTTTTATAAAAGTTAGATTAAAAAAAACTTAACTTCCGCCATTGCTAACCCAAACGGGCCCTAAATGTGTACTCTTGGCCAATAGTAAAACAAATCAAAGATGAAGGAAATTAAAGGTTAGTGCTAATAAAAGGGAAAACCCACTGAAAGTTGGTTTCGGCATGTTGTGTTGGAGAAAGATTTTTTACGAGAAATTAAATGTATTAATCAGTTGACACAATCAAATAAAGGCCTATGTAAAGCAAGTCAGTCTCCAATATTTTTTGATACATATAATACATCCAGTTCATTGCAACGGTGCTAACCCCAAACTAAAGACCTAAACAAACCTAATAGGACCATATAATTACTTTAAACCAACATTACCTTGTATTCCAAAAAGCAAATTGGAGTGGTTTTGGGAAGGTGCATGGAAAGGAGAACAGGGACTCATTCCAAACAACATACCTTTATTGGGCTTTGTTTTTCCATCCCATTGCCTCGTTAATGGGGGTATTAGTGTCATTTAGCCATTTCATAAAGCAAAATCATCACTGGATTTGCTTCTTTTCTCGGGTTAAAAAGTGAAATCCATTTCCATTGTGATTTTGAGTCCCTTTTCTTCCTCGCAGCTCTGCCATACTTTAACACATTCATTTTTTAAAATAAAAGCTACCACATTTGTCCCAGCTCTATGGAAAGAAGTCCTGTATTTGACAATGCAATTTAAATTAATTAGTATATAAGTTATGTATCAATCAAATTAAGTTAACTAAATTTCTTAATTAGCTAAATGCAAGAAATGCTCACTAATTGGAAAGATCATATATTTTATATTTACTAAAAAAGTTATAGTTGGAAGTAGTATTTACTTAATTTAACATCTATTTTTCCAAGTCTTTGGACGCATTCAAGAGTCAATAGTATAACAGCATTTATCTCTTTACTTCCAAGGAAAGTGAAATTTAGACCACTTCAAGGAATGATCATACGGTTGATGGTGCTGTCAATTAGATGGCTGAACTTTAGACCAAATGATTTTCTTTCCTTTTACAGGGCTAATGTATGGTTTTTTTTTTTTTTTGTGTAGGTCGTAATATTACTGGATCATCAAATCATACTACATAGGTTGGTTCAAACATTTATATATGGAAAGTGAACAAGAAGCATCTTCCTCAAACTCTTCTAATTCAACTCGAAGGACCTGGAAGTTTGACATTTTCTTGAGTTTTATGAGTAAAGACACTCTAAAAGGCTTCACAAACTACTTGTACCAGGCATTAAATGCAAGGGGTTTCAGAGTTTTTAGAGAAAAGGAAGAGCTTGAGAGAGGAGTTATTTCAGAGAAAGTGCTGCAAGCAATTGAAGCATCTCGTTTTGCAATTGTTGTTCTTTCCAAAAATTATGCATCTTCTTCATGGTGTTTAGATGAGCTCCAGCATATACTCTGCACAAGAGATAATATGTGTCAACAAGTTCTTCCCGTATTTTATGATGAAGTTTCATCTGATGTGGGATCTGAAATCGGAAGTTTTGCTGAAGCTTTTGCCAAACATAAAGAGACGTTCCAACAAGACCAACCGAAGGTGCAAGTCTGGAGGGATTCTCTGACAAAAGTGGCTAATTTATCTGGTTTTGACTCCAGTCAATATCGGTAAGTTTTTTTTTTTAAAAAAATACAACTAAATAAATTGTACATAATATTTGGATAAATTCATTGAACAATGAACAGGCGCATCCGGAATTTTTGAATGTGTCAGCGCGCGCGCATATATATATATATATTCTTTTCAGACAGATAAAAAAATTTAGTGGAGAGGAAAAAACGTAACAATCAATTCATACGGTCAAATGCATAAACCTTTTTCTCATTTATCTAGTTTTTCAAGAAATTGTTCATGTCATTTATTTTGTTTAATTACAAAATACTTGAAAGACAAAACTATATACTATCTCTTGTCCTTAATATGGGACCCAATTGACTAATTTGTGGAGACTAAGAAAGATAAATAAATTACTTTAAAGTATTTATATTTATCGTCTCTCTTCAAACTAATTTAACCATTTATATAATAAAATATAATTTAATGACACATATAAATATTATAGAGAGATCATGTATGAAAATTAACCCAAATATATATAATTATTATGATCATATATTTCATGTGACGGAGAAAATTGTTTTTCTGGGTATGAATCAGAACTTGTTGAGAATGTGGTTGAACATTTGTGGGACCAATGTCCTTCAGAACTGCCACTTGTCAGTGGAAGTAATGCGGTGATTGGAATTGATCGGAGAGAAGACGAAATGCCTTCACTCTTGGAGTTGGATGGTTTTCGATTCACAAGACATACCCCAATATTCCGTTTAGGATTTTTAAATTTTTCAGGTTTTACACTAGATAACCTCCTCTTCGTTTGGTTAAAGCTGTCAGATATGCTATGCTCCTGATAATACTCAAGGCGGGTCCATGTGAGCTATATACCCGTAGCGAACTAAAAAGAAAATGTTTATTAAGACTCGATGCATTTCAAGTTTCAGGAGGATTTTCGAATTTCAAGATTATTTAGTGGTACCATGTTGAATTGTGAGTTAAATTTTGAGTCAAAGTCAAGTTTATGCTTCGATGTGTTCTATTCTGAACAATGATTTAATTGAGTTTCAGTTAAATACTCAGAAGTTGTAATATGACTATATATATTTTTATGTGATGACTTAGATGAGGAATGTTATGTTAGTTTGCAGCATGTTAAAAAAACTGTTTTGGATGCTTGATTTATTTATTTAATGATTTCTGTTGATATTAATATTCTTTTTATCCCTACTTTTCTTTTTTGCAATTAAAATAAAAGGCCCATAAAATCAGTTAAAGTTGTATGTAGCAAATAGATGAAGAGAAGACACTGAATGTTAACTTCAGGTTGACTTGATTTAGAGCATGTTTGGGAAGGTGTTGAGGGGTGGTAAAACATAAGATGGAGGAGCATAACCACGGTGAGAACAATTTTAGCATATTTCATGATGTTTGGGTAAGCCCAATCGTACAATTACCTTAAAGCAACCTTTTGTTGCTTTTCTCTATTGTTGTGTCAATACGGTGGAGAGAGAAAGAGATGAAAAATGGTCCCTTCTTTCATGTTTTGTGTGCATTTTCAGCATGACCCTCTTTCCTTGCTTTTGTGTGTGTGTGTGTTTTACCAACTAGCCTAGGCCCGCGTGATGCGCGCTTGAGAGATCGGGTAAATTTTTAATGTGTTGTTATGTAAAAAAATCACTTAGATTGAAAACAATATTTTGTAGTATGGAATACACTTTGACCCATATAGAGATATATATGGGTGGAGAGGTAATATAGCAATTTTGACTTTCATTTCCCATCATGTACATAAAATACTCAAAACCACTCTATATAAAAAGTCATAATTAATTTATTAGAATCTCTATATTTTCTATTGAGTAGATACCCTAAATTTGAACATTTGCACATATTTATATTTTGTAGTATGGAATACACTTTGACCCATATAGAGATATATATGGCTGGAGAGGTAATATAGCAATTTTGACTTTCATTTTCCATCACGTACATAAAATACTGAAACCCACTCTATATAAAAAGTCATAATTAATAGAATCCCTATATTTTATATTGAGTAGATACCCTAAATTTGAACATTTGCACATATTTATATTTATAATTATAGTATTATGCTTACTGCTCTACTTTTATATAGTTAAGATATGCAAGTGTGATTAGTTTTTATTAAATGTGACTTTTTAATTAGATTTTTTTCTATCTTCATTCTTTAATGATTTTTTTGTTAACTATATCTTTTATTAATTTTTATTTACATTTCAATACCCAAATTTATTCATTTTAATGACCTTTTTTGATTAAAAAAAAGAAAAAACAATTATTATTATTATTATTATTATGCTCATTAGATATATCTAATTAAGTTTTTATAATATTTACAATTTTTTCAGTGACACATTAAATTTTTATTTTTATAATTTTATACAAGTTTTTTAAGTAATTAATTAGCTATTTTTATTTTATATAATTTTACTTTTTCTCTTAATTTATCACAATATATAAATATAATATATATGTATTTCCATTAAAAAATACATGTATTATTAAATAATACTCAAGGCCTTTTTAATCATTTTTCATCTAAACTTACTTTTCAAATTATCATCCAAACACATTTTAATTTACATAATTTTAATTTTTCTCTTCAAGTATCACAATATATACAAATAATATATATATATATATATAATATATATGAATACATATATACATGTAGTATTCAATAAGATTCATGCCCTTTTTCAGTCATTTTCCATCTCAACTTGCTTTTCAAATAATAATCCAAACAAATTTAAGCTTGAAAAAAAGGCACTTTTGCTACCATCAATCCAAGCATAAATCATATTTACAATCTGACTTTTATCTTATCTTAAGTTTGCAAAAGCCTGATTGAAGAAAAGCCACTACTATCATTGCTAGTTCAAATAGGCCCTTAATTGTTGTGGAATGTTCGTGGAAAGAAGAATGGGGACCCATGACCCATCCCAAAAAACACTCCTTATTGGGCTTGTTTTTTCCATCCTATTCCTCTCATCCATGGGGGTAACTGTCATTTCGCCATTTTATAAATCAAATTAATTAAGGTTTAGCGTAAACTTAAGAATTGCATAAAGTATCCCGAAATAAATGAAAAGATGAAGGAAATGTCAGTACAAATAAGAGGGAAAACTCACCGAAAGTTGGTGTCACGCCCTAAAACTTTAGGGGTAACCGGCATGGAATATAAGAGGACTCATATTCCTAAAGTCTTAAGCCACATATAAATAAATGTATCACCTAATAATTACAATAATATCAAATATAAATACATTATTTCTTGCAACAAAATATTAAGTAATTTGTAGTGATTTCGGTAGAGTCACTTCAAACCATTCAAAATTTCTATCATGGCATAAAATTTCAATATAGTATATAGAGCTCTACTCCACAACAATATATATAGATACATACAACTTAGAAAACAAAGAAGGTGGGGTGATCCTGCCTATAGATGACATGGAGCACCTAAACAAGATTCCATCATATATAAAGAGCTTAAGGTTTTACATTGAATAAACAATTATTCAGTTGACACTTCAGCTTCAATCAGCCATACAGACCTTCAGTGATTAGCAAAAGGGACATTATCAGCTGCACTATCTGAGGACAAAGATATTTTCCGGTGAATAATATCTCATTATAGAAACTAATAAAAAGCTAAAGGAAATAATTCGAACAGATTTAACCTTGAATAAAAAAATGACAATATATTTCAATTTCTACTGTTCGCAATCATAAACACAAATAAAACTATAAAAAGGATCATTTATTGAATAAAGCCAAGTACATAATAAAAAAATTTGTTTAACAAAATCAGCTTAAAACAATAGTTCTCAAATAAGGACTTCAACAGAACGAAGTAACAAGCATGGACACACAGTCTATGAGGGTAACTAACCAATTGCAACTCGAGGCCATGAACACAAACATGGACACACAGTTTATGAGGATAAGTAACCAAGCAAGCATAGCACGAAGCCATAAAACAAGCGTAGGTACAAGACCCACGAATAACAAGCACGAGCTCGAGGTTAACCATGACGCGCCAATGACTAAGTGTACTGCTGTTGGTGACCAGTGTTTTGTATTCAGTCCTCTCAAAAATGTTTTCAAGTATCCTTGGGGTCAATTTATCAAAGTAATAAAAACTTTTTTTTTTTACCAATACCATGATAGCTCGTAAAATACTACATAATAGAATACCCCAGCATACAAGTTCATAGCAAATATCTCAAAGCTTTCATTCAAATTCAATCTACCAACAAAATCACTTCCAAATAATAAAAACTCGCATACAAACATTTCAAAATGCTAGACTATCTCAACATGAAAATTCATTAAAGATATATTGAAAGTTTCCTTATCATTTCCACGCATAATCATGAGTTGTACTATAATCCAATATGACAGAAGAAGAATAAATAATAACAAATAAAATAATCTTTTTTTACTCATTTCAATATCGACAAAAAAACTGAGATAATTGGAATAAACTTTCATTGATAAAATCACAATCATAGAATGTAATAGTTAAATTAAATTAAAATATAGCAAGAAAAAAAGAATATCATTTATAAAATTTATGATGGGATGCTATTCACTCACCTATAGCATTATATTTATATCTCATTCTTCAACTTATCAGCTTCCAAATTATTCACTTCTCCTCCTAATATTTAAACAAATCCATCAATAATAACTTTACATAAAATTTTCTAGCTTTTCATCTAATACAAATTCTTTACATCAATCCCGTCTTAATTGCAATAGACATAATCCCAAACTGCAACAATTTAAAATAGAAGAAAACTTAACTTTACTCTCTTTAATGAATAATAAGACAAACTCAAATAATCATGGAACTTCACCATTCTTAGTTATTAAATCCACTATTCCATCCTTGAGTGAACATTCTCTACTTTCCCTTCTTTTGAACACGCTTAAAAATTCAATTTAACTACCAAGACTTAATCAAAACAACTATAAAAGTTTATATTATATCACATCATCTCCAAAGTTAAAACTAAGCTCTTCTTTCTTTATTGTTTTTCCCCACCTTTAATGAACCCATCCTCTTATAACCTTCAAGTTACATAAAAATTTCAAGCGTGAATAAGCTTCCCAATTTCACTTCACCAAATTTCAACATTGAGTAAATAATGAACCCATTAAGTTCCTTTCTCAACTATATCATAAAACCTCGTAACATCCAAATTTCCCATATGGAAGAGCAAATGATTCTAATTTTCTTCAAGCATCTCATGGAACCTAAGCAGAAATCATAATCACTTCAAAATATTATATAAACACATGGTAAAATGAATCATTTTTCTTTAGAGCATTTCATCAAACACCTTAAGGACACTCAAAGTTAAAGCTGGCTTACATGATTCACACTCCCAAACCATAATTACTCACCAACAATACTCCCAAACATCAATTTTTTTTGGACGACTCCCAAACATCAATTTAATCTCCTTAGTTATGCCAAAATATGTTGCTAACATGATAAATATAGGTAAAAAAAAATCTTCTTTAACATTAAGCTTCTTAATTTAAAGGCTTCAATAAACTTATATTGCAGCTCTTTTGCATTTAATTAGCCACAATCAACCAAGAAAAGGAATCATTTGACATACCACATGATAGCCCAAACCTTTTTTTTCTTACAGAACCAAGAGGGAGGAAGGAGAAAAGAGACAGAGCCAACAACAAAGTTCAAAGGAGAAGAAGCTGTTCAGCAAACTAGAAAATAATGGACTGAGCTTATACATACACATATATACGGCTTTAGGAGAGGAAGAAATTAGAACTCACCTACTTCCTCCCCCCACGAAGTCGCAGAACAAAGGGGAAAAGGAAAAAAAAAATGCAGCTGCCCAAAATTTGATCAGAGGGGGAGAAGAAAACCATGGTTGATGGCACGCACACACTAGCGCCGGCGAGGAGACCGTAAAAATGACGGAGAGAAAGGCAACAAGTGACGAAGAATGAAGGGGCTACGGATTCATTTTGGGAAAAATCACTGTGAGGTCCAAGGAGCATAAAAAATTACAAAAAAAGTCTCAAACCAAATTCCCATATCAAAAAAAGTCCCTAGAAACTGTATTGTGATTAATTCGGAATGTAAAAGTACTTTGTCACCCCCATTGAGTAAAAAAAGAAAGGAACATCATTTGCCTTTTTTGACAAGTGCTTATGCATGTTTTGACAACTGGATGAGCTATTTTGACAAGTTCATTTTTCTCCCTAGAGAAGTTTTGAAATTTCAGAATTTAATGTCTCTACTTTAATAAGTGCATATGCCTTTTTTGACAAGTGTTTATGCTTATTTTGATAACTGCATGAGCTATTTGACTTGTTCATCAAATTATATTCCTTAAGTTGGCTCAATCATTTATGGCAAGTAGCCAAGAAGCATCTCCCTCAAACTCTTCCAACTCCAATTCAAACCCAAGAACTTGTGAGTATGACATTTTCTTAAGTTTTAGGGGTGAAGATACTGGTAAAGGTTTCACAAACCACTTGTATCATGCATTAAATATGAGTGGATTTAAAGTTTTCCAAGATGATGAAGAGCTTCCAAGAGGAAAAACTATCTCACAGGAACTACTGCAAGAAATTGAAGAATCTCGTTGTGCAATTATTATTCTCTCTGAAAATTATGCATCTTCTTCGTGGAGTTTAGATGAGCTCCAACATGTGCTTGCCTCGAAAAATAAACAAGGTCAAATAGTTTTCCCCATCTTTTATAATGTACCTCCATCTGATATAAGATGCCAACGAAATAGCTATGGTGAAGCTTTCGCCAAACTTGAACACAAGTTCCAAGAAGACCAACCGAAGTTGCGAAAATGGAGGGATTCTCTAACACAAGTGGCTAATTTATCTGCTTTTGATGATTCCAGTCAATATGGGTAAGTTTTTTATATTAGTAAAATTGAATAACTTGCATATAATATTGGTATCGATTCATTATTGAACACTTCATAGGCGCATACAAGATATTTGCATGTGCCAAAACATGTTCTTTTCAAAGATATAAACATTTTTATTTTGAGGGAGTAAAGATTTTAATGATTGCTTCATAGTATTTATCTAGTTTTTCAAGAAATTATTCTGTCAATTAATTTTTTCTCTAAAAAAGAAAAAGTTCACTTCATAGTTATAGCTTGGAAATATTTATTATAAAATAGTTTAAAGACAAAAGTTTATATATCTAGCAAGTAATCTTGTTGGAATTCATGAGTTATAAATAGTATTCTGTTTGAATGTTTGACACGTTTGATTTGCATTTTTTTTTTGGTCGTTAATTATATGTGGTTTGTCATACGCACTAAACGCACATGCTTAGCATTTGGTTATGGAAAAATTTCATTCAAGGAGCAGGGTAACAAACTAGCGATTTAATTTCAAATCATTCCCGAAATATTCTAAAATTTACCAAGGAATAAAAATAAAATTCTGTTTTAGTGGTAAACGATCAAAATAATCTATCTTCTTTTTTAAAAAAATAAATAAATAAAACACCCCCTGCCAGAGTTGGTTAATTGTCGGAGAATAATTCCCACTGGTGTGTTTTTTTTTTTTTTTGGGGAAATATTTCACTGCACCCATTCTGTAGTAAATTATTCTCAAACAGCCCTCAAAACTTTCTAAAATTTCACTACACCCCATAGGGCTAAACTGTTAATAAAATTTGTGGGTGCAAATACAATTGTGCCCTTACCCTACAAGTCAAACATGATTATTTACCAAACGCATGTGGGAATTTATAAGTCAAATATGCTTATTTACAAGATAAATAAGTGAAATCACAGTACCATTTCAGTCATGTACAAGACAATGAGCATATTCACAAGAATACATGCTATTTACAAGACACATATGTATATTTATACGATACATGTTGGAATTTATAAGACCGTCTCGGCCATGTACAAGACAAGGGCATAAATGTCTTTTTAGCCAAAAGCTTAATTTCAGTGTAGCCTTAAGGGGTGCAGTAAAAAAAGCAATATTTAAAAAACAATATTTAAAATCAAGTACAATGCATCGGTAAGGGATGTGAGAAAAGTCAGAAAACCACCCCCCACAGGCCCACACGCATTCACATTTTTTTTATCACATTGTTTGAATTATTTTTTTTTGTCAATACATGTATATTTAGGAATATTTATTTTTTAAATATAAGTATTTATTATATAAATCGAGATAAAACTTCTTTCATATATTTACCTTATATACCATGAATCATGATTTATAAATACTTATTATCTAAAAATAAACTATTTCAAACCAACACTACTTATTTGAATTATTACACGCGGTATCCGTTTGTGCAGAAAATCTCAATTTATGTTCACCAAAAAAAAAAAAAATCTCAATCTATAGTAACACAGTAGTGGGGAACCGTCTTTTAACCCGCCATATCTAGACCATACATTGTGGCAACGAAATGATTTAAAAAATGTGACTAATGACATTTTTATAATTGTTTAATTGGGATAGTTTATTTTTTATTTATAAATATTTATAATTTATATTATATAAAATAAATATGTGAGAAGAATTTAATCTCAATTTATATGATAAATAATTATTTCTCAAAAATAAACTATTCCAAACACTCCAAGTAATTGTGGTCTAAATAAAAGTGAAAATTTCATAAATTGCGTTGGAAAAAGAAATTTCATAAATTGGACACCCTGATTTATCCTTTCTATGTTTTCATAAGTATTTTAGTGTTATTTTTTCAAAAATTAATATAATATTGTTCTATTTTCCAATAGATGGCAGATACTATAAGGAATAATAATAATATTTTAAACAATAATTATTTAATTTAAGTACATAGTAATAATAATTGGATGATGTTAAGTAACTCATTAGCAACTTTCTCATAATATATAATATATAGTGTTAGTTTGTGATAGTTTATTTTTAATTTATAAGTGCTTATAAATTATGTTTTACTGTATATGATGTATGTGAGAGGAATTTTATCTCGACTTACGTAATAAACATTTATATTTCAAAAATAAGCTATCACAAATATAGCTATAATATGACAGATCATTTTTATATTTTTGATTAACCTCCGGCCAGTGTTGATTAAATAGAGGATGACGAGGGAATTTAGATGAGGTGGATTGTTGTATATAGCTGTTGTGGAATGAATTCATTTTATAGTATTTATTTGGGATAGCTTATTCTTTATTTATAAGTGTTTATAATTCGTGATTTACATTATACGAGGTAAGTATGTGAGAGGAGTTTTGTCTCGATTTACGTAATAAATGCTTATTTTCCAAAAATAAACTATTACAAACATAGTTATAACATTGATCAATCAAAGAGAAAAAAATGGGATATGCTATGATTTTTTATCTTTTTTTTTTTTTGAATGAAACACTGGAAATCATGCCCAAATACAAGGCAACAAGAAACACGCCCCCAGAGGAGCACAAAACCCAAAACCCATAACCCTCAAGCTTGATCAATCGCCGCCTCCGTATAAGAAGGTGAGGGTTGATCAAGGATAACAAAACTCTCAGTAATGCTATGCGCTAAACCAGCAAGATGGTTAGCCAGAACATTTTCCTCCCTTGGAATAAAAATAAGACAAACATGCCAGTCCTTGGATATCCAAACTCTGGCATCTTCAATCACTTCCCTGAACGGGTGATCACTCACAACGCCCCTCATGATTAAATTTATGGCCTCTAAACAATTTGTGAAAATATTAATACTCTTTAAATTCCTGTTCTAGCAGATCTGAAGACCCTGGATAATTGCAATGACTTCGGCCACCACAGGAGGGACCTGAATAAGTCTGCTAATGTACCCGGTAATCCAACCACCCTCTTCATTTTTGATGACTCCCGCGCATCCAGACATACCCGAATCCAGCACCGATGCATCTGTTTCTAATGCAGTAAAACCAAGTGTACCTCTAAAAACAATTCCTTCATCACCTATATCATTTCTGTAGAAACGACATTTATTTAGTAGCTCCATATCCCAGCTGGCCCGGAAAAAGCTCAAATGTCCTGTCTGATCTACCGTCTGCTGGTCGTCTCCAAACAACTTCGAGCAACGATCAACCCAGATATCCTAACACACATAACCAAACAAGGTGGCCCAGTTAACCTTTCTGGTGAAATTTCTACCAGCCTCATTTCTGAGATTCCATTGTATCCACTCCAAACCTTGTAATGTTGAAAATTTATCCCACAGGATTGGATTGACTAAGGCTATCCATCTCTCCTTTGCATTTCTACAGTCCCGTAGAAGGTGCATGATATCTTCCTCCGCATTACATCCAAACGAACACTCTGCATTTTCCATCAAGCCTCTCTGAACCCTCAGCTTCACCGTATGAACCCTTCCATGTGCTGCCAGCCACATAAAGGATTTTATCTTCTCTGGAACCTTACATTTCCACAAAGCTCTCTATCCTGAGTGAGTTTGGTTCCGGATCCCTGCAAAACAAAAATTGTATGCATATCTAACAGAAAAACAACCGTCAACAGCAGGTTTCTAAAAATAATTATCATTACCTCTCTCTACATGAGGTGGATGGTTGCTCACAATACGCTCGATATCCGGCCACTGGAACCATCTGCTTAATTTTCTTATATCCCAATCCCCCCACGGATTCACAAAATCTTGAACCTTCTCATTAATATCCATGAAAGCTTCCATATGAGGCAATAAATCAATCAATGGTCTATTTAGCTCAGACCAATTGTCATACCAAAAAGAGGTTGAGGCACCATTTCCAATTTTAACTCTAACCCCTTTCCAGAACTTCTCCCAAACAGAGCAAATCCCTTTCCATGTATAAGACGCATTTTTCCTCTGCAGAGGTCTATTCATATTATCCCATCTATATTTACTCCGAAGCACCTTCGTCCATAAAGCATCCTTATTTGTCAAAAGATTCCAACACAGCTTCATTATGAACGCTTCATTCTGTTTGCACATATCCCTTATGCCTAGACCGCCCTCCTTCTTATCCCTCTTGACTTGATCCCATGAGATGAGGTGAATTTTCCTCTGATCCTCCTTTTCATCCCATAGAAAGCTCCTGCTCTTCTTTTCAATCTCCCTCAGAATACCTTTCGGTAATGACATGGTTTGCATATGATAAGCCGGAATAGCTGAAAGAACAGATTTAATAAGAGAAATTCGCCCTGCCATGTTAAGACACCCTCTCTTCCAGCCAGATAATCTCTTCTGGGTTTTCTCAATGATGGGGTAAAACAGAACCTTGGATACCCTTTTGTGAATTAAAGGAATACCCAGGTATTTGTCCAAATCTCCTGTTAAACGCATACCCATAGCTCTACTAAGCCCATAGGCCCTGTTGAAATGAACATTTTTCAAGAAATACACTCTAGTCTTTGTTCTATTCATTTTTTGACCGGATACATTACATAAATCTTGCAAGTAACCCAGCATCCTATCCACCTGTTCCTCCAACGCCTCACTAAACAAAATCAGATCATTTGCAAAAAATAAATGGGAGATCGGAGGACTGCCTCTATTAAGACAGATTGGCTTCCATGACCCGTCATTAACTGCATCCTGAATAAGGTGGCTTAACCGTTCCATACACAAGGTAAAAATATAAGGAGAAAGAGGATCTCCTTGTCTAATTCCACGAGAAGAATTGAACGAACAAGTAGCTTCACCATTCCACAACACCTGAAACGTTGGGCTCGATATGCACGTCATAATAAGCTCACAGATTTTCCCTTCGATTCCCACCTCTTGAAGCGTATTTTGAATAAATGACCACTCCAGACGATCATAAGCCTTTTCAAGATCGACCTTAACAGCCATCCAACTTTTCTTCCCTGTCTTGCGTCTCATCGAATGAATAACTTCTTGTGTAATGATTACATTATCGCTACTCTGACGCCCTGCAATAAAACTACATTGATGATGCCCCACCAGCTTCCGCATTGCATCCCGAAGGCGACAACTAAGAATCTTGGTAATGATTTTGTAGCTAACATTACACAGCGATATGGGCCTGAAGTCCATGATACTCTCTGGATTATCCTTCTTCAGAATAAGAACAATATTTGCATTATTGATATCCCTAGCTCGATCTGGGTTTTGGAATACTCCAGTCACTAAATCAACAATATGCTCCCCCACTATTGGCCAAAATTCTTGGTAAAACACCGCTTGAATACCATCAGGACCCGGAGCCTTAAACGAACCAATATCAAAGGTTGCTCTTTTAATTTCCTCATACGACACCCCTGCATTAATCTTGATAATTTTTGAATCACTCAGTTCTTGAAATCTTGTACGAGTATATAAGTTAACCACATTTTGAAGACCACTCTGAAACAGGTTTTTATAATAATCTATAGCCATACTTTTGAGCTCTTCTTGATCATAAGTCCATTCCTCTTCGCTCTTTTTCAAACCTTCAATCCTATTACGCCTTCTCCTGACCGTTGCAGCATTGTGAAAAAATTTACTATTTTGATCCCCCCATTTCAGCCATTGACGTCTCGATTTTTGGTACCACCCAAGTTCTTCCTGAGCCAGAAGTTTGTTATATTCTTTCCATAACTCATTTTCAGTCTGGATCAAGTACTGGCTATCTCTCCTGGCTCTCGCTCTCTCAATACCCCCAAGCCTTTGAAGAGTCTTCTGTTTCCTTTCATTCAAATTGCCCACTCTTCTTTTATTCCAATCTCCAGCCTTGTCAGCAAAATTTTTAACTTTTTCATTCCAATGATCCCCCCTCCAAGCAACCTCAACCATATCACGAAATCCTTCTTCTAAGAATCAAGCTGCTTGACAACGGAAGAAAGTTTTCGGTCTACGGAAATCATTAGGATAAGCTTTCAACAGGATGGGTCTATGATCGGAGCCAAACTTACACAAATGATGCACCTTTGTGAGAGGATAAGTTTGATTCCATTCAGAATTCATGAAAGCCCAATCAATTTTTTCTTTAACAAAACCACGCTCCCAGGTGAATTTTTCCCCAATAGTATCAGTCTCAATAAGTTGGCACTCAGCAACACAGTCTTGAAACTGCCTCATAGATCTCAAATTAGGCTCAGCACCCCCACATTTGTTATCACCATACATATAAGCATTAAAATCCCCCATAACAATCCACGGAATGCTGATCGAAACACTAAAATCATTAAGATCATCCCATAAGGATTGACGAAGAATACGGTTCGGCTCGGCATAAACGCTATATAACATAAACACCTTAGAATTCTTGACAATCTCAACTCTCGTATGGATGGTCTGAGTAGAAGAGGAGATATATTGGATAGATGTATCTTCCGAGTTCCATAAAATCCAAATACCTCCCGCATACCCAGTAGCTTCTAACCGAATCCAAGTATTGAAACCCAATTTTTTAATAATTCTATTAACCTTACTACCACTCACACGAGTTTCCATCAAAATCATAATCTGCACATTATTATTTTTTAGCACATCTCTAACTCTACCAGGAAAGGTTTTAGCCGCTGCACCTCTACAATTCCAAGATAAAATATTTATGTAATCCATAAAAAAATTAATAGAATAGAGAAACATACCTGACCCTAGCGAAGCTAAAGGCTTAAATCAGTGGCTTGCATAATTTCCACCTCCACCAATATATCATTGCCAGCAACATTGGACGCCTCCTCCTCAGGACCTGCACCTGCCACACTAGCTTTGGAACAATCCAGAATTTGTTGATTAGGCAAGTGCTCCATTTGTCTTGTTGGATGCATACAAAACTCATTTTGTTGGTCCATATTTCCACCGCTTCTGCCAAAATCCTCTTCACACTGCTCCAAAAAATCTTTCCCATTCTCCATGTTCAAAGTTTTGTTAATTAAGTCCAATTTACTAGACTCATTTTTTATCTTCACCTACCTACTTCTTCATCTTTTTGAATTTCTAATATTGATATAGCTCTTTTCTTCATGACACTTAACATGTTATCTGTTCATGCCCTGTTCTTCCTAGTTCCACTATTTGCTTTCAATAGACTAATAATTTGTTTTATAAAATATATTGTATTAATTAAGTTAACTTTCTAAAATTCAAAACATAATTTTTGTGGAACAGTTATTATTTATTAATACACACATTTTTTGTAAGAAAGTTAAAGAATTATCAATTACTTTTTCAAAAGAAAAGCCATAACACGAGAACAAAAGTTAAAAAATTGCAGTATATTGGTGGAAGACACGGAGCCTTTACGCCAGGTTGACCTGACTAGTTGACTGTACTGACTCAAGTGTTGCAGTGTCTCCTTTTAATTTCACATTCATTTTGCAAGTCTTTAGGCACACGCAAAAGTCAATAACAATATTTATGTGTTTGCTTTTGTTTCTTATGTCATACTATAATTAATTCGAACGAGCCGTGAGGGCAGGGTTAAGGGAGAAAAAAAAAAGGGCTCTCAGCTCCTTCTCACACAACCTTTTCTTTCGCTTTCTGACAAATGACATACGCTAGTGGAGCCTATAATTCCACATTTTTTGGGGTAAGCATTTCTTGGAAAATGGCAAAGTATCAAGTTGGCTTTCTGTTTCTTATGTCATACTATAATTAATTGGGAGAATGATAGTGAAGTCCTAAGGAAGAGGAGAAATGAAAAAATGATCCTTATAGATTGTAAAATGAAAAAATGGTCCCATGGAATTGTCAATACAGGCTCCTGGAGTTGTCATATTAACAACTCCAGGAGCCTGTATTGACAACTCCATAGGATCATTTTTACATTTTACAATCTATAGGGATCATTTTTTCATTTTTTTCCTTACATGGGACCTAAGTGTAAATCTCCCTGATTAATTCGAACGAGCCGTGAGGGCAGGGTTAAGGAAGAAAAAAAAAAGGGCTCTCAGCTCCTTCTCACACAACCTTTTCTTTCGCTTTCTGACAAATGACATACGCTAGGGGAGCCTATAATTCCACATTTTTTGGGGTAATAAGCATTTCTTGGAAAATGGCAAAGTATCAAGTTGGCTTTCTGTTTCTTATGTCATACTATAATTAATTCGAACGAGCCGTGAGGGCAGGGTTAAGGAAGAAAAAAAAAAGGGCTCTCAGCTCCTTCTCACACAACCTTTTCTTTCGCTTTCTGACAAATGACATACGCTAGTGGAGCCTATAATTCCACATTTTTTGGGGTAAGCATTTCTTGGAAAATGGCAAAGTATCAAGTTGACTTGATCAGAAGTCAAGCACTGGATTTTGTTTACCGCTAAAATGTAGCTTATTGAGCAGAAATCAGAAACGCAAAGCAAAAAAAAAAAAAAAATTCCATTGGTTTCAAAATTGAATTTAGCAAACGAAGGCCACAAAATACAATAATTAACTAATGTCGTTTGGTAAGCACTCATATGGTTCTTCACTTTTTATCATTTCCGACTCAATTGCTGTCTACATCAACTTATAACTAGAGATTCAATTGAGTTACATTCATTGTATTTGAATGCTTGCTGCTACTGATGTATTTAAACCAATTTCAGGTTTTGGTTTTAGACAAAGAAGACGCCAATGAACTTAATAGTCGATCTGGAACAGAATGCTACATCTATATATATTTACTCCTTAGGCCATGGCTAATGTTTAATTAGTTGCCTTCAGCCTTTGTAACCTTTATTATCTAATGCACTATAGGCTAGGTTTTACATTTAGAACTGAAGCTAGTACTATTTTAACAAAATAGGAGCTTAACTAAAGTTTCATGCTTGATTGTCGGAAAAATAATAGGGGTTTTAATTATAATTTCCTGGCAATTGTTCAATATGCCGATTGAGTGGCAAATTCTTGTCCTTCCACTCATCATTTTCTCATCATCCACACTTACTCGGCCTTACCCTTTTATCTTAACCTCCCACTTCTTCATCTTTTTCAAATCTCTCAGATCATAGGTTCCTCCCATACCACACTCAATATCTCCTCTGTTCATGCCTTGTTCTTCATAGGTCCCATATTTGCTTTATAAGATTAACCTTTATTTTTTAAAAAAACTTAAATAATTTTTATAAAATAAATTAACTTTCAAAAATTCAAGAGGTAGTTTTGTCAATTATTATTTATTAATACATACGTATTTTGTAATTTAGAGAAATATCTCCATAGAGAAAAAAATCATAACACAATTCAGGGAAGTCATGTGGGAAGGTGCATGGAAGGAAAAATGAGTATAGAAAATAAGTTATAGTTGGGAGTTGTAATATCCTTAGTTTCACATTCATTTTTCCAAGTCTTCGGACATATGCAAGAGTCAGTTAAGAATTATTTTGATTTTAAAGTTGCATGTTGCAACGTTGACGGTTGTGGTGCTGGGAATTACAAACATGGCCATCATGACTTTTCTACCCCATAGATGATAGATCGTAATTAATGGTTGGTGAAGTTCCCTTTCAATTAGTTGGTTTGGAAAAATATTATTTAAATTAAAAAAAAAATGTTTTAAATTATGTAATGTTATCTATCATTTTAAATTAATAATTTATAATTTTAAATAAATTCGAACTCAGTTCGTAGAATATTTTAATAAATATGTTTTATTATTATTAGCTGATGTCAAATTCAATTATTATTATTTAAAAAAATTAATGAGAAATAATAACAAATCAAATAATCAATTAGCTTTAAGAAGATATACAAGAAAAATAAAGCATAAATATTTGAAATAAAATAAAACAATGCATTATAGTTGGTTGAGGTGATAGGGAGCCTCATCCCATAAGGAGGAAAATACAAGTTCAAATTCCGAGAAGTGGACTTATTAAAAGAGGCAAAAACCCTTTGTGCTCTATGCCTCAAAAAGGGATTAAACCCTTAATCAAATGAGAAAAAAAATAATCCTTTACTTTGAATTGTTTGGCCATTGAGTATTACATTGAAGGGTTAAGGTGCAATTTTAATAACCAAGTTTTTCTAGAGAGGCGTGTAGCACAAATAAGTTTTAGAATGGGTAAAAATAACAATATACAATTTAAAATGATACGAATTCAACAAAACCGTTAAATTTTTCCAAACACCATTAGGGTCTTCTTCTGTTATATTTTAACTTCGTTTGGTCAAATTTAATGGTTTTATTGAATTTTGACCCTTTTAAATTGTTTATCATGGTTTTTGCCCATTCTGAAACTTATTTGTCAGACGTCCATCGGAAAAAACTTGGCTGTTAAAATTGTGCCTTAACTCTACATTGAATTGCCTTTTAGGTTTATTCCTATATTAATACTCAATAATAATCATGTTGCTCACATTCTAAATCACCTACATTGAATTGCCATTCAGGTTTGATTGAAATGAAATTATAATTGAACCTATGCATTGATTATTTCAAAATCACTCTCTTGTGATGAGTTTAAGCATTAGACTTAATAGTAATTAAGGTTTAGTGTATTAGGAAACTTAGAGAAATTCATTACACTAAGAGGGCTTAATAATATTTTGAAGAGTAGGGGTTCCTCTCTTGTGATGCTACTCATTTGTTAATGAGGTTTAGAACAATAGAAGGTTAGTGCATTAACTTCCCAAATATTATAATTGAGCATGGATAGCCATTGAAAAACCATTTTCAAGAGCATCTTTACCATTTGCATTCTTAACCATTTTCATCCCTCTTTATTTGAAAATCCCAAAAATATCTATTTAAATTGCATTTAGTTCATAGTTTTGAAAATTACCCAAACATGTTTTCCCTATCAATTTTGCATTGCAAATACTTAGTTTACTAAGAATTAGTTTCATAAGCGGCTCCTCAAAATGAAACGACCAGAGTTGTGATATATTGCATTGTTTGGAGTTAATTGTTGATTGTGGACCCCAAAACGTTACGACAAAGGTCTTCATCACTATTCATACTGTGATATATTATCATGAGTCTTATAATCAGAAGGTGAAGGCCAGGTTTTGGGGTATAGTTCTCTAAAGGACTTACCCTTGTTACAATTATTAATTAATGTAACAATCACAAGTTCAAAGGAAAAGCTCATCATAAAATATTAGCTTATTATATGAGAAAGAGTCACTTGACTTATAAAGCACACCACACTAGTGAGACTTCCAAATGCGGCACCTATCTATAACATATATGTTTATAATTATTACTCATTCAAACGGCAAAATTGAAATTGGATTTGGAAATAAAATTCGGTTCTCAAATGCTTTGCATAAGCCAAGCAGAGACAAAATTTCTTGGCCACTCATCATTTGTCATCAACCAC
Source organism: Inga leiocalycina (assembly GCA_963242795.1). Taxonomy (NCBI): domain Eukaryota; kingdom Viridiplantae; phylum Streptophyta; class Magnoliopsida; order Fabales; family Fabaceae; genus Inga; species Inga leiocalycina. The sequence continues at coordinate 70,195,407 of OY725325.1, forward strand.
ACTTAATCAGCCTCACCCTTTTATCTTCACCTCCCCACTTCTTCATCTTTTTTAATCCACACTTCTTCACATTAATAGAGCTCTTCCTCTCACGACACTCAACAATCCTCTATTCATGCCCTGTTCTTCTCAGCTTCATTGTTTGCTTTATAACATCAGCCTGTCTTTTTTCAAAAGAGTGATCATTTTTATAAATTATATTAATCAACTTTCTAAAATTCAAAAACTAATTTTTGTGCATCAGTCATAAATACACTCACATATTTGCAAGTAAGTTAAAGAAATATCAGTTACTTTTCAAAAAGAAAAATCATAACACAAGAACAAAGGTTAACAAATGTACTATATTGAGGGAAGAGTCGGAGTCTTTTAAGCCAGGTTGACTTGATTGTAGTGATACAAGTTTTGTAATATCTCCTTTTAATTTTGATAAAAAAAAAAAAATTCACATTCATTTTGCTGCTTCTTGATGGCTTCATGGCTCACCAGGTAGCTTCTTCCCCATCTTCCCTTGTCCCACACTTTGAAACATTACTCATTTGGAAGCATGCTTTGGTCACAACTTGAACGCCTCTCTGGCAGTTTTGGATCCATCAGATCCTCCTATCTTATCTACTCTGAGTGAATTATGTCTTTATACAATTCTGTATATATCAGAAAGGAAATTAGTTTCTTCTTTTTTTTTTACATCTTGTCATCTTCCACCTACAGAGAAGAGGAATTCATGAGCTCTTTAACTTTTACTAATAATCACAACTATATGCATTTAGCTCATAATTTAACAGAAGTTTGAGTTTGTTTTTGTCACATCACATTTTCTTCTACAATTTCTTTACGTGCATAATTTGACCCCACCTCTAATAAAAAGAGAAAAAAATGTACTGAAATATTGTTGATTTCTTCAAGTTAACAATGACACAGTCAAATAATCATATAAAACAAGTACGACAGAGGAATTCTAATGGATATAATACTAGCTAGGCTGAAAGAGAATGATGGCCACAGGGTGACGGCTAAAATGCTGATTAATTAAACATCGGCCAATTATGATCACTACTTAAATAATTGTTGTTTAAAATATTACTATTACATCGGCCAAGTATGATTACTACTTAAATAATTGTTGTTTAAAATATTACTATTATTCTATTCCTTGAAATATGGTAAATAGAACATTGAACAATATTAATTTTTCTTCAGAAAAAAACGGTATTATTATCACAGAGGTTTTGCTGAGCATATTTTTGACGTGCCACGCTTTTATCACCAAAATAATTAACAGACTAACACATACTTATACATTTAGATTTTCTGCAATAACACACACATATCATGCAATTAAAACAATGTATGTGATTAAAAAAATGTAAATAGCTTATGAAAACTGAAGCACTATATCTATGCAACAACCACTAAACTAAATATATATGAAATCTGAGACTTCTTTTTTTGCAGAATCTGTAAAAGAAGTGTGAAAAGAAGGAGAGGTTGCAGGAAATTGCGGAAAGATGAAGAAAAAGAACTCATAATGGAGATGGCCCGCATTTTGGTTTTTTCAAAGTTTAAGATCTTGTGGGAAGCAAAGTAACAATAGCTAAATATCTTGGACCATCAAATTGTTATTGACTTTGAATAATATATAAAAGCAGAGGCAATATATTAGTTGCGTAGAACAAGGAGCTTTCCACCAACAAAGTGCTCAGCATTTCTCTTTTTCAAAGGCTAATTTTAATCTGGGATGAAGACCCCGAGTCTTCCCTGAATATGCTACGATTCTTAACTTTTGTTCTGATGTTATGATTTCTCTTTTGGGAAAACTAACTGAAATTTCTCTAACTTACTTACAATTATGTGTGTGTAATTAATTTATTTTATAAAGCGAATAGTGGACTGACAGGAAGACAATAAGGAATGAAGATAAGACGAAACCCTCCACATTATGTTCTTCCTTCCATGCTCCTTCGTCATGGCAGCAAACCAGTTTCCCTACTAAGTTAATTAGTTCTAGATCATCCAGATTTATTTTAAAAAGGCCTATAGTTTCTTTAAAAAAATATTTTACTGGGTATAAAATCCAAAATAAAGATAATCTTTTAAATATTATTTATTTAAAAAATCATCATTTTAAGAAAACTCAAATTTGAACCATTCAGATTAAATCCAAATGGTTTAAAAATGATTTGCTCTTCTTATTAAGCAAAATGCTTAGTAGGGAAATAGGGTCCTACAACTCCAGCCGATGACCACTGACTTGTATAACTACTTTTTCCACAAATTAGCTTATAAAAAAAAAGGTTGATTATTTTGGAATGATGAGTCATCAGTGAGTCATAAAATATAATTAATGGATGTTCTCAAACTAAAACGCATGATCTTTGCTAAAAAGCCAGGTTATCTGACCTGAACCGGACTGTAAACTGGCGACCCGGGCACTAAACTGGTCCAGTTTGGTGACCCGGTCTGGGTCAAATTTTTTTAAATCATTTTTTTAATTTTTCCTTTAGAATTTCATATTATAAGTCTAAAATATTCCATTTTTCACCGGTTTGGTCCCAGTTTAGCTCCGGTTTGACTCCGGTCTGACCCACTGACCCTTGACCCAGTACTTCGACTAGTTCATTGACCGATCCGGGTTTAATTACCTTGCTAAAAAGTGAAAGAGAAGGAGACATGAGAATGAGCAGAGAGCCCATTTATCTCCTTCCATGCCTCCTTCCCCTCACTACTCCCTCCAATTAATTATATTATATTATATGAAACATAATTAGCAAACACATTATTGCTGTTATTGACCAAAGACTTGGAAAAATGAGTGTGAAATTAATTAAAGACATATATGACTTCCAATCCAATTATAACCTATTTCTTGTAATTAAGCTCGGAGGTATTCTTTCTACGCTGCTTCCCACATGACTTCGACTTGTTTCACCATGTATAGTCCAGTCAACCCGAGTTTCCCCTGAATATGCCACAATTTTTAACTTGAGTTCTTATGTTAAGATTTTTCTTTTCTGAAAAGCAACTGAAATTCATCTAACTTAGCTACGAATATGTGTTTATATTAATATGAAGGGCTTATGTTGCTAGAGCACTCATATATATATATATATAATATACATAGGGAAAATTGTGAAAAAATCCCTCATTGACAACTTATTTGCCAAATGGGACCTTCGCGTGCAGATTATCTTCCACGTGTGTAGAATATTTTCCCTGGTGTGCAGATGATCTTCCCTGTGTGCAAAATTCTTCCCTATACGTGTGCAGAAATTTTCCCTACGTATGCAGAAATCTTCCATCTATGTGCAGATATCTTCCTTCCATGTGCAAGATATCTTCCCAGGTCCCATTTAGCAAATAAATTGTCCATAAGGTCTTTTTTAGCAATTCTCCCATATACATATTAGTGAAATGACCGAAACAAATGCTCATAGAAAATGTACAGAGCAGTATACTTTTTATCTGTTCCAACCTATATATGCCATAACGGAGCACCTTAATTACACTGACACACACACATATTATATAGATCGTGTTGCCTTATACGAAATGGATCTCTCCACTAACTTTTTTTCTCTACCTAATGTCTCAACCATTGGATCATATTTTAGTGGGTGAGATTTAATGCTATGTAACAATATTATAATTGTAGATTTTTATTATATTTAATGTTATAATACTATTATTTAATACATAGAATATTAAATATGATCCAATGGTTGAGATCGAGAAGAAGTGGTCGGAAGAGTTAGTGGAGACACTCTTATCCCATGCCGTACATTGTCAAGTATTTAATGAACTGCATCTGTGAATCATTTAGTTTGCCTATGACTATGTTATTGAAATTTAATCACTCTCAAACCACGACGGTAAATGCCAACTAGTCCAAACGGTTTAACTAAAAATAAATTATTTGGAAATGCAAATAGCTTTATTCGGTTATAAGCGAAACAGAATTGCCTTTTGCTCACCCCAATAAATGCCCCACAAAAAAAGAAAAAAAAAACCTAGCTCTTTGTTTTCCTCCCCTAGAAAGTAGAAACCAATATGATCTTCAAACTTGAAAGGAATGTAAAGAAGGGTTAACTAAATACCCCTCCGTCTTTAATATAAAAGTTAATTGACTAATTTAGATAAATTAAAGAAAATTAGCTATGTTAGTTATTTGTAACAAATATATATTAGTTTTTTTAAAAATAGTATCCTTCATCATAACTACTCTTAGATAGAAATCCCTTAATGTATATAATCAATTTGGATATTTTGTAAAAAAAGTTGTAAATTTAGGAGATAAAGTATATTAAGGTCTTATATTTAATGCAAAATCTAACTCCAACTAGCTCTTAGACTAGAGGATATAGCATATGTTGCAACTTGAGGAGGGAAGTAAAATTATAAATTAACAAGGGTTAACACCATTCTCAGTCCTTATAGTTTACAGTTATTTTTGTTTTGGTCCCTTAAGTTTTAAACAAGTGGTTTTAGCGCCTCAAGTTTACTCCGTTTCAAACCATTAGTCCTTAAGTTTCAGAAGGATTTGAAACTCAAGTTAACACCGTTAATTAAATTTATGTGACACTAACACCATTATATTAAATATGTTTATGTGGATGCTAACTGGGCAAACTGAGTTGGAAAAATAAATTCTAAGCCTATATTTTTAAAAGCTTTTATATAATTGAAAAAACATAAACCCACCATCAGTCCATGACCGTGGGTCGCTGCTTGATTTAAAATAGGGAGGAGAGCTTCAACCTTGGGTTATGGTGGAAGGAGAGGGAAGGAGAAAATTTCTGATAATGGGGTCCTCCTCTGGATTGTACGCTAGCGGATGTCCTGACTCACCTACCTCAGATCGCAGAGGAGTCTCAAGTCTCAGCTGCGGTATGTGTACTGGCAGCATCGGCACGCTCTTCCGTGCCACATATTTCCGAGCATCTACACCCTTGTCTTTCATACCACTAGCACCCGCTGAGATGTTTGTTTAAAAATAGGGTGGGATTCCAAAGAATCCCAGTAGAAACATACTATCATTGATAGAAAATGCGAAAAGTAAACATGACATGCGCTAAGGTATGCACCAATTAATAAACAATATAAATACAACATCGTCATATATATATATATGAGTAGGGCCCCGCCCCACAAACTACATGGGTTGGTCTTCCGCCAACTCCCAGGGTAAATGCACACCGACACTAACATCCTCTCTCTAGGATATGAATGCTAATTAATAAAGTGCATTTACAAATAATGGCATCCATACAAGCATATAACTATGGCATAATATATGAAGGATAATGTTCTTACCTCAAAGCTTTATAAGCCCCTATTTAGATGTGTCTCGAAATACGTGTCGTGTCCGACCTCCGACTCGGTCATAAAATATTAAATGTACAAGAAATAGGTAATAACCTATTCAAGTATTATTTTAGACTCTTCCATAATGTTTCTAGTGGTTATATTAGTCTATGGTGAAAATTTACCAAAATGCCCCCGAGACCCAGGCCCGGCCCCATCTTACCTGACCCATGGCACGTTTTTTCAAAATTTTGACTAAGGCTATTCTGACTTATTTTCGCCAAAGGAATCCTTTTTCAGGCTCGAAATTACCAAATTCACTGTCAAATTACGAAAATACCCTTGACAGCCCTTATTTAGGGATTTCAAGGGCGTTTTCGTAATTATGCTTTTTCGGCCTCTACTGAAAAGGTGCCCAACTTAACCCCACCTCTTTTTGCCCACTAAATCCAATGGAACCATTGATTTCATGAAAATCCAAATCCTACCCCTTAAAACAGTGTTGGCCAAAATATTTCAAGAAAGATGGAAAAATATAGTTGTGTTTTAGTTTCCAAAACTTGTACTTTTCCACTTATAATCCTTGATTAACTCATTTAAACACTTCTTAATCATGATTCAAAGAAATTTAGGCAGCATAACCCCTTAGGGTTATAGCTTTTCTCATTCTTCAACTCAACCAAGAAACTTGAAAAGTCAAGAACAACAACAACAACACCACAAGGAAGCAAGTTCATGAAGTTATCTTCTTTGGCTTCTTGGTTTCTCTCTCCCTATGCGTCCTCTCTCCCTTCTCCTTGAGCTAGAAATGTGTCTTCAACACATGGATTCCATTGAAGAAGGAGAGTTTAGAGAAGAATTCTAAGATAAAATCACAAGAAACTTTAAGAGTTTAGCTGCTTACCTTAACCTCTTCTTCTTCTTTCTCTCAAATTCTCCAAGCTCTCTCTCTCTCCCTCTCTCTCTCTCTCTCTCTCTATGTGTAACACCCCAAATTTTATATCCATAAAAATATTGTAAATATTTGAGAAATTCAATAAAATGGTGAATATTCATGAATTTGGAATTTATGAATTAATAAATGTTCAATTTCATGGGAAATTGGGAAAAAATAATTATGGAATTAATTTTGGTAATTTAAAAAGCCCAATATCAAGGTTCAAAAAGTGAAGGAATATTAGAGAAAATATTTGGTCCAAAAATAGATGGCAATTGGCCAAAGAAAAATAAGAGAAGAAATTGGATTAGAAAGGCAATGGCAAAATTGTAATTTTGCCAAATTATCACAAAATTAATTATTTTCTGATTAATTGAATTTAATTTCAATTAATTAAGGAAAATAAAGATGAAAAATATATTTAGAATATTTTGGTCAATTAAATATGAATTTATGAAAAATTTGAGCAAAAATACAAATTTGACCAAAATTGGAACTTGCATGTATATGTAACCGAAACAAGTTGTGAAACCAATTGAGATCATAGGGAGGGACCTCTAGGTGTCTCCTACATCTGGCATAAATAAGAAAATATTGGTTGGACATGATGGCATGGTTACATGAATGTAGGAAGTTATGTAATAAAAATTAGTTTTTGGAATTTTTGGAAAATTCCAAAAATCATTAAAATGATATATGATATTAGAATATATCATCCTTATCTTCTTTATTCAGCATTTCACGACCAGAATAGACCTAAAATAGAGAGAGAATGTGGGAAAATCCTAGAGAGAGAAAGGATAAGAAAGATTGCAAGGTAAGCCAATTTCTCCGACGATTTAGCTCCTAATGCGTATAACTCCGACCCTAAGCTACTCTTCTTTGTTCTTTAAGGTTTGGAGGCTCAAAAATCTGTGGTTGAAGGGTTAGGGTTTCAACCATATTGGGGAAAAGCCAGAAGAAGCGATAGGTAACTTCCAAACCTTCGTATATTAACTATTCTGGCTGCTGTAAGCAATTTAATCAGTGAAATTTCGTCGGATTGCCATTAGTTTTAAATTTTGGAAATGGGTGTGCCTAAAGGTTATGCTGCCCAATTTTAGTTCAAATGGTTGTTATAATTCAATTAGATGGTTAATAAAGTGGTTAGGAGTAGAAAGGAACGCATTTACGGAGCCAAAACCGCAAAACCCCGATTTTTTTTAAGGAACCCATAATTTCAGTCAGGGCTAGATCTAGGGTTAGGAGTTGGATTTTCAATGATTTGATGGTTCCATTGGGTTCAGGAGGGAAAATTAGGTGGGGTTACAGTTAGACACTTTTTCAGAAAAGGTCGAGAAAACATAATTACGGAAACGCCCCTAAAACCCTTAAAGCGGGGTTGCCAAGGGCAATTTTGTAATTTAACATTGAATTTGGTAATTTTGAATCCAGAAATGGATTCCTTGGTTGGAAATATGTTAGAATAGCCCTAATCAAAATTTCAGGAAAAGTCCAACCGGGGCGGGGTCCCAGGGGCATTTTGGTAAATTTTGACCATAGGCTAATATAACCACAATTTCAACCAAGGTATATCGAAAATCCTAGCTGTGGTCGGTGACTCGGCTGAGGTACATGTAGGGGTTTTAACTCGATGTTTGGCCTTAAAACGTGTGTACACATATGAATCAAATTGAATTTTCATTTTACCTAATATGGTGCATTGCATATTTAATTTTCACATTTTATATGTGGATAGTATGTTTCTATTAGGATTCTTCATAATCTCACCCCTTTTTCTAAATCAAAATGTATCAGTGGGTGCCAGCGGTTCAAAAGGCAAGGACAGATTTAAGGAAAAATGACGAGCACGTTTCTCGAAACACATCCGGTGGTTATATTTAGCCTGTACTTGAAATATTTTGGGGATATTCTGTACATATTTACAATTAGTAGTGATTTTTGCTTTGTTAATGACTGTTTGTAAACAAATAGTTATTATTAGTATAATTGTACTTTTCTGTTGCCTGTGGAACTTGTTCATTATTGCCCTGCGCATATCAAAATGGAAACGGGTGTTGACACTTTGCCTATGACTTGGACGAAATGTGTGCATGAAAAGGGAAGAGAAGTGTGTTTATTAAGTTTTCTTGCCTCTTGACCATTGATCTCATCAAGGGCCTATAATGTGACACTTGTCACAATCCTCCCTTCCTTCATGATTACTCCATTGGCTTCTCATTAAGTTGGAACCAATTTTCTTCTCTTGTTTGGCTTCTCAAAACCGTCCTCCCCCCTTTGCTCTAACTACCCATTCCTCTTCCAACTAAGTCCAAGTTTGCACTCCTTCATACACTCAAGTTCTTTCATTCCTTCACTCAAGCTAATCCTCCTATCACGCACTCAACAATTTACCTAGCAAATCACTCAACCATTATCATCATTGGCCATAAGTACTATGCCCATGTAGCCTAGCCATTATGACTTTATTCATGTAGCATGTGCTCATGGAATTGAATTTTTCCCCTTATCTTCATGGCTTGGACGAAATTAGGAAGGAGAAGAGAAGAAAAATTGCTTTCCAATAATTCCATAATTCACATAATTGAATTATATATAATTCCCCATAATTTCACAATTCTTGATTTATTCCAACAAGAATAATCCAATTATGCATTTTCCCTTATTTTTCTTGATTAATTGGAATTAATTACAATTAATTTTAAAAATAATTAATCTTGGGCTAAATTGGCAAAATTATGATTTTTTTATCACCTTTATAATTTAATTCAATTCTTGAATTAATTTGCCCATTTTCTAAGGAATATGAATATTTCAAAATTCATAAGATCCAAATTCATAAATATTCACCATTTTATTAAATTGCTTAAATAATTACATTGTATATTTGGTGAATAAAAATTTTAGGGTGTTACACAAATTCCATGGTAAAATACAGAATTTGCTAAGGAATATTTTTTCCCCACGGAAAAAATTCTGTCGGAAACTTTTCCAACAAAATTTTCAACAGATTTCCAATGAAAATTTTCAAGAAAAAATTTGATCAGAAATTTCATGTTTTTTTTTTTTGTAGTGTCAATAACCAACCATTAATTGTTAACTTTAACGTCCTTGCCTGCCACTTCTCTTCAGTTTCCATTTATTTATTTATTTAATAATTAGCTATGTGAACAATATAATACAAATGAATTTTGGTTATTTTAATTGGGTCAAACTGGCATTTTGTATAGATTTAAAAGTAAGTCATATTATTTATTATTTATATAATAATGTAGATATATAAAATCATATTCATGTTTTTTTATATGAATATTTATGATTTAATATTCAATATTCTGCTCATATATTTAAAATTAAATACATAATGCACTACTAATTCACGGAGGCAAGAAAGCCAGCCCCACATGCATGCATGTACTTAAGAATTAAATACATAAAGCACTACTAATTCACGGAGGCAAGAAAGCCAGCCCCACATGCATGCATGTACTTAAGCCATATTGTTCCCCAATTAGAAAAGAAGAGTTTTCAATACATTACGTGAAGTTAAGTCACTAAATGGGTTCTCCTGGGCCAATAGTAAAATAAATCAAATATGAAGAAAATTAAAGGTTAGTGCTAATAAAAGAGGGAAAATCCACCAAAAGTTGGTTCCAGCCTATTGTGTCAGAGAAAGATTCTTTATGAGAAATTAAATATATTAATCAGTTGACACAATCAAATAAAGGCCTATGTAGAGCAAGTCAGTGTGTGATTTTTTTAATACATATAATACATCCAGATCATCACAACTGTGTTAACCCCAAGCTAAAGACCTAAACAAACCTAATCGGACCATATAATTACTTTAAACCAACATTACCTTGTTTTCAAAAAAAGACGAGGTTGTAGCGGTGGAGGGAAGGTGCATGGAAAGAAGAATAAGGACCCATTCCAAACATCATGTAATATCCTAAATTGTGATTTAGGGTTAATGACTTCAAAAGCGATGTAATTAATGTTAATCAAACATTTTTGAAGAATAAGATATGAATTTTGAACTGAATGTGTCATAGCCAGTGTCTAAACCCTGTATTTAAGGTTAATTGTGGATTAGTGTCTAAATTGGTTAAAATATGGGGGAGGGTGCATGGTGGTGATGGTGAAATGGTATATAGGTGCTTGATGATGATTTAATAAGTGTTAGGATAATCAAGGGCAAAATGGTAAATTAACCGACCAATTGGTCAATTAAAGAAGAGGAAACTCATTGGTAACTTAAAGATCAATGGGTGTGATTTATTGCCAAGTGATCCATGGGGTGGAATCCTATGCACAAGTGTGTATGTGAATTCTTGAAAGGAGGAAGAAGATCAGGACAAGTGGCAAAATCAGGACCATTGGATCATGGTCAAGTTTTCAAACTCTTTCCCTCTCTCCTCTCTCCCTCTAATTAAGGTCAGCCAAATGGTTAAGGAAGGGCCAAAATCTGATTCCCATCATCATCTTCATCTTCTCTCTCTATCCTCTATTGTCGCCCAAATCTAAGAAAGAAAGAGAAAAGAAAAGGTGGGATTTTGACTTGGGTAATGTTCTCTTTAGCTCAAATTACCTTCATTAATCTTGTTCATAGTGTAAAGGGCTTCATGGCTATGGTTTCAGATTCTTGAAAGGTGATATTTGAGCACTTAAAGAAATTAGAAGGTTGAGAAATCAAAAAACCAACCTTGGGAAGAGAAAGAGGTAAGGGTTAGTAGCATTTTGATCTAAATTATGTAGCCATTGATTGAGTTTTGGAAATTCTGGGTTTTTGCCCTGATTTCATGAGCATTGGAGATGGATGAGTGAGATATGGTAATGTGTGGAAAATGGTATTAGGATGTATTATTGTGTCATTGGTTTTGATTGGAACTTGAAAGACTAAGTTTGGGCAATTGGTTGGTTTGTGTCCAATGTGTTGGCCTAAGACTAAAATTGTTGATAGGATGTTATTTTAGGTGTTTTGAGGTTACCAATAAGTTCCTTATGAAATTTTAGGTGGGAATGAACTTTGGTATAAGTTTTAGGACCATTGGAAACAAATTGGGCAAGTTTGGAAAATTATATCAGCAGTTGCGTTTTGGCTTCTGATAAGCTTCACTCGATTGAGGTGGGGTCTCACTCGAGTGTAGTGGGATATTTTCCCTTCCTCTTCAGCATTTTGGTTAAGTCCTCAAGCAAAAACCGTGAGTGTCCCTCTTCACTTGCTAGTGATTTAGGTCATCAGTTGAGTGACCGTGTCTCACTCAAGTGAAAAGGTGTTATGGGATATGAGGTTGTCTCTCGGGCAAACAATCGCAGGCCATTTTCAAGAGTGTGCTTCGGCACTCGCGGGTATTGGGTGGTCACTCGAGTGCCAGAGTTTGTGCTCGAGTGCACTTGTGACTTAGGGTTGTAGTTGCTCTCGAGTAGTCACTCACTGTGTGTCACCTTCTAGGACTCGAGTGAATTTGAGGTCATCACTCGAGTGCAGGTCCTTAGGCTCGAGTACAAATAGCACTTTTTGCCCATTGTTGTTGCTCTCTGTCAAACACTCGCGAGTGTGAGCCATCCTTTCTTGAGTACAAGTCCTCCATCACTCGAGTGAGGCCATCTTCACTCGATTGAGTCAGCCCAAAATCAGTGTTTTTCTTCTGAAAAAGGGATCTTTAGGGGTAGTTATCCCAACCTTTTAGGCACGTGTCTAGGCTTCTAATAGCCATCTAAAGAGTCCAAATGATAACCAACGCTAAGAATGATGAAAGTAAGAACTTGGAATAGAGAATTAATCTATTGTTCTTGATTTTGGTTATAGGATTCAATATTTGCCCTGGCCGCGAGCAGCCTTTGCCTGAACACCATCGGAAGGAACAAGGTAGTGACTCTTATCTCATATCATGTGTAAATGTGTTGTATGTGTGTATATCATTGCTTGTGATGATATGTGATGCTGCTGTCTATACAGCTGGCGATAGCTATCATTATCTAGCTCGAGCTGGCGTTATCTAGCGAAAGCTGTCGTTATCCAACGTAAGCTGGCATTATATAGTGAAACTTGTCGTTATCCAGTGTAAACTGGTTATACAGCAAAAGCTGTCGTGATTATGTATACAGCCGTGAGTGCTATCGTTGTGAAGAAAGCTATGTATCATTGTGTTGCTGTGATGCTGCTATTAATGATTACTTACATGCTATATGTTTATATATTGTATAAGTGACTTGTTACTACTGGGATTCTTTTTAATCTCATTCTTTTCATTGTTAAACCTACAGACAGGGCAGGTGGTTCCTCTGGGAAGCGGCCAACCAAGAGCAGTTAGGAATTCTGGGAGATATTGGACTGTTGGTTGTCTATTTTGGAGTGGGATTATCGTATATTATTTTTGGAATATAAATGATATTTTAATCATGGTTGTGAAATTCCCTAGATGGGAGTCTGAAACCCTTAGTCTATATATATGAACCCGGGGTTTGCCGGGATTTTGTTGTTCACTCTGATATGTATGAATGTGAATTAATTGCGCAGGTAATTATATTCAAAATTTAAAATTAAGACTAGGATAGGGACTAGTTTTTGAAAGAATTTTTGAAAACCCTACTGTAAGGTAGGGATTTGAAATAAGTTTAAACTATCCACTGGCCTCTAATTTGTTTACAATTACGCACTTTTAAATTATAATTACGGATTTTAAAGTAAGGGGATTGCACATCACACATTATTGGGCTTTGTTTTTCATCCCATGCCCTCATCAATGGGGCATAAGTGTCATTTTGCCATTTCATAAAGCAAAACATCACGGGATTTGCTTCTTTTCTGATTTCTCGGGTCAAAAAGTAAAATCTATTTCCATTGATACTCGAGTCCCTTTTCTTCCTCGCAACTCTCCTATGCTTTCACCCACTCATATTTTAAAATAGAAGCTACCCCATTTGTCCCAGCTCTACGGAAAGAAATCTTGTATTTGACAATGAAATTTAAATTAATTAGTAGTATATAAGTTTTGTATCAATCAAATTAAGTTAACTAAATTTCTTAATTAGCTAAATGCAAGAAATGCTCACTAATTGGAATGATCATATATTTTATATTTATTAAAAAAATTATAGTTGGAAGTAGTATTTACTTAATTTAACATCTATTTTTCCATGTTTTTGGATACACATTCAAGAGTCAATAAAATAACAGCCTGTATCTCTCTACTTCCATTTTAGAGTACAATATAATCAAATGGAAGGAGTCTTGAGGGAAGGGGAATAGGGAAGGAATAAAATGGGCTCTCGGTTCATTCTCACGTCTCATTTAATTTCTTTTTTTGTTAATGATATATGGTAAATTGGTAATTGAGCCTACCGCAAAGATCATATCAATGTTTTAAAGTCTGGATCAGGTGTCCAACCAGAAAAGCAAGCGGGTAATGATTTATCCAATCGAATCGGTTATTGGGCTGGTGGCATAATAATTAAATAAATATATAATATTATGTACACACACATATATAAGAATATAAATGAAAGAAATATCTATAAAATATTTACACAACTTGAAAAAAAAGCATGAAAAAATTTACATATAACAACATGTATAATATATAACACAATGAAATCATTAAAAATAAATTAGATAATAGTTATAATTTTAATGATATCTGATATTTAAATATTAAATATTATGGAGTCTTTTATAATTTTTAATATAAAATTTTAAAGTAGAAAGAGTGGACATATGTCTTATTTATTTTATATAGATGCATAGAAAACATTCAGAATATGCATTAATTGTTATTTGTATAAATTCTTAAAATTAATTTTAAAAAATAAATGAACATGAATATCCCTTTGAAAATCAAACAGCACTTTAAAGTAAAAGCCGAACATCTTATTTATCCATCATCCATCTATGTATTGACCAATAGGTAACTGTTGGCATGGGAAAAGACCGATGGATAGCTTTTCTAACCTACTAAAAGACAAAGACTGATAGTTGGCACCTTGGGAAACATTATAAAAGAAACTGGAACACGGGAAAGGACACCAACATTTTCTCTCTCCCTCTCTAAACCAGATCTACGTTTCTATTTCTCCGGCCGGCGAGCTCATGTTCGAACGTTGAAAGAAGCTGATATGCGTTTTTGTTTTTATGAAGATCATATTCACAAAGAAAAATGAATCTCTCCCTCGCTAAAAGGTGAGAAATACAATTCTTTTGTCAGTCGGATTATTATTTCATCTGACTATTCTTCTTCTCCTTCGCTTCTTCATTTTCCTTCTCGATATAAACGTTAGTTAAGATTATTGCAGAAAAAGAGAGAGTAAAAGAGGAAGAAAAGACCAAGATATAAAAGAAACAGAAAGAAATTGTGTGAAACTTGCAAGAAAATTCTAGTTTCAGCCATCTAACAACACCATCAGGAAGGTAAACTCCTTGACCCTTGTATATATTAAGCATTTGAGTTTAATCCACTTCACTTGTAGTTGTTAGCCCGGCTTAGTATACTATACTCTTCACTTGACCATCTCATATTTGATTTTTTTTTCCTTTTCCTTTAGAGCTAATGTTATGGTTTTTTTTTTTTTTGGACAAAAAGAGCTAATGTTATGGTTTAGTTGTTGTAGGTCGCAATATTAGTGGTTCGTCAAATTATACTCAGCAAGTTGGTTCAAATATTTATGGCAAGCGATCAACAAGAATTTTCTGCAAGCTCTTCTAACTCCAATTCAAACCCAAGAACCTGCGAGTATGACATTTTCTTGAGCTTTAGAGGCGAAGACACCCGTAAAGGCTTCACAGACCACTTGTATCATGCGCTCAAGAATAGTGGATTTAGAGTTTTCAGAGATGATGAAGAGCTTGAGAGAGGAGAAGTCATTTCAAAAAAACTCCAACAAGCAATTGAGGACTCTCATTTCGCAATTGTTGTTCTCTCCAAAAATTATGCCTCTTCTTCATGGTGTTTAAATGAGCTCCAACATATTCTTTACTCCAGAGATAATTTCTGTCAACAGGTTTTTCCCATATTTTATGATGTAGATCCATCAGCTGTGCGGAATCAAAAAGGAAGTTTTGAGGAAGCTTTTGTTGGGCACCAAATGCGTCAAAGGGACAATGAGGTCTTGAAAAGTTGGAGAGAATCTCTCAAGACAGTTGCTAACTTATCTGGTTGGGATTGCAACGATCAGTAAGTTAATTTCTTATTGGGTAAAATTATGCGATATATTTTTTTTTTTTTTGCTTATAATCATTTCATTGAACATAAATCTCGATGCAGTCAAGCTATTTTTTTGGCATGTATGTGTTCTTATTTTAAAAATAAAAAATTAACTATTAAAATGAACATTTTTGTTGTAGCAGGGAACTATACTTCATATTACAAATGTCATGAATCTTTGTATTGTTTATTGAGTTGTTCTTTCCATTTCTGTTTGCAATTATTTAATAAATGAGTTTTCACTGTTAAACTTTATCAAAAAAATTAAACATATGTAAAACTTTTTAAATACAATCATTTGACATTGATATATACTATTAGCTATATTTGAGTAGTACTAGTGGGTCATTTTTTAGTTGTGATATTATTTATTCAAATAAATTTTGAACTTATTTTCGTTTTTGAAATAAAAACTTTTAAATTTAAAATTTTCATTATTAATTTTGATTTTTTGATATTCAAAACTATTCGTCATCAAACTAAAAGCTTTAATTTCACAATTAAATTAAAGCACACGCTTAAAATAAAAAAATGGAATAACAACTGCAAGGCTTATTTGCCGCCCATATTAAATTTGTTTCAATGAGTTTATGATCCAGAAGAAAAATAATATTGGGTGTGTTTGTTTTGGCGATTGGGTAAGTAACTTATTTTTACTTAAACTTATGGAATCTTAAGATTGGAAAAAAGTTAAATTGGGTAAAATGATGAGTGTTTGGATTAGCGATTGGATAAGTAACTTAAAGTAACTTATGTAAAAGTGAATGATGTTTGGTTTGACTTTTGCATAAGTAACTTTTGTATTAATTAAGAGAAAAAAATTGAAAAAATTATGAAAAATAAAAAAATGAAGGACTAATTGTGGAAAAAGAACTCATTGGCAACTTAATTGCCAAATGAGACCTGGGAAGATATCTACACACGGAGGGATTTTTTCATAATTTTCTAAAAAATTAACTTTGAAAATTTGGTAATGGTACAATTTTAATAAAATTATATCAAACTCTAATTTAAATTGGTACACGCCAAAAGTCTTTTCTACTGTGCACCTCAAGCTTAAATCTTATAAATTATATCAAACTCTAATTTAAATATTAAATCCTAACTCATATTTTCACATAGCTCAAAATCTAACAAAATAAACCAATTAAAATATTAATAATACCTCCAATAATCCAAATAAATTATTTAAACTAGATTTAATGGGTAAAAACACTATATATAAACTAATTTATGACTTGTTTATAAAAAAATTGATTATAAAATCATAAAAAAACTAAATAATAAATCTAAAGTGATTAAAATTAATTATTAATTATTCTCTACATTTCTACAGTCATATATTAACAAAACTCAAAACTTGCCTAAACTCTTATCCCAAAGTATTATCTAATTAGCAGAAGATTACTATCTAAAGAAAGAGAAAATTATTTAGAACATTTTTCATAAAAGAAGTTTTGTGATTAGAAGTGATTTTGAGTAACTCATTGATCCCCAAAAATATGAAAATACTCCTATCAATATTTTTTTATACACACACAGGCACATAATCTCCAATAAGCTCCATTTTGAGGCTTATGACTTTTTTCAACTTATGACTTTTTTCACCTTAAATCCAATTGCTGAAACAAACACCCATAAATATACTTTTTACTGTTTAAATCCGTTTCGCCATTGTTGAAGTCCGATTGATGGGATGAATTGGTGAAACAAACATGCTCATTAACAATTGCAGACATTGAAGTAACATATATTATAATTACAGAATCAATTAAAAGTTATATATCTTACCTGGGTTCATTCATATGTTGTTTTAACTTACAGGCCTGAAGCAAAACTTATTGAGACGGTGGTTGAGAAGCTGTGGACCAAATTACATCCTATACTGCCACCTTATTGGAAAGACTTAATTGGAATTGAAAATAAAATAGAACAACTGGAGCCACTGTTGGAGATAGGCTTGAATGATGTTCTGTTTGTAGGAATATGGGGCTTACCGGGTGTGGGTAAGACAACAATTGCTAGGGCTGTTTTTGACAAATATCGTAGCCAATTTGAAATCAAATGCTTTCTTCACGATGTTAGGGCAACTTCAGAAAGACATGGTGAGGTTCACTTACAAAGTAAACTTCTTTCCAAACTCAAAATTATAAACATGGAGATTGAAGACACATTCGAAGGGAAGAAAATAATCCAAAACCGTTTTAGGGATAAAAAAGTTTTACTCATCCTTGATGATGTTAGCCATACAAGCCACTTAGAAACTTTAGCTGATAGCCCCAATTGGTTTGGTGCTGGGAGTAGAGTGATCATAACAACTAGAGATTCAGGGTTGTTGCATGGAGTGCATCATGCCCACGAGGTTCAAATTATGAACCCACATGAATCCCTTCAACTCTTTTGTTTAAAAGCATTTAAAAGTGGTGAACCTCAGGAGGATCTTTTGCATATGTCTGAAATTGTTTGTGATTATGCGAAAGGCCTTCCTTTAGCTCTATCTATTTTGGGTTCTTTTTTTAGTCGAAAAAGTAGTGTGCTACAATGGGAAGATGCGTTGGATATGTTGAAGGAAAATCAACATAACGATATTCTTAAAGTACTTAAACTAAGTTTTGATGTGTTAAATGGCACAGAACAAGCAATATTTTTAGATATTGCTTGCTTCTTCAATAGGTGGAGCAAAGAGGTGATAACACATATATTGGAAAGTTGTGGATTCAACGCAAAAATTGGCATAGCAAGTCTTCAAGAAAAGTCTTTGCTAAAGGAATATGATGATTGTTTAGTGATGCATGATTTGCTTGAACAAATGGGTAGGGGAATTGTTGTAGATAAGTCTCCTGATGAAGTTGGAAATCGTACTAGATTGTGGTCTGAGAAAGATATTGATGAAGTTATGGAAAACAATCTGGTGAGTGTTGATCTTAATTAGCTTATATTGGTTTTAATACATTTTATGTCTTATTAGTTTCTAGTCAATTTATTTTGATATCATTTTCCTGGTGACTAATATTGTTTATTAGGGCACAAAAGAAATACAAGGTATGGTTTCAGCCACATTTTGTAAGGCATATTGGGATCCTGAAGACTTTTCAACATTGCGTAACTTCAGATTGTGGTATGAGGAAGATCGTGATGAAGTTATGGAAAGCAATTTGGTGAGTGTTGATCTTAGCTCTTATATTGGTTTTAATACATTTTTTATATATCTTATTAGTTTCTAGTCAATTTATTTTGATATCATTTTCCTGGTGACTAATGTTGTTTATTAGGGCACAAAAGAAGTACAAGATATGGTTTCATCCACAATTTGTAAGCCATGTTGGGATCCTGAAGCCTTTTCAATGTTGAGTAACCTCAGATTACTCATAGTAGATTCGAACATTTCTCATGGCCTCAAATGTCTTTCTCATGCTTTGAAAGTACTTCATTGGATAAAATATCCCTTAGACGCTCTTCCTCCTGGAACTCAACTGGATAAACTTGTTGATCTTAGAATGCCTCATAGCAAATTAAAGAAACTTTGGAATAAAAGCCTGGTAAGATATACATCTTTTGCTTTGAGGCTATAGATAGTGTAATATTTTATGCTAGTTAGCACAATGTATTGTTTTAAGTGATTCTCATATATTTGTTTGACCAGTGTTCCAGGAATCTGAAGTTTTTGAACTTGAGTTATTCCAAAAATTTGATTGAAACTCCTGATTTCTCTAAACTGCCAAATCTGGAAAGATTAGAACTTGAAGGTTGTGAGGCTCTTGCTGATCTTCATGCTTCAATTGGACAACTCAAAAAGGTTCAAGTGTTGAATTTGAAAGGTTGCAAAAATCTAAGAGCACATTGTCCAAAAAAATTGGAAATGGGTGCTCTTAAAGAATTTGTTCTTTGTGGGTGCATTCGAGTTGAAAATCTCCCAGAGTTTGGGGAAAGTATGAAAAATCTAGAAATGCTTGATGCAACGGAGACAAATTTAGTCAAGCTTCCAGAGTCACTTGGATTATTGAGTGGTCTCAAGACATTGAAGTTAAGGGGCTGCAAAAATCTTGTTTGCCTTCCCCAATGCATCCACAAGTTGAAGCGTCTTGTACTTGTTGATATTGCTGGGTGCTCAAAATTTAGTAGATTGCCAGAAAACTTGAATGAAATGGAAGCCCTGGAGGAGATTGACGTAAGTGAAACTGATATAAATGAAGTACCTTCTTCCATTGGTGGATTAAAAAAGCTCAAGAAATTGTCGTTTCGGGGGTGTAAAAGGTCAATGGCCAACTTTTGGAGCTTGTTTTATCCATTGAGCCACATAGTTAGGTGGCGTTCAACACATGACAGCTTAACATTGCCTGCTTCAATCTTCAATCTTAAATTATTAGAAGAATTAGATTTAAGCTACTGTAATATTGATGATGGATCTGTTCCGTATAGCTTTAGTGGCTTATCATCATTGAAGAAATTAAATCTCAGTGGAAACAAGTTTAAGAATCTACCTGCTGGCTGCATATCTAATCTTCTAAATCTGGAATATCTTTTTTTGAATTACTGTTCAGAACTTCGTTTGTTGCCCCAGTCAGGACCAAGTTTAGTTAGGGTGGATGCAGAAGAATGTGGTTCATTGGAAACAATGTCAGACAAACAATTATCACATCTCTTTGCTTCAATCGACCAGGTATATACATATATTTTACATATATTCTGTTGTCAGCTATACTTTGTAAATTGATATGTGATATTTTTGGGGTATGTAGAATGAAAATCGGAACTATGGAGAAACTCTTGCGGTGACAATTCCAGGGAGTGAAATACCGTCCTGGTTTGAGAATCAAATTGATCTTTGTCAGGATGATAGAGGTGATGCTTTGATGATGATAGACACGCCTCCTTGCGGTGAAGAAATGTTAGGAATTGGGTTTTGCTTTGTGCTCAACGAAGAACTTTCAGCTGATCTCAACGAAGAACTTCCTGACCCATGGGCTGGCGGCTGGCTTAGGAGTTATGGGAGGCAGTATTTAGATGTGGAATCAGGTCACCTATCGATGGTGTTTTGGAAACACAGAGAGAAACTCAGTCATATTCTGCAATCATGCGAGTACAGTCACATTCCCTTGAGATTTGAAGTTGGTGTTAAAAACAAACCGGATAAAAAAGTTTCAGTAAAGTGTGGGTGGCGGGTCATAAGCAAACGTGGTTTTGAAAACGGGGACAACTCAATGAGTCATAATCTCCTTCCAGCAGTGGAACAACACAATGACCAAGTATGTCACTTTCATCATGCATTCTCCTTTCATTTTTATTTCAAACTACACCCTCAATTCCTAATTATTTTTTTTGGGGCTGGGGGGGGGGGGTTTAAACCGTTAGCCCACGATATACATTCTCCTTTCACCATTTAGTACCCCTACTATTAACAAATTTGTTAGTATTGAGAAAATTAGTTAAATTATGGATCTGTAACCTTGGAATACTCTTTTACAATTATTTCTAATATTTAATGGGCTGTCATAATGACTTTTTTATCGAAGTGAAAATTGAGCATTTTAATAAAGGAAAAAATCAAGTATTTATAAGTAGGAATATTTTGATGTAGGAGAAAAATCGGATGCGTTCTTAAATTCAAATAGGACATAAGCAAAGTGCTTAATATGGTTCTACATTTTGGATATTAACTAATCTTAACTGTTTGTCAACATATGTAAGTTAGGTAATTTTCTTTTATGGATAATAACTAGCTAGGAACGGAGGGAGTATATGCAAATAAAATTAGCTTAGTTTGTTATATGTAATAATGGTATTAAGTACACTAAGAGATTTCATAAAATAAGATACAGGATAAGTAGATGAAGGCATGTAATTTAAATTTAAAAATGATGTATTGATGATATTAATAAGTAAATAAATGATGATAGTTGTAGGGTGAAACTTAATTATTCTTGTGATGATGTAATTGTGTTAATGTGACGTACGATTGGGGGTTGCAACACATTGTGCAGGCTGTTCGTAGCCCAATGCCCCGAGAATTGGAATCAAGATCAATCTCAGTCTATGGGACTAACCTCAAATTAGATGATTTTTGGAAGCAGTTTATGTATGATTCAAGGTAAGCGATATTGTAATATGAGATCCAAATTGCTAGCTTCTGACTATAATTTATTAGTTTAAGTTATTATGATGACCACTAAAAGCTGTTTTCATATGATTACGTGGTAACTCTCCATATTATATATAATTAAAGTAAATTTTGAAGTAATTTGGAGAGTTATATAAGTAATTTAGAGTTCGTGCTAAATACATATCGGATAAAGTTTCAGTAAAGTTTGGATGGCGGGTTATAAGCAAATGTGATTTTGAAAACAGGCACAACTCAATGAGTCGTGCTCTCCTTCGAGCAGCGGAACAACACAATGACCAAGTATGTCACTTTCATCGTACATTCTCCTTTCATGTCCATTTCAAACAACACCCTCAATTCCTAATATATGGGGGGGGGGGGGGGGAGTGTAAACCGTTAGCCCACGATATACATTCTCCTTTCACCATTTAGTACCCCTATTAACAAATTTATTAGTATTGAGAAATTAGTTAAATTGTGTATTTGTAACCAATGGTTGGAATACTCTTTTACAATTATTTCTAATATTTAATGAGATGTCGTAATGACTTTTTTTTCGAAATGAAAATTGAGCAGTTTAATAAGGAAAAAAAATTAAGTATTTATGAGTAGGAGTATTTTGATGTAGCAGAAAAATTGGATGCGTTCTTATATTCAAACAGGACAAAAGCAAAGTGCCTAATACGGTTCTACGTTTAGGACAAAAAAGAGTAATAGTTAAGTTAAATAAGAAACCTTTAATATTTAAAAAATTGGAAAGTTGAAAAATGGCATTAATTAAGGATATAACTAAAAAAGAGCATTAATTAAGGATACAACTGAACAAATGTAATCAATTTTTGGATATTAACTAATCTTAACTGTTTGTTAACGTGTAAGTTAGGTAATATTTTTTTTATGGATAATTACTAGCTTGGAATGGAGGGAGTATATCCAAATAAAATTAGCTTGGTTTGTTATATGTAATAATAGTATTAGGTACAGTAAGAGATTTCATAAAATAAGATACAAACAAGATAAGTAGATGGAGGCATGTAATTTAAATTTAAAAATGATCTATTGATGATATTAATCAAGTAAATAAATGATGATAGATGTAGGGTGAAACTTAATTATTCTTGTGATGATATTAATGTGACGTATGATTTGGGGTTGCAACACATTGTGCAGGCCATTCGTGCCCCAATTGTCACACCTCCCACTATTACTGGACCCTATGGCTGCTGGTGGAATCCGATCATGGTGTCGGGGAAGCACTCAAAGGAATATAATTGCCCCTTTGGGATTTTCTTTTGCCTCCCCACAACTAGTACTCTCAACCACGGGGTCGGGGATGAACTCTCACCCTAGCTGGGGTTAATGCTAGAAAGAGGGCCGCGCGGCTCACGGTTAATGCTTCATCATCATTCTTAAACGAGAACCAAAGAGTGCCGGACGAGAAGCTGAGAGGAGGCGCTGTGATGTCCCACTGTTCATCATCTTCCTCGTTGAGTTGATATTTGCTCAGTGATCTGTTATAATTTCTTGCCATTAAACTCTAATCCGATCCTTCTTTGTTTCCTGTATGGTTTTGAATTTTGAAATTGTTGCTCATATGACTGGAATTAAAGTAACGTGGGGCTAGTTGTCCTTTTAATCTAGAGTAGATATGAACTAATTTGATTTGAGGATTTCTTTATGTATGAATTAATTAATTATGCTTACTATTAGTTTTGTTTACTTATATTATTTTGATTACCTAGCTTGATCACCACTAAGAGAGATCTTAATTGAATCATAAGAGTAAGTAATGTGGGATTAGAATTTATTTAAATTTGTCAATAGGATAGAAATATATCTATTGGATTTATATAATCATATTAAAGCGAAAATTGGATAATTATTATCTCTTAAGTAAATTAGTTAGGAATAATAATTTTTATTTGAGAAAGGGCACAAGTGATTGGGAGATTCTTTTATCTATTAATACTTTAGATTAACAATTTAATATTAAGTGTATTTATTTTGGGTGATTACATGCTTGTCACTCTAGGTTGTTTTTTTCCATTGAAATCTCAAAAATATTAAATTTAGCAGTTTTGCTCTTCTTTAAATTGTTTTCCAATTTTCTCATTTGATTTGCTTAACTTAAATGAAAATAAAAAATTTAATATCTAATCACTAATTTACTTAGATCTCTGTTAAACGACATTAATTCGCTATTATACTATTTCATGACTCATACACTTGCTATGCTTGTTTAAAATTTAGTAGCATCACTTCTCCTAACACCTGCTAAAGTTTTTATTCAGCATTATTCACAAAATTGTTTCATCATAAAGCAAATAGCACCAATGTAATACAAATTGCAGAATAAGTGAGAGACAATACGTTGGTTTAGAAGAGCTCCTTTTAAATTTGGGCCACAAATACAATAACTAATGTCAGTTGGTAATAAGCACCCACATTCCTACCTACTTAGCTTCAACTTAATTATAACTAGAGATTAAATTGAACTTAATTATAACTAGAGATTAAATTGACTTGCATTCTTTGGATGTGAGTTTTGAGAAGGAGCTAGCCCCTCAAAATATGACAAACCAATGTTTGAATTCCACTAGAAGATATGCCCGCATTTAGTATTCGACAGTACCTAAAACAGGATTACCTCTAATAATAAAATACTTGTGCCTAGGGGAAAAAAACAATTTTAGGTTCTGATTTTAGACACAGAAAGAAGATAGGTGCATGGATATTTTATAAGTAAATGGGTATAAATTTTGGGAAATATACTCTATTTGATTAAATTCATAAATATTTTATATCTGTCTAATTAATTTTTATATATTTTCCTCCTTTTAGCCAATTACAAGATAAAAAGGAATTTTGCAATAAAATCTCCTCACATCTTTTTTTTTTCCAGGGAAAATTACAAAACTCAAGAAAGAAAGAATTAAAAAAACATCAAGAAAAGGAAAGGAAGAAGATATTAAAACAAGATATGAGTTGAGCCAAAGGAAAATAAAGGAAGCAAGGAGATAACGTGTGTGTGGAGGCTTCGGTGGAACTACAATATTGCGTGGTTGGATTAGGTCTTGTGAATAGTTTTTATGATTTATAAGGTAAGTATGTGATATGAGTTTTGTTTTGACTTGCGAAAAAGGGCTTTTGAAACCGCTGTTTCGCAATTACCCAAACACTACTATGGTCCTATTTATAAGTCCAAATTAACTAATTCTCACATACTAAGGATAGTTAGTTAACTCATTAATTATGGGCTAAGGCAAAATTGAAGGATTAGGTCTTGTGAATAGTTTTTATGATTTATGAAGTATGTGACATGAGTTTTGTTTTGACTTGCGAAAAAGGACTTTTGAAACCGTTGTTTCGCAGTTACCCAAACACTACTCTGGTCCTATTAATAAGTTTAAATTAACTAATACTCACGTATCAAGGAGAGTTAGTTAACTCATTAATTATGAGTTAAGGCAAAATTGAAGGATTAGGTCTTGAGAATAGTTTTTATGATTTACAAGGTAAACATGTGACATGAGTTTTGTTTTGACTTGCGAAAAATGGCTTTTGAAACCGCTGTTTCGCAGTTACCCAAACACTACTCTAGTTCTATTTATAAGTCCAAATTAACTAATTCTCATATACCAAGAAGGGTTAGTTAACTCATTAATTATGGGTTAAATTTTCAATTTTGCCCTTATTTACGATTGGTTCAAGGAGTCAACATAAATAAATTATTTTTGTTTATTGCAAGTAATAGGGGAAAAATGGTAAAAAACACATTTATTATTCTAAAACGGGATTTATAATAAGAATCAAAATATTTAGTGAAAATGGATTTATAAATAGGACTAAAGTGGTAGGCTGATATCAATAAGATGTTGGTTCCTGACAAAAATAAAATTCTATTGATATATTTGGTGGAGAAAAATCTATTTAAAAATCTGGAAAAATGATTACTATAGATATTCCTTTGCCCCTAAAGAACTCTAATAGTTCAATTGCCCCTGTAAGAAGAGAGTTAGGTCTGTGCGAAAAGGAAACATTGAAGTTTGTTGGAAGTGCAAAACTTGTGTTTCTTGTTTTCCATTATACCCCAATTCACCAGCCCCGACTACAAGCCCTCCAATAAGCTTCAAGTACATAAATACATGAAGAGTCCTCGTGTATGCATAACCTTCTTTTTCCTGATGGCAAGGCCATAATTGATAATACTAATTAACTTCACTACTACAAAAAGGGGCTTTAACCTCCCAAATTTGGCACTTTTAACGTCCCAAAACGGGGGGACGTATATGCTGGGGGCGTAGTAAGTTGAAACAAAAGACGTCCCAAATGATAGGGACGCCCAAAGTCTGACTTTAGGCGTCCCAAATTAAAATTTGGGACGCCTAAAGTCCCACCCTGGGGGACTTTAGACCTCTCAATTCTTAATTTGGGACGTCTAAAAGTTAGGTTTTTTTTATACCATAATTTACATTCTGTATTACCCAACGAATTGAAACTGCAGAAACAGAATAGAAGATGGATTTATAAACCACACTGTCCGTTACAAACTGGTAAGGACATCCAGCACTACAATCTTTACTATATATACATACAATAACCTTTCATGCAACCTACAACTATATATATCAACAAAAAACAACCAGAAAGTGTCAAAACGCTGTCATCACACAAGTACAAACTGATATAAAATAACAAGTTTACTGCTCTATATGTTGAAGAAGATGTCCAGCCAAAAGATCTCTGATTAAATCAAGGTCTTCACGTAGGTAGGCATCTTCATTATCAAAAATCTGAAAATTAGAAAGTAATAAGCTTTGATGAAATGAATCTCAAGCAAATGAATTAATTAGCATTTCGATTAGAACACCAAAAATATTATCATTTGAGAATGAAGAAGCGATTACCTTTTCAAAATCGCTAGTAATTCCACTTTGAGTTATGTTATACATATAAAGTATAACATAATATCCGCATTCAGTGTTGCCAGGTTGCCGAGGGCACTTTTAATCAAAGGGATGCAATTGGTTATTAAAATCAATAAAGGTATGTCTAAAAGGACCATCAATGAAACAATTATGTAGGATCGAATGTACTTACTATGGGATAAAACCACTTTGGCTTTTTAACAACTGCACCCTCGCGTGACCCACCTAGGATTCTATATGTTTGACAAGCACTATCATGAAAAGCAAAATGAACAGAAATTAGAACCATTCATTTATTTTTGTTGTCAATGAAATACAAACAGAATAACTTACGTGTCGAAGACGGATTTTGTATCTCTGTCTGGCTTTTTACTCAAGGGATCAAACCAATAGACTACGTTGCGGCGGGGACATATAACACACAAAGTCCAGTGGAAACTTTAACAACATGTACACATTAAAATGAAGTTAGATGAGTGAGAAGACAATTATTTATTAAACTTCTTAAATTGACAAAATGTAAATACGAACCGTTGGACAATGGGTGCTAGATAACAACGAAGTTTGGTTTGTGCCATTTGGTAGCCGACATAGTGAGTCCTATGCGCCACAGTACAAGTATCCCCTGTCGTATTCGCAGGACATAAGAATCCATACTAATTACATCTTTCCATGTTTGTGCAGAGATCGTGGAAGGTGCTATAATAGAATTAAAATAAGGAATCAATTCTTGAATGTATGAAAACAAAAAACCACTAAATGAATTCTATGGGAAAATTGAAAAAAAAACTTACCGGACTGCAAATTTGACCCATCCTGCATCTATCTCCTCCAACCTGATAAACTGCTTGAGATCTTTATTGTCAATCATGTAGGGATACTCCACTTGGCCCACAATCCCTGGAGGCATCTTCAAGTCAATCTGTTTAATGCGCTTGTAGATCTGTTGCAGCCGTGCTAAGAAGGGCCATTTGCTCGCAGCTTCGTCATCCTTTTAGAACATCAAAAAACAAATTGTTATTAGGATGCCAACAGATTTTCAGTAACAGTAAGGTAATTCCTACCATTGGAGGTGTTGCATCTGAACCAATAAGATTGTGAGGCCAAAGGATGAAAGATCCTATCGCTTGACCTAACGTACCAACCTCTGGATCAGGAACAGGGATGACTGTACCTTCTTCCCCTTTTCTAACACTCGTCACATTCACCCTACGAAAATCCTCCAGAATTTGCTGATTATGGTGGGTGGTAGCACATGTGTGAACGAGAGCATCAGCAACAACACGCAACAGTGGATTATCCAAATAGAGGGTGCAAGGGTCTCCAGACACTGGAGTGGGAGAAGGGTCGCCAAGTGGTCCCGACACTGGAGTGGGAGAAGGGGCGCCATGTGGTTGCTCCAGAGGGTTGTAACTTCCTCTGGTGCTATTGAAGGCCGGGGATTCGTGAGTTCTATACTCGTCCCTTGCCCTTTGTGCTTCAAACATCTTTGCCATTTCAAGTTGAAGCTCTGGCAACAGCTCTTGTCGGAGCTTGTCGCGAAGGTTGGCCTCGATCTCTCGTTCGAGCTCCTCTCGAATCTTGGACACAACGTCCTTACTAGGTCCAGCTTGTGACGAATAACGTGGCTCTCGTCCAAAATACCTCGCTGCACTAACTCCCCGTGTCTCTCCTCGAACACGACCAAGGTCATCTGCCTTCCCAATAGCCGTTGACAAGATGTCCATCCGTCTACTTGGATTGAATGAACCTTGGCTACTCTGCTCGTCCAGGTCATCCTGTAGCATGCAGTTTATCGTAAATGTATCGAAACCACTCGCAACATGTAAAAAATTAGGTACTTATGGTATAACTACTTACAATCCTCACAGCAACCTCAGCAACAGTCGGATTTATGTACTTCCTAGCCTTAATCCTCCCTGCTTTCCATTTTTTGTGACGTGGAGAGGTGCCGGTGGCTGGATAACAACGCTAGGATCAGATTCCGCTGCTTCCTTCATTTTCTGTAACTCTTCTGCCATCATTTGCCGCTCAAGCTTCCGATATCCACCGCGAGACATAAAATGTTGATATTTATTTTCTGCTTGCCTTTGGGCATTTGCTGCACTTAATTTCTATGAATGAAAAACAACAAAAAATGAATCAACGATATAAAGTATATGAAAATTACAAGTTCTATATCATGATGACAGAAATCTTACCAAAAACTCAGGATCTGCTCATGATGCCGCAAACAACCTCCAGTCCTCTGGAGATAAATATGTATACTCCGCACATGGATCCTTACCCCTAAGGGCCCCTCGAATGTAATGTTTTGTTAGCTTGTTCTTGAAACCTTTCCATCGTATACGAACCTCATCCATCCAGTGCCTATACATCTCCGTGGTGTCTGGGACATCGTATGTTTGCTGCAAGGTAAAACATAAGATTATTATATTTTAAACAATAAGAACAAAGCTACAATGCATCAAAACTTACATACCAAAAGTTGTTGCCAAATCATGTCTTTCGGTTTTGGGGGAACCAATCTCCAATTATCGTAGATAATGCGCACTTTGCTTCGAGCTAAAAGCCCTAAGTAGCTAATGAAGTGGTCTTCCTCAGGACCAACTGGATTCAGATTGTCATCGAAGTCTATATGCAGCCTCTCCTGTTGATGTTCATGACGTGCAACCAATGCTCCCATCTTTGTACAGCCTCTAACCCTCCTTCTTGCAGGGGGTTCAACTTTAGGCATTTCGTCATTGCTAGAGCTTTCGGTATCTCTACGCCTCTCGTCATCACTAACGTTGTCCATATTGCAGGTGGTGTGCACGACAATGGAAGGAAGGAGGTGGACGAGAGCAAAAATCTACACACTGTTTAAAAATAGATATAAAAATATTTAAAAAATATGTTTACAAGTATCATATTAAAAATATAGGGTTAAGGTGCAATTTTAGTAGTAAAGTTTTTTGCTATAAGCTTATGGTACAATTAAGTTTAGATTATATAGAATAAAAATTAACAAATTATATTGTTCAATTTATCCCTTTTTTTATTAAATTCCTAACTCATTAGTTTCTTTGTATATGAGTTTAAACATTAAAAAATTGAATAAAATACATTAATTACCACCTTCCATTTTACATAAATTATAGTAACCTTCCCTCTAATTTAAAAATGTACTATATAAATCTTAATTGAAATTAAAATATATGTTAAGCAAACCTTCCTCATATATTTGATGTTCAATTTTCATCTATCCAACCAAAAGTTAGTTTTTATTTTATTTTTATTGATAATTAAGTAACAATTTTCATTAAAGAAGTAAAATGATAGTCAGGCTACAATCGTAATGTCCAGACTATACTTTTTCTAATGTCCATACACTACTTTTTCACATATACAATTTTTCTTGTTTCCTTTCTCTAATGTCCGATCCATACTATATACTTTCTGAAATTTTCTGCACACGCCTACGTTGATTGATGACTAAGCTACTCATAATGTAAAAAACACTTCAAAATTTAACTAATATGAAAATTTTAAAAAGAAAGAATAGCTTAGATGCACAATACCTCTTGTCTTCAAGATGAACTTTGGAGATCGATCTTCCCATTTATCTTTCAGTGACTGCAAATTCTCTTCCAAATTAAGAATATAATTGGCTTCTTTCTTGCCACAACCACACAGACACTTGGTAATGTCCCATACAAAGAAACAAATTAAAGACGAAGGGCGATGAAGGAATGATGAAGGTGATGAAGGGCGGTGGTGAACGATGGTGTAGAACGGCAGTTCCCTCTGTCACTCACGGCTCCCACCTTCTGATCTCCACCTCCCAGCTTCTCTGCTAGGACTGTACTGGCGATGATGCTCGCCGGCGGCTGTGGAAGGGAGGACGCCCGAGTTGAAGTGAAGAAGAAAGGAGGAGGTTGAAGAAGAGTGCCGACGATGTGGGTGGGGGAGGTTGAAGAAGAGTAAAGTTAGATGAGACATGTGAGGAGAGGAGTAGTCATATGAGAAGATGCATGTCAGACAAGTGTCTGACATGCGCCTTTAGGCGTCCCAAATGCCATTTGGGACGCCTAAAGTTGGGACTTTAGGAGTCCCAAATGGCATTTGGGATGCCTAAAGTCTGACTTTAGGCGTCCCAAGTGATTTTGGGACGTCTAATCCCACCTCCAGGGGCTAAAAAAATTTAAAAAATTTTTATTTCGCGTCATGAAGCACTTTAGACGTCCCAAATTCAAATTTGGGACGTCTAAAAGTTCCCCTACATATATAAAATTACGAAAATGCCACCGCCTCCCTTTTTAACCACCCAATTTTCAATTTGGGACGTCTTTGGGGGTGGTTATATCTCAATTCTGTAGTAGTGCTTGTTTGGATGTTATAGGGGAAGATGGCACTAATTACGGGCGGTGACTCTGGGATTGGACGAGCAGTATGCAATTTGTTAGCGCTGGAGAGAGCCACCGTGGCCTTCACATATGTGAACGGACATGAAGACAAGGACGCCAAGGACACGCTTGAGGTGATCAACAAAGCCAAAACTGGGGATGCCAAGGACCCGATAGCCATACTGGTTGACTTGGGATTTGATGACAACTGCAAGAAAGTAGTGGATGAGGTGGTCAAAGCATTTGGCCGCATTGATATTCTCATCAACAATGTAGCTGACCAGTACGAGCCTGGATCCGTGGAGGACATCGACGAGAAAAGGCTCGACAGGGTGTTCAGAACTCAGAAGCAATATCTACTCCTATTTCTTGGTCACCAGGTAAACTAATTAAACAAATTATCAGATATAATTAAGAATTTCTCAGGAGGCCATTGAATTTCATTCGCACAGGCATGCGCTGAAGCATATGAAGGAAGGAAGCAACATCATCAACACGACATCAGTAAAAGGAAACATACCCCAAATCACAGTATTGATTTTCTGTTTTCAGGAAGTGCAAAACTTGTGTTTCTTGTGTTCCTTAATGGTGTATGTGAATGTTTTGAAAGACATGAACTATGAAAATTTAGAACCATAAAACAAAAAGGAAACAACATGAATACCATCATTCTTGACTGTTCCCTTTACAAACTTAAGCTTTGACTAAATCAATTTTTTTTATTGCCCTAGTTGTTTGGTTTGTGAAAGTTTCTGCCGTGTATATATATATATATGCATATGTATGCGTGAGTTTTTTTGAAAACTGTCATTAGAATGTGTATAAGCCATGGGCCTATGTGTTTTTCCTTTTTTCAGTTCTTAAGTCTGTGTTATATTTTGTTTGAATAATATATATATATATATATAGCATATGAAGTTTTCATTGAAACGCGCTGGAACATACCGCTTTGACAGTTTGTCATTCTAGTACTCTCAAAAACTTATGATGTAGGCTACAAATATGGGATATAAATGTAGAGCACAATAATCTAGAACAAAAGAAATGGGTCCAAGAACTCGCCATAGAAAACAAAACTGAGAGAGTATGTGTTTTGAGACTAGGCCAACTTTGAAACTAGGTCTCAATGTGTAGATGGAAGTTGAAGATGAAGCAAAACAACAAGACGTTTTGCCTCAACCAGAAACGGGGAGTCATTTCACCTTCAGAGGTCTTTGTCCCTTAAATGAAACGCACTGTTTTAATTTTAAAAAAAATAATTTAGTGTGAGGCTCTGCAGGAGATGGGCTGAAGGCAATTATTTTTGGGCTGTTATGACAATTGGAAAAAGGGCTATTTTTTCGAAGACCCAGTAAAATAGAGGCCCAAAACAAGTTTTAATAATTCGACATTAAATAAAAAAAACATTTGTGGACTTGGGCTGGACCAGATTGGGTTCATACAAAACAAAAATATGTGAGCTTCAGTGTTTTATTTCAATTTTTTTTAGAAATTTTCAATTCCTCCTTCTTCTATAAGGATGCTTGAGGAGGCATTTGAACTTCGATTGAGACACGGTTTGTTTTTAAAAATCCATAAATTCATGATCTATATTTAAACATATAATTTTTCTATTTTAAAACATGTTTGGATCTATTTTAAATATTTTTCAGTGTTATATTATAATGATTTTTATGTGTTTAAAAATCCTTTAAATATTTACAATGGTTTATCTTATTTTTCATTTGAGTGAGATATGATTTAAAAGTGTTTTAGAAGCATTCATGAGTAAAGTAGTTGAATTTGAGTTCTAAAGAGATAGCTTAAGAAGACTCCTCTCTTTTACAAGGGAATTACATTAAAAAGATTCTTAAGCGGTTCAAAATAAGTGAATGCAATCCCATGGATACCCAGTGACTTTTGGAGTGAGTTTGAGTCTTGATAAATTTCCCTGACTAAACCAATGAAGAAGATAATGGAAAAGAATGTCCATATAAATACTATTAGTAGCGTGATGTATGCAATGATGTATACAAGACAATATATATGCTCATGGTAGGATTTGTAATTCAATATTAGTTTAACCATTGTGAGAGACATTAGATGGTTTCACATAAGGGTCCTGAGATACTTGTAGAGTATATTGATTATGCACGTTCAAAGTATGTGTTGTGGTAATACAAGAGGTTATATGGCTGGTAATGTTCATAAAACATATGAGATTTTGAAAAATGAGAATTTAAATCTAGTGTAAAAGTATTGTGAGTACACATAGCCATTGCCTAAACAAAGGACCCTAAGTATAATTGATAGAATAAATGCAAAGGTATAGCTATATGAGAGATGTTATAGCACATAAAGTTGTTGTTGAACAACGTATTCATATGCAAAGTCGTCTAACTAAGCCTAATGACCAAGGACATGTATGAGAAATATGATAAGTCTTTTGACATACATATGGTATGAAATAATGATATTTTATTTTGGCTTTTAATGTGTATAGAAGTATACAATATCTAGTATGTCGTACAAGTTGGTGAGGTCGGCTTTCTCACACAAGGGACCGCCTTTGACATTCAAGAAGAGTGTGCAAAGATGAGACAACTGTGTTCACCAGTAAAGCAGCAAGAGTGTTGATATGGCAGAGAAGAAACACAAACTATGTCACCTTAACTTAAAGTGCAGTAAGTTGAGATGAGATTCTTGATTATAAATATGAATCAAATTATGGAAACCCACATCCATGATACTTGTTGCCAAACAATAAATTTCTCAAAATTGATGTCATGTAATGTGAGTGGAGTTGAGGAATTTGGGTTTAGATATTGGGAGTGTCTAGACTTAAGTCTGTACGGTGTTAATGATAGAATCAAAATGACATATGTAACCCCCTCAGTAATTATATCCGAAATACACGATTAAAATGAAATAGAGACCAATAATAATCAAATAACATTTACTAACCCATCACATGATGGGGTTTTCAAAAATACCTTTCGAAATCATTTATAAACTTGGTCTCATATTCACATTTCGAATACAATTACTACGCGAAGATAAATCACATTCATATATCAGAGTGCACAACATAATCATCCCGGTAATCCCGGAATACATATCTTCGCTAACAATCATAGGGTATATTAGCTCATACAACTTCACAAATAGGGAATTACACAACAAATCTCAATACCAAAAACAATTATCCAAATATACATCCCAACTAAGAGAACCAACTACCAACTTCAATCCCGAAGGAGTCTTTATCGCCCTTAGCTACTCGCTATATCCTTGATCTACTACCCTGTCTGGAAGGTTAGTAGGGGAGGGTGAGATTCGAGAGAATCTCAGTAGGGAAACATTATCAATATGCAGGCAAGATAAGTGTTTAATGCATGACATGCTTGCATCACATAACTCATGCACACATACAATGACAAATCTATAAGCTCAATGCTTCGAACGATACACATATGGCCATAACATATATTGAAACATAGCTTCAAATCATTCATACATGTTCCACATAATCAAGCAAAGCAATAACATGCATCAACACATTAATACAATTATCAGAGCATGCAGGAGAGATAAGTTCCCTACCTCCAGTCTTTTCTCCTCGATTTGCGTGCCAGCAACTCGGGGCTTCACATTCGATCCTACAATGTCAAATGTACTATTTAGACACTTCCATAGTGTTTCTGGGGGTTATATGAGGCTATATTGAAAATTTACTAAAATACCCCCGGGGACCCGGCCCGGCCCCGCCGTACCCGGTCCGGCTGTACTTTTCCCGAAATTTTGACATGGGCTATTCTGACATATTTTTGCCCAAGGAATCCATTTCCGGACTCGGAATTATCAAATTCAATGTCAAATTACGAAATTGCCCTTGGAAGCCCTACTTTTAGGGTTTTAGGGGCGTTTCCGTAATTATGCTTTCTCGGCTTTTTCCGAAAAAGTGCCCAACTGTAACCCCACCTAATTTTTGTTCCTGAACTCAATGGAATCATCAAATCATTGAAAATCCAACTCTAAGACCCATTTATAGCCCAGACCGAAATATATGGGTTTTCTAGGGAAAATCAGGGTTTTTCGGTTTCGGCTCCGTAAACACGTTCCTTTCTACTCCTAACCACTTTATTGACTATTCCATTAGGTTACAACTACCATTTAGTATCAATTTGGGCAGCATAACAGCCCCACATACCCATTTCCAATAATTAAAACCAATGGCAATCCGGCGAAATTTCACCGATTAAATTGCCCACAGCAGCCAGAATAGTCAATATACAAGAGTTTGGAAGTTACCTCAAGCTCCCAATAGCTTTTCTCAAAGTGGCTGAAACCCTAGCTCACTTCAACACAAGAAATGGAGCTTCCAAACCTTAAATTACATAGAAGAGTAGCTTAGAAATGGAGTTATACGCGTTAGAAGCGAAATCGTCGGAGAAATCGGCTTACCTTGTGATTTTTCTTCTCTTTCTCTCTCTAAACTCTCTCAACTTTCTCACACTATGTTCAGGTGCTGTGCGTGAATGAGCAGCTGAAGAGGATGAGAAAATGTTTTAATTCCATGCTTATGTCATCTTGCCTTTTGATGATGTCATAATTCCCAAAATTGGCATTTTCGGATTTTCTGGCAGATTTTCTGCCCAAACTTTGAAAAATCATAACTAATTCTAGAGAAATCAAAATGAGGTGATCCCAAAGCCAAATGAAAGGTATTTAAGTCCTCTTCATTGGAAAAATATTTACCAATACTAGAAATCACCACAAAATTCCAGAATTACACAAATGTCATCACTGCCCCAAAACAGAGTCCATTTTCGACCTCAAATTTGGACAGTCATATCTCCTAGTTCCCAACATGAAATGGCACAAATTATATGTCCATTTTGAAGCTTTGGATGTGAACTTTAAGACTGGAAAGTTGCATAATTTTCTGACATCATTTGCCTATTAAAAACGTTCACACGAGAAGACTGCTCAGACAGAATTCACACTGGACAACATTTCTAGTTTTGCAACCAATGTGTCCAATCCAATTTAAATCAATTCCAATGATTAAATACCACAACATGACACCATTTCCATCACAATACCCCATTCAATTGAATTATTCCTTCTATTCTAAGTCAATTTGGATGTTAATCCACAATTGAACTCAAATACAGGGTTTTGACGTTACTCATAACACAAGTGACTACAATCCACTTTATATTCTCTAAAAAGGTTCATTAATCACTAACCACGTCCACTTTTGTAGTCATTAACTCCTAATCACAATTTGGGATCTTGCTAAACCAGGGCTTAGCAATCCACTAATCTCAGGCTTATTCTCTAGCCTCGAGTCTCAAAATTTGGGGTGTTACAACATACACTCTTAAAGTATAAGAGTAATACCGTATCATGTGATTCATACCGCATGTACTAAAGAACCACAAATGGGAAACAAGTGAATGGATCCCTGCTTCATTGCTGTATGCGTCTCAAAAGGGTTAACCCTTCAATGATATTCTTTGACTTTGACATTATCATACAAATATGTTTTAATGTCTACTACTTTAGCATTTTATCTTATGATCATGATTGATGTGATCTAAAGGTATTATGTTAGGAAAGCGGTCGATACATATCAAAGTGACATATGGACGAAAAAAAGATTATTACCTGAAATATACACACCTATGTTGGTGGCTGTGACCGGTCCCTTATGATATTATTCTGTAGTTTCATTAATGTAGACACTATGCAAATGAGAAAGGCGAACTGAGTTTTATATTGACTTAAGAGGGATTAGATCGGCCATGAGTAAAGTTTATATTGGTAAATCTAGGACATCCGGGTATTATATCAATATCAAGCTACACTAATGGGTTGTCTTGTGCTAATCTCTGGAAAAAGGGATTTCTAGTACTAAGCACCCAAATGGAGACGTCATGCCCACGTGGTCATGACAAAACACCTAGTATGAAAGAAGTAAGAGAAAGATGTTTGGCCCATAATATCTAATCCACTAAGTGTGAGTGAGAGATGTTGAAATATTATAGTCCACCCTTGGTGGATTAGGGTCCAAGCCCGATTCAAGAAGGGCTATCATGGAGAGACGGGTTATAAAGAGAAATATCCTTTATGGTTTAAAGGTTATATCTTTTGTCATATAACCATACGTTTAAGGGTCGCATCTATTCCTATGTGACCATACTTGCACTACATATATAGGTTGTGGGCTTAAGGGAGAAGGCGAGTCAAAATATGAATGGCACACACAGAATATTACTCTTCTCCCTCTAAAAGGTTTTCTCTTATAAGATTGTTCTCTTCTCTTTCTCTCTTTGGTGTATTTGCTGCGTAACGTGATAGAGGTCTGTATCGGTGCTCCGGTTTCGTGTGGGTACTTATGCAAGTCAATTAGATTCCAGGTACACTCAAAATTCTTACAAAGTTGAATTCTCTCTTGACTGACTTGGGCAACAAAATGGAACTATGGACAGTTGGCTTTATTCGCCAGATAAAATTATTTAATGGAAGAGAATTAGACCAGTGTTCATGCGAAGAAGATAAATTTGAATGGGTTCCTTTGAGTGTAGAATTTGGGATGCCACTTTTTAATCTGAAGCTTTGCAATACTATGTGTAAAAGGGTGGTTTAATCAAGTTTGCTTAAAACTGGCTCATCTGGAGAACACCATGATTCAATGCAAAGCCTAAGGAAAAGGCTGCATGACATTTGTGTAGAGTATCATCCAACAAGGCCTACTGCAAATCTTCTTTATGATTATTAGAAACTGAACCAGAACCAGATGAAAATGACATTAAAGAAGTGCTCCTTCCTGGTGTTAATCTTATATTTTATGATTATGAGTTGCATCCATTTGATGTAGGTTCTTGTCTCCAGGCTCGCCAACCAATTTCATTAATACAGAGGCAGCAGCCACCTGTACATGAATGGCTGCGGCCAAAAAGATTTGCTACTAATATTGATTGCTCTACCCAGATACTCACAGATGGCAACTTGAGTAAGATTAAGTGCTTTGTGTCTTTGAAGCTTTGAAGTTTAGCCAATGCGCCATATGGTATCGTAGCAGGAAGCTCCTTTGTGAGTGGGAACGCAAGTTCGATCCCACTATTTATCTCAAGCTATTAGCTTTCTTTGTAATTTTTTTTCCTAAAAAAGAAATCTTTGAAGAACTTTGTCATTGTGATCCAACTGGGGGGCTTAGGTTGTAGGTGAGATTCAATCTTACAATTGTTGTGTGTTTAACTACTCCCTCTTGTCTATAATATAGGATATATTTGGGGAATTAGATCTTAATTCTAAATATAAGATATTTTTCATATTTATTAATATTTTCTTAATTTACCTGTACTGATGCTCCGTCAAAGCCTCAACAATGATCTAGTTGACTTATTTAATCCAATCAAATTAAATAAATATGTCTTATACTACCTCCGGCCCTAAATATAAAACCCAGTTGACTTTTTAAGGAGATTAAGAAAACTAATTAAATTATGGAAAATTTCAAAAAAAATATAATTAAAAATGGGAAAAGAAAAATTGGTGCTGCGAATTTATAAAATCCCATGTCATAACTGAAGTTGGAATCTAGGATTTCTAATTCTGACCAAATGATCAAATTGTCCTTAATTCAATTGTGAAACATGAAAGGGAAGTCGTTAATATAAAATTGATATTGTTAATATAAATACAAATGTTGTTATTGACCCCTTAAATTTGTGTGCCCTCAAAATAATCACTGGTTTTTGGGATATGAAGTTGTAAAACATGAAAGTAAAGTCGTTAATGTAAAATATGATGTATTTAATATAGATACAGACATTGTTATTAACTCCTAAAATTTGTGAACTGAAATAAAGGCATTTTGGTCAAATTGGAAGTCTCATATTCCTACTTCAATTTTGACTTGGAATGTGATAAATTCGCAGCATTAATTTGTTTTTTCCATTTTTAATTGTATTTTTAAAAAATTTTGCCTTAAATTATTTTAAAGTACGTATATTTATTATTTTTTCTCTAAACTAATTTGCTTAACTCATAAATTGATATATAATCTAAGGATACACAAATATGATATTATTTAGTAACTTATATAACTTTCTTAATCTCTCAAAAAAATGAACTAGGTCTTATATTTAAGATTAAAAGAAATATTTATTACCAAGTCATTTACTTTGTCTATTTGTTTGACCACCTAAATGTCAATAATTGTGATTACCCGTGTTCAACTAGTTATTTTTTATGCATTACGGAATACCTTCAAGTTTACTGGCACTAATTTTTATTTTCTAATTTAAAAAAAAAAGATGCTGAGTTTTAGCTGCAGAATTAGTAATGGTTTTTTCGCTTGTAAATTATTTTCTTGTTTTATTAATTCATTCTTGTGATCTTACGTCTTTCACTCAAATCAAATCAATTATCTGCATTGATACATTTCTAGAGGTGTAGGCGGTGGTTTTATGAACATTAGATATTGTGGCTTGTGTGGACTTGCTATAAGGACACGTGTGACCGCTACATACATACAAACATACATACATACATACATACATACATACATACATACATACATACATATATATATATATATATATATATATATATATATATATATATATATATATATATATATATATATATATATTAGTATGGTTCTATTTATAGGTCCTTTTTAACCAATTCTCACATACTAAAGAGAGTTAGTTAATTCATTAACTATGGACTAAATTTTCAATTTCACCCTTATCTATGATTGGTTCTAAAAGTCAACATAAATAAATTCTTTTTATTTATTGCAATCAATCGAGATAAAAAAGTATAATACGCATTTACTACCATGAAACTGAACTTATAAATAGGACTAAATTTTTTGGTCAAAACAGACTTATAAATGGGATCAGAGTGGTATATATATATAGACACACATATAACTTCGGACATGGTGGTGTATTTGACAACAAAATCCGGGGCCATGGAAAGCGATTCCGGTGCCGTTAGTCGAGCATCTCTGATAATTCTTGTTTAAGATAGCTTATTTTTTACTTATAAGTGCTTATAATTCGTGATTTACGGTATATGAGATAAGTATGTGAGAAGAGTTCTGTCTCAACTTACGTAATAAGTGCTTATTTCTCAAAAATAAGTTATTTTAAACATAGCTCATATCATTTTGCCATATGACTTTTCCTTCCCATGAGGAAGCTCTCTTCTTCTTGGAGAGCCATAACTTCAACTGAGACGCCGCCCTTTCTTCCTTTTTCAATAACAGCGCCTCACCGCCACATTTCTTATCACTGTTTTCGATGACGGCTCACCGTGTGGATCCTAATAAGAATCCTTCTGGAACACTCACCGGAGGAACTAGCACACTTTTTTATCTGAATCGGCCACCTACTGATACTACTATTGCTTATGATTCTAGTCAAGTCACTAGTGGAAAAAAGGCTTTTTAGACTGGTTAAAAAAGACATTTTAGACCGATTCTTGATCCGGTCTTGATACAGCCGGTCTAAAAAGTCTTCTACTTTTTAGACCAGTTATGGAATCGGTCTTAAAAAATTTTTAAGACCGGTTATTATAAAACCGATCTAAAAATAAATATTTTTAGACCGGTTATAATAGGAACCGGTCTAAATTAATAAAATTTTAGACTAGTTCTTATGAAGAACCGGTCTGAAAATTTGACTTTTTAGACCGGTTTTATAAAGAACCAATCTAAAAAGTATCATATTTAAGACCAATTCTTGATAAACCAGTCTAAAAAGTCAAATTTTCAGACTGGTTTTCTCCAAAACCGGTCTTAAATATACTTTTCAGACCGGTTTTGGATAGAACCGGTCTTAAAAGCTGAATTTTTTTTTAAAATTTCGTTTAAAAGTATACCCAGCAAGTCATTTCCCCTGTTAAAACATTTCACTCAGTAAGCAGCAGCCAGTTCAACAAAACAGAGCAAAGGAAAACAACCATGTATAATAAACTCACAACCATAGACAGAATCATAATGCAAGGAAATCAAACAACCATGACAATATTGTTTTGACCAAGTTCCTTATCTTTTCACTTACATATACATACATCAAAGATTAAATTACATTAATGATGATCACACTCGTCTCAGGCTGATAATCACTAGCTGGCCTGGCTTCAGAAAATCTACACTAAGACACGTACACCTCATATCCTTCATTTTCCTGTGACGACAACAAAAAAAGTAGTTATATATATACACCAATAATAATATACATAATTCAAATATAGTTCATGATAATTATTTTAGCTAACTAACCTTCAATGTACTTTTATAAAGGGATATCCTCCCATATCCCTTCATGATGATCATTTCTTGTGCCGTGTTCATTGTCTGCTTCATCTTCTTCGTTCAATTCTGGTAAACCTCTAGAAAAAGGAGGAGTCTCAAGCAGATCATTCATTGAATGACTTTCCTGATTAATATCAACGACCCTTTTTCCTTGGAGAGCTACAAACCACATTTTGTTTGCCTGATAAGTAACATAGTACACTTGTTTCGCTTGATATGCCATAATAAAAGGTTCATCTCTAAAACTTCTACTATTCAAATCAACTAATGTAAATCCCAACTGATCAATCATCACACCATTGTTGACATCAACCCAGTTGCATTTGAAAATGGGAAGTTTAACTGTAATATAATCAACCACCCAAATCTCTTCAATCACCCCATAATAAGGTATTGCTGCCAATCTAGGATTCTTATCTTTTGAACTAGAGAAGTGCATATATTCAGCCACTAACATAACCCCACTGTTCTAGACGGTGCTCCTATCATCAAGGGACTTTGTGTAAAATGTATAACCATTGATCACAAATGAAGTCCAACTTATGACATTAGCCTCAGGACCACGTGCTAACCATTTAATTGTATCAGAAACACATTCTTCATCGTCAACCTTTTGTTTGAACTAATGTGCAAAAGTTTTGTTATGCTCCCTAATTAACCTTTGTTCAGTCAATCGACTATTTCCTTTCCGTACAATTTCTTTATGAGCATTAATGTAATCTTGAACCTCATCAACATTATTCAAAATGTACAAGTGGACTTGTTGCAATTCATCAGGATCCATGCTCTTTACTGAAGCCCCGCGTCTACCACCTTCTTCGTCATGACGTTCAGGAAGTTCAATGTGTCCTACATTTGACAAGTAATCTTGACAAAACTCCATGGCTTCTTCAGAAATATATTTCTGAACAATAGATGCTTCAGGCCGGTTAGGGTTCTTCACATACCCTTTTAAGATTTTCATAGTTCTTTCAATTGGGTACATCCATCGTAAATAGATAGGGCCACACAACTTGATCTCTCTGACTAGATGAACAATTAGATGTACCATGATGTCAAAAAAAGAAGGAAGAAAAAGCTTCTCAAGCTGGCACAAGATCATATATCCTTCATTTTCCAGTTCATCCAAATTTTCTGTCTCAATGACTTTACTACAAATAGCATTGAAGAAGAAACAAAGTCTAGTCAAAATATGTTGAAGATCATGGCTCAATGACTTTAACACTATAGCCTGACAAGTTTCCATATGCAGGGAAGTCATTTATAGTACAAAAGATCATGGCTCGCATTTTAAAAACCTCCTTCTTGTTCTCGTCAAAAACATCAACACCTTCATCCCACAACTCTTTCAAGTCTTCGATCAAGGGCTCCAGTTAAACATCTATATCATTTCCGGGTTGTTTTGGTCCCGAAATCAACATAGATAACATGATGTACTTTCGTTTCATGCATAACAGAGGAGATAAATTGTAAATTACCAACAGAACAGGCCATGAACTATGAATACTACTCAGGCTACCAAAAAGATTCATGCCATCCGTGCTAAGCCCAAGCCTAAGGTTCCTCGGCTCTTCACCGACGGCAGGAAATAATTGATTGATTTTCTTCTATTGAGAAGAATCAGCCGGATGTCGAAGCTTTCCATCGGATATCCTCTCATCCACATGCCATTTCAAATTTCTTGCATCGTTTTCATTAGCAAACAAGCGCTTGAACCTTGGTATGATTGGAAGGTACCACAATACTTTTCTAGGAGCGTTATTTGATTTGTACCTCAGGGTTTCGCATATGGGACACTGTTGTTCCTCTTTATGCTCTTTTATATACAATATACAATCATTAAGGCATGCATGGATCTTTTTATATTTCATCCCTAGTGAACACAATATTTTCTTAGCATCATAGTATCGAGAAGGAAACACATTATCATCTGGAAGCATGTCCTTAAAAGCCTCAAGTGTTTCTGAAAAACTCTTGTCGCTCCATCCATGGCGTGCTTTCAAGCTTACCAATTTCAATACTGCTTTCAATAATTGGTACTTTTTACACCTCGGGTACAACGTTGTCTCAGCATCACTACACATATTACCATATGCATGTAATTGATCAAAACTCTCTTCTCCTACATCACGAATAATATCCTCTATTCGATCATCCGTATCCGTGTCATTATCATCAAAGTTCACGCCCCCCTGTTGAGATGAACTTGGCATTTATAATTCCTCACCATGCCATACCGACACTGTATAACTCTTACAGAATCCTTCACAAATTAAATGTGTATATATATTTGCAGTACTTAGTCGCTTCTCATTCAAACATACTACACAAGGGCAATAAAACTTTCCACTACCATCATCGGCATGTTTGCTAGCGAAGTCTAAAAAACCCCTCACCCTATTATCATATTCAACACTCGTCCGTTTAGCGTCTATCCAACTATGATCCATATATATCTCAACACTTCTAGCACCCTATATCCAACAACAAAAGGATAGACAAAAAAATAACAACAATAGAGTTTTAGATATTTCAACGAAATTAACAGGCACCATTTGAAACTAGTATTGTTTTAACAAATCAATAACACTGACAATAATCAAACAACTAAAACAGAACATAAAGTGGTATTAATTCAAAAAGTCATACAGAGCATATGAATTATAAAACAACGAGAAGTGCTCAAATTAAAGCAACAACAAGAACTTTAATTTTTTCCAGATTACGTTTAAGTGCTCAAATTAAAGCAACAACAAGAACTTTTCATTGAACATTATTAATTATAAAACAGCATACAACTAAATAACAGATCGATCGAACACTAACCTGAATGAAGACCAAGGAGTGAGCTTCAACCCAAAGTCACGGTGGCGTCGACTAAGGTTAAAATGAAGTCCTCAAATTCATGGCACTGACAAAGGGAAGTCAAATCAGAGGAGAATGGTCACTGCGCTGTGGAGATTAGAGGTCGTGGAGGAGAAGATTGATGATAATCAAAGAACAGCGACGACGAACACAGCAACGGAAGTGGTAATGACGGAGGAGACTTGAGCAAATGAGGGACGGGACGCCATGGACTAATTCAGAACAAGCACGGACAGAGGTCACAAAGAAATGGCAAAGAGAGAAGAAAGGGTTTACAGAGTGCACGATCTGGGCGCGGGAGGAAAAATAAGTATGAAAAATCTTACCTTTAAGATCGGTTTTTAAACCGGTTTTTATTAAAAACCGATCTTAAAAGAGGGAAAATTCATATTTAAGACCGGTTTGTACAAAAACCGGTCTTAAATGTAACATATTTAAGACATTTAAGACCGGTTGTTGGAAGAACCGGTCTTAAATGTGTTACATTTAAGACCGGTTGTGGTAACACATTTAAGACCGGTTGTTTACACAACCGGTCTTAAAAAGTTATCCAATTTTGAATTTAAAATTTTTAACATTTAAGACCGGTTTATATTTAAACCGGTCTTAAATGTTAAAAAATTTTAAGTGCGTAAAATTTTAAGACTTTAAGACCAGTTTTTTTTGTAACCGGTCTAAATAAATTTGGTTAAGACCGGTTTCTTTAAGAACCGGTCTAAGAAGTTCAATATAATTACAAAACTGCCACCGCGCAAATTTTTAAGACCTTATCCGCCAAAACCGGTCTAAATGTGGCGGTCTAAAAAGTGTTTTTTTCAGTAGTGAGTTATTGTAATGGACTAAATGAGCAACTAATTTGCTAACAAGGATTAACAATCTGGTAAAAAGGTTAATTAGGGTGATGTTCAATCGTTCATCACGTGATGATATCCAAATATTTTTTGTCTTTAATTT
Source organism: Inga leiocalycina (assembly GCA_963242795.1). Lineage (NCBI taxonomy): Eukaryota > Viridiplantae > Streptophyta > Magnoliopsida > Fabales > Fabaceae > Inga > Inga leiocalycina. The sequence goes on from OY725325.1 coordinate 70,240,398, forward strand.
TTTAGCAAATTTGTTTCTCATTTGCTCCTTTGTTACAATTTCTTTTTATGTTTGTTTTTTTACACATTTTGTAACCTATCATGTGTACTTGTAAAGATCTAATGCAAGTTGTAATGTTACCGACTTGAACCACTTTTTATTAGAGTGACTTGGTTCAAGTAATCATATTTATTTTAGCTAGTTTTTTTTCCTTATACTCAGGTATCTACCACAGTAGCATTGACTAATCCCCTCGTACCGTAGACTTCTCAAAGGAGTTTTGGTGCTGGTCATGAGACTTTCTCAATACTCCATACACACTGTCAGAGATCGAATAACTGACTAAACGTTTAAGGAATCCAGTAAGTGCTAATTAGGGAGACCATTTCTAGATTATAGTTAAGTTAAAAAGAAAAAAGGAAACTTGTTCGAGAATGATGCTTATAAAAAAAACCTCATTTTCTCTTCACCTTATAAGTGCCTCTTTGGGATGGCGTTCCAAAGAAGCGATTTGTTTTAAAAAAAAAATTATGGTGGCTCCTAACTTTTTGAAAACTAAAGTGTTTTGGTTGACGTTTTGGCGATCTTTTTTTCTAATGGCAACTGGCCTTTTTGTCTAAAAGCAACTTTTAAGAAGAAGCTCAAAAGTTTGGCTTTTAAAAAAAAATCATTTTTGCCACCGTCAATCCAAAAACAAATTGCATTTACAATGTGACTTTTATTTTATCTGACTTTTATAAAAGTAGATAAAAAAAACCATTTTTGCCACCTGTATCCCAGATAACCCTAAGTTGACTTGATATTGGGGTGACCAAGTCCCATCCTTATGTACTAGCCTAACGAAGTGACTGTCTGATCAAGTAAACGTGAACTAATTAATCTTCAATTAACAACAGACAATCATGTGCGAGTTGGATCAGAGAAACAATCCCAGATCGACGATTGTTGATATTATTCTATATTAAACATCAACTATGATGATTATAGTATTCCCAACAGTGCTTCACAGTCAAACAAAAAAATTAGTGGGACCTCAATTCTATAATCTACACCCATCTAAACGATTATGTGCAGAGAGGGTGCGTTTATTTCACCAACTTCACAACACGAGGACGACGACTTAGCCCCGCCTTCCTTGTCCTTCTTCAGCGCCAAACATTCTGACTTTATTGCTTGAGCGTCTAAACTTCATGTAAGCATTTGTGGGCAAGAGATAGAGACAGAGGAGCGAAAGAGATCTGAAAGATGGGGCCTGGGAATATGTTCTTCGCGATTCTAATTAGCTTCTCAATAGCTCTAATCACTTACAATATTCTCATATCGGCCAATGCCTCTCTCAAACAAGAATTTCCCGGTCTTTCGAAGTGTCAACACCCGTTTCCATTTTGATATGCGCAGGGCAATAATGAACAAGTTCCACAGGAAAACAGAAAAGTATAGGTATACTGATAATAAGTATTTGTTTACAAACAGACATTAACAGAGCAAAATTCACTAATAATTACAAATATGTATAGAATATCCCAAACTATTCCAAGTATAGACTAAATATAACCATCGGCTGAGTCTCAAGAAACATGCTTGTCAGTTTTCCTTAATTGTGTTCTTGACTTTTGAACCGCTGGCACCCGCTGATACATTTTGATTTAGAAAAAGGGGTAAGATTATGAAGAATCCCAGTAGAAACATACTATCGACATATAAAATGTGAAAATTAAAGCACGATATTAGGAAAAATGAAAGTTCAATTCGATTCATATGTGTGCACACATTTCAGAATCAAACATCGAGTTAGAACCCCTAAATTTACCTCAGCCGAGTCACCGACCACAGCTAGGATTTTCGATATACCTTGGTGATTTGACCTTGTTTTTGTGCCTTGGGGTCAAATGCAAAATATTTATAACTAAGAATTGCAGTACAATGCAATACTCGGGTCGTTCTCTTGAGGAGTTTTTATTAAACTACCTAAGTAATCTAATTATCATGCAAATGCAATAAAACAAGAGGAACAAAATTTTTGGATTTTTCGAATTAATAACTAAAAGAAAGATGCAATTTAATTAATACTAAGTTACTATTTTTGGTCTTTTTATAAAAAATGGAAAATGAGTGAATGGAATGGTATGAAGTGGAAAATATGAATAAAAAATGCTTTTGGTAATGAAGAAGTGACAATCCTTACTCAAAAAGATTATGAGAGTCAAAATTCATTAAATCTTAAGAAAAACCTCAAAATAACATTTGAGTCTAATAATCCCAATTAATAGTAGCTCCTACAAACATAGCTAACTACTATCCCTTGAGATATTGTTAAAAATTACTTAATGTGCAATTAAAATGGATAACTATAACTTGTTTCCTCTTAATATGAATGCGATAACACAATACTCAATTGATCCAATTCAATTATACAATTTAACAATAACACGTAGAAAGCATGATATCTTTGAATCAATAAGGAAATACATATATATAAATCTCACAAGCTATAAAAATCCAATCTAGTAACAAATATCAAACCAACAGAGACAATTAACATAATCTCAGTTTCACAATCATATACAATAATTTCTAAAACTAGGCAATTTAAATATATAATTCTAGACAAATGGAAAGATAGAAAAACTCCCCTTTGTAGTCCAATAAGCTCAAGCATAATTCCCACCGCCAAGAGCACAAAGGTACCTAGCTACTCATGAGAATAGCTTCAAGAAAAATTCTCAAACTCTGATTCCAACACCCAGCAATAAAATCTCAGCTTAAAATAACCAATTAGCACTAAATCAATGAAGGATTTGAGGCTGGATTTTGAACCAAAACAGAGGAAGCCACGGTTAAAACGAATCAGAACAGAGGAGGATGCTACAGTCTGTGAAAGTTGGAGAAAAGAAATCAGTGAAGGTCGCTGGTAGCTTGAGGGAAATGTGACAGTGGTGGTGGATGATGATGGGGTCGGAAATGGTGAAGTGTGGATGAAGCTCGCCGCCGCTGCTCCTGCGAATCCCCAACCTCCAGCTCCTCTGATTTCGACCTCCACCTTTGGTCTCTCCGTTGGTGGTGACGAGTGATGCTCGCCGACGGCCTATGGTGGTGGATGAGCCGCCGGCAAGAGAGAGAGGATGAAGACAGTGAAGGGAATGAAGTGGAGAAGCTCTATGCAGTGTGTTGCGGCTCTTTTCTATGATGCTTCTTTTATTCAATCACATCTCCATTTCTGTGTCTTAGTCGGGTCTTGGGCTGATTCATTTTTTTTATTTACTTTCAGCACCAAAAGCCCAAAACTACAGCCCATGTCCATGGTCTGCCCATTTTTTTTCTTTTTTGAATCTCCAGGTTTCAGCTTGAGTTTGGGCCTGGGCTGATTCTTTTTTTTCTTGGGCCTGTGCTTTCTCTTATATGCTTGGATCTCTTTTTTTTTCAACTTAAGCCCAAAAATTTCCTATTTTCTTCTAAAACACCTACAATGCAAAATTAAGGATAATATAACATCAAAAGTCTAAGAAAATATTTGTATGACTAATTAACAATTTTATGAACATTTTGCACCTTTTTACAATTAATTCAATACAAATGCCCCTAATTAAAAATAATGCTTAATCATGCAATAATGCTCTAGAAAATGCATTCAAAATCCCAAATTAACTATGAAAAATCATATAAAATTATGGTTTAATCACTTGGCTGAGCACCGAACCACAACCAGGTACTGTGCCTCTAGCACGCATTCATATCACGAAATACAGTAACAAATGACATACAATTAATCACATAGTATATGAGATATAGTAGTCCCTACCTCAACCCTTTTTAACCTCGAGATGCTCACCTTGTAGATTCCATAGTGTTTATTGTGGTTATATTAGCCTATAGTGAAAATTTACCAAAATGCCCCCGAGACCCTGGACCGGCCCTGCCGTACCTGGCCCAGCTGCACTTTTTCCAAATTTTTACTAGGGCTATTCTGACATGTTTCCACCCAAGGAATCCATTTCCAGATTCAAAATTATCAAATTCAATGTCAAATTACAAAATTGCCCTTGGCAGCCCTGCTTTAAGGGTTTCAGGGGCGTTTCCGTAATTATGCTTTCTCAACATTTTCTGAAAAAGTGCCCAACTGTGACCCTACCTAATTTTTCCTCCTGAATCCAATGGAACCATAAAATCATTGAAAATCCAACCTTAAGGCCCTCAAACACTACTCTGGTCCCATTTATAAGTCCAAATTAACTCTCACATATCAAGGAGAGTTGGTTAACTCGTTAACTATGGATTAAATTTTCAATTTTGCTCTTATTTATGATTGGTTTAAAGATTTAATATAAATAAATTCATTTTGTTTATTACAATTTAATAGGGGTAAAATTGTAAAAAACGCATTTATTATTTTGAAACTGAACTTATAATAAGGACCAAAATATTTTATGAAAATGAACTTATAAATAGGACTATAGTGGCAGTATAATATCAATATGATGCTAGTTCCTGACAAAAAGAAAATTCTATTGATATGTTTGGTGGAGAAAAATATGGTTGTAGTTATCTGTAGGGATGAGCATAAAACCCAAAGTCCAGTCTGACCCATCCTGACTCGGTTTGGTCTAGTCCAACCCGAAGGAAGAAAAAATAGCCCGATGAGACAACTGAACTGACCAGACCAGACTGGGTTTCGAGCTGAGCATCAAGCCTGACCAGACTAGTCTGGTCTAGCCTGTTGTCTCTTTCTTATTTTTTTATATTTTTATTTAATATATTAGTTTAGGTTAATATATTAGTTTAGGTTCAATTTTGTTTTTTCCCCTTTCATCTCCAACATTTCTCTCTCCAGAATCCTTAGCCACCTTCTCTCTCAGCCTTGGCTACACCTGAATCATCATCGGTTCCCACCTTTGTCAAGCTTCGCTGCCACCGCCATCTCTTTTGTGCTCACCATTGAAGTCCACCAAACCAGATCTGTGCGGCTATCTTCTCATTTAGCTTTTACCATCAGCGTCTTCATTTCATCAGCATCACAGGCAGCGCTGATCCTCTGATTCCTTCATCCTTCATCACAAGGCAAAAGTTTAATTACCCAGATCTAACAACACGTCTACACCGCAAGCTCTCCTTTGGCATCTTTTTCTTTTTTTTTTCTGTTTCATTCTTTACCTGTATATTCTTCCAAGAATCGTTATTATATTTAGATTTAGATTTGTTGGTGCAAGGTATTGATTTGATTCTTTCTCCTAAATCGTTTTTATTGATAAGATATAAATGGGATATTGAGATTTAATTTGTGGTCAGTTGGATTGGGATATGATTTTCCCTTTTATCGTTTTGCCAAAAAATAATTTGGTCTGGTAGACCAGTCTCCAGCCCAAGAGACCAAACCCGGTCTGGTCTGGCATCGGGTTTCTCTCGGACTAGACTAGACCACAGACATAATTTTGAGCCCGGTCTGATTTCAAACCAGACCTCGGGTTGATGATAAACCCGGTCTGGTCTGGTCTTTAAGCAACCCTAGTTATCCGTGTATTTGGCTGAACAAAATCTAATTTGCTAGATTGCTAGAAAAGTTTAATGAAATTGAAGCTTTGGAGGAGACTGAGGTAAGTGAAACCGATATATTAGAAGCGCCTTCTTCCATTGGTGGCTGCTTATTTCAGTATGTTAAATATTAATTAAATCCGTGAAAGAATTAGATTTAAGTTGCTGCAATACTAACGATGGATCCATTCCGAATAATGACTTGCGTGGCTTACCATCATTGTGGAAATTAACTATACTTATCTATTTATTTTTATCTCATACTACTTCCTCAACCCCTAATCACGAGGTAAAATTTTTAAACACTTAATTAATCCACATGATACATACTCCTTGTTAGAATTGGCTGACACCTAAGAGGGAGGTGAATTGGGTGTAAGATAAAAACTTAGAAACTTTGAAAATCTTTTTGCATCTTAGTGAAAATAATAAGTATGAAAATAATGAGCTATAAAACCTCAATCAATTAGACAAATCAAGTGTGTTGGAAATATAAGAGATAAAGGGAGAGGATATGCAAACTATGATTTATACTGGTTTGGTCCAACCCTTGATTACCTACATCCAGTCCCCAATATCCACTTGAAATTTTCAATCCACTATCTTCTTATTTAATTTTGGGTATAAGAGAATCCTTTGCAATCCTACAAGTTTAGCTAGACACTTGTGAAGCTTTTTACAAATATCTCACTAAGTTACTCTCCCTTACACACCGTAAGGATATAATCTTGATGATGAATGATTACAATCAATCGTCTCTCTCAAAAGTGAATAATGAAAATCACTGAAGCACAATATAAATAATGTCTCTCTTAATGTAAATAGTATAAGCACTGAGAAGATAGAGACTGTGAGATGAATGTTGAAATTAGAGTGTTGGCATTTCGACGTTGAAGGTGCAAGCTCTCTCTTCTATTTGGTTTTGAATGATATTCTATTTATAGTTGATGAGGAGTATTTGACCATTGAGCTTTTTTATCTTCCCATTGAAAATATGACTGTTAGAAGTTCGTTGAAAGTAACCGTTGAAGTTTCTGACATAGATTTACTTTTTGGCCATTGAGCTCTAATCTAAGTTTAATCACCTATAATCCCCATGTAAACTTGATTGGTGATGATTAGGAATAGTTAGGAACAAAATAATCAAGATTTAAATGAGTTTGAAAGATATACAAGACGATGATTATAACTTTATGAAGAACACACTCAAGTGAGACTAATAATCACTTCAAGTGATCTCTAATCACTCGAGTGTTTGAGTGATCTTGTGCAATAACTTGAGTGACTTGGTAGTGATGGTTTTGAAAAATAAATATCACTCGAGTGCATAATTAATCACTCGAGTATGCAATCGAGCGATCTTTCATATAACTTTGCAAAATTAGTCCAAATCATTACTGAGTGCATTGTAGGTCATTGATATCACTCGAGTCCTCAATTTATCACTTGAGCGATCTCCACTTAGAAACCTTAGCACTTTTATATCATTTGCAAGTGCCTTGCAAATGATTATGGATTACTTGAGTGATTTCCTAATCACTCGAGTGATCTTCTCATTGAAGATCACATCACCTCTAGATCATTTGCGAGTAACTCGCAAGTGATTGTTTTCACTCGAGTGATCTTGTCAATTGGGCAGTGCATCACTTGATTGCACAAGTCTGTCACTTGAGTGACTCGTTTCAACATATCACAAACTCTCATATCTTTTGTGAGTGACTCACAAGTGGTACCCATCACTCGAGTGCTTACCCCACCACTCGAGTGATTTAGTAAAGTCTCGCAGGTTCAAGAGATGCATGGTTTAGTTCAAGATATGGGTAGGCTTATTGTTATTCAGGAATCTCATGCTAATGTTGGAATGTGCAGCAGATTGTGGCTCCTTGAAGACATTAACCGACTGCTACAGAGAAATATGGTAAGCAATTAATTTTCTAGAAATACTAATCTTTTTTCTTTCTTTTGGGAATGTTGAAATTTTATCTCTTATTTGCACACCTTTTTTTCCTCAAATCTTGGTGACAACTATAATGTTTGTAATCAGGGAACTAGCAAAACGGAGGGTGTGGTGTTGCCCTATACCTTTGGAAAAGATATAGCATATTGGAAGTCGGAAGCCTTTTTAAAAATGTGCTGCCTTCAATTACTTATAATATCATGTAATTTTGACCTTCCACACCATCTCAAAGGCCTTCCTAGGTCATTAAAAGTTCTTTATTGGTATGGATGTCTTATTGAAGATCTTCCTTCTATTAAGCAAATGGATAAACTCATATATCTCAAAATGCAAAATAGTAAAATAAAGCACTTTTCTAATGATACACAGGTTAGATACTTGATAACCATTCTCAAATAACTCGATGATGATGAAGCTGAATTAATTTTTTTTTTAACTAAATTTTCTTATCTTTTTATTTGACCAATCTATGAACAAATTAGAGATTTTGGACTTGAGCCATTCCAAGAACCTCCTTGAAACTTCAAATTTTGTTGGTTTTTTAAAATATAAAAAGACTAATTCTTGAGGGATGCATATCACTTGTTGAAATTCATTCTTCGCTTGGGCACACTACTACAAAAAAGTAAAGTTGTGGCGCTTATAATTGCATTAGCTGTGGCACTAGAGAAGTGCCACATATCTGGACGCCACTAAAAGAAGTTCAAGCGCCACATCATTTAAATTTTTTTTTAAAAAAATACCCTCCTGTGGCACTTCTTCCAACAAGCGCCACAAGAGGGTAATTTTTTTTAAAAACAATTTAAAAAATGTAGCTAAAGAAATTGTTTTATTTTAATTTACAAAATAATATTAATTGTCCAGATTAATTTTTCTTAATTTATTCCTATCGATTATCCCTCAGCAATAACCAAATAAGACACAGATGAAGGGACTTTAAGAAAATAACTAAGGTATTTTATTAAAAAAATGTCATACTAATTTAACTAATTTTATAAATATAATTAAATTATATAACTATATCTTGTACCCAGCTCACAGGATATTGTCGTTCGCTAAGTGAGCACACAGTATAATAGCCAATAACAAGAACTGAGATCAAGAACAGTCCGAGCAAAGCCTTATATATATATAAAAATAAATTAACCAATATCTAACATCTACAAACACATTCTTTCATCACAAATCTCGCTTTCATAAAGATCAACATGCACCAGACATGGTCCACTTTTGGTTTTTCTTTTCTTTTGAAATATTATTTTTTTGGATAACTTCGTTTGAAATATTATATATATTCTCTACTTTTTAAACACAGATTAGAATATAGATATCAATTTAAAATAAAAAATTGCAGAAATTATATGCCAATTAAAAAAAAAGAAAGAAGCACATTGAACTTACAAGCTTAATTGATCAGTGCAGTGGAGTGGGGGACCACGTTGCCCGTTGGTGTTGCAATCTTGAGTGAGGAGGAGGAGGAGTGGGAATGGCAGTTGAAACAAAACAAAGAAGTAGATTTGATGATGAAGATGTGTGTGCATGTGGGTATGTTTTTAAGTGTGAAAATGATAGGAAACGGAGGGAGGGGGCGACGGTCGTCCACTGCAAGAAGGTGTAGTGTAGATGAAAAGGGAAAGTGAGAGAGGAGGGAATAATTAAAGTGGGATGAGTTAAAATAAATTAAAAGAGAAGGAAGGGGGCCACTACGCGGGAAGGGGAAAAACATCCTTTTTTTTATATACGTTGAACATTTGATAATTTTTTTTATTTAATAGAACCAGTTGTGGCGCCTGGATTTCCAGGCGCCACAGCTGGTCCTTCTTTTTTTTTTTTGGAATACATGCTAATTTAATAGACCAACTCCAGGCGCCACAGCTGGTCCTTTCTTTTTTGGTTTTGGAATACATGCACCTTTTTTTTTTTTTGGAATACATGCTAATCTAATAGACCAACTCAGGCGCCACAGCTGATCCCATTTTTTTTTTTTGGTTTTGGTTTTGGTTTTGGAATACATGCGCCTTATTTTTTTTTTTGGAATGCATGCTAATTTAATAGACCAATTGTGGCGCCTGAATTTCCAGGCGCCACAGCTGGTCCCTTTTTTTTTTGGTTTTGGTTTTGGTTTTGGAATACATGCGCCTTATTAATTTAATAGACCAGCTGTATCCAGGCGCCACAGCTGGTCCCTTTTTTTTTTGTTTTTTTTGGGAATATATGTGTCAAATTTTTTTTATTTATTTAATAGAACCAGCTGTGGACAGCTGGTCCATTTTTTATTTTTTTTGGGAATACCTGCATCTAAAATTACAAGGCCTTAGAATCATAAAGTCACGAGGCAGCTAGCCTTCTTTTTTTTATTAATATAGAAGCTGTGGCGCTTGATTTTCCAGGCGCTACAGCTGGTAAATTTTTTTTTATTATTTATTTATTATACAACCAGCTGTGGCGCCTGATTTTCCAGGAGCCACAGCTGGTAGGATGCACCCAGTTGTGGCGTCTGCCTTGGCAGGAGCCACAGTTGGGCCTACCAGCTGTGGCATCTGGTCCACCAGGCATCACAGTTGGTACCCAAAATTTAAAAAAAAATAAAATAGAAAAAGAAAAAGGGAAAAAAAAGGTAGCTGTGGCACTTCTTTAAAGAAGTGCCACAAAATGTGCGCCACCTTTCAACCTTTTTGTAGTAGTGGCAGCTTTACTTTCTTGTTGAAGTAAATTTGAAAGGTTGCCTAAATCTTAAAGTCCTTCCAACAAAATTGGAAACAAATTCTCTAGAAGAATTTGTTCTTTGTGGATGCACCAGAGTAAGAAACTTTCAAGAATTTAGAGGAGAGATGAAAAAGCTCATAACACTTGATGTCAAAGAGACAAGTATAGCCAATCTTCCAGAGTCACTTGGATCCTTAACCAGTATCAAAATTCTGGATCTATCGGGTTGCCAAAATATTGTTGGTCTTCTGGTTAACGTTCACAAATTGAAGCATTTGAAAGTTCTTGATATCTCTGGCTGCTCGTCTTTTTCCAAATTGCCAAAAAACCTTAGTGAAAATGAAGCCTTGGAAAAACTTGATGCAAGTGGAACAACTATCTTAAAAGTACCTTCTTCTAATTGTTATTTAAAAAAGTTAAAGACATTGCCATTTCATGGATGCAAAAAGCCAACTACCAACTCAAGTATCTGGTCTCTTCCAGGGAACCGTTTCTTTCAGAGGCATTCATTTCCCAAGGGCTTAACATTGCCTTGTTCCATCTTCAATGTTGAATCACTGATGGAATTAGATTTGAGCTACTGCGCTATTGTTGATGAGATCATTCCTAATGATCTCAGTGGCTTATTATCATTGCAGAAATTAGATTTGAGTAGAAACGAGTTTCTGAATCTATCTGATAGCTGCATTTCTAATCTTTTAATTCTCCAGTACCTTTATTTGAATTCATGTCGAAAGCTTCAAGTTTTGCCACAGCCATCGCTAGGTTTGCATATCATGGATGCAAGAGAATGTGGTTCATTGAGAGATTTGTGAAACAAAAAATTGTTACATCTCTTTGCTTTAGTTGAACAGGTATATACATATTTGTCTTCATATTTTCCATCCATTGGTACATGTACATCTTCTCTTGTTAACTATATACATTTTGTTGGTTTTAAGATGGCCAACATGATGAAGGATTAAGGAGAATTACAAATTTTTCAGTGACAATTCCAGGGAGTGAAATACTATCATGGTTTGAGAATTGGAATCATCTTCCTCTAGATGACAAACATGTGGCTTCTGTAATAATAGACATCCCTTGAGATGATTGGTTAGGATTTGGGTTGTGCACAGTAATTGATGATAAAATTTGTTGCCTCGCTGGGGGTTCGATTTTAAAGCTTCTGATGGTAAGTATGTATCCCTTCCGGGATGGATACGTGAGCATGAGAAAGAAATAAAATCTTGTCATCATTGGATGGTGTTTTGGAAAATTAAAGAGGAAAACAGAGATGAAATATCAGGGAAGTATAGTCAGATTCGGCTGAAATTTTGTAGTGATTGGGAGCAGTCTCCATCACCATCGGTTGAGATAGAGTCAATTAAGTGTGGATGGCGTTTCATTCGCAAAGGGGATTTAGAATTACTCAAGGATGGAGTAAGTTGCTTTCTTTCTACACTCTGTTTCATAATAGTTTCTCTGATATTGTTATTACTCTTTAAGTTCTAGCAGTAGGGAGAAATTATTATATCTCTTTTATGAATGAATAAATTTTTATTTCATTTCTTTGCATGACATGCTTATTATAAGCTTCATGTTTTAAAGGAAAACTCAATTAGCTCTGAAGAAGAACACAGGCAGTGCAATTTGTTACCGGGTGAAACCTCCCAAACTATAATCAGAGAAAGTGAAACCATGCCTTCAGAAACCTCAGCTTTAAGCAGTTCATTAGATGTAGGAATCAGAGACGATGAAGTGAAATTAGATGAGTCATGGATGAAGTTCATTGCAGATGATTCAAGGCCCGTGATGTTGTTGTCTGACACTAATTACTCAAAGTTGGTGTTATGAATGAAATCCAGAATTGCAGTCTCCAGAGTCCAGACTATAATTTATCAGTTAAATAATTCTGTTCACTATAGTATATGCTGTTTTCAGATTCCTACTCCAAGTCTTTAAAGTCCCCAAAAACACTTAAAAGGTTTTCGGCGTTATTCACAAAATAAATGGTTTCACCCTACAGCAAATGGCATAAATACAATAGGAAGGATGTGTAAAGAAGTGAGACAATACATAGGTTTCAAAATTGATTTTAGATGAGCTCCCCTTGAGTTTATTGGATAAAATCTGACAGAGGAGGGCCACAAATACAATAACTAATGTCTCATTTGATAAGCACTCATATGGTTCTTGACGTTTTGTCAGTTGTTACTTGTTACTCAATTGCTGCCTACTTCAACTGATAAATAGAGATTGAATTAAGTTACATCAATTGCATTTGAATGCTTGCTGCTACTGATGCATTTAGAGCAATTTCAGGTTTTGGTTTTAGACAGAGAAAGACTCCAATGAGCTTACCAGTCCTGATCTGAGACAGAATGCTACATCCTACACTCCTTAGTCATATTCCTGAATACAATCTATTTCAGTCACCAGAGGCCAATGACATATAGCTGTGAGGGAATTGTAAACCAAGGATGAAAATATTACTCTTCCTTTGATGGTTGAGAATTTATATGAACAGCATGTACTACTAATATTTATCAGACATTATTGAATAACTTCAGAACATCCACATTTCATATGTAGACGAAGCACATGTGAGAGTGCTGGTGGAAAATATGGATATAGGGTTGGGTTTCATGCGTGACAGTTAAGTGAGCCAGGGGTGTTGAATGGCAATAATCAATTATAACTCCAAACTTGACTATTGCTGAGTTTCTTTTTAAATGAAAAAAATTAAATAATCTTTTCTGTAAAAAAAATTTTTTGCAAAATTTTACCATATATTTTTTAAAATTTTTAAAAATAATCACAACAAAATATATTTTTACTTATTTTTAGAAGCTATTTTAAGTAACTTATGAAAATAATCTGATGCACATCTACAAAAAGAAAAAATATATGTTATAAAAAAATATTAAAATATCTTAAAAAAAATGCCAAGTAGTCCAAACTGTTTAACCAGAAATAAATTATTTGGAAATTTAAATAAGCCAAACAGAATCGTCTTTTGCTCACCCGATTAAAAAGCCCTATCAAAAAAGAGAAACAAAAAAACATGCTCTTTGTTTTCCTCCCTTAGAAAGTAGAAACCAATAAAAGGAATAGATTAAATAGGACATCCATACCAATGAAGTTTACAGACCTCATTCAAAACTGAGTAGAACTCTTAAAACCTCTACATTAATTTTACCTTATATAAAATTAGATTGTATCATAGAATAATACTGAATGAATAATTAAGACAATAAAAAAGAAGTGGTTGCGGATATGTATTGAATAAAGGAGCGAGGTTTTCATATTTGTTTTTCATTTTATTAGCATTAGTGTCAGAGGAAAAACAGAAATAGCAGAAGGGGAGAGAGAATTCCACTCTGACAGAGAGAATATCACCAATCACGTCACACCACTCTTAACGGTTTTTGTCTTATTATATAGCCATGCCTTCATCAATTTCTCTCAGCTTCCACGTTGGTTTGCGCATTCGACTACTGCGTCTTGCATTCATCAATTCCTCCTTCCACGTGCACTTCTTTTACAGATTTTTTTCTGTACTCGTCAATAACAAACCATCAATTATCAACTTTTAGTGCTTGCCTACCCCTTCTCTTCGGTTTCCATTTATTTATTTATTTATTTAATAACTAGCTATGTGAACAATATAATACAAATGAATTTTGGTTATTTTAATTGGGTCGAACTGGCATTTTGTATAGATTTAAAAGTAAGTTCTATTATTTATTATTTAAATAATAATGTAGACATAAAAAATCAGATTCATGCACTTTTTTTTAAAAAAAATCAATATTTATGATTTAATATTCAATATTCTGCTCATATATTTAAAATTAAATACATAATGCACCAGTAATTTAGGGAGAAGGTGAGAAAGCCGGCCCCACATGCATGCATGTACTTAAGCCGTATTGTTCCCCAATTAGGAAAAAAAATTTCAATACAATTACGTTATAACCCCACGATATTCTCTGTTTTGTTAATTAGGTTTAGCATAAAGTTAAGTTAAAAATTACAGAGACTGTATTAAGGTAAAAGCACACATTTAATCATCTAACTTTATATAAAGTTTCAGTTTGGTCATTTAACTTTAAAAGACATATTTAACTTTAAAAGACATGCATATTTTCCTTCCTTTAACTAAAACATTGTTAACCTCAAATGACGGATTTTTTTTTTTAGTGATCATTCATATTTTGAAAATTAAACTTAACATGTTAGTATTTGAAAAAGTTTTTCAACATCTAAAATACCAATATCAGCATTTTTTGTTAACGACATTAGGATTAAAGGACTCAAAAATATTTTATAAAGTTAAGGACTCAAAATAAAACCTTGCTTGAAGTTAAATGACTAAAGTTTTTTCAACATTTAAACTAACAATATCAGCATTTTTTTTGGGTTAATGACGTTAGGGTAAAGGACTCAAAAAACACTTAGTTAAGGTACTAAAATGAAACATTACGTGAAGTTTAATCACTAACAGCCTATCACCGCCATCCCAAATGTGGTTTGTTTTTTTTTTAAAAAAAAAAACAGGGTGGAATTGGATTTTGGAAAATTGGATGTTTGGGTTGGTGTTTTGGCAACTGGGCTTTTTTTTTCTTCCAAAAAGCAGGTTTTGAGAAGAAACTCAAAAGTCTAGCTTTTTCCAAAAAAAAAAGTCACTTCTGCCACCGTTAATTCAAACACAAGTCATATTTACAATCTGACTATTATCCTATTAGACTTTTATAAAAGTCAGATTAAAAAAAAATTAACTTCCGCCACTGCTAACCCAAATGAGCCCTAAATGTGTACTCTTGGCCAATAGTAAAACAAATCAAAGATGAAGGAAATTAAAGGTTAGTGCTAATAAAAGGGAAAACCCAGTGAAAGTTGGTTCCGGCATGTTGTGTTGGAGAAAGATTTTTTTACAAGAAATTAAATGTATTAATCAGTTGACGCAATCAAATAAAGGCCTATGTAAACTAAGTCAGTCTCCAATATTTTTTGATACATATAATACATCCAAATAATTGCAACCGTGCTAACCCCAAACTAAAGACCTAAACAAACCTAATAGGGCCATATAATTACTTTAAACCAACATTACCTTGTATTCCAAAAAAAAAAAAATTGAAGTGGTTGAGGGAAGGTGCATGGAAAGAAGAATAGGGACTCATTCCAAACAACACACCTTTATTGGGCTTTGTTTTTCCATCCCATGGCCTCATTAATGGGGGTATTAGTGTCATTTAGCCATTTCATAAAGCAAAATCATCACTGGATTTGCTTCTTTTCTCGGGTTAAAAAGTGAAATCCATTTCCATTGTGATTTTGAGTCCCTTTTCTTCCTCGCAGCTCTGCCATACTTTAACACATTCTTTTTTTAAAATGAAAGCTACCACATTTGTCCCAGCTCTATGGAAAGAAGTTTTGTATTTGACAATGCAATTTAAATTAATTAGTATATAAGTTCTGTATCAATCAAATTAAGTTAACTAAATTTCTTAATTAGCTAAACGCAAGAAATGCTCACTAATTGGAAAGATCATATATTTTATATTTACTAAAAAAAGTTATAGTTGGAAGTAGTATTTACTTAATTTAACATCTATTTTTCCAAGTCTTTGGACACATTCAAGAGTCAATAATATAATAGCATTTATCTCTTTCCTTCCAAGGAAAGTGAACTTTAGACCACTTCAAGGAATGATCATACGGTTGATGGTGTTGTCAATTAGATGGCTGAACTTTAGACCAAATGATTTTCTTTCCTTTTAGAGGGCTAATGTATGGTTTTTTTTTTTTTTGGTAGGACGTAATATTACTGGATCATCAAATCATACTACATAAGTTGGTTCAAACATTTATATATGGAAAGTGAACAAGAAGCATCTTCCTCAAACTCTTCTAATTCAACTCGAAGGACCTGGAAGTTTGACATTTTCTTGAGTTTTATGAGTAAAGACACTCTAAAAGGCTTCACAAACTACTTGTACCAGGCATTAAATGCAAGGGGTTTCAGAGTTTTTAGAGAAAAGGAAGAGCTTGAGAGAGGAGTTATTTCAGAGAAAGTGCTGCAAGCAATTGAAGCATCTCGTTTTGCAATTGTTGTTCTTTCCAAAAATTATGCATCTTCTTCATGGTGTTTAGATGAGCTCCAGCATATACTCTGCACAAGAGATAATATGTGTCAACAAGCTCTTCCCATATTTTATGATGAAGTTTCATCTGATGTGGGATCTGAAATCGGAAGTTTTTCTGAAGCTTTTGCCAAACATAAAGAGACGTTCCAACAAGACCAACCGAAGGTGCAAGTCTGGAGGGATTCTCTGACAAAAGTGGCTAATTTATCTGGTTTTGACTCCAGTCAATATCGGTAAGTTTTTTTTTTTTAATAATACAACTAAATAAATTGTACATAATATTTGGATAAATTCATTGAACAATGAACAGGCGCATCCGGAATTTTTGAATGTGTCAGCGCGCGCGCATATATGTATATATATATTCTTTTCAGACAGATAAAAAAATTTATTGGAGAGGAAAAAACATAACAATCAATTCATACGGTCAAATGCATAAACCTTTTTCTCATTTATCTAGTTTTTCAAGAAATTGTTCTCGTCATTTATTTTGTTTAATTACAAAATACTTGAAAGACAAAACTATATACTATCTCTTGCCCTTAATATGGGACTAAATTGACTAATTTGTGGAGACTAAGAAAGATAAATAAATTACTTTAAAGTATTTATATTTATCATTTATCTTCAAACTAATTTAACCATTTATATAATAAAATATAATCTAATGACACGGATATTATTGAGAGATCATGTATGAAAATTAATCCAGATATATATAATTATTATGATCATATATTTCATGTGACGGAGAAAATTGTTTTTGTAGGTATGAATCAGAACTTGTTGAGAATGTGGTTGAACATTTGTGGGACCAATGTCCTTCAGAACTGCCACTTGTCAGTGGAAGTAATGCGGTGATTGGAATTGATCGGAGAGAAGACGAAATGCCTTCACTCTTGGAGTTGGATGGTTTTCGATTCACAAGACATACCCCAATATTCCGTTTAGGATTTTTAACTTTTTCAGGTTTTACACTAGATAACCTCCTCTTCGTTTGGTTAAAGCTGTCAGATATGCTATGCTCCTGATAATACTCAAGGTGGGTCCATGTGAGCTATATACCCGTAGCGAACTAAAAGGAAAATGTTTATTAAGATTCGATGCATTTCAAGTTTCAGGAGGATTTTCGAATTTCAAGATTATTTAGTGGTACCATGTTGAATTGTGAGTTAAATTTTGAGTCAAAGTCAAGTTTATGCTTCGATGTGTTGTATTCTGAACAATGATTTAATTGAGTTTCAGTTAAATACTCAGAAGTTGTAATATGACTATATATATTTTTACGTGATGACTTAGATGCGGAATGTTATGTTAGTTTGCAGCATGTTAAAAAAACTGTTTTGGATGCTTGATTTATTTATTTAATGATTGCTGTTGATATTAAATATTCTTTTTATCCCAACTTTTCTTTTTTCCAATTAAAATAAAAGGGCCATAAGTTCAGTTAAAGTTGTATGTAGTATATATATGAAGAGAAGACACGTACGAAGTGTTAACTTCAGGTTCACTTTATTTAGAGCATTTTTGGGAAGGTGTTGAGGGGTGGTAAAACATAAGATGGAGGAGCATAAGCACGGTGAGAACAATTTTAGCATATTTCATGATGTTTGGGTAAGCCCAATCGTACAATTACCTTAAAGCAACCTTTTGTTGCTTTTCTCTATTGTTGCGTCAATACGGTGGAGAGAGAAAGAGATGAAAAGTGGTCCCTTCTTTCATGTTTTGTGTGCATTTCCAGCATGACCCTCTTTTCTTGCTTGTGTGTGTGTATGTGTTTTTTTTTTTTTGAATTTTTTCTCCGGTATCCCACACCCGAAGGTGCAGATTAATCCGGGGTGTCCCTTGGGAGGGACTTCCCAGGGATCAAGCCCAGGTGGCGGGAGGGAATCTTTGCCTCCCTTGTCTCAACCACCGGACCAAGCCCCCTGGGCGTGTGTGTGTTTTTTTACCAATATGCAAGTGTGATTATTTTTTATTAAATGTTACTTTTTAATTAGATTTTTTTCTATCTTCATTCTTTAATGATTTTTTTGTTAACTATATCTTTTATTAATTTTTATTTACATTTCAATAGCCAAATTTATTCATTTTAATGACCTTTTTTTATTAAAAAAACAAAAAAAACAATTATTATTATTATTATTATTATTATTATTATTACTATTATTATTATTATTATGCTCATTAAATATATCTAATTAAGTTTTTTTAATATTTACAATTTTTCAGTGACACATTAAATTTTTATTTTTATAATTTTATACAAGTTTTTTAAATAATTAATTAGCTATTTTTATTTTATTTAATTTTAATTTTTCTCTTAATTTATCACAATATATAAATATACTATATATGTATTTCCATTAAAAAATACATGCATTATTAAATAATACTCAAGGCCTTTTTAATCATTTTTCATCAAAACTTACTTTTCAAATTATCATCTAAACACATTTTAATTTACGTAATTTTAATTTTTCTCTTCAGTTATCACAATATATACAAATAATATATATATATATATATATATGAATACATATATACATGTAATATTCAATAAGATCCATGCCCTTTTTCAGTCATTTTCCATCTCAACTTGCCTTTCAAATAATAATCCAAACAAGTTTAAGCTTGAAAAAAAAGGCACTTTTGCTACCATCAATCCAAGCACAAATCATATTTACAATCTGACTTTTATCTTATCTTACATTTGTAAAATTATGATTGAAGAATAGCCACTTCTATCATTACTAGTTCAAACGGGCCCTTAATTGTTGTGGAATGTCTGTGGAAAGAAGAATAGGGACCCATGACCCATCCCACAAAACACTCCTTAAGATGAGTATTTTCATTAACAAAAAAAAAAAAAGTATTATAACTAGGAGTATTTTGATGTAGGAGAGAAAATGGATGGGTTGTCATTATAAAGAACGAAAAAGATTACATTTGGGACAGAGAGGCTAAATAGAATAAGCAACGTTTTATTTCTAAAAAGAGGAAAAGATGAAAAAGATGAGCATTAATTAAATTAATCATATAAGTGAAAAAAATGTAGCCAATTTTCATATATTAACTAATCTGTAAGTTAGGTAACTTTCTTTTATGGATAGTAGCACGAAGGGAGTATACACAAATAATTTTAGAGTAAAATACTCTAACCTCCCTTGCATTTTGCCTTTATTACACGGACTTCCCCTTTTTTTTGAAAACATACACTTCAATCCAAATTGTTAACTCTATTAAGGATTTGTATTTTTTAATTAAAATATATATTAAAATAAATTTTATTTACTAATTTATCCTTCATTGTTACTAATTTCCTAATTTTGTCTAAAATTGTTTAAGTAATTTAAGAGTTTTTTTTTGTTTTTCTTAATTTATTTTTTACTTTTGTAAATAGTTATATGTTAAATTTTTTTTTTCATATTAAGATAAATACTTAATTAATTTAATTAATATCGACATAAAAAACTTAATTAAAAATATGATTAATCATGTTAATAGATGCATACTAAAATAAACATGTTTATTAATGTTTGTGTAAAAAATGTATTTAAGAAATTAAAATTTAAAATTAATATAAGTCATGTAATGTATCAAATTTACATTATTAATAATATATTGTGAATAAAACAGATTTCTTTCTTTTTATTTTTGCCTTTCATTTGAAAGGCATATATTTTAGTCATTTAAAAGAATGCTAACTAAATAAGTTTCAATAAATATGATAAAAATTTAAAAATTAAAAATTTTATAATTTAATAAAAATTAAAAAATTTTATAATATATTGGAAATTTTAAACATACATGTATTAGAATTATTTTTTTATATAAAAATTTATTTTTAGGAAAATATAAATGTTTATCCATTTATTGAAAAAGGGGTATTTTGGTCAAAGTGAATGTTTAATAGTCAACGTTAACAGTCAACTAACGGTTAGGTGGATGGAAATAGAATATCAAATATGTAAGGGAGGTTTCTGTGACATGCATTTTAATTTCAAGGGAGGTCTATATACCTTTTCAAAATAGAGGAGAGGTTTGTGTAATTTAGGTAAAACAGAGAGGTAGTCAATGTATTTTACTCATAATTTTATCACCAAATTACGTTACAAACTGCTGCCTTACAGTGAAGAATTAATTGGAATTGACCATAAAGTAAAACAACAATTGAACGGTTTGTAGCAATAATGAAGCGTTGTGGGTCAGCAATGTCATAATATTTAAAATATTGTTCAGCTTTTAAAAACCAGTTAAACACATCAGTGCCATCAAAACGGGGAAAGTCCATTTTAACTGATTTAGGTACAAACGAAGTAGATGAGGTCGAATAAACCATAGCAGAACTCGATGACTTAGCGTCATCATGAGATGAAGGAGAGATGAGATCTAAACGCCGAGTAATTTCTCCCATAGATTTAGCCATTGATTGAAGAACCGAGCCAATGTGATCAAAACGTTGATCCACGCAGTCGAGCCTGCCCTTCGCATCATCAATAAACTCGTTGGGTCGTTTCATGTCCGCCGGAGCTCTTTCATGCGAGTGTTTTCAGCCATCGAAAAGGGAAAAAGAAAAAGCTCGATCAAAGCACCAAAATGGTAAGGTTATAGCTCAGAGATATAAAATAAATGACAGAGAATGAAAATGCTGCAAAAATCAGATCATATATCATTCAATCGTCATAAGATCTGTTACAATATAACAACCACAGCAGCAATCATATAATGGACTGACAAAACCAGAGGAATAACAGAAATAGCAGAAGGAGAGAGAGAATTCCACGCTGAAAGAGAGAAGATCACAAATTATTTCACACCACTCTCAACGGTTTTTGTCTTATTATATAGCCGTGGCTTCATCAATTTCTCTCAGCTTCCACGTTGGTCTGCGCGTTCGACTGCTGCGTCTTGCATTCATCAATTCCTCCTTTCACGTGAACTTCTTTTCAAGGTATTAAAACTCGGACCGGTCATTGAACCGGTCGGGTACTGGGTTAAGGGTCAGTGGGTCAAACCGGGACCTAACCGGTGGAAAATTGAAAATTTTAGACTTATAGTATGAAATTCTAAAGGAATTTTTTTTTTTTTTTTTTATTAAAAACACCAACCCGGACCGGACCGGTTTACCGGCCGGTTTGCCGGTTACCGGGCCGGACCGGCCGGTCTGGTCCGGGTTTCACTACCATGCTTCTTTTACAGATTTTTATCTGTACTCATCAATAGCAAACCATCAATTGTCAACTTTTAGAGCTTGCCTGCCACTTCTCTCCAGTTTCCATTTATTTTTTTTAATAACTAGCTATGTGAACAATATAATACAAATGAATCTTGGTTATTTGAATTGGGTCAAACTGGCATTTTGTATAGATTTAAAAGTAAGTAATATTATTTATTATTTATATAATAATGTAGATATATAAATTCCGATTCATGCATTTTGTTTTTTAAAAAACAATATTTATGATTTAATATTCAATATTCTGCTCATATATTTAAAATTAAATACATAATGCACTAGTAAATTAGGGAGAAGGTGAGAAAGCCAGCCCCACATGCATGCATGTACTTAAACTATATTGTTCCCCAATTAGAAAAGAAAATTTTTCAATACAATTACGTTATAATCCAACGCTATTCTCTGTTTTGTTAATTAGATTTAGCATAAAGTTAAGTTAGAAATTACAGAGACTGTATTAAGGCACACATTTAATCATCTAACTTTAAAAGGCATGCATATTTTCCTTCCTTTAACTATAACATCATTAATCTCAAATGATGGATTTTTTCTAGTGACCATTGATATTTTGAAAAATTAAACTTAATATGCTAGTGGTTGAAAAGGTTTTTTCAACATCTAAAATACCAATATCAGCATTTTTTTTTGTTAATGATACAAGTATTAAAGAACTCAAAAACATTTTATAAAGTTATGGAACCAAAATAAAACCTTGCTTGAAGTTAAATGACTAAAGTTGTTTCAACATTTGAAATACCAATATCAGCATTTTTTTTTTGTTAACGGTGTTAGGGTTAAAGGACTCAAAAAAAAAAAAAACAAAACAAAACAAAACACTTTATAAAGTGAAGGCACCAAAATGAAGCATTATGTGAAGTTAAATCACTAAATGTGTACTCTTGGCCAATAGTAAAATAAATCAAAGATGAAGGAAATTAAAGGTTAGTGCTAATAAAAGGGAAAACCACTAAAATTTGGCTCCAGGCTATTGTGTCGGGGAAAAGATTCTTTACGAGAAATTAAATATATTAATCAATTGATACAATCAAATAAAGGTCTAAGTAAAGCAAGTCAAACTTTTTTTTTTTTTTTGGATACATATAATACATCCAGATCATTACAACCGTGTAACCCCAAACTAAAGACCTAAACAAACCAAGTACATATAATGCACTTCTTTTTGTTAATGGTATAATGCAATCGAGCCTCCAGCGAAGATCGTATACATATCTTTTTCTCCTACTTTGATTGATCACACGCGTTGTTGTTTGATAAAACACTCATTAATTTCTTAAGTCACTCATTATTCAAATAAACCAACCAAATTAAAGTTTTAGTGGTTGTTGCAATAATGAAGTGGTTCAACTTCGATAAAGATAATTTGCGGGGGGAAAATGTGGTTGTACAAGTCATGAGGGAAGGAGCCTGGAAAGGAAGAATGTGGACCCTTTCTGTTATGATTCCTTTCCTACTCCCTTATTGAGAAAGCTTTGGATATCAGCCCTTCTTAAAAGATATTACAGTTAATTTGAATCTCTATAAGGTTTTGGGACATAAGTCATTTTGCTAGCTTAGCATTGTTTTATGCTTGTGTGTATTACATTTGAGTTGGTAATGAAATTGGATTTGGAGAAATATTCAAATGTAATTTGATTTATTTTGTACTAGTTAGATTCATTTCATGCTTATGAAATTCATCTTTTATGTTTAGAACAATCAGAGAGAAAAAGGGGATTTGCTATGATTTTATCTTTACCTATCTACTTCTTCATCTCTTTTGAATTTCTAACATTGATATAGCTCTCTCCCTCATGACACTTAACATGTCCTCCGTTCATGCCCTGTTCTTCCCAGCTTCACTATTTGCTTTCAATAGAATGATAATTTTTTTATAAAATATACTGTATTAATTAACTTAACTTTCTAAAATTCAAAACGTAATTTTTGTGGATCAGTTACTAATGCACACACATTTTGTAAGAAAGATAGAGAAATATTAGTTACTTTTCCGAAAAGAAAAATCATAACACAAGAAAAAAGGTTAAAAATTGTAGTATATTGAGGGAAGACACGGAGTCTTTATGCCAGGTTGACTTGACTGTACTGACACAAGAGTTGTAGTGTCTCCTTTTAATTTCACTTTCTTTTTGCCAAGTCTTTAGGCACATGCAAAAGTCAATAACAATATTTATGTGTTTGCTCCTGTTTCGTATATGATACTACAATTAATTGGAACAAGTCGTGAGGGAAGGGTTATGGAAGAAAGAAAATGGGCTCTCTGTTCATTCTCATATAATCTTTTCTTTCACTTTTTGACAAATGACATACACTAGTGAAGCCTATAATTCCACATGTTTTTTGTGTCAGCATTTCTTGGAAAATGGCGAAGTATCAAGTTGACTTGATTAGAAGTCAAGCACTGGATTTTGTTTATCGATAAAATGTAGCTCATTGAGCAGAAATCAGAAACGCAAAGCAAAAAAAACATCCATTGGTTTCAAAATTGAATTTAGCAAAGAAAGGCCACAAAATACAATAATTAACTAATGTCATTTGGTAAGCACTCATAGGGTTCTTCACTTTTTATCAGTTCTAACTCAAGTGCTGTCTGCATCAACTTATAATTAGAGGTTCAATTGAGTTACATTCATTGCATTTGAATGCTTGCTGCTACTGATGCATTTAAACCAATTTCAGGTTTTGGTTTTAGACAGACAAAGACGCCAATGAACTTAATAGTCGATCTGGGACAGCATGCGACATCTATGTACACTCCTTAGGCTATGGCTAGTGTTTAATTAATTGCCTTCTGCCTTTGTAACCTTTATTATCGTTGAGCCTCATGTATCCGGGCATGGTCAATAAATGTACTCTATCTATTAACTTTGTTCTTACATTTCCATGTGGCTCTTATTACTCCTTAGTTTGCATAGTTTATACGTTGGCAACCAAAAAAAAATGGTAGGTATGTAGTTTATATTCCTCCAGATGCACGGTAGGACTAGGTTTTATATTTAGAACCGGAGTTAGTACTATTTTAACAAAAATAGGAGCTTAACTAAAGTTTCATGCTTGACAGTAGGAAAAATAATAGGGGTTCTAATTATAATTCCCTGGCAATTGTTCTGTATGGCGATTGGCTGGCAAATTTGTCCCTCCACTCATCATTTTGCTCATCATCCACACTTACTCAGCCTTACCCTTTTATCAAAAGACTTAAATAATTTTTATAAAATATATTAACTTTAAAAAATTCAAGAGGAAATTTTTGTGGATCAATTATTATTTATTAATACATACGTATTTTGTAATTTAGAGAAATATCTCCGCAGAAAGAAAAATCATAACACAATTAAAAAAAGACTCGAAGTCTGTAGAACAGGTTGACTTGACTTTGGTGATACAAGTCTCAGTCATGTGGGAAGGAGCACGGAAGGAAGAATGAGCATAGAAAACAAGTTATAGTTGGAAGTTGTAATTTCCTTAGTTTCACATTCATTCTACCAAGTCTTTGGACATATACAAGAGTCAATTATGAATGACTTTGATTTTAAAGTTGCAAGTTGCAACGTTGCTGGCAATTACAAACATAGCCATCATGACTTTTCTACCTCAGATCGTAATTAATGGTTGATGAAGTTCCCGTTCAATTAGTTGGTTTGGAAAAATATTATTTAAATTAAAAATTATATTTTAAATTCTGTAATGTTATCTATTATTTTAAATTAATAATTTATAATTTTAAATAAATTCGAATTCAGTTTGTAGAATAATTTAATAAATAGTTTTATTTATTATTAGCTGATGTCAAGTTCAATTATTATTATTTAAGAAAATTTAATGATAAGTAATAACAAATCAAATAATCAATTAGTTTTAAGAATATATACAAGAAAAATAAAGCATAAATATTTGAGATAAAATAAAATAATGCATTATAGTTGCTTGAGGTGGTAAGCAGCATCCTCTTATAAGTAGGAGAACACAAATTTAAATAACGAGAAGTGGATTTATTAAAAGAGATGAAAACTCTTCGTGTTGTAGCCCTTGAAAAGAGAAATTAAACCCTGATCAAATAAAAAATAATAATGCTTTACTTTGAATTCTTTGGCCAGTGAGTATTACAATTGAATTGCTTTTCAGATTTATTACTATATTAATAATCAATAATAATCATATTGCTCACATTCTTTTTTTCCTTTTGGGAATATATTGCTCACATTATAAATCACCTATGTATTGTTGTTGATACACTATACCGTTCTTATTTATAATCTTTTATTAACTGAATTGTATTAATTAAAAAAACAATTAAAATTAATTACATGTAATAAATATATAGAAAATATACATTTTTTTTCTAAATATGTCCTTATTAATAATAAGTGAGCAAATGAGTTAGAGAGTAATAGTGAGAAAGATAATAAAAGAGAGTGCATAGATAAAATGAATTAGAGGCAACATTGGCAAAAATGCATATAATACTCAAACAACCCTAAGATGGTGCCTTATAAAAGGGAACAAAACAATTCAAAAAATAAAGCTCTATATAGGGAGGGAGTATGATTCTAAGAAAAAAAATAAATGAAATCCTTATTTCGAGATTAGATAAACAGATGCTTACCGTGATGTCTGATATACATATGTATTTTATGTTTATCAAAAAAAGGCTATAGTTTTTTCACCTCAAAAAAAGGTTATAGTTTGAAGTAACTTATTTTATGAGAAACACTTAGGCACTCCCGGAATACCAACTCATCTGTACTCTATCCAGTAAAAATATTCCACATCAGATCATTTTAATCCACTTGTCATCCTACTAATTTATTGTTTTAAAAAAATAAAAATGCTCCTTCCCTAATTGCCCCTCTTCTCTCTCTTCATTCGACTCCTCTCTTCTCTTTCTTTTGCCCCGCCTCTAGATATGCGAGAGGTGCATCTCGGCAACTGGTGAACTCGTATGCTTCAACCTGGCAAAAAGATTCACAGAGGGAGGTCTACCATCCTAGTTTAGCATTGCACCTTCGGAATCTAACAACGCTTTCTGATACTTCGGTGAGAGTGCTCTACCGTGTTCCTTTAATGGTTGTCCATAGGAGGAGGTGCCCGTCATCTTCAATTAAGAATTCCCATTCCGGGTTGCAGATGGGAGATGGATTGTTGTTTCTACTTTATTAAATTTGCAGGGTTGAGGCGAACAATTTGAAAATAGAGACTAAGAAGAGAGAGTGTTTATAACCCGATTTCAAACTTTGACGGTTCGATTAATTTAATCTTGGGATAATGCTTTTTCCATGTAATCTTTTTTTTCGATGAAAAAGACCAGTGCATTACAAACTAGCCGCAGCCTTCCTCAGTATGTCAGATAAAAACGTGCGAGGGGAAGAGAAATAAACAAATCCATCCGAACTATTTAGAGCCTCCTTAGCCAACGAAGCTGCCACTGTTTTTATCATGTAATCTGAATGATTAAGCTGGTCAATTGAAAGCTGAAAGGGAATGAGAATTAATTGCTCAAATCTGGAGTTAGCAACAAAAGAAGAGAGGGAGAGTAGTCCAATGAAAATTGAAGAGAGAAGGGCTCTAGTGTTGAGAGAGAGGAAAGAGGTGCAGTTAGGGAAAATGACATTTTTAATTTTTAAAAAACAATAAATTTGTTGGATGACATGCAGATTAAAATGATCTTATGTGGAATATTTTTACTAGATAGAGTACAGATGAGTTGGTACTATGAGAGTACCTAAGTATTTCTCCTCATTTCATATATATTTTTAGGAGTCAATAATGGCAATTATCTCTTTGCTTCTACTTCATATACACATCTTTTCCCCCTCGTTTATAGATCCCGCGTTTTTGTTTGACAACTCTCATTAATTTCATAAGTCACTCATTATTATTCTAATAAAACCAACCAAATTTTTAGAGGTCCTGATTGCAAAGATGAAGTGGTCCAAATTTGATCAGCTAATTTGTGGAAAAAAATGGGAAACCGACATATTCTTGAAAAAATGGGATTACACAGGTCATGAGGGGGAAAGAAATGGTAAAAGAAAGGGTCCACATACTTCCTTCCATGCTCCTTCCCTCATGACTTGTCTAATCACATTTTTTCCACAATATGTCGGTTTCCCATTTTTTCCACAAATTAGCATATCAAATTTGGACCACTTCATCTTTGATAGATAAGTGGAGCTCAGCTCTTCTAGATTGTCTAGATGAGGTCAAGATTTAAATTTTTTTTAATTTTTAATTTTTTCAAATAAAATTATTTTCATGAGTATAGAATCTAAAATAAAAATAATCTCTTAACCAACATTTTCTCAAAAAAAAAATGCATTTTCACTTAAAAATCACCCACTAAAAAAATTAAATCTGAACCTTTCAGATCTCATCTAAATGGTCTTAGATGAGATGAGCTCCACCTACTTAGGCAAAGGATAGCCAAGGAAACTGGTTCCCCAAGCACACATGATAATGCAGAGCTGACCTTACAAAATTATTAGAAGAATCAATATTTATGATTTAATATTTAATATTTAATAAGCGTATCTCATCCATACATTTGCCGCCAATCACCCTCTTCACTCTCCCAAATAAGTAGAGACTTTATCTCTCTTCCCTTATTGCAGAAAAAGAGAGAGGAAAATAAGAAAAGAGGAAGATATAAAAAGAAACAAAGAAATTTCTAGAAACTTGCAAGGGAAAAATCTAGTTTCAACCATCTAACAACACCATAAGGAAGGTAAACACTTGAACGTTGAATATAATAAGCATTAGGTCCCGTTTGGTTCGTGGAAAATGCATCAACAGAAAGGGAAAATGGGAATTTACCAGTGGCGGCGGTTGTTTGGTTCAAAATTTCCAGCGGAAAAAGTTTTCCCACCTACCCAATTTTTCTACCGCATGAATGAAATGTGACCAAAAATGGTGGGAAGCCATTTTCCAGTGGCGGAGAAATTGAAAAAAGTCCCATTTGCCCCTGATGTGACATTGAGGTAGTATAAATAGTCAAAGGAGCATAGTGGAATAGACACGGTAGTAGCTGGAAAAACATAGGGTGGTGATGAATGAAGAGGGCGAGTGGCATTTTGTGGGTGATGGCAGTGCATCCCGAACAACAAGTGGGTTAGTCCTTCTCTATATCTTCCGTTTTATTGTATGCTTGAGCTTCACTTCTTATTTGTTGAGTTTAAGTGACCACGGCAATGGCCGCCTGACGTCATTTCAATGAGGTAGCCGTTGGGGTAAGTGCTTGGCAGGGAGACAACTTCGTCGGGCAACTAGTGATGATGAAGTACCCAGTGGTGAACGTGGGTTCAATCTATGATATTGCACATTTGGGAAGTGAGGTGGGTTATGTGTGGTTGGGGGGAACGATTAACATTGAACTTATAAAATTCCCTGTGACCATGAGGTGCACATCAGTTAAATTAGAGGACGCACAGTGGGAGTGACCACAGGTGGCTAATGTGTATGTCACTGTAAGGGAAAGATTTTCTGGGCAACGCATAACCATTAGGCACCTATCAGACGCATATGGTTAACGATCCTCATGCATTCATGGATGACCACAAGGGAATTGTGGGTTTGTCATGTGTATGAGGTTAGATGTTGTTGATGCTTGTGAAGCTTCAGCTACCTACCACCCGCATCTGGGTGAGCTTGTACAATATCCAGATTTGACCTTATTCATCACATGGGTATCTAATGTCCAAATAAGAGGTTCCCTTTTTCAAATATGGTGTGATTTTTGTTCTAATGTGAGTTAATTGTTCTTGTTCTATTGTTGTGTTATATATATGTATCCGGGCAACTATGTAAGTGATGGAGAGAGAAATGGATGAGTGTTTAGTAGAGGTGTTGGCGGGATGTTTAACTCTAGTGTTGACTCTAAGGAAAGTGGTTGTCAAAATGTTTATGGTAATGACATATAGCAGCTGTTTGAGGGAAATCCCTTATACCTCATTTAGGCTAAATTTCCACTCTAGGAGAGTGAACCTGCGAGTAATGGTATATAGCAATGACATAAGTTGCTTCAACTAGATTAGGATGAACAGGGTGACATTTGACCAACTGTGCCATATGCTGGACACAATTGGAGGGCTCACACCTACCAGGAACATGTTAGTTGATAAGCAAGTTGCCATGTTCTTACACATTTTGGTGCATCATGTGAAGATCTGAGTAGTTCAATTTGAGTTTGGAAGGTTGGGTGAAACAATAAGTAGATACTTCAAGCTGGTATTGAATCCCACCCTCAAACTGCAATAGTAGCTTTTCAAGATAGCTGATCCTATTAGAGAGGACTGCACGGATGATCGTTGGAAATGGTTTAAGGTAATACTTATGACTTTGCTTATGTGAATGTCCGTTTAAATTTTGCATTATGTTTTGATGTAGGTGTTGCTAATTAATGGTAGGGGTGATTAGGTGCTTTGGATGGTACTTATATAAGAGTATAGGTGCCTGCTCAGCATAAGGGTCAGTATTGAAACAAAAAGGGGGATATAACTATAAATGTCTTGGGAGTATGCTAGCTAGATGGAGAATTTATATACATATATATTGTCTGGATGGGAAGAATCAGCGCTGATTGAAGGGTCTTGAGGGACGCCATAAGGAGGATACATGGTTTGAAAGTTCCAGCGGGTGCATTTCAAACTCATGCCCAATTTATTTTTTGTGATCGTGTTAAGGAGTTTCAGTTTGATTTAAAGTTTAAGGTTGTTCATGTACAGGAAATTACTACTTAGTAGACGCAGGATACACTAACAGTGAAGGATTCCTTGCACCGTATTGAGGCTAGCGTTGCCACCTAAATGAGTGGACACAAGGGCACCAACCCCAGACCCTGGCAGAATGTTTTAACATGCAACATTCATTAGCTCGTAATGTAATTGAATGATGCTTTGGAATTATAAAGTTAAGATTGATAATTCTTCAAAGCCCTTCATACTACCCGATGAAGATTCAAAACAGATATATCGTCGCATGCTTCCTCCTTCATAACCTTATTCAGTGGTCCACCGTGCGTGACCCATTAGATGAATAGCTGGATTCATTGGAATCCCGAAACCCAATGCAAGAAATTCCTCCTATTTCAACAATGGAAACCTCTGTTACTTGAAACAATTTTAGGGATAACCTGGCAACTGACATATATAACGCTTATCTTGTACATAGCTCCTGATTAAGTCAGGATTACTATATTAATTCTTAAACGTATTGTTCATTCTGTTTGTAGATAGTTTATTTCTACTGCAATAAGATGATGTTGTCTGTGTGTGTTTAAAATAGCCTAACGTGGAGCTGCTTAAACTGTTCCTTATATGTGCACGTGTCATAAGACATGGAGTAACACATTTCCATTTATGTAGTGGTGTAATGGAAGACTCCCAAAAGGCAAAGCTCTATATGTGGACACCTAATGAAGACAAGCTCTTTGTCGAGTGTCTTGTCCAACTAAGGGCGGATCAGAAGTTCATGACCGATAAAGGGTTCAAGCTAGGATACGTGAAGACTTTAGAAGCAATGATGGAGGAACGCGCTCCTGGTAGCTATGATGGACGCTTTGAGTGTGTGCGATGAATGTATTAGTGAGGTTGGCAAGGCCATTCATGTGTGGATGGAAAGGTACAAGTCTATGTGATGAATCCCTATTTTATCAATTATTTCTATACTTTATTTAGGGATTTTATCATGTTATTTGGGCAAAAAATGTATTCATTGTGATTAATTAGGATTAATAGTGAATGTAGGAAAATAGAGCTTAAAAGGGTAAAAATATCATATATTTGTGATTGCTTATAAATTAATTGATTTTTGAGATATATGATATTACCTTATCTTAAATTGCATTGTAGATCACTTGGGAGAAATTGGAATGAAAAGCTGAAAAGGATAAATGATTGTCAAGTACCACAATTAATGATAGTTGGGGACCCTAATTTCAGAAATAACAGAAAAGGGACCACAATCATTAATAGTTAAGGACCTGAATTTGCAAAATGACCCCAAGGACCAGGACGAAAATCAGCATTTTGCTTATTGATATTTAGGGTAGAATGATATCAGGAAGGGAGGAGGCCGAACACAGATCAACCTTGCTTGCCTCACCATCAACTCCGGCTTGTTCCCTCCACCTCTGTCCTCGCCGGCGACCGTCGCTTCACCTGAACCATCTTATTTCATCGTCGACGAGGTGTCAAATCAAAGAACACAGAAGCTTGTGGAGGCTTGAGAGGAAGCCGACACACGCACACCCGCCTCCTTTTTCATTCGGCTTCAACCGCACCATTCTTCTATTTCCATCACCGACCATCATCATCTTCATTCACCTCCACCTCTACCTCCTTTCATCACTCATCTCTCCATCAGTTTCCATCTCAGTTTTTGTCCACTGTCATCTGCACATCTGATTTGCGAATTTCACCCTATCTTTGATCGCGCATCACTGTTCAATGGCCAAAGGAGAGCCTAAGGCTCGGTGTAGCTGTTCTCCAGTCATGAGAACGTGATTCTCTCCACTCTACGTCTACTCAAGCTAAGATTGTGGTAAAACTAACACCTAAAGCAGCTAAGTAACTCGGTCACCCAATTGGGTTAGAAACCTCTGTGCAAACGATTCAAACTCCCTCAACTCCAGTGGATGCAGTAGCTACAACCCTAATGGCAATAGTTGTGTTCTCTTGCCCATCCAACCCACCAGCTACATCGTCTAGGTCATTCCCTCCTCTTCGTGACATCAACCTTCCCCCACCCCCCTTCAACTTTTCAGGACAAATCGCCTAGTGTGTTAGAATAGCCCAAAGATTATTAGGGGTCAGTCACCATAAGTACTTGTGTGCCTTGCTATTTTTTTAATTTGTGGATAATGGATAATGATTGATTATAATGTTTTACTTACATGGACATGTTTATGTTTCTAGTTTTACCTTAATTCAATTTATGTTTGTTTTGCATTTCATTTACTTTATCATTACCATAATTGCCAATCAAGTACCCCTGGGTAAATCCAATCCATCGCACGCCATTTGTTGTACTTCAATCTTGTGTGTGTCATGGTTATTGAATATGCCATAGCGACGCCTCGTGCTAAGTAGTCTGACCGCAATGCACTTATGGGCACAATGTGAGGCCAATAATGATTGGCAACTCAGCTTAACCATAACGTACCCATTACTTGCCAGTGGTCACCTCCACTTCCTTCCACGATTACCCATATGTAGGTGATGGGTATGCAGTTCATGCAGACGAGTAATGCAGCACATTATAAATACTTCCACAAATTCTTCATAACCACCACATGCCCACAAGGTACACACGGTGACATCCACGTTCTTTTATACGGAGTTAACCATTAATAACACCCGCTGCAAGTTGTAGGTTGGCCATGGTAAAGAAAAAAAAAAGCAGAGCACATTTTTACCATTTAAAACAAACAACATATCACATTACAGACATATCCAAACAGCCATTTAATTATAGTACACACTACAATATTTAACACTACACCCACTACCACCACCGTGAAACACATTCTACTCGTGCAGGCAACACAACTACCCTTACACCGCTATCCCACCATTCATCTCCCGTTGGACATAATGCACAAATTCCTGAAGTTTTTGAAAGGCTTCATCCTGTACACGGCAGCTTGGCAATTCACCTGTCAATAAGAGAGTTAATGGAGAACATTCTATATACAATTGGCCCAAAAGCAAGGTAGATGAAAGATCTAACTGCAATATATGCTTCCCACGCAGCATCACCAGTGACAATTGAATCTATGGTATAGTCCCACATGAAATTATGCCCCTCTACCCTATACAACATATCAAACACTGTCTTCCACTCCACCTTCAGCTTCTTTAGTCTATGAAAGATGTCATTGTTCCCTTTAAAGCCATATCCGGATCGCCTTTCTTCCATCTTTAGTTCTAGATAAATCAAATAACTAGGTTTGAACCCCCTTTTGTCCATTTGTTTGCCTCTGAGTGCCATCTCCACCAACAAATCCACAAGCACATCCTCCGCTTCAGGGGTTCTCCGCTTCAGGGGTTCACAAGCGACATCGATGCCCATTTCCTTCCAGCCAACCACCGTCCGTTGCTCGATCCTCCATCGACTTGTCAGATTTCTCCTTCCGATGGCCCCCTGCCATTGTCGCACCAGGGGAATAAACCTATTTTTGCCCTTTATAAAATCATGGATCTACAACAATTCACTGGGGGTGCGTGTGTAACGTGAGGTTTAAATAATGTTTTATATTTAGGGGTAAAATGGTCTTTTGCCACATTTTCCTATATCATTTTTTTCTAACCAAATAAATATTTTCTCATCAACCAATTTTATTTTCCACTACGAACCAAACACGTTGGAGGCAGAATATTCTGCCTTCTCTTCCACTTTGTTCCTTTCCATTCCCACTAATTTCTTGAACCAAACGGGCCCTAAGAGTGTGGTATGGAAGGATTTAAGAAATAAAGTAATAAAACATCCGTTTAATGAATCAATTGAAAGCAACTTTTGTAGTTTTAATACTTTAAAAAATGAGTCATGTTTTAACTTTCAAAGTTCGAACAATAATATTAATTTTTATAAGAAACCCTAAATTATAATTTTAAAAGTCTTTTTTCATAAATTGAGATAAAACTCTTTTCACGTATTTGCCTCATAAATATAATCATAAAAACACTTCGTAAATGATAAAAACCCTTATAAAAAGTTAAAAGAGATGTAGACGTTAGAACTTAGAAAATTGCAAAAGTTCAGTCAAATCAGGTCATCAATGGGGTGCAGTGTGATGATGCGTAAGAATGTGGACCCTTTTCCTTACGATTCCTTTGTCAGAATGATTCCTTTCTTTTCACTATCTGCCCAAACACACATGATAATGGAGCCCTCCTTCTTTACAAAAAAAAGAAAAAATTCAATATTTATAATTCAACAACAGTATTTGGTTGATATATTTAAAATTAAATACATAATCTTTGATACCGACATAAAGTGTTTCTTTAGGATAGCGATTGAAGCCTTTAAAAGTAACTTTTCAATCATGATTTATGATATATGAGATAAGTATGTGAGAGAAGTTTTATCTCAATTTACATGAAAAACACTTAGAACTGCAAATAAACTATCCTAAACAAGCTAAAGTCTAGTGGTGTACATGTGAGACAATAACCATACGGCCACAGCTGAAAACTCTCCTTCATCGTACGATTAGCCAATATATAAGTAACGTATTGTCATGTTGTGTTACTCAGTTCATACTATTTTGGAGATAAAAAAGTGATACACGTTAAAAATATGCTAACCACCTCTGTGTGAAAAATAATATTGTTCTTTTTTACGGTTAAGAAAAATTAATATTGTTCTATTTTCCGATTGGTGACTGATATTTTAAGGAATAATAGTAGTAATATTTTAAACAATAATTATTTAAGCACGTAGTAGTAATAATAATTGGCTGCTTCTTATAAATAATAATAATAATAATAATAATAATAATAATAATAATTGGCTGCCGTTAAATTAATTCATTAGCACTTAACCGTTAACTTTCTAGCCATCATTCTCCTTCAACCTTATATATATCGATTAGAACATTGTACTTTATGCATCAACTTTGTTTATCCATTTCAAAATATGGGATTTTTTTTTATGCATAGTCATTTATATCCGCAAGTGGTCAACAAATATACTTTATATATTAACTTTGTTCTCACAGGTCAATGTGGTTCTTATTACCTCTTAGTTACATTGTTTATAGTATTATTTTTATACAAATGGGGAGCTTAGTTAATCTTTCATATGAATAGCACGTAGTAGGATTTATATTTCCCTGGCAATTGCTCTATATGCTGATTGTTTATATTATTTAATTTTACACACCTATTCAGCCTCACCCTTTTATGTGGATCAATTATTAATACACACATATTTGTAATTTAGAGAAATATAAGTTACTTTTCCATATTCAGAGAAGACTTGGAGTCTTTACACCAGGTTGATTTTACTGTGGTGATTTAAGTCGAAGTCATGTGGGAAGGAGAAGCATGTAAAGAAGAATGAGTATAGGAAATGATTTATAGTTTTCTTTTTTTTTGACCGAAGAAATTAGTTATAGTTGGAAGTAGTGATTTCCTTAGTTTCACACTCATTTTTACAAGTCTCTAGGCATATGCAAGAGTCAATAACAGAATTTATGTCTTCTGTTTCATATATTACTCGTATATCATTAATTGGAAGGAGCACGGAAGGAAGGAAATGGGCTCTCTGCTCTGCTCATTATCACGCTCCGTTTCTTTGACTTTTTGGCAAATGATGGAGATGTAAGAATAACCCCACCGTTACGTTCATGCATGTCTTTCTTTTGGGAAAATCTCATTCAAAAGTCTCTAGATTAATATAGATTCTGTGAACTTACTTTATTATTTAGGAAAAAGTCGGAGTCTTTACGTTAGGTTGACTTGACTGTGGTGATTCAAGTGGTTCTCATGTTGGAAAGAGCATGGAAAGACGAAATGAAGAATAGGGACCCTTTGCTCATTCTCATTAACTTTCCAAATGTGTGTTCACTTTGAAGTTTGAACTTTTAAGCCTAGTGAGCTGATGTGAAAATTAAATAAAATGGAGAGTGTTAATATATCAAGCTACCCATAACTAGATCTAACAATGTTTGACTATGATATAATAGGATTGAATATCAGATAACTATTTTTAAAAAAGTTCAAATCTTTTTTATATAGGAGTAATCAAAAAATTATATATTAATTTTTTAAAAAAATTATTCAAAAGTAATTATAAAGATATAGTGAAAAAGTACTAATGACCCTTAATTAAATAAAAAATTACTAAATAAGAATAGTTTTAATTACCATACGAACAATATGGTTGTGAACTTTCAAATCTCTTGGGAAAAATCAATGTTGATACTTTTTCTGAAAAAGATCAGTTATATGAAATAAAGAAAATTATACAACTAAAAAGTGTAGCGAATGGTTTAAGAAATGAAGAGCCATGTTTTAAACGATAATAATTTTTCATAAATAACGTTCTAAATTTTAATAGATAACTAGAACTTAAAAATTCCAAAAGTTCAGTCAAAAGTAGTCATCTTTGGGTGTGTAGTGGTGAAAGAAGGAGCATGGAAGGAAGGATGGGGACCCTTTTTCTTACTATTGCTTTCCTTTCACAGTCTGCCAAACACACGATAATGGAGCCTACTGCCTGATTTTTTTTAAAAAAAAGCAATATTTAAAATTAAGTACAATGCATCGGTAATGGATGTGAGAAAAGTCAGAAAACCAACCCCACACGCATTCAGATTTTTTTTTTTATTACATGCTATATACGTGTGTACAGAAAATCTCAATTTATTGTAACACAGTAGTAGGGGGGAAATATTGCCTTATTTAGACCATTCATTGCGGCAGCCGTTTAAAAAATGTGACTACCGACATTTTTATAAATGTTGATATAAGTTTAGACCAGCGGCACATAAGTGTGCTCTAAATAAAAGTGAAAGGTAATTAATGTCTTGTGGCAACATTTCATACTCTCAAATAAGTTTAGGTGGGTTGATTTGAAATTTCATAAATTGGGCACCCTGATTTATCCTTGTTATGTTTTCATAAGTATTTTATTGTTGTTATTTTTCCAAAAATTAATATAATATTGTTCTATTTTCCAATAGGTGGCCTATACTGTAAGGAATAATAGTAATATTTTAAACAATAATTATTTAAGTGCCTAGTAATAATAATTGGATGATGTTAAGTAACTCATTAGCAACTTTCTCATAGCATATAATTTTTATCTCTTTGATCAACCTCCACTTGGTATTGATTAGATAGAGGATGATGAGGGAACATAGATGATGTAGATTGTTGTATATAGCTTTTGTGGAATGAATTCATTTTATATTCAAAAAGTAACTCATTAGCATTTGGCAATTACCTTTCTGGCCATTATTTGATTTTATTATATAAATCAACTCTATTTTCCAATTTTTCTCATATATTATTGTTGAGATTGTAAGATCACATTGAAGCACAAGAGAAATACTCTGAATATTATTGATCCTTGAAAGTAAAAGAGAATACAAATAGGCCTTTATATAAGCAAACTAATAGACTAACCATAACCGTAAAATCTATCCTAATATAATATAATCAAATCAAATAATAATATCTTAAAGATATATTTGTAAAATATAATATTTATAACTGATCTTAATAAATACCAAACGCTATCCCTAATAATAATATTAATTAATTAATTAATATTTCTAAACTTAATATTCTCAACACCCCCTTAAGCTGGAAGCAGTTTGCACATGGGTTAAGGTAATAATCCACCAGTTTTACCAAGAGCTTGAACAATGAAGAATACCAAACCAAAGTAGAAGCCACAAGAAACGGTCTCACAAGGGACCAAAGCAACAATGAACGACTTCATTAGGGTCGATAGTGTGATCGGACAATGAGCGGAAGCAATGGATACTCGATGGAGCTGGGAGTTTTGGAGGTCTCTGATTATTTTCAAACTGCTCTAGTAACATGAAGACAATCAAATAAGAATAATTTTCAAAGATGCTTTCATACCATGTTGATTGAGATTGAAGGATCACATTAAAATACAAGAGAAATATTCTAAATATTATTGTTCCTTAAAAGTAAAAGAGAATATAAATAAGGCTTTATATAGGAAAATTAATAGACTAATCATAACCCTAAAATCTATCCTAATCTAATATAATCAAATCATAATATCTTAAAGATATATTTTTAAAATATAATATTTATATTTGATATTAATAAATACTAAATGATATCTCTCATAATAATATTAATTAATTAATATTTCTAAATTTGATATTCTCATCAATTATATAAAGCAAGCTCTGGAGTCTGAACATAATTTTTTCCATTTTTCGAAATTGTCCTCCAAATAAGCGAATCCCATCCATACATCTGGCGCCAATCAGTAATCGATCACCCTCTTCACTCTTCCTATAAGTAGAACCTTTTAGGCTTTTAGCTCTACTCCTTTATTGCGCAGAGAGAGAGAGGGAAGAAGAAGAAGGAAAACAAACAGAGAGACATCGTGAGAAACTTGCAAGAAAATTCAAGTTTCAGCCATCTCACAGAACCATCAGGAAGGTAAAGTCTTGAGTCACATATGTTTGCATTATACATCTACACCTTCCACTATTTTTCTGTGTTATCTGATCCTCTGATATTTGATTTGTTTTCCTTGAGGGCTAATGGCCTGGTTTAGTTGTTGTAGGTAGTAATATTACAGCTGGTTGGATCGTATTATACTCTATAAGTTGCCCTAAAATGGCATGTCACCAAGAAGCATCTTCCTCAAACTCTTCCAACTCCTATTTAACCAGAAGAACCTGCAAGTACGACATTTTTTTGAGCTTTAGAGGCGAAGACACCCGTAAAAGCTTCACAGACCACTTGTATCATGCCCTCAATAAGAGTGGATTTAGAGTTTTCAGAGATGATAAAGAGCTTAAGAGAGGAGAAGTCGTTTCAAAAGAACTCCTACAAGCAATTGAGGACTCTCATTTTGCAATTGTTGTTCTCTCCAAAAATTATGCCTCCTCGTCATGGTGCTTGAATGAGCTCCAACATATTCTTTACTCTAGAGACAACTTGAGCCAACAAGTTTTTCCCATATTTTATGATGTAGATCCATCTCATGTACGGCACCAAACAGGAAATTTTGCTGAAGCTTTTGCAAAGCATCAAATGCTTCAAAGGGACAATAAGGTCATGGAAAGTTGGAGAGATTCCCTCACCAAAGTTGCTGGCTTATCTGGTTGGGATTGCAAGGATCGGTATGTTAATTTCTTTTTGGCTAAAATTATTCCACATATATATTTTATGTATACTTATGATCAGTTCATGGAACACACACACACACAGATCTAGTTTCAGTCAAAAGCAATTTGTTCAACATGCATCAGTTCTTATTTTGAAGATAAAAAAAATTAATTAGGAATCTTGT
Source organism: Inga leiocalycina (assembly GCA_963242795.1). Taxonomy (NCBI): domain Eukaryota; kingdom Viridiplantae; phylum Streptophyta; class Magnoliopsida; order Fabales; family Fabaceae; genus Inga; species Inga leiocalycina. Next base: position 70,279,966 of record OY725325.1, read on the forward strand.
TATTGTTTATTCAGTACAGTTGTTCCTTCCAGTTCTGTTCACCACTACCATCTAATAAATGAGCTTCCACTTTATAGAAAAAAGTAAGGCAAAATTATTTAATGCAATTATTTGACACTAATACTATTAGTTACTATTAGTTACATTACATTCGTGTGCTACGAAATAAACCTTAGGGAAAATTGCATTCAGGTCTCCAACAAAAGAATAAATAAATAAATAAATAAAGATTCGTTGAAATCTCAAAATTGTCAACAAGTCTCATGTGACTCTTTTATAATAAATTCTAAGTTCAAGGGTGTCTATTGGTAAGTCTCTACTATTGGAATTTATTGCAACAAGACTGTTTGGCAATTTTGAAATTGGGACCATTTGGCACCTAAATGTAATTTTTCCTAAACTTTATATACTAACTGGTCACTTTTTTTAGTCAAGATATTACTGATTCGAATAGATTTGAAATTAAAAATTTTAAATTTGTTTTGTTAATTCTTGTTTTCTGGTATCAACTTTTATGTCCTCAAATTAAAAAAAGCTTTGTCACAACTAAATTATTCTCTCTCGTAAAATAAAATGGAATAAGAAATGCATGTCTTGGCAGTCCTTATTAAAATCCTTTCAATGTGTTGATAATTTAAGAGGAATTGAATATTAACAATTGCAGACACTGAAGGGACAAATATTACTATAATTACAGAATAAATAGGAAGTTCTATTTTACATGGCTATTCATATATATGTTGTTGTAACTTGTAGGAATGAAGCAGAACTTATTGACACGGTGATTGATGAGCTGTGGACCAAATTACTTGATAGGTTTCCACCTTATAGTGAAGACCTAATTGGAATTGACTACAGAGTACAACAATTAGAGCCATTGTTGGAGATAGGTTTGAATGATGTTCGGTTTGTGGGAATATGGGGCTTACCAGGTGTGGGTAAGACAACAATTGCTAGGGCTGTTTTTGACAAATATCATCACCAATTTGATAGTAGTTGCTTTCTTCCCATAAATGTTAGGGCAACTTCAGACAGAGACGGTGAGGTTCAGTTGCAAAGTAAACTTCTTTCACATCTCAATAATAGAAACAGGGAAATTAAAGACACGTATGAAGGGAAGAAAATAATGCAAAACTGTTTTAGGAATAAAAAAGTTTTACTGATCCTTGATGATGTTAGCCATACAACCCATTTTGAAATTTTGGCTAATAGTCCTAATTGGTTTGGTGCTGGGAGTAGGGTAATCATAACAACTAGAGATTCAGATTTGTTGCGTAGAGTGCATAAAGTATATAAACATGAGGTCAAAACAATGAACTCACGTGAATCCCTTCAGCTATTTTGTCAGAAAGCATTTGGAAGAGGTGAACCTCAGGAGGATCTTTTGAAGCTGTCTAAAGCTATTTGTGAGTATGCAAAAGGCCTTCCTTTAGCTCTCTCTGTTTTGGGCTCTTATTTTTGTGGAAGAAGTAGTGTCTCCGAATGGGACGATACCTTGGACATGTTGAAGAATGATCCGCATAAAGATATTATTAGCTCACTTAAAATGAGTTTTTATGCTTTAACTGATACAGAAAAACCAATATTTTTAGATATTGCTTGCTTCTTCAGTGGTTGGAGAAAAAACATAATAATACAAATATTGGAAAGGTGTGGTTTTAATAATGCAAAAACTGGAATAAAAGCTCTTAAAAGAAAGTCTCTGCTGGAGGATTATGCCGATTGTTTAGTGATGCATGATTTGCTAGTACAAATGGGTAGGAAAATTGTTGTAGAATCATCTACTGATGTTGGACACCGTACAAGATTGTGGTCTGAAAAAGATATTGATACAATTATGGAAAACAATTTGGTGAGTATTGATCTTAGCTCTTATATATTGGTTTTAAAATTTTTTATATATATCCTATTAGTTTCTTGTCAATTAATTTTGATATTATTTTCTTGGTGACTAATGTTGTTTATCAGGGCACAAAAGAAATACAAGGTATGGTTTCATTTGCACCTTGCGAGACATGTTGGGATCCTGAAGCCTTTTCAACTTTACGTAACCTCAGATTAGTTATTATAACAAGTGTTTCCAACCTTTCTTATGGCCTCAACTGTCTTTCTCATGCTTTGAAAGTACTTTATTGGACAAATTATCCCTTAGACACTTTTCCTCCTGGAACTCGATTGGGTAAACTTGTTGATCTTAGAATGCGTCACAGCAGCAAATTAAAGAAACTCTGGAATAAAAGCTTGGTAAGATACCGTATCCTTATGATTTGATATTCTAGATATATAGTGTAATTTTTTATGCTAGTTAGCACAATGCATTGTTTTAAGTAATTCTCATATATTTGTTTTCAGTAATTCTCATATATTTGTTTGACCAGTGTTCCAAGAATCTCAAGTTTTTGGACTTGAGTTATTCCAAAAACTTGATTGAAACTCCTGATTTCTCTGAACTGCCAAATCTGGAAAGATTAGAACTTGAAGGTTGTGAAGCTCTTGTTGATCTTCATGCTTCAATTGGGCAACTCAAAAAGGTTCAAGTGTTGAATTTGAAAGGTTGCAAAAATCTAAGAGCATGTTGTCCAAAAAAATTGGAGATGAGTGCTCTTAAAGAATTTGTTCTTTGCGGGTGCATTCGAGTTAAATATCTTCCAGAGTTTGGGGAAAGTATGGAAAATCTAGAAATGCTTGATGCAGGGGAGACAAGTTTAGTCAAGCTTCCAGAGTCACTTGGATTATTGAGTGGTCTCAAGACATTGAAGTTAAGGGCATGCAAAAATCTTGTTTGCCTTCCCCAAAGCATCCACAAGTTGAAGTGTCTTGTACTTGTTGATATTGCTGGGTGCTCAAAATTTGATAGATTGCCAGAAAACTTGAATGCAATGGAAGCCTTGGAGGAGATTGACGCAAGTGAAACTGATATAAGTGAAGTACCTTCTTCCATTGTTGGATTAAAAAAGCTCAAGAAATTGTCCTTTCGGGGGTGCAAAAGGTCAATGACCAACTGTTGGAGCTTGTTTTATCCGTTGAGCCACATGTTTTGGGGGCGTTCAACTCATGACAGCTTAACATTGCCTGCTTCTATCTTCAATCTTAACTTATTAGAAGAATTAGATTTAAGCTACTGTAATATTGATGATGGATCTGTTCCGTGTAGCGGCTTTAGTGGCTTATCATCATTGAAGAAATTAAATCTCAGTGGAAACAAGTTTAAGAATCTACCTGCTGGCTGCATATCTAATCTTCTGAATCTACTATATCTTTCGTTGAATTCTTGTTCAGAACTTTGTTCGTTGCCGCAGTCAGGACCAAGTGTAATTACGGTGAATGCAGAAGAATGTGGTTCATTGGAAACAATGTCAGACGAACATTTATCACATCTCTTTACTTCAATGTCAGACGGCGCCCAGGTATATACATATATTTTACATATATTCTGTTATCAGTTTTACTTTATAATTTGATGTGTGATATTTTTGGGGTATATAGTACGGAAGATGGATGAAGGAAGGAACTCTTGCGGTGACAATTCCAGGGAGTGAAATACCATCCTGGTTTGAGAATCATATTGATCTTTGTCTGGATGATAGAGGTGAAGCTGATATGATGATAGAAACGCCTCCTTGCGGTGAAGAAATGTTAGGAATTGGGTTATGCATTTTGCTCAATGATGATTTGTTTTCTTCCACTGAACCCAACGAAGGACCTTCAGCTTTGCCACGTTGTCTATTTGATTTTGCTAAAATGCGTCGAGCTGGCCCCGTGATATATGGGAGGTCACGATTAGAAAAGGAAGAAATAAAGTCAAGTCACCTATGGATGGTGTTTTGGAAGCAAAAAGAGGAACTCAGTCGTATTCTACAATTAAGCGAGTACAGTCACATTCGCGTGACAATTGGAGTTGGTGATAAAAACAAATTGGATAAAAAAATTTCAGTAAAGTGTGGATGTCGAGTCCTAAGCAAACGTGATTTTGAAGACAGAGACAACTCAACTAGTCATAGTCTCCTTCAAGCAACAGAACAACACAATGACCAAGTATTTGACTTTCATCGACGCAATGACCAGGTATGTCACTTTCATCGTACATTCTCCTTTCATTTCCATTTTAAACACTTGTCCCATGATATACATTCTCCTTTCACCATTTAGTACCCCTATTAACAATTTATTAGTATTGAGAAAATTAGTTAGATTACGTATTTGTAACCAATGGTTGGAATACTCTTTTACCTCTTTTACAATTATTTCTAATATTTAATGAGATGTCGTAATGACTTTTTTATCAAAGTGAAAATTGAGCATTTTAATAAAGGAAAAAAAATCAAGCATTTAAGAGTAGGACTATTTTGATGTGGGATAAAAATTGGATGCGTTCTTATATTCAAACAGGATAAAAGCAAAGTGCTTAAAATGGATCTACATTTAGGACAAAAAAGAGTAATAATTAAGTTAAATAAGAAACCTTTAATATTTAAAAAATTGGAAAGATGACAAAATGGCATTAATTAAGGATATAACTCAAAAAAAGAAAAAAGAAAAAAAGAGAGCATTAATTAAGGAAACGAGTGAACAAATGTAATAAATTTTTGGATATTAACTAATCTTAACTGTTTGCTAACTTGTGTAAGTTAGGTAATTTTCTTTTATGGATAATAACTAGCCAGGAACGGAGGGAGTAAAAGCAAATAAAATTAGCTTGGTTTGTTATATGTAATAATGGTACTAGGTACAGTAAGAGATTTCATAAAATAAGATACAAACAAGATAAGTAGATGGAGGCATGTAATTTAAATTTAAAAATGATGTATTGATGATATTAATAAGTAAATAAATGATGATAGATGTAGGGCGAAACTTAATTATTCTTGTGATGATGTAATTGTGTTAATGTGACATACGATTGGGGGTTGCAACACATTGTGCAGTCCATTCGTACCCCAATGCTGGATGGGACTAACTACAAATGGAGGTCCTATAGACTTGATGGAAGGTACGTGACATTGTAATATGAGATCTAAATTGCCGAATTCTGACTATAATTTGTTGGCTAAGTTATTATGATGACCACTAAAAGCTGTTTGACTAGTTGTTAACTCTCTATATTTTATATAATTAAAATAAATTTTAAAGTAATTTGGACAGTTATATAAGTAATTTTTATAAGATGATATTGCTAAAAAATCAAATCAAATGGGTGCATCATTTGTTAGATTTTAAATTAAAATAGAAGTTCTCAAGATTAGAGAAGAAACCATAATAAAAATAATAATAAGAATTAGAAGTTTTCTCAAAAAAAAAAAAAATCAGTCTAGTTTTTATTAGTATTACTATATTATTGCTACTGTTCTTATTATATTTTCATTTCCTTTACTTTTCAATGAAGGGAGGACGTTACTTGGGCCTGGTAATCTATCCCAAAGACTGTCTTCATTGGCACCATCTTCTTCCGAGATCGAGAAGAACCAGAGAGGGTAGCCAGCGTGAGAGAGAGAGAGAGAGAGAGAGGGAGGGAGGGAGGGAGGGAGGGAGGGAGGGAGGGAGGGAGGGAGCATGAAATCTTCTCCAGCAACGGCCAATGGAGTAAGGACGGAAGGAGCTCCGGTGTGCCATCTCTTTCCGCTGTTTCTTCTTCTTTCTGAGTTCATAGTGAGACGGCGATTGGGATGAATCGAAGACGCAAGCTGTGGGTGTGTGCCGTCGGTTGGAGAGAAGATCGCCGCTGGTTTTGAGATTAGAGAGCTGAGAGTAGGGGCGGAGGTGGTTCGAGAGGCTACTGTGCTTCATCTGGAAGAGCAAAGCAAAGGAAAGGAAGCTTGGGATTTGGACAGAGGGAGCGAAATCTGGAAAGAGGGGCGCGTGGCTCACGATTGATGCTTTATTATCATTCTTAAACAAGAACCCGAGAGCACCGGACGAGGAGCTGAGAGGAGGCGCTGTGAAGTCCCACTGTTCATCGTGTTCTTACTAGTTGAGCTGATATTTGCACAGTGATCTGTTACAATTTCTTGCCATTAATCTCTGATCCGATTCTTCTTTGTTTCCTGTATGGTTTTGAATTCTGAATTTATTGCTGAGATGATTGGAATTAAAGTAACGTGGGGCTAGTTGTTATGAACTAATTTGGGGATTTAAGTATGTATGAACCAATTAATTGTGCTTAATATTATTTTTTGTTTATTTAATTTTGTATTATTTTGATTACTTATTATTTGATCACCATTAAGTATGAAATTGGGGAATTTAGGTGTGTGTTTGGTTGGGCGATTAGGAGACCCAAAAGTACTTATGCACATAAATCGAGATAACATTTCTCTCACATACTTATCTCGTATATCGTAAATCATGATTGAAAAACTGCTTTTAAAAACTCCAATCGCTAATTCAAACAAGCACTAGATCAACTTTGGAAGAGGGATCTTAATTGAACCATAAGAGTAAGAAATGTGGGATTAGAATTTATTCTAATTTGTCAATAGGATAGGAATATGCCTCTTGGGCCTATATAATCATATTAGAGTGAAAATTGGACAATTATTGTCTCATGAGTAAATTAGTTAGGAATAACAATTTTAATTTGAGAAAGGGGTATAAATGATCTGGAGATACTTTTATCTATTAATACTTTAGATTAACAATTTAATATTAAATGCATTTATTTTGAGTGATTACATGCTCCCAGACTTGAAAAGGGGATTCGCCACTCTAGGTCGTTTTTCTCAATTGAAATATCAAAAATATTAAATTTAGCATTTTCACTCTTCTTTAAATTGTTTTTCAATTTTCTTATTTGATTTACTCAACTTAAATAAAAATAAAAAATTTAATACTTAATCATTAATTATCTTAGATATCTGTGGCACGATATTGATTCATTATTATACTATTTAATGGCCCTTACACTTGTTGTGTGTGCTTAAAATTTGGGAAAATGAAGCGCAGGTTCCAAGGACCGAAGATAATTATAATGAAGTCCTAAAAATCCAAAGTAACAATTTGTTAAGTAGTTTTTACAACATATTAAGCTATATTTTGCTGCTATGGGACCTCACTATAATTATCTTTGATTCTTATGACCTGCATGTCATTTTCCCTAAAATTTAGTAGCATCACTCCTCCCAACACCTACGAAAGTCTTTACTGTCCCCAAAATCGCTCACGAGCTTTCCAGCATTATTTACAAAATTGTTTAATCATAAAGCAAATGGCACCAATATAATACAAATTGCAGAATAAGTGAGAGACAATTCGTTGGTTTAGAAGAGCTCCTTTTAAATTTGTTGGATAAAACCTAACAGACGAGGGCAACAAATACAATAACTAATGTCAGTTGGTAAGTACTCACATTACTGCCTATTTAGCTTCAACTTAATTATAACTAGAGATTACATTGACTTGCATTCTTTGCATGTGAGTTTTGAGAAGAAAGTAGACCCTCAAACATGACAAACTAATGTTCGAATTCCATTAGGAGAGATGTGCGCATTTAGTATTTGACAGTACCTAGAACATGATTACTTCTAATAAGAAGATGCTTTGCCTAGAAAAAAAAAATTTAGGTTCTAGTTTTAAACACAGAAAGATGATAGGTGGATATTTTATAAGTAAACTGGTATAGATTTTGGGAAATATGCTCTATTAGATTAAATTTATAAATATTTTATATCTGTTTAATTAATTTTTATATATTTTCCTCCCTTTAGACAATTACAAAATAAAAAGGAATTTTGCAATAAAATCTCCTCACATCTTTTTTTTTTTTAATTTTGTAGGAAAATTATAAAACTCAAGAAAGAAAGAATCAAGAAAAGGAAAGAAAGAAAATATTAAAACAAGATATGAGTTGCGCCAAAGGAAAAAGGAAAATAAAGGAAGCAAGGAGATAGCGTGTGTGCGGAGGTTTCAGTGGAACAAATACAACACTTATGATGTTAGTTCCTTGACAAAAAGAAAATTCTATTGATATGTTTGATGGAGAAAAATATGGCTGTAGTTATCGAAATATTTGGCTGCACAAAGTTTAATTTGCTAGATTGCTAGAAAAGTTTAATGAAATTGAAGCTTTGGAGGAGATTGAGGTAAGTGAAACCGATATATTAGAAGTGCCTTCTTCCATTGGCGGCTGATTATTTCAGTATCTTAAATATTAATTAAGTCAATGAAAGAATTAGATTTAAGCTACTGCATTACTGATGATGGATCCATTCCGAATAATGACTTGCAGGGCTTCCCATCATTGTGGAAATCAACTATACTTATCTGCTCATATTTATTTCAAACTACTCCCTCAATCCCTAATTATGAGGCAAAATTTTTAAACACTTAATTAACTGTACTCTTTGTTAGAATCGGCTGACACCCAAGTGGAGGGTAAATTTGGTGTAAAATAAAAACTTAGGAACTTTGAAAATCGTTTTGCATTTTGGTGAAAAATAATAAGTACGAAAATAATGAGTCATAAAACCACAATCAATTAGTCAAATCAAGTATGCTGGAAATATAAGAAATAGAGGAAGAGAATATGCAAACTGTGATTTATACTAATTTAGTCAAATCCTTGATGACCTACGTCCAGTCCCCAATCTCCACTTGAGATTTTCAATCCATTATCTTCTTATTTAATCTGAGCACAAGAAAAGCCTATACAATCTCACACGTTTTGTTGGACACTTGTGAAGTTTTTATAAATCTCTCACCGAATTACTCCCCCTTACACACCATAAGGATATAATCTTGATAATGAATGATTACAATCAATCTTCTCTCTCAAAAGTGAATAATGAAAATCACTGAAGCATAATATAAATAATGTTTCAGTTAAAGTAAATAGTATAAGCACTGAGAAAATAGAGACTATGTGAGATGAACATTGAAATTAGAGTGTTGCCATTTCGACGTTGAAGGTGGAAGCTCTCTCTTCTTTTCGGTTTTGAATGATCTTCTACTTATAGTTGATGAAGAGTATTTGGCCATTGAGCTTTTTTGTCTTCCTATTGAGAATATGACCGTTAGAAGTTTGTTGGAAGTAGTCATTGAAGTTTCTGACACAGATTTTCTTTTTGGCCGTTGAGCTCTAATCCAAGTTTAATCTCTCGTAATCCTCATGTAAACTTGATTAGTGATGGTTAGGAACAGAATAATCAAGATTTAAATGAGTTTGAAAGAAATATGAGAAGAAGATTATAAGTTTATGAAGAACACACTTGAGTGAGACTAATAATCACTTCAAGTGATCTCTAATTACTTGAGTGCAAAACTCTGTCACTCAAGTGTTTGAGTGATCCTGTGCTGATAATCACTTAAGTGACTTGGTAGTGATGTTTCTGAAAAATAAATATCACTCTAGTGCATAATTAATCACTCGAGTGATCTTTCATATAACTTTGAAAAATTAGTCCAAATTACTACTGAGTGCCTTGCAAGTGATTGATATCACTCGAGTGCTCAATTGATCATGTAACCCCCTACCTTAATAGCCAAATTTATAGTTTGAGAATGCGTCATTAAGTTGAAATAGAGACCAGTGGTTAATTTAAAACTTTTCCAAAACTTGTTTAATATGGTCTCACGTTCACATCTCGAATATAATTGGTCTGTCTAGTTCGGTTTCATTCATACATATCAAAGTGCAACCAAAAATTCCCGACAATGCTCAAGTTTCGTTACTTAATAAAAGGGTTTACAACGCTTAGTTTCCCATACATGGGATTACACAACACTATTCAATATATACAACATGTGCAACTAATCCCCAACAAAATATGACAACCAACTACCAAAATTAAAACTCCTAGCTAGGAGCTCTAACCGCCCTTCATCACTTGCTTTTCCTTTGAACCGCTCGCCCTTGCTGTAGGTTAATTATTGGAAAGAATGAGATTCAAAAGAATCCCAGTAGTAACAATTCACTTATAACATGTACAATCACAAAGCATGTAAGCAAATCACAACAACAACAACATAACAGCATTTCTACAACAGCTTCCACTGCATTCACAACGGCATATTTCACAACAGCATGTTTCATAATAGCACAACAACGGCAATGTTACATCACGGCATATTCAATGAAATGATGTATATGCAAGGCATCATACATAGAATAAGAGAGAGAGTCACTACCTTGTTCTTTCCGCACGTGCACTGGCACTGGTTTATCACGTGCAGGGCAAATATCAAATCCTATAATTAGAATTACAGGCGACAGGTTATTACTTAATCCAATTCTTTAATTCAAACACTCAAGTTGGTTATCATTAGGGACATTTAATCAAATCAACTAAGGAGTTAAAGTGGTCAATTAACCTAAAAGACCAATTCCTAACACTACTATAAAAAGGGTAAAAGGTGGCACACATTTTGTGGCCCTTCTTTAAACAAGTGCCACAGTTTCTTTTTTTTTTTTTACCTCTATAATTTTTTTTTATTTTAGGTACCAGCTGTGGCGCCTAATAAATTAAGTGCCACAATTGAGGAGGCCTAGTGTGACGCCTACCTACACAGGCGCCACACTTGACGCCACGCAAGCAGCTGTGGCGCCTGACCCACCAGGCACCACAGCTGCAGCAAAGATCATGTGTGGCGCCTAAATAAATAGGCGCCACACATGATATCTTTTATATCAGCTGTGGCGCCTAAGCATTAGGCGCCACAGCTGATGAGAGGCAATGTGTGGCGCCTAACTATTTAGGCGCCACACTTGCCCATTTTTTTTTTTTAAAAAAAAAATCAAATGGATAGTGTATTTCTTAATTATTTCATTTCCCGCGTAGTGGTCCTGTGTCCGCCCCCCATTCCTTCTCTTTTTGACTACTACTCCATTTTAATTATTTAACTACTCTCTCCTCCATTAAACTACTTTCCCTTTCTCATCTTCTTAGTGGATCCGTCGGCCCCCTCCCTCCATTTCCTATCATCTTCACACTAAAAAACACACCCACACGCTCACTCGTCACTCAAGCTAGCGTCACCAACGTGGTCTCCCACTCCCTGCACTGGTCAATTAATAGATTTGTAAGAAGAAGACTGTTTCATTCTAGCTTGCTTTGTTAAAAAATTTTTTTTAGTCAAGATAAACCGTAATATAACGTTTGCCTTTTTGTTCCTAATTTAATAGGAAAGAGTGAAAACCTAGCTTGTTTCGTTTGCCTTTTTGCTTTGTTTAAATTTTTTTGCCGACAAGCTTGCGTTTTTTTAGTAATCTTTTAATTTACTTATTAGTTGTTGATGTACTGTGTTCACATAATCAAGTTCTTGTATTGTGATATTTTTTATGTTAGCTTTGGAGAGTATTAATGTAAGAACATTATTGTTGGGGAACTTGAATTTTAAATGTGAAAATTATATATATATATATATAATAGGTTGAAATATAAAATAGAAAGATTGACAATTTATGGAAATGATAAACACGAAAGCCACTAATTTTATATAAAGCTTCACAATCAGGAAGCATAAAAAAAGGCCACAGGAAAAAAAAGAAGAAGAAGAAGAAAAAAGAAAAAAAAAAGGGACCCTCCTGCGGCGCTTGTTTGAGGAAGTGCCACAGGAGGGGGTCTCCTGTGGCGCTTGATGACTTAAGCGCCACAGTAGGACCCCCTTCTGTGGCACTTGCTGATGCAAGCGCTACAGGAGGCCCCCCTTCTGTGGCACTTCCTCAAACAAGCGCCACAGGAGGGTATTTTTTTTAAAAAAAAAAATTTAAAATGTTGTGGCGCTTTCAAGCGCTACAGCTTTTTTTAGTGGCGTCCAGATATGTGGCACTTCTCTAGCGCCACAGTTAATGCAATTATAAGTGCCACAACTTTACTTTTTTGTAGTAGTGTAACCTCAAAGTTCAACAATACTACATTATGCCATTACATCTTCAATTTTCGCATAAGAGACCAAATCTGCCAGAATTTTCTCCTGACTTTGAAAAATCATAACTAATCCTACAAAAATTGAAATGAGGTGATCCCAAGTCCTATGGAAATCTATTGAAGTCCTCTTCATAGGAAAAATATGGATCATTACTGGAAATCACCACACAATTCCAGAATTACACAAAATCCCACACTGCTCCAGAATTAAGTCCAGTTTCGACATCAAACTTTGGGCAACCAGAACTCACAGCTCAAAAAACGAAATGACACAAATTATATGTCCATTTTGAAGCTTGGAATGTGAAATTTAAGACTGGAAAGTTTCATAATTTTTATAGATGATTTGGTTATCCAAAAACACCACACAAGTAGAGTACTTCGCTGGAATCCTGTTCAGGATGAAAACCCAAATTTACACTTTGAGTTTCAATGACCCAAAATTCACAACCCAGGGCTATTCCCACATAATTTTTCGTGTAGAACACAATGTTAAAATCAAAATTAACAAATTCCCACTCATTCTCCATGTCCTGTTTTGGCAGAAAATTCAAAGTAAAACCCAACAATTACCAACTTCTAATTTTAGCATCAAACTTATGTCAAATGGTTTCCAATCATCATAAACCACCAATAACATAACCAAAACATCATGAATTACCCAAACCCTTGTTTAGCCAGAATCAGGGCAGATTTACACATGCCAAAATTCTCATTCAACCAACACAACCAATAGCTCAAATTGATGCTAATACTCACCTCTTGCTTCTCCTTAGCTCCTTTCTTTGGTTTTTCAGCTATTGTTCTTGGATGATGGCACAAAAGACCTCCTCTTGAAATTCTAAAACCATAGAAATGAAGCCCTCATCAAGAGGAACAATGTTTATGAAGGACACTTGAGCCATAGATGATGTTAAGGAGGTGAAAAATCAAGATTAAACTCACCTTGAAACCTTGTTTTTCTTCCTCCACGTTTTGGGCTTCTGCAAACCGACTTGAAGATGGAGAGAGAGAGAGTGATAAATGATCAGATTTTCCTTTCCCTTATCACTTAAAGAGGCAGCCGAAATTGTGGTCCAAAGGTGGTAAAAAGTTGTCGTCAAAATTGATTCATCAAGTCTTTTCTTTATTCATGTGTTGGACGTCCAAAATGTGCCAAGAAATCTTTGTTTCATCTTTTCTCTTTCTTTCTTGATGACATACGAATATGTGGCCCTTTTTTTGTTCAATTTATCTTCTTTTATTTGGCCCACAATTGTTGACCAAAAATAATGACCAAAAGGAGTTAAAAGAAGCCTTCTACCATTATCTTAGTTTACCTTCTTACATGTTACTTTTAGTGGAAATTGTTGACCAAGTCTTCTCCTTTTAATTGGTCATATGTTTGTTTCTCTTTCTTGCCTCATGTTATACGAAAATGAAGCCTAGGAAAGGAGATGATGATCTTTGGTAATATCTCCTTGAATAATAAAGTTAATTCCCCAATTAGCATGAGATTGTTGACCAAGTCCTCATCTTTTTATAACTTGGTCCAATTGCTTCCATATGTCATATTTAATAGCCAATAGGTATTTTTCTCTTGGTTTTCCCCCTTGTCATACGTGAATCATGGCCTTTTGAAGAAGAAGATGATCTTGTAAAATATCATCTTGCAATATAATATTTAATTGCCAATTTTGCATGTGAAATTTAACTAAAGTCATAACAAAATTTCCAGAGGTAATTTTGTCATTAATCCCATCATCTATTCTGTACATTTAGCCCTTGACTACATTTTGGGATATTACAGTGAAAGCATTCAGAAATTCTCTTTCCTTGGCCCTTAATATCTGACCGAAAGTGGGCCAAAAGAAATAAAGAATATGTGTGGTGAATAATTATTCCTTCTTGATAAAAGTTGATGATAAATATAAGATGACTTCAACTTTAATTCTCTCACCTCTCTTGGCTTTAGAATTCTTGGACGGAAAGTTTGATAAAGATGAGGAAATATATGGATAATACTTTCTCTCTTTTTCTCTTATATCCCTAGCCACTTTTATTGACTTTTCATATGGAAAAGATGAAGTGTATGATATTAATTCTCTTTCCCTCATGTCATGTGAATATAGCCCTTGGAATAGCCAAAAGGGTTTCTTGAACTAATCATAATTTCAACTCTTCAAATGTTACTTCTTTTGTTGAAATTGTTGACTTAGTCATCATCTTTTACAACCTGGTCAAATTGCCTTCACATGTCATATGTAATAGCCTATATTGTTTGCTCTTGTCATACATAAGTCATGGCCCTTTGAAGAAGAAGATGATCTTGTAAAATATCATCTTGCAATATAATATTAAATTGCCAATTTTGCATATGAAACTTGACTAAAGTCATAACAAAATTTTCCAGAGGTAATTATGTCATTAATCCCACCATCTATTTTGTACATTTAGTCCTTGAGTACATCTTAGGATATTACAGATCACTTGAGTGATCTCCACTTAGAAACCTCTGCACTTTTAGATCATTTGCAAGAGCCTTACATATGATCATGGATCACACGAGAGATTTCCTAATCACTCGAGTGATTTTCTCATTGAAGATCACATCACTTTTGGATCATTCACGAGTCATCACTCGAGTGATCACCACATCACCCGAGTGATCTTGTCATTTGGGTAGTGGATCACTCTAGTGCGCATTACTTGAGTGCAAAAGTCTATCACTCGAGTGATCGATTTCAACATATCACAAACTCTCAGATCTTTTGTGAGTGACTCGCAAGTGAAACCCATCACTCAAGTGATTTAATCTATGAAATTCTCACAGGTTCTAATCACCATCGAGTGACTTGCTGAAATTCTAGAAGTGAAGCACATCATTTTAGTGCATAGACCATCACTCGAGTGATTTCACCAAGACAAAGAAGATCACCACAGAGTTCCAATTTTTTGTTTCCAAATCAATTGAAGTGAGAAAACATCACTGGAGTGATCCTTCATTACTTGAGTGATGAAGAAGAATTTTCGTTGAATACTTTCATGTTGATAACTTGGTATAGTGGTCAACTTCCAGTAGGCATAACTTTTTGAATATAACTCTAAATTTGGCAAATGACCTATCTTCATAATGCTCTTTAAGTCTTCTTTCCCATGCAATAAGAACCAGTTCCAGATTCATTGTTTTCCAAACTTTATAATCAAATTAGTAGCTACTGGTCTGGAGCACATTGTTGATTTCGAGCACCAAATTTTGAAATTCATATCCCTTTCATATGAAACTCTTTCAGCACCAAATAGATGTCCATAAACTAAATTTTGAGTCTAGTTTCATATGAAAAATGTTTCACCTCAATCGGATTTGTGGTTTGAGAGATATGACCAAATTACTAAACTTTTATTGTGCTGAATGAAAACAAAGCTGAACAGAGTATGTTGAAATGTGATAATCACTCGAGTGAAACATGTAGAAATCAATTTTAGAGGTGCTACTCAAGTGATAATGAAGTATCACTCGAGTGAAGTTGATGTAACTTTGAGATAAGGCACTTTAACTTCTAATTGAGCCATTCTAACTTCCAATTTGATCATAGAGACTTCTAATATCAAATCTAAGAACTTAAATATTAATTTTCCTATTATATTTTGCAAGTTCTTCTTTTTTTAATTTCTTCTCTTCTTCTTATTGATTATTCTCCAAAATCCTTTTGATAACTCCTTATTTTCTTGACTAGCATCTTCAATCTCTTTCTTCTTCTTGCTCATTCTCATCAATCTAACTTAATAATTTCTTTCTTTTCTTGACTTCTCTCCATATTTGATAACTTCTTTGTCCAGTAGTTTCTTAATCTTCTTCTTCATCATTCACCATAATTAAACTTGATGTCTTCTTTCTTTACTTGACTAATCTACAAGATATTTCATGTTAAATATAGTAGTTAATCAAATTATAAGATAATTACATGATGTAAACTTTTTGCTCTTAATATTTAGCAACTATATTTGACATCATTAAAACTAATCATATCTAACACTCCTATCACCCCAAATATAATACCCTTTTGACTAATTTATTGATATTAATAAAATTAGTGCAATTAGTTATTTGTAACCAAGGGCTCAAATGCTCTTCTATAATTATTACCATATAAGGCGTTTTGATTAGTGATGACTCTTCACCAAAGTGAAAAAAGAGTATTTTCATTAAGGAAAAAAAATTAAGTATTATAACTAGAAGTATTTTGATGCAGGAGAGAAAATGGTTGTGTTGTCATTATAAAGGACAAAAAAGATTACATTTGGGACAGAGAGGACTAAATTAAATAAGCAACGTTTTATATCTAGAAAGTCGAAAAGATGAGAAAGATAAGCATTAATTAAATTAAGGATGTAAGTGAAAAAAATATGTAATCAATTTTCATAGATTAACTAATATGTAAGTTAGGTAATTTTCTTTTATGGATAGTAGCATGAAGGGAGTATATACAAATAATTTTTGGTCCCTCAAGTTTGCTTCATTTTGGTTTTGGCTCCTCAAGTTTCAAATAGGAGGTTTTGGTCTCTCAAAGGGTAAAATGATCCATATATTTATTTAATGATAATGACCAATGTTTTAAATAAAATGAAACTTGAAAGGCTAAAACCTCTTATTTGAAACTTGAGAGACCAAATAAAAAATGAGAGCAAACTTGAAGGATCAAAGATTATATTAACCCATAATTTTATCACCAAATGAAAAAATAATAATTTTCTGTATGCTTTTCCGAGTCCTTGTGTAACACCCCGAATTTTGAGACTCGAGGCTAGAGAATAAGCCTGAGATTAGTGGATTGCTAAGCCCTGGTTTAGCAAGATCCAAAATTGTGATTAAGGGTTAATGACTACAAAAGTGGACGTGGTTAGTGATTAATGAACTCTTTTAGAGAATATAAAGTGGATTGTAGTCGCTTGTGTTATGAGCAACGTCAAAACCCTGTATTTGAGTTCAATTGTGGATTAACATCCAAATTGACTTAGAATAGAGGGAAGAATTGAATGGGGTATTGTGATGGAAATGATGTCATGTTGTGGTATTTAATCATTGTAATTGATTTAAATTGGATTGGACACATTGGTTGCAAAACTGGAAATGCTGTCCAGTGTGAATTCTGTCTGGGCAGTCTTTTCGTGTGGACATTTTGACTAGGCAAATGATGTCACAAAATTATGAAACTTTCCAGTCTTATAGTTCACATCCAAAGCTTCAAAATGGACATATAATTTGTGTCATTTCATGTTGGGAACTAGGAGATATGACTGTCCAAAGTTTGAGGTCGAAAATGGACTCTGTTTTGGGGCAGTGATGAAATTTGTGTAATTCTGGAATTGTGTGGTGATTTCTAGTAATGGATCATATTTTTCCAATGAAGAGGACTTAAATACCTTTCATTTGGCTTTGGGATCACCTCATTTCGATTTTTCTAGAATTAGTTATGATTTTTCAAAGTTTGGGCAGAAAATCTGCCAGAAAATCCGAAAATGGGAATTATGACATCATCTCATTAAAAGATGATGTCAGCATGGATTATTAATCAAATTGCTCATCTTCTTCAGCCATTTCACGCCATTTCCAGCTGAAGATAGTGAGAGAAAGTTGAGAGCTCTTAGAGAGAGAAAGAGGAGAAATCTCGCAAGGTAAGCCGATTTCTCCGACGATCTAGCTCCTAACGCGTATAACCTTGCTTCTAAGCTTCTCTTTCATGTTCTTTAAGGTGTTGGAAGCTCAATTTTCATGGTTTAAAAGGGGCTAGGGTTCAGCCATATTGAGTAAAAGCTATTGGGAGCTTGAGGTAACTTCCAAACTCTTGTATATTGACTATTCTGGCTGCTGTGGGCAATTTAATCGGTGAAATTTCGCCGGATTGCCATTGGTTGTAAAAATGGAAAATGGGTTTCCCTAGGGGTTATGCTGCCCAAATTGATACTAAATGGTAGTTGTAACCTAATGGAATAGTCAATAAAGTGGTTAGGAGTAGAAAGGAACGTGTTTACGGAGCCGAAACCGAAAAACCCTGATTTTCCCTAGAAAACCCATATATTTCGGTCTGGGCTATAAATGGGTCTTAGAGTTGGATTTTCAATGATTTGATGATTCCATTGAGTTCAGGAGCGAAAATTATGTGGGGTTACAGTTGGACACTTTTTCGGAAAAGGCCGAGAAAGCATAATTACGGAAACGCCCCTAAAACCCTAAAAGTAGGGCTGCCAAGGGCAATTTCGTAATATGACATTGAATTTGATAATTCCAAGTCCGGAAATGGATTCCTTGGGCGAAAATATGTCAGAATAGCCCATGTCAAAATTTCGGGAAAAGTACAGCCGGACCGGGTACGGCGGGGCCGGGCCGGGGTCCCGGGGGTATTTTGGTAAATTTTCAAGATAGAATCATATAACCCCCAGAAACACTATAGAAGTGTCTAAATGGTACATTTGACATTGTAGGATCGAATGTGAAGCCCCGAGTTGCTGGCACGTAAATCGAGAAGAAAAGACTGGAGGTAGGGAACATATCTCTTCTGCTTGTATTTGATATATGTGTTAGTGTGTTGGTGCATGTCTTAGCTTTGCATAATTATGTGTAATTTGAAGCTATGTTTCAATTTATGCTATGGCCATAGGTATATTGTTCGAAGCATTGAGCTTGCAAATTGTCATTGTGTTATCATGAGTTGTGTGATGCAAGCATGTCATGCATTAAACATCTATCATACATGCATTTTGATATTGTTATCCTACTGAGATTCTCTCGAATCTCACCCTCCCCTACCAACAATTTAGACAGGGTAGGTGGATCGAGGATGGAGTAATCAATCAAAGGCGACGGGACTCGTTCGGGTTGTAATCTTGTGATAGGTGGTTATCAATGCATGATTGGGATTAAGTATATTTGGATATATAATTGTGTAGGTTGGAATGTATATTCAAGTATGTATTTGATATGAGAATTTGTGTGATCCCCATATGAGGGCTTGTAGGGGCGAATATGCCCTATAAGGCTTTGAGTTAATGTATGGAACCCGGGATTGCCGGGATTATATTGTGTACTCTGATTTCCCATGAATGTGATATTCCGCGTAGTAATTGTATTCGGAATGTGACTGTGAGACCAAGTTATCAATGATTTTGAAAGGCATTTATGAAAACCCCGTCTGGTAGATGGGTTTGTAAATTTGTTATTTGTTTATTATTGGTCTCTATTTCACTTTAATTGCGTATTTCGGATATAATTACGGCAGGGGGTTACACCTTGTACTTATTTAAATTTTAGGACTCTTTTTCAATTAATTCACAGAGATGATGAAGGTGCATAATTAACACCCACGTTCATTCCCTTGTCAGCACGAGAGAGATTAAAAGTAAAAATATAGGCTGAAGATGAAAACAGATTATTCAAAACTTAAACTGTTTCCGTAAATTGAATGAGTGAGTGGCAAAAAATAAAGTCAAAAAAACGGCACAACAACAAGAAGTTAATTTAATAATCGCATATATTAGGAATAGCAGTATTTCATAGACTAAAAAAAAGCAAACTGCAAATATATAGATGGACTCAATACAGTAAATAAATAAAAGTGAGTGAGGGTGCTAGGGAAATTTACAGGAAGGAAATGAACAATTACTATTAAGCCACGACTAAGGTTAATTAATTAAGCAAGCAAAATCTTTGGTGATAAATATATTTTTAGAATCCAATAGTGCTTTCTAGCAAGGCGACATAAACAAGGCACATGAATAGTTTAAGGATCCAATCCCTTTTATTGTCAAAAAAATTAAATATAAATTGTTTATGATTATGATGATGTAATTCAAAGGTTAATGTAAACCTGGAAGCAATTATAGCTTAGTGGGTCCACATCACGTTACTGTTGAGAAAAATAAATTAAATGAATATCTCACTAAATTTTTCAAGTAATTGCAAGCAATAATCCCTCATTGTTAATTTTTGACAATTCCAAGCACTTTGAAAATCTTGGCCTTGACCAAACCAACATGTAATTTAATCTCTGAACACTTTGTGGGATACTCTTATAAGCTCATCTAACACAATCCCAATTTTAAATTAACTCCAAGTTCTCTTAATTATATAAACAATAAAAATCTAAGTATACATATGTATTCATCACTTCGTGAGCAATAATATTATGAAAATTCGATTAGTTATTCAACTAGTTAAGTTATCGATCCGTTTAAGGTTCAATTATTAGACTTATTAATTAGACCTACCATAATTAAATTATTAATATACTTTATATAATAAACACTTCAAACAAAAACTATCCATAATATTTTCCATAATATTAATCTTTATCCAACTCCATAAAAGGGAAATATTTAAATCTAATGAACGCCATATTATTTAAAAAACACACAGCATCTAGATTCTAGATTCATTTTATATAAATAATAACTAGAAAATACGTTTCAATTTCTAAGAAAATCAGGAGAAAATCATTAGCATATAAAAATCAATAAAAATTGCAAGAAAATGCTCCATTTTCAGTTTTTGTTATACCCAATTTCCTTTTAGGAAGAATATTAAATCAGCAGGATAGCATGTAACATAAAGTATAAATCGGAAAAGCTACAGTAAAGCATGTAACAATCAAACATGAAAGATGAAATATAGATGCAAATCACGTTCTTTCTCTTTGATTTGTGCAAAAAGGAAAAGAATTGCTAATTGCGTGTAACGATGCATATAATTCAATTTAATTACATTGTTCTTCCAATGAGAGAGAATTAATTTGCCAAGTTAGTTTTGTTTAGAATAAATTAGATTGGGGAAGAGTCAGCTTCTTTTATTAATTTCTTTAGCATTGTTTCGTGTAGAGATAGACAATTAAACATCATGGAAATTAAAGATATATTTTAAAAGTTAAATAGGATGGCTGGTGGTTAAGATCAAGAAGAAAATGAACACGTCACGGACGATTTTTAAAAATTGGCCATGCATGTCTGTTCATAGCGGTGCTCTGCATGAATGAAATCTTTCAAACTTTTTATATATAAAAATATATCAGGTACATATATGAACAATAAAATTTTTAAACATATACATATGGGCACCTTTAGCTATTTTTTTTAATCAACCAAACAAATCTCCACACACAATAACCGAAAGTCAAAAAAATAAAAATAAAAACTCAAACAAATCGTAAAACCACTACTACAGAAGGCACTTTTAACAACCGTTTTTATACCCTTTTAATGACCGTTTTCAGGGAGATGTGCATGTGAGTGTCGTGCAAAGTTTCAAAATAGACGACCGTGTTCAAACGGTTGTAGTAAGAGATTTACAATGACTGTTTTTAAAAAACAGTCACTGTAACCCCTTTTTTTAAAAAAAAAAAAAATTATTTGCTTTTCTCCCCCTCAACATAAAAAAACTACCAATTTCCAGACATTTATATTTCGAATTTGGAAAATACTCAAATGAAAAATACCATGTCATTCACAAAACAACAACATTGTGATTCAACAACAGCATTATCATGAGGTTTTTATAATAAATAGGGCAGCCCCTGAATCAAATTGACTTAGTAGCAGTGTAAAACATGTACATCCTTAAATCTTTAATGTTTCATCATCATTTTCCAAAGTTTTCTCTAACAAATTCATAATACTCAATATAAACAAGAGAAACTTAAAAACTAACAGGAGGCAAAGTATTTGAGTATGGCAACATAATATACCATTGCAATATGTAAGAAACCTCTACACATCATCCTCTATGTGTTGTAGAAGATATCCTAACAAAAGGTCTCGGATCAATTAATGTCATCAATTGTGTAGGCGTCCTGATTATCAAAAATCTGCGTGCAAATTGGAGAATAAGTTAATATAAATAAATCAATTGAATGAAATAACTACCAATAATTCAGTTACAAGAACAGAAATGAAATTCAGTTGAGAATCAAGAAATGATCACCTGTTCAAAATTGGTAGTAAGGCCACTAAAAATGATGTTATACATATAGTAAAACATAGAAGCGGCAATCAATTTTCCCTAATTGCCGAGGGCACAATACATCCAAAGCAAACAGTAAAAAAGAATAAAGGCATATATAAAGCAATTGTCAATCAAAGAACTTGAATTTAAACAACTTACTTTCGGCTGGAACCACTTCGTCGGGCCACTTTTACCTTCACGCTTCCCAACCATTATATAATATGTCTTCAGTGCACTGTGATTAAAATTAAAAACAGAAGACATTAAAACAATTGAGTAAAATAAAAAATCAATGATTTACAAACAAATTAACTTACGTGTTAAAAATGATTTTTATCTCTCCGTCTGGCTTGCGACCCAATGAATCAAACCAAAAGATGATGATGATGAACGGACAAGCAACACAAAGACTCCAATGATAACTATAATCACATATGTAGATTAAAATGAGGTTAGATAACATGATACTTCTTAGCAAACTAAATATGTATAAATACATAAAATTAAGTTACTTGTCTTTCAACAATTGGTGCTAGATAGCAAAGCAACTGAGTTTGTCTCAATGTATAGCCCACATAGCTCATCCTATCTTCCAACCTAACATTATTATGCCTTGACAGATTGTCAAGACTTAAGAAGCCTGTTCGCCGTTTAGCTTCTGTAAGCGTACAGGTCGCAAGAAATAAAGTGATGAGTAAAGATCGTTCCCATGAGGATTATGACGAAAGTGAGCTAACGAATGCAATCATGTGTTCAATTTAGGTTGAATAGATTCATTTGAAATCAATTAAGTTGAGCCAAACATGTTGTTGTGTGGGAAAAAGAAGTTTCAAAAGTTATTTTGAATAAAAATAAGAATTACTGAACAAAACTCTGATTCTTTTGAATTCAATCAATTATACCAAGCCTATGATTGTTCATCCCCTTCGTATTTCATAAACTTAATTCCTTTCCTCTCCAAGAATCCTTTCATGGGATATATATATATGTCAGTCTAAGGTTCACCAGCAATTGGTTAAGCTCTCTCAAGTCATAACCAAATTTATATCTTCCTTTAACATGCCCAATCTCTTGCTACAATTAAGGGAAAATAATCATTAAGTAACCACCTTAATTTGACAATGCTAGGTTAATAACTATATCTCTATGTTACTAACAAACCATCCGTTTAGTTCTTAAGCTTCAAGTCTAGCATAATTCTACCATAGTTCTACAATTAAATTAACTCTCTCAAGCTTAATTTAATTGAACAAATTATCCATAGTGATGGCCAGTCACGAATATCAGAACAACAGGGTAGAATTAACATATATATGCCATTAGATACTAAAAGAGAGACGGAATCAAGTTTAATCCATACAAAGGTTCAAAAACAATCCTAGAATGAAAACCTTAGCTACTCATGTTCAAAACCGAATAACAGATATCAACATTCAGTGCAGCCATATCAGAATTACAAAGGAGAAAGGGAATGAGTACTGAAAAACCAAGAGAAATGGAGTTGGAATCTCTTTCAATCTTCAATCCCACTTGATTTCCTTGAGAAAACCCCTCTCCTTTGCTTGGAAATGCTCCTCAGCCGCCTCACAAAACCTCTGAATGTTGAACTCCCCTTTTCCTTTTCAGCATTCTTCCCAAATTCTTAATCCATGATTTGTGCTTCCAAAGCTCTTTGAGTGTCTCAAGTGTGATCCTATGAACACAAGAAAGTCTATACAAAGCAAAGGGTGATGTATGACAGTAAAATATTCACATTTAATCAAAGAATTATACCCTTTTTACCCAAACACTCATTATGCACATTTCTTTCACACTTCAATCCTTATATACCCATTAATCAATCAAAAAGTGTGATAAATCAAATGTAAATGTGCCTTTTTGATATGGATTTCACAATGCTAACAAAGCCGTACGAAGTGTCAAGCTCTCATTCGACACACATTTTGTGGAAGCAGCTACCATAGAAATAGAATGAGAAATGTTCAATATATCATATATTACTCTTCCTCCAAGCCACTTCCTTCATTGGTTTAACTATAAGCTTCAGTGCTCGTTTGGTATAGCTTATTTTTTACTTATAAGTGCTTATATTTCGTGATTTATGATATACAAGGTAAATATGTGAGAGGAGTTTTATCTTGACTTATGTAATAAGCACTTATTTTCTGAAAAAACATTATCCCAAACATAGCTTTAGACACAACACTATTCACAAGCTGATTTCCACACTTCTCAAGCTGTGTGTAAGCTATTTCTACAAGAAAGTGATGCCTCCCTTGGCTGTCCTTCCTACTACTTCGTCAAAGGCACCAAGTTACTTTGAAAGGAGTATTTGAAAGTTGAATTTGAAGTTGCAAACTCCTTGCCAAAAATGTCTTTATTTACAGCTATATAACCCATAATCGTCAATCCCAAATTTTTATTTGTAGGCTGATATTTCTTTCCTCACAGACCAACCACAGTGGGACCGACCTCCTTCTCCTCTTCAGGTGCATTGCAACCAAAGTTGTTTTGATGAGATGCAAATATTGTTTCATTCCTTCCTCTCTTTTTCATCCTACCGTATGAAATGGCTACTTCATTTCTTTCACTCCCGTTTTCTCTCACTTTCTATTGTCATTTTGCGAGGCATGCACCACTTTCCAGGGAAGAATGTGAGGAAGATCAGTTATGTTTTTGTATCCATTGGTTGTTCGACGGATGTCTCCCACACTGATGCGGCAAGTCTGGAGAGTGGTCTTCCCATTGCTGAGGTTCTGTATGGTCAAGGTGGTTGACGGAAACTGGGCAAATCCTGAAGTTCTGTATGGAAAAAGTGGTCACCAGAAACTGGGCAAATCTTGATGGAAAGAGATGGGATTTGGCCGGAGATGGGTCAGCAAAAATTTTAGAACCTCATCGGAAAGTGAAGGTGTGGTGTTGAGTCTCCCTCCTCTTCAAGCTCTCGGTCCTGTGGTGGCTGGTGTAGACAAAGGAGGTGCTTGAAGGTGAGAGTGGGAATGGCGATGAAGGTCTTCGGAAATGGGGGCCAGGAAATTTGCGTTAGTGGCCGGAACTGTATCACCCATGACGAGTGGTAGTCACGACGGTGGTGGATTTTGATGGTCCCATCAAACTCGTGGCACTGTCATCTCCAGCCCTTGAGTGTCTCTCGTTGCCTCCTCTGTTTCAGCTTCAAACCGTAGCTATCTCCTACGATGGTGGCGGTGGTAAGATATTGAGAGCAGAGGGGGTCACCAATAGAGGTTGGATGAAGCTTTGTGGAGAAGAGAATCCGTTCGGTGCCAGGGGTATCTCCTTCACCAATCAAGAGAGTAGTTATGACAGTAATATTAATGCTGGAGGAGGAAGGTTGTTGTTTCCTTTTGGAGATGTGAAGCAGATCCCAGAAGAAAATAAAGAACATGCAGCTGGGAATAATTCATCTTCTTCTAGGTATTGGATTGGTATGATCTGTTAACAGTACTAGGTGGAACATAGTTTCTTGCGTGATGTGAATTACCTAAGTTTTGGTCAGAAGAAAATGAGAGGAGAAGGAGAACGAGAGGCTAGCTATGTTTTTTTACTAATACTTTGGTCCAAATTATTACTTAACTTATTTTTTTAATGATTTGGTCATTAAGGAAATCTAAAGATCATATTGATTCAATATTTTGTATGACTAAGGGTTATCAATTTGGGTTTTGAAGTACTAAACTAAATCGAATTCTCTTTTATTTAAAAAAAATAGGCGTGTGTGTGTGTTTAGTACATTCAAAAAGAAATAAAGGGGAATAAGTTAATCCGATGCACAAACAACACTATTTCACATCACTTTTCTTTAAGGTCTAAATAATAATAATAATAAAATAATTAAGAGAGATTTAATGTTATTCAAATGGGGTAATACTTTATGCCTCTTTCTCTACGCCCACTTGGTCTACTTTTGTGTGTGCAAACATGAGTGGGTTGTTTGCCTTTGAAATCAAAGGCATGACTTAGGAAAGGGAAAATTTCAAAAAACTACATTAAAAATTATAAAAAGACAATTCAGTACATTGAAAATGGGAAAGGATAGATCAGTCGAGTGTCAGACAAGCAGAGGAATCAGGCATTTTGAAATCTTGGATAAATGACAAAAATGCCCTTCAGCCCTCCATCCCCCCATTTCAGAATAACAACACGATCCTCGTAATTAACAACTCCGGATTCGACATTAATAACTTCAATTCTTCTTTTACAATTTATAAATCTCAGGGTCAATAACAACAGTTATCTCTTAATTAACAACTCTGTATTCAACATTAACAACTCTAATTTCTTCTTCCACAATAACAAGTTTCAGGGCCAACAACAGCATCTATCTCTTAATTAACAACTCTGGATTCAACATTAACAACTCTAATTTCTTCTTTCACACTTAACAAGTTTCAGGGCCAATAACAACTTCTTTCTCTTTATTAACAATACCGTATTCTACATTAATAACTCCACTTTCTTCCTCTAGTTCAGAATAACAACACCTATCTCTTAATTAACAACTTCTGATTCGACATTAACAACTCCAATTTCTTCTTTCACACTTTACAAGCTTCAAGGCTAATAACAACACCTATCTTTTAATTAACAACTCCAAATTCGATATTAACAACTCCAATTTCTTTTTTCGCACTTAACAAGTTTCAGGGCCAATAACAACACCCATATCTTAATTAACAACTCTGGATTCAAAATTAATAACTCCAATTTCTTCTTTCACAATTAACAAGTTTCAAGGCCAATAACAACACCTATCTCTTAATTAACAACTTCAGATTCACCATTAACAACTCCCATATTGTTATTTCGACTGAGGGTTGAAGGGCATTTTCGTCATTTGGCCGAGATTTCAAAATCCCAGATTCCTCTGCCCGTTTGACACCCGACTGATCTATTCTTTCCCATTTTCAGTGTACTGAATTGTCCTTTTACAATTTCCAATGTAGTTTTTCGGAATTTTCCCTTCTTCCAACTATGAAAGCACTTCATGGAATTATTGAACATAATATGATAATTAAACATAATAATGGTAAAGTAACGTCTAATATCAGGCTGTTTTCTAGTTGCATCCAGTTTCCTAATGGTTCAAGATGCGAAATACTATGAGAAAAGGAAGTACCGATCAAATACTCTGAGAGAAGTGAGGTGCCGGCGGAATCCTTCACAACCAAGGCTATAATTGAAAGGTGGAGGAAGAAAGAAACAAAAGATCCTACCCCAAATGAGATTGTGGGGCTGGACAGATCAGTCAAAAAGATGAAAGGAAGGAAGCACAAGAAGTTTAAAAAGGGAAAATGATGAAAGGACATGAGGGAAATGATTGGCAAAAAAGGGAAAGAAAATAAAGGCAATAATGAAGTGATGGGAAAGGAAAGAGAGGGATCTAAGACGCATGAGAGGAACCACGCAATTCCTAGCAATAGCTCAGTAGGAAACCCATCAAATGGTCCAAAAATGCAACTTAGAGGAAGGAAAGGTAGCCAATTAAGTAGACCCAAAGTAATAGCTCCTTTTTCAAGAAAAAGCAAGCTTCATGTGGCCACTAACTAGTTTTTGGATCCTTACTTGAAGTGGGTCATGTGAATGGGACCCAACACCAAAATAAAGAGATGCACTTTCATAGCCAAAAAAATAGGAAATTAGTCAAATTACAGTTGGGGGAGGTAGCAATAGCTAATAGAGATTTCAATACGGGTCCCACACATTTTAAAATTCAAGAGGCAATGGTTGACTACCCCAGAGAACCCCCCGAGCCCACAATGTTTTCACAAAAAACAAGCTCAGAAAGAGATTCATTGGAAGGAAACTCCTCCACTTACAGTGATAAAACGCCATCAAAAATTTTGGGTAACTTTACATAGTTTTATTTTCTCCCAAACTTCTCTAGAAAGCCTCTAAAGATGAACCACCTGTGCTTTCTCTATTCAGTCAATGTTAACAATTAATGCTCATATAAAGTATGGAAGGTGTAAAGATTGTTTTGGGAGACTATGATGATGGAGGGAATCCACAACAAAAAATGTGGTTTATAAAAAGGTTTTTTGGAATGTAAATGTAATGTTGTAGGGTGTTGTTCCTCTTCAGATTGAACTTCTTATATGACGTATTTGTGTTTTTTTGTTCACGTTAAGTCAGACTATTGTTTATGTTAATTTTTTCCATTTTCATGTAACATACGCTTAAGTTTGAAGAATGTAATGTTCACTTTTTTTAGTTCATGATGTATAGTTCATTGTTTAGTAAAAGCTCCTGTGCAACGTACGGATAGCACATGCTCGTTTAGTAAATATAGAAACCAAAAACTCCTAAATATCAGTGTATTAATTAAAGTTAAAAATTAAAAATAAACTCACATGATTGCAAATGTAGCCAATCCTATCTCTATCTCCTGCAAAGATAGGAACTCTTTAATATCTTTGATATCAATTCCAAAATTATACGAGATTGCATGACCCACTATCCCACAAGGCATCTACAAGTCAACCTTGTTAATTTTTTATGAATATTTTGCAGTTTTGCCAATAAGGGAAATTTTGTCACTTCTTCTTGATTCTAATAACACACAAAATAAAGATGATAAGTAGGATGCCAAAGATCAAGTAACAATAAGGTGTGTCCTACCATTGGAGGGGTTGTCGTTGTCTGAACAAGATGTTAAGGCAACGGGATGAAAAATCTTGTTGCCTGACCTAGTTTGGCAACCTCTTCATCAAGGAATGGGACATCTACACTTTCCTTCCCTTGTCGAACACTTGTGATATTGACCTTACATTGATTATCCTGAATTTGCTTATTATGGTGGGTGGTAGCATACGTGTATACAACAGCATCGGCAGCAACACGCAGGTACGGGATATCCAAATAAAGAGAGCAAGGTTCTCCAGCCTCTAGTGAGGACCAGGGTCGCCATATCCAATCTTTGGCGGATTGTAACTGCCTTTGGTGCTGGGAAAGGCCGAGGATTCCTGGGTAAGAGAAATGAAAGAATTAATTAAACTAACTTAAATGAAATTATTTACAACCTTGAGATCTAGGCTCCTCATTACACATCCCGACTTGAATGTGAGACAACTCCATCAAATTCATCTTACCACGTAGCTCATGCAACAACTCTTCTTTAAGCTCATCTCGAAGTGATTGACTCATTTGCACCTCTAGCTCTACTCAGACTTCCTCTCAAATCCTGGCCACAAACTCTCTACTTGGTTCACTTTGTCTATAAGGTTGTGAACCTCTTCCAAAGTATCTTGAGAGACCAACTCCCCTTGGCTCCCCTCTAACTTGACCAGGGTGATATAGCTTCCCAAGCGTTGTTGCTAAGATGTCCATCCTTTCAGTTTGAGTGAATGATCCTTTCTTGTAGCAGTGTTAAGCTTACGGTAATCCATACACACCCGCCATCCAATCACCGTGCGAGTGTGAATTAGTTCATTTTGGGTGTTAGCCACTACAGTCATGCTGCCCTTCTTAGGGACACATTGGACTGGCTCACCTATGAACTGTTAGAGATAAGGTACATAATTCCAGCTAAGAGCCATTTGAGGATTTCTTTCTTGACCACTTCTTTCATGATTAGATTCAAGTGTCTTTGATGCTCAATAGAAGTTTTATAATCATCCTCTAACAAAATTTTGTTCATATAAATCGAGGGGCTTATTCCCTTAATATCAGCTATTGTCCAACCTATGGCCTGCTTGTGCTCTCTCAAAACTCATAGGAGCTTCTCCTCTTGTAAATTAGAGAGACCGGAAGAGACAATCACCGATAAAGTGTTAGTATCCCCTAAGTAGGCATACTTGAGATGAGACGGTAGAGGCTTTAATTCAAGAGCCGGTGGAACTTCAATAGAGGACTTCAAAGGGGTACTCAAAGCATCAACCACCTCAAGTGGCTCAAAATTCCTTGGTCTTGAGTGAGGGAATGCTTCCATTTGAAAAAGATTTTCAACAACTTCCTCATCAAACTCATCCAAGCTTTTTTCCCCAATTAAGAATGCCTCTAAAGGATCTTTTATCATAGGAGCATATGACTCTTGAGGAATGAGTGAGTCCAATACATCAACAAACGAGCATTGGGCTGAGTCATCATGGAACTTCAATGCTTTTGGCATGTTAAAAATCACTTTTTCATCGTCCACCCTCAAAGTGATTTTGCCCTTCTCCATATCAATAAGAGTCCTTGCTGTGGCTAGGAATGGACGTCCAAGAATGAGCAGGATCTTCCAATCAACCTCACAATCAAGCACCACGAAGTCTGCTGGAAAGATGAACTTGTCTACTTTCACTAGGACATATTCAATGATTCCTCTTGGCTTAGAAATGCTCCAATCAGCAAATAGAAGGGTTACTGTGATAGGTCTTGGCTCTCCCAACCCCAATTAGTTGAAAACGGCTAGAGGCATTAAGTTAATGCTAGCACCTAAGTCACAGAGAGCTTTACCAATGAAATTCATCCCAATATTGCAGGGAATATAGAAATTCCCTGGATCCTTTAGCTTAGTGGGTAACTTCCTTTGGATCACTATACTACATTCTTCAGTAAAGGCCACAGTTTCAAATTCATTAAATCGCCTTTTCTTGGACAACACATCCTTGAGGAACTTGGCATATTTAGGCATACCCTCTAGAGCTCCGACAAATGGAATGTTTACGTGAAATTGCTTAAACATGTTCACAAACTTTTTGAATTGTGCATCTTCCTCCTTCTTCTTAAATCTTTGAGGGAAGGGTAGTGGAGGAATGACAGTAGAGGTGGTTGGTTTTCTCTTCTTCTCATTATTCAGCTATTGATCCCCCTTTTTATTCTGGCCACCCTCATCTAACCTTCCTTCAGTCTGCTTTCTCTTTTTAGTTTCATCCTCTTCAGCTACATTTTCTTAAGTCATGGCTTCTTCCTCTTCAATCTCAATGTCCTCTTGCTCATTTTGCCTC
This sequence comes from Inga leiocalycina, assembly GCA_963242795.1. NCBI lineage: Eukaryota > Viridiplantae > Streptophyta > Magnoliopsida > Fabales > Fabaceae > Inga > Inga leiocalycina. The sequence continues at coordinate 70,310,742 of OY725325.1, forward strand.
GGTCAAGTCATGCTCGAGCTCGGCATATCCGGAAGCACCTTGCCACCTCTCAAGTGAATGGCCTTGCATTCCTCTTTTCCACCTCGCTTAGGATTAGGGATGGTATCACTTGGGAGACCATTTTGAGCCATAGCATTTACTTGTATTGCTAATTGTCCCACTTGAACTTTAAGGCTCTTAATTGCAGATTCATGAAGAGAAAAGTTAGCCTTACTCTCAACCCTTGAAGATTCCACCTCTGATAAGATCCGGGCTAACATCTTGTCTGTCTTAGATTCTTCTTCTTTTCCAGGAACTTGCCTTGATGGCAATGGAAAACCCGGTGGAGGAACCGGCTTGGTGCCAGAAGTAGACTCGTGTGAAGGGTTCAAGGTGTTACCTTGACTCCAACAAAAGTTGGGATGAGCTCTCCAAGCACGGTTGTAAGTTTGTTAGTATGGATTACCTTGAGAAGGTTGAAATTTGCCCATATAGTTGACAGATTCAGTGCCCATATAGAGAGGGCAATTATCGGGCATGTGGACGTCATTGCATTGCTCACATACAATCAGAGTAGCTTGAACAGAATGTACACCATGAGAAGTGCCCTTATGTATTTAAGACTCTAGGACATCAAAACGCTTGTTTACAGTAGATAAGATTGTGGCAATTTGTGATGAAGAGTCTTCTTTTGTATTGAGCAGGGCTGGGGTAGTCCTTCTATCATTGCCTTAGGTGTTGTTTGTAGATAATTGATCCAAAAGTCTAAACACTTCATTGACAGGCACATTCCGATAACCTCCATTAGTCATAGAGTCCACCATCACCTTAGATTAAGGATTCAGGCGCGTACAGAAAATTTGGATCACTTCCCACTTGTCCACCCTATGATTAGGGTATTGCTTCATTAACATCTTATATCTTTCCCAGGCGGCATACAGATGCTTATCCGGCTGTTGTCTAAAATTTAGAAATTCGTCCCTTGCTTCCACTAATTTATCATCCGAGAAAAATCAAGTTCTAAATTTCGCTTCAAGATCATCCCAAGAAGTTATGGATCCTTCCGGGAGATTTTTGAACCAATCTCTAGCTTTCCCTTGTAGAGAGAGAGGGAATAGCCATAACCTCAGCACATCTTGGGGTACTCCAATCTACTTGAAGGAATCACACACCTCCAAGAAGTACATCAAATGCTTGTTGACGTCTTCATTGTAGAGACCATGGTACAGCCCATGCATTTGCAACATCGTGATCATCACTGGCTTGATGTCAAATGTGTGTGCTTGCATCTCCAGCATTCGAATGCAAGATTGAGTCCCTCGCATATTCCGGCTGGCAAAGTCATTGACGGTAGCTCTATCATATTCATCCACCATTGTTTCAGCTTCAGATTCAGATTCTGCTTCAGATTCAGATTCAGTTACCTATGACTCAAATTCTGCTTCTAATTCAGTTTCTTCTTCTATGCGCGGTAATCCGTCAAGTACCACTATCAATCTGTCCAGGTGCAGATGTTGCATGTACCGAGATGATACCTACAAAAGGCACAAACCAGCAAGTATCAAACTAAAACAAACAAAATTAACTCAGAAAATAGGGAAAGAAAAATTGTAAACCTAACTAAAGACCCAAGCGAAATCTACTATCACAAGCCTAAGGTTAACTAAAAGATTTGTTAAACCAATCCCCGGCAACGGCGCCAAAAACTTGTTTGCTACCACAAGTGCACGGATCACATTAAGTAATAAAGTGATAAGTAAAGATCGTTCCCTCAAGGATTTGAGTAACAAATTAGTCAAGCAATAGATTTGGTGAATTCAATTAAGTTGAGCCAAAACATGTTGTTGTGTGTGGAAAAAGGAATTTCAAAAGATATATTTGTACAACTGAAATTTACTGAACAAAACTCTGATTTGTGTGACTTCAATCAAGTATAATAAGCCTAGGATTGTCCATCCCCTTAGTATTTCATAAACTTACTTATTTTCCTCTCCAAGGATCCTTTCCATGGGGTATATATGTTAGTCTAAGAATCTCAAGCATATGATTAAGTTCTCTCAAGTCATAACTAGTTTTATATCTTCTATTAGCATGCACAATCTCTTGCTACAGCTAAGAGAAGATATTCATTACACACCAATCTTAATTTGACAATGCTAGGTTAATAACTATATCTCTATATTACTAACAAACCATCCATTTAGTTGTAAACTTCAAGTCTAGCATGATTTCACTCAAGTTCTACAATTAAATTAACTCTCTCGAGCTTAATTTAATTGAACACATCATCTATAGTGATGGCCAGTCACAAACAGTAGTAAAGACGGAGTAAAATCAACATATATATGCCATTAGATACTTAGAGAGGAAAGGAATCAAGTTTAATCCATACAAAGGATCATAAACAATCCTAGAATGGGACTTTAGCTATCCATGTTCAAAAATGAATCATAGACATAAACTCTCATTACAGCCATATCAGAATTACAACGGAGAAATGGAATGAATACAGAAAAACCAGAGAATCTGAGCTGAAATCTCTGCAAATATTCAATCTTTCCTTGATTCTCCTTGATTTCACACACACCTAAGCTCAAAGGACTGTCTCAGTCACCTCCCTAGGTCTTTCCTAATCTAACCCCCCTTCTTTCAGCCTCTGGTTTCTGCTTTTATAGTTCCTAGGTGACAAAACGCACAACAGCATTTTCGGGGGTTGGCTGCGGCCAGTAAGCTTCTGCCCAGTTTTGGGCCGTGGCCCATGGATTGGTTGGCCGCGGCCAGTATCTTTCTGACCTTTTGTTGGCCGCGGCCGATGGAATGGTTGGCCGCGGCCAGTAATCTCTGAAGTTCAGCTTCCTCTCTTTCTACCCTCTGTTCTCATTCCTTCTTGCATTTCCTTGGCATGGTTGATGGCTTCAACTTCATTTCACCTCCTTCTCATTGAATTTGGCTTTCTCTGGTCCAGCTATGACTGAATTTGTATCCTTTCAACACAAAGAATTCACAAACAATCACAGTTGAATAATCATAGTAGTTAGTAACATTATTTCCTCCACATTTATACTCTTTTTGTGCCAAGCATGAATAGAACACATTTCCTCTACTTTAGCACTCCCAAATGCCCACTAATATACCCAAAGTGTGGGAGAAATAGGAGGAAATATGCAATTTTAACAAGAAGTTCATGAGGTTAACAGTTGTTCTGCTCTTCAAGTTCATCCTGCAACATACAATGGATAAATAAAATTTAATTACCACCTAATCCATTTTCAACAACACTCAACTTTACCATTATGCTAATTAAAAAATTGACAAAATTTAAAGACAAAGAAAATTGAAAATTCTATTCAGGAGCCTACATACATTGGAAACTTTAAAGATAGAAGATAAACACTGTATACAAAAAATGGAACCAAAAAAAAGAAAAATTATGAAGATAACCAATAACCAGATTGCAAACTATTCATATTGAGCAATCACCAAAAGATAAATCACTAGCAAAAGTTTAACATTATGCTAATTAAAAAAATTAACAAAAACTTATCAATGTGATAGACTAGTAGCAAGAAACTTTAATGGCAATCATATGGAGTTTAACATTATGCTAATTATTATGATTAAGCATATTTGACACAGCCTTGTGATGGTTTCAAAGCTAATTGAGACAAAAATTCCAATTATAGAAAAAAATAATGTTCAAGATAGTGGCAGAAACCAGATAGATTGCAGATAAAAAAATAAACAAGATTTGCTTCTTTTTTTAATCCCAAAAAAAATGTTAAAGTTGAAGTAAACTACGTAATTATTATGATTGAGCATCTTTGACTCAACTTATGATGGTTTCAAAGCTAATTGAGACAAAAAAAAAAAATTCAGTTACATAAAAATATAATGTTCAAGATAGTGGAAGAAACAAGATAGATTGGGAAACAACATTTACTTCTTTTTTGAATACCAAAAACAATGTTAAAGTTGAAGTAAGCTTTTTCTTGTTTCCTACCTTTAAAGTTTAGTGTAAAAGCGAGTTTTCAATATATTACTCATTCTTGTTATAAATATAAAATTTAGTTAACTTTTTTTAAAAGATTCATAAAACAAAAAAAAAAATTACTTAATCATATAATAGTTTGTGTATGGTTGGTTAGATTATATATTAGTTTATAATGTTAACAAATTAATTTAGAAAAAGACAATAAAGTCAATTTCTGTTTGATAAAATATGTGCATATATAAATTACATTACACAGATGTGCTTTGACTTCAACTTAAAGTCAATTTTAGTAAATCAAATTAAAGGCATATCACATATGGGTTCACGTAAGATTTATTTGGTAGGTTTGTGTTGTTGGAATTTGTATTTTGAATATAAGGGATAAATAAAACTTACTTTATTAATATGGTAATTGGTGGGACTTTGGCATATTTAATTGATTGTTAAATATGGCGTGTAGTAATTTCCTGAATATTTTAAAAAATAGCCTTATGATTATCCGTTGTCATTCATCCCGTTCTCGCACTTATATAATAGTATTAAATTTATATCAATATGGATATGGGGAGTTGTTACTATAACTATTTTTGCCAAAGTTTTGTACCTACTACTCATATTCTCTAGCGAAAATCACTTCTAGGTCTCAAGCAAGCAACATATTATCAAAAAGGTCCCTGGAGGTTGTAAAACACACTCAACAAATTGTGAATACACGTAGAATAGTTGTAAATAGGGACCTTTCTGATAATATGTTGTTTGCTTGGGACCTAGGAGTGATTTTCCCTATTCTCTATATGTGAGTATTAAAATATATACCTTTCTGACAATATGTTGTTTGTTTGAGACTTTTATTTTGTCCTGAATGACATTTTTTTTTCTCTAGAGGGTCTTGCTTCTTGGTTTGGGGAGAAGTCTGTTGCAAAAGGCTACTATTGTTGGACTTTAATATGGGGATCAGAAGGAAAATGTTTAGCAATTGATTCCCAATTCACTTTCTTGTTTATGTTGAGTACTATGAATTTGTTAGAGAATACTTTGCAAAATGATGACAAAGCATTAAAGATGTAAGAATGTACATGTTTTACATTGCTACATATAGTCTATTTGATTCAGGGGCTGCCCTATTTATTATAAAACCCTTATGATAGTGCTCTTGTTGAATCACAATGCTGTCCCAATTTATTTGTGTGAATTCCGAATCCCTATGACATGCATATGGTGCATTTCTTAGCAAGACTGTTTTTATGGTTTTAGCTATCCATTCCTTGTTTTGTGAGGGATATGGTATTTGTTATTTGAGTGTGTTCCAAACTCAATATACATATCTAGAATTTGGCAGTGTTTCAATGCTGAGGGGGACAAAAGCAAAGAACATTTTTTTAAAAAAAAAATTGGATACAACGACTGTTTTCATAAAAACAGTGGTTGTAACCCATGACTAAACACACCAGGACATGCTCGGGCATGAGATAGAACAACTATTTTTTAAAAAAACAGTCGTTGTAACTCTCTTACAACTACCATTTTAAAATGGTCGTTGTTTTCAAAACTTTCAACGACACTCACATATACGTCTCTTTGAAAACGGTAGTCTAAAGGGCATAAAAACGGTCGTTAAATGTGCCTTATGTGATAGTTATATCTTATATTTAATTTCATGTATTGTATTACTTTTTAGGTAGACCTCTTATATAGACGGTATAGGTAGTCCTCCTTTATGGATTGTATAGGTTGCCACCCACATGGAAGGTTTTACCTCCTACAAGAAAGATTAGATTTCTTCATTTTTCATGCATCTTTTGGTTGTATATCTATGTTTTAGAATTTAATAATTAAGTTTTATGTGATGTTAATTTATTTTGGTTTTGTTTTTAATGTTATCATGAGCTAAATTTCTATTTTCGTAGGGTGATGATATAGCTTACTAATGATGGATTGAATCTTAACTTATTAAATCTAGTTTTAATTTTTCCTTCATGATTATTGAGTTTTAATTATTATTATTCTTAATGCTTTCAATTGATTGGAAATCTTTTGAATGATTTAAATATTTATGTTGAGACTAGAAGGAGATGCATGTGTATAGATCCTATAATTAAAACCATAACTTGCATATGAAATAGGAATATATTCATATAAGTTGTATAGCCTTAATTAGTTTCATAAATCTTAATGCATGATTAATTACTTAAATTCATATAGGAATATATTGGACTAACAATTAATTATATAATTGTTTAACCTTGGAAGATGCTAGTAATTTAAATGAGGGAAACTCAGCTATCAATTATGTGGAATTTTTTAGATTAGAATAGATAAGTGATTCAATCCGAAATTTGTTAAGTGAAATCTAACTCCTAGGGCTTTTTCTCATATTTGTTTTCATATTATTTCCACTCATATCTAATCATTTTATTTTGTTCTCTCAATCACAACCTAATCAATTGACTAAATAGAATTAAAATTACTCATTTTGGTACTTAGTGATCAATCCTCGTGGGAACGATACTTTATTCACTTCTGTGTTACTTGATTACAACAGCACACACTTGCACTATTTAATTGATCATTTAAACTTGTAACATTAATTTGGCAATAAGAAATTGTTTGTGTTCTCTCATCAGGTATAGTTTTTCCCTTACATATTCTGCTTTTTGTAGAAACTCTGAAGATGAAATGGCCATTATAGACAAAGTGAGCAAGGAGGAAGGAAATTCATTTGTCCAGTTTGATTCTGACATAGTAAAAGCTCTTTTTAGACGGGGATTGATCTATTTTGATGTTTCTATAAGTCCTGATGACCAATTTAAAGGCAAGTCCTCAGTGTTTATGTTTTGGTACTTTGTTATTATCTTTTTTTTAGGTAAAATTTCTATAAGCTTATGTTTTAGGATTCTTATTTAAAAAAAAACGTTTGAGACATGCAACTAAAATAGATCAATCCCCATGAGGACTTGCCACATCAGAAAAGTCTCATCGTAGAAATCGATCAACTTAGCTTCAACACTCAGCCATGAGTTACAGTGACAAAGATCTCAATCAAATCCTAAAAAGCTCTGAAATGTGGCATTGCTTACTCTAACATTAACTGTATCCAACCTACAAAGAAAATTAAAGATTCATAGACAAAGCAGAGACTGAGTTAATCATATCTAAATGGATGTTTCAAGGAGTAAGAAAGCATTGATGCATAAGAGAGTGAGGGAAAGAGAGACTAAAATAGTAGAGAGCTAGAGGAAGAGAAAGTGAGAGATTGAATTTTAAGCGTTCGGTTTTTAGTAAAATTTCATTATGGAGTTTTGATTATGATTGCTTTAGCATCATCTCGTTGACTTATTGTTATGGACATATGACTTATGAGTTCTTAAACTTTTATGACTAATGAGTTCTTAATGCTAAGTAAAACAAATGCAAAATATTATTTTCTTTCAATTTATTTTACAATTAAAAGCTCGCATATTTCCTAAATTTCTTAAGGAATCAAAATATGATTTAGTATGCATGGTTTTATGGCCAATTTGCTCTGAAGTATGAAAGTGCATATAAAACATAGAAGGATAAAAGACAGTAAAATAATCAAGCATATGATATGTGCAACATTTTTTTGATGATGCTGTCTATTCATTTTGGGCTGCCTGGGGTTGGCAAGATACATTTTAACATTTATATTTATGGTGATTCAGTTTCAAGGCTTGAAGGTTTTGTTTCCAACCGAGAGCAGTCTTATGAAGATCCTATCGAATAGTAATGCAACAGTTTGAGTTTTTATTTGCATCCTTTTTGTGTAAATGCTTCTTAAAGAGAAACTTTAACGTGAGTTGTTTATTTTATTGGTTATTATATGCAATTTTTGTTGTTTCAAGAGAAAATGTAACTGTTGCTGAATTGGCAACAACACTACAGGCTGACTTGTTCCAACTTCAGGCTGCTGCATCTTTTATATGTCGATTAGGCTGGGCAACCAAAGTATTCGATCCAGCATCTATTCTTCAAGACATAAGCATATCTAGTTCTCTTAGAAGTCCTGTTGGTGATGAAGATGCTTCTCGTGTTAGTTTGATTTCTGAGAGCATGCTTATTGGCAATGGGTTCCAATCAACAAGAGGGTGCGTCTTGGACAGGGAATTATGGTCACAGTTCTGCATTTAATCGTGTTTCTCATCCTATCTTATGATGGGTTTTGTTTCGCTAGGTTATGGCCATACACCTTTAACTCTCCTCACATCTCAATTTTTTTAACCAATGCCATAATTACATTTATCCATTTCTAGTTTCCTTTGTTAAAATTTCCCTAATCTTAGGTATTCACTGCTTTTGAGGCAAAACTTGATCTCTTATATGCTACTGTGGTTTTTACATTCCATTATCATTCAAATAATTGAGCTAGTTGTCCATTATGCTTTGCTCCTTCACTCAATTATCTTTTAAAGCTCTGTGAAATTAGAGAATATCAAACCGTTAAAAGACTTCCAAGTTCATGGGCAATACATATACTTTTGATTACTCTTGTAAATTCACGAGTATTCTGCTTTTTAAACCAAGACGAAATTATCTTTCTTTACGGTTTTCAAAGGTTCATACATGTTATTCTTCGGTCTTTTCATGTATGGGAATTCATTGCACGTCTATGTCTGTCTAGAGTCTCTTATCATATTTATATGTCCTGCTGGTGGATTTTGTTAGGTTTGAAATCTCATGCTGTTACACTCTATGAAGCGGGGAAATTGGGTCATGCCAGCATTACTGATCTTTACAAGGATCTTAGTGCCTTTGAGGATGCAAAGTTTGAGGGAGTACTATAGGAATTTGCAAATCATGCATTTAGCCTGCGTTGTGTATTAGAATGCCTGCTATCAAGTGGAATTGGCAGTACTACTAATGCTAAAATGGAGGAAGGTTTTGGTAAGGAGGGTATGATTACATCAAGCAATGATGATCCAAGTTATCAGAGAGCTGAAATCCCTTTGGCTGGCACAGTGGGTGACTCTGACATTTCAAAAGTTGGGAAGAATAATTACAGTTCATTGAATTTAGATTCAGAAAACTATGAGGAGGCTTCTGTTACCTCAGATCCTATTCCAAGTTACATGGGTAATGTATCTCATCCAATTACTTTGCAAGGTGACTGTGGTCAGACACTAGAATCCTGTAAGTCAAAGACAAATCTCCTGAATGATAAGAAATTGATAGTAGTTGAACGTTCAGATGTTGAATCAGAAATGTTAAAAAATAAAAAGAAATATCGTGTAGATATTCTTCGCTCTGAAAGCTTGGTTTCTCTTCCACCAGCAGTTCTAGCTCCTTTGTTTCTTCGTAACTATGATTTAGTTGTGTCTATAGTGCCTCTTCCTCAATCATAGGTTCTCCCTGGACCTTCAGGTCCAGCTCATTTTGGTCCTCCCTCGTATTGTTTGATGACTTCTTGGATGAAACTTATTCTGTATTTGACTGTGGCTAATGGGCCTTTATCAGTTGTTCTGATGAGAGGCCAGTCCTGCATTTACTTCCTCCTCCATTGGCTAGTTGTGAGAAAGCCCTGATATGGTCTTAGGATGGTTGTACTGTAGGAGGGTTGGGAGGGAAGCTAGAAGGAAATCTTGTTAAAGGAAATACACTCTTACATTGTTTAAATTCACTTCTTAAATACTCAGCTATTCTGGTTCAGCCTCTCGGTAGGTATGATCTTGACAAATTTGGAGAAGTGATTACTATGGATATTCCTTTGCCCCTAAAGAACTCTGATGGTTCAATTGCCCCTGTAGGAAGAGTTAGGTCTTTGCGAAGAGGAAATATTAAAGTTGAAATCTCTCTTGACTAACTTGGCAAACAAAATGGAACTATGGATAGTTGGTTGTATATTCGCCTGATAAAGTTATTTAATGAAAGAGAATCATACCAGTGTTCATGCGAAGAAGAGAAATTTGAATGAGTTCCTTTGAGTGTAGAATTTGGGATGCCACTTTTTAATCTGAGGCTTTGCAGTACTATATGTAAAAGGGTAGTTTCATCAGGTTTGCTTCAAATTGGCTCATTTGGAGAACACCATGATTCAATGCAAAGCCTAAGGAAAAGCGTGCATGACATCTGTGTTGAGTACCATCCAACAGGGTTGCAAATCTTCTTTACCAGAAAAGGCAGGCTGTGGATGATCCTCCACAGCTTATGAACTATGCTAGTGGTAGATTGAACCCATTTGTGGACCCTTCTCCAATTTCAGGGGCATTGAGTGATCACCAGAGATTAAAGCTTGCTCAATGACAACGTTGTCTAACTGAAGTATTAAGCTTTAATGGCCGCATTCTAAGGTTGGTCAGAACTTTTATTGACTCATTGCTAGAACATGGATGGGTGAAATTTCTCGTCAGATAAATGAATGATTTTTAGTTAGTGTTATCTTGACAAAACATAAAATCAATTACTTTCACCAAGATAATCAACTGGATTCTTATGTAATATAAATATTGGTAAAACATTTTGGTAAGTTGTGCTCCAAATAGGCCCAGGAAGGAGAGATTATGCTTTCTGCTAATTTTCTTTTAGACCTCTGTTGAAACAATTTGGTCCTTCAAGCCTGGTGAGCATTTGCCAAGTGTGTCGCAACTGGTGATTAAAGAATTATGGTTTAGTACTCTTTATTTGTAGCTTTTATCTGCTAATGATCTCAAGTCTCAAACTATTTGCTATTGAATGGTCGTTCATGCAGATCATACGCCTTTACTCCTATTTATGAGACTACTATAAGACTTGTGGAAGAAAATACTCAAGCTGATACATTAGAAACTGAACCAGAACCAGATGAAAATGATAGTAAAGAAGTGCTCCTTCCTGGTGTTAATCTTATATTTTATGGTTTTGAGTTGCATCCATTTGAGGTAGGTTCTTGTCTCCAGGCTCGCCAACCAATTTCATTAATAGCAGCGGCCGCAGCCACCTGTGCATGAATGGCTGTGACCAAAAAGATTTGCTGCTAATATTGATTAATCCACCCAGATACTCATAAATGGCAACTTGAGTAAGATTATTCGATTATGCTATTGCTATTAAGTGCTTTGTGTCTTTGAAGCTTTGAAGTTTAGCCAATGCCCCATATGGTATAGTAGTAGGAAGCTCCTTTATGAGTGGGAACGCAAGTTCAATCCCACTATTTATCTCAAGCTATTAGCTTGCTTTGTAATTTTAAAAAAAAAAAAGAAAAAGGAATCTTTGAAGTTTGTCATTGTGATCCAACTGGGGGGCTTAGGTTGCAGGTGAGATTCAATCTTACAATTGTTGTGTATTTAACTACTCCCTCTTGTCTTTAATATAATATATTTAGGGAGTTGATCTTAATTTTAAGATTTTTTTTCATATTTATTAATATATTTTTTAATTTATCTCTACCTATGCTCCTTCAAGGCCTCAACAATGATTTAGCTAACTTATTTAATTCAATCAAATTAAATAAATATGTCTTATACTACCTCCGGTTTTAAATATAAGACCCAGTTGACTTTTTGAGAAATTCATGACGCTAATTAAATTATGAAAAATTTTCAAAAAAATATAAGTAAAAATGGGAAAAAATAAATTGGTGTTGCAAATTTGTAAAATCCCAGGTCAGAACTTGAAACATAAAAGTGAAGTCGTTAATATAAAATCTGATGTTATTAATATAGATATATATGTTGTTATTGACCTCTTAAACTTGAGCCCTCAAAATTATCCCTAAATTTTGGGATATGAGGTTGTAAAGAATGAAAATAGAGTTATTAATATCAAGGGTTAAGGTGCAAAAATACACATGTGATTTTCCTCAAAGTGCACCCAACACCAAATGTTTTTTTATGTGCAACAGTGACTATATGGTTACAAAATATGTGCAAAACTAACCTTTGACCGTTAGTTTGACTTTTTGACTGTTAGCTTGACTTTTTTATCCTGAAAGTGATAACGTGTATGATGACATGGACGCTGAAGTGACATTCTGAAAAAAAAAACTTGCTGAAAATCAAATTTTCCTAATAAATCATCTAATTTAATAAAAATTAGTAATATAATATATGTATTATAATGATTTTAATTTAATAATACTGGGAATCTAGGGTTAGGAAAAAATTGAGCAATCAGTATATTTTTTAGGGCAACAACTCTGCTGAGTGAGCTATGCACTCTGCATTCAGATTTGAATCTACTTCAGCGAAGGTAGTACTGAAATAGTGAAATGTGGGTAATATTAATTGCAAAGCTTCACTAGTTAGCAAGTTTTTTTCCCAGAATGTCCTTCTAGTGTCCATGTCATCATACACGTCATCACTTTCGGAGTCAAAAAGTCAAACTAATGGTCAAAGGGTAGTTTTGCATCTATTTTGTAACCACATAGTCACTGTTGCACCTAAAAAAACCATTTGGTGTTGGGTGCACTTTGAGGAAAATCACATGTGTATTTTTGCACTTAACCCTAATATAAAATATGATGTTCATATAGTTATAGATGTTGTTATTGACCCCTGAAACTTATGCCCTCAAAATTATCACTAGTTTTTGGGATATAAAGTTGTAAAACATGAAAGTAAAGTCATTAATGTAAAATCTGATGTATTTAATATAGATACGTACAGATGTTGTTATTAACTCCTGAAATTCGTGAACTAAACTACGGGCATTTTGGTCATTTGGTTAGAATTGAAAATCTCATATTCTTACTTCAATTCTGACTTATGATTTGATAAATTCGCAGCACCAATTTTTCTTTTCCATTTTTAATTGTATTTTTTTAGAATTTTCCCTTAAATGATTTTAAAGTACGTATACTTTTTTTTTCTCTAAAGCAATTTGCATAACTCATTAATTGATATATAATCCAAGGATACACAATATATGATATTATTTAGTAACTTATATAACTTTCTTAATCTCTCAAAAAAGTGAACTAGTCTTATATTTAAGACTGAAAGAAGTATTTATTACCAAGTCATTTACTTTGTCTATTTGTTTGACCGGCTAAATTATGTCAATAGTTGTGATTACCCGTGTTCAACTAGTTATTTTTTATGCATTACTGAATACCTTCAAGTTTACTGGCACTAATTTTTATTTTCTAATTAAAAAAAGATGCTGAGTTTTAGCTGCAGGATTAGTAATGGTTTTGTCGTTTGTAAATTATTTTCTTTTTTTATTAATTCATCATGCTCGTGATCTAATGTCTTTCACTCAAGTCAAATCAATTATCTGCATTGATATATTTCTAGAGGTGTAGGCGGGGGTTTTAAAACAAGCTGAGCTTTATGAACATGAGATATCGTGGCTTGTGGGGACTTGCTATAAGGACACGTGTGACGCCTACATGCATATGTACACACACACATAACGTCGGACATGGCGGTGTATTTGACAACAAAATCCAGGGCCATGGAAAGCGATTCCGATGCCGTTAGCCGAGCGTCTCTGATAATATCCTTCTGCCATATGACTTCTGCTTCCCATGACGAAGCTCTCTTCTTCTTGGAGAGCCATAACTTCAACATGGACACCGCCCTTTCTTCCTGCTTCAGTAACAGCGCCTCGCCGCCACATTTTCGATCATCGTCTCCGATATCGTCTCACCATGTGGATCCTAAGAATCCTTCTGGATCAGTTACCGGAGGAATTAGCATGCTTTCTGATCTGAATCAGCCACCTACTGATGCTACTTATGATTCTGGCCAGGTTATTAAAAAGAACCAAATGAGCGACTAATTTGCTAACAAGGACTAACATTCTGGATAAAGGTTACAGTGATGTTCAATTATTCTCCATCACGTGATGATATCCAAATATTATATGTTGGCCTTTGATCTTTTAGCAAATTTTGTTTCTCATTGGGCCCTTTGTTGCAATTTCTCTCTGTGGTTGTTAAATAAGCATTTTGTAACCTATCCTGTGTACGTGTAAAAATCTAATGGAAGTCGTAATGTTACCGACTTGAAACGCTTTTTATTAGAGTGACTTGGTTCAGGTAATCATATTTATATATTTTAACTAGTTTTTATTTTAGGCTCAGAGTATCTACCACCGGTAGCAGTAACTAATCCCCTCAAACTGTAGACTTCCTAAAGAGGCTTTAGTGATTGCCATGAAACCCTCTCTATACACAGACTGTTAAGGATCAAACCCTTGACTAGATGCTTAAGGAATCCAGCTAAGTGCTAACTGTGCTAGGCGTCACCAGTTTTATTTTAGCTAGTTAACTGGCTGCAAAGGGTACTTTCAGCAGGAGGCAATATGTTATATGAGACCCCATAAATTGGTTGCCTTAGAAGGATTGTTTAACCTTTATTCGAGGGAATGATATGAGTAAAATAATATGTGTGTTATATTCCATTTCTAAATAGCTTTGGTCTCATTGTTTTCTGTGTGCCCGAGAAGTCCATTGAAAGAGTACTTGCAGGAACGATCAAGTTGATAGGATTATGAAACGTAATTAAGTGGAATTGTCTTCAGACTTTAAAAGCTACCCTTACGAAATCAGGTGCTTCGCTTTGGGTATGTTCGGATTAGCTTTTGGAGAATAGCTTCTAAAGAAAAAATGGAGAATAGCTTCTGAAGAATAGATTATGAGCAGAATATATTATGAGAAAAATGATTTTGATAAAATGAGAGTGTTTGGATATTGAGGTCAGAATAGTTTTTTTTATGGTCAAATTACTAAAAAATACATTACCTTTTATGATAATTACATATAAAGAATAAGATTATATTTTATGTATTATTTAAGGGTTAAGGTCCAAATTTAACAACTAAGTTTTTCCTAAGAGGCGTCTAGTACAAATAAATTCTGGAAGATGCAAAAATAACAATGAACAATTTTAAATATGCAAATTTAACAAAACCGTTAAATTTAACCCGATGGCTTTAAATTATAAGAGAAGAAAACCCTTTAATATTAATATTATTTAATATTATATTTTATGATCAGCTTGAAGATTCAATTTGATTTCAGCCCTTCAGGTCGCTTCTATTTTCCATTTCCCATACTTTCTTGCTCTCTGTTTATGTCCCGAGAAAATGTTAATACGCCCATTTTCCTTTGTTAGTAGCAAAGATCAAAGCTTGAGACAACATCAATAATCAAGAAAGAAAAAACAAGAATCCCCAATAAAACAAAAGCTTTTGCCAAAGTACATAGAGTAGTCAGATTTCTCATTCATCCCCAATGAAACAAAAAGCTTTTGCCAAAGTACTCAGAGACCTTGCAAACTTCTTCCAACGCCTAAAAGAAATGAGGTTAAGAAATTTTTTACAATAATATTTGCAAATTGAAAAAACAAAATAAATCGTTATTTCACCGAATACATGTTAGATCAAAGTTTCTTCAAATAGCATATCTAGCATATGAAAATTTATAGCTTAAATAAGCTATCCTTCAGAATGAACCACGACCCAGTGACTAAAGCAGTAGGTGTTAAACCCAAAACAAAAAATTTAACTCCAACACCGTCGCTGATGCTAGGATGCTCACAGAACCAGAAGTTGCTTTGAAAACATATGAATCTTTGAATTAGTAAACCAAAACTTTTAACACCAGCAAAATTGACCCACTGCCTCTTCTATCAAGAGCATCACGAGGAAGGGCTGTAAGGAGAGGAAGAGACGACGTGGATGATTTCACCAGGGAAGAAGATGCAGCGAAGCTTGAACAGACAAAACGGAAAGATCAAAGGGATAAGGTATCGGCCGAACTTGAACCACCATCTTCGAAAGTCTTCTCAGATCTGGAAGAGAACAAAGCTGTGACGAAAAATTGATGAAGAAGACGATGAGAAAGGGAAAGAGAAAGTGACAATGGGACAGGAAAGAGAGAAAAGGTACACTAATTATTACGAGATAAGTATGTGAGAGGAGTTTTGTCTCGACTTGCAGAAAATAATTTCTAAAACCTAGGTTTGGGTATTTCCTACACACTCACTATATCTGTTAATTGGGTGTTCGGGTGTTGTTTAACAAAATTGTTAGAAAAGCGCCTTGTAAATTGTTGTCAGAAAAGCGCTTTTTCAGTGGGTATCCGAACACACACTTTGTCACTTGCCAATATTTTACTAGATGTTTCTATTTTACATCTGACAAACCAAATTAAGGAAAAAAAAATTATTTATTTATAAAGCATTAAATTAAGAAAATAATTTTTTTAATTATGTGGATCAAATTATAAAAAGAAATAAATATTAGGGAAAATCACTCTCAGGTCCTAAGCAACAGACATATTTACAGAAAAGTCCCAAGAAGAACTGAAACATTGAAGGGATCAAGTGTAGTGTTGAAGTTCTTGGCAAAGAATCGAATTTGCAAGCTCCATCTACTGGTATAGAGGTAGAAGAGCAAACTGATTTTTTTTGTTCTATGTGAACGTTGGATGAAGTGAAATTGAATGATGGTGAAAGGTTGGTGCTTAAGGTCAATAGTGGACAAAGTGGAAAGAGGTAGAAGAGTGAAGGCATGATTTAGGTAAAGATATCATCTTGAGCATTGTAGTTGGGGTTTCAATGAGGTTGGGTGGTGTTAATGTCATAGTGCTCTATTTTTTGGGAAGGTTACAAAGGAAGTGATAGGTTTAAAGTGAGAATGGTTGATTGTCATGTTAGTGGGGTGCTGTCAAAATGCTGATATGGGAAAAAATTAAGTTGTTGTTAATTCGCGCGGTTATAGTTGTTAATATAACTGTAGTAGTTGTTAATATAGCAAATGAAGTTGTTGTCATTGTGCTCTATTTTTGGGGAATATAACAGAGGAAGTGGTATGTTTGAAATGGGAAAGGTTGATTCTCATAGTGGTGGGGTGGTGTGAAAATGTTGATATGTGGCAAAAATTGTTGTTAAGTCGTGCAATATCAGTTGTTAATATAGCAGTTTTAGTTGTTAGTATAGAAATGAGGTTGGGTGTCATAGTGCTATGTTATTGGGAAAGGAAACAAAGGAATTGATTTGTTTGAAGTGGGAATGGTTGATTTTCATGGTGGTGGGTTGATGTGAAAAGGCTAATATGGAAAAAAATAAATTGTTGTTAATTCTTGCAGTAGTAGTTGTTAATAAAACAGTTTTAATTGTTAGTATAGAAAATGAGGTTGGGTGTCCTAGTGCTATGTTTTTGGGAAAGGTAACAAAGGAAGTGGTATATTTGAAGTGGGAATGGTTGATTCTCATAGTAATAGGGTGGTGTGAAAATGTTGATATGGGAAAAAAATAAATTGCTGTTAATTCGTGCAGTATCAGTTGTTAATATAACAGTTTTAGTTGTTAATACAAAAGCTATGTTATGTTTTTAGGCAATATAATAGAGAGAATTCCCTATTATTTAGAAACCTAACAGAGGTATGTCTTTGTTTAAAGTGGGAGTGATTGGATGTGATTGTGCTTTGTTTGATTATAAAAAGGTGATATGTTTGCAAAAGAAGTGTTGTTAATAAGTACATATACAGTTGTTAATATCGCTTTGGAAGTTGTTAATACAAACGTCATGTTGCAGATTGTCATGAAAGATGGGAACTAGTTCTAGGAAGAATCTATTATGTTTCATTCATGTAGGGGGAAAGTTTTTAAATGGCGGAGCAGATGAAATGCAATATGTTGGTGGTTTTGGTAAGAACAAGATACGCAAAAGAAGGCGCAACAAATGAGGAGTTGCAACGAATCATATCATCTATAACGGGAAATGAAAGTAATGAAATTCAAGTGAAATTCAAAGTTTCCGTTGATACATCAACATTTGTGGATCTTGTAGACGATGAAGGGGTGGATCATTTAATGAAATATAATAAACAATATGGTCATGTGTACATTGAAGAGGATGGTGATAATGAGAAAACAGTCCCAACAATGAATGGTCAAATGGAAGAGCAAGAAGTGTAAGTCAAGTTGTCTTAAGAGAAGTAATTTGTTGTAACTTAATTATGTGGAAGAGCAGTCTAACTTATCATTTATTGAAGGATTGATCAAATGTTTGTAGGTGCTGGAGGATTATGTATGTCCCCGCCTCCTTTGTTAAATGAAAGTCAAGAGGTCCCATCGTTGGCATATTGTACTCAAATGGTGCCAACACCCACGCCGGAAATGAATCATACCAAATGGAAGGATTTGATTATTGGAGAAGAACATATATTTCCGAATGTTGTGAGCCTTCATCAGACATTATACAAATATAGTATTTCACATAAGTTTTCATACCAATTTGTGAAGAACAATCAACAGAAGATAATTGTGAAGTGCAAGGTTGATGGTTGTCCGTGGTACATAGGTGCTTATTCATCGGGAAAACATTAAGATACGGAGTTTCTAACGATCAAAACATACAAAAGTGAACACATTCATCATGCACATGACAACCTAATTGTCTGGCATCCACACAATTACTGATGCAGTCTCGACAGTAGGTTGTGAAATACACACAACAGGTTGTGAATACACGCTTTAAGAGTTGTAAACAGCTCAATTGATCATGCTTAACATGAGAAAACATAGTGTCAGAGAGAAACGTGTAGGAGGTTTTAAAACAAACTCACCAGGTTGTTAATACTCGCTTTTAGAGTTGTACACATACCATTCGTCATACTTAACATGAGAAAATATAGTGTCAGAGAGAAATGTGTGGGAGGTTGTGAAACAAACTCACCAGGTTGTTAATACACACTTTCAGAGTTGTAAGCATACCATTCGTCATGCTTAACGTGAGAAAACATAGGGTTAAAGAGAAACGTGTGGGAGGTTGTGAAACACACACAACAGGTTGTTAATACACGCTTTCAGAGTTATAAATAGCTTAGTAGGTCATGCTTGATGTGAGACAACATAGTGTCAAAGAGAAACATGTAAGAGGTTGTGAAACGAACTCACCAGGTTGTTAATACACACTTTCAGAGTTGTAAACATACCATTCATCATACTTAAAATGAGAAAACATAGTATCAAAGAGAAACGTGTGGGAGGTTGTGAAACGAACTCACCAGGTTGTTAATACGCGATTTCAGAGTTGTAAACATATCATTCATCATGCTTAACGTGAGAAAACATAAGGTTAGAAAGAAACGTATGGGAGATTATGAAACAAACTCACCAGGTTGTTAATACACAATTTCAAAGTTGTAAACATACCATTCATCATGCTTAACGTGAGAAAACATAGGGTCAGATAAAAACGTGTGGAAGTTTGTGAAACACACATTACAGGTTGTTAATACACACTTTCAAAGTTGTAACACTACTACAAACTAGACTTTTTACTACCCTAAAGGACGTCCCTTTTTAAGTTAGGGACATCCAAAGTTCAATAAATGGCGGGAAGCTTTGGCACTATATGAAATTTTTTTAAAAAAAAAATTCACCACTTTAGACGTCCCCAGAAAAATTGGGCACGTTTAAAGTGCGCTTTAGATGTCCCCATTTTGGCTGGGGATGTCTAAAGCTTACTTTAGGCGTCCCCATTTTGACAGGGGACACGAAAGAGGCTGTCACCTGTCCCATCATGGAGCTGCTGCAGTAGCTTTACCTTCTTCTTTCCCTTGCATTCAGTCGCGTCTCCCCTGTTTTCCCTCTCCCGTGAGTTTTCCCTGCAGTTTCCGTTGATGCAAAGCTCATCATCTCACCTCCACAACATTTCAAATCTAAAATTCTCATTAATTCTCTCATACTCTCTTCTTATTGCTTTTTGTTGCTACATTTGGATTCTCATAATCAGGTGCGTGGTTGCTGGGTTTCTTTAATCAGGTGCGTCGTGTCTGGTTAACTCTCTTCTTCACTGAATCAGGTGCATGGTGTTTGGGTTTCTTAACTCTCTTCTTCACTGAATCAGGTGCGTCGTTTCTTTCCATTACTGCATTTGCATTCTCATAATTAAATGTGTGGTTGCTAGGCTTCTTAAATCAGGTGCGTTCTAGGTTTCTTAAAGCAGTTTCTTTTTTGCTGAATTAAATATGGCTCGGTATATATTGTGCAATGCATTATGTATTACTACTATATTTCTATTGCTTCAGAGTTTGGTAGGTTCGTTATTGAGCTCACCCATATTGTTACTATGTGTTATATAATGATAATAATGAAGACGATGATGGGAGAGTCTTGAGAGTTAGTTAGTCTAAGAATTAGTTACTTAGTTAGGATTATAACAGTTTTAGTGTACGTTTTTTAACCATTCTTTTTCAATTCAGTTGAGGGTTTATAACAGAAATATGAAATATACATAGTAGGATATATACTTAGCAATCCTATGTTTCTCTTAATTGACCTCTCTTTAAAAGCTAAAGCACATAGTAATAGTAGCATAGACTCAGGAAAATGTTTGTTTCTATGTTAATTGGATTTAATGGCAAAGTTTGTGTACATCATTCTTTTATGCTCTCTCTGCTGCTGATTGGCATAGTCTGTTTTCTTCTGAAGCAAAAAAATTAAAATAAGACTACCAGACTTTTTTTCTTCTTGCCAAATAAATTAAATTATTGTTTACTGTATGGAAATTAAAACTTGTGAATGCATTCACCCATACATTATGTTAGGGGTATTTGATTTTTTTGTTTTTTGTTTTGCAGTAACTCAGCACCTATTATATTTAACACTCCCATAGGTTCTATGTTTGAAAATTAGTTTTATGCTAATATTTATATCTTATATATTGCGAAGTGTAGTAGTGAAGTCTACATATTTATTTCAAGTATTTTATACATTAAGGCATGATCCTTCCATTTTGAGAAACTAATCAATTTCTAGCAATTGTAGTTTTTTATTAACAATGTAAAATACAAAATATCTTAGTAAATTAAAGTGTAGAGTTATTAACTATACATGCATGGCTAATGTATTTTTTTTCAATCACTTGATAAATTGAAGTTGTTATTTGTTTAATTATTATTGTTTCATTGTTTTTTTTAGTTTCAAATGAAAAGCACGTATTAAATATGACATTGTCCTGAATATGAATTGCCTTAATTAGTTTAGTTTCATTTAAATTAAGCTAAGATGGTTTGTTATTTTGATTTTGGTATGTCTCACTTTTAAGGGGAAATGCTGCCAAAATTTTGAAAAACAAAATAGTAAAAGACAATTCCATGTGTTGACAATTATTCTAAACTTGAGTGTTATTGGGAATGGCGTAGGTGGTAATAAAATGAATCATAGTTGGATAAATGCTTTGAGAACAAGTGAACAATATGAGAATGGGGTTGAAGAGTTGATTGAATATTCTAGAAGGAACGCTCCAGCCAAAAATGGGATGTATTTTTGTCCTTGTGTCAATTGTTTAAATGAGAGAAGACGGGATGTTGAAGTTATAAGGGATCACCTACTTTGTAATAGAATAAATCTTCGATACACAAGGTGGATATGGCATGGTGAGGAAGTAACTGATTGTCTGTTGCACAAGAAGGAAGCTGTGGATGTCATAGATGAAGATAGAATGGAGAGAATGATTCACGATGTTGAGGTAGAATCCTTTGCACAGTCGCATGAATATGACAGCCTACGGAGTGATGCAGAGACATCATTGTACCCAGGGAGTAAATACACACGGCTGACAGGAACATTACATTTGGTTAACTTAAAAGCAACTTGTGGGTGGACCGATAGTAGTTTCATAATGCTGCTTGAACTGTTGTGTGATATGATTCCAGACGATAATGTACTTCCAAATCGTATGTATGAGGCCAAGAAAATCCTATCTACAATGAGTATGGAGTATAAAAAGATACACGCTTGCCCTAATGACTGTGTACTGTACAGAGAGGAGTATGAAGGTCTGAGTGAGTGCCCCAAGTGTCAAACTGCACGATACAAAGTGAAGAAAGATGGTGGTTGTGGCGATGGGACAACTAAAAGGCAACCTGTAAAAGTTTTGTGGTATCTTCCAATAATACCACGCTTTAAGCATTTATTTAGCACTACAAAAAAAGTGAAGAAGTTGAGATGGCATTCGGATGATAGAATATCCGACAAAAAATATCTTCGGCACCTAACTGACACTCCACACCGGAAGAAAATAGATGAAATGTTCCCTAAATTTGGCAGCAAGCCGAGAAACCTTCGGCTTGGGCTTTGTACAGATGGCATCAATCCGTATTGAACTCTTAATAGCACACACAGTGTGTGGCCAGTACTCCTTGTAATATACAACTTGCCTCACTGGCTTTATATGAAATGCAAGTATGTGATGCTTTCTATGATGATTTCTGGACCAAAATAGCTAGGAAATGATATCGATGTCTACTTGGCGCCTTTGATTGAGGACTTGATGAAGTTGTGGGAGGAAGGCGTAGATGTGTTTTATGCATATAAGAATGAGTCCTTCAAGCTACATGCAATGATTTTCACCACGATAAATGACTTTCCTACATACGAAAACCTCTCAGGGTACAGTGTGAAGGGGCATAAAGCATGTCTGATCTGTGAAGTAGACACTCACTTCCACCAACTTAAACATAGAAGAAAGACGGTCTACCTTGGTCACAGGAGGTTCCTTCCTAGGTTCCACTCGTATCGTAGGTTAAGAAAGCATTTTAATGGCTTGCCGGAGCATGGACTGGCTCCAAAGGCATTAACCGAAGAGGAAGTTTACAATCAGGTTGAACATATCAATGTCTTACTCGGTAAGAATCAGAAGAATGCGGGTGAGAAGAACATATGGAAGAAGAGATCAATTTTCTTTGATCTTCCATATTAGTGTAGGCTTAACATGAGACACAGTATTGATGTGATGCATGTGGAGGAAGATGTTTGTGATAGCCTTGTCAGTACGCTTTTGCATATTCCAGGGAAGACCAAGGATGGGATTAGTGTGAGACTAGACCTTGTTGATATGGGAATAAGAGAACGGTTACATCCACAGGTAAGAGATGATGGTAGGAGGGCATACATGGAGCCAGCAACGCATACACTACCAAAAGCGGAGAAAAGAAGTTTGTGTGGGTGTTTGAATGAAATTAAGGTACCACAAGGATATTCTTCAAATGTGAGAAGGTGTGTGTCAATGGAGGATTTGAAGTTAGTGGGAATGAAGTCCCATGATTCTCATGTGCTGATGCAATAACTATTACCAGTAGCTATTAGAGGCATTATGAAAGATGAAGTTTGAAGCACTGTGACAAGATTGTGTGTTTTCTTTAATGCTATCTATAACAAAGTCATTGACACTGAAAAGCTGGATGAACTGGAAGCTGAGGGTTATATTACATTGTCCCAATTAGAGATGTACTTTCCTCCTTCATTTTTTGATATAATGGTGCATTTGATAGTTCATTTGGTAAGGGAGATAAGGATCTACAGTCCAGTTTACCTGAGGTGGATGTACCCTTTCGAGCAAAACATGAAGATCTTAAAAGGGTACTCTAAAAATCCCTATCGACCAAAAGCATCAATAGTTGAAAGGTATGTAGTTGAAGAGGCTATGGACTTCTGCAGCGATTATCTATCAGGGAAGAAGGAATAATCTTGGCATGAAAAGGGGAGGGGCAAGGGAACACGAGGACTGAAAGTAAAGGCTATGCCTCGTGAAGAGGTGTTGCAAGAACACCTTTATATCCAGAATAACATGGCAGAAGTTTAACCATACATAAATGAACACAGAAAGAGATTGAAGAACATGAATCTGAGGAAGAATGACATGCAGATTGCTATTGAGTAAAACAAGACATTCATAGAGTGGTTTCAGGAAAAGGTTTTGCATGAGATCGGTGTGTCTAAGACAATAGAGTGGCTAGCCTGGGGGCCTTCATTTCAGATCATTACTTGGAGCGGTTATGATATAAACGGTATTCTTTCTACACAAAAGACCAAGATGACAGAAGTACCATACAAAATAGTGGGATGATGGTAGAAGCTGAAGCCATGCACTTTTCCAGTTTAAAAGACAAAAACCCCATATTAGCATCCATGGCCTATTATGGAGTGATAGAAGAAATATGGGAAATCACTTACAACAAGTTCAAAGTTGCTTTATTCAAATGTAAGTGGGTTAGCAATAATGCTGTGGTAATAGATCAACAATTTGGATTTGTCTCAATTGATCTTGAAAGAGTAGGTTATAGGGATGAGCCCTTTATTCTAGCAAGCCAGGCGAAACAAATGTTTTATGTCACAGATCCTGCAAATTAAATAATTTCCATTGTACTTCAAAGTAAAAAAATAAAAGCATGGTGATCCAACCTTCAACCTTGACGACACACCACCTTTCACAATTAATCCACCTACAACAAGTGAAGTAGAATTGGTAGATGATAAAGAATATGCTGTAAGAAATGATCATGGTGAAGGAATATGGGAAACAATCTAGAGTAAGAGCTTAACTTAGAAAATAGTAATGTGTGCTGTTTGTTTTATGACTAGTTAGTTTATTCATTTACTTACAATTTATTCACCTATCTAACAATAATTTTTGTGCTTACAGGAATATGGACAATTCTAGTGACTGACAAAGTGATAGTGACAATGAAATGAATAGGCCAGAACCTGCTATGATACATGAACCCATTACAAGAAGAAGGGTTAGAGGTAGTACAAAAATGCCTGCATTGGTAGCATGTCGTCACCATCAACAGGAGAGGTTGCATATTAGCTTTGATGACAATATGAAACCAATTGGTTTGGAGGAAGACCATTTCATTAGCTACTTAGGTTTATTGGGTCAGAGCAAAGTTCGCATTATCTATGATAATTGGAAGTTGGTTCCACCAAAAACCAAAGACTTGATTTGGCAACAACTTTTGGTATATAAGTTTTGATATATCTGCATATATATCTTTATTCCTATTGCTTCAAATATAATTAACTTATGTTTTTACCTTGTAGCAAACCTATGATGTCCCTGACACCACGGTGATATACAAGGAGTGGATGAGGGAGATTCATCTATGATAGAAAGATTTCAAGAACAGGCTTATACGAGATTACATTCGAGGGGACCTAAGGGATAAGGATCCATGTCAGGAGTATACGTATTTGTGTCCAGAGGACTGGAGGTTGTTTATGGCATCATGAGAAGATCCAAACTTTTTGGTAAGATTTCTATCATCATAGTGTTTTATTTGAATATAATTGACATTATTGAGTCAGTGTTCATTGTTTTCCTTTCACAAGCATTAAGTGCAGCAAATGCAGAGAGGCAAGCATCTAATGAGTATCAACATTGCATGTCTTGTTGTGGTTATCGGAAGATTGAGCAAAAGATGATGGCAGAAAAGTTGGAGAAATTGAAGGAAGCAGCCACATCAGATCCTACCATTATGGTAGAGGCCCCGCCACCTCCTCCATGTCACAAAAAATGGAAAGCAGGGAGGATTAAGGGTGGGAATTACATAAATCCAACTATTGCTGAGGTTGCTGCGAGGATTGTAAGTAGTTAAAGCATAAGTACAAAGTTTTTTTTCATATTGGGAGTGCTTAATTTTCATTTACGGTAACTTTTATGCTGCAGGATAAACTGGAAGATCATAGTACCCAAGGTTCGTTCACTCCAAGTGGACGGATGGACATCTTGTCAATGGCAATTGGGAAGGCAGATCACCCTGGTCATGTTTGAGGGGAGGCAGGGGGAGTTCATGTCGTGAAGTATTTTAGCCTAGCCTCACATCCTTATTCATCACAAGCTGAACCCAGTAGGGAGCTTGTGGCCAAGATTTGCCAAGAAGTCTCACAAGAGCTCGAGGCCAACCTTTGCGACAAGCTTCGACAAGAGCTATTGCCAGAGCTATGTCTTGAGCTGATGCCTGAGCTACAAGCTGAAATGATGAAGATGTTTGAATCGCAGATGGCAACTACTGAGCGTAGAACCCATTCATCCTCGACCTTCCACAGTACCAAAGGAAGTTATAACCCGGTGGAGGAACCACTTGGTGACCCTTCTCCCACTCCAACACTGGGAGAACCTGCCATCCTCTCTTTGAATGCCCCAATACTACGTGTAGTTGCATATGCTCTCGTTCACACACAAGCTACCACCCACCATCATCAGCAAATTCCACAACATTTATGTAGGGTGACTGTGACGTGTGTTTGAGAGGGGGAAGAAGGTACAGCCATCCCTATTCCTGATGACGAGGTTGCCATGATAGCTCAGGCGAGAGGATCTTTTATCCTTTGGCTTGTACATCTTATTGGCTTAGCAGCAACACCTCCAATAGTATGGAACTACCTCACTTTTACTTGAGATGTGTTGACATCCTACTAACAATATGTTTTTTTATGTTCTAAAAGAACAGGCAGGAAGCAGAAAAATAGCCCTTCTTAGCATGATTGCAAGAGATCTATAAAGGCTTTCGCCAGATTGATTTGCATATGCCTTCAGGGATTGTGGGCCTAGAATTAGAGTATCCCTTTACCATTGATAAAGAAGATCTTAAATAGTTCATTAAGTTGGAGGAGCTAGATATTGGATAGGGCAAATTTGCAATCATGTAAGTTTTTTATTTCCCATTTTTTCCTTCATTTAGTTAAGTTGATTTTAACTAGCTAATACATTCATCATTTTAATTCTATTACAACTCCTTCTGTCGTATATGCATTGACTTGCAAAGAGTTGATTTATATGGATTCTTGTCTCCTGCACATACGACAAGGAGTAGGAATACATTGAAAGAAAGGATGCACTATGTGGGTTTTACAGTGGGAGAGAATGACTATCGTTGTTATCTAGCACTGATTGTTCAAGGGTACGCATTTAAATTTTGTGTATTTGAGATTTTTAATAAATAATTGCCTTGACATCTAACTTCTTTTTAATCTGTATATGTTGTGATAGCTACCATTGGAGTTTGTGTGTTCTCTGTTCTCGGTCCCACGTTGTTTACTAGTTTAATTCCTTAAGTAAAAGACCAGACAAAGAAACTAAAAGCGTCTTCAACACGTAAGTTATTTTTTTGTATTCCATTGCTTCTTGATTCTTGACTTAAATGAATTATTCTAATTATGTTGATTTTCATTTTAATGATAGGGCATGCAAGTCGTATCGAGCACTTGGCGGGCCATACGATCGTAAAGGTGGCAAAGACCCAAGATGGTTGTTTCCAAAGGTACGTACGTAGTTTCAAATCAAGTTCTTTTGATTGACGGTCGTTCTAGATATGCCTTTATTGATTTTAACCATTTGCTTTTGATTTATAGTGCCCTCAACAACCTGGCGGCTGGGAATGTGGATACTATGTCTTACTTTATATATTTAACATCATTTAGAGTGGCCTTACAACAGATTTTGAACAAGTAATGGCTTCTTCATTCTCAGAGGATAATATTCTTGGTGTTGTAATTCAATGGCAATTCATTTACTTGATTCATGATTTCATCTAAGCTTATTTTCTAATTTATAGATTTTTGACAATGAAGATGCCTACTCATATGAAGACATAAATATGATCAGAGACTTTTTGGTTGGACATATTCTTCAACGTATACTAGAGTAAAGTCTTTAGTAGTTTGTGTAGGCCATACTTTTGTGGTAGTTCTATATATTGTACATATAATTAGCGTTGTTGTTGGATATAGATTCGATTTAGTCTTGGTTATTGTACAAACTGGGGACTTAGATATAGTCTTTTTAGTGCAATAACAGACTTGTATATATATTGTTGTGTAGTTTGTGTGGTTTGTTAGTTAATTAGTTTCCTACTCCTTAAAGTTATTGCATGTAGTGAAACAAACTCACCAAGTTGTTAATACACGCTTTCAAAGTTGTAAACATACCATTCGTCATGCTTAATGTGAGAAAACATAAGGTCAAAGAGAAACATATGGGAGGTTGTGAAACAAACTCACTAGGTTATTAATACATCCTTTCAGAGTTGTAAACATACCATTCCTCATGCTTAACGTGAGAAAACATAAGGTCAGAGAAAATTGTGTGGGAGGTTATGAAACACACACAACAAGTTGTTAATACACACTTTCAGAGTTGTAAACATACCATTCGTCATACTTAACAAGAGAAAACATAGGGTCAGAGAGAAATGTGTGGGAGGTTGTGAAACACACACAACAGGTTGTTAATACACACTTTTAGAGTTGTAAACATAACATTCGTCATACTTAACGTGAGAAAATAGTGTCAGAGAGAAACGTGTGAGAGGTTGTGAAACACACACAACAGGTTGTTAATACACGCTTTCAGAGTTGTAAATAGCTCAGTAGGTTGTGCTTAATGTGAGACAACATAGGGTCAGAGAGAAATGTGTGGGAGGTTATGAAACAAACTCACCAGGTATTTAATACACGCTTTCAGAGTTGTAAACATACCATTCGCCATACTTAACATAAGAAAACTTCATTTCAAGCTGAAAGGTGTGGGATCTTGTAAAACACACTGAACTGTTATGAATAGATGCTGTAATAATTATAGATAGAACATTTTTTTTGGAATGTAACCACTTGTACAACAAGGCATAGGTAGTTGTGAAATTACCTAAAAAATTTGTAAATATGAACTTGTTACCTAAACTTGGCAGTGAACAAAAAAGCATTGCATGATTGCCCTTCATACAACTACAAAATAGCCACACAAGGACATAAGGATCCACAAAATAGCAACATATCTACATAACATAACGCATTGCCTACACAATAACATCACAAATGCTACTTCTCTCTCTTTCTCTTCAATTTTTTCTTTCCACCTATAATGGACAGCACCCTTTTGGCATGTTTGTTCTTGTCATATGTCACTAGCCACCACAACGAATTAACCTTCATCTGCCAAATTTGGTCATGAGACAACTTAGGCATCATATGCCCCCTTTGTCCTGCTCCGAGCCATCCTAACCATATAACCATGACAGAACATGGACACCACATGAATCGCTACAAAAAAAAAGCAACATACATAGTTGTATATTTCAACATACGATATCAAACAGACAACCAACCATTTCAAAGTCATGAGAAACAAAAAACAAGTAATACTAATGTATCACATTGGACATGCACTTTTGGCCAATTGACGTCTTTAGGTATTTCTTGTCCTTTACCAAATAATTTGGGTTTAACCCTGTGAAGTACGCTAACGATGCAATATCTCTGTATGAAGCAATTACTTTTGTCATTAAACAACATAGCAAGGACAACATTTATAAAATAATGCATAAACTTAAGTTGGAGTGCTTACATACTGGCTTGCCAACCAGTCCTTGGCACGTAATTCTTCTTGTTGCTTTTGGCTCAATCTCTTCTTTTTAGTTGTCTTCTCACCCTCTAAAAGTGCATCTTCTTCCTTCTTTTCCAATCTTGAATATGTTAGGTGGTCAACCAATGAGTCAAGGGAAGAGAAACACAATGTCTTCATATCCAACACATAACAAAACTAGTGATCGATCCGCAGTGTAGGAGCAAAGATTAAGTCACAATCCCCAATGTTGTATCCAATATGCTCAGGAAGGATCTCTACTTCATGCGCTTGCCAGGACCACTTCTTTGGATCAGACGACATTTTTTCCATCAACTATGAGGAAAAGATGTGTCTACTCAAGTGGCTAGAGTTGTGCAATTGATTCCCCACCAATGTCTTTACGACCATTGACGTAAACTGAGAAAAAATATAAAAATGTAAGCAATTATCGCACTAAAGTAACTAAGTATGCATTCTTGTTAATGCAAATGTAACTTACCCTATTATTAATCCACCCCCTTTCATGGAGACAATATAGTTCACCTCGTGTGACGAAATAGTCATACATATCTACAAACTCCCTACTAGACAAACAAGCATTTTTCAGTCAGTTTTTGTTCTTCACCACGCTATAGATAGAAGACATTTAATGACTTACTCTTGTGCATCCTCTTTGTTGGGTCTTGTAGAGCACATTGGTATAAAGCTTCCTTGTCCTTGTCATCTTTCGTTCTATTCTTACCCATAGTTGTCACCCAGAGAAAGGCAAGAGCAAGTTTTTTTACCCTTGTCGATTTCCTCAATTATACTTCTTCCTCCCCTTTCAATACATCTTCAACACACTTATCTTTGCCCTCATTGACTGGCCTATTAGCTTCACCTTCATTCTCTTCCTCTGACCCTTCTTCATTTATGGACTAAACTTTATCATCTTCTCCTTTTCCTATGTCAGCCACGTTAGCTTCATTTCCTGAGGAAGGTTGTTCATCTTCATTTTCTGATGATGATTGTTCGTCTTCCAAATTTTCTTCCCCTCCATCCATTTTTCCCCCACCCAACAACCTTGCCTCAAGGGAAACCAATTCCTTTTGCACAATTGACACTACCCTTGACATAATTCTTTCATATGTTCTCTTGATTTCCTACAAATTAGGAGGAAAAACTTAGTCATACAATAATATGGACGGCATGTGAACCTCACATCAAATTTCAACACTTACCGGGTGTGTTATCATATTTTGCTTATGCAATTCTGAAGCCGGATCCCCAACTACTTTACCCACAAAATGTAGCAACCCTTGGTTGCTTTGCTTCTCTATTTGCACTCTCCTCTTGACGTTTTTATCATTCCAATATGTAATTGCTTCGTCATTTTTAAAGGCTTGTAGTTTGCTGAGGGGAAATTGTTGCAAGCAAAAAACCTACATAAAATTTAAATAACAGCTTAACATAAGTAAATGTCAACATTTATTATAGCAATTTACAATTCATTATACATTGCCAACTTATGTTGCACTTACCATCAGAAAATATATACATCCTCCAATGTTGATTTTTCCTGAAGCTTTCCCTTTGCTAACTTTTTTCTTGTACTGTCCAACTGAATTGGATAGTTCACTCAACACGAAGATTTCCCAATCATTGTCTCCAAAAGCTACCTTTGTTTCCACCATTACCTTTAACACTCAGTCACTCACTTTAACAGCCGCTCTGGGGCACAGGAGCATGCCCAATGCATACATAACAAAAAGGAATTCAAAATATGGATCCTCTTCTCTCTCAATCAGCCATTTCCCAATCATCTTGTATGGCATTGTCCCATACAATGTATTCAATTGCTGAAAATCTTTGTCTTCGTTCATCGCATTTCTTTCAATGTCCCCCACACACACGGTAACCCCATAAATTCTATTACAACTTCCCGAAAAATGTGAAGTGACCTCCCTCGGATGGAAACATTGTTAGTTAGAGGGTCAAATGCACCCATAAACTACCCACATAAGTCTCAGGGGATTTGTGAGCAGATTGTGTTAACCAACTTATCAAATCCGACTCTCTTTAGCTGCTCCATCCTATCTTCTCTATTCTTCACACTTTTGTACACCTAGATAAACTGATTAGGGGCACACCGAGTCAAGAATGGAACCACATATTTTTCTCTTTTTCCCGTCTTCTTAATTTCTTCGCCCTCACCTTATATGTCTCCTTCTCGTCATCTTTCAGAGCGTTCCAAGCTTCTTTGACTGACTGGCTGGCTCTCTTCATCTTTATCTTTCCTTTTTCTTTTGTTCGGCATTTTTTTCTTAAACTCAAACATAATAATTAATCCATTTCTTCCAAAAATCAGTCATAAGAGCCTTAACATAGAGTACAGTCCAATTATTCAAAGAATTTTTGTGTGCAAATTAATATGACCAACAATCAGAATTTCAAACTCAATATTAACAGCAATGATCTAAAATGACTCTAACATAGCACTAGTTTAGTGCCAGCAAGAGATTGCTGCTTTGCATGGCTTATAACCAGTAAATTCCACAGTCAAAAATCAGATTCAGATCCAAGATTGGCCAAAATTTTGAAATTTCAATAGGTGCACCTAAAGTCACACAACTTAGCTCTACAGTCAATAAGTATATCAAATACAAATTTGGACAAGTAAGCTCATATGAGAAATTTCACCAAACTCAACAAAGTGTATAGAATTTTAGCGATGGATGCAAAGCTTTGGAATATAAGATTTAGCAAAAATCCAGATTTTGACAACAAATTCAAGTCATTGCACCAAAAATCTAACCCAACTCCACAAAGTTCAATTTCATCACAAAACAACTTAGTATTATAGCAACAATTATCTATCAAACGGTGCACACTAAAGCTCTAGAGACTAGAAATAATAAAGGCGCAATAAAGACAAGTTAATATTGAAGAGGTATAGATTAATGGTTTTTATGATTTGTTTAGAATTTGTTTGGATAACAGAACAAAATAAACAGAAATGACAAAATGTAGAGTGAGCAACATCCATTATTATAAGATCCAAATAACATGGAAGATGGAAGAAAATTAAGAAAATATAAGAAAAACAAAACCAATTACTAGCTACAATATGGAGCTAAATGGTTGGGTGTTGTCATTTTTGTTACAAGAAAAATTACACATTTTCAGTGGAAGTCCTAAGATGTAAAGCTTTATCCTAAATCCAACAATTTACTGCCAATAAATAGTGATTTTTTGCACTCACCAGCATACCAGCAATGACGGACGAGAATGTCACCTTCGATCGGAGCAGCGACGAACAAACGGAGTGGAGGAACGACGAACGCCACTAGGTGCCGACCACTAGCGATGGAGAAGTAGCCACAGTAGACTGCGAGAGGAGTACCGACAGACAGCCATATCACGCGGACCAACAAACGACTTGCACGCCAAATGACCGCAACACCGACGGTGAGGCAGGCCAAACGGCCAGACCACCAGTGACGGAGAGGCACTAGGAACGATCAGATCGACGACGGAAGCACACCTCACGACACCAGACCACCGCAGAGAGGCAGGGCTAGGTCATTTTCAAAAAGCTCTGTCAACGCGATTTTGGAATGCTTTTAATTAGAGAAGAGAAGAGTTTAAATTTCAATTGGGGGCATGTGTGTCATTTTACTTTAGGAAATAATATCAGAAAAGTCCCTATCCGAAAAGTCCCTAGGGACTTTTCTAATATTTCAGTTTTTCCTGGGACTTTTCTATAAATATGTCTGTTGCTTGGGACCTATGAGTGATTTTCCCTAAATATTTTGTTGCTACCCAAGACTAGCTCATACAATAAGAATGAAAAGGTATTTGGTAAGGACTAAGGAGTCCAAAATTCAAACCAACATGATATTTTAAGAAAAAAAATTGAAGAATCTAAGAAAAATAATAATATAAATATGACATGTTGTTTCGGTAGTTGATGCAATCGGGAGAAACAGCAAAGAAGCTTCTTTAAGATGCTGTTGTAGTTAACGGAAGAATTCAAAAAAAAAAAGATGGTGTTGTAGTAATTGGTGGTTAACTTTAATTTATCCAGTGTTTAACTTTAAATCTATATATTTGCATATTTAATAATATTCAGCCACAGGATTTTTTACGCTTCGTATATGAAATATAATATAATTATACATGGGCAGATAAAAAATACTAATAATCAAGAGAAGATAAAGTAAAGAATTATTATATAATTAATTATTCTCTTATATCACTCTCTCATCAGTAATAAACAGATTAATTATTTACAGCTGCATGATCTATATGCTAGTAGCTACTTCATCTTATGTACAAACATATTTTTCATTTGGTTGTGTTAGATAATATTGTTGTCAAACTCAAAAGTTAACTCTCCGAATTTTCTATTTTTACGTTCCTAGCTTAAAAATCTTGTCGAGTCACTTTTAAGTTCGTGCAAATTTTTGCAATATGATCATACTCTGTGGCTTTATATATAAATTTTATAGAAATGTCTTTGTTGAGTATGATAAATTATGAGTGTTGTTGAATTTAATTTCAATTATTTATATTTTCAATATATTTAAATCAAATTATTGTCATTTCTTTATATTTTAATTATGTAATTATACACTATTGATACCTATTTATTGATAAAAGCAAACATTTTAGAATCTAGGATTAGAGTTTACAATACGAGTTTACATCGTTGTTACGGGTTTGTTTGGATGAGCTTAAAACTTTACTTAAAACTTTTTGCAAAAGCTTAAAAGCTTGTTTGGATGAGCTTTTAAAAGGTTTATTAGTATTTATGCATATAAGTTGATACAACACTCCTCCCACATACTTACTTCGTATACCGTAAATTACGATTAAAATGTTTCTTTTGAAGACTCCAATTGCTATTTCAAACAAACACTAACAATTTGGGGATTTTCTTTTCATAATAATTAACTTATGCTAATAAGAAAATTTTTACGTGTGTAAATCATCTATTAAATAGTGCAAGTGTACACTGTTGTATTCAAGTAATATAGAAGTGAGTAGAGTATCGTTCCCACGAGGATTGATCACTAAGTATCAAAATAGGTAATTTTAATTCTATTTAATAATTAACTTATGCTAATAAGAAAATTTTTACGTGTGTAAATCATCTATTAAATAGTGCAAGTGTACACTGTTGTATTCAAGTAATATAGAAGTGAGTAGAGTATCATTCCCACGAGGATTGATCACTAAGTATCAAAATAGGTAATTTTAATTCTATTTAGTCAATCGATTCATTGGTAATTGAGAGTACGAAATAAAAGATGAGTAAATATGAATGCAAATGATATGAAACAACAATGAGAAAAAGTCATCAGGATTAGATTTCACTTAACAAATTCTGGATTGAATCACTTATCTATTCTAGCCCAATTTATTCCACATGATTGATAGTCGAGTTTCCCTAATTTAATTACTAGCCTCTTCCAAGGTCAAGCAATTATATAATTAATTGCTAATCCAATATATTCCTATATGAATTTAAGCAATTGATTATGCATTAAAATTTATGGAACTCTATAAGACTACACAACTCATATGAATATATTCCTATTTCATATGCAAGTTATGGTTTTAATTATAGGGTCTACACACATGTATCTCTTTCCGGTCTCAACATATATATTGAAATCATTCAAAAGATGGCCAATCAAATGAAAGCATTAAGAATAATAATCAAAACTCAATCATGAAGGAAAAATAAAACTAGATTTAATAAGTTAAGATTCAATCCGTTATTAGTAAGCTACGTCATCACTCTAGGAAAATGAAAATTTAGCTCATGATAAAATTAAAAACAAAACCAAAATAAATTGACATTATATAAAGCTAGAATGAAATCCTTATAAATACTGCATAAAACTTGAATATTAAATTCTCGAACATAAATATACAACCAAAAGATGGATGAAAAATGTAAAAATCTAGCCGTCTCTTTAGGAGGTAAAACCTTCCATGTAGGTGGCATACAAAAAGAAATACAATCCTAAGTCTTCCAAAATGGAGGCATGCACAAAATAATACAATGCATAAAATTAATTCTAAGATGATGTAGTAAGTGGAGAAGAGATGAGAGTAATGAAATGGTGTACTACTACAAAAAACGTTTTTAACGTCCCTTTTTTAGGCCTTTTAATGTCTGAAAATAAGGGGACGTCTATGTGAAAGATGTAGTAAAAAATGACAATAATGTCCGTAGATAAAAAGACGTCTAAAGTCTGGACTTTAGACGTCCCCATTTTAAAAAGGGACTTCTAAAGTACTACACTGACACTTTAGACGTCCCCATTTTAAAATGAGGACGTCTAAAGTGTCACTGTACCACTTTAGACGTCCCCAATTTAAAATGGTTACGTCTAAAGTGGGACTTTAGACGTCCCCAATTTAAAATGGGGACATCTAAAGTGATTTTTTTAAAAAAAATTGTTTATATTACAGATCTGAACTAAACAGTATTTAAACCCAGAAATTACAGATCATCGTCAATAAAACTACAGATCTAGTATCTACAATCCAAATCTACACAATAATAACTCCAAAACTAAAATCTCATAGGGAGAAGATGAAAACAATAAGAGGAATTAGTTGCAAAAAACTTATCTCCTTCTATTGTTGAAATTCATTTTCTCGTAATAATGAATAGAGAAGAGCGACAAGGAGAGATGAACCTCGTTTTCTCAGTGGGAACGTAGCCATGAAGCATGTTTCAGAATCCTGATCTACAAACCATAACAACACAAGTTAGAAGATAAAATTAAAGGAAAACCCAAAGAAAAAAGAGAAAGAGGATAAAATAATAAAAAAAGGTAAGAAAGCATTACAAATCTGGAGGTGAAAAAAAGAGAGAGAAAGGAAGAAGTAAGAGTAAAAGGAGCATATAAAGAAGAAGAAGCAAGAGCTCAAGGCGTGGTGGTAGTGTCTCTTATTGTGTTTGCGGCGATGGGAAGGGAAAGATGAGTGTAAAAGTGATATAAAACTGACAAATAAAAACTGTCAGAAAAAATTTGAATTATTTTTTACGTCCCTGATTTAATTTAGGGACGTCTAAAGTTGTTCAGTTATTTTTTTTAAAATTTTTTTACTTTAGACGTCCCCATATACATTGGGGACGTCTAAAGCTTTAAAAAAAAATTTTTTTTTTTAAATGAGGGACACCCTTTGGCGTCCCTCATTTATATAGAGACGCCATTTTGGCTTCCCTAATCATACATACATCAGGGACGCCCTTTGGCGTCCCTATATAAATGAGGGACGCCAAAGGGTACCCCTCATTTAAAAAAAAAAAAATTTAAAGCTTTAGACATCCCCAATGTATATGGGGACGTCTAAAGTAATTTTTTTTTACTTTAGATGTCCCTAATTTAAATAGGGACGTCTAAAGTCTGTAAAGTCACACTTTAGACGTCCCTATTTAAATTGGGGATGTCTAAAGCTATTCAGTTCTCACTCATAATTACAAAAATGCCACTGTCTTTATTTTTTACCTCCCTTTTTTTAAAAAGGGACGTCCTTTAGGGACGTAAAATATATATTATGTAGTAGTGTGTGTAAGTAGAGAAGAGAGGAGAGTAATGGAAATGAAATGGTATGTGTGGAGAGGAGATAAGAGTAATGGATACGAATTGGTGTAAGTGAAATGTGAAGGAGAGGGTGGCTATATATAGGAAAGAATGGAGTAGGGTAGATGAAGTGGTAGATGAAATGTGATAGGTGAAGTAGTAGATAGAATGTGGTAGATGAAATAGTTAGTGAAAAGGAAGATAAAGTGGTAGATGAAATGTGGTAGATGAAGTAGTAGGTGAAAAGAAAGATGAAGAGGTAGATGAAATGGTTGGTGGAACGGTAGATGATTCCTGCTTTCAACTTTCAAATAAAATTTGAAACCCTTGGAGATAGAACTGATATTTCGTCTCAACATTAAAGTTGTATAGCTCTTTCTTAGTTTTTTATCCATATAAAGAATGTCCCGATCCGACATCTAGAGCTCCAGATGTTGCCTGAAAACTGAAAGAGGGTCTAATTTAGTATTTTCCAAGAAATTCTATTTTATGCCAAAATCATTATTTATTTATTAATTACACTCAAATTTATTAAATTGAGCTCAAATATCATCCATAAAATCATCATATAAGGGAAAATAAATATGCAAATATTTTACTTATAAAAAATATAACCATGCTCTGTACTGGTGAAAACATTAACTGGTTATCTTATGCTATTAAGATAGATACTCTCTCCAGTCTTATTTATAAGCAACTTTCTCTCTCATAGGGCTGGTCCCTTTTATAAACAACTTTTACTTTTTAGTCTGAAAATGTAAGCTTCTTTTCCCTATCTTACCCTTATTAAATATTCATTCTTTCTCATATCTTACACTTGTTATCTCACATACTTTTTATCTATTCTCTCTTATACTTTTTTCATAAATAGAGGCATATATGGAAAAAATATAACATCTTTAACACACTTATTTCCTTTAACTACCCATTCGTTTTGCCACAATCAAGTGAAAAGTTGCTTATAAATAGGACCGGAGGGAGTAATTAGGGAGACCATTTCTAGATTATAGTTAAATTAAAAATAAAAAAGAAAAACTTGTTCAAGAATGAAGCTTATAAAAAAAATCTCATTTTCTCTTTACCTTAAGTTGACTTGATATTGGGGATGACTAAGCCCAACCCTTATGTCCTAACCGAACGAAGTGACTGTCTGATCAAGTAAACGCGAACTAATTAATCGTCAATTAACATCAAACAATCATGTGCGAGTTGGATCAACGAAACAATCCTAGATCGACTAAGCAATCTTTCATTTTCGTTGATAAAAAAGATTCCCTTCTGGTTGATATTATTCCATGTTAAACATCAATTATAATGATTATGATATTCCCAACAGTGCTTCTGATGTGTCAATAGTTCTTGTCTTGCACATATTTGTCACTTCTGTTATTTAGTAGATTGTTTATGATAAAATAGTCTTTTCAATTTAAGTGTCAGTTGCTATTCAATTCGAGGACGTGGTTGGTTATTTAATTC
This sequence comes from Inga leiocalycina, assembly GCA_963242795.1. Lineage (NCBI taxonomy): Eukaryota > Viridiplantae > Streptophyta > Magnoliopsida > Fabales > Fabaceae > Inga > Inga leiocalycina. Next base: position 70,348,848 of record OY725325.1, read on the forward strand.
ATCGTGTAATCCCAATTGGGTAAATTATGAAGTTTATGGTGTCCTCTCATCTCCTCTGTTCTCCCCTATTCTATGTTTTCTTCTCTTCTTCTGCTTCTTTTTCCTTCTTTTTTGCACTATTTCATGCTCAGAATCTATCATTGGTATCAAAGAAGTGATGATCCCCACTCATAGCTGATGGAACACGTTCCCACTCTCAGTTGAAGGACATGGAGGACCGAATAAGAACTGAGTCTGAACAGAGGCTTAGGTTCATGGAATCTAAGTTCGAGGATCTTAATGAAATGCGTGATCAACTCGGTGGCGTACAAGAAGTAATGAGGCGTTTGTCACTTCAGATTGTAGACATAAACCAAAACATGTGAAACAGGGGTGACAAACATTGGGGAGAGTACCAAATTCCGACGAGATTGACCAAGCTTGATTTTCTACCCTTCTCTATTTCTGACATTGACTCATGGTTAGCCAAGTGTGAACGATACTTCGATTTGGACGGTACACTGGAAGCAAGGAAGACGGTACTAGCCAATATTGCACTTGATAACGACGCATATCAATGGTTCCAATAATTTGAACGAGGGTGCACTGGTGTAATACCATGGCGAGTATTTTTCGAAGTAATTAAGATTTGCTTCAGTCCTTTGAACGATGACCCAATAGAAGAATTAATGCGAATAAGATAGACAGAGAATCTAGCTGATTATCAGTGAGAGTTTGACACGTTAATGTGTAAGGTTGATCTTCCTGAAGAAAAATGCATCAGTTGCTTCCTAGGTGGTCTAAAAATAGAGTACACTACAGGGGTGAAGCTTTTACACCCCCACACACTCTTAGAGGCAGTGAAGTTAGCGTGTTTGCAAGAATCCAATCTAGACTAGATACAACGAGTTATAGTGGGAAGACAAGCTAGCAAATCATACTCTACAATGTCGAAAGGGAGCAATGCTACTTATTCTAGAGGGTCCACATCATCTACGAGTGTTAAGGTTAAAGGAGGGGATTCAAGGAAATCAATGAGTTCGGCGGTAAATGAGAAAGGGGTTTTAGGATGACCAAATATGACGTTTTGACAAAGGTTGACAGCAGAAGAATTAGAGGAATGTCGATCAAAGAACCTGTGTTATTATTGCAAGGGCCGTTACACTATAGGACATGTATGCGAGAACAAGAAAAGAATGCAAATCTTCCTCATGGATGTTTATGATGCACCTGAACTAGGCCTGACCGAAGAAGTGGCATCAATAGACATAAGGCTGGGTGCAGATGAGGAGGTAGGCACCTATAATCTCCCTAAATGTGATTCAAGGCACTACCACAGTTGACACCATACGAGTCAGAGGGGTGTTAGGAAGAAGAGTTATACATATTTTAGTAGACACAAGAAGTTGTCATAATTTTTTGGATGCATCATTGAGCAAAGAGGGAGGACTACGACTACAACCTATTATACCGCAACATATCACAGTACCAGGAGGGGGCCACATATGGTTGACTACACAATATGATTATGTGAAGTGGGTATCATGCGGCGTGGAATTTAAAACCGAGGTGATGTTGTTGCCTCTGGCTGGTTGTGATATGATACTAGGAATGCATTGGCTACATGAATTAGGTACCATTCAAATGGATTGCAAGGAGCTTACCATGGAGTTTGATTAGAGGGGTGTGCATGTACCGTTAGAAGCTCCAAAACCAAGCAAAAGCAGAGTTGTGTTCGATACTAAAATGTAGAAGCTCTTGCACCAAAATCACAATATACTCGCCGCTCAAGTTGTACCCAAAGATTACTGTGTTCTGAAGTCTGAAGTGAATTACCAAGTGCCTTGAGAGGTTCAATTACTTTTAGATAAGTACACTTCTTTATTTGATGAGCCAAAGTATTTACCTCCATCAAGAGGCGATCATAATCACAGGATTATTTTAAGGGAAGGAACAGAACCTATTAAGCTCTGTCGTTATAGGTACCCTACGTTGCAAAAGGATGCTATTGATGATATGGTCAAAGAAATACTGGATCAGGGAATAATTCAACACAGTACGTCACCATTTTCATCACCGGTGGTGTTGGTAAAGAAAACAGATGGCAGTTGGTGAATATGTGTGGACTATCATGCTCTAAACAAAGCTATGGTAAGAGAAACCATTCCCATTCCCTTAATTGAAGATTTTTTGACCTCCAATCTGGTTACCACCAAATTAGAATGAGAGAAGATATATATAAAACATCATTTCAAACACATGCTGGTCATTATGAGTACTTGGTGATGCCGTTTGGGTTAATTAATGCTCCCTCTACCTTCCAAGCCATTATAAATCTTATCTTTGAAGGCCTATTAAGGAAGTGTGTGTTTATATTCATTGATGATATATTAGTATACAACCTGGACTTATCATCCCATTTGTCACATTTAAAGACAGCATTTGACATTTTGATTAGAAACAAGATTCTAGTAAAGCAGTCAAAATGCGCATTTTCAACCAGCACCATTGAATATTTAGGGCATGACATTTTTTTATGGGAAGGTTGCTACAGATAATACCAAGATAGAAGCAGTCAAGAAATGGCCCATCCCTAAGAACGTCAAAGAGTTAAGAGCATTTTTGGGGTTATGTGGATACTACAGAAGATTCATTAAATCAATTGGAGTGATTGCATTTCCACTCACTAAGTTATTGAAGAAAGACAACTTTCTTTGGTCTCAAGCAGCAGAGGAAGCTTTGGTTAAATTACAATAGGCATTGATTGAAGCCCCAGTATTAGCACTACCAGACATGACTACACCCTTCATCCTAGAAACGGGCACTTCCAACATACATATTGGGCCAGTTTTATCATAGAAGGGACACCCAGTGGCATTTGTAAGTAAAGTTCTTTCCCCCAAAGAACTAGTTACCTTCAGTTTATGATAAAGAGTTATTAGCTATCGTCCATGCTATATCTAAGGCATTAGTATCTTTGCATACAACCTTTCACCATCCTCACTAACCAGAGGAGTCTGAAATTTCTTTTAGAGCAACGCCTTTCCACACCTTCTCAATATCTTGGATCACCAAGCTAATAGGGTTGCAATATGATATCAAGTATCGAAAGGGAACTGAAACTGGTGCAGCAAACGTATTATCTCCAGCTACTCACGGTGAGCTACTTCACTTGTGAGTTTCGTCAGTTTCAACGGAACTATAGAATAAAATTCATGCTCAATGGCAAAATGATGAGATCCTGACTAAAATCATCCGAGAGCTGCAAGAACAACCTGCTTCTCATTCAAAATACCAATGGAATGATGGGCTACTACTTCGAAAGCATTGATTGGTTATAGGGTCCTCACAAAAAGAACTGTAAAAATGCATCCTTCAATGGTTACACTCTGGAGCACAAGGGGGTCATTCAAGAATTAGAGCTACATACCATCGTGTCAAGTTTCTTTTTTATTGGAAAGGAATGATGAATGATATTCAAGCTTTCATTAAGCGGTGTGAAACCTATCTTCGTTGTAAAGTCAAAACTGTAGCTTACCCAGGACTTCTCCACCCACTACCTATACCAGAAAGTATATAGCAGAGTATAGCCATAGATTTCATTGAAAAATTACCAAAGTCTACAGGAAAGGACACTATTTGGGTGGTAATTGATCAACTCGATAAATATGCCCACTTTATAGCTTTGGCCCACCCTTACACAGCTTGTGATCTAGCTCAAGTCTTCATAGACCAAGTCTACAGATTACATGGTGCACCTGCAAATATCGTAAGTGATAGAGATCCTGCGTTTACAAGTCAATTTTGGAAAGAGTTTTTACTTCAACTGGGAATTGAACAGAAGTTGTCAACTGCTTATCACCCTCAGAGTGATGGGCAAAGTGAGGTGCTTAACCGTTGTCTTAAACATTATCTTCGCTGCTACTTATGGCAGAATCCCATGGAATGGACACATTGGCTACCTCTAGCAGAATGGTGGTACAACACTTCTTATCACATAGCCACCAGAACTACTCCCTTTGAAATAGTTTATGGACAGCCACCACCCATACAGCTTCCGTATCTTCCACATGAGTCTGCTATGGATGCTATTGACCACTCTTTGAACTGTAGAGAAGCTCTATTGCAGCAACTCAAAGCCAACTTGACCAGTGCAGTGGCGAGAATAAAGAAGTTTTCCGACTGATGGCATTCTGAATGCTCATTTGAAGTGGGCAACTGGGCATTTCTAAAGTTGCAGCCGTATCGACAAATGAGTGTAACACCAAGGATCTCTGAGAAACTTTCACCTCATTTTTACCGCCCTTTCCGTGTTGTCGCCAAGATCAGTGATGTCACTTACACTCTTGAGCTGCCACCTACATCAAAGGTTCACCCCATATTTCATGTCTCTTTACTCAAGTCGTGTCCTAACCCATCTGTACCAGTGATACCACTACCCGAAGTGGAGACAGCTGCACACTTTCTAAGGTCCCTGATGCCATCTTAGATCACAGAGTTACCAGATAGAACAACAAGGCAGTGACTCAAGTTCTCATTCAGTGGAAAGATGGAAGCCAAGAGGAAGCAACCTGGGAGTACTAGGCTGACATCCTTCGACATTTTCTAGAGTTTGCTGATCAAACACATCCTTGAGGACTAGGATGAAATTAAGGGGGCTGTTGATGTGTCAATAGTTCTTATCTTGTACGTATCTGTCACTTTCGTTATTTAGTAGATTGTTTAGGATAAAATAGTCTTTTCAGTTTAAGTGTCAGTTGTTATTCAATTCAAGAACATGGTTGGTTATTTAATTCATCGTGTAATACCAGTTGGGTCAGTTATGAAGTTTATAGTTCTCTCATCTCCTCTATTCTCCCCTGTTCTTCGTTTTCATCTTTTCTTCTGCTTCTTTTTCCTTCTTTTCTGCACTATTTCATGCTCAGAACCTATCAGCTTCACAGTCAAACAAAAATATCAAGGGGACCTCGATTCTATAATCTACACACTTCAAAACAATAATGTGCAGAGAAGGTGCGTTTAATTCACCAACTTCACACGACGGCGACTTAGCCGCGCCTGCCTTGTTCTTCTTCAAGGCCAAACATTGTGAATTTTTTGTTTGAGCCTCTAAACTTCATGTAAGCATTTGTGGGCAAGAGATAGAGACAGAGGAGCAAGAGAGATCTGAAAGATGAGGTGTAGGAATATGTTCTTCGCGATTCTAATTAGCTTCTCAGTAGCTCTAATCACTTATAATATTCTCATATCGGCCAATGCCTTTCTCAAACAAGAATTTCTTGGTCCTTTGAGGTCCTCTCTTTCTGTGGATCCTATAATTAAGATGCCACTTGATAGATCAAGAGGTGATGGCAAATCCAAGAGGCTCTTCCATACAGGCGTCACGGCCTCCAATTCGATGTACAATACTTGGCAATGTAGAATCATGTATTACTGGTTCAAGAAGTTCCGGGATCAACCTAATTCGGAGATGGGTGGATTCACAAGGGTTCTTCACTCTTGGAAGCCTGACAATATCATGGGTGAGATCCCCACCCTTGTTGCCCAACCATGGCCTGCTGGAATAGATCAGGTATTGTTTCCTCCTCTTCGCCCCTTTTATGTAGATTGTGCTTTTGGGTCTTCTTTTGAAGTTTCAATTGTCACAAAAGGACATTGGCGAAGCATACATAAGCTTTCTGTGTCACTCTCAACTGTTATTGTGATGCTGTACAGATGGATGGTGGTTACAATAGTTTATCATCATTTTTCTTGTAAGTAGTTTATGAAGTTTTTGTAAATTGGGAACTTGGGATTTTGAATTATGATTTAGTCTTAATTAATGCTTTGGTTCAACTCCGGTGGCTTATTGCTCAATTCTTCTGATCATTACTTTCCTTCTTAGGCTGTTGAAGGTAGAAGATAACAATATCAAGGCAGAATTTGTCTCTCTCTCTCTCTCTCTATGTCTTTTTCTACTACATATATTATATGGTATTCTCTGCCATGATTTTGATGCTATACGGAACGAAGATAGTTGTGTTGATAATAATAGTTTATGATGTCCACTTAAGTAGGAGTTTAGAGTTTAGGGTTCGTAATTGGGGATTTGAGAGTTCAACTTTGGCAAGTTATGGAAACTAATAAATAGAAAAGAACAGAAGACAAAAAGAATAGAGAAGAAAGAGAAGAGAAGGAAGACCAAGTCATTTCATAAGTCTCATCATAGACTCAAGGACACCAACTAGACTCAAGCTGGCAAATCTATCTAACTAGCTAGTATGCTTCTATTAAGCAAGAGACAGAAATGCACTTGTTAACACATCTAGTGTATACCAGTAAGACTGCAACGACGGAATATGAACGTTCTATGCTGTGATTGTGAAGCACTATGGGATGAAGATAACAAGGCTAATTATTTTAGTTTATGATATCTTTGTAAATTAAGAATTGGGGCTAGCAATGGAGAATTCAGGATTAGGAATTGTATTATGGCTTGTGTTTATTAGTGTTTTGGTTCTATATCAAATCAGATCATCAATTGTTAAGTTCTTGTAATCATTACTTACCCTTTCTTTATATGGAAAATAAAAGATATTCAAACTTGGGATGCTTGATCATGAGCACCAGAGAATCTTATTTAAAGAATTACTACTTTCATAGTAAATATGATTGGGAGTCAGTACTCAGTAGAAACCTGCACAAAGGAAAGCAGAATTCACAGGATTATAATTTGAGTCTTGCCCTTCTTTTGTGTGAATAACAAATAAGATTCACCATAACTTAGCTCCACGAACCTTCTTTTTTATCTATTATTACCGGCTGAATGAAAATGAACCTTCTAGTGCTCACTTTCGTTTATACAGGGTTATATAGTCCTCAACAGACCCTGGGCCTTCTTCTGGTGCTCACTCTGGTTTGGGGGGAAATCTTTATACTTCTTAATTCAGAGTCTTGAATAAACAGTAATTCACACACACTAAGTGTAATTTATTATGCGATAAGAATGCGTGTGAACCTTCAGGGTCCGTTTCTTTTATCTAATCTCCTTTTCTAGGTAAAATAAACCATTTAATTGTCATTCCGTTCATTATCACATTCTCTCCATTGTACGATATATTTTAGCTTGTTTGAGATCAATTTTCAACTGTCATTTTCGCTTATAGGAAAAACTAATAGATCTCTCTATCTATCTTCTTATGGCTGCTTTACTTCGATTTGTCAAGAATGATATATTTTGGGTATCTGTAGAAGTAAATTAATTGCAAAAGAATGAGACTCCAAAAAGATCTACTGCATTCAACAGCAATCTTGATAGCTATACTAAAGCATCAATGACTTTTGTGAGATAATGCAAAACTTCAGTTCTCATGCCTCTCCTCCGTTTTTTTGAGCTGTGGAATTATTACGCAGGATTGTTGATTACTGCATAAAGAAAAGGCTCCAAAGGAATAGTTGTTTTGCTCGCAAAGTTTGTTACGAAAGTGAATATTATGAAGAAATGCTGCGTTACTTGCAAAAGAATCTGGCAGTATGTTCTTAACGGAAATTCCAATTGATCCATCCTATTGAAGTCATATCTATATCAAATGAACTTTGCATTGTTACAATGCCTTCTCTATATACTTTATTGCGCTTCTTTTAGTAGATACAGGTCTTGTCCTCCACCACTACCATGGGTCCTCACTCTGTAGTTCCTTCCTCTTGTGATTCTTCCTCGTATAAGCTTTCATTTTTTTTAATTAATCATTTTTTGTTTCATTTTATTTTTTTTAATATAACGAGAGCTCGCTAGTTGATGCTCAAGGTCGCTGATCGGGATTATGATACAATATCTAATCTGACGATGGCCATTGGTTTGAAAATTAAAGGAGAGAGAAAAAACGTAGAAGTAGAGATTATGGAAAAAATGATAAGGTAAAATACTGAATTTTTTTATTGTTGAGCATCTTATGTTCCTAAACTTTAGCAACCCAAAATATATGTTGAAATTAGGTTTCGATATTTGCTCAAATTTTTATATTTGTCAATTCTTACTATATTCTCATTTTCATAGTTATATTCTGAGATTTTTTGTAAGTTTTTATATTTGCTTATTTTACTATATATATTCTTATTTTCATATTTATATTATTCTTTTGCAATTACAGGATATAAGTGACGGTAACTCTTAGAGCACTTACACGTGATCTAGATAGAATATTGTGAAATTTTTTATTAATTGATTTTCTTTTAGAATTAAACAAATGTAAGATAATGTTCTATTGCATGAGTGTTTAAGCGATTAGTTTCTTTTAAATTGTATGTTGTTTATATATAATGTATTAAATTTTAAATATTATAAATATAAGTTTTCTATTTAATTTTATTATTTTGTTATTATCAATGATTATATTGTGTCCTATATAATAAATATTAATAGTAAAACTAAATAAAAAAATAAAATCAATACATTACGGTTATTAACAAAGAACCGCTATGTATGTCAATATATTACGATTCGAAATCATTATAGCACCTTTATATAAAGGTTCAAAAGTCATATATAATCAATGACAATCTTCATATATATACACACACACACACGCACGCAATTCAGTGATAGCATAGACACATATTTGTAAGTTAGAGAAATATAAGTTACTTTTTTAAAAAAAATTCATAAATAATTGTACCATACTATTATTCAGGGAAAAGTCATGGTCTTTTCGTCAGGTTGGCTTGATTGTGGTGGTTCAAGGGACTGTCATGTGGGAAAGAACATGGAAAGAAGAACGAGCCTTTCTCATTCTCATTTACTTTCCACCGAAGATATATGAAAATGGAGCCCACGGTATTTATAATATTACTATTATCTATATTAAATGTGAGGGTCCAATTAGGGGTGAGCATGGTGTCTAGTGGCCTGGTGCGCCCACCCTGATCTTGCAAAAAATTGTCCAGCCCAGTCCTAAAAAATTGGCTAGAAAAAATTTTGGGTAGCTTTGGGCGGGCTAATAACTGGGCAAGGCCGGACATCGGGTAAGGGGTGCTGCCCTGCCCATTTGGCATTGCCCGAAAAATTTTGTTCATTTATTTAAAATATAAGATTTCATATCAATTAAATATTATTTCATATATATATTTTTATTTAAAATATATATTGTCTATTGTATAATACTTTTCTGGTCATCTCTTTTTTGCCCTAGCCACTAAACACTATTTACAAGTAGATTTCTTCCTTCCTTCTTTACTTTGTGATGTATTAAACTATAGTTGCTTTTATTTTTTTTTCCAGATGCTTCATCATTTGATCAACTTTTGGAACATTGAATTGATGCAAACTACTTTGACTTCACGGCTTTAATTACAATCATTTTGTTTCCTTATTTATAATGGATTATGGATGTTGTTTAATTTTTAAAGTATGGATATTTTTAAGACATATGATAGTTTTTAAATTTCAAGACTCAAGTTGTAGACTTATTTTTAAATATCCCAAGATGTGGAATCATCAAATGTATTTGAAGTTTATATTACTTACGGCGAAGTTAAGACATATGGTATTGGTAACTACAGGAATATTCATGAAATTTACATGGAATTATTTTTTTCATATGTGGACAAGACAAGGCGTTATCGCTTGAGCAGGGAAGCCCACCCTGCCCAGCCCACCCTTACCCAGCCCAAAATGGTTAGGGTTTTTAGCGGACAAGGCAGGGCATCGGGCTGCAAAATGCAGCCCATTCTCCTTCGGGTTGGGCATCAGGCAGGGGTCTCGCCCTGCCCTGCCCTGCCCTGCCCTGCCCATGTCCACCCCTAGGTCCAATGCAAGTAGCATTTCTTTAATTTCATATTCATTTTGCAAGTCTTTGGGCGCATGCAAGAGACTATAACAGCATTTAACCATGTTTTTGCCCCTGGTTTATGAAATATAATGATAAATATTGCATTGATAGATGTCTTGTAATATAATGAGATGCTTTTAACTAATTCACATGAGTTAATGAAAACAATTAAAGGTATATTAAATTTGTTATAAAATTCAAATGATTTCTAGCTAATATTACCTATGTTTTTTGTTTTCACCTTTAGCTTTGATATTTTATTTAAAAAATCACTTATAAAAACTAAATAAAATTATACAACTAAGAATGGTATAGAATGGTTTTAGAAATGAAGAAGTAATAAAACATCCATTTATTGAATTGGTTCAAAGCAGCTTTTGTAAATTACTTTGAAAAATGAGTCATGTTTTAACTTTCAAAAAATAATATTAATTTTTATAAAAAACATTCTAAATTTCACAGGCTGACTAGAACTTGGAAAATTGCAAGAGTTCAGTCAAAAGTGGTCATCACAAGGGTGTAGCGGGTGATGATGGACGGAAGAATGTGGATCCTTTTCCTTACGATTCCTTTGATCAGAACGATTTGTTTCTTTTCACTATCTGCCAAAACACACATGATAATAGTTATCACAACAATTGCTTGAGTTTTGCTTTTCCCAATGTATTTTTTTTGTTATAGTTCTCACCACTAAGGTTACAATTGCTAGGATATTAAATTTGGTTGTGTTTATATTTCAAGACATGTTTGTTTCAATGAACATAGTTTCCCCAAAATATCTCAAGTTCTTGTGCCCTCTGGTGTAACCCCCGTCATAATCAAGGCCGGGGTTAAGTGTTTAAACACGTTTTATAATTGAACAAGAGATCGAGGGTAATTTAAAACTTTTTACAAAATCTGTACAACAAGATCTCTATTTATTTCAGAGTAAAAACAATTGCCCTGTTCGGTTTGTCACAAATACAATATCAGAGTAATAACAAAATTCCCGACATTCACCCAGGATAATTTCATTAATCCAAGAGTTTTACAGGGCATCATTGCCTATCTCCGTTTCCCATATCAGGGATTACACAATAACTACAAATCTATGATTAATCTAATATATACATTTGTCCATAATGATAACCAAAAACCAAAATAAACTAAGACTACCACCGGCAATCCTACCCACCCTTATCCACTTGCTTACCTCTCGATCCACTTGCCCTGTTTAAAAATGTTATTTGAAAAAAGTGAGATTCAAAAGAATCCCGGTAGCAATAGTTACGTATATGATGCATAAATATGGAAAGCATGTAAGCATATATCATAATACAGCATAACAATATTCAAGACCGGGCTAACCACCACGTCCCCTCAACAATATTCAAGGCCGGGCTCACGCCACATCCCCTCAACAATATTCAAGACCAGGTTCACGCCACGTCCCCCAAACAATATTCAAGGTCGGGCTCTTGCCACGTCCCCTCACTCATTCAATGATTAATACAAACAAGCAATGCATTACACATGATATAGGATAAAGCATTACTACCTTGGTCTTTCCGTTCTTGAGCAAGCACAGGCCTTCTACGCTCCAGGCAAATATCAAATCATAAGGTCATAATTAAGGACGACGCGTTATCACTTATTCCAATACTCAAATAACTTCATAACACTTAAATTGGTTATCATTATGTCCCTTATGTATCCCTAGATACCCCTAACAAAAGCCCTAAAGGGATTGGGAAACATTGGGTTGAGAACCACTTTTTAGAAGTGCAAACTACTGATTTTTGGGGGTTGGCCGCAGCCAAAAACAAGTCCAAAACATTTGGGCCGTGGCCCAAAATCCGCTGACCGCGGCTAAGAAAAATCCTGTTTCGTGGCTAAACTTCCAAAAATTATAACTAATTCTAGAAAAATAGAAATGAGGTGATTCCAAATTCAAATGAAAGATATTTAAGTCTTCTTCATAGGAAAAATATTGCCCGTTACCAGAAATCACCACAAAAATACAGAATTTCCCAAAACTCAACACTGCTCCAAAACATAGTCCAGTTTCCATCCCAAACTTTGGACAATCATATCTCCCATTTTAAAAAACGGAATGACACAAATTATTTGTCCATTTTGAAGCTTGGGATGTGAACTTTAAGACTGGAAAGTTTCATAATTTTTAGACACCATTTGTTTATTCAAAAATTTCATGCAAACTGACTGCCCAGAACAGAGTTCACACTAACCAATCTTGCAACTTTTTAAACCTAAGTTTCCAATGGTTCAAAATTCACATCCAACACTACTCCCACACGATTTTCCACAAGGAACACAATGGAACCATCAAAACAACCAAATTCTCATTCCATTTATAGGTTCTATTTTTGGCATATATTCAACAAAATCCCAAAATTGCCAAACTTGGCATTTAAGCTTCAATCAAATTCTATCTATCCAAGATACCTCTCAAGATACAAATTCCATGCCAATCACATACCAAACTTCCCAATGACCATCATTTTCAAAATTAGGCAATAAATTCCAGAAATTCAAAGCTAAACCATTTGGCACAAAACTTAGATAGAAAGATCTCTTTAACTCACCTTGATAACTTTCTCAAAGGAGCCTCTTGATTCTCCAACCTCCTCGATTCTTTGGAGCCACAAACCAACACCAAATGGCAAACTATCACCATGAAAATAAAGCTCTTAACTCAAGGAATGACTTTAGAGAAAGGAGTTTGAGCATTTGACATCATTTCCCTTACCTTTTCAAGCTTTTATTCTTCATCCTTTGGTCTCCAATGGTGCCGAAAGTGAGTAGAGAGAATGAGAGAGAAATGAGTGAAGATGAAGAAGGAATGATCACTCTACTCCCCCCATGCCTCTCTTGTCAGCGAAAATAGAAGGGAAGAGAGAGGGAAAGTATTAAAATATAGGGATTTGACTTTTCCTCACCCACTCACTCTACATGAAAGCTTGCCACATGTCCGAATTCCATTGGTCCTCATAAAGTAAGCCACCAATTAGCTACTCTAATCCCTCCATTAGCCATTTAATCACACTTCTCATTTTTCTTTTAGCTAGTAATTAATTTCCCTATTAATCACAAACTTATGGCCATTCTTTCGATTTCTCCCTTAATTTTGGCATATTAATTAATATTGCCACAAAACACAAAATAATTCCAACTTTAATTCGATAATTATTCTCAATAATTATCATTAGCCCTTAATCAAAATTTGAGGCGTTACATCTGGTACGTCTGATTCACTCTCACCTTCTTTTTGCCTGTGTCCTTCTAAACCTCTTGTTGCCATACCATCCCTTCCCTCTAATGTCATACCCCCATCTTTAGCATCTTTCCCTTCTCTATCACCACATTCACCACTGCTACTTCACCTCTCTTCCTCCACTACACCTTCTTCAGTACCCATTCCCTTAACCACAACTACACAATATATAGCTTCACAACCAGCTGCAGCCCTTAACCAACTCCCTCTACCTTCTCTTACTTACCTTCCCCACAACACTCATGCTATGCTCACTAGAGTAAAAGCTAGTGTCTTCAAACCAAAAGTATTCATGGCCATAGAGGATGCTTCTCCTCCTTCTACTATTGATAAAGCTTTTCGGTTTCCTCACTGGAAGTCTGCTGCAAAAGAAGAATATGATGCCTTGATTAAATTTTACACTTGGGATATTGTCCCTTTACCGATTGGGAGAAAGCCTAAGGATGTAAATGGTTATTTAAGACCAAATTAAATGCATATGGCAGTCTAGTGAGATACAAAGGTTGTTTGGTGGCCAAAGGCTACGTTCAAGAAATTGGTACTGATTATACAAACACTTTTAGTCCTATTGTCAAATTTGTCACTGTTCGGATTATTCTTATAGTAGCTATAACTAAAGGTTGGTTTTTGAGCTGAGTGGACTTCAAAAATGCCTTTCTAAATGACAATTTGCAAGAGGAAGTTTATATGGAACAACCCCCGGGGTTTGTCCAATCTGATGCCATTTGTCAATGACTTGTTTACAGATTAAATAAAGCCATCTATGTGTTAGGATCGGCAGGAACAGTGAAAGAATTTTAAAATTTTTGCAAATCCTAATCAATGATCTGTCAACGACATTTAAACCGAGTTAGAAAGATTCGTACCTTGTTCAATTCAGGGTTTTCGATCTCTATGAGCCAACACGTCAAGCCCACTCCCTCTACCGGTATCCACACAAATGCTCTCCAACACAGACTACGTGCTAGCGCCTCCAATATTTCCTAAGATTTCCCATGTGGCTCTAAATTCTCATTCGTGTATGAGTATATCTACTCTATCAAGTTTATAACCTATGAGGGCTATATTCGAATTTCAAAATTAATTAACAATTAATTATCTTGATAAGCTAATTAAATAAATTCAGTTTAAATTAAATATGTCCAACAGTTTTAATTTAACCTATTTATTTAATCCAAATAAAGATTCATTAGATTTAATATATCTTCATAAATTAAATCTCAGATCCTATATCTCTATCATGTTAGTTATTAAATCTAATTTATCTTAATAAAATTCAATTTAAAACTAATGCAATATAATAATATCATATAATATATATACATATATATAACATATGTATTTTGAAAATACATACATATATATATATAATATTATTAACAAATTTTATATTATATATATATAATTAATCAACCCTAGATTAAACATTATCTCATGTTAGACCATTCTTATGTGCGACCCTGTAGGCCCATACAAAGTTGACAGTGGGCCAATAACTGTACTAACCCACAAGTCGCAAGCGGCCTCTAGAAAGACATTATGACTACCCAATTCATATGAGGATCGTTAACACGATGTAACCTGTCATACAACCATGTCATGTCCCTTTTGTCACACGATATATCGGTCAAGGATGAGGCATGAATAATGTCATCCTCTTATTCCTAACCATTAATTTCTTGATTCCTGAGTAGTCTGACAATAGAAATGGAAACTCCTTTTGATGCACTCCGCAAGTATACGGCTCATGCCAAGTAATAAAGTGATAAGTAGAGTATCATCCCACGAGGAATCAATCAATTAATTTTTAGGCATTAAAATCTCAAATTCTTTTAAGTTAAACGAATCTAGTTATGAGTAAATTCAAAGGAAATTAATTAATGAAAACTATCAATATCAAACACAACCTAGAGTCACTAATCCCACTAGCTCTCCAAATCTCAAATCCATTTACTTAGTTAATCTCAAATGTTAATTTTGTTAATCTTGAGTATAAATAGCTATAAGTGCCTGTCGGTTCCCTCACAACCCTCTCACAAGTATAATTGTTATGTCTAACCAAACTACTCAAGAGGCAAGATAACTCAAATACACTTTTCAACAATTATATGGGGCTATTAGGTATATGTCTATCCTAATCACAATTTAAATCGTGATTTAATCCCATATTACTTAATCTCAGAGCCTAATTAAAATTCCCTTTGTCAAGATAAATCCTAATGCTCAAATTCAAATTTAATGGTGGCCAATCATCAAATGGATATATCAAAACAACATTAAGTAACCAAAATTAACATAAATCATAACTAATAAATCATGGAAATAACATCTAGTTCACTACTAAGTTCATAGTTTCCCTAGGTCTAAAAAGAAAATTAGCCACACATGGCTAAAATAAAATCCATAATGAAATAAAGAAATTCAGATTCAAAGAATAAAGAAAAAAAATAACAGAGAGAGAGCAAATCTGTGGAAGACTCCCTCTATTCCTCTTGATCTTCGCTCGATTTCTACTCCTTCTTGTTCTGCTTTGATGTGTGTTCTATACGCTGCCCTCTCCGCCTTTTTATAGATATTTTGACTAGCAAATGCAGTTTTTATTTTTATCTTTTAATCCAAATCTGATATCCTTTTCCCCTTCTGATGTACCATATCTTCTGCTACCGCCATGTGTAGATCATATCTGGCCAACGATTTTTTCATCTTTTCTCCAAGGCGTGGACCCCACATTTGATTCATTCACACAATATCAATATATAAGATCATCTTGCAACGGTTTTTTTTCCTTCAAATGCTGTGGGCCCCACATCTGATTCACCCCAAAATAATGCTTCACGTTTTCATAATGCTCTTGCCATGTGATATCTAATATATTTTATTTTGATATATCATAGGGAAAATCACTAGTAAATACCAAAAAAGGAAATTAATTGCTCTTTGCCACCAACAGACATGGGGTACTGAACTGTCATTAAAATTGAATGTAGAAAGACAAAAAAGCCCTTAGTTTAGTTTGGAAAGATGACACTATAGGCAGAAGCAAATGATTAATTTTATTACAGTGACTTGTTCAGCTATCATGTTTGGCGGAGTGCGGTGATACGAGTCTTCTGTTGTGGCCTTTGATCACTATGGAGTCCACCGAAGGTCGATCACTGTGGAGTCGATGGATCACTCTGAAGCCCTTCTTCATATTTCAGTTTTTGATGGAGGTGATGATTTGTATATTGGTTGTGGAACTTAGTATTGTGCATTGCTGTGTGTGTGAATAAGGAAATAGTAAATATAATTGGGGATTCCTTAGATATTATGAGTTTGGCCATTATTGTGAAGTTTTTTATTTTAGTTGATGGGGATTTGTATATTGTGTATTGTGTATCGTGTGTATTACGTGTAATGGGTATTGTTGCCTGATTGTTGTTGGAAGTAATAATGCTACAATGGAGATTCACATGTGATAGCCATTATGTGCAATTGATCTTCCATTTTGTGCAATAGATCTTTTTCATGAGAACCAATGGTCATCCATGATATGTGCAAAGGATGATCCATTATGTGCCAATGATCTTCTATTGTGTGCAATTGATCTTCCGTATTGGGTATTGTTGCCTAATTGTTGCTATAAGTAATAATATTTTTCTATGTTTGGGTAATATTGCTTGCTGGTTTTGATGAAATTGAGTTCAAAGGCATTATGTGGTGTTGTCTTTGTAGTGTTGAATGTTTTGGAAAAAAATCTTTAATGAAGCAGTTCGACTGTGCATGTTTTATTGCATATTAGTTTATTATAGATGAAAGTATAATTACATATTGACTAGTTTATTATAGGTCAAACATATTATAAAATTCAGATTAGTTGACATTAAAGCCATATTGTTGCAGGTCTAGAGTTAATGTCATGAATAGAGTACAAAAGGAAATATATTGCTTCTTCCACATAAGTGGGAAGATTATCACTTATCAAGGGAGGACTCAATATGTGGGTGGGAGAGCAAATGGAAGAATGGTAAGAGAAGGAATGTCGCTCAATGAGCTTAGAAGAACAATATGTTCATGTCTTGGTATTAAAGGTAAAGCATTGCAGTTAATGCCCGACGCAGACAGATCCCTCTTCACAACCTAAGCTCAATTACATAGTAAGTCATCAAGGAAAATCCAACCAGTGATGTCTCAATCGAACATTTAAATGCCCAGCAAAAATTAAACTCTACAATGATTTTGTTTCCATCATATAGAACTAAAGCGCGAGAGCTAAAGGCCCATGGTGAATGTAAAATTGAACCCAAAAAAACAAAAGTAGCAGAGCCAAATCAAAAGTGCATTTTTCTCCAAAAGCGAACAAGAACAAAAATAAAACCCATTTTAATCGTCATTATTCGGTCGAGCACATAGAAATGAACCAATTTAAACGATCAAGCAAGTCATTGCCAATATAGCACAAAGTACAAAACTCCTAGTACCTTGAATTTAATAAAAAGAAACAAGAAACCTTACCTGAATGAAGGAGGCAGTTAGGTTGGAGAAGCAACCGACGGTCGCTTGAGGACTAGGCACCGGTGGAGGCCGCTGGAGGAGCAGCCTGAGACGACACTGCCAAAGGACACAAGCCAAGGAGACGCCGGCCGCTAGAGGAGCAATTAGAGACTACACTACCCAAGGACTCGAGCCAATGAGACGGTGGCTGCTGGAGGAGTAGCCAGAGACGACACTGTCGAAGGACACAAGCCAAAGAGACAACCTTGTGAGGGGAGATGACGCTGAACTTTTGCAGAATGCCGAAAATGGAAGAGGAAAAAGGGATTCAGAGGGTTTTTTTTTAAATTTCTCACAAAACAAATAAAAAAAAGACGGCGATTCAGAGGGTTGTTGGGATGCCTGAGAAGCCATGCACTTTCTCCTTCCTCCCGCCTAAAATCGTCTTGTGAAGCTAAGGACTTTTTTGTCTTTCTATGTTCAATTTTAATGGCAGTTCAGTACCCCATGTCTGTTGGTGGCAAAGAGCAATTAATTTTATTATTTAGTATTTACTAACGATTTTCCCTATATCATGGCTTGCTGACATCTTTTTCCTTGACCTTTTTATTTATTTATTTTTTTTCATACTTTCTTATCCACATCATCTCTCCTGCACAATAAAATAAAATGAGTAGATTTTATATCAAAATTTCTTTTTATCCTAAACTTAATTAAAAGATAGAAAATATATAAAAGATAATTAAATAGGTATAAAATATTAATAAATTTAATCAATTATGTCATAAAATCTATACCTATTTAACGAAAAATGTATTTTTATCACATTTTCATCGTAGTGTGGCCATATATTTCTCAAACTCATTTATCGAGGGGCCTAGTAATATATCTCTACTAATGTGAGGGACAAATTCCATCTTGATCATTCATATTCCTCTGCATGAAAAACCACCAAGCCCGATCGTAACCTTTATCATCACCCAGTCAAAAGTGACTTTTGATTAGTTCAAAGCTTAGCAACTCTCATGTAGGAATCCATGATGACCTCAAGTCAAAGGACATTGTGATGTGATCGTACATGAGAAAAGCTTATGACTTGATTCATATAGCTTTCTCATAGTGGGTTGGTCCAGTACCTTGTACTCTTATAAGTGCCTAAGACTTTGATTCGTATCTTCATATCTTATCAAAGTCATACTGGTCTTATTTCATCTCTGCTCCCGCATAGATGACCGACCAGGGACATTTTAGGACAATCTTTACGATTTATCCAAGTATACAATTATCACAGTTAACATGCAAATAATATGAATGGAAAATTTTCATTAAATTAATAATGTTCCAAGTACAATGATTGGCCCTTAGGGCACAATTTCCAACACTATGGCCTTAAACAAGCTCCATGAGCTTGGTTTCAAAAACTTGTCGAAGCTTTAAAACAACTTCATTTCTATCAGTGCAAGGCAGATTCTTGCTTGTTCATCTACAATGAAGGACCAAACATTGTCTATCTTCTAGCCTGTGTCGATAATATGCTGATCATTGGAAGCTCAGAAGTTATTATTAAGCAGCTTATCAGTAAAATGGGTGCTATGTTTTCTTTAAAAGATCTTGGCGAATTATCATTCTTCCTTGGTATTGAATTTACTAGCACTTCTGCTAGCCTACTGCTAACTCAGCAAAAATATGTTACCCAGCTTCTTGAGAAAACCAATTTGCTACTTGCTTCCACTTTCTCTATACCAATGTCTACTAAATCACAACTCAAAACTGGTGATAGTGCTCTATTTACTGATGCTTCTCTATACAGGATTGTGCTTGGTACTCTCCAATATGTGTGTTATACACATCCCAAAATTGCATTCACTGTCAACAAGCTGAGTCATTTATGGACGAACGCCTTTTTTTTTTGCCGTCATTTATGGATGAACTTACTATCAAGCAATGGGCCTGTGTTGATCGATTGCTGCGTTATCTCAATGGCACAAGTCATTTTGGACTTCTCATTAAACATGCTGCTCATTTTAGAGTACAAGCCTTTGTAGATGCAAACTGGGGAGGAAACAAAGCTGATCGACGGTCTATAAGTGAATTCTGCGAATACCTTGGCTCTAATCCTATCACTTGGACCTCTCATAAACAAGTTGTTTCCAGATCAGCTACTGAAGGAAAATACCGCAGTGTAGCAGACATTGTTTCATATGTGTTATGGATTATGTCTCTGCTAAAGGAAATGTACAGAAGTGAAATCAAAGGTTCTCATTTATGTAATGTACAAACGTATATTTATATACAAATTAGATCAATATGAAAACGCATATGGTAGGTGGACGATATCCCTGACTCATCTCCTTCTTCTCTGTCGGCAGATATTTTCTCTGACTTCTAACACTCCCCCTCAAGTTGGAACATATATATTTATCATGCCTAACTTGTTACAAAGATATTTAACCCGTGTCCCATTTAAGGCTTTTGTCAGAAGATCTGCCAGTTGATCGTCGGATCGTATGTGCCCTGTAGATACAATATTTTCTTTGATCTTATCACGAATAAAATGACAGTCAATCTCAATATATTTTGTTCGTTCATGAAACACAGAGTTTGATGCTATATAAAGTGCTGCTTTATTGTCACACCATAGTTTTGTAGGTAATGTTGTGACGATGCTAATTTCCTTCAAAAGCTGAAGTACCCACACAATTTCTTGTACTGATTGTGACATGGCTCTGTATTCCGCTTCGGCACTTGACTTTGACACAACTCCTTGCTTCTTACTTCTCCAAGATATCAAATTTCCACCAACAAACACACAGTAACCTGTAGTATATTGTCTTGTGGCCTTTGATCCTGCATGATCCGCATCACAAAAACACTCGACTTTAGTATGCCCATAATCTGTATAGAGAATACCAAGACCTAGAGAGCCTTTCAAATAATGCAAGATATGTTCTAAAGCTTCCCATTATGCCACTGTTGGTGATGCCATGAATTGGCTGAGCCTACTAACTGAGAAGGTTATATCAGGACGAGTTACTGTTAGATAATTCAGTTTCCCAATAAGTCTTCTATATCTCTCAGGAAATGGAAATGGCTTTAATTTCTCTGGATCAATCTTCTTCTTCAAATCATCAGGAAGCTCATCAAACATACTAGCATCAAGATCTAGAAAGGGATTCAAAATCATGGGGATGCTGCTTGGTGCAACTCCAAGTTTTCCAGTCTCCTTTAAGAGATCGAGAACATACTTTCTTTGAGTCAAAAGAATACCTTTCTTACTGCTCAAAACCTCAATACCAAGGAAGTACTTTAATGATCCCAAATCTTTTGTCTGGAAGTGAGAGTTCAGAAAGATTTTAAGTTCTGAGATTCCAGAACAATTACTTCCTGTAATCACAATATCATCAACATATACTACGAGAATAATCATGCCTGTAGCAGATTGTTGGTAGAACACAGAGTGATCACACTTGCTTTGACGTAACCCAAACTTCTTGACCACATTACAGAATTTATCAAACCAGGCTCGAGGACTTTGCTTTAGACCATACAGTGACTTCCGAAGGTAGCACACTTTCCTATTCTCCCCCTGAGCAACGAACCCAGGTGGTTTCTCAATATAAACTTCTTCCAGAAGATCACCATTCAAAAAAGCATTTTTAACATCTAATTGATGCAGATCCCAATGATATGTGGCCGCCAAAGAAACAAGAAGATGAACTGAAATGAGTTTGGCTACAGGAGAGAAAGTCTCGGAGTAATCAAGACCATAAGTTTGGGCATATCCTTTGGCAACAAGGCAAGCTTTGAGTCGTTCCAAGGAACCATCAGCTTTAGTCTTAACAACAAATACCCATTTACATCCAATGGCTTTCTTGCCAGGAGGGAGATCAACAAGAGTCCAGGTACCAGCTGTTTCCAATGCCAAGAGTTCTTCTTCCATTGCGGCACACCAACCAGGGTGAGCTAGAGCTTGGTGAAGGGTAGTAGGTATGGAAATGGAATCAAGAGTGGCTACAAGAGAAGATGAAACAGTTGATAAAGACTGATAAGAGATAAAAGATGATGTAGGATAGATACAGTCAGCATATCGTTTGGGAGGACAATGAGGACGTGTACCTTTACGAAGTGCAATGCGTTGGTCATCAAAAGTATTACCAATAGAAGCAGGAACAAGTTGTTCAGTAACAGCAAGACGAGGATTGGCGGAAACAGAGGCAGGAACGAGGGAGACATCAACAGAATCAATTGGCGAAGCAGGAGGTGGCGAAGGTGAATCATTAGTAACATCAGCATCGTTGACGATGTCAGGATCCGGAACAGCAGCCTGTACTGGTGAGAGAAGGACAGGATAAACCAGGATGTCATCTGAATTATCCATGACAGAGGGAGACTCAGAGACAGACAAAGTCTTGAAGAAAGAAGAGGACTCATGAAACATAACATCGGTAGATACAAGGTAACGACAGAGATATGGAGAGTAACACCGATAACCTTTCTGAATTCTAGAATAGCTAAGAAAAACACATCTTAGGGACTTGGGATCAAGTTTGCTAACACTAGGACGGACATCCCGAACAAAACAAACACAGCCAAAGATTTTAGGATCAACAAGAAACAGCTTAAAGGTGGGAAACAGAATGGAATATGGAATATCCTCACCAAGAACAGTGGAAGGCATGCGATTGATGAGAAAACAATCAGTAGAGACAGCATCAGCCCAAAAACGTTTAAGGATTAAGGAATGAAACATGAGAGCTCGAGCAGTCTCTAAGAGATGTCGGTTCTTTTTTTTAGCAACACCGTTTTGAGCAGGGTTATAAGCACAAGAGGATTGGTGAAGAATACCATGAATTTACATGTAATCGGTGAATTGGGCGGAAAAATATTCTTTTGCATTATCACTTCGTAAGATTTTCACAGGGGTGTTAAACTGGGTTTGAATTTCATCACAAAAATTATGAAAATGAGTAAACAATTCAGAACGCTGTTTCATTAAGTAAAGCCAGGTGGTTCAGGAAAAATCATAAACAAAAGTGACAAAATAATGATAATTGGTCTGAGACATAACTGAACAAGGACCCCAAACATCAGAATGTACTAACTCAAAGGGGGACGCAGCCCGTTTATTGATGCGAGGTGCCAAATGAATACGATGATGTTTGGCAAACTGACAGGACTCACATTCTAAAGTAGACAGAAGAATATTGAGGATACACTTTTCGGAGAGACGAAAGCGACATATGACCTAAACGACAATGAACTTCAAACAGAGACGACCCACCAGAACAAGCAACAGAACGTGGAACCTGATCATCAAGGATGTAATGTCCACCAGATTCATAGCCTCTACCAATAATCTGCTTCGTCGATAAATCCTGAATTAAACAATGATCAGGGAAGAATGAGATAAAGCAGTTTAACTTACGAGTGAGTTTACTTGGAGATAAAAGGTTAAAGGTGAGATATGGAACGTTAAGAACAGAGGATAATGAGAGGGAGGCAGTTGGTTGAACAGTGCCTGAGCCAGTAACACGTACGGGAGAACCATTGGCGACAAATATGGATGATGGGTTGGTATAGGGGGCATATGAAGAGAATAAGTGATGATTACCTGTCATGTGATTGGTGGCACCAAAATCAATGATCCACTTCATGGAAGCAGTAGTAAAACTAGTGGACAGAGTACCTGTAGCTAGAGCTCTGGCAGAAGAAGATCCAGAATCAGAGAGACCAGGTGTATGGGCAATATGAGCAAGGCCACGCTGTTGATCACGCTGCTGTGTATTTTGCAATTTTCGACAATTTTTCTTAATGTGTCCAGGTTCCTTGCAATAATTGCAAATAATACTGCCAGAAGTCATTGTAGGAGAATGGGTATTTTGTTTGTACCCATAATTCCTGTTCTCAAAGGGACCACGTCCAGCTAAAGCACCTGCAGTTGGATCTACAGAAGAATGAATCAAGCTATCAACACGAAGAACCCGGGAGAAAACATCTTCAAGAGAAGGAAGCTCTTAACTAGACAGAATTTGAGAACGAATAGTCTCATAAGACGGGTTGAGAGCTTCAAGGAAACTTATTATAGCCTGAAGTTCCAAGTTCCTGATTCGAGTTGAGAGATCTGATTGCGGAGACATAAGTACTTTCATTTCCTCATACATCCTCTTGAAGTCCAAAAAAAAATCTTTCAATGAACGATCTTGCTGTTGAGAACGATAAAAACCTTTGTAGATTTCATGAACCTGAGTAATATTTCCTTTTCCAGAAAACATAAATTCAAGATAACTCATGATTTCTTTGACAGTGTTACAATGGCTAACAGAAGATAGAATCCGTGGTTCAATTGAATTTCGAATTTGGAATAAAAGTCGAGCATCTGCTCTTTGCCAAGTCAAAAGTTTTGTTTCATTACCAGAAGGAGGATCCTCAGTTAAATGGGTTTCCATCTCAATTCCCAGAATATAAACTTTAACTGTTTTGTTCCAATCACTATAATTTGTCCAACTTAACTGTGAAGCAGTAATCTTTGCAGACATAGGTAACATATCGGAGTTTTTAGAATCATTCATGATGTGAATTGAATAGCAGTGCACAAATGATTTTCACAGAATATCAACAAATAAACAGGAGGACTCACAATGTTTCACGAGCAAACCAGTAGAGTAACTTTAAGTTGCAACCCACGGGACCTGCAGAGATATATTAAATGAATATATATATTACCTTAATCAAGGCAAGGGACCCACGGACAGAAATACTAACTCAGAAAACTGAAGTTAGTAACAAATTGCAATCCACGAACGTTGAAACTGGAAGCGAAGAACCAAGCTCAAAAATTCAAAAGTGTTGGATGGCCACAAAAATTTAGGAGGGGATAGAGCAGGCCAAGTCGATCAGTGCGCCGTAAACGCCGTTGTGAACGGAGGTCGGAGCAACCTACATGCGCCGCGCGTGTACTGGAGCGCCGGAGATGTGGGCGGCGCGTGGCTGGCCACGCGCAGTCGGACGGCTGCCGGAAATGGGTGTCTGGCCGATCTTGGGGTGGAGAACACAGTGATGTGGCGTGTGTGGTGATTTGAAGTGCTGACAGCAACAGATCTGAGAGGGAAGAGAGCTTGCTTACCGGAAAAAATGGTGTTTTCACCGGAAAAGAAATGAAGCATGCAAAATGAAGGAACGAGGCTCTGGTACCATGTACAGAAGTGAAATCAAAGGTTCTCATTTATGTAATGTACAAATGCATATTTATATACAAATTAGTTCAATATGAAAACGCGTATGGTAGGTGGACAATATCCCTAACTCATCTCCTTCTTCTCTGTCGGCAGACATTTTCTCTGACTTCTAACAGGAAATAAGCATTCCTGTCGTTGATACACCAACTATTTGGTGTAATAATTCTGGTGTTGTAGCACTTGCTTCCAATCCTGTTTTACACAAAAAAACCAAGCATTTTGAAATTGATCTTAATTATATTTAAGAAAAAGTTGCAGCTGGACTAGTCACTGTTGGCTACGTGCCTTTGTTTGATCAAGTGGCTGATGTGTTTACAAAAGCTCAGGGTGGATTAGTTTTCGGCTACTGTCGGAATAGACTTAATGTTACATCTCTTCTCAACCCAGCGATGGATGTTGATGATGATATATATGATGCTGATGCTGATGTTGGGGTTTACAAAAACACAAACAAACAAACAAATAAACAATCTTCCTGGTGCTCTTGCTAGCAAGGGGAATATTAGCTATATAGCAAGTGAGAATAGTCAGAGTCAGTTAAGTGATCACGTGTCAAGTTGTCAAGTTGTTGTTACACGTGTCAGGTATAAGTTCAATTACTGATTGTAAACTTTATGATGAAAATATAAACCAGATACTTTTATCTCTTTCATCTCTCTGTGTTTAGTAATTATCACATGCTGCCAATCGCACGTAAACTCTTGAAACTTGTACTATATAATTAAGCATTAGAGTTCAGACACTTCACTTATAGCGGTAAACGCAGGTCAGCATACTATACATATACACCTTCCACTATTTTTTCTTTCCTTTTTTCTGTATTATCTGATAATCTCATATTTGATTTGTTTTCCTTTAGGGCTAACGACATGGTTTAGTTATTGTATGTCGTATAATATTGCTAGTTCGGCAAACTATAATCCATAACTTTTGGCTCAAACAATTATGGTGAGGGACCAAGAACAAGAAGCATCATCTTCCTCAAGCTCTTCTCATTCCAACTCAATTCCTTCTTCTAAAGAGCACATGAATCAACTTGTATTTCTCCAAATGCAAAATAGCTCTCTAGATCCCTTTTTTAGGGAAATTAATGAAGGACAGGTTAGATACTCATTTTATAAACATTCTTTTATAACTTGATGATGAAACTGAAGTCTTTTCGGACTGATTTCTCCTATCTTTTATTTGACTAGACTATAGTGAATCTTCAAAGTCTGTAGTTTTCGAACTATATATATCTTTTATTTGACTAGACAATAGTGAATCTTCAAAGTCTGCAGTTTTCGAACTGAAGCCCTTCCAACTTCCATACTTTAAATGGATCACGAAGTTTACGAATATTGATTCTTCTATCTTGATAATTATATATTTTATAATTAAATAGGTATAGATTTTGAGATACATTTGATTAAATTTATGAATATTTATACCTATTTAATTATTTTTTATATATATTTATCTTCTCTTTAATTAATTAGGGAAAATCCCTAAAAGAGAAATTTGAAATAGGGAAAAGATAAAAAGGTAATCTCAATTTCCATATTCCCACAGAGGTGTTAGTACCTGATTTGTCATTTTTGAAATCAAAATAAAATTACACCACTACCCTTGAAATTATCTTCTCCTTCGACAAAAGCATCTCCTCATCTGGCGACGGGCGCCTCCTCCAATAACGGCAACTCTTTCTCCAATAATGGCAGGCTTTAGATCTTTGATCTCTACCACCATGGCTCTCACTCTGTTTCAGAAAAAGAAAACAAGGGAGAAACAGGAACTGGACTTCCAGTGAGTGTGAAGTGGTGTTTTAAACGGACGAACTCGAGTTTTTTATTTAAAACTCGAGTTCTAAGCATCACTAAAGTGTTAATGTTATCTGTTGGCTGTATTAAGCTCTAATTTTTGGGTCTCTTTATAGTGGCTTTTAGTTTTGTTATAAAATCATTTTATTGTAAAGCTATCCCGTAGTGCCCGATTTGTCTTGACATGAACGTTACCACACGACACATGTTCTAAACACATATGCTAGTTTGACAATAGCGTAATTAGAACATGGGATTGTTCTCTTTTTCTCTATCTGGAATTAGATCAGTTATTGAGACGTTAAGAGAAAAATAAGGATCTGAATATTACATGCGATGAATGGATAAGTGAGCTTTTTCTGCATTGAGAATGAGAATTGTTTCTTTACTCTCTCTTTTGGGGGCAAAGTTTTATTTTTTTTTTTTCCCCCAACTGGGGGAAAAGCTTTATACTTAAGTCTTTACCTCTTTCTCTCATTTCCCGAATAAAAGTCTTCTTTTGTGTGTTCAGTTTTTTTTCTTCTTCTTGTATATATATAATTTAATTCAGAATCTTGAATAGCTTAAAAGTACCTAGTCGTCTGAATCGAGTTATCATAGTTTGTGATAAAAAGTAACCCACACACATGCGCAGTCTAATTTATTTTGTGATGAGAATGTGCATGAATGTTCAAGTTCCACTGTTTTATTTAATCTCCTTTTCTGGCTAAAATAAACCATTTAAATGTTATTCCGTTCATTATCATATTCTATCCATTGCATCATATATTTTAGCTTTGATGGTTGTGATCAATTTTCATCTGTCAGACTTGCTTGTAGAAAACAATATAATAAACCTATGGATATAGTACTTTCTATCCTTAATATAAGACACAATTAACTAATTTGTAGAGATTAAAGAAATTAAAAAAATTACTTAAACATAACATATATATGTACATAAACATGATCTCTCTAAAATACTTATATGTATTTGATTGCTCTATATTTTGATAAGCTATTTCATTGTATATTTGGAAATTTTATCACTATTTTTGGGCTTAAATTGCATTAATTATGATTAAAATTGTTTGCATGAAATTAAGGTTAAAAAGGGGCCTACATGTCATATATTTGATGATTTTTCTTAATTGATTGATTTTTGGAATATAAAGTATTACATTTTGAGTTTATTTTTGTTTCAGACCAGTTTAAGGCAAATTAAAGAAAAGAGCCCAGAAATTGAAAACATTACAGTTCGCTCCATAAACGATTTACAATTTGCAGTGTAGTTACTCCAGGAACTTTTATATTTTTAACTTTAGTCCCTGGTCAAAACAATACCATCAAAATGAACAGAAGCAATAATCAAGCTTTGTGGGTCAGCAATGTCATAATATTCAAAATACTGTTCAGATTTAAAAAGCCAGTTCAATGCATCAGTCCCATCAAAACGGGGAAAGTCCATTTTAACTGATTTAGGTACAAACGAGTAGATGAGGTCGAATGAAACATAGCAGAACTCGATGACTTAGCGTCGTCATGAGATGAAGGAGAGATGACATCTAAACGCCAAGTAATTTCACCCATAGATTTAGCCATCGATTGAAGAAATGAGTCAATGTGATCAAAACGTTGATCCACGCAGTCAATCCTGCCCTTCGCATCATTGATAAACTCGTTGACTCGTTTCATGTCCGCCTGGAGCTCTTGCATGTGAGTGTTTTCAGCCATGGAAAAAAAAAGAACAAGCTCGATGAAAGCACCAAAATGGTAAGGTTATAACTCAGAGATATAAAATAAATGCCAAAGAATGAAAATGCTGCAAAAATCAGTTCATATATCATTCTATCGTCATAAGATTTGTTACAATATAACAACCACAGCAGCAATCATATAATGGAAATGCACCAACAAAACCAGAGGAATAACAGAAATAGCAGAAGGGGAGAGAGAATTCCACGTTGAAAGATAGAAAATCACAAATTATTTCACACCACTCTCAACAATTTTTGTCTTATTATATAGCCAAGCCTTCATCAATTTCTCTCAGCTTCCACGTTGATCTGCGCATTCAACTACTGAGTCTTGGATGGCCTTGTTGGACCCTGATTTAATCTTGTTCTTGGGCCTTCTTATGTATTGATGAGCCTAAAGTGTCAGAGGCCAGAACACGAGTGTTTTGTAGAATAGAATACAGCAGAGTTTACAAGTGCAAATAAGCCAGGTGCGCGACGTGGGTTGAATACGGATGTAGTCGGGGCAAAGCTCCAGTGAACCGGGTGAGCAACCAAAACAAACAACAACAAAAAAAGTGCAAATAAGTCATAAAATTTGCACATCTTTTGAAAATCCCACATAAAGGGAGGAGAGGGTAGAGAAAGGATAAAGAAGCTGTTCAGATTAGCTTGAAAAAGTGTTTTTATATTTTACAAGATAAAAGTATTTCAAAACTATTTAATGTATTTATCTTGTACAGCACAAAGTTAATTTCAACACAGCCTCATAATTTCTCAATTTTTCATATACAACTCTGTAAGATTTGGTTCTTTTAATTTCACTCCGAGTTTTCATTTTTGGGCTTCTTAAAGTGATATTTTTCCATTTCATAGAGCAAATTACGGGATTTCTTTCTTTTCTCAGGTCAAAAAGTGATTCCATTGTGACTTATGAGTCCATCTTCTTCACATTCACATTTAATTTTTCATAGAAATTTAAAGCCACCTCGATCCATTGTGAATTCTTTTTCTTCCTTCATCTCCCAATCTCCTCCAACCTCTCTCCCTCCTTTCACATGCACTTCTTTTACAGATTTTTATCTGTACTCATCAATTACAGACCATCAATTATCAACTTGTAGTGCTTGCCTGCCACTTCTCTTCAGTTTCCACTTATTTTTTTAATAACTAGCCATGTGAACTATACAAATGAAATTTGGTTATTTGAATTGGGTCAAACTGGCATTTTGTACAGATTTAAAAGTAAGTCATATTATTTATTATGTATATAATAATGTAGATATATAAAATCAGATTCTTGTATTTTTAAAAAAAATCAATATTTACGATTTAATATTCAATATTCTGCTCATATATTTAAAATTAAATACATAATGCACTAGTAACTTAGGGATAAGGTAAGAAAGCCAGCCCCACATGCATGTATGA
This sequence comes from Inga leiocalycina, assembly GCA_963242795.1. NCBI lineage: Eukaryota > Viridiplantae > Streptophyta > Magnoliopsida > Fabales > Fabaceae > Inga > Inga leiocalycina. Next base: position 70,378,560 of record OY725325.1, read on the forward strand.
ACTTAAACCATATTGTTCCCCAATTAGAAAAGAAAATTTTTCAATACATTACGTGAAGTTAAATCAATAAATGTGTACTCTTGACCAATAGTAAAATAAATCAATGATGAAGGAAATTAAGGGTTAGTGCTAATAAAAGGGAAAACCCACCGAAACTTGGTTCCAGCCTGTTGTATCGGGGAAAGATTCTTTACGAGAAATTAAATATATTAATCAATGGACACAATCAAATAAAGGCCTATGTAAAGCAAGTCAGTCTCCAATTTTATTTTGATACATATAATACATCCAGATCATTATAACCGTGTTAATCCCAAACTAAAAACCTAAATAAGCCTAATACACATAATGCACTTCTTTTTGTTAATGATATACGATAATTGAGCCTACAGAAAAGATCATACAAATATCTTTTTCTCCTCCTTTTATTGATCACACACGTTTTTGTTTGACAAAACACTCATTAATTTCATAAGTCACTCATTATTCAAATAAAAGCTACCAAATTAAAGTTTTAGTGCACTATAAAAAAAATGACTTTCGTCGCCGCTGAAGGTTTTCAGAGGTGACAAAAAGTCACAGCCTATGCGACTGTCGCTGAAATCTTTAGCGGTGACAATTTTTGTCGCCACTGAAAGTAACTTAAAGTCGCCGCTCAAGGTGACTTTCAACGGCGACTTTTATATCGCCGCTGAAAGTGTAATTTTTTTTTAAAATTACAAATTCCGTCACAATTTTTAAAAAAATTACAAATTCCATGTATCTTTCTCCTCCACTCACTGCCACATGTCATCTCCATACACTGCCACGTGTCTGCTCCTCGTGCTTCCACATGTCAACGTCACATAATTCCTGAAAGTGCTTCTCCTCTAACTCAAACTAGCGACCTCATGGTGAGGATGCCTTCACGCGTGTGCTTTTGCTAGTTGCGCCGAAATAAACCTGTGTTCAATTATTACATATTGTTCTATATATAATATTATCATACACACACACACACATAATTAATTAATAAATTAATCAATTATATACATATAATAATTAATTATTAATTATATATAATATTTTTAAAAATAATGATAAATTAAATAATAATGTATTTATATATTTAATTAACCAATTTTTAAATTAAAATTACTTAATAACTAATAATTTAATATTATAAATATTATTTTTAATATAAAATGATACATATAATATTACTAACATATAATTTATTTTTATATAGAATAAAATAATAACTAATTTAATAATATCATAAATATTATTTTAGTATAAAATTTTAAATATAATATTAAAAAATAATAATATAATTGTAATAATTAATATTAAATATGATTATTTAATAATTAATATTTTAATATTATAAATATTATTTTAAAAACAAAATTAATCATTTTTAAAAATAAAATAAGCTGAAATTGACTTTCAGCGGCGACTCTAAAAGTCGCCACTAAAAGTATGGTTTCGGCGGCGACTTTTAATAGTCACCGCTGAAAGTGGCACTTTCAGCGGCGATATTTTTTGTCTTCGCTGAAAGTACCACTTTCAATGATGACTTAATTGTCGCCGCTGATAGTGGCACTTTCAGCGGCGACTTTAAAAGTCGCCACGGAAAGTGGTACTTTCAGCGGCGACAAAAAATGTCACCGATGAAAGTGGTTGCTAAAAGTCAGTTTTTTTTATAGTGGTGGTTGTTGCAATAATGAAGTGATTCAACTTTGATAAAGCTAATTTGTGGGGGGGGGGGAATGTAGTTGCACAAGTCATGAGGGAAGGAGCATGGAAAGGAAGAATGTGGACCCTTTCTTTTATGATTCCTTTCCTACTCCCTTATTGAGAAAGCTTTGGATATCAACGTAGATTAAAAGATATTATAGTTAATTTGAACCTTTGTAAGGTTTTGGGACATTAGTCATTTTGCTAGCTTAGCATTGTTTTATGCTTGTGCATATTATTTATGGGTTGGTGATGAAATTGGATTTGGAAAAATATCCAAATGTAATTTGATTTATTTTGTACTAGTTAGATTCGTTTTCATGCTTACAAAATTCATCTTTTGTGTTTAGATCAATTAAAGAGAAAAAAGGGGATATGCTATGATTTTATCTTCACCCACCTACTTCTTCATCTCTTTTGAATATCTAACATTGATATAGCTCTCTCCCTCATGACACTCAACATATCCTCTGTTCATGTCCTGTTCTTCCCAGTTCCACTATTTGCTTTCAATAGACTGATAATTTTTTTATAAAATATACTGTATTAATTAGGTTAACTTTCTAAAATTCAAAACATAATTTTTATGGATTAGTTATTAATACACACACATTTTTGTAAGAAAGTTAGAGAATTATCAATTACTTTTTCCAAAAGAAAAATCATAACACAAGAACAATAGTAAAAAAAATTGCAGTATATTGATGGAAGACACGAAGTCTTTACGCCAGGTTGACTTGACTGTACTGACACAAGCGTTGTAGTGTCTCCTTTTAATTTCATATTCGTTTTGCAAGTCTTTAGACACATGTAATACCCCGAAATTTGGGATTTGAGGCTAGAGAATAAGCCTAAATTAAGTGGACTGCTAAGCCCTAATTTAGACAGGAGAAGACAGAAGATATGCTAAGAACAATGCAAAGAACCATATGAGGGGATTGCAGTGGTGGAACGAAGACGAGAAGATGTCTCTATTTCACTGGGACGGGTTTAGATACCCAAGTAGCCCTGTGTGGCTACATTGATGGTAATGATCATGTACGAACCCCTCTAGGAAATTTATGTAATTATGCACTTATTATCAATATATTCATGTTATTCCTATTTTTCCCATCGAACCGCATATCGTTTTCCGCGAATACTCTGGTAAAGGTGAAATAAAGATAAGGGCGTAACAACACATGCAAAAGTCAATAACAATATTTATGTGTTTGCTTTTGTTTCGTATACGATACTATAACAAGACTTTCGACCCGTGCATTGCATGGATATGTTAAAACTGTGAATGGGATAAAATGAAGAACCAATGCTACAATGCTATTATTTCATCATTACATTACATAAGAAACATGATAAATTTTACATAATATTATGGTGATAACCAAGACTGTCTTCATGATATTAATACAACAAAAGGTTTTGAAATACTTCTCTATAAACTACATTTAATGTACTACTGCTGCATTTATTGAACTCATCCAATATAAGTAATTTCAACCCATTGAAATTCTTAACCCTCGATAGTGCAACATATAGTTGGCCATGTGAGAAAACTGGGCTCGATAGGTAGAGACCTACATTGGACATTAATTGACCTTGACTTTTGTTTATAATCATTGCGAATAAAATGATGATGGGAAACTGCCTTCTTGACATGTTGAAAGGCAATTTAGATTTTGATGGGTTCATATCCATTCTGTGTATCAAAATCTCTTCGCCAACACTTATGCCACTCAACACCTTTGCCTTAATGACATCCTTCCCAAGTTGTGTTATTTGTAGCCTTGTACCATTGCGCAACCCTACTGCCTGATCGATATTCCTTATTAACATAACTGGTACACCAACTTTCAATACCAATTTATGATGAGGTATTCCTGAGCATGTAATTACATTCATATATTCTGTGTCATACAAATCCTCAAGGCTTCCATTAGTATTATCTGTATGACTTATAGAGTCAGAACCAAAGTACTCTACCACATCACCTGGCAACAAAGAACAAATATAATTATTCAATATGTCGACATTTTATGTTGTAGGGGTAAGAATCGCCCTATTGTTGAGGTAATCTTCATCCACCACACGTTCTATTAAATTTGGGTAAGTAGATTCAACGATGCACCTAATTGGATTACAGTCATCATGAAGCAACAACTCTGAGGGTATCTTGATGTCTGTAATACCATCGTGTGGTAACCTAATGTCTCCGTCTCCCACATGTAGCAACCATTTTGAAAATGTTTTAATTTTCTCTTGTTCGACTAGATCGCTGGAAGACTTCAGCCTCATATTCTTAGTTAATCGAAGTAATATGCATTCATTCCAAAGATGAGAAGTGTTGATTGATGCATCTACAATTTTAGTTCAACCACCTTTCGGTATAACTGGTAGGATTTTCTTGAAATCATCCCCCATGACGACACATTTTCCACCAAATATGCAATTGAACTTCATTAAATCCTGCAATGTTCGATCAAAAGCCTTGATAAAATGTCTCTTCATCATGGGCGCTTCATCCCAAATAATGAGGTATGTATCTTTTATTAAGTTTGCTGTTGGTGAATTTTGAGTAATTGAACATATAGAATCTTCGTTGACGTTGATAGGAATAAAGAACCTTGAATGTGCAGTTCTACCTTATGGTAGTAGAGTCGCTGCTATTCCACTGGATGCTATGTTAAGAATGATTCCACCATTTGCTCTTACGGAAGCTGCCAATGCATTCCATATGAACGTTTTCGCCGTTCCACCAAAACCATGGACAAAAAAAAAACCTCCTACTTTTGAAGAAACTATACCCATTATATCATCAAATACTTTCTTCTGCTCATCACTCATTAATTGCTTCATTCTTTTAGAGTCTTCTTTCTCCTTTTCTTTGTTGTAGTTTAACTCTTGCAGAATGAGCTGGCTTGAAGTGTCAATGATGTTGTCTTTTTTTGGTCTAGGCATCGATGGGTAGTTGTCCAAGCTTCTGCCATTGCATAGCAAAATTTGTTCAATGTGAGATAGCCCTGCATCTACCTTATCGGCAATTGAAATCTGCAAATCTTTATAACAATAATAGTTTACTAAAAATGTCATAATAGCACAACACTTATGTCTCCATATGATGTATATTTAAGAATGATATTTGTAATTAATTATTCTAATTAATATAGCATGTAAATTAAAATTATTCATTCATTTTGACGGTATGCAAAGCATAATTAATGGTTTCGAGCGCAGCTTAAATCAGCAAGCATATAATATAATCTTTTAATTTATGTACAAGCAAGATTTAAAAATAGAGTAAGTTATATACTTGAAAAATGCTGGTTGCTCTGGCTAATATGCAATAAATCTTCACAAATAATTACTTTGGCCTGTTCCCAAACAACAGCGGGCTGGGATAGGGAATGGATTAATAACATACTGGTGAAAAAATGATGTTGATAATTGCTAGTTGCCCATAATGATGCTTCTTTAATTGCATCTATATACTCCTTGTCATCATCTAATAAACCAAGGGCATAGCATGCTTCTCTAAACGTTGGGTAAACTACATTATTGACTATCTTTATATCTGCATAATTTTTGGATCCCTGTACCTTTGTCAACAATAAACGAAGGTAGTATAATTGTCCTTGAGCTAGTGTACAATGACCCAATCTTCCAACCTAAAATCCACGCTCACGAAGCTTTCATTATCATTTTTCCCGAACAAACATAAAGTAGTTAGGGAATTCAGAGTAAGTAAGTGTTCTTGCAAATGGGTCATCTTTATTTTTTTCCATCCAAGCAAGGAACATTGATTCTTTGACCCTTGGGTTGTTTACCAACGATGACATCCTGTCCCTTTGAGTGTAGTAAACTGACTGCTGATAGGGAAGATAGAAACTTAGTCTCTCAACAGGTGGTTGTCTATGACAAATATCAAAACCAAAAATTCTCCATGATGCCTCACATGAAGATACATACCTGTAATTGAGGTAGTGAGAAATTTCATCGAATGCTTGTGGAGATCCTGCACTGTCACTAGAATGCTTGTGGAGATCCTGCACTGTCACTAGTGTTGTATATGCCTGCGATAACACGATCATGACCTTTACTTAGGTATTTGAATAGGTACTTGATGGCATGTGATTGATTTGTATTTTCAATATTTAAATGACTGTGAAATAATTTCAGTAACCTATCATTATATGGGACTACAAATCTATTGTCAAGCTCAACACCCTTCCTTGTCACCGTACGCCCATCATTCCTCCTACGATATGTCGAATAACCATTTTCATCCAACATGGTATGCTCACTATATCTTTTTGGAAAGTACTTTGAACATTTACTATCTTTCATGCAAGGTGTACTTCTTGACGATCTACCACAGGGACCATGTAGCTTCCAACTAATTCATATAGTTCCGAGTCAACATCCCTATCAAGTATCTCTGTTGATATCAGCTTGTCAACACCATGCGGTGTCACCAGTTTGTCCGCCTTGGCCAACCATAGTATAATATGTGCATGTGGTAATCCTCTTTTTTGAAACTCAATGGTGTATACTTCTGTATTTATCAATATATATATAATAATTGTTACAAATTTAAAATGAAGACGGTGTGCGTGAATAAAAACCTTAAAATTATGAAGTATGTAAAGGATTCAAAAATTTTAATATGAATTGAAACCTTAAAATTATAAAGTAAAGGAACTATAAAGGATTCAAAAAATTTTAATATATTAAAGTCACTTTTTATTAAAATTATGTACCAAAATCAAAATGAAATAATTAAACTCATTATATTATGTTGGGTTCAAACTGCTAAATTGAATTAAGCTAAGCTACAAACCAAGTGGACACTTTGTGTCTTTATGAAAATATGCGAGCAGATTGAAAACCAAAATAATTAATGCTATTGATCAACTTGTTAAGTATAATTTTTTACCTAAAATGTGATTAATAATAAGTTTAGATTAATAAGCTGATATGAAAAAAAATGATAAACATAATTTGTACATATGTCTATTAAAATAGGGTAGTCAATTAGAATATTTAATTAAATTACATTTAAGGCCTATGTACCACTGTCCTATTAATATAAGATGGCAAGAACTACAATTATTTGCGGGTATAACTAAAAATTGTGCCTGCTTTGATTGTTCCGATTATCTTCTCATCCTTCAAAGTTTGCATTAATTTGTGTAGCTTCACATAGAATATCCTGCTCAAGATGTCTGTTTGTCGCAAGGTTTCAATCCATCTTCATCCAATGACGGGTAATCTCAAGCCACATCGGGTTGCAAGTGAATGTTACAAATATATCTAGATAGCCAGCCCAAGCACAGATGGCCATAACATCTTGATAGTTTTGAATCATATATCTAGCGCCACCAGTGAAAGATGGTAGAATAACTCGTCGTCCAGTTGATGAAGGACCTGTCTCTTCTCTTGTTATTGCATCAGATATTCCACTGTAAATATCAACTCTTAATTCCTTTTGATGCTTTCTGATGTAGTCAAGCCTATCACTTTCAACCATCGAATAGTCGTCAAAAATAAATTGTTAAAGTAACTTTTTACCATGCAAAATGACTGACCGTTCAAACTTCCTTCTCATTAGACAGAATGCCAAATATTCCCTAGGTTTCAGCTTCTTTTTCTTTTTAGTTTTTTATAATGATTCCTGAGCATGTTCCATTAAGGAATCGTAGCCGTTATCTCTATAGGGAAAAAGTAATGGATATTGAAGTGGTAGATAAGCCATGTGTAACTCATCAATCCTCTGTAATGCTCCACTTTGTCACTTCACAATTATGTCTCTTCTGGTGTATGACTTGTCAAAATCACCTACAATGAGTGCAGCAAGCTCAGAAGCTCTTGCCATGTTATATTGCTTAGGTAGTCCAACTGATCAACTGTTTCTAATTAGCCTTATGCTAACATCAGGGACAACATTTTGCTTAATTATATTTTTAGCTGATCTGTAATGTTTAACTACACAGTTGTGCTTATTGAGGCATTCTTTTATGGATTGAACGATCCTTGGATCCAAATTTTCAAAACGGCCATGACGGCTGCATTATAAAATGAAGACTTCATAACATGTAGTGAATAGTGATTAATCTATAAAAAAACATGAACGTATAAGTAAAACACTGATTTTTGAGAAACAAACCTCACAGCGGAAATTCGGTTTGAAACCTCATTGTCAACGTCATAAATGTATAGCTGAGCGTATACCGGAGGATTTTCCTGAGGCAGTAATAAGCTCCTAATCAAATGGTGGTTTTTACCTGAAAGGACAAATGAATAAGGACCTCCACCCCTTGAGTTCATTGAATGATTGATTCTGCCACCCATCTAAGTAAAACAGAACATGTTATTGTATGAACGAATATTTTTCATGAAGTTTTTTGAACTTGCTAATTGTTTGTTGAAAAAGAGTTCGTCAAGCTCTTCAGGTGAGCTTTTTAAGAAAGGTACAATAATCTTTCCATAACCACAATACATGCCGAACTGTAGACTTTCAGTTTTCTTCACTCTTTTTAAACTTTCTACAAGCCACATTTGAGCACCACAGAATTCACACTCGTAAATAGCATCACCCTTATCTAAATAACTGTAATGAAATGTAGGGGCAAGTTGGTGTCGAGCACTCCATCCACAAACCCATCATCACATTGTGCCTCGGTAGTTTCTAAAATTGTTGAAACAAATAAGTTCATTAATTCACAAACTGTAATGGACTCATATAATAAAAATCATTAAAACGCAATTGTAGCTGATAATTACTTTCATCGCTTGATTGACTTATCCTACTGCAAATATCTGTTGCAACTTGCCGAAGTTTGTTTGACGATCTCTTCGTGCTCTTTTTTTGATTAACCGAATGTGATGTTGGGTGGCCAGACAGAGTCACAGCTGTGTTACTGTCATACGTTAATCCACTAAGGTTGCTTTAGATTAAAGCAGAGCAACTCGCTATGTTAGTAATGTCGGTTAAAATAGATTGTATATGATCCTCTGATAATGGATTGACAATTGAAGATTGAGGAGTTCGCACCTCACTCTCACGTATGGTATGACCAACACTCATCAAAACAGGGGTGAGTGAGTTTCCATATATGGCAAGTGAACTTGACCATTATATTCTGATGTATTCTTTGAAAATCGCCGTTTAGCTATTTAACCAGTTAACTTGAAAGTAATTCAATCTGCAACCTCCAAATGAAACTAATATAATACATGGAAAGAAAACAACACGTTAAAAGGAATATAGGTTACTCACCTACTCCTTTACGTTGTTTGTTGTTGCCAACGTCTGCGCGCTTGTTCTTCATAATTTGATATTTAGGTGTGATAATACAGAGAAGTTCGATATGCAATAGATTGAACATAGCTTTGGCCACCATCTAATATATAAAGTATGTGCTAGTCAAGTCGCATGAAATCCGTCTGTTAATTGATTTTTCGAACTTTGATGTAAGCATCACTCAATTTGGACAGACAGATTTGATTTGTTTGTGTCAATTTGGCACGGATCGCCAAAACAGCATGGCTGCTAATTCTCAAGAGGCATTAAAAATTTAGCAGGTGGGGTAACTGACTGTGACAGCACGAGTTATTGGAAATTGTACTCAGTAATTTACTGTTCATAACTCTGCAAAATTCTGCCATAGTATGTTCATAAAACTGGTCTAGCCCACGACATGAAATAAAGTGTAGCATGATGATAATACCATCTACTTTTAATCTCTTAATTTATCCACTGACCGAAAAGCATGGGGAATAGTCTAACAACATGGGAACTGTACAAAACTGAGTTATTTGCAAGGTATTAAAACTCGGACCGGGCATTGAACCGGTCGGGGTACTGGGTTAAGGGTCAGTGGGTCAGACCGGGACTAAACCGGTGAGAAATTGAAAATTTTAGACTTATAGTATGAAATTCTAAAGAAAAAATAAAAAAAAAATTTAAAAAAATACCAACCCGGACCGGACTGGTTTACCGGCCGGTTCGCAGGTTCCCGGGCCGGATCGGCCGGTCCGGTCCGGGTTTAATAACCCTGGTTATTTGAGTTATTATTGTTATTCTTCTTCACTGTTTTTTCTGGGCTGCAAGGTTGTGGCTTTGAACAGAATGACCGCACGGTACAGCCAATGAAGTCCTTTTTTATCCATCTAATATGTTGAAAATGAGCTAGTGATGCATGGGGAATAGTCTAAAAACATAGGAACTGTATGTTTATTAAAAGGTGCGTTGTGAAATGAGTTTTTTAAACCAATGGGATAGCAAGCATTGTCTTACACTAGTGGAATTATTCTGAAGATGACTAGGTGACATACACTTGGCTCCTTTCAACGTCTTCCATCTAATCACCATTAGCTTTTGTTGGTTATGCCAAATAGGATGTTTATGTGGACCAATAACTGTATAGCTACAAGATTTAGTAGGATATATTTGATTGGTTCGAATGATTCATGAGGGAAGGGTTATGGAAGAAAGAAAATGGGCTCTCTGCTCATTCTCATACAACCTTTTCTTTCACTTTCTGACAAATGACATACGCTAGTGATGTAACCCCCAGCCGTAATTAATATCCGGATTATGCAATTAACGTGAAATAGAGACCAATAAGTCAAAACAACAATTGTATACCCATCAACCAGACGGGGTTTTCACAATCACGTTTCAAAATCATTTAAAACACGGTCTCATATTTCCACTCCGAATATAATTACTATGCGAAGATAAATTACATTTATACAAATATCAGAGTACGCAAATTAAATTCCCGACAATTACGGGATCATATCTTCGCTCAATAAACATAGGGCACATTAGCCCATACAACTCAAATATCAGGGATTACACAACTTATCCGAATACATTCTCAAATTCTGATCCATACAATCAAATACACAATCCCAATAACGCATTGATAACCAACACTAAGCTCTCACCCAAAACGAGTCCTCTTCGTCCTTGGATGCTTGCTTCATCCTCAATCTTCCTTCCCTGTCTAAAATGTTGATAGGGGAGGGTGAGATTCTGGGGAATCTCAGTAGGAAACACATACCAATATGCACGCAAGATAAGTATTTAATGCATGACATGCTTGCATCACAATAACTCATGTTCACATCATGATATATCCGCATGCTCAATGTTCACACAACATACTCATGGCCATAGTATAATAGAAACAGAGCTACAATCATTCTCATATGTTTCACATAATCATGCAAAGCAATAACATGCATCAATACACAAATACAATTATCAATACATGCAGGAGAGGTAAGTTCCCTACCCTCTTTCCACGTAAGCTCCAGCTCCGGCTGCTCACGATCAGGGTGATCATCAAATCCTATCACCAAAACCAAGGATATAGGATTAATCCCTTTTCCAATTCTTTTACTTTTAAACACTCTAGTTGGTTATCATTATTGCCCTTTAAGTGCCCTCAAACACCTCAATCCATAGCTCTAAAGGGTTGGAAGACTATCCCCAAAGATCCCCTTTTGAACACTCAAACTTGATATTTTTCACTGCCTCACTCGAGCACAGAAGCTCTCACTCGAGCACAAGTACGGACATCACTCGAGCACAAGAGAAAGTGAGATCGCGAGCACTTGTCCGAGAGCACAACTCTCACCTTCAGGAACTGGCTCACTCGAGCACAAATCCTCACCCGAGCACAAGGCCAAAAGCCTCACTCGAGCACCCGCGAGAGAAATCCAGGAAGTGAGAACCCGAGAGCACCCAACGCTCTCCAAGCACTGGATCCCTTCGAGCACACCACTCACACCCGCGAGCACACACCTCTCACCCGCGAGCACACTCGGCTCACTCGAGCAGACCATGCTCCCCACCCGCGAGCGAGAAGGCACACTTCTTACACCTTGCCCGCGAGTGAAGACCAGAAAGCAACCCTTCACTCTGGACTCCCACTATCACTCGAGCAGACCATGCTCACTCGAGCATGTTCTTCGCTCACTCGAGCACCAAGCCATGTGCTCGAGCATTGCTCATAAAACCCAGGCGCACTCGCAGCAAAACAAGGGAAAACTCACATATCACTCGAGCAGGATCTTCCTCACTCGAGCAATATTCATCCCTCACTCGAGCACACCCCTGTCTGCTCGAGTGAATCTATCAGATTCCAGGAAAACGCAGCAACACTTGCCACATTTCCTAACTCTTGCCCAAATGATCCAAATGGATCCAAAACCTCTACCAAAGCTACTCCCACACAAAATCACTCACTGAATTCAATGGAATCAATGGAATTACCAAAATCCCATTCCATTAACATGCTTTGGCCTAGGGCATCATAATCATCATTTTCCAAAATCATTAACCTCACACATCTCAATCCCAAATCCATTCTATCTATTCCAAACTCACACCAATATACCATTTCTATAACCATAACATGCCAAACTACCCATTACCCATATTTTCACAATTAGGGCAATAATTCCAGAAATTTCCAACTTAATCATTTGGCAATGAAACATAGATAGAAGGATTGGTTTCACATACCTTATCAACTTTCTCAAAGACACCCTTTGATTCTCCACACTTCATATTTTCGTGATCTCCAAATCACCACCAATGGAGACACTACAATCATCAAATTGAAGCTCTCAACTCAATGATTAACATTAGAGAAGAGAGTTTGAGCTAAAGAGGCCATTTGCTTACCTCAATATTCCATTTTTCCTTTCTCTTTCCCAAGCACCTTCAGCGAAAATGGAGGAAGGAAGAGAAGAGAGAGAAAACGAGAGAGAGAGAGAAGAGAGGAGATGGAGATGATGGTGATGTGTCTCTTGTCTCATCCAAGGGCTCACCACATGCCACTTGTCACCATCTCATTCCAACTCTCATGGGCTCACATGCACACACATACACATGATTATGCCCCTTGATCCACTACACAATCAATCCTAGCCATTGATCATTTTAATCACACATCTCATTTTCTCTTAGCTAGTAATTAATTTCTCTATTAATCACTAACTAATTCCCAACAATTTCACTCTTTCAATTTCCAATAATTATGGCTTATTAGTTATTATTTCCATAACCCACATAATTATTCTCAATAATTATCATTAGCCCTTAATCAGAAATTGGGATGTTACACTAGTGGAGCCTATAATTCCACATTTTTTTGGGTCAGCATTTCTTGGAAAATGGCAAAGTATCAAGTTGGCTTGATCAGAAGTCAAGCACTGGATTTTGTTTACCGCTAAAATCACTACAAAAAAAAGACTTTCGGCAGCGACAAAAGCCACCGCTAAAAGTCTTTCAGCGGCGACAAAAAGTCGCCATTGTTGCGACTAACACTGAAAGTTTTAACTGCGATAAAGTATACTTTTAGTGGCAACAAACGTGTCAATTTTAAAAAAAAAATTCGAAAAATTATTTTTAAAAAAATTTTGAATTTTTTTTAAAAAAATTTAATTTACAAATGCCACGTGTCTCCTCCCGTGCTGCCACGTGTCGCATCCTCATAATTCCTCCAAGTAACTCTCCTCCAGCTTGAACCCGCGACCTCAAGGAGCCGATGGCTTCTCGCGCGAGTCTTTGCCAGTTGCGTCGAAATGAACCTGTGTCATATTATTACATATTATTATATATATAATATTATCATATATATAAACATACATACATATAATTAATTAATTATATACATATAATTAATTATTAATTATTTATAATATTATTAAAAATTTAATAAAAGTGAAATAAAATATTTATATATTTAAATTAAACAATTTTTGAATTAAAATTACTTAATAAATAATAATTTAATATTATAAATATTATTTTTAATATAAAATTATAAATATAATATTAATAACATATATATTATTTTTAAATAAAATAAAGTAATAATATAATAAATATTATTTTAGTAGAAAATATTAAATATAATATTAATAAATAATAATATAATTTTAATAATTAAGGTTAAATAGAATTATTTAATAATTAATATTTTAATTTTATAAATATTATTTTTTTAAAATATTAATAAAAAAATATGAAATTGACTTTTAGCGGCGACTTTAGTTGTCGCCACTGAAAGTGTGAGTTTCAGCGGCGACTTTTGATCTTCGCCGCTGAAAGTGTTTTAAAAAAAATAAAATTTTGAAAAATTTCAAACAAGACTTTCAGCGACGACACTAAAATCGCCACTGAAACACCCTTTCGGCAACGACAACACAATGTCGCCGCTGAAAATGAGTTTCAGCGGCGACTTTTGATAGTTGCCGCTGAAAGTGTTTTTAAAAAAAAGAAAATTTTGAAAACTTTCAAATAAGACTTTTAGTGTCGCCACTAAAACACACTTTCAGCGGCAACATTAAAAGTCGCCGCCAAATGTCATCGCTGAAAGTCCTTTTTTTTGTAGTGAATGTAACTCATTGAGCAGAAAGCAGAAACGCAAAGCAAAACTAACAAATTCCTATTTTATTATATATTTTCATATTTTATTTGGGGATTTTGTCATGATAATTGAGCTTAAAATGTCTCTTTTATCATTAATTGTGATTAAATGTGTTTATATGAAATTAGGACTAAAAAGGATAAAATTGTCAAAATAATTGCCATTACATTTAATCATTAATTTCTTAAGAGAATTTGATGTTGGTTTATTATTTTTAATTGTAGGTGCTTCAAAAATAAGATTAAAATGGAAAACGGCAGTTTGGGCCTCAAATTTGCAAACTGTCAAATTAGTCCCACGAATTTTGAAAATGCCAGTTTAGTCCACGACAGAACACAGCATTTTGGCAGCATACGTTAGGTCTGATTCAGAGCTGAGTGGGGTTGAATAAAAACATAACAGAGGCGCCGAAAAACACAACTGGAGACCTTCCCCCTTCATCACCTCCGTCTTCTTCTTCTTGCGTCGTCCACTATTGTCCTCGCCGGCGACCTTCACTTCTTTCACAATCCTTTCCCTCACTGGTGAGTTTTAGAATCACAAGTGAGAAAGAACAGAGGAGGCCGGGAATGAGGGGCAGCTGTGGGTGAAGCGCTGGAGCCATGAGGATTTTAGAGGGTGAGCTGAGAGTCTCCTTCCCCATTGTTGAGTTTCGATTTCCTCTCCATCACCATTCATCTCACTGTCCACCGATTCTCCACCTTGCTCACACCGCCACATCCGTCCTTCCACAATTAACAGAGATGAGGTTCAGAGCTTGAAGGCCAAACGCTGTTCATATTCAGCACCGGCCACCACCATTCTTCTATTCTTCCAGCGATTTTCAGCTTCCCCAAGATCTCCATTTTTCCAGGCTGTGACTCTTTCTGCATCTGAATTCATTTCAGCCGTGGCTTACTCTGTGTCTGGGTTTAATTTCAGCTGTGCCTATTGCCCTGTTCTGAGTTTAATTTAAGCCCCAATGCTTAATTGATTCAGTGTGGATTTATCAATTTACTGTGATTTAATATGGCCGGGTGTTTGAATCAGAATGGGATTATGTTTCTTGAAGTTATTCTCATGAGTGGCCAGGCAATTTTGTGCTCTTGGGGATGAATTAGAGATGGTTTGAGCTCACATGTGCTTCAAAGGGGAGTTTATTTTATCTATAACTCATTCTATTTGTGATTTCTTAGGTTTAGGAATTCATTTATGTAATGAGACTATAATTTTAATTATGATTTCTATGGATTGAGTTGTTGTGATTTGGAATTTGTAATGAGGATTTGTCCTCATCAATATATATGGTTATATATATGTTTATTTATGATTCTATTGTTTCTCTCTATTTAACATGATATTGTTGGATAGTTTGATTGAATTAGAATTGTAGTTGAACCTAAATGCATTGCTTTTTCCATAGTCACTCTCTAAGGAGTTTTAATAATGCTTAAATAAATAGGTTCATGAGTTTAAGCTTTAGACTCAATGGTAATTGGGGTTTGGTATTTTAGGAAACTTAGAGAAACTCATTACACTAAGAGGGCTTAATAGCATTTCAAGAGTAGGGGTTCCTCTCTTGTGAGGCTAGACTCAATGGTAATTGAAGTTTGGTATTTTAGAAGCTTAGTGTTAACTCTCAAAATATCTTAATTGAGCAAGGATAGCCATTGAAAATCATTTCCAAGAGCATCTTCTTCATTTGCATTTCTTACCCACTTTCATTTCTCCTTATTTGAAAATCCCAAAAATATATATTTTAAATTGCATTCAATTCATAGTTTTGAGAATCAATTAATTAAGTTTTACCCCTATCAATTTTGCATTGTAATTATTTAGTTTACTAGGAATTAGTTTCATAATCGGCTCCTTGATAAGAGAACGATCCCGAGTTGTTTGCACTATATTGCATTTAATTCGTGGAAATTTGTGATTTGACCCTGAGGTGGCTAAGGTTGTGTCAAATCAATGGCGCCGTTGCCGGGGAGCCAAGAAATTGGTTTCCTAGTAATTAAGTGTCAAGTATTTTTTACCGGGGTGAGCCTTTAGGATTTTTACTTTCTAGTATTTTCATACTTAGTCATAGTTTAAGTTGCATTTTAGTTAGTTTATATAGTTTTGCATGTTTTTCATAGCACATTGCATCTTTGCATAAAAAGTTTTGAAGAAATACAAATAAATATCTTGATTTTTCTTTGTTTTTGTATTTTCATTCTTGCATTTTTTTCTCACTTGAATTTTGCATGACTTGTGCTTGATTGATGTAAAGTAGTGTCATTGCATTCGAATTGATTGTGGATAACTTTCTTTTGATGCTATTTGAGTGCATGATTCCAATTTCCAAGTTACAATGTTGATGATATTATTCTCCTTGTGAATAGTGAGCATTTTGACAATACAATTGCCAATTTTCTTCTTGTCCATACACATTATACAAACTCACACACTTGCACTCATTCCATTTCATATATTTTCCTTGAATTTGTGTGTAAGACAATTTTGGCACTACCATTGACTTTTGCATTGATCTAAGTGATTGTGTTTTTCAAGGTACAAATATAGACGGTGATGGTAATGGTGGACCAAAGAGAAGAACCATAAGGGATGTCACAAGATCTGACGTGACTTATGATCCTTTCAGTGTTGCATGCCCTAACTTTGAGGTTAATTTTGAGCTTAAGGGACATTTGCTTGCTTCACTACCTCGTTTCTATGGACTTGAAAAGGAAAACCCTTACAACCATCTCAAAGCTTTACACTTAGCTTGCTCCAATATGAAGCCCATTGGTGCTCGTTTAGATGATGTGTTGTTCAAGTCGTTCTATTTCACTCTGGAAGGAAAGGCCAAATATTGGTACTTGATGCTACTAAGAAATGTTAATGATGCTCTTCATTCTTGGGCTAATTTGAAGAAAGCCTTCTTAGACAAATACTTTTTTGATGCAAGGATTGCAAAACTTAAAAAGGAGATCTATTTTGTCAAACAAGATCCTTTAGAGTCATTTTATGAATATTGGAACCGATTTCAAGTGCTTCTAGATCAGTGCCCACACCATCAAATTGGTGATGAACAGTTGATTAAGTACTTTCATGATGGTCTTCTCCCTAATGAGAAGGGTATTCTAGATGCCGTAGTTGGAGGTTCTTTGGAAGATTGCACTGCTGAAGAGGCATGGGCTCAAATTCGAACAAGAGCTAGAAACACTCGACAATACAATGTGAGAGAGCTAAGAGGAGTCTATAATCTTGGTTCCAACAAGAGAATAGACTCACTTGAGTCTAAGATGGACATAGTCACTTCCCAACTTTCTTTCATTACATCTAAGCTCCGGAATCTGAGTGTTCAACAAGTGACTTCTCCTCATTCACAAGCTCTTGTGTCATCTAGTTGTGGTAGTTGTGGTTTTGTGATGCACATTACAAGCTTATGTCCTAACCGCCATGAGGAAGTTAATGCTATGTATCAAGGGAGACTAAACTCTAAGTGGGATCCTAATTCCAACACCTACAATGAAGGTTGGAAAACTCATCAAAACTTCCGGTGGCGTAAGGATGAACCTACTCCCTACAACGCTTCTTCTTCTCAAGCTTTGCAAACTCAACTTTATGTTCCAAACAATTATGACTGCATCTCGCAACTTCTCAAGTGTGTCCAATCTATGCATAATGATATAAGCAAGAAAGATGCTAGAACTGAAGAAAGATTTACAAGTTTGGAACGTAAGATAGAGCAATGGGAGATTAAGTCCACTAACTTGAATTCCTTTGTCACTCAACTCTCATATGGCATTAGTGACAAGCAAGCTAAGTCTAGTGGTGTTATGCCTTCTAATATGGTCATCCATCCTAGATCTCTTAATGCTATGACCTTGAGAAGTGGAAAAATGGTTGGGTTTAAGAACGATGATGATGATGATGAAGTGGATGAGGAAATCATAGTGGATCCACCTCCAAGAAATGATAAGGTTCCTGATACAACTCCTAAACCATTAATGACTTATCAGAGGTGCAAGACAAGGGCACAATTAAAATCTTTGCCAGTTCCTCAACCCTCTCAATTGCAAGAAAATGATGAGTCTTCTCAAATTTCTAAAGAGGAAGCTCCTCATTCTGAGAGCAAGCTAGAGAAGAAACTCTTGGAGAAGACTTCAAAGACACAAGATCAAAAACAAAACGGAGAGGTGATTGCACAAGAAGATGAAAGAGCTAAGAAGTCATCCAACTACGAGCTTCCACTCAAAGGTAATGAGGTAAACATTCATGATCTTCCTTTTCCTCATTCTTACTTAGCTAGTCAAAGAAAGTCTGATGAGAAACAAGATAATGACTTGCTTGATATGATTAGTAAGATTGAAGTGAATGTGCCATTGCTTGATTTGATTAAGAAAATTCCTAAGTATGCCAAATTTCTTAAGGAGTTGTGCACACATAAGAGGAAGTTTCAACCAAATAAGAGAGTACAATTATCCTCTAGTGTGTCTGCTTTGTTTAAGCCACAACTTCCAGTTAAATGTCAGGATCCTGGTTCATTTACCATTCCATGCACCATAGGAAAGACTACAATCCCTAAGGCTTTGCTTGACTTAGGAGCTGCAATTAATATGATGCCTAAATCTCTATATAGAGACCTAGGGGTGAAGACCTTGAAACCTACCTCTATGGTGCTACAACTAGCAGATCAAACCATAAGGTATCCTGATGGCATCTTAGAAGACATTTTAGTTCAAGTTGGAGATCTAGTCTTCCCTGCAAACTTTTATGTGCTAGATATACCTAATGCCCGTGGGGATGGAGCTTTAATCCTAGGTAGACCCTTCCTCAGGACTGCCAACACTGATATTAGTTTGCACAAGGGGTCTATCATAATGTCTATTGGGGATAGGTCTTTGAATTTCAATATGTATGAGCAAATGAAGCAGCCGCATGAAGATTATTCTATGTGTGATGTCAAATTTGTTGATGGTTTGCTTGTTGATAAGCATGATGATAATGACATGTACACCTCACCCACTGATTTCACTAACACTTCTTTTCTCCCTCTCTCACATGGTGTTGATGTGAGCTGTCCTGACACTTCACAGTTGGGTTACACTCTTTCCACGCCATCAAACTGTTTAAATACTGATTATGTGCTTGTGAAGTCTACTACTAACCCAAATGAGTTCGAGAAAGGCTTTGTTTCTGATAATCTTGTAGGAGTTAGTAGAGCTGAGAAGACTTCCAAGAATGAGTTGTCCAAGTTTTTCAAGGAGCTGCGTGCCTTGAATGCTTAACATAGACCATTGAGGGTACCTTGTGCTATCAACTCTATCCTATTTCAACCTCCAATTGAGATGATTAATGAAGCAAAGGTTGTTGCTGCTATGGACATGGAGAAAGTAGAAAGTGAAGGGGAAGTAGCGGAGCCCATTCCTCCAAAACTCCGATTCAAGAGGAGGCATAGGCGACGACTTCCAATCATTACTACATCACAAGTTTCTTTGGCATACCTCCATATCTTTGATGAAAGCTATAAAGATCCCTTCCTAATGGATAGTCAAGAGAACCAATTTCAAGTTGGTGACAAGGTCATTGGCCTATCTTCTATATATACAACACCAGGTGATAAACGACAAACACATTTTGTTGGGCCATTCGAGATTCACTCCCTTTTTCACCATAGGAAGGTCATATTGATGGATGCTCAAGGCAACTATTTCCAAGCAAAGAAAGAACGCCTTCATCTTTTGAAGGGAGCTATAAGCCTCCATAACACTCAGGTTGCTTCTTTCCTTTCCTTGTCTTACCTACCATGCTAGTGATTACTTGTGTTATGTTGTTAGGCATGTGTGTTTGTAGGATAAGTGTGGGGGAAGAGGTTATTCTAGTAGAAAAGGTAGTTCTTAGGATTTTGATAGTAGATTTAGGATAATAAATCCCCATTGCATGTATCTCTTGCCTATATCTTCACTTGTGCTTGCTTGTTTAGTCATGCATTGAGGACAATGCAAGAATTAAGTGTGGGGGGAGGTATTGCACTAGTCACCATGTTTTGGTTCATGAAATTTGAGAAAAATTAAAAATTTTTGAACTTGCGAATTGGTTTTGTGAAGTGCTTAAAGGATCCCTATTTTCACTTTCCTAATGCAACTCCTTGACATGTTTTTATGGAAATTTAAATGCATAATGATTGTGAAAATCAAGTATTTCCAAGTATAATTGCATTAAACTTGAGTAATCCATTTACTTGATCAATTGAGTTATTGGAGTGTCTTTAGTGCAAATTTATTAATTTGGATGCCTAGCTTAACTTTAGGAAGTTGATATGGTAGAGAAAAGCCTTGTTGGAAGATTCTTGAGCCTTGATTCTATTTTCTCACCATGTGTGTATTCACCTATTTTCTAGTTAATCTCTAGAACTTGTCCAAGTTCTTTTTCAAAGCTACATTAATACCTTGGATTTGTAGTATGATAAGGGCATTCATTTCTAAACCTATTTACCTAAACACAAACCATTCATCATTTACCTTTGTTTACCCCTTGAGCCTTTCACTTTCATTTTGATTTCATTATACAAATGCTATGTTTGTATCTTCTATCAATTTCTTCCTAGCACTATGATTAAAAAAAAATGGTATTATTGTATATGTAAAAAGAAAAGTGCCATGTGAATAGTCAAAAAAAAATAAAAGAAAAGAAAAAGAAAAGAAAAGAAAAGAGAAACAAATAAGGCACTATGGTAAAATATGTGAATCAAGTTTAGTTGTGTAGTGCTAAGTGATCAAGCAATTTCTTGGGTGCAAGCATAGTATTTTGTTACATTTTCTAGTCCATTTAGCCTTTCCAACATTACAACCCTAAAAAGTCCCCTTGACTATGGATTCATGGAAAAACTAGTGGTACAGATAGAAGAACCTCTACAAGCCTATGGTAGATGCTAGAATAGGTAAATTGAATGAAATTCCTTATGATTTGAGAGATGAGAGAAACACTTATTCCCTTGAGAGCTCTATCATGTCTATCTTTCTTGGTTTTGTTATGTGTTCAATTTGATTTCTTTGCATTAAAAATTTCCATGAGCTTTAATTGATTTGGGATTGTGGTTATTCAATCTTTATGTAATTACCACTACAAAAAAAACGTGATTTAGTAGCGGTTAAAAATGGGTATTAGTAACGGTTCTAACCGCTACAAACTAGGTTAGTAGCGGTTACCCAAACCGCTACTAAATCGTACGTTGCAAGCAGTTTTGTAGCCGTTTTATAAAACCGCTACTCAATCAAAAATAACCGCTACATACTTTGTAGCGGTTCAACTTAACCGCTACAACACCCAGAGATATTTGTAGCGGTTATATAACCACTACAAATATAAAAAATTATATTGAGAGCTAAAAAAAGAATTTTTTATTTTGTAGCGGTTAAGAAACCGCTACAAATATAAAAAATTGAAAATTTGTTGGCAAAAAAAAATGACATTTTTTTATTTTGTAGCGGTTAACAAACCACTACTAATTTTGAATTTCATGAAATTAGTAGCGGTTTTAAAAACCACTACTAATTTCATGAAATTCAAAATTGGCGCAAAAAAATTTAAATTGAGTCGTAAAAAGGCGCGTTATTTAGTAGCGGTTTAATAACCGCTACAAATATTTAAAATTAGTAGCGGTTTTATTCAGAGATATTTGTAGCGGTTATATAACCACTACAAATATAAAAAATTATATTGAGAGCTAAAAAAAGAATTTTTTATTTTGTAGCGGTTAAGAAACCGCTACAAATATAAAAAATTGAAAATTTGTTGGCAAAAAAAAATGACATTTTTTTATTTTGTAGCGGTTAACAAACCACTACTAATTTTGAATTTCATGAAATTAGTAGCGGTTTTAAAAACCACTACTAATTTCATGAAATTCAAAATTGGCGCAAAAAAATTTAAATTGAGTCGTAAAAAGGCGCGTTATTTAGTAGCGGTTTAATAACCGCTACAAATATTTAAAATTTTTTTTAAAAATATGCAATTATTTTTTTCTGTTTTTTCAATATTAAATTAAATAGTTTATTTTGTTATTATTTTATCTATTTCAGTTAGTTTATTATTCAATAGTTTAACTTATTAATAAATAAAAAGGAAAAATGTAATTGAATAGGATTAGTATAAAATTTGTATTAATAATATTATTAAGGATAGGTAGGTAATAAGGAATTATTATGTTATCTAATATAATGTAATTGTGTATGAAAAATAGATGAAAATGAGATACAATTATGATATATCTAGAAAAAAAATGATTAGAATAAATTTTATAGAAAGGAAAGAAGTATTCTAAAAAAATTAAAAATCTTGTTACCATATTTGATCGTATTATTCAGCTCCTCTACTCATACGAAAGAAGTTGTAAATGAGAGAAAATGAAAGAAAGGTAAGGTGAAAAGAAATTGGGGAGTGTTTGAAATGAGTTGTGGTAAGGGTATTTATAGGGATCCACGTACTATTTGTAGGGGTTAATGTAGCGGTTATTAATTAGTAGCGGTTATTTATATTTTTGTAGCGGTTTAATATTCATAGTGCTATTTGTAGCGGTTAATGTATCCATTTTGTAGCGGTTATTCATTTAGTAGCGGTTAATTTTTTATTTGTAGCGGTTCAATAACCGCTACAAATATTATTTTAATTTTTTTTTTAAAATTTCTTTTTTACATTTAATTTTAAAAAAAATTTTGCATTTTTTGTAAAGACAAAAGCATAAATTGAATTTGATCACTCATCGTCGCCATCCCTACAGAAATTTTGTAGAAAAATTATTGTTATTAATGTATTATTAAATTTAAAAAATATAATTCAAATGACGTGGACTTAAAAAGACTCACCGCAATAGAGGTAAATTGTCATCGCCTTCAGGGAAGTAGTTTTCAAAATCAGCTGGTTGAAACGGCTCACTCTCGTAGACGATGTTATCGCCTTCACCCATGTCGTAAAGGTCTCTTGGCTTTAAATGAACGACCATGTGCCAATCCCTATGCCTCTCGTCCTCGACAAAATAAACCTGATGTGCCTCTGAAGCTAAAATATACGGCTCATCATCTTGAGAAATACCAGTATGAATCGGCCGTGAGAAATTGACTGATTTGATCCCTAGGTCGTCAGATGTCAGTCCCCGAGAAGTAGTGGTATTTGCCCACAAACACTTGAACAGCGTCACGGTGAAACGGCCTTGATAATTAAGCTCGACCACATCAAGAAGCTTGCCATAGTAAGGGACGCCTCCGAACTACATGTTGGCGTCACTGCTACTCGCATAACTCCTTGTCCCAAATGTGCCATAAACACCTGAATTCTGTGTTTGCAATCCTTGATCCCGTGAAACCGTGCAAAACTTAAAACCATTGACATTGTATGCTGTAAACCGTTTTGCATGATCAAGAGGGCCGATTGCGAGAGCTCTGAAATCTGGTGAGTGTGGGTTGTGGTCATTTAGTATTCTACGCGCAAACCAGCTCGGGAATTCTCTGTGGACCCTCCTATCAACTTCCGAGGATGTCTGTGTACGGATCCTGAGTTGACGCTTAACATGACTTCTGAATTCCCTGCAATTAATAATGGAAAGGCGTTAGTGAAATGAAAGTGAGAAATGTTAAGAAAGATATAGATCGAATAACATGTGAGTATACAATTCTTACCGTATGAAAGGTTCAACTTGAGTGCAATTAATCAAGACATGTCTATATGCTTGGAACTTCTCAGTTGCCGTTAGTTTGAAGTTCTCAGTTGCTCCAACTGGTTTACCAACACGAGGGATAAATTCTCCTGATGTAGGCGCAGGTTCAGGACAATCGTCAACACGAGGCGGACGGTTGAAAGCCGTCTCAAGATCATCAAAGTACCTTGAGCAAAAATATAGCACCTCATCCCCTATATAGCCTTCAGCTATAGAACCTTCTGGCCACGCCTTATTCGTCACGTAAGATTTTAATTTCCCAAGGAACCTACGAAGTACAGAAGAGAAAATTGATATAAAATGATGAAAATGACGACTAGCAAACATTAAATACGGACAATAAATTAAAGCACATATTTAAAATGAGTACCTCTCAATCGGATACATCCAACGATATTGTACCGGTCCAGCGAGCTTTGTTTCATGAACGAGGTGGACTGTGAGGTGAACCATCACAGTAAAAAAGGACGGAGGAAAGATCATCTCCAAATGACAAAGTGTAAGAATGATTTTCGACTGCAGCTGATCGAGCTCCTCAACGATCAAAACCTTAGAACACAACTTCCGAAAGAAAGAACAAAGTTCCACCAAAATGATGGAAACATCGGGAGGAAGTGTATTCTTTATAGCCAGAGGGAGTAACTGCTGCATAAGAACATGTGAGTCGTGACTCTTCAGGCCAGCAACCTTTCGAGCCTGCAAGTCGACACATCAAGAAATGTTGCTTGAATACCCATCAGGAACTTTTAATTTCTTCAACGTCGCGAGAAACACATCCTTGTTCGGTTTTGTGAGGGTAAACTTTGCCAGTGTAAATCTGTCATGCTCATCTGGCCAAGCGTCTTCACGAACTCCCATGTCACGTAAATCTTTCCTCGCTTGAAGGTGATCTTTTATCTTGCCGGGTTCGTTAAGCAGCGTATACAGCACATTGTCGCAAACATTCTTGTCAATGTGCATTACATCAAGATTGTGGCGAAGTAAATTAGATCTCCAATATGGAAGCGTGAAGAAAATACTTATCTTCTTCCACTGCTGAGGCGCCGAAGTCCTGCGCTTCTTTCGGCGAGTTTATGCTGAATCGTCGCTTTTTCCAAAATTGAACTCAACATGCTCAAGCTGCTGTAAGATATCTGTACCGGACAAAGTCTGAGGTGGTCCTCTTTTCTCTGGTTTCCCATTGAAGCGATTCCATTGCAATCTGAACTTATGCGTTCCATCGAGAAACCTCCGATGCCCCATAAAGCACCACTTTCGGCTGTGGGGAAGGCGCAATGCGTCAGAGTCAAAATTACAAGCTGGACACGCCGACCCAGTATGCACATTCCAACCAGATAATGTGCTAAGGCCAGGAAAGTCACTAATCGTCCACATTAAGGCTGCACACATGTTGAACAAAGTCTTACTGTAAGCGTCGTACGTCTCCAAGCCGACATTCCACAGGTCAAGCAATTCCGCAATAAGCGGTTGGAGATACACATCGATGTCATTACCCGGTGCCTTTTTGCCTGGAATGATCATAGACATAATGAAAGAGCTTTGTTTCATACACATCCAGGGGGTAAGTTGTAGGGAACTAAGACTACCGGCCAAATACTATAACTTGTGCTAAGATTCCAGAAAGGATTGAAACCGTTGGTCGCCAACGCAAGCCGAACATTTCTGGGGTCAGTCGCAAAATCTGGAAAGTCGTTGTCAAACGTTTTCCAAGCAGCTGCATCCCGCGGATGTCTTAATTTACCGTCTTCGTTTTTATCAACGGCATGCCATCTCATGTGCTCAGCAGTTTTAGACGACATAAATAATCTTTGTAGATGAGGTTTCAAAGGGAAGTACCTAAGAATCTTTACAGGTTTCTTCTTCTGCTTTTTCCCCTTCTGAATTGTCTTGTACCTCGATGTGTGACATCTCTTACACGTCTCCCTGCTGGAATCGTCTCCCCAATACAGCATACAATCATTTGGGCACGCATCAATCTTTTGATAATTCAATCCCAACCTGTTGATAATCTTCTTGGCCTCGTAGAACGTTGTGGGAATCTCGGCGTCGGGGAATGCATCTTGTAATAAGTCGAGCAACATATACATTCCCTTATCTGTGATCCCACACAAGCACTTGATATGATACAATTTGATCAAGAAAGATAATTTAGAATATTTGCGACAACCTTGATATAAAGGACGATCTGCTTCATCCATCAAGCTAAAAAAATCCCAAGCTGCTTCATTCCCCATAAACCCAGTGGACCGCGAAGACGACCCTCTTGGGTTGTTCTGCTCCCGAGCGTCCTCCTCATCAAGGAACTGCTCCATCTCCCTGAACCCAATCGGGATCTCGAACTCCTCCTCGTTGAGGAAATCCTCAACGCTAATATCTGGCCCCTCCACCTCAGGCACCTCTCGTGCGGTCGTCGCCTATGGGATCGTCTGCGGTGCTTGTGGGGGGATGGGCTGAGATGCCGCGGTAGCCCTGCCTGCGAGCTGCCCCCTCCCTCTGCCCCCTGACCGGCTGCTGCCACCCCGTAAAATCGGTCTGGGGACCTCAGAGGCCTTCCCCTTATCCTGTCCTGAAGCCATATCAACTGTAAAAATTAAAAAAAGAAAATTAGTCACATTATTATGCAAAAATATAATAAAAATACAAATTATAAATAAAATACGTGTTATATACGTACCTCAAGTGCAAATACTGAGCAAAAACTCCTATAGAGACGTTTGAACGCTCAAATCTCAAAGAAATCACTCAGAGAAACCTCAGGAAACAAAATGAGCAAACGAAGAAATGAGGGAGGCGGTGGCTTAAATAGGCCAGATATTAGTAGCGGTTATTAAAATAACCGCTACTCTAACCGCTACAAATAATTAAATTTGTAGCGGTTGTACAATAACCGCTACAAAAGATAACAACGTTTGAAATTCTGTAGCGGTTATTGCCCAGAACCGCTACAAATGTCGAAACTCTTGAAATTCTGTAGCGGTTATAGGGGCATAACCGCTACAAAATTCTGACCTTTGGTATTTTGTAGCGGTTCTGTTGCTGTAACCGCTACAAATAACCGCTACACTGTTGGTGCGCCAACTGGCGGGAATATTGTAGCGGTTTCTGTGCATTAACCGCTACAAAATCACCGCTACAAGTTTTGGCGGGAAATTCGCGCCAAATTTGTAGCGGTTTTTTGTACGAAACCGCTACAAAAAACCTTGCCACTACAAATTTGTAGCGGTTTAGGTAAAAACCGCTACAAATACTATAATTTGTAGCGGTTTAATATAACCGCTACAATTGCACCGCTACAAAATACCTTTTTTTTTGTAGTGTACATTCTTGAATAGCTTGATGATTACAACATTAGGCATATGTTTGTAAATTTTGGTTTCATTTTGCCCAGGAGTGCAAAAGACTAAGTGTGGGGGAATTGACAAATCCCTATTTTATTATATATTTTCATATTTTATTTGGGGATTTTGTCATGAGAATTGAGCTTAAAATGTCTCTTTTGTGATTAATTGTGATTAAATGTGTTTATATGAAATTAGGACTAAAAAGGATAAAATTGTCAAAATAATTGCCATTACATTTAATCATTAATTTCTTAAGAGAATTTGATGTTGCTTTATTATTTTTAATTGTAGGTGCTTCAAAAATAAGATTAAAATGGAAAACGGCAATTTGGGCCTCAAATTTGCAAACTGTCAAATTAGTCCCACGAATTTTGAAAATGCCAGTTTAGTCCACGACAGAACACAGCGTTTTGGCAGCATACATTAGGTCTAATTCAGAGCTGAGTGGGGTTGAATAAAAACAGAACAGAGGCGCCGAAAAACACAACTGGAGACCTTCCCCCTTCATCACCTCCGTCTTCTTCTTCTTGCGTCGTCCACTATTGTCCTCGCCGGCGACCTTCACTTCTTTCACAATCCTTTCCGTCACCGGTGAGTTTTAGAATCACAAGTGAGAAAGAACAGAGGAGGCCGGGAATGAGGGGGAGCTGTGGGTGAAGCGCTGGAGCCATGAGGATTTTAGAGGGTGAGCTGAGAGTCTCCTTCCCCATTGTTGAGTTTCGATTTCCTCTCCATCACCATTCATCTCACTGTCCACCGATTCTCCACCTTGCTCACACCGCCACATCCGTCCTTCCACAATTAACAGAGATGAGGTTCAGAGCTTGAAGGCCAAACGCTGTTCATATTCAGCACCGGCCACCACCATTCTTCTATTCTTCCAGCGATTTTCAGCTTCCCCAAGATCTCCATTTTTCCAGGCTGTGACTCTTTCTGCATCTGAATTCATTTCAGCCGTGGCTTACTCTGTGTCTGGGTTTAATTTCAGCTGTGCCTATTGCCCTGTTCTGAGTTTAATTTAAGCCCCAATGCTTAATTGATTCAGTGTGGATTTATCAATTTAATCTGTGATTCAGTGTGACTCTTTCTGCATCTGAATTCATTTCAGCCGTGGCTTACTCTGTGTCTGGGTTTAATTTCAGCTGTGCCTATTGCCCTGTTCTGAGTTTAATTTCAGCCCCAATGCTTAATTGATTCAGTGTGGATTTATCAATTTACTGTGATTTAATATGGCCGGGTGTTTGAATCAGAATGGGATTATGTTTCTTGAAGTTATTCTCATGAGTGGCCAGGCAATTTTGTGCTCTTGGGGATGAATTAGAGATGGTTTGAGCTCACATGTGCTTCAAAGGGGAGTTTATTTTATCTATAGCTCATTCTATTTGTGATTTCTTAGGTTTAGGAATTCATTTATGTAATGAGACTATAATTTTAATTATGATTTTTATAGATTGAGTTGTTGTGATTTGAAATTTGTAATGAGGATTTGTGCTCATCAATATATATATGGTTATATATATGTTTATTTATGATTCTATTGTTTTTCTCTATTTAACATGGTATTATTGGATAGTTTGATTGAATTGGAATTATAGTTGAACCTAAATGCATTGCTTATTCCATAGTCACTCTCTAATGAGTTTTAATAATGCTTAAATACATGGGTTCATGAGTTTAAGCATTAGACTCAATGGTAATTGAGGTTTGGTATTTTAGGAAACTTAGAGAAACTCATTACACTAAGAGGGCTTAATAGCATTTCAAGGGTAGGGGTTCCTCTCTTATGAGGCTAGACTCAATGGTAATTGAAGTTTGGTATTTTAGAAGCTTAGTGTTAACTCTCAAAATATCTTAATTGAGCAAGGATAGCCATTGAAAATCATTTCCAAGAGCATCTTCTTCATTTGCATTTCTTACTCACTTTCATTTCTCCTTATTTGAAAATCCCAAAAATATATATTTTAAATTGCATTCAATTCATAGTTTTGAGAATCAATTAATTAAGTTTTACCCCTATCAATTTTGCATTGCAATTATTTAGTTTATTAGGAATTAGTTTCATAATCGGCTCCTTGATAAGAGAATGATCCCGAGTTGTTTGCACTATATTGCATTTAATTCGTGAAAATTTGTAATTTGACTCCGAGGCGGCTAAGGTTATGTCAAATCAAAAACAAAAAAAAATCCATTGGTTTCAAAATTGAATATAGCAAAGGAAGGCCACAAAATACAATAATTAACTAATGTCATTTGGTAAGCACTCATACGGTTCTTCACTTTTTATCATTTCTGACTCAATTGTTGTCTACATCAACTTATAACTAGAGATTCAATTAAGTTACATTCATTGTATTTGAATGCTTGCAGCTACTGATGCATTTGAACCAATTTCAGGTTTTGGTTTTAGACAAAGAAAGACGCCAATGAACTTAATAGTCGATCTGGAACAGAATGCTACATCTATATATACTCCTTAGGCTATGGCTAGTGTTTAATTAATTGCCTTCAGCCTTTGTAACCTTTATTATCTTTGAGCCTCATGTATCCGCTAGTGATCAATAAATGTACTTTATATATTAACTTTGTTCTTGCATTTCCATGTGGTTCTTATTACTTCTTAGTTTACACAGTTTATAAGTTGGCAAAAAAAAAAAAAAGGTATATAGTTTATGTTTCTCCAGATGTATTATAGACTAAATCATATATTTAGAACTGGAACCAATACTATTTTAACAAAATAGGAGCTTAATTAAAGTTTCATGCTTGGTGGTTGGAAATATAGTGAGAGTTCTAATTATAATTTCTTGGCAATCCCTCCACTCATCATTTTATCATCACCCGCACTTGCTCAGCCTTACCCTTTTATCTTCACCTTCCACTTCTTCATCTTTTTCAAATCTCTTAGATTATAGGTCCCTCCCTTACCACACTCAACATCTTTTCTGTTCATGCCCTTTTCTTCATAGGTCCTATATTTACTTTATAAGATTAACCTTTATTTTTTAAAAAAGACTTGAATCATTTTTATAAAATAAATTAACTTTCAAAAATTCAAGAGGTAATTTTTATGGATCAATTATTATTTATTAATACATACGTATTTTATAATTTAGAGAAATATCTCCACAAAGATAAAAATCATCACACAATTCAGAAAAGACTCGAAGCCTTTAGAACAGGTTGACTTGACTTTGGTGATACAAGTCGAAGTCATGTGGGAAGGAGCACGGTAGGAATAATGAGTATAGAAAATAAGTTATAGTTGGAAGTGCTAATTTCCTTAGTTTCACATTCATTTTTCCAAGTCTTTGGACATATACAAGAGTCAATTATGAATGATTTTGATTTTAAAGTTGCAACGTTGCTGGCAATTACAAACAGCCATCATGACTTTTCTACCTCATAGATCGTAATTAATGGTTGATGAAGTTCCCGTTCAATTAGTTGGTTTGGAAAAATATTATTTAAATTAAAAATTATATTTTAAATTCTGTAATGTTCTCTATGATTTTAAATTAATAATTTATAATTTTACATAAATTCGAATTCAGTTTGTAGAATAATTTAATAAATATTTTTATTTATTATTAGCTGATGTCAAATTCAATTATTATTATTTAAAAAATTTAATGATAAATATTAACAAATCAAATAATCAATTAGCTTTAAGAATATATACAAGAAAAATAAAGCATAAATATTTGATAAAATAAAATAATGCAGTATAGTTGGTTGAGGTGGTAAGCAGCCTCCTCTTATAAGGAGAAGAATACAAGTTCAAATATCTAAAAATGGATTTATTAGAAGAGATGAAAACTTGTTGTGCTTTAGGCCTCAAAAAGGGAAATTAAACATTTAATCAAATAAAAAATAATAATGCTTTACTTTGAATTCTTTGGCCAGTGAGTATTACAATTGAATTGCTTTTCAGATTTATTACTATAGTAATAATAAGAGATAATCATATTGCTCACATTCTTTTTTTTTTTTTTGGGGAATATATTGCTCACATTATAAATCACCTATGTATTGTTGTTGATACTACCGTTCTTATTTATAAGATTTTATTAACTAAATTGTATTAATTAAGAGAACAGTTAAAATTAATTACATGTAATAAATATATAGAAAATATACATGTTTTTCTAATTATGTCTTTATTAATAAGTGGGCAAATGAGTGAGAGAGTAACAGTGAGAAAGATAATGAAAGAGAGTGCATAAATAAAATGAATTAGGGGCAACATTGACAAAAATGCATATAATGCTCAAACAATCCTAGATAGTGCCTTATAAAAGGGAACAAACCAATTCAAAAAATAAAGTTCTATATAGGGAGGGAGTGTGATTCTAAGAAAGAAATAAATAAATAAAATCCTCATTTCGTGATTAGATAGATAGATATGCTTACCGTGATGTCTGATATACATACGTATTTTATGTTTATTAAAAAAAAAGGTTATAGTTTGAAGTAACTTATTTCACACATATTTTTAGGAGTCAATAATGGCGATTATCTCTTTGCTTCTACTTCATATACACACTCCCCCCCCCCCCTTCTTTTATAGATCACTCGTTTTTGTTTGACAACTCATTAGTTTCATAAGTCACTCATTATTATTCTAATAAAACCAACCAAATTTTTAGTATTCCTTATTGCAAAGATGAAGTGGTCCAAATTTGATATGCTAATTTGTGGAAAAAATGGGAAACCGACGTATTCTGGAAAAAATGTGATTACACGAGTTATGAGGGAAAAGGAATAGGAAAAGAAAGGGACCCACTGGGTGTGTTTGTTTTGGTGATTGGATAAGTAACTTATTTTTACTTAAACTTATGGAATCTTAAGATTGAAAAAAAGTTAGATTGGGTAAAATGATGAGTGTTTGGATTAGCGATTGGATAAGTAACTTAAAGTAACTTATGTAAAAGTGAATGATATTTGATTTGACTTTTGCATAAATAAATTTTGTATTAATTAAAAGAAAAAAATTAAAAAAATTATGAAAAATGAAAAAATGAAGGATTAATTGTGGAAAAAGAACTCATTGACAACTTAATTGCCAAATAGGACCTGAGAAGATATCTGCATTTGTTAAAGTAGCATTCTTGGTGATAAATTGATCCAAATCATTTAATGGTGATAGTGTTACCACAAATAAATTATTTAAACTAAATTTAATGGGTAAAAATACTATATAGAAATTAATTTATGACATGTTTATATAAAAAAAATTGATTATAAAATCATAAAATGACTAAATAATAAATCTAAACTGATTAAAATTAATTATTAATTATTCTCTACGTTTCTACAGTTATATATTAACAAAACTCAAAACTTATTTAAACTCTTATCCCAAAGTATTCTCTAATTAACAGAAGATTACTATCTAAAGAAAGAGAAAATTATTTAGAACACTTTTCGTAAAAGAAGTTTTGTGATTAGAAGTGATTTTAAGTACCTCATTGATCCCCAAAAATATAAAAATACTCCTATCAATATTTTTTTATACACATACAAGCACATAAGCTCCAATAAGCTTCATTTTGAGGCTTATAACTTTTTCAACTTATGACTTTTTTCACCTTAAATCCAATCGCTGAAACAAACACCCAATTTAACAATTTTACTGTTCAAATCCGTTTGTTGCACTGTTGAAGCCCGTTTTCCTCCTTAAAGCTGAAACAAACAGTTCCTTCCCTCATGACTTGTATAATCACATTTTTTTTCCCAATATGTCGATTTCCCATTTTTTCCAAAAATTAGCATGTCAAATTTGAACCACTTCTTCTTTGATGGATAAGTGGAGCTAAGCTCTTTTAGATTATTTAGATGAGATTCGGACATTTTAGATTTTAATTTATTTTATTTTTTTAAATAAAATTATTTTAATAAGTAGAAAATTTAAAATAAAAATAATCTTATAACTAATATTTTCTTAAATAATACTTCTTTTTATTTAAAAATCAACCGCTAAAAAAAAATTAAATCTAGATCCTTCTCTTGCTGTTGCTTTCCTGTCACAGTCTGCCAAACAGACACATCCATTTTTAAGCAAAAAAACCAGACACGTCGTGATTTTTTTTAAAAAAAGCAATATTTAAAAACAAGTACAATGCATCGGTAAGGGATGTGAGAAAAGTCAGAAAACCACCCCCACACGCATTCACTTTTTTTTTTATCACATTGTTTGAATAATTTTTTTGGCCAATACGTTGTTTGAATTATTACATGCTGTATCCGTGTGTGGAGAAAATCTCAATTTATGTTCACCAAAAAAAAAAAACCTCAATTTATAGTAACACAGTAGTGGGGGGACGTCTTTTAACCCGCCATATCTAGACCCTTCTTTGTGGCAACGAAACGATTTAAAAAATGTGACTAATGATATTTTTATAAGTATTTATTTGGGATGGTTTATTTTTTACTTATAAGTGCTTATAATTTATAATTTACAGTATATGAGGTAAATATGTTAGAGAAATTTTATTTCGACTTACATAATAAATATTTATTTCTCAAAAATAAACTATTCAAAATACTCACTAGATATCCATATAAGTTTAGACCAGTAGCACGTAATTGTGGTCTAAGTGTGTGTTTGGATTAGTTTTTTTTAGTGTATGTTTGGCAAACCTCCAAATCATGATTTGCGCAACCCGAGACAAAACTTCTCTTACACATTTACCTCGTAAGTCATAAAAGCTAACAAACCATGATTTACGCAAACCATGATTTGAAATCATGGTTTGGAGATTTGCCAAACACACACGAAATAAAAGTGAAAGGCAATTAATGTCTTCTGACAACATTTCATACCCCAAATAAGTTCAGGCGGGTTGATTTGAAATTTCATAAATCGCGTTGGAAAAAAAAATTTCATAAATCAGACACCCTGATTTATCCTTTTTATGTTTTCATAAGTATTTTAGTGTTATTTTTTCAAAAATTAATATAATCTTAACTTTTGTTCTGATGTTATGATTTCTCTTTTGGGAAAACTAACTGAAATTTCCCTAACTTACTTACAATTATGTGTGTGTAAGTAATTTATTTTATAAAGCGAATAGTGAATTGACAGGAAGATAATTATAAGGAATGAAGAATTGAAGATAAGACGAAACCCTCCACATTATGTTCTTCCTTCCATGCTCCTTCGCCATGGCAGCAAACCAGTTTCCTCTTAAGTTATTCAGTTCTGGGTGATCCAGATTTGTTTTAAAAAAGCCTATAGTTTCTTTAAAAAAATATATTAATGGATATAAAATCTAAAATAAAGATAATCTTTTAAATATTATTTATTTAAAAAATGATTTCTTATTCAAAAAATCATCATTTTAATAAGGGTTAATATAACTTTTGGTCCTTGAAGTTTGATCCAATTTTAGTTTTGGTTTCTCAAGTTTGAAATCAGTGGTTTAGGTTCCTAAAGTTTTACTCAAATTTGGTTTTAGTCCCTCAAGTTTGAAAACGATAGTTTTGGTCCCTGAAATTTCACTCGATTTTGGTTTTGGTCCCTCAAGTTTGAAAAAGGACTTGGCGATCCGTTTTTGAAACCCGACCCGACCCGGAAAACCAAGTCATTTTCAAACTTGAGGGACCAAAACCAAAATCGGGTAAAACTTCAGAGACCAAAACCACCTATTTCAAACTTGAGGGACCAAAACCAAAATTGGATCAAACTTCAGGGACCAAAAGTTATATTAACCCTTTTGATAAAACTCAAATCTGAACCGTTTAGATCAAATCCAAATGATTAAAAAATTATTAACTCTCCTTATTAAGCAAATTGCTTACTAGGGAAATAGGGTCCTACAGCTTACTAGGGAAATAGGGTCCTACAGCTCCAGCCGATGACCACGGACTTGTATAACTACTTTTTCCACAAATTAGCTTATTAAAAAAAATGGTTGATTCTTTTGGAATGATGAGTCATCAGTGAGCCATAAAATATAATTAATGGGTGTTCTCAAACAAAAACGCGTGATCTTTGCGAAAAAGTGAAAGAGAAGGAGACATGAGAATGAGCAGAGAGCCCATTTATCTCCTGCCTCCTTCCCCTCACTACTCCCTCCAATTAATTATATTATATTATATGAAACATAATTGGCAAACACATTATTGCTGTTATTGACCAAAGACTTGGAAAAATGAGTGTGAAATTAATTAAAGACATATATGACTTCCAATCCAATTATAACCTATTTCTTGTAATTAAGTTCGGAGGTATTCTTTCCACTACAAAAAAAAAGACTTTTGGCGGCGACAAAAATCACCGCTAATAGTCTAAAAGTCGCCGCTAAAAGTCTTTCAGCGGCGACAAAAAGTCGCTACCTATGCGACTGTCGCGAATAGTATTCGCGGCGACAATTTTTGTCGCCGCTGAAAGTATCCGTTGAAGGTGACTTTCAGCGGCGACCTTTGTGTCGCCGCTGAAGGTGACTTTCAGCGGCGACAAAAGTCGCCGCTGAAAGTATTAATTTTTTTTAAAAAAAATTGAAAATTTATTTTTAAAAAAAATTCGAATTTTTTTTTTTTAAAATAATTTTTCAATTTTTTTTAAAAAAAAATTAATACTTTGTCGCCGCTGAAAGTCACCTTCAGCGGCGACACAAAGGTCGCCGCTGAAAGTATTAATTATTTTTAAAAAAAATTGAAAAATTATTTTTTAAAAAAAAAATTCGAATTTTTTTTTAAAAAAATTAATTTACAATTGCCACGTGTCTCCTCCCGGTGCTGCCACGTGTCTCCTCCGCATGCTGCCACGTGTCGACACGTGTTGCCTCCGAGTGCTGCCACGTGTCGCCTCCTCATAATTCCTCTAAGTGACTCTCCTCCAGTTCGAACCCGCGACCTCAGGGAGCCGATGCCTTCGCGCGCGAGTCTCTGCCAGTTGCGCCGAAATGAACCTATGTCACATTATTACATATTATTATATATATAATATTATCATATATATAAACATACAAACATATAATTAATTATTAATTAAATATAATATCATTAAAAATAATGAAAAATTAAATAAAAACGAAAAAAATATTTATATATTTAAATAAAAAAATGTTTTAATTAAAATTACTTAATAAATAATAATTTAATATCATAAATATTATTTTTAATATAAAATTATAAATATAATATTAATAAGTAATAATATAATTTTAATAATTAAGGTTAAATAGAATTATTTAATAATTAATATTTTAATTTTATAAATATTATTTTCAAAAAATAATAATAAAAAAATATGAAATTGACTTTTAGTGGCGACTTTAGTTGTCGCCACTAAAAGTGAGTTTCAGCGGCGACTTTTGATAGTCGCCGCTGAAAGTGTTTTAATGAAATTTTTTTTATAAAAATTTTAAATAAGACTTTTAGCGGCGACACTAAAGTCGCCGCTGAAAGTAGGTTTCAGCGGCGACTTTTAATTGTCACCGCTGAAAGTGTTTTTAAAATTTTTTTTTTTTAAAATTTTAAATAAGACTTTTAGCGGCGACACTAAAGTCGCCGCTGAAAGTGGGTTTTAGCGGCGACTTTTAATTGTTACCGCTGAAAGTGTTTTTAAAAAAATTTTTTTAGAATTTTAAATAAGACTTTTAGCGGCGACACTAACGTCGCCGCTGAAAGTGCGTTTCAGCGGCGACTTTTAATAGTCGCCGCTGAAAGTGTTTTTAAAAATTTTTTTTTTTTAAATTTTAAATAAGACTTTTAGCGACGACACTAAAGTCGCCGCTGAAAGTGGGTTTCAGCGGCGACTTTTAATAGTCGCCGCTGAAATTGTTTTTAAAAATTTTTTTTAAAAATTTTAAATAAGACTTTGAGCGGCGACACTAAAGTCGCCGCTGAAAGTGAGTTTCGACTGCGACTTTTAATTGTCGCCGCTGAAAGTGTTTTAAAAAATTTTTTTTTTAAATTTTAAATAAGACTTTTAGCGGCGACACTAAAGTCGCCACTGAAAGTGGGTTTCAGCGGCGACTTTTAATTGTCGCCGCTGAAAGTGTTTTTAAAAAAATTTTTTTTAGAATTTTAAATAAGACTTTTAGCGGCGACACTAACGTCGCCGCTGAAAGTGAGTTTCAGCGGCGACTTTTAATAGTCGCCGCTGAAAGTGTTTTTAAAAATCTTTTTTTTAAATTTTAAATAAGACTTTTAGCGACGACACTAAAGTCGCCGCTGAAATTGTTTTTAAAAATTTTTTTTTTAAATTTTAAATAAGACTTTGTGTCGCCGCTGAAAGTTTGTTTCGACGGCGACTTTTAATTGTCGCCGCTGAAAGTGTTTTAAAAATTTTTTTTTTTTAAATTTTAAATAAGACTTTTAGCGGCGACATTAAAGTCGCCGCTGAAAGTGGGTTTCGGCGGCGACTTTTAATTGTCGCCGCTGAAAGTGTTTTTAAATTTTTTTTTTTAAATTTTAAATAAGACTTTTAAAGTCGCCGCTGAAAGTGAGTTTCAGCGGCGACTTTTAATAGTCGCTACTGAAAGTGTTTTTAAAATTTTTTTTTTTTAAATTTTAAATAAGACTTTTAGCGGCGACACTAAAATCGCCGCTGAAAGTGAGTTTCGGCGGCGACAACACAATGTCGCCGCGGAAAGTGACACTTTTAGCGGCGACATTGTGTTGTCGCCGCTGAAGGTGTAACTTTGAGCGGCGACATTAAAAGTCGCCAGCAAATGTCGCCGCTAAAAGTGGTTTTTTTTGTAGTGTTCTACGCTGCTTCCCACATGACTTCGACTGGTATCACTATGAATATTCCAGTCAACCGGAGTCTTTCCTGAATATGCTACAATTTTTAACTTCAGTTCTTATGTTAAGATTTTTCTTTTCTGAAACGAAACTGAAATTCATCTAACTTAGTTACGAATATGTGTTTATATTAATATGAAGGGCTTATGTTGCTAGAGCACTCATATATATATATATATATATATAATATACTACCTTCGGTCCTAAATATAGGACATAGTTTGTAGTGCAAATTATACTACAAACTATATCCTATATTTAGGACCGGAAGGAGTACATATTAGTGAAATGACCGAAACAAATGCTCATAGAAAATGTACAGAGCAGTATACTTTTTCTCTTTTCCTACATATATATGGCATAACGGAGCACCTTAATTACACTGACACACACACATATTATATAGATCGTGCTGCCTTGGGAAAGGGATCTCTCAACTAACTTTTTTCTCCACTTTAATGCCTCAACCATTGGATCATATTTTAGTGGGTGAGATTTAATGCTATGTAACAATATTATAATTGTATATTTTTATTATATTTAATGTTATAAAACCATTTAATACATAGAATATTAAATCTCACCCATTAAAATATGATCTAATGGTTGAGATATTAAGTGCAGAGGAAGTGGTCGGAAGGGTTAGTGGAGACACTCTTATCTCATGCTGTACATTGTCAATTATTTAATGAACTGCATCTGTGAATCATTTAGTTTGCCTATGACTATGTTATTGAAATTTAATCACTCTAGAACCACGACAGTAAATGCCAACTAGTCCAAATAGTTTAATCAGAAATAAATTATTTGAAAATGCAAATAGCTTTATTCGGTTATAAGCGAAACAAAATCACCTTTTGCTCAGCCCAATAAATGCCCCACAAAAAAAGAAAAAAGAAACTAGCTCTTTGTTTTCCTCCCCTAGAAAGTAGAAACCAATACGATCTTCAAACTTGAAGGAATATAAAGAAGGGTTAACTAAACACTACCTCAACCTCCGTCTTTGATATAAAAGCTAATTAACTAATTTAGATAAATTAAATAAAACTAGCTATGTTAGTTATTTGTAACAAATATATAGTGGTTTTTTTAAAAAAATATCATCCTTCATTATGACTACTCTTAGATAGAAACCCCTTAATGTGTGTAATCAATATGGATATCTTGTAAAAAAAGTTGTAAATTTAGGAGATAAAGTGGATTAAGGTCTTATATTTAATACAAAATCTAACCCCAACTAGCTCTTAGGCCAAAGGTTATAGCATATGTTGCAACTTGAGGAGGGAAGTAAAATTATAAATTAACAAGGGTTAACACCATCTTTAGTCATTGTAGTTTACAGTTATTTTGGTTTTGGTCCCTTAAGTTTTAAACAATTGGTTTTAGCCCTCAAGTTTACTTCGTTTCAAACCGTTAGTCCCTAAAATTTTAGAAGGACTTGAAACTAGAGTTAACACCGTTAATTAAGTTTATGTGACACTAACACTATTAAATATGTTTATGCGGACGCTGACTAGGCAAGCTGAATTGGAAAAATAAATTCTAAGCCTATATTTTTAAAAGCTTTTATATAATTGAAAAAACATAAACCCATCATCAGTGGCCGTGGGTCACTGCCTGATTTAAAGTAGGGAGGAGAGCTTCAACCTTGGGTTATGGTGGAAGGAGAGAGAAGCAGAAAATTTTTCAAAGTAAGATGTTTAGACATTTTGGCTACACTAATGGGTTTAATTTCTAACAGTGTTTATTTTTATTTAATAGAAGGACTAATATATATCTAACCAGAGAAAACCAAAGGATCCAATAAAAAATATGTTCAAGGACCTGATTCAAAATTAAGTAGAACTCTTAGAACCTCCACATTAATTTTACCTTATATAAAGCTAGATTGTATCATAGAATAATACCGAATGAATAATTAAGACAATAAAAAAGAAGTGGTTGCGGTTTTCACATTTGTTTTTCATTTTATTAGCATGAGCGTGTCAGAGGAATAACAGAAATAGCAGAAGGGGAGAGAGAACTCCACGCTGAAAGAGAGAAGAATAATAAGATCACAACTTATTTCACACCACGCTCAACGGGTTTTGTCTTATTATTGCGTTCATCAATTTCTCTCAACCTCCACGTTGGTCTGCGCATTCGACTATTGCGTCTTGCATTCCTCAATTCCTCCTATCACGTGCACTTCTTTTACAGATTTTTTATGTACTCATCAGTAACAAACCATCAATGATCAACTTTTAGTGCTTGCCTGCCACTTCTATTCAGTTTCCATTTATTTATTTTTTAATAACTAGCTATGTGAACAATATAATACAAATGAATTTTGATTATTTGAATTGGGTCAAAATGGCATTTTGTACAGATTTAAAAGTAAGTCATATTATTTATTATTTATATAATAATGTAGATATATAAAATCAGATTCATGAATTTTTTAAAAAAATCAATATTTATGATTTAATATTCAATATTCTGCCCATATATTTAAAATTAAATACATAATGCACTAGTAATTTAGGGAGAAGGTGAGAAAGGCAGCCCCACATGCATGCATGTACTTGAACCGTATTTTTCCCCAATTAGAAAAGAAAAGTTTTCAATACATTACGTTAAGTTAAATCACTAAATGTATACTCTTGGCCAGTAGTAAAATAAATCAAAGATGAAGGAAATTAAAGGTTAGTGGTAATAAAAAGGAAACCCCACTAAAAGTTGGCTTGGGCTTGTTGTGTCGGGAAAAGATTATTTACGAGAAATTAAATATATTAATCAGTGGACACAATCTACCTAAAGCAAGTCGGTCTCCAATTTTTTTGTTTTTTTTTTGTTTTTGATACATATAATACATCCAGATCATTACAACTGTGTTAACCCCAATCTAAAGACCTAAACAAACCTAATTGGACCATATAATTACTTTAAACCAACATTACCTTTTACTCCAAAAAAACAAGGTTGGAGTGGTGGAGGGAAGGTGCATGGAAAAGAAGAATAGGGGCCCATTCCAAACAACACACATTATTGGGCTTTGTTTTTCCATCCCATGCCCTCATCAATCAATGGGGGATAAGTGTCATTTTGACATTTCATAAAGCAAAATCATCACGGGATTTGCTTCTTTTCTGATTTCTCGGGTCAAAAAGTAAAATCCATTTCCATTGTGACTTGAGTTCCTTTTCTTCCTCGCAGCTCTCCCATGCTTTCACCTACTCATATTTTAAAATAGGAGCTACCACATTTGTCCCAGCTCTATGAAAAGAAGTCCTGTATTTGACAATGCAATTTAAATTAATTAGCAGTATATAAATTTTGTATCAATAAAATAAAGTTAACTAAATTTCTTAATTAGCTAAATGTAAGAAATGCTCACTAATTGGAATGATTATATATTTTATATTTATTACAAAAGTTATAGTTGGAAGTAGTAGTTACTTAATTTAACATATATTTTTCCATGTCTTTCGACACATTTAAGAGTCAATAATATAACAACCTTTATCTCTCTATTTCCATTTTATAAAATATAATTAAATGGAAGGAGTCGTGAGGGAAGGGGAATATGGAAGGAATAAAATGGGCTCTCGGCTCATTCTCACGTCTCATTTAATTATCTTTTCGTTAATGATATATGGTAATAGAGCCTACAGCAAAGATCGTATCAATATTTTAAAAGTCAGATCAGATGTTCATCCGGAAAAGTTAGCAGGTCATGATTTATCCGATTGAATAAGCCATCGGGCCAGTGACATAATAATTAAATAAAAATATAATATTATGTACACACATATATATAAGAATAATATTTACACAACTTGAAAAAAAAACATGAAAAAATTTACATATAACAACATGTATTGTATATAACACAATGAAATCATTAAAAATAAATTAGATAATAGTAATAATTTTAATGATATCTTTTATTTAAACATTAAATATTATGGAGTTTTTAATAATTTTTAATATAAAATTTTAAAGTAGAAAGAGAGGATTTATGTCTTATCTATATTTTATATATAGATGCGGAGAATAGAAAACATTCAGAATACGCATTAATTGTTTTTTATTTAAAATCTTAAAATTAATTTTAAAAAATAAATGAACATGAAGATCGTGTTGAAAACCAAACAGTACTTTAAAGTAAAAACTTAACCTCTTATTTATCCATCATCCATCTATGTATTGAGTTATTGACTGATGGGTAACTTTTTTTTTTTTTTTTTATATCAAAAAGTGTAGATAGGTTCAGCATCAGTTCCCTTTCAAGATCAAGGCACGGCCTTAGGGTTCTTTGAGCGCTTACAAGGGACTTATAAGATCGCCTACCAATGAAGTTTCCCCATCGATCAAAGGGTTCGAACACACTCCCTTATAAT
This sequence comes from Inga leiocalycina, assembly GCA_963242795.1. NCBI lineage: Eukaryota > Viridiplantae > Streptophyta > Magnoliopsida > Fabales > Fabaceae > Inga > Inga leiocalycina. Next base: position 70,420,876 of record OY725325.1, read on the forward strand.
CAGAGTGACAAAACCTTAACCAACTGTGTCAAACCTGGTTGGCGACTGATGGGTAACTGTTGGCAAAGAAAAAAAGACCGATGGGTAATTTTATCTAGCCCACTAAAAGACAAAGCTTCTTGGCACCTTCGGAGAAAGTGAACATAATAAAAGAAACTTTTTTTTTTACCTGAACATAATAAAAGAAACTGGAACACTGGGAAAGACAGCAACATCTTCTCTCTCCCTCTCTAAGCCAGATCTACGTTTCTATTTCTCCGGCCGGCTAGCTCATGTTCGAACGTGAAAGAAGCTGATATGCGTTTTTGTTTTTATGAAGATCATATTCTCAACGAAAAATGAATCTTTCCCTCTCTAAACTGTGAGAAGTACGATTCTTTTATCTATCGGATTATTATTTCATCGTTGACTATTCTTCTTCTCTTTCGCTTCTTCATTTTCTTCTCGGTATAAACGTTAGTTAAGAGCCGTCCGGTTTCCTTAAATCTGTCCCGGCTCTCGGTTGAAAAGCGATATCCGGCTTTATAATGATTTTTTCCTGGTCCAATCCGGCTGGAACATTAAAACGGCATCCCCCCAAAACCAAGAAGTTGCCGGCTCCGGCCGTCTGGTCCGGCTTGGCTATGAAAACATTGTGATCATGTACATATCTTTTTTTCCTCCTTTTATTGATCACACACGTTTTTGTTTGACAAAACACTCATTAATTTCATGAGTCACTCATTATTCAAATAAAACCAACCAAATTTTTAGTGGTTGTTGCAATAATGATAAAGCTGATTTGTGGAAAAAATTGGAAACCGACATATTGTGGAAAAATTGGGTTATACAAACAAGTGATGGGGAAGAAGCATGGAAGGAAGAATGTGGGCCCTTTCTTTTACGATTCCTTTCCTTTCATTATTCTTTTATTGCAGAAAAAGAGAAGAATGTGGATTTGTTTTACGATTCCTTTCCTTTCATTGTTCTTTTATTGTAGAACAAGAGAGAGGAAAAGAGGAAGAAAAGACAAGGATATAGAAGAAGCAGAAAGAAATTGTGAGGAACTTGCAAGAAAATTCTAGCTTGAGCCATCTAACAACACCATCAGGAAGGTAAACTCCTGGACCCTTGTATATATTAAGCATTTGAGTTTAATCCACTTCACTTATAGTTGTTAGCCCAGCTTAGTATAGTATACACTTCACTTGACCATCTCATATTTGATTTATTTTCCTTTTCCTTTAGAGCTAATGTTATGGTTTAGTTCTTGTAGGTCGCAATATTAGTGGTTCGTCAAATTATACTCAGTTAGTTGGCTCAAATATTTATGGCAAGTGATCAAGAAGAATTTTCCTTAAACTCTTCTAACCCCAATTCAACCCCAAGAACCTGCAAGTATGAAATTTTCTTGAGTTTTAGAGGCGAAGATACGCGTAAAGGCTTCACAGGTCACTTGTATTATGCGTTAATTAGCAAGGGATTCAGAGTTTTCAGAGATGATGAAGAGCTTGAGAGAGGAGAAGTCATTTCAAAAGAGCTCCTACAAGCAATTGAGGACTCTCATTTCGCAATTGTCGTTCTCTCCAAAAATTATGCCTCTTCTTCGTGGTGTTTAAATGAGCTCCAGCATATTCTTTACTCAAGAGATAATTTGTGTCAACAGGTTTTTCCCATATTTTATGATGTAGATCCATCTGATGTGCGGAATCAAAAAGGAAGTTTTGAGGAAGCTTTTGTTGGTCACCAAACGCTTCAAAGGGACAATAATGTCTTGAAAAGTTGGAGAGAATCTCTCACGAAAGTTGCTAACTTATCTGGTTGGGATTGCAAGGATCGGTGAGTTAATTTCTCATTGGGTAAAATTATGGGACATATATTTTTTTGCTTATAATCCTTTCATTGAACATAAATCTGGACGCAGTCAAGCTATTTGTTTGGCATGTATGTGTTCTTATTTTAAAGATAAAAAATTAACTATTAAAATGAAAATTTCTGTTGTAACAGGGAACTATACTTCATATTACAAGTGTCATGAATCTTTGTATTGTTTATTGAGTTGTTCTTTCCATTTTTGTTTGCAACTATTTAATAAATGAGTTTTCACTGTTGAACTTTATAAAAAAATTAAAGAATTGTAAAACTATTTAAATACAATCATTTGACATTGATATATATACTATTAGTTATATTCGAGTAGTGGGTCATTTTTTAGTTGTGATATTATTTATTCTAATAAATTTTGGAATTATTTTTTGTCTTTGAAATAAAAATTTTTAAATTTAAAATTTGAATTATTATTTTTTTATTTTTTTGATATTCAAAACTATTCGTCGTCAGGTTGAACAAAAAAAAAAAGTATTCGTCGTCAAACTAAAAGCTTTAAATTCACAATTAAATTAAAGCACACACTTAAAATAAAAAACGGAATAACAACTGCAGTGCTTGTTTGCTGCCAATATTAAATTTGTTTCAATGAGTTTATGATCCAAAAGAAAAATAATATTAACAGTTGCAGACATTGAAGTAACAAATATTATAATTTCAGAATCAATTAAAAGTTATATCTTACTTGTGCTCATTCATATGTTGTTTTAACTTGTAGGCCTAAAGCAGAACTTATTGAGACGGTGGTTGAGGAGCTGTGGACCAAATTACGTCCTAAACTGCCACCTGTTTGTGAAGGCTTAATTGGAATTGAAAATAAAATAGAACGACTGGAGCCACTGTTGGAGATAGGTTTGAATGATGTTCGGTTTGTAGGAATATGGGGCTTGCCGGGTGTGGGTAAGACAACAATTGCTAGGGCTATTTTTGACAAATATTGTAGCCAATTTGAAATCAAATGCTTTCTTCACAATGTTAGGGCAACTTTAGAAAGAGATGGTGAGGTTCACTTACAAAGGAAACTTCTTTCTAAACTCAAAATTAGAAACATGGAGATTGAAGACACATTCGAAGGGAAGAAAATAATCCAAAACCGTTTTAGGGATAAAAAAGTTTTACTTATCCTTGATGATGTTGGCCATACAAGCCATTTAGAAATTTTGGCTAGTAGCCCCAGTTGGTTTGGTGCTGGTAGTAGAGTGATCGTAACAACTAGAAATTCAGGGTTGTTGCGTAGAGTGCATGAAGTACATGCCCACGAGGTTCAAACCATGAACCCAAGTGAATCCTTTCAACTCTTTTGTTCGAAAGCATTTAAAAGCGGTGTACCTCGGGGGGATCTTTTGCTTATGTCTAAAACTGTTTGTGATTATGCGAAAGGCCTTCCTTTAGCTCTGACTGTTTTGGGTTCTTTCTTCTGTGGAAGAAGTAGTGTGCTAGAATGGAAAGATGCTTTAGATATGTTGAAGAAAAATCAACATAACGATATTCTTAGAGTACTTGAACTAAGTTTTGATATGTTAACTGGCACAGAACAAGCAATATTTTTAGATATTGCTTGCTTCTTCAATGGGTGGAGCAAAAAGGTGATAACAAATATATTGGAAAGTTGCGGATTCAATGCAAGAATTGGAATAGCAACTCTTCAAGAAAAGTCTATGCTAAAGGATTGTGATGATTATTTAGTGATGCATGATTTGCTTGAACAAATGGGTAGGAGAATTGTTGTAGATAAGTCACCAAATGATGTTGGAAATCGTAGTAGATTGTGGTCTAAGGAAGATATTGATGAAGTTATGGAAAACAATTTGGTGAGTGTTGATCTTAGCTCTTATATTGGTTTTAATACATTTTTTATATATCTTATTAGTTTCTAGTCAATTTATTTTGATATCATTTTCCTAGTGACTAATGTTGTTTATCAGGGCACAAACGAAGTACAAGGTATGGTTTCATCCACATTTTGTGAGGCATGTTGGGATCCTGAAGCCTTTTCAACATTGCGTAACCTCAGAATACTCATTGTAACAAGTGATTTCAACCTTCCTCAAGGCCTCAAACGTCTTTCTCATGCTTTGAAAGTACTTCATTGGACAAAATATCCCTTAGACACTCTTCCTCCTGGAACTCGATTGGATAAACTTGTTGATCTTAGAATGCATCATAGCAAATTAAAGAAACTTTGGAATAAAAGCCTGGTAAGATACCTTATCCTTATGATTTGATGTTATAGATATATAGTGTAATTTTTTATGCTAGTTAGCACAATGTATTGTTTTCAATGACTCTCATATATTTGTTTGACCAGTGTTCTAGGAATCTCAAGTTTTTGGACTTGAGTTATTCCAAAAACTTGATTAAAACTCCTGATTTCTCTGAACTACCAAATCTGGAAAGGTTAGAACTTGAAGGTTGTGAAGCTCTTGTTGATCTTCATGCTTCAATTGGACAACTCAAAAAGGTTCAAGTGTTAAATTTGAAAGGTTGCAAAAATCTAAATGCCCATTGGCCAAAAAAATTGGAAATGAGTGCTTTGAAAGAATTTGTTCTTTGTGGCTGCATTCGAGTTAAATGTCTTCCAGAGTTTGGGGAAAGTATGAAAAATCTAGAAATACTTGATGCAGGGGAGACAAATTTAGTGAAGCTTCCAGAGTCACTTGGATTATTGAGTGGCCTTAAGACATTGAAGTTAAGGGACTGTAAAAATCTTCTTTGGCTTCCCCAAAGCATCCACAAGTTGAAGCGTGTTGTACTTGTTGATATTGCTGGTTGCTCAAAATTTGGTAGACTGCAAGAAAACTTGAATGAAATGGAAGCCTTGGAGGAGATTGACGCAAGTGAAACTGATATAGCTGAAGTACCTTCTTCCATTGGTGGATTAAAAAAGCTCAAGAAATTGTCCTTTCGGGGGTGCAAAAGGTCAACGACCAACTCTTGGAGCTTGATTCATCCATTGAACCTCATGTTTTGGGGGAGTTCAACTCATCAAAGTTTAACATTGCCTGCTTCAATCTTCAATCTAAATCACTAAAAGAATTAGATCTAAGCTACTGTAATATTGATGATGGATCCATTCCGTATAGCTTCGGTGGCTTATCATCATTGAGGTCATTAGATCTACGAGGAAACAAGTTTAAGAATCTACCTGCTGGCTGCATATCTAATCTTCTGAATCTGAAATATCTTTTTTAGGATTCCTGTTCAGAACTTCGTTCATTGCCGCAGTCAGGACCAAGTTTAGGTACGATGCAGGCAAGAGACTGTGGTTCATTGGAAACAATGTCGGACAAACAATTGTCACATCTCCTTGCTTCAATTGACCAGGTATATACATATATTTTGCATATATTCTGTTGTTAGTTATACTTTATAATTTGATATGTGATATTTTTGGGGTATATAGGCCAAAAGATGGATGTGGGGAGAAATTCTTGATGTGGCAATTCCAGGGAGTGAAATACTGCCATGGTTTGAGAATCAAATTGATCTTTGTCTGGATGATGGGGGTAAAGCTTTGATGATGATAGACACGCCTCCTTGCGGTGAAGAATTGTTGGGAATTGGATTATGCATTGTGATCAGTGATGATTTGTTTTATACCAATGGACTCAACAAAAGACCTTGGGTTTTGCCTTGTTTTTTATTTGATTTTGCTGTACTTCCTAGAACACCTGATGACAGGTCCTCGAGTTTTGGGAGGGCAGATACATATGGGGAATCAAGTCACCTATGGATGGTGTTTTGGAAACAAAGAGAGGAACTTAGTCGTATTACACAATTAAGCGAGTACAGTCACATTCCTGTGACATTTAGTGTTGTTTGGGGAGAACAATTGGAGAAAAAAGTTTCGGTGAAGTGTGGATGGCGTATCATAAGCAAGCGTGATTTTGAAAACAAGGACAACTCAACGAGTCATAATCTCCTTCCAGCAGCGGAACAACACAATGACCAAGTATGTCACTTTATCATCATGGATTCTCCTTTCATTTTTTATTTCAAACTACACCCTCAATTCCTAATTATTTGGGGAAAAAAAGTTTAAACACTTAGCCCAGGATATACATTCTCCTTTCACCATTTAGTAGTCTATTAACAAATTTATTAGTATTGAGAAAATTAGTTAAATTACTTATTTGTAACCAATGGTTGGAATACTCTTTTATAGTTATTTCTAATATTTAATGAGATGCCGTAATGACTTGTTTATCAAAGTGAAAATTGAACATTTTAATAAAGGAAAAAAATCAAGTATTTATAATTAGAAGTATTTTGATGTAGGAGAAAAATTGGATGCATTCTTATATTCAAAAAGGACAAAAGCAAAGTGGTTAATATGGTTCTACATTTAGGACAAAAAAGAGTAATTAAGTTAAACAAGAAACCTTTAATATTTAAAAAAATGGAAAAATGAAAAAATGGCATTAATTAAGGATATAAGTGAAAAAAAGAGAGCAATATTTAATGAGATGTCGTAATGACCTGTTTATCAAAGTGAAAATTGAGCATTTTAATAAAGTAAAAAAATCAAGTATTTATACGTCGGATTATATATTTTGATGTAAGAGAAAAATTGGATGCATTCTTATATTCAAACATGACAAAAGCAAAGTGCTTAATATGGTTCTACATTTAGGACAAAAAAGAGTAATTAAGTTAAATAAGAAACCTTTAATATTTAAAAAAAATGGAGAGATGAAAAAATGGCATTAATTAAGGACATAAGTGAAAAAAAAGAGCATTAATTAAGGACACAAGTGAACAAATGTAATCAATTTTCTGATATTAACTAACAATAACTGTTTTTTTTAACAGGAACATGTTTTATTTAGGTAATTTTCTTTTATGGATAATAACTAGTTAGGGAAGGAAGGAATTTATGTATTGATGATATTAACAAGTAACAAGTAAATAAATGATGATAGATGTAGGGCACAACTTAATTATTCTTGTGATGATGTAATTGTGTTAATGTGACGTACGATTGGCGGTTGCAACACCTTGTGTAGGCTATTCGTGCCCCAATGCCCCGAGAATGGGAATCAAGATCAAGATCGATTTCAGTCCGTTGCCCTAACATCTTTGATTTTTGGAAGCACTATCACCATGATGGAAGGTACGTGATATTGTAATTTGAGATCCAAATTGCCGGCTTCTGAGTATAATTTATTATTTAAGTTATTATGATGACCTCTAAAAGCTGTTTTTATATGTCTACTTGATAACTCTTCATACTTTGTATAATTAAAGTAAATTTTGAAACAATTTGAAGAGTTATATAAGCAATTTTTATAAGAATATATTATTAAAAAATCAAATCAAATGGGTGCATTATTTGTAGCTTGTGCCCTTTTTTCTTTCCATGGTTCTTTTATTTCCATTTATTTTCATTGAGGTAATGATATAGCTTGTTGTTGCAGGTCACAATTTTTCTGCTTCATCAAGTTATATTCTCAGTTAAGAAAATGTTCATAGTCCAAAATCTTCAAATGTCAGAGGAATAGGTAGCAACTTTCTCAAAATCTTCTCACTATAATTCAACCAGAACCTGGACGTTTGATATTTTCTTGAGTTTTAGGGGCAAAGACACTTGTAGAGGCTTTGCGGGCCACTTGTACCATGCATTAGTTAGGAGAGGATTCCTAGATTTTAGAGATGGTCTAGAACTTGAGAGAGGAGAAAGTATCTCTGAGAAACTCCTACAAGCATAAAGTATCTCTGAGGAACTCCTACAAGCATTTGTAAATTCTGCAGTTTCAATTGTTGTTATTTCAGAAGAAAACTGTGTTACAGACATTTCTGAAATGGGCTTAGGTACAACTAAAGACTCAGGCCCAATAATAGGCCCAGTAATATTACAGTCCCTTCTCTCCCTGTCCCAATAAAAGCCCTTTCTTCTCCTCCCCTCTGTTGAACCAAACAAACCCTGAATGGGGTTGTCACTTTGTTAGGGAACGTATTGCTGCAAAGGCAGTGAATATCACACTTCTCTCTTACAAGGATCAACTAGTCAATGTCTTCTTTTTTTGGTATGATTAAAGGTTTTTCCTTTTGAGGTTTAAAGTGTAAAGGGTTTTCACATCTCTCAATAAATATACTTCCTGGGATTCAAACTTGTATTTTCCTCTTTATAAAGATGTGATTATTTACTACATCAACCAACAACTTGTTAGTAACTAGTCAATGTCTTTACTAAACTTTTGCATGGGTCTCGTTTTGAATCACTCAAATCGTGCCTCATTGTTTGCTCACTCCCATTCGGTTTGAGGGAAGCTGTTATAGAGCAAATGAGCAGCCCAATCATTATATGTCTCAGCCCAATAATATGAAATTCTAGAACAATGTATTATAGCTACGTGAACAATGTTTCACTCTCTGTTTTTTTTTTTATTACATAGTGGTACGAAATCGAACCCATGTGTAGGGGGGAGAGGAGAGTGGCCTAAGCCATGTAAGTGACCACTGTGCCTAGTGGCGCTCGTCATGTTTTTCTCTTTTTATTCACATGTATAGCATGTGCCACACATCTTTGTATACTGTGTTATAATTCATCTTGAGCAATGTAGTGAGTATGTTCCTTGTTTCATCCTTGTTTCGGTTTCTGTGCCCCATTAGTCTGCATGTTCTTTCTATTTGATATGTGCAAAAAGGAAAAAAAATTGCTAATTGCGTGTAACGATTTATATAATTGAAATTAATTACTTATTTCTTCTATTAAGAAATAATTAATTTTCCAACTTGGTACTTTTGTTTAGTATGAATTAGTTGGGGGATGAGTCAGTTTCTTGTCTTTAGCATTGTTTCGTGGAGAAATAGGCCATTAAACATCATAGAAAGATATGTTTATATATAGCACGATTAAAAAACACAGGTCCAAGTCAAATAAAAAAAATTAGAAAAGAGAAGTTTTCAATAAAATTATTACATAATCCGACGCCATTCTTTGTTTTGTTAGCACATGGCTAAAAATTATATACACTATATTAAAATAAATGAAAGATGAAGAAAATACCAGTACATTAAAAAAAGCGAGAATTAAGGGCATGTTTGATCCTATTCTCTATTTTTTGTTCTCACAAATAGTTTTATAAAACTGTTTTTGTGAACAAGTTTAAAAACCAAAAAACAAAAAAAAAACTTGTTTGGATGATTGTTTTTGAAAACAAGTTTAAAAAAAAAAAACTTACTTATATAATTGTTTCTTAAAAAAAGTTTTAAAAATTTTAAAAAAAATCCGCTTTTATTTATTTGGATCTTTTATGTAATAGATGTTACTATTGTTTTTTAAAATTACTTAATATGTTATTATATTAATAAATTAGTTTAATAAAAATCAAATAAAATCTTCAATAAATAACACAAAAATGATTTACTATTAATAAAATTAACATGTTAAAACTTAAATAAAATATGAAGCATAAAACAAAGCATAATAGTTCATAATAACATAAAATCTAATATGAAAGCTACAAGTCTGTGTGTGTATATCTATCATACTGTATCATTTTTAAACTCAAGACAAAGTAATTATCCAGCCACGAAACAAAGCATAGTTCAAAGTAACTAATTTAAGAATTCCAGCCAAGCTCCCTTCCTTTCTAAAGGCATTGCCATAAACAACTCCATATTGATAGGTTCTTTAAACTGCTTCATTACCTTGACATAAATATTGTCAGACAAATTCATCTCATTTAGGATAGCAATACATGCAGAAACGGCTACGAGTGTGTGTGTGTGTGTGTGTGTGTGTGTGGCAATACATGCAGAAACGGAATAACCATGAGATGCTGGGGTTCCAACACTACCTTCGCTCCTTGACCTCCACCTCTCAGCCTTAGCAAGGTGAGCTTCTGCCCTTGCCTTAGATGCTTCAACAAATGCTTGAATCGCTTCCCCCATTTACATAGACCTAGGTTCTTTTTTTCTCTTTCGATCAGAGAATTCAATACTCCGCTTTCCACTATGTAACACTCTCAACTGTGTCCGGAGCAAAATTGTCTCCATCCTTATCAAGGTTTACATGAACTCCAGAATTGAGATATTCACCGTCAGAATTTGGTGGATCTTGTGTAGATGAGTGATGAAGCACCCCTGTCGTAGTACTTCTGTTAAATATTATGATCAACATTTTGTAATGTTCTAGCCCATGCTTTTTGAATTGCGAAGCCTCAGGATGTGCCTAAAAAATATGCATTTCAATTTCAGAAATTTAGAAACGGAAGAATCCAAGCTATCTAATCAAATAAATCACAAAAATTACATACCAAAATATAGTTATTCCAAACCTCCTCATTAGTGGTAACTGTATTTGTTTCAGCATCCCAACTAAATCCAGTGTGTTGTAACAATTGAGAAAATTCTCTATGTACCATTTAATGATATGCTTTGGCCACCGGATGCCATCTAAAATTGACAACAGAAGAGAACACAATTTTGTCGGCATATACTATAGAAACAGAATTTACTGGTCTTTTCATATCTTTTCCCTCCAAACAATGTTTCTAAGCTGTGAAAGAGATATTGAAAGAGTGCTACAGGTGACTTGGGACTTTACGTTTTATCAAATAGCTTTCATGGTGAGCATCCATGTGCTTGATGATATTGTACATAGCTCTGAGATTGAATCCCACGGCCATTATATACTTCACATTACAATCCGTGGATAGATAACTCAAAGATACCTGAAGAACCACATAATCTATATGATAGGGTAATCACAGTTTTAATTGCTTTCTGCATCTTTTTGGTTTAGTTGTTAATAATCCACTAACTTGAGTAATTGCAGGATAGGCTGATTGGGTGGCTCTGGTTTTTCCTTTGATTGAACTGAATTAATTAAGCTTGCAAATGGGATTTAAGTAACATATGAGCAAATAAAGCAAACAAAGGCGCAGGGACTCACAATGCATGTTTAGTCATTAGATTAACAAGGGAAGTAAGTCGATGACATCGAAGGATACACTATATTATTTAATAATATAACCCAAACTCACATCACAAGTCACAATACATTTACTTTGCAAGGGAAAGAGGTACTTACTAGTTGCTACCATACGCTCTCTCTCCACTTTGGAGAGGGCCACATGAATCTACTACCAAGAGTTGCACAGCACAAAAGCAGGTATTGCTTTTAAAAATAAGAAAAAGAAGAAACATTGGATGCCCTTGGAGTACTCTAACGCTTCCTTTTTGAAATAGTCATTTAGTCACGGGGTTATCAAGAGTAAAACCGAATTAATGCAATATAGTGAACAACTTGGGTCATTTTACTATGAGAAGCCGATTATGAAACTAATTTCTAGTAAACTAAGTAATTATAATGCAAAATTGACAAGGATAAACATGATTGATTGATTTTTAAAACTATGAATTGAATGCAATTAAAATAGATATTTTTGGGATTTTTGAAATAAAAGTGGAATGGAATGGAGATTGGTTTTGAAAGATATGATAAAGCCTCCTAGAACAATGAATTTTATCTATCATTTGCTTCAAAAGATAATGGGAATGTGCTAGTTTGACACAAATACTCAAAAAACCCTTTGAGCTAGCTTGAGTTAAGTGAATTAAATTTCTCACACCGGGCAAGACTTAATCCCTCTAACCGAAACTCAATACAAAACACTAGCAATTGCAATCAAAGTCCTTTAAAATACTAAACCTCAAACACCGTTGAGTCTAGCGCATTAATCAATGATTATTCCTAAACCTAGAAATAATCACTTCTTAAAACACTATTAAAAACCATTTTGTATGTAATTTATGAAATCATTAAGTTCTCTAAAATATCAAACCCCATCAACCGATGAGTCTAACATCAAAAGAGAGGAACCACTACTCTAGAGATGTTATTAAGCACTCTTAGTGTGTGATTATGAATTAATTTATAAAATTGGTTCCAAAGTAATCCAAAATCAACTCAATATCCAAACAATATTATGCAAGATAATAGAGAATCAAGATAATTACAATGAAATATATACATAACCACATATATTGATGAGCACAATATTTAACATAAATTAATTCAAATCACAAATTGGTGCAAACAAAGGTTAAACCATATATATTAGTCTTAACTATAAATTATAATTTATAGAACCAAAGAAATCATAAATATATAGTTAAGCTAATTAACTAAAACTAAAACTCCCCTTTTTACTCCAAGCATCAAGAATCAATCCATTACTCTAGGTTTAGAAGAGACTTAGCTACTGCAAACCATCAATACAGCATCAAGAGGCAAAATCATATCAACAAATCAGAGAAAGCCACGACATGAATTCAGAAGCAGAGGAGGCTGCCGGAGGTCGTGACAGTGATGACTGATTAAGGTGAGAAGATAGTGGACTGAAGAGAAGGTGATGGTGGTCGACAGTGATGTTGGTGAGGCAATGGTGGGCGGCTAGCTCTCTCCCAGCTCACACTCACACGGCTCTGTTCCTCCCACGGTTCTGCAATGAGATACTGCCGATGGATGACAGTGGTGAGACGGTGATGTACTGGCGGTGAAGAACTGGAGGTGAATGGTGGTAGCTGAGGTGAGATCGGCTTGACTCTCTCTCTCTCTCTCGTCCTCCGGCCTTCAGGTCCCTGCTTCTCGGCTTCTCTAGTTCTCAGCTCAATGTCGCGGCTGCCTCTGTTTCTCACCGCTGCAGCTCTTGATCTGAGATAATGGAGCTCGCCGGCGGCCTGTGGTGGTGATGACGCGGCCGGCGAGAGGGGAAGAAGAAGGTGAAGGTGTTGAGACTTGAGAGGACGAAACTCTCTCACGGCGCTATCTCGTCTCTGGTTCTCTGTCAGCTGCCCTCTTTCTTTTAGCTCCCCCTTTATTCACGTCTGAGTCTGACCTAGGCTCATGAGTAAAACGCTGTGTTTCAAAAGGTACTGAACTGTCAATTTTCAAATTCATGATACCAAACTGTCATTTCTAAAATTAGTCCCAAACTGTCATTTTCAATCTTAATCCCATTTTCCAAGTTCCTACAAATAAAAATAATTTACCCAACATTAAATCTTCTCAAAAAAATAAATGATTAAGATTAATTACAATTATTTTAACAATTTTACCCTTTTAAGTCCAAATTTAATGTATTTGCTCTTAATCTCAATTAAGAACAAATAAGACATTTTAAATTCAGTTATTAAGACATAATCCCTAATTAAAGTATAAAAATATATAATTAAAATAGGGATTTGTCACTTTTCTTACCAAAAAATCGAATGAAAGAAAAGCTATAACAGTAACAGTGGCAAACAAAGAAGGGAAGCTCAAGCCCACAAGACTGCCTTTGCATTATGGAACTTGGCTAGCTATGACTCACTAGGGAAAAGGTGCTTCACTGCTTTCTTATGAAGCTCTTTGGTTGGCACTTGTCGGTGCTTCTTCTTCTTTATATTATAGGTCCTGATAGGTCCAGAGAGTTTAACTGTGATAGGAAGTTCGAGATCAATAACCTGCAATATCAAGAGTTATTTTACTAAAAAAAGTAATAGCAATGGCAACAGTTTTCTTACCTACCTTTATAAGTAATACTAAGAATAAAAAAGCCATTGTTGAATCTATGCATAAGGAAAGATTGAGCTCGATATGCAAGTAATCTTGAATACACAGAACATTGCTCTTGACATTAGTCAAGGTTTTATTCAGAAAAAGAGAACCTAAAGTCAGTAAAAGACAATAGTATAGGAATTACTTTTCCATTCCATAACAGCAAATTGCAGTCCATTCCCTTTTTCAGCCATTTGTTTCTGTCTCCAACTTCTGATTCCAATTAAAGACGAATGCCATCAAATGTAATCTATAAAAAAAAATTGAACAACTGCAAATCAGTCATAGAACATGACTTGGATGAAAAAGTGATAGCGTTCTCGGTAAAGGACCTATTTGATAATTCTCCATCATAGGCAATGGTAATAAAATTAGACAATTTCGTAGGAAGAGATCCTAAAATCAGAGTCTTTGTGTACAAAGGGTCAAAAATTAAGCCTACTTGATGAAGTTTTGCTGGGAATTTTTGATGGGGAACTGAAGTGGGCCAGAGTTTTAATGGATTAATATAAATTTGGGAAGATAAATTCTTACCCATAAAGCTTCAACTGATAAATCTTTTGTGTACACACACACATATATAAATATATATTGGATGCCAGCAAGCTAAAAGGCCCAATGAGCCATATGGGGTGGAATGAAATTTTGGGGGAATGATTAATGTTTAACATGCATGAATCTATTCGACAGAAGTAATTAATTATCGGGGCAGAAGTAATTATCAGGCAATTTTTGGACAAGAGTTGGCTTGTTGTAAATATAGCTACATCGAGAAAAAGGAGAGGCGTAAAAATTAGCGCATACAAACAAATAGTGATCATATTGATTCTGCAATATGAGTGTACTTAGAGGGAAAAGATGAGAGGAACACACAATCATGACATATATAAGTCTGCTTAGAAGATGCGCATGAAAATCCTGAAATTTGTAGATGTAAGATGGAGGGCAGATTGCAAGTAACTAAGGTCAACTGAAAAATGAGAAAAGGGAAACAAACCTGAGAATGACGGTGCTGAAAGGCGAGAGACAGAGGCCGAAGAGTGAAGACTGAGAAACCAAGCCGTAAGGCAAGCACGAGGACGAGGTCAAGCCAATCGAAAGTTGAGAGCGTCGGAGTGAAAGGTTGAAAGAGGAAAACAAAAAAACAAAACAGAAAATAGAAAACAACTTAAAGTTGTTTTCTATTTTTTGTTTTTAAAAATAAGTTGTTGTTTTTTGTTTTTTAAAACAGTTGAGTCAAAATAAGTTATCAAACAGGATTTTGGGTCAAAACAAGTTATCAAACAAGCTTTTTGATTTTTTGTTTCTAAAATAAAAAAAAATTGTTCTCAACAGGTAATCCAACAGGCCCCAAGTTTCACGGATGAAAGCTAATAATAAAGTCATATGGACTTGTTATTTTCTGCATGAACTCGTCATTGCTTAATTTTCACTTCTTGTGAGACATTCATTCTTTGTGACATTATAATGATTTTCTTAAAAAACAAAAGGAAAACTCCAGGGTAGTTGGTTCCCGTCCAGTTGCGTCCCGGAAAGATTCCTGACAGCCGGGAAATTAATTAGTTAACACAATAAAATAAAGACCTACGTCAAGCTTGAAGTCTCCAATTTAGACCAACAATACTTAAAGCAAAATGTCAGGGAAAGATCACAGGCTGCCTATCGCAAAAAAACTCACGAACCTTGTATATATTAAGCATCATTAAAGTTGAGAGACACTTATACATGGAAGCGGAGGTCACTATCTTGTACATGAACACCTTGCGCTATCTTTCTTTCTTTCTTTTTTTGTTTTTTTTTTTTTTTTGTTTTTCAGTATTCTGATCATCTCATATTTGCTTTGCTTTCCTTTTAAGGCTAATACATGGTTTATTTGTTGTAGGTCGTAATATTACTGGTTCATCAAATTATACTATATAAGTGGGTTCAAATGTTTATATAGTGGAAAGTGAACAAGAAGCATCTTCCTCAAACTCTTCTAATTCAACCCAAAGGATTTGGAAGTATGATATTTTCTTGAGTTTTAGTGGCGAAGACACTCATAAAGGCTTAACAAACTACTTGTTTCAGGCGTTAAAAAGGAGTGGATTCAAAGTATTTAGAGATGACGAAGATATTGAGAGAGGAGAAGTTATTTCAAAGGAACTGCTGGCAATTGAAGCATCTCGCTTTGCAATTGTTGTTCTGTCAAAAAATTATGCTTCTTCCTCATGGTGTTTAGATGAGCTCCAACATATTCTTACCACAATTAATAAACCAGGTCAAAAAGTTTTTCCCATCTTTCATGATATGATGTAGATCCATCTGATGTAAGAAACCAACAAAAAGGCTTTGGTGAAGCTTGGGACAAACTTGAAGAGAAGTTCCAAAAAGACCAACTGAAGGTGCAAATATGGAGGGATTCTCTTCCAACAGTGGCTAATTTATCTGGTTTTGATCAATCAATATCGGTAAGTTTTTTTTATTTAATAATTGATTAAGCGGACTTCTTGTCTTTTGTTGTTGGCCTTGAAGTCCATAATAAAAAATTAACCCAGATCGTTCTCTCTTCTCAAGAAGCCTTTTATTGAATCTTAAGTAATCTATATGTCATACAAATGTAATGAAAACAAGGGAAAATTTGTTTTAGGTTTTTCAAATTAATAACTAAAAGAAAATGCAATTTAATTAAATGCTAGATTAATGTTTTTGGTATTTTTAATAAAAAGGATGATTAATGAAATATGAATAAAGTGAATTCTTTTGAGAAATTGGTTTATTGGTTATCCTAGCTCATTAAATGATATGGGAGTTTGAAATTCATTAAGTTTTAATTAAAAGCCTCAAGCAAACGCGTTGAGTTTCATTTATCTAATTAATGACTAATCCTACGATTGCATTCATAGTCATCTCTTGGATAAATTATTAAAAACCACTTGATGCGTGAAATGGATTAAATCAATGCAATTATTTCCTCTAATATGAATGCACAAACACACCACTCAAATTAACTCAAATCAATTACGCAAACTAGTGAATATATAGCAAGCATAATTTCAATGAATTAATAGGAAATATATAACCATAAATCAACCAATCACAATGATTACAATCCAATCACAAAATAAGCAATTTTAGTTTAACAATATAGAATCAAAATAACTCAACAAAATCCTATTAAAAATATCTTAAAACATAACTAAGAATTATATTAATAATAGGAAATTCATAAAGGAACTAAGATTAACTCTCCTTTAAAACTTTTCGAACTCAAGCCAATTCCTCAATTCTCAAGAGTAGAAAGGCTCAGCCACACATTAAATTTGATACTGTCACTACCAAACTTAAAATTGCAGCCGCCATGGTCAAGGCGAAACAAGGTGGAAGACGGTGGAAGACAATGGGAGAGAAGTCAAATGATGGTGCTCTGCTTCTGATCTCTTCTCTGCTGCCAAACGTCCAGCTCCTCGGTGCTGTGGTTAAGGTGGAGGGAAATAGAGAAAACTGAAGGTGATGGTGACTCTGGTGTTAAACGGTGGAGATATGGCTGTGGTGAGCGACGTGGGAGGCTGCGGTCTGAGAACAGAGGAGGTTAGAGGAAGATGATGGTGGTTTTCGGAAGAGAAGGAAAAACAGTGGAAGGACAGGAGGGTATGGTCGACTGTGAAGGCTCACGGCGGCGGTGGTCGATGAGAGGAAGAGGGAAAGGACTGTCGTGATACCGACGGCCAAACAATGCTCCAATCTGTGGGGCCTCTTCTCAGCTCTCGCCTCAGCTCCAGACCCCTCTCCAAGCTCTAAATCTACGGTCTCTGCTATCGGTTCTCTGCCTCACAGCTCCGCGGCGCTCAACTGTTCTCTGGTTCAAGGGGGTCACCGGCGGCAATGGTGAAGAGGAGAAGGTTGCGCCACCGGGGACACAAGAAGATGAAGGTGATACAATGAAGATCCGTCTCCCTCTGCGGCACTCGAGTGTCTGAGTATATCGCTCTCGGCTCGCGTCTCTGTTTTCTGTCGGGTCTCCAGGCCCTGCACAGTGCGTTTTGACCAGGGACCTATTTGAGAGGATGAAATGTTTTGAGGAGGGACTACAATGAAAATATTTAAAAATATTTATAGGTTGGACTAAAATATCCAAATATTTTGGGTACTTATTGTAATTTTTTCTGGACCCTTTTCCTCGTAAAATTATAATTTTCAAAATTATGGGGACAGGTTCTGTAATTGTATCTAATCCTTAAAATAGTATTTTAACCCTCCAAAATCTCCAATTTTTTTTTTGCCAAAACACTTACAATGCCTCTAAATACAATTAAGCACAAAATAACATCAAAAGTCCAAGAAAACATTTGTATGAATAATTAATAAATTTATGACCATGTTGCCTCTAATTACAATTAATTCAATATGAAAGGCCCTAATTAAAAATAGTGTTTAATTATGCAATATGGTTTCAGAAATGCATTAAAAATCCCAAATTAATTATAAAAAATCATGTAAAAATATGATTCAATCAATAATACAATTGGATAACTTGTATATAATGTTTGTATCAATTCATTGAACACTGCATATATAGAGGCATTCAAGATATTTAATTTGGAGGGATTCTCTTACAAAGGTGGCTAATTTATCTGGTTTTGATTCCAGTCAATATCGGTAAGTATATTTTTTAATAATACGGATAACTTGTATATAATATTTGTATCAATTCATTGAACACTACATAGAGGCATTCAAGATATTTGCATGCGTCAACGCGCGTGTTCTTTGTTGTTTTTTTTTTTCTGGTAGTTGAATTGATACAAAAAATGTAAAACCTTTATAGATCTTTTGGTAGCTCTTTGAAATGTGTCAATGTGTTTTCACTACAATCTAAATTGGCCGTAATAGCATAGATTATATGGTAGATCTTTGAAAAAAGTACTACCTTTTATTTGCATTTTACATTTTTACGTTATTTTTAAGTTAAGAAACAACGCTTATTCAAATTTGAATTCACAACGTCATATCTAAGAAAGCCTCATGAAAGACTTAATGTCATAAATAATGGGTAGCAAATTTTTTTAAAAAGAAAATTTTTACCTTGTCTCAAAATGTGTCTAGCTTTTGTTATCTCTACATATATAAGAAAAGAACATATAACACAAGCAGTCATGCAGAAGCAGACCCAACGGTGACTTGAAAATGGGGGAACATTATCAATTTAAATATTTTTATTTTTAATGTTTATCATATTTAATTTTCTAAAATAATTCATAACATGGAAAGATGTTATTCCTTGTGTCCTAAATGTACGTTGGAGTTAGTTAGGAAGTGATTTTGGTCTTCTATGTAAAACCTTAATCACCATTATGTCTGATTTTTATCATTTTTCTCAAATTAGTTTATTTAACTTATAAATTGATATATAATCTAATATCACATGAGTGTTTTAGGAAGATCATCTTACATTTGTTTGAATTAATAATTTATTTAGTTTTCTTAATCCACTCAAATTAATTAAATCTATACATTAAGGAAAGGAGGAATATAAGATAAAAAATGGTGCACAATGATAAAAAAAATTGTTTTGGCTATATCCCTTTCTTCATGCAGATGTGAACGATCAGTTAAATCCAAATATATAATTTATCTTAGTTGTATCAAATGTATTATCTTACCTCCGTTCCTTAATTTGTGGTTGTAGGTACGAAACAGAACTTATTGAGAATGTGGTTGATCGTTTACGGGACCAACTTCATTCCAAAGTGGCACCTGCCAGTGCAAGTGATGAACTGATTGCAATTGACCGGAGAATAGAGGAAATGCTTTCATTGTTAGAGATAGGTTTGGATGATGTTCGGTTTATAGGAATATTTGGGAATGGGAGGTATTGGCAAGACCACTCTTGCTAGAGCTCTCTATGAGAGGGTCCATCACCTATTTGACTCACACTGCTTTCTTCTCAATGTTAGAGAGGTTTCAGAAAGAAATGGTATACTTCACTTACAAAAGCAACTGCTTTCACATCTCAACATAAAAAACATACAAATTGAAGACACGCATCAAGGAAAGAACACATTAAGGTACCCTTTTTGCAACAGAAAGGTTATGGTTATCCTTGATGATGTAACTGATATAAGTCAATTAGAGAATTTAGCTGGTAGCCGGGAGTGGTTTTGGTGATGGGAGCAGAATAATCATTACAACAAGGGATGCCCACTTACTGAGATCCTATAATGTGGATACAGTATACAAGGTAAAACCATACATTGACCCATGATGAGTCTTTTCTACTCTTTTGCCAAAAAGCATTTTGAAGAAGAGGTGCCCCAGATGAAAAAAAATTTCGACAGTTGGCTGTATCAGCAATTAGTTATACAAGAGGCCTCCCTTTGGCTCTCCGTGTTTTAGGCTCCTTTTTCGGCAGAGATGATATAAAAGAATGTGAAGATGCTTTGAATATGTTGAGGCAAAATTCAAATAATGCCATTTTTAATACACTTAGAATAAGCTACAATGATCTGAACTATGTAGAAAAGATTATATTTCTAGATATTGCTTGTTTTTTTAATATGTGGGGCAAAGATGAAATAATTCGAATTTTAGAAAGTGGTGGACTTCCTGCTAGACTTGGTTTGCACTACCTTCTAGAGAGCACATGAATCAACTTGTATATCTTAAAATGCAAAATAAAGCATCTTTCAAATGATAGACAGGTTAGATACTTTATACGAATTATCACTTATATAACTCAATGATGAAGCAAGAAGTGTTTTATGACTGATTTCTCCTATCTTCTATTTACCCAGCCTATGAAAAATCTAAAGATTTTGGACTTGAGCCATTCCAAAAACTTCCTTCAAACCCCAAATTTTTTTGGATTTCAAAATTTAGAAAAATTAGTTCTTGAAGGCTGCACTTCACTGGTTGAAGTTCATTCTTCGCTTGGGCAGCTTCACCATCTTGTTGAAGTAAATTTGAAAGGTTGCTTGACTCTTAAAGTCCTTCCAAAGAAATTGGAAATGAATTCTCTAGAAAAATTTGCTCTCTGTGGATGTATTCAAAAAAGAAATCTTCAGAAATTTGGAGAAAAGATGGAAAATCTCATAACATTTGATGTCAAAGAGACAAGCATGGCTAAACTTCCTGAGTCACTTGGATTGTTAACTAGTATTGAAACTGTTAACTAGTATTGAAACTTTGGATTTAATGGGTTGCCAAAATCTTGTTGGCCTTCCCCGTAACTTTCACAAATTGAAGTGTCTAAAAGTTCGATATCTTCGGCTACTCAACTTTTTCTGAACTGCCAGAAAACCTTAATAAAAATGAAGCCTTGGAAAAGCTTGATGCAAGTGGAACATCTATTGTAGAAGTACCTTCTTCTATTTGTTATCTAAAAAAATTAAAGACATTGGCATTTCATGGATGCAAAAGGCCAACTTCCGACTCAAGTCATTCATTTCCTAAGGGATTAACATTGCCAGCTTCTATTTTCAATATTGAATCACCGGCACAATTAGATTTGAGCTACTGCAATATTGTTGATGGGATGATTCCTAATGACCTTAGTGGCTTATCATCATTGCAGAAATTAGATTCTAGTGGAAACGAGTTTGTGAATCTACCTGATAGTTGCATTTCTAATCTTTTGAATCTGAAGTGTCTTTATTTGAATTGCTGCCCAAAGCTTCAAGTTTTGCCACAACCTTCGCCATATTTAAATCTAATAGATACTGGAGAATGTGGTTCATTGAGACCTTTGTCAGATAAAAAATTGTTGCATATCTTTGCTTCCATTGAACAGGTACATATATATTTGTCTTTCATTTTTTATCCACAAATCCATGTATATCTTTTGATGTTAACTTTGCACAATCTATGACATGAAAAATTCATTGGTTTTAGGATGGGCAACATACGGAAGAATTGAAAACTACAACCTTTTCACTGACTTTTCCAGGAAGTAAAATACCATCATTGAAACAGGGAAGAAACAGGGAATGACGCAAGGAGTGACGTGAGACAGAAACGACAGTGAACGACGGCTGGGGGTTGGTGACTGAGGGAGTTGTTGTGCACACCAACATTGAAACAGAGCATTTCCTTTCCTTATTTTAATAAGAAATGTATTAGTATAAATAGGTGTCATTTTTCATTATAAAAACGCATCCAGAATTTGAATAAACACATTTGAGATTGGTTCCTATACCAATCATGGTTTGAGAATCAGAAACATCTTTCTCTGAATGAGGAACATGTAGCTTCTATAACTGTAGAAATTCCTAAAGGTGAGTGGTTAGGAATTGGGTTGTGCACTATGATTGATGACAAGATGTGTTTGCCTCGATGGGGGTTTGATTTTAAAGCTTCCAATGGTAAGTATGTAACCCTTCCAGGAAGGATACGCAAACATGAGAAAGAAATAAAATCTTCTCATCTCTGGATTCTGTTTTGGAAGATTAAAGAGAGAAATAGATATAAGCTATCAAAGAAGTACATTCAGATTCGCTTGAGATTTTGTATGGATTGGGAGCAGCCTTCTTCAAAATTGGTTTATGTAGGGTCAATCAAGTGAGGATGGCATTTCATCCACAAAAGTGATTTAGAACGACTCCAGGATGGAGTAAGTTGCTTTCTTTCTACGTCTACAGTCTCTTATTGTTTTCTGCTGGTATTGTTATTGCTTTTTAAATTTGAGCAGCAGAGAGAAATTAATAATAAACCAGAACGTGCAATTTCTTTAAAGATTAATGGATATTTTTTTTTTGATCGATTTGCAATATATACTTATTATATAAACTTTATGTTTTTAAGGAAAACACAATTAATCCTGAAGCTGAAAAACAGGGTCAATGCAGTTTGTTACAGACTTTTTTTTTTTTTGACCTGCAGTTTGTTACAGACTGAAACTTCCCATAACAATCCAAGAATGTGAAACCTCCCAAAGACCCAAACTATAATAAAACAAATATGAAACCATGCCTTCTGAAAACTCATCTCTACACATGGAAGATGAAGTTAAATTAGATGATTCATGGATGCAGTTCATTACAGATGATGCAAGGTACGTGATATTGCAATAAGACAATATCATTTATCTCTTAATGAATTTCAAAGTTGGTGTTATGATTGAGATCCAAAATTGCAGTCTTCTAACTATAATTTATCAGTTAAATTATTATGATGACTATAGTATATGCTGTTTTCAGATGCTTATTCCTAAAACCTACCAAGTGAGAATAGTCAGAGTTAGTTAAGTGATCACGTGTCAAGTTGTCAACTTGTTGTTACACGTGTCAGGCCGTTATGCATGCTGTTGTGAGAGTCTCAGCTTATATAAGTTCGATTACTGATTGTAAACTCTACGATGAAAATATAAACCAGATACTTTTCTCTCTTTAATCTCTCTGAATTTAGTAAATATCACATGCTGCCAATCGCAAGTAAACTCTTGAAACTTGTACTATATAATTAAGCATTAGAGTTCACACACTTCACTTGTAGCTGTAAGCCCAGGTCAGCATACTATACATCTACACCTTCCACTATTTTTCCTCTCCTTTTTTCTGTATTATCTGATAATCTCATATTCGATTTGTTTTTCTTCAGGGCTAATGACATGGATTAGTTATTGTAGGTCGTATAATATTCCGGTTCGGCAAATTATAGTCCATAACTTTTGGCTCAAACAATTATGGTACGGGACCAAGAACAGGAAGAACGAGCTCTTCTCATTCCAACTCAACTCATTCTTTTAAATGCAAAATAGCTCTCTAGATCGCTTTTTTAATGAAATTAATGATGGACAGGTTAGATACTCATTTTATAAGCATTCTTTCGTAACTTGATGATGAAACTAAAGTCTTAATTTTTCCTATCTTTTATTTGACCAGACTATAGTGAATGTTCAAAGTCTGCAGTTTTTTAACTGAAGCCCTTCCAACTTCCATACTTTAAATGGATCACGAAGTTTACAAGTATTGATTCTTCTATCTTGATAATTATATATTTTATAATTATATAAGTATAGATTTTGAGATGTATTTAATTAAATTTATGAATATTTATTAGGAAAATTGTGAAAAAATCCCTCATTAGCAACTTATTTACCAAATGAGACCTTCACGTGCAGATTATCTTCCGTGTGTGCAAAATATCTTCCCTGAAATGCAGATAATCTTCTTTGTGTGCAAAATTCTTCCCTATATGTGTGTAAAATATGTTCCCAGTCTCATTTAACAAATAAGTTGCTAATGAGGTCTTTTTTAGCAATTCTCCCATATTTATTCCTATTTAATTATCTTTTATATATTTTTTCTTCTCTTTAATTAATGACGGGATAAGGAGGGATTTTGATACAAAATCTACCCATATCTTGTTTTATTTTGCAGGAGATATCACTTGATGCACTGAAGAAAATAAACGAAAAGCATGAAGCAAATCATGGAGCTACAAGAGAAGGGAATCGGAAGAAGCAATTTTAAAAATAGAGTCAACCAACACAACGGGATCCACGCGAGGGAATAAGGAAATATGCAGAGCTGGCATCAATATGTGTGTGTGTGTATGTGTTAAAGGATAAAATGAGAGAATCTGGGGGGAAAAAAAGATATCATATTTGGATAGAGACGAAAGCCCACGCTGTTGAATAGGGGTAAAAGTTAAAAAAAAAAAAAATTGCTAAAAACAAGTTGTAGCGTGAAATAAACTGTTAATGTTATCTGTTTGCTGTCCTCAAGTTCTAATTTTCGGGCCTCTTTATAGTGGCTTTTTAGTGTTTACGTTCATGAAACTCTTACTAGCCATCATTCATTTCAAACAGTTAGCAAAATTGAATTTTGATATACCAAACACGAGAAAACTTTAGTTTGGTTTTGTTATAAAATCATTTTATTGCAAAGCTATCGCGCAGTGCCCAATTTGTCTTGACGTGAACGCTACCACACGATACATGTTCTAAACACATATGCTAGTGTGACAATAGCGTAATTAGAACATAGAATAGTTCTCTTTTTCTCTATCTGGAATTAGATCAGTTATTGGGACGTTAAGGGAAAAATAATGGATCTGAATATTACATGTGAATGGATAAGTGAGCTTTTCTGCATTGAGCATGAGACTTGTTTCTTTACTATTTCTTTTGGGGGCAAAGCTTTATAGTTAAGTCTTTACCTCTTTCTCTCGTTTCCACAAATAAACGTCTTCTTTTGTGTGTTCAGTCTTTTTTTTTTTTGCATTTATATAATTTAATTCAGAATCTTGAATAGCTTAGAAGTTCTAGTTGTCTGAATAGAGTTATCATAGTTTGTGATAAACAGTAATCCACACACGCACAGTTTAATTTATTTTGTGATGAGAATGTGCTTGAACCTTCAAGTTCCATTGTTTTACATAATCTCCTTTTTTGGCTAAAATAAACCATTTAAATGTTATTCCGTTCATTATCATATTCTATCCATTGTACCATATATTTTAGCTTGTTTCATGGTTGCGATCAATTTTCATCTGTCAAACTTGCTTATAGAAAACGATATAATAGACCTATGTATATAGTACCTCCTATTGATAATATAAAACCCAATTAACTAATTTGTAGAGATTAAATAAATTACTTAAACATAGCATATATATATATACATGAACATGATTTCTCCAAAATACTTATGTGCATTTGATTGCACTATATTTTGATAAGTTATTTTACGGTATATTTGGAGATTTAATCATTATTTTTGGACTTAAATTACATTAATTATAATTAATTATGATTAAAGTTGTTTTCACGAAATTAACGTTAAAAAGGGGCATAAATATCATATATTTGATGATTTACCTCAATTGATTGATTTTTGGAATATAAGGTATTACATTTTGGGTTTATTTTCTTTTCAGATCGGTTTAAGGAAAATTAAAGAAAACAGCCCAGAAATTTAAAAAATTACAATTAACCTATAAACGTTTTACAATTTGTAGTGTAATCCCTCCACGAACTTTTATAATTTTCAATCTAGTCCCTAGTCAAAACGCACGTTTCAGAGAGGCTTGACAAGAATTTAGAGGTGCTGTGGGTGCTCTGGATCAGGAGTGCCTCATGTGAACTTCCCTGATGCACACCTGCTGCGCAGCTCATTTGGGGTCCTTCCCAAATGTATTTTTCATAGTTATTTGGATCATTATATTCTATATGAAATGGGTGACATTTTGATATTTTATGGGTAAAAATGGAACTGTTTTCAATTTTTTTATAATTTTTGAAAGATTCAGCGCTTAAAGTAGGAAAATAACTGTACCACTTTTTTTTTTAAAAAAATACACTAAATCTTTAAAAACTTATAAAAAATTGAAAACAGTTTCATTTTTTTCTCATAAAATATCAAAATATCACTCATTTTATGTAGAATATAATGATTGATCCAACGAACCATGAAAAATATATTTGGAAAGGACACCAAATGGGCCGCGCAGCAGAGGCGCACCAGGGAAGTGCACATCAGGCACCCCTGATCTGGGGATTCTTCGTCTTCAACCAGACCTTCACTTTCACTCATACTCGACCTTGCTTGCTCTCACCTCCAACTTCATCTCACTCCCTCTACCTCTGTCCTTGCCGGCGGCCTTCACTTCACCTTCACTGTCTTATTTCATTGTCTGCGAGGTCCCATATCAGATAAACCAGAGAGAAGCCGCGGAAGAGAGACAGAGTCGGACAAACAGGGAGATACAGCAGCGACAGAGTTTCAGAGGGTGGAGCGACAGTGCGAAGAGAGACGAAACCATACCATTACCTTCGACCACCACCTTCACCATCTTATCTCGTCGCCAGTGACCACCATTATCGCCAGTGGAGCTCCTGAAACGAGAACCAGAGCCGCGATCTAAAAGATCGTCTCATAATGCTCCGAGATGATGATGAGGCAAGGTACGTGATATTGTAATCTGACAATATCCTCTGTCTCTTGATGAATGAATTTTAAAGTAGGTGTTATGATTGAGATCCGAAATTGCAGTCTTTTGACTATAATTTTTCAGTTAAATTATTATGATAACTATAGTATAAGCTGTTTTGAGATGCGTATTCCTAAAGCCTACCAAGTCTTTACTGATGCAGTTAAAGCAATTTTAGGTTTTGGTTTCAGACACCAATGAGCCTCCCATGTGGGAGTGGTGTAGGAAGGTGCATGGAAAGAAGAATAGTGATCCCATCTCATACCTATTTGCTAGAAATTTGTTAGATTGCCATAAAATTTGAATCAAATTGAAGCTTTGAAGGAGATTGACGCAAGTGAAACCAATTAGTGGTTGATTATTTCAGTATGTTCAATATTAATTAAATCAGTGAAAGGATTAGATTTAAGCTACTGCAGTATTGATAATGGATCCATTCCGAATGACTTGTATGGCTTACCATCATTGTGGAAATTAACTATACTTATCTTTTCATTTTTATTTCAAACAACGATCCCTCAATCCCTAATTATGACACAAAATTTGTAAACATTTAATTAACCCACATGATACGTACTCCTTTCACCCCTAAATAAAATACCCTTTTGACTAATTTATTAATATTAGGAAAATTAGTGCAATTGGTTATTTGATTAGGTAGTAATGACTTCTCACCAAAGTGAAAAACGAGCATTTTCATTAACCCAAAAAAAAAAAAGTATTATAACTAGGAGTATTTTGATGTAGGAGAGAAAATGGATGGGTTGTCATTATAAAGGACAAAAAAAATTACATTTAGGACAGAGAGGGCTAAATTAAATAAGCAATGTCTTATTTCTAAAAAGTCGAAAAGATGAAAAAGCTGAGCATTAATTAAATTAAGGATATAAGTGAAAAAAAAAATACGTAGCCAATTTTCATATATTAACTAATCTGCAAGTTAGGTAATTTTCTTTTATAGATAGTAGCACGAAGGGAGTATATAAAAATAATTTTTTCACCAAATTACGCTACAAACTGCTGCCTTATAGTGAAGAATTAATTGGAATTGACCATAAAGCAAAACAACAATTGAAGATAGGTTCGAATGATGTATTGTTCGGTTTGTAGGAACATGTGGGTAAGACAATGATTGCTAGGGCTGTTTTTGAGAAATATCAGTCAATTTAATAATAGTGGATTTCTTCTCATTAATGTCACAACTTCATCAGAAAGAGATCGTGAGGTTCAGTGACAAAGCAAACTTCTTTCACGTCTCAAAATTAGAAACATAGAAATTGAAGACCCATATGAAGGGAAGAAAATAATATATCATCAAAGAAGATTAGAACAAATTTATGGAGGAATGGTCAAAAGATGGTGTTCATTAACTCCTGAAAAGTCACCGGCACATTAGTGAGGCCGAATGGCATCACGACCCACTCGTATAAACCTTGATGAATACGAAAAGCAGTCTTCTCAAAATTGGAATCACGCATGCAGCTCCCTTGAGAAGTTCGTCAATAGTTGGCATCGGAAAAGCATCCTTCACGGTAACTGCGTATAAAGCTTGGTAAATCAATACAAAACCACCATATCCCGTCCTTCTTTTTAACCAAAATGACAGGCGCCAAGAAAGGACTAGAACGCAGTCATATGAGGCCATTTGTTAATAATTCATCAACTAAGCGCACGATCTCTGTTTTCTGGCTAATAGGGTATCAATAGGGATGGACTTTCACTAGTCCAGTATTTGGTTGGAGTTCAATACGATGCTCATGCCCTCTGACCGGAGGCAGCCCAGTCGATTTCGTGAAAACCAATTGATGTTTGGACAAAATGTTTTGCAAGTCCAAAGGAAGCATCTCGGGAAGCTCTTGACAAACAAGAGAAAAGTCAATAACGTCTAAAAGATATAACTTAGCAATGGAATCTGTGTGTTGTAGACATAGCAGGTGATGACATTGGGCTTGCTCAACAAAATTACCATGAATTGACCATTCTCTAGAAATTTAACCGTGGATGAGCTATAGTCGGCAACATGAGGTCCCAACGTTTCCAACCAAGCTGTGCCAATGACCATATCAACGGCGGCTACTGGAAATACAAACAAGGCCAGATGCAAAGTGTGCCCAGAAATTTGGACTAGGATATTAGTCACTTGTTCACTGCTACTCATGATATGGCCAGTACCTCCGAGTACCCGAATTTCACTAGTTTGTTCAACAGGGAGGTTCAAGTGTTGAACAATTCATGGATGCACAAAATTATCAGAACTGCCTCTATCCAATAACATTTGCACTTGCTTACCCAAAATATCTCCATTAAATCGAATAGTAGTGGCTCCTTGAGTTCCACGAAAGGCATGTAAAGAGAGATGATGTAATGTCACTTCCACTGCCTTGTCATCAAAACTCTCATCACCAAAGGCTTCATCATCATCATCCTCACCACATAACATCATAAGCTGCTTGTTAGGACACTAATTGGATGGGGAGAATTTGGCATTGCAGGTATAACACAAGCCTTTCTCTTGTAGGATCTACATTTTTGCCGCCATCTCTCTCAATCCAAGGTGTCTTTAGAGTGGGTAATAATAGTGGTAGGTTGGACTAGCCCCCAGCAATCGTCATGGAAGACAAATTGGAAGAAGCAGCAGAGTATAGAGAATAACTCTTGCTTGAAGAAACAGAGGTACCGAAAGATTTAGTGCTAGGTGTTGATGAACTAGAGGGGTCCAAGAATAGGCAACCTAGCGCCATGGCACTTATCACTGTTGATGGACATTGGACCAAGACATCTCACTTCAAATCCGGTTTAAAACCCCCTAAAGAACAGTCAAGGAGAGCTGATTTCGAAATCTCTTCTGTCCGATTTGCAAGAGCCAAAAATTGACTGTTATATTCATCAAGAAAGCTACCCACATTCGACTGTGTCAGTTTGAAGAGCTGTGACCGAGCTCAATCGAATTGCGATGGTCTATATTGCACCTCAATGGCTTTTGCAAGAGCAAACCAGGTTGGGATACACCGTGCCTTGTCATTCGGATTATTATTTCATCTTTGATTGTTCTTCTTCTCCTTTGCTTCTTCATTTTCCTTCTCAGTATAAACATTAGTTTAGAGCTGTCTAGCTTCCTTAATTCTATCCTGACTCCTGGCTAACAGGCGACTTCCAGCTTTATAACGATTTTTTCCTGGTCCAACCGGCTGGAACATTAAAATGGCTTCCCCCCCTAAACCAAGTTGTTACCATCTCCGGCTGACCAGTTCGGCTTGGCTCTGAAAACATTGGATCATATGCATATCTTTTTTTCCTCCTTTTATGGACCACACATGTTTTTGTTTGACAAAACACTCATTAATTTCATAAGTCACTCATTATTCAATTAAAACCAATCAAATTAAAGTTTTAGTGATTGTTGCAATAATGAAGTTGTTTAACTTGATAAAGCTAATTTGTGGGGGGGGGGATTGTGGTTGTACAAGTCATGAGGAAGGAGCATGGAAAGGAAGAATGTGGACCCTTTCCTTTCATTATTCTTTTATTGCAGAAAAATAGAGAGGAAAAGAGGAAGAAAAGTCCAAGATATAAAAGAAACAGAAAGAAATTGTGAGAAACTTGCAAAAAAATTCCAGCTTCAGCCATCCAACAACACAATCAAGAAGGTAAACTCCTTGACCCTTGTATATATTAAACATTTGAGTTTAATCGACTTCACTTCTAGTTGTTAGCCCAACTTAGTATACTTTACACTTCACTTGACTATCTCATATTTGATTTATTTTCCTTTTCCTTTAGAGCTAATATTATGGTTTAGTTGTTGTAGGTCGCAATATTAGTGGTTCGTTAATTATACTTAGTAAGTTGGTTCAAATATTTATGCCAAGTTGACCTGATGGTACCACTCCTCACATGGAGCACGTACTTGGCCCCCAGGTCGCGACTTCGAGGGTGGTGAGGTGAAAGAAATGCAATATCATGGGGGGTTGCAGATATTCCTGTGAGTCCACTGCCACGCCAACAACCTAGTTGAGGCCAGTGCAACAGGGTGGGGTGTAGCATTCAACACAAAAATTGAAATAGCAAATCTTCAAGAAAAGTCCATGCTAAAGGAATATGATGATTGTTTAGTGATGCATGATTTGCTTGAATAAATGGGCAGGAGAATTGTTGTAGATAAGTCTTCTAAATATGTTGGAAATCGTAGTAGATTGTGGTTTGAGAAAGATATTGATGAAGTTATGGAAAATAATTTGGTGAGTGTTGGTCTTAATTAGCTCTTATATTGGTTTTAATACATTTTATATCTTATTATTAGTTTCTAGTCCATTTATTTTGATATCATTTTCCTGGTGACTAATGTTGTTTATCAGGGCACAAAAGAAATACAAGGTATGGTTTCATCCACATTTTGTGAGGCATGTTGGGATCCTGAAGCCTTTTCAATGTTGTGTAACATCAGATTACTCATCGTAACAAGTGATTTGAACCTTCCTTATGGCCTCAAATGTTTTTCTCATGCTTTGAAATTACTTCATTGGACAAAATATCCCTTAGACACTCTTCCTCCTGGAACTCGACTGGATAAACTTGTCGATCTTAGAATGCATCATAGCAAATTAAAGAAACTTCGGAATAAAAGCCTCGTAAGATACCTTATCCTTATGATTTGATGTTATAGATAAATAGTGTAATTTGTTATGCTAGTTAGCACAATGTATTGTTTTTAGTGATTCTCATATACTTTTTTTACCAATGTTTTAGGAATCTGAAGTTTTTGGACTTGAGTTATTCAAAAAACTTGATTGAAACTCCTAATTTCTCTGAGCTGCCAAATTTGGAAAGATTAGAACTTGAAGGTTGTGAAGCTCTTGTTGATCTTCATACTTCAATTGGACAACTCAAAAAGGTTCAAGTGTTGAATTTGAATGGCTGCAAAAATCTAAGAGCCCATTGTCCAAATAAATTGGAAATGAGTGCTATGAAAGAATTTGTTCTTTGTGGGTGCATTCGAGTTAAATATCTTCTAGAGTTTGGGGAAAGTATGAAAAATCTAGAAATGTTTGATGCATGGACGACAAATTTAGTGAAGCTTCCAGAGTCACTTGGATTATTGAGTGGACTTAAGACTTTGAAGTTAAGGGGCTGCAAAAATCTCGTTTCCCTTCGCCAAAGCATCCACAAGTTGAAGCGTCTTGTACTTGTTGATATTGCTAGTTGCTCAAAATTTGGTAGATTGCTAGAAAACTTGAATGAAATGGAAGCCTTGGAGGAGATTGATGCAAGTGAGACGGATATAACTATCACATCTCTTTGCTTCAATCGACCAGGTATATACATATATTTTACATATATTCTGTTGTGAGTTATACTTTATAATTTGATATGTGATATTTTTGGGGTATATAGAACGGAAGATGGATGAAGGGAGAAAATCTTGTGGTGACAATTCCAGGGAGAGAAATACCATCCTGGATGGTAGTGGTAAAGCTTTGATGATGATAGACACGCCTCCTTTCGGTGAAGAAATATTAGGAATTGGGTTATGCATTGTGCTCGATGATGATTTGTTTTCTTCCACTGAACCCAATAAAGCACCTTCAGCATGGCCTCAATGTCAGTTTGATTTTGTTGCAATTCCTGACCCACATGATGGCAGGTTCTTGGTACATGGTAGGTTTCGTTCACACAACGAATCAAGTCACTATGGATGGTGCTTTGGAAACAAAGAGAGGAACTCAATTGTATTCTACAATTAAGCGAGTACAGTCACATTTCCGTGACATTTATTGTTCGTGTTAAAAACAAACTGGATAAAAAAGTTTCTGTAAAGTGTGCATGGTGGGTCATAAGCAAACGTGATTTTGAAAACAGGGACAACTCAATGAGTCAAAATCTCCTTCTCAGTAGAACAACACAATGACCAAGTATGTCACTTTCATCATGCATTCTCCTTTCATTTTTATTTCAAACTGGAAAAAAAAAAATTTAAACATTTAGCCCACGATATACATTCTCCTTTCACCATTTAGTACCTCTATTAACAAATTTATTAGTATTGAGAAAATTAGTTAAATTACGTATTTGTAACTAATGGTTGAAATACTCTTTTACAATTATTTCTAATATTTAATGAGATGTCCTAATGACTTTTTTATCAAAGTGAAAATTGAGCATTTTAATAAAGGAAAAAAAATCAAGTATTATGACTAGAAGTATTTTGATGTAGGAGAAAAATTGGATGCGTTCTTATATTCAAATAGGACGAAAGCAAAATGCTTAATATGGTTCTACATTTAGGACAAAAAAGAGTAATAAATAAGTTAAATAAGAAACCTTTAATATTTAAAAAATTGGAAAGATGAAAATATGGCATTAATTAAGGATATAGCTGAAAAAAAAACAGAGAGATCATTAATTAAGGATACAAGTGAACAAATGTAATCAATTTTTGGATATTAACTAATCTTAACAGTTTGTTAACATGCGTAAGTTAGGTAATTTTCTTTTATGGATAATAACTAGCTAGGAACAGAGGGAGTATATGCAAATAAAGTTAGCTTGGTTTGTTATATGTAATAATGGAATTAGGTACAGTAAGAGATTTCATAAAATAAGATACAAACAAGATAAGTAGATGGAGGCATGTAATTTAAATTTAAAATGATGTATTGTTGATATTAATAAGTAAATAAATAATGATAGATGTAGGGCGAAACTTAATTATTCTTGTGATGATGTAATTGTGTTAATGTGACGTACGATTGGGGGTTGCAACACATTGTGCACTGTGCAGGCTATTCGTACCCCAATGCCCTGAGAATGGGAATCAAGATCGATTTCAGTCCGTGGGACTAACATGAAATTAGATGATTTTTGGAAGCACTATAGAAATGATACAAGGTACTTGATATTGTAATATGAGATCCAAATTGCTGGCTTCTGACTATAATTTATTACTTTAGTTATTATGATGACCACTAAAAGCTGTTTTCATATGATTACTTGGTAACTCTCCATATTTTCATTTGAGCTTAGAGAGCTGAGAGGAGGCAGGGGTGGTTCGAGAGGCTAATGTACCTCATTTGGAAGAGCAAAAGGAAAGGAAAGGAAGATTGGTTTTGGACAAAGGGAGCGAAATCTGGAAAGAGGGGCGAGCGGCTCACGGTTGATGATTCGTTATCATTCTTAAATGAGAACCAGAGAGCGCCGGATGAGGAGCTGAGAGGAGGTGCTGAAGTCTCACTGTTCATCATCTTCTTCCTCGTTGAGCTGATATTTGCACAGTGATTTGTTAGAATTTCTTGCCATTGAACTCTGATCCGATTCTTCTTTGTTTCCTGTATGGTTTTGAATTGTTGCTGAGATGACGAGAATTAAAGTAACATGGGGCTAGTTGCTCTTGACCCTAGAATAGCTATAAACTATTTTGAGATTTAAGCGTGTATGAACCAATTAATTGTGCTTAATATTATTTTTGTCTACTTAATCTTGTATTATTTTAATTATTTATTCCTTTATCACTACTAAGTATGAAATTAGAGAATTTTGTAAACACTTAATTAACCTGCATGATACGTACTTCTTTCACCCATAGATATAATACCCTTTTGACTAATTTATTGATATTAAGAAAATTAGTGCAATTAGTTATTTGTAACCAAGGATGCACTTCTACAACTATTCCCATATAAGGCATTTTGATTAGTAATGACTCTTCACCAAAGTTAAAAATGAGCATTTTCATTAAGGGGAAAAAAATTAAGTATTATTACTAGGAGTATTTTGATGTAGGAGAGAAAATGGATGGGTTGTCATTATAAAGGACAAAAAAGATTGCAGTTGGGACAGAGAGGACTAAATTAAATAAGCAACGTTTTATATCCAAAAAGTCAACAAGATGAAAAAGATGAGCATTAATTAAATTAAGGATATAAGTGAAAAAAATATGTAATCAATTTTCATATATTAACTAATCTGTAAGTTAGGTAATTACAGATTAGTTAATTTTCTTTTATGGATAGTAGCACGAAGGGAGTATATACAAATAATATTTAGGTTTATATAATTTTTGGTTCATCAAATTTGCTTTCATTTTTATTTTGGTCCTTCAAGTTTCAAATAAGAGGTTTTGGTTCCTCAAGAGGCAAAATAGTCCATATATTTATTTAATGATAAGGACCAATGTTTTAAACAAAATAAAATTTGAAGGACCAAAACCCCTTATTTGAAATTTGAAAGATTAAAACCAAAATGAAAACAAATTTGAAGACCAAAGATTGTATTAACCCACAAATTTATCGCCAAATGAAAAAATAATAATTTTCTGAATGCTTTTCCGACTCCTTGTACCTACTTAAATTCTATGACTCTTTTTCAGTTAATTCATCGAGATGATGAAGGCACATAATTAACACCCACGATAATTCCCTTGTCAGCACGAGAGAGATTAAAAGTAACAATATAGGCTGAAGATGAAAACAAATTATTCAAAACTTAAACTGTTTTCATAAATTGAATGAGTGAGTGGCCAAAAAAAAAAGTTAAAAAAACTGAACAACAACGACAAGTTAATTTAATAATCGTATATATTAGGAATAGCAGTATTTCATAGACTAAAAAACAAGCAAACTGCAAATATACAGATGGACTCAATACAATAGATAAAGAAAAATGAGTGAGGGTGCCAAGGAAATTTACAAGGAAATCAACAATTACTATTAAGCCACCACTAAGGTTAATTAATTAAGCAAGCAAAGTCTTTGGTGATAAATATATTTTTAGAATCCGAATGTGCTTTCTAGCAAGGCGACATAAACAAGGCAGATGAATAGCTTATGGATTCAATCCCTCTTATTGTTAAAAAATTAAATATAAATTGTTTATGATTATGATGATGTAACTCAAATTTATATATTCATCTCCAGGTTGATCTAAACCTAGAGGGTGATTCTATCTTATGGGTCCACATTACGTTACTGTCGACAAAAATAAATTAAATGAATACCCCACTAAAATTTCCAAGTAATTGCAAGCGATAATCCCTCATTGTTAATTTTCGACAATTCCAAGAAGCACTTTGAAAAGCTTGTCCTTGACCAAACCAACATGTAATTTAATCTCTAAATACTTTGTGGGATCCTCCTATAAGCTCATCTTATCACAATCCCAATTTAAATTAACTCCAAGTTGTCTTAATTATATAAACAGTAAAAATCTAAGTATAGATATGTATTGATGACTTGGTGAGCAATAATATTATGAAAATCGGATTAGTTATTCCACTAGTTAAGTTATCTGTTTAAGGTTCAATGATTAGACTTATTAATTAGACCTACCATAATTAATTTATTTTATAAAACTAGATTGTAGCATAGAAGAATACTGAATGAATAATTAAGACAATTAAAAAAGAAGTGGTTGGGGATATGTATTGAATAAAGGAGTGAGGTTATCAGCATGAGTGTCAGAGGAATAACAGAAATAGCAGAAGCGGAGAGAGAATTCCACGCAGAAAGAGAGAAGATCACAACTCACTTCACACCACTCTCAACGGTTTTTGTCTTATTATAGAGCCATGCCTTCATCAATTTCTCTCAACTTCCGCGTTGGTCTGCGCATTCGACTTCTGCGTCTTGCATTCATCAATTCCTCCTTTCACGTGCACTTTTTTATCTGTACTCATCAATAACAAACCATCAATTATCAACTTTTAGTGCTTGCCTGCCACTTCTCTTCAGTTTCCATTTATTTTTTTTTTTAATAACTAGCTATGTGAACAGTATAATACAAATGAATTTTGGTTATTTGAATTGGGTCAAACTGACATTTTGTATAGATTTAAAAGTAAGTCATATGATTTATTATTTATATAATATTGTAGATATATAAAATCAGATTCATGTATTTTTTTTAAAAAAAATCAATATTTATGATTTAATATTCAATATTCTGCTCATATATTTAAAATTAAATATATAATGCACTAGTAAATTAGGGAGAAGGTGAGAAAGCCAGCCCCACATGCATGCATGTACTTAAGCCAAATTGTTCCCCAATTAGAAAAGAAGAGTTTTCAATACATTACGTGAAGTTAAGTCACTAAATGTGTTCTCCTGGGCCAATAGTAAAATAAATCAAAGATGAAGAAAATTAAAGGTTAGTGCTAATAAAAGGGAAAATCCACCGAAAGTTGGTTCCAGTTTGTTGTGTCGGAGAAAGATTCTTTAAGAGAAATTAAATATATTAATCAATTGACACAATCAAATAAAGACCTATGTAAAGCAAGTCAGTGTCCAATTTTTTTTTTAATATATATATATATATATAATACATCTAGATCATCACAACTGTGTTAACCCCAAGCTAAAGACCTAAACAAACCTAATCGGACCATATAATTACTTTAAACCAACATTACCTTGTATTCCAAAGAACAAGGTTGGTGTGGTGGAGGAAAGGTGCATGGAAGGAAGAATAGTGACCCATTTCAAACAGCACACATTATTTGGTTTTGTTTTTCCGTCCCAACACCCATTTCCATTGTGACTCGAGTCCCTTTTCTTCCTCGCAGCTCTCCCATACTTTAACACATTCATATTTTATAAAAGCTACCACATTTGTCCCAGCTCTATGTAAAGAAGTCCTACATTTGACAATGCAATTTAAATTAATTTGCAGTATATAAGTTTTCTATCAATCAAATTAAGTTAACTAAATTTCTTAATTAGCTAAATGCAAGAAATGCTCACACTACTACAAAAAAGTAGTGTAATGGCGCTTATTTTATAAAATACTCTGGCGTTTAAGAAACGCCAAAGCTTTTGACGCCATTAAAAATTCCTGTGGCGCTTTTCAATTTACAGAAACGCCATACGTTACTTTATTAAATTAAATAACTATATTAATTATATATAGCGTTTCAGAAGGAAAGTGCCAAAGGAGGGGTACCCCTCCTTTGGCGTTTGAAGGAAAAACGCCAAAGGAGGGGGAACCCCTCCTTTGGCGTTTTATCTGAACACGCCAAAGGAGGGGTTCCCCCTCCTTTGGCGTTTTCTTTTTCAGTTAAAATGCCAAAGGAGGGGGAACCCCTCCTTTGACGTTTTCAGATAAAACGCCAAAGGAGGGTACCCCTCCTTTGGCGTTTTCACCCCTCCTTTGGCGTTTTTCCAGAAAACGCCATAGTTGGTTTAATTTTTTTTTATAATTTTTAAAATTTTTTTTCTGTGCAGTGTAATACCTGATGACCATATATAGTAGTAAGCAAATGACCATATATTTCGTCTAATAGGAAAATATTACAATACAAAACGATGATGGTCATTTGTTCAAATAACTACAATGAATAATTATAATGTTTAACAACTACAAAATATATTGTATTAACAATGATTATATAGTGTACAACTAATTTTATAAATGATTAAACAAAATAAGAATAGGCAAGAAAGAAGCTACATGCCTAAACTAACTAATTGCTTGACCATATATTCACACCATTCTTCAATGATTTCATCCATTTGATGGTCAGACAGCTCAGCACAATGTGCATCTTCATAATACTACATAAACAATCATGTATACAAAGAATGAAAATTACTAAATGTAGACACTTTGTCAATTAAAATTAAAACACAATATCAATTGCAACTAAAGGGAACTTACTTTCACAGGAATTACAAGGTGGCGATGAGTAACTACATCTTTCATAAATTTCATAACATAATAACCACAATCATTATCATTCGGCTGGAATGGACACTGCAACAATACAATGAAATAGTTATGTCAATTTTTGAATAAATTTTTTTTACTAACAAGAATGGAGTAAATTCATATATAAGTACCATAATCTTCCTCCACGCATAGCTATTGGCCGGGTCATTGCGTCTAGAGTAGGTCAATCTAGCTTTTACTCTATATGCGGTTAATGCACTAATAAAACAAAGAAGTTCCTGATTAATGTTGGTTATTCAATAATCACACACGAAAAGATTTACACATACACCCATACACTTACTTATTGAAGATAATCAGCATATCAGGGCGATTATCTGGATAAGCAGTTTCTATAGGATCTAGATAGTAAATGCGAGAGTTTTCTGGTGCTGCTGGATGGATAGCAATTAATATCCAATGTTCCCTAAAAACACATTTTGAAAATTTTATTTGGACAATCATTTAATGGTAAAAGTGAAAAAATAAAAAACATACATTCAAATATTGTCACAAATCACTTACCCTACATTGTATGGAACAAGAAAGAGCTTGTTAGGGGTTGCTCTAAGCATAAAGCAGTCTCTAAGTTCGTTAGACTGTGCTTCCAAATCTCTCCTCCTATGCTGGCCAAAGAGGTGTGGGCTAACAAAGATAAATCTCTGCATCCTATCCGTGCCTACTATCTCATCGTGGTACAAATGCCTTTATATCAAACAAACAATGTCATTTCCAACAAAAAAAAATTGAATGATGAATAATAATAACAATGATAGACGAATACCTGATCCATAAGTTGATAGGTGTTCCACCTATCCTTCCCCGAGTAATCACATCATTCAGCACAGCACCATCGACATGATCAATTACACCTTCTGCATTATAGATGTCCGGATGAAATTGTATTTCCTGACCTTGTTGGAGGATCAATGGTTGTAACATTGATGCCAACTGTTGGCGATACGAGACCATTGGTTTGTTGTTTCGTTTGCTAGCAGAAGGTTGGGACTTCTGTTAGGTTGCTGAACCATGTGAGTTCTTCCTATGGCCTTCAATTCTTTTTCCTTTATGACTAGTAGCAACCTACAAAAATCATTAAAATTTAATCATGTAGTTTTTTAGATAGAAGTGCATATAGAATAAGTAGAAAGAATTGTAAATTAAATCACCTTTTGATATGGCTCAATCAAACCTATTGGCCATGCAACATAACCACCGACAACATCTTTTACCATTGTCTGTTCATCTAGAGAAGGGATTGGCAGGAGGGCATCTGCATCTGTGCATACGTCAACCTTGACTCTAAGTGTGTTCTCAGGCAATGGTGAACCATGAAGGATATCAGTGTCGGTGTTGTAGACAACACCTACAGCAACTGCATGCTTGAAAGATTCATCGACATGCAGCTTGCACGCCGATTCGCCCTATGAAAGATGGAGTCAATATTAAGGTACACTAATTTAAAATATAACAAAAAGTTAACTAGAGAAGAAATTGATTACGAATGGAATTGGGACTTTAGGCGTGGAGGGGCAAATATCATTCTTCACACTTGTGCTGTCACACATTGGGCTTGGTGCTGGTCGAGAAAGTAGTAAAGTGTCAATTTGAGCCTTCAATAATGCATTTTGCTCTTGCATCAATCGCATATGATCGTTAAATTGTTCTATTTGGCGTTGGTGGACACTCATCTGCTCATCTACTTGATGCTTGTAGACACTCATCTGCTGTGCCAGTTGCTGATTGTAGTCACTCATCTGCTGTTCTAGTTGGTGCTTGTAGTCACCAATCTGCTCCTGTAGTTGCATAAAGTCATTTTTGTTTGGTCGCTTTTGGCGTCCGAATTATGATGTTTAGGTGACTGCAAAACCAGTACCATGAAGACGACCATGATACTCAGGAGCTCCAAGAGCTCTGCTGAGTAAATCGTCACGACCAACATAATTCATCAACTCTGGTTGGTCCTGCGTCATTTTTTGCTATCACAACAACAATTGCAATAATATTAGTTATTATAAAATAGAATCATTTAATCAAAGCAAAATATTTATGAATAATCCACCACTTACACAATATTCTGCAACTTCTCTGGCTTGTTTGCTGGGAATTTCTCCTTTTTTATTAGTGACGCCGGCCAGCCACAAATTATGACATGGCATGTGTGTGACATCAGAATGTGATTGTTTGACCTTTATAACAAAGTTAGTTGTGGTTAAAAATTAGTCATCTAAATTATATGCATATGAAATGATTATAAGTTCTTACCAATTGTTGCTCCAACTTTGCATACGATAGTGGTCCTTTTAAGCACCGGTATGCCATGTTGCTTGCGCTTTCACGATTTCTATCACTTCGTTCCTTTTTAAATACAAATAATTTCAATAAATATTAATTTCAATTACATTGCAAGTAGTCTGTAAGGGCTAATATTGTATTACCAGAAACTCCGCGGTAGTATGTGTACTCAAAAACTCATCCCACAGCTCTTGTGTAATTATTCCATCGTACAACTGTGGTGGCGTATGAATGATATTTCAACACAAAAATTGAAATAGCAACTCTTCAAGAAAAGTCTATGCTAAAGGAATATGATGATTGTTTAGTGATGCATGATTTGCTTGAACAAATGGGTAGGAGAATTGTTGTAGATCAGTCTTCTAATATATTTTATATCTTATTATTAGTTTCTAGTCCATTTATTTTGATATCATTTTCCTGGTGACTAATTTTGTTTATCAGGGCACAAAAGAAATACAAGGTAAGGTTTCATCTACATTTTGTGAGGCATGTTGGGATCCTAAATCCTTTTCAACGTTGCGTAGCCTCAGATTACTCATAGTAACAAGTGATTTGAACCTTCCTTATGGCCTCAAATGTCTTTCTCATGCTTTTTTTTTTTTTTGAGATACAAAGGCAAGCAAAGCTTGAAAAGTTACAAGATCAAGGGCTAGACCCCAAAGATTGTTCATGTGGCAGCAAACCACGCTCTAACGCAAAAAGACGGATACATTCCGCAGGCGGTGACCGTAATTCGGCATAACTCTGGGTTCTATAGTGAGCCAATCGTGCAAGGTAATCCGAACAGCGAGTATTCTCCCTATATGTATGGAAAATCTTCAAATCCCAGTCTGCATAGATAAGGGATTTGGTATCAAAGATGACGTCGTGCAAAGGGTGGTCGATCTCACAATGTGTTGACAGTAAGTGAACGGCCTGAAGTGAGTCAGTGAACAGTCTGATTTTCTTGAAACCCAACTGCTTACAAAGGTGGAGCCCTCGATGGATTGCGTGGATTTCTGCAACAGTTGGGAAAGAGAGTCCTAACTTCTGTTGAAATCCACGTACCCAGTTACCTTGGTGGTCGCGGATGACTCCTCCACAGGCTGATAGACCATCGCTAGCAGTCGAACCATCTACGTCAATTCTAATATAACCCTCTTCCGGGGGAAGCCAGTTAAGAAGACCTCTCTCCGGAACTTGAAAGATATGGTGATGAAAGCGCCCACTCTCCACAGTTTCCGAAAGGTGAAAGATGCATTTGTGAACAAGTTCCTTTGGTTTATCAGCTTTACCTTCAAATTCCTGACAGCACCGGTTCTTCCAGAGTAGCCAGCATGTGGTACTGAATACTTTTTGCCATGACCATCTAGCCATTCTCTTGTTTCCGGGGGAATGCTGTGAATTCCATGTGGTCTTTCTCATGCTTTGAAAGTACTTCATTGGACAAAATATCCCCTAGACACTCTTCCTCTTGGAACTCGACTGGATAAACTTGTTGATCTTAGAATGCATCATAGCAAATTACAGAAACTTTGGAATAAAAGCCTCGTGAGATACCTTATCCTTATGATTTGATGTTATAGATAAATAGTGTAATTTTTTATGCTAGTTAGCACAATGTATTGTTTTCAGTGATTCTCTTTTTTTTTTTTACCAGTGTTCTAGGAATCTGAAGTTTTTGGACTTGAGTTATTCAAAAAACTTGATTGAAACTCCTAATTTCTCTGAGCTGCCAAATATGGAAAGATTAGAACTTGAAGGTTTATGAAGTTTTTGTTGATCTTCATGCTACAATTGGACAACTCAAAAAGGTTCAAGTGTTGAATTTGAAAGGCTGCAAAAATCTAAGAGCCCCCATTGTCCAAAAAAATTGGAAATGAGTGCTCTAAAAGAATTTGTTGTTTGTGGGTGCATTCGAGTTAAATATCTTCCAGAGTTTGGG
This sequence comes from Inga leiocalycina, assembly GCA_963242795.1. NCBI lineage: Eukaryota > Viridiplantae > Streptophyta > Magnoliopsida > Fabales > Fabaceae > Inga > Inga leiocalycina. The sequence goes on from OY725325.1 coordinate 70,463,118, forward strand.
GAAAGTATGAAAAATCTAGAAATGCTTGATGCAGGGGAGAGAAATTTAGTGAAGCTTCCAGAGTCACTTGGATTATTGAGTGGACTTAAGACATTGAAGTTAAGGGGCTGCAAAAATCTCGTTTGCCTTCCCCAAAGCATCCACAAGTTGAAGTGTCTTGTACTTGTTGATATTGCTGGTTGCTCAAAATTTGGTAGATTGCTAGAAAACTTGAATGAAATGGAAGCCTTGGAGGAGATTGACGCAAGTGAGACGGATATAACTATCACTTCTCTTTGCTTCAATCGACCAGGTATATATATATATTTTACATATATTCTGTTGTGAGTTATACTTTATAATTTGATATGTGATATTTTTGGGTATATAGAAAAGATGATGGATGAAGGGAGAAACTCTTGCGGTGACAATTCCAGGGAGTGAAATACCGTCCTAGTTTGAGAATCAAATTGATCTTTGTCTGGATGGTAGTGGTAAAGCTTTGATGACGATAGACACGCCTCCTTGCGGTGAAGAAATGTTAGGAATTGGGTTATGCATTGTGCTCGATGATCATTTGTTTTCTTCCACTGAAGCCAACGAAGAACCTTCAGTTTGGCCTCAATGTTAGTTTGATTTTGCTGCAATTCCTGACCCACGTGATGGCAGGTTCTTGGTACATGGTAGGTTTCGTTCACACAAGGAATCAAGTCACCTATGGGTGGTGTTTTGGAAACAAAGAGAGGAACTCAGTCCTATTCTACAATTAAGCGAGTACAGTCCCATTCCCTTGACATTTGGTGTTATGTTAAAAACAAACTGCATAAAAAAGTTTCTGTAAAGTGTGGATGATGGGTCATAAGCAAACGTGATTTTGAAAATAGGGACAACTCAATGAGTCAAAATCTCCTTCTCAGCAGAACAACACAATGACCAAGTATGTCACTTTCATCATGCATTCTCCTTTCATTTTTATTTCAAACTGGAAAAAAAAAAGTTTAAACATTTAGCCCACAATATACATTCTCCTTTTCACCATTTAGTACCTCTATTAACAAATTTATTAGTATTGAGAAAATTAGTTAAATTACGTATTTGTAACCAATGGTTGGAATACTCTTTTACAATTATTTCTAATATTTAATGAGATGTCCAAATGACTTTTTTATCGAAGTGAAAATTGAGCATTTTAATAAAAGGAAAAAAATCAAGTATTTATGAGTGGGAGTATTTTGATGTAGGAGACAAATTGGATGTGTTCTTATAGTCAAATAGGACAAAAGCAAAATGCTTAATATGGTTGTACATTTATGACAAAAAAGAGTAATAACTAAGTTAAATAAGAAACCTTTAATATTTAAAAAATTGGAAAGATGAAAATATGGCATTAATTAAGGATATAACTGGGAAAAAAAACAGAGAGAGAGCATTAATTAAGGATACAAATGAACAAATGTAGTCAATTTTTGGATATTAAAGAATATTAAAAGTTTGTTAACATGTGTAAGTTAGGTAAATTTCTTTTATGGATAATAACTAGCTAGGAACAGAGCGAGTATATGCAAATAAAGTTAGCTTGGTTTGTTATATGTAATAATGGAATTAGGTACAGTAAGAGATTTCATAAAATTAGATACAAACAAGATAAGTAGATGGAGGCCTGTAATTTAAATTTATAAATGATGTATTGTTGATATTAATAAGTAAATAAATAATGATAGATGTAGGGTTTTGATGATGTAATTGTGTTAATGTGACGTACGATTGGGGGTTGCAACACATTGTGCAGGCTATTCGTACCCCAATGCCCCGAGAATGGGAATCAAGATCGATTTTAGTCCCTGGGACTAACATGAAATTAGACGATTTTTGGAAGCACTATAGAAATGATACGGGGTACTTGATATTGTAATATGAGATCCAAATTGCTGGCTTCTGACTATAATTTATTAGTTTAGTTATTATGATGACCACTAAAAGCTGTTTTCGTATGATTACTTGGTAACTCTCCATATTTTCATTTGAGCTTAGAGAGCTGAGAGGAGGCGGGGGTGGTTCGAGAGGCTAATGTGCCTCATTTGGAAGAGCAAAAAGGAAAGGGAAGAAAGCTTGGTTTTGGACAGAGGGAGCAAAATCTGGAAAGAGGGGCTCGCGGCTCATGGTTGATGGTTCGTCATCATTCTTAAATGAGAACCAGAGAGCGCCGGATGAGGAGCTGAGAGGAGGCGCCAAGTCCCACTGTTCATCATCTTCTTCCTCGTTGAGCTGATATTTGCACAGTGATCTATTATAATTTCTTGCCATTGAACTCTGATCCGATTCTTCTTTGTTTCCTGTATGGTTTTGAATTGTTGCTGAGATGACTAGAATTAAAGTAACGTGGGGCTAGTTGCTCTTGACCCTAGAATAGCTATAAACTAATTTGGGATTTAAGCATATATGAACCAATTAATTGTGCTTACTATTATTTTTGTCTACTTAATCTTGTATTATTTTAATTACCTATTGCTTTATCACTACTAAGTATGGAATTAGGGAATTTAGATTAGCCTTGAAAGAGGGATCTTAATTGAACCATAAGAGTAAATAATGTGGGATTAAAATTTATTCTAATTTGACAATAGGACAGGAATATATCTATTGGACTCATATAATCATATTAGAGTGAAACTTGGACAATTATTGCCTCTAAATTAGTTTTGAATAACAATTTTAACTTGAGAGAGGGATATAAGTGATCGGGAAATACTTTTATCTATTAATACTCTAGATTAACAATTTAATATTAAGTACATTTATTTTGCGTGATTACATGCTCCTAGACTAGAAAAGGGGATTCGCCACTGTAGATTGTTTTTCTCAATTGAAATTTCAAAAATAGTAAATTTCGCATTTTTGCTCTTCTTTAAATTGTTTTTGAATTTCCTCATTTGATTTGCTTAAATGAAATGAAAATGAGAAATTTAATACCTAATCACTAGTTCATTGAGATCTCTATGGGACGACCTTGATTCACTGTTATACTATTTCATGGCCTGTATATTTGCTGTGTTGACTTAAAATTTAGTAGTATCACTACTCCTAACACCTACCAAAGTCTTTATTGTCCCCAAAATCACTCATGAGCTTTCCAGCATTATTCACAAAATTGTTTCATCATAAAGCAAATAGCACCAATATAATACAAATTGCAGAATAAAAGTGAGAGACAATACATTGGTTTAGCAGAGCTACTTTTAAATTTGTTAGATAAAACCTAACAGACGAGGACCACAAATACAATAACTAATGTCAGTTGGTAAGCACTCACATTCCTACGTACTTAGCTTCAACTTAATTATAACTAGAGATTAAATTGACTTGCATTCTTTGCATGTGAGTTTTGAGAAGGAGCTAACCCCTCAAATCGTAATAAACCAATGTTTGAATTCCATTAGGAGATATGCCCATATTTAATGTTCGATAATACCTAGAACAAGATTACCTCTAATAAGAAGATACTTGTGCCTAGGGAAAAAAACAATTGTAGGTTCTAGTTTTAGACACAGAAAGATGATAGGTGAATATTTTATAAATAAATGGATATAGATATTGGAAAATACTCTATTAGATTAAATTTATAAATATTTTATATCTGTTTGATTATTTTTTATATATTTTCCTCCCTTGAGCCAAGTAAAAGGTAAAGAGGAATTTTGCAATAGAATCTTCTCACATCTTTTTTTTTTTATTTTGAAGGGAAAATTAAAAAAACTCATGAAAGAAAGAACCAAGAAAATATCAAGAAAAGGAAAGGAAGAAAATATTAAAACAAGATGCGAGTTGTGCCAAAGGAGATAGGAAAATAAAGGAATCAAGGGGCCAGCATGTGTGCGGAGGTTTCTGTGGAACAGAGACAATACTTTAGTATGATATCAATATGATGTTAGTTTCTGGCCAAAAAAAAAAAACTAATGATATGTTTGGCGGAGAAAAATATGGTTGTAGTTTTCGATATATTTGGCTGCACAAAATTTAATTTGCTAGATTGCCAGAAAAATTTAATGAAATTGAAGCTTTGGAGGAGATCAAATTGAGGTAAGTGAAACCGATATATTAGAAGTGCCTTCTTCTTTCCATTGGTGGCTGATTATTTCAGTATGTTAAATGTTAATTAAATCAGTGAAAGAATTAGATTTAAACTGCTGCCATGATGGATCTATTTCGAATAATGTAATGAATTGCGTGGTTTACCATCATTTTGGAAATTAACTATACTTATCTGTTCATTTTTATTTCAAACTACTCCCTCAATCCCTAATTATGTGGCAAAATTTTGTAAACACTTAATTAACCTGCATGATAGGTACTTCGTTCACCCGTAACTATAATACCCTTTTGACTAATTTATTGATATTAAGAAAATTAGTGCAATTAGTTATTTGTAACCAATGGATGCTCTTCTACAATTACTCCCATATAAGGCATTTTGATTAGTAATGACTCTTCACCAAAGTGAAAAATGAGCATTTTCATTAAGGGAAAAAAATTAAGTATTATAACTAGGAGTATTTTGATGTAGGAGAGAAAATGGATGGGTTGTCATTATAAAGGACAAAAAAGATTGCAGTTGGGACAGAGAGGACTAAATTAAAGAAGCAACGTTTTATATCCAAAAAGTCAAAAAGATGAAAAAGATGAGCATTAACTAAATTAAGGATATAAGTGAAAAAAATATGTAATCAATTTTCATATATTAACTAATCTGTAACTTAGGTAATTTTCTTTTATGGATAGTAGCACGAAGGGAGTATATACAAATAATTTTTAGGTTTATATAATTTTTGGTTCATCAAATTTTTTTTCATTTTTGTTTTAGTCCCTCAAGTTTCAAATAAGAGGTTTTGGTTCCTCAAGAGGCAAAATAGTCCATATATTTATTTAATGATAAGGACCAATATTTTAAACAAAATAAAATTTGAAGGACCTAAACCCCTTATTTGAAATTTGAAAGACTAAAACCAAAATGAGAGCAAATTTGAAGGACCAAAGATTGTATTAACCCACAATTTTATCGCCAAATGAAAAAATAATAATTTTCTGAATGCTTTTCCGACTCCTTGTACCTACTTAAATTCTATGACTCTTTTTCAGTTAATTCATCGAGATGATGAAGGCACATAATTAACACCCACGATAATTCCCTTGTCAGCACGAGAGAGATTAAAAGTAACAATATAGGCTGAAGATGAAAACAAATTATTCAAAACTTAAACTGTTTTCATAAATTGAATGAGTGAGTGGCCAAAAAAAAAGTTTAAAAAACTGAACAACAACGACAAGTTAATTTAATAATCGTATATATTAGGAATAGCAGTATTTCATAGACTAAAAAACAAGCAAACTGCAAATATACAGATGGACTCAATACAATAGATAAAGAAAAATGAGTGAGGGTGCCAAGGAAATTTACAAGGAAATCAACAATTACTATTAAGCCACCACTATGGTTAATTAATTAAGCAAGCAAAGTCTTTGGTGTTAAATATATTTTTAGAATCCGATTGTCCTTTCTAGCAAGGCGACATAAACAAGGCAGATGAATAGCTTAAGGATTCAATCCCTCTTATTGTTAAAAAATTAAATATAAATTTTTTATGATTATGATGATGTAATTCAAAGGTTAACGTAAACCTGGAGGGCAATTCTATTTTAGTGGGTCCACATCACGCTACTGTCTAGAAAAATAAATTTTTACAATCCAATAGTGCTTTATAGCAAAGCGACATAAACAAGGCACATGAATAGTTTAAGGATTCAATCCCTCTTATTGTTAAAAAATAAAAAATTAAATATAAATTGTTTATGATTATGATGATGTAACTCCAATTTATATATTCATCTCCAGGTTGATCTAAACCTAGAGGGTGATTCTATCTTATGGGTCCACATCACGTTACTGTCGACAAAAAAAATTTAAATGAATACCCCACTAAATTTTTCAAGTAATTGCAAGCGATATCCCTCATTGTTAATTTTTGACAATTTCAAGACACTTTGAAAAGCTTGTCCTTGACTAAACCAACATGTAATTTAATTTCTAAATACTTTGTGGGATACTCGTACAAGCTCATCTTAACACAATCCCAATTTTAAATTAACTCCAAGTTATCTTAATTATATAAACATTAAAAATCTAAGTATACATATGTATTCATGACGTCATGAGCAATAATATTATGAAAATAAGATTAGCTGTTCAACCAGTTAAATTATCTGTTTAAGGTTCAATGATTAGACTTATTAATCAGACCTACAAGATTTAAATTATTAATATAATACTGTGAACTATAACTATAATATAAAATACTATAACTATATGTAACTACAACTATAATGTAAAGGAAAAAAAATCGAATACTATACTAATAACTAATAATAAAATAATAAAAATAACTAATAGCTATAGCTAATAATAAAAATAATAAGCAGCAGAGTGCTTTTATTCAAAACGCCCTGTGATCTTCAACCAATTTTTGCGGTTCAATATATTTGCCCCATGCCAAATGTGTCTCAAAAAGAAGAGCAAAGCAAATAAAGTATATCCAAAAGTAAACCAATCCGATTTCAAAGTAGCACGATCTAGTATAGACTTATTGGAGGGTTCTATTGGCGCATTGGCGTGCATCCAGTAGGACTAAACTCAATATTTATGATTTAATATTCAATATTCTGCTCATATATTTAAAATTAAATATATAATGCACTAGTAATTCAGGGAAAAGGTGAGAAAGCCAGCCCCACATGCATGCATGTACTTAAACTATATTGTTCCCCAATTAGAAAAGAAAAGTGTTCAATACAACACGTGAAGTTAACTTTGTTCTCACATTTCAATGTTGTTCTTATTACCTCTTAGTTACTCCCTCCGGCCCTAATTATAAGATAAAATTAATTTTTTTGGAGAAATTAAGGAAGCCAATTAAATCACTTCAGAATATTTATATTTTTATTTTTTTCTTCAAACTAATTAATTTGACTAATAAACTGATATATAATCTAAAGATACTAAAAATATAAATACTCTAAAGTGATTTAATTGGATTCCTTAATTTCTCCAAAAAAGTCAACTTTATCTTATAATTAAGACCGGATGGAGTACATGTTTATATTATTTTTACAAACGAGGAGTTCAATTAAAGTTTCATATGACTATCACATACCAATATTTATTTCAATTCACTGGCAATTCCTCCATATGCTGATTTGTTCATCTTTTTCAAATCTCTCATATTATAGCTCCTTCCCTTGCCACACTCAACTTCTCCGCCCTGATCTTCACAGGTCCCCTGTTGGCATTATAACATCAACCCCAGTCTTCTCTCAAAGGACATTGGTCATTTTTATAAATTAGTTAACATTCTAAAATTCAAAGGGTAATATTTATGGATCAATTATTAATACACAAATAATTGTAAGTTAGAGAAATATTAGTTACTTTTCCATATTCAGATAAGACTCGGAGTCTTTACGCCAGACTGACTTTACTAGTGATACAAGTCGAAGTGATGTGGGAAGGAGAAGCATGTAAAGAAGAATGAGTATAGGAAATGAGTTACAGTTGGAAGTAGTAATTTCCTTAGTTTCACACTCATTTTTACAAGTTTTTGGGCGTATGCGAGAGTCAATAACAGCGTTTATATCTTTGCTTTAGTTTCATATATTATAATTAAATGGAAGGAGCAGTCAGGGAAGGAGCACGGAATTGGTATCTTTTTATTAACCGTCAAACACTCTAGATTTATTTAGAGAAAATATAAGAAATCTGGCTAAGGGTAATTTAGTCTTTTTATTTTAATATTTTAGTATTTGATCCTTCTAAATAATTACCATTTTATGGTCCTTCTTAATAAATATTATTGTTCACTCCCAGTAAAAGCCCCACCAAAAAAAAAACTAGCTCTTTGTTTTCCTCCCCAAGAAAGTAGAAACCAATCACATCATCAAAGTTGAAAGGTATATATAGAAGGGTTAACTAAATACTACCTCTACCCTCTATTCTTTGATATAAAAGATAATTGACTAATTTAGATAACTTAATGAAATTAGCTATTAGTTATTTATAACAAATCTATATTGGTTTTTTTTAAAAATATTATCTTTCATCATGACTATCATTGAATAGAAACCCCTTAATATGTGTGATCAATATAGATATTTTGCGAAAAAAGTTATAAATGTAGGAGATAAAGTAGATTAAGGTCTTAGCTCTTAGGCCTGAGGTTATAGCATACATTGCAACTTGAGGAGGGAAGTAAAATTATAAATTAATAAGGATTAACACCACCTTTAGTTCTTGTAGTTTACAGTTATTTTAATTTTGGTCCTTGAAGTTTTAAACAAATGGTTTTAGTCCTCCAAATCTACTTCGTTTCAACCCTCCCTAAAGTTTCAAAAGGACTTGAAACTAGAGTTAATACTGTTAATTAAGCTTGTGTGGTACTAACACCGTTAAATATATTTATGTGGATGCTAATTGGGCAAGCTAAGTTGGAAAAATAAATTCTAAGCCTATATTTTTAAAAGCTTTTATATAATAAAAAACATAAACCCATCATCAGTTCGTGGCTGTGGGTCACTGCCTGATTTAAAGGAAGGAGGAGAGGTTCAACCTTGGGTTATGGTGGAAGGAGAGAGAAGGAGAAAATTTGTCAGAGAAAGATGTTTTAGACATTTTGGCTACACTAGCGGGTTTAATTTCTTACCGTGTGTTTATTTTTATTTAACAAAAGGACTAATATATATCTAACTGGAGAAAACTGAAGAATCCAATAAAAAATAAGTTCAAGTACCAGAATCAAAACTGAGTAGAACTCTTAGAACCTCCACATTAATTTTACCTTATATAAAACTAGATTGTATCATAGAATAATACTGAATGAATAATTAAGACAATAAAAAAAGAAGTGGTTGCGGATATGTATTGAATAAAGGAGCGAGGTTTTCACATTTGTTTTTCATTTTATTAGCATGAGCGACAGAGGGATAAAAGAAAGAGGGAAGATCACAAATCATTTCACGCCACTCTCAACGGTTTTTGTCTTATTATATAGCCTTGCATTTTGTAGAATTAGTCATAAAATTTGCACATCTTCTGAAAATCCCACGTAAAGGGAGGAGAGGGTGGAGAAAAGATAAAGAAGCTGATCTGATTAGCTGGAGAAAGTGTTTTTACATTGTACAAGATCAAAGTATTTAAAAACTATTTAATGTATTTATCTTATACAACATAAAGTTAATTCTTTACCTTTAATCAGGTATAGAATTTCCCTTTCATTGCTTTATAATTTTCCAACCAAATTACTTTTCCAACACAACCTTATAATTTCTCAATTTTTCATATGCAACCCTGTGAGGTTTGATACTTTCAATTTAATCCGGACTTTTCATTTTTGGGCTTCTTAAAGTGTCACTTTACCATTTCATAGAGCAAATTACGGGATTTCTTTCTTTTCTCTGATCAAAAAGTGAAATTGGATTTATTGGGACTTGTGATTCCTTTTTCTTCCCATTCACACTCCTTTTTTCATAGAAATTAAAAGCCACCAACCTCTCCCTCCTCTCACAAACACTTCTTTTACAGATTTTCATCTGTACTCATCACACTATAAAAAAACAATTCAATTCCATCGCAAACTTATTTTTTATTTTTTAAATTTTAAAAAACCAAGTGGCAACTCAGGCAGCAGCCACCTCATTGCCGGCGGCACGTGGCAACTCCGACGGCCTCCACCTTGTCGTCGACACACAGATCCGTCACATGTCGTAACCTTTTTTTTCCTAAAAATGTAACTCAACTTGGCCTCCTTTGGTTCAAACCCACGACTTCGTCCGTACGAGCGCAATGCTTTAACGGATAGGCTCTATTGCTTTGACGTTCTATTATTATACGATTATATATATAATCTTATTATATATAATCAATTATTTATAAATATATATTTGTTGCTTATATATAAATGTAATAATAATATAAAACAATTTTTAATATAAATTAACTTCAAATTAAAAAAATTTACATCTTAAATAAATTTCATATGACTATATTTTTGTCTAATTTCTAAATTAATTTTTATTAACACTAAATAATAACTAATAAATAATTATTAACTAATATTTTTTTACTAATACCAATTAGTAACTAATAAATTTAATTTTTTGTAAATAAATTTTTATATGACCATTTTGCCCCTACAAGAATCAAAACCTATGATTGAAAATTAAAAATATTTTACAAATTAGAAAATAATAATTAAAAAATAAATTTAGAATTAAATTTAAAATATTAATTAATAACTAATAAATTTTATAAAAGTAATTTTTCAAAATTAAATTTGTTTAAAAAAATAATAATTAATTAGAAAATAATAATTTCTAAATTTTGCCACGGAATTTGTGATGAAATTGAATCCATCGGAAATTGCGTTGAAATTATTCAGTTGCAAATTCCATGACAAAATATGGAATTTTCCGAGGAATATTTTTTGCCATGGAAAAAATTTTGTCAGAAATTTTTATGACAAAATTTTCAACGAATTTCCAACGAAATTTGTCACTAAAAAATTTGATCAGAAAATTTCATGTTTTTTTTATTGTGTTAATAACAAACCATCAATTATCAACTTTAACGTCCTTGCCTGCCACTTCTCTTCAGTTTCCATTTATTTATTTATTTAATAACTAGCTATGTGAACAATACAATACAAATGAATTTTCGTTATTTTAATTGGGTCAAACTGGCATTTTGTATAGATTTAAAAGTAAGTCATATTATTTATTATTTATATAATAATGTAGATATATAAAATCAGATTCATGTTTTTTTAGATGAATATTTATGATTTAATATTCAATATTCTGCTCATATATTTAAAATTAAATACATAATGCACTAGTAATTCAGGAAGGCAAGAAAGCCAGCCCCACATGCATGCATGTACTTAAGCCAAATTGTTCCCCAATTAGAAAAGAAGAGTTTTCAATACATTACGTGAAGTTAAGTCACTAAATGTGTTCTCCTGGGCCAATAGTAAAATAAATCAAAGATGAAGAAAATTAAAGGTTAGTGCTAATAAAAGGGAAAATCCACCGAAAGTTGGTTCCAGTTTGTTGTGTCGGAGAAAGATTCTTTAAGAGAAATTAAATATATTAATCAATTGACACAATCAAATAAAGACCTATGTAAAGCAAGTCAGTGTCCAATTTTTTTTTAATATATATATATATATATATATATATAATACATCTAGATCATCACAACTGTGTTAACCCCAAGCTAAAGACCTAAACAAACCTAATCGGACCATATAATTACTTTAAACCAACATTACCTTGTTTTCCAAAAAGACGAGGTTGTAGTGGTGGAGGAATAGGGACCCATTCCAAACATCACATATTATTGGGCTTTGTTTTTCCATCCCATGCCCTCATTAATGGGGCATAAGCGTCATTTTGCCATTTCATAAAGCAAAAGCATCACGGGATTTGCTTCTTTTCTGATTTCTCGGGTCAAAAAATAAAATCCATTTCCATTAATACTCGAGTCCCTTTTCTTCCTTGTAGCTCTCCCATACTTTCACCCTCTCATATTTTAAAATAGAAGCTACCCCATTTGTCCCAGCTCTACGGAAAGAAGTCCTATATTTGACAATGACATTTAAATTAATTAGCAATATATAAGTTTTGTATCAATCAAATTAAGTTAACTAAATTTCTTAATTAGCTAAATGCAAGAAATGCTCACTAATTGGAATGATCATATAATTTATATTTATTAAAAAAATTATAGTTGGAAGTATAGTATTTACTTAATTTAACATCTATTTTTCCATGTCTTTGGACACATTCAACCGTCAATAAAATAACAGCTTTTATCTCTCTACTTCCATTTTATAGTACAATATAATTAAATGAAAGGAGTCGTGAGGGAAGGGGAATATGGAAGGAATAAAATGGGCTCTCGGCTCATTCTCATGTCTCATTTAATTTCTTTTATGTTAATGATATATGTTGATTGAACCTACCGTAAAGATCATATCAATATTTTAAAGGCCCGATCAGATGTCCAAACAGAAAAGTCAGCGGGTCATGATTTATCTAGTTAAATTAGCTATCAGACTGGTGACATAATAATTAAATAAAAATATAATATTATGTGCACACACATATATTAGAATATAAATGGAAGAAATATCTATAAAATATTTACACAACTTGAAAAAAAACATGAAAAAAGTTACATATAACAACATGTATAGTATATAACACAATGAAATCATTAAAAATAAATTAGATAATAGTTATAATTTTGATGATATATTATATTTAAACATTAAATATTATTGAGTTTTTTTATAATTTTTAATATAAAATTTTAAAGTAGAAAGAGAGGATTTATGTCTTATCTATTTTATATATAGATGCGGAGAATAGAAAACATTCAGAATATGCATTAATTGTTTTTTTATTTAAAATCTTAAAATTAATTTTAAAAAATAAATGAACATGAAGATCGTGTTGAAAACCAAACAGTACTTTAAAGTAAAAACTTAACCTCTTATTTATCCATCATCCATCTATGTATTGAGTTATTGGCTGATGATGGGTAACTGTTGGCAAAGAAAAAAAGACCGATGGGTAACTTTATCTACCCCACTAAAAGACAAAGCTTATTGGCACCTTCGGAGAAAGTGAACATAATAAAAGAAACTTTTTTTTTTTTACCTGAACATAATAAAAGACACTGGAACAATGGAAAGGACACCAACATCTTCTCTCTCCCTCTCTAAACCAGATCTACGCGCGCTCATGTTCGGACGTTGAAAGAAGCTGATATGCGTTTTTGTTTCTATGAAGATCATATTCACAACAAAAACTGAATCTCTCCTTCTGTAAACGGTGAGAAATACGATTCTTTTGTCAGTCAGATTATTATTTCATCTTTGAGTGTTCTTCTCCTTCGCTTCTTCATTTTCCTTCTCAGTATAAACATTAGTTGAGGGCCATCCGGCTTCCTTAAATCCGTCCAGGCTCTCGGCTGAAAAGGGATATCCGGCTTTATAATGATTTTTTCCGGCTCCAATCCGGCTGGAACATTAAAACGGCTTTACCCCCAAACCCAAGCCGTCGCCGGCTCCGGCCGTCTAGTCAGGCTCGGCTATGAAAACATTGTGATCATATACATATCTTTTTTTTTCCCCCTCCTTTTATTGATCACACGCGTTTTTGTTTACAAAAAACTCATTAATTTCATAAGTCACTCATTATTCAAATAAAACCAACCAAATATTTATTGGTTGTTGCAATAATTTTTTTTTTTTTTTTGATAGACATACATCAGTAAAAAAAAACCTACAAAAGAAATTGAAAACCAAACAAAACTACGAGTCACCCATATCTAAAAGTAACATAGAACGAATGCATTCCGGTGGTTCACGAAACCAGACAAGCCCTGCAGATATTCCCAGAGATTCCTTAGCTAAAGAATCCACCACATGATTAGATCTACGTCCACACCATTCCATTGATACCTCCCAGCTTCTGTCTAACATCTCATGAATCTGCCCGAGTAACTGAGCTTCCATGTGGTCTTCCTCCCAGCCCCCCATTACCAGCTCCAAAACTTCCAAGTAGTCGGACTCTATCACTATTCTTCATTTCCCCGAATCCCAAGCCATCTTAAGCCCTATCATGACTGCCCACACTTCAGCATGAAGGCTAGATCCTCTACCCAAACCATACATGAACCCAGTAAGCAGTTTGCCTTCATGATCCCTCACAATCCCTCCACACCCCGCATGATCCTCTCCCGAACTACACGCACCATCCACATTAACTTTTACCCAGCCAACATATGGAGGCTTCCATAAGACAGTACCTCCCGTGTCAAACAACGAATTACACAGCGCCCCATCAGCCCATCTTGTCTGAGCACGGACTTGAGCTATCAACTGGTTAACCCCCGAGGTCTGACCCTGAAATACTCCAGCGTTTCTATTTGGCCAAAGCTGCCTGCAGAATATTGCAAACCACACCGACCAACTCACCCCTTCATAATCTTTTCTCTGTAGTAAATTCCATCGTATCCAAGAGCTTATCTCCGTAAACTCATAAAACTTGGTTGTCTGGGCCGGGGAGTCTGAACTCTTCGCCCAACAACCACTTGCCAACCTGCAGTCCCGGAGCACATGCAACACACTCTCAGGCACCCCTGCGCACATAAAACAATCCTGCTGTACTTGCATTCCACACACTGCTCTCCATGAATTGGTCATCAGTTTCCCGCGAGCTGCCATCCACAGGAAAGTTTTACACCTTTGTGGAGTACGCAGTTTCCATATTCTTCGCCATAACTGTTAACGTCAGGAAATTCTTACTAGAATTTCATATTTCACACTGTTTCACTTCATTTTGGAGGCATAAGTGGGTATTAGAATGGATGAAAGTGATAAATTGTTTTTATCTCATGTTATGCACAGCAAAATGAATGTGTGAAGGATATTACTCCCTAACTATTATGAATGTCTAACGTTGTGTGAAAGTCCTTTGTGTGAACTTGTACAGATTAAGTCAGGGCTAAACCAGAGGAAGCTGCAGGCAGTGCAAAAGAGAGGAAGGAAGTTGAAGCTGACAACCAACGAAGGAAAGACCAGCTGGAAAATCAAAACAGGACAAAGAGAGCCCAAGAGAGTGTTGGGCCGCGGCCCACCATCTCATGGGCCGCGGCCTAGGAGGCCAACATCAACACAGAAGGTTATGGGCCGCGGCCCACACACTCATGGGCCGCGGCCCACAATGGAAGCAGGAGCACAGAAACTTATGGGCCGCGGCCCACAACCTCTTGGGCCGCGGCCCACAAGCACAAACTTCAGGTCAGAGACCCTTGGGCCGCGGCCCAACCCCGAAAATGAAGAGTTGCGTTTTGACAGCTGGGATGGTATAAAAGGCAAATGGAGGGTTTTGAATGGGAGTTCCCACTTTTGGAAAAAACGACAGAGGCGGCTGAGGAGGTTCTAAGAGCTGGGAATTGCTAGAAGCAAGGAGAATCAAGTGGATTCGAGGATCAGAAGAGATTTCATTTCAGATTTTCTTGATACTTCTGTATTCTATCCCTTCTCCACTGTGATTCTGTTATGACTTCTTTAGTTCTTGTAATTTGTAATCAGCTAGTAAACATGTGTAGCTAATTTCTTTTATTCTAGGATTGTTCGAGAATTTTGTATGGATTGAACTCAAGGTTTTCTTCCTCTTCATTATCTAATGGCATGTATGTGTTAACTTTGCTCTGATTTCTCTGATATTCATAAATAGCTAGCTATGAATAACATGTTCAAATGGGTTAAGCTTGAGAGAGTTAATCTAGTTGAAGAACGAGGGTAGAGTTATGCTAGACCTACAGTTTAACTAATTAAATGTAGGGTTTGTTAATAACCTAGAGATAGAGTCATTAACCTAGCATTGTCAAAGTGAGGAGGAGCTGGTTAATGGATATTCTCCTTTAAATGCAGCAAGAGATTGTGCATTTAAGTGGAGAATATATGTTGGTTATGACTCGAGAGAGCTTACCCAATGATTATCGATCCTTAGACTGACACATATAGATCCCATAAGTAGAGATGATGTGGAGGAAGTAGATTGAGTTCATGATATGCAAAAGGAGAGAGCAATCCTAGAGTCACTTTAATTGATTACTTTTGCAAGAAGCCCATTCTGTCAGTATTTTCATTAGCCATTATCATTACGCCTTTTCAATTTGTTTCTCTCATAATCAACACTTTATCCGAATCAACTTGATCAAACACATAAAGCTATTGTTCGACTAGTTGTTATTCAAATCCTCGTGGGACGATCTTTACTTATCACTCTATTACTTGACGCGATCCGTGCACTTGCGGTAGCGAACAAGTTTTTGGCGCAGTTGCCGGGGATTGGTTTAACAAATATTTTAGTTGACCTTAGGTTTATGTTAGTCGATTTCGCTTGATTCTTTAGCTAGAATTATAATTTTGCTGTCATTGTTTTCTGAATTCAATTTCACTTGTGTAGCTTGATACTTGCTGCCTTGTCCTTTTCGCAGGTATCAGTCCAGTTCATGCAACATTTGCAAGGAGACGAACTGATTGTGGTGCTGGACGGAATACAGCGCGTTGAGGAAGACCCAGAAACAACAGCAGAATCTGAATCTGGTACAGAAACAACAGCAGAATCTGAGTTTGGTGCTGAAACTGAAGCTGAATCAATGGCGGATGAATATGATAGAGCCACGGTCAATGATTTTGCCAGCAGGAACATGGGAGGAACTCAATCATGCATTCGAATGCCGGAGATGCAAGCACACACTTTTGAGATCAAACCGGTGATGATAACGATGTTGCAAATGCATGGGTTATACCATGGCCTTTATAATGAAGACGCCAACAAGCATTTGATGTATTTCTTGGAGGTGTGTGACTCCTTCAAACAGAATGGTGTTCCTCAAGATGTACTGCGGTTGCGGCTATTGTGGCATGACTGTAGTGGCTAACACCCAAAATGAACTAATTCCTACTCGCACGGTGACTGGTTGGCGGGTGTGTATGGATTATCGGAAGCTTAACACAGCTACAAGAAAAGATCATTTCCCTTTGCCATTCATCGATCAAATGTTGGACAAATTAGCCGGGCAGGAATTCTTTTGTTTCCTTGATGGATATTCCGGGTACAACCAAATTGCCATAGCCCCAGAGGATCAAGAGAAGACCACCTTCACTTGTCCATATGGCACTTTTGCTTTCAGAAGAATGCCCTTTGGACTATGCAATGCACCAGCCACTTTTCAACGGTGTATGATGTCCATTTTTGCTGATATGATTGAGAAAACAATTGAGGTATTCATGGATGATTTTTCTGTCTTTGGTTCATCTTTTGACTCTTGTTTGGAGAATTTAGATGCTGTGCTTACAAGGTGTGAAGAAGCAAACCTAATTCTCAATTGGGAAAAATGCCACTTCATGGTGCAAGAAGGCATTGTACTTGGACACAGAGTGTCTAAGCACGGGTTGGAGGTTGATCGAGCTAAAATTGCTATTATTGAGCAATTACCACCACCCATTAATACTAAGGGTATCCGAAGTTTTCTTGGACATGCCGGGTTCTATCGGCGGTTTATCAAGGATTTCTCCAAAATTTCCAAGCCCCTTTCTAAGCTTCTGGAAAAAGATGTAGAATTCAAGTTTGATGATGAGTGCTTAAATGCTTTTGAAGAACTAAAGAAGCGTCTCATTTCAGCTCCTATCTTAGTGGCTCCAGATTGGGTTTTACCTTTCATTATTATGGCCGATGCAAGTGATTATGCTGTTGGTGCTGTTTTGGGGCAAAAAGCAGAAAAACTTTTCCACCCTATCTACTATGCGAGTAAAACTCTTGATGGTGCTCAACTCAATTACACTACCACTGAAAAAGAGTTGCTTGCCATAGTGTATGCATGTGAGAAGTTCAGACCGTACATAGTCGGTACTAAGGTCACTGTGTACACCGATCATTCAGCTCTCAAGTACCTACTCACCAAGAAGGACTCTAAGGCCCGACTCATTCGCTGGGTGCTTCTACTTCAAGAGTTTGACCTGAACATAATTGATAGAAAAGGTACAGAGAATCAAGTGGCCGACCATTTATCGAGGCTTAGCACCGACTCTCAACTTGATGATTCTGACATGATCCAAGCATCATTTCCTGATGAACGGCTGTTCTTTGTTGATCACTCATCTACACCATGGTTTGCTGATTTCGTCAACTATTTGGTTTGTGGAGTGTTACCTCCGGAGTTCAATGCTCATCAAAAGCGTAAGTTTTTGCACGAGGTGAAAAAGTACTTTTGGGATGAGCCTTACTTATTTAAGAGGTGCCCCGATCAACTCATTCGACGATGTGTGCCGGAAAATGAGCAAGAATGCATTCTGCATTGTTGTCATGCATCTGAGTATGGTGGTCATTTTGGAGGAGAGAAAACCGCTGCTAAAGTGATTCAAAGTGGTTTTTACTGGCCTTCATTGTTCAAGGATGCTTATGCCTTTGCCCTTCAATGTGATCGGTGCCAAAGAGTGGGGAACATATCACGAAGGAATGAGATGCCACTGAATAATATGTTAGAAGTTGAGCTTTTCGATGTATGGGGGATTGATTTCATGGGTCCATTCCCTAAATCCTTCAACAATGAACACATTTTAGTGGGTGTGGACTATGTATCAAAATGGGTGGAAGCTATGGCATGTGTGACTAATGATGCCAAGACGGTATTGAAGTTCCTCAAGAAGCACATTTTCACAAGGTTTGGCACACCAAGAGCAATTATAAGTGATGGTGGATCACACTTCTGCAATCATCAATTTCAGGCTCTCATGAAAAAATATGGAGTGAGGCACAAAGTAGCATTGCCCTACCATCCCCAAACAAATGGCCAAGCTGAGATTTCCAACCGAGAAATCAAGAGTATTCTTGAGAAGATGGTGAACACTACGAGGAAAGATTGGTCTTCCAAGCTTGATGATGCATTGTGGGCCTATCGAACAGCTTACAAAACACCTATTGGTATGTCTCCATATCGATTAGTGTTTGGAAAAGCTTGCCATCTACCTGTGGAATTGGAACATGGAGCATATTGGGCCATCAAGAAGCTAAATTTTGATCCACAAGCTGTGGGGGAAAAGAGGCTTCTCCAACTCAATGAGTTAGAGGAAATCCGCTTGAATGCCTATGAAAGTTCACGAATTTATAAAGAGAAGACAAAGAGGGATCATGATAGAAAAATCAGTCCAAAGAGCTTTGAACCGGGACAAACTGTTCTCCTTTATAATTCCAAGCTGAGGCTCTTTCCTGGGAAGCTTAAATCTCGGTGGTCTGGGCCTTTCAAAGTGATTCAGGCATCAAAATATGGTGATGTGGAGCTGGAGAATGATAAGGGTGAGAGATTTAAGGCTAATGGTCAAAGGTTGAAGCATTATTGGGGAGGAGATGTGGATAGGCTGGTGTCCACCACTTACTTATCCAATGAGGAGTGACCAAAGTGCAAAGTCAGGCTAAGGACTATAAACTAAGCGCTTCTTGGGAGGCAACCCAAGTTCTGAACTTAATCTTTGTATTTTCTTTGATTTTAGCATAATTCTGTAGGTTTATGTTTGGTCTTTTACTTTGTGTAGGGAGAAAGGGAGGTCAAACTGAAGGTTGTAGAGACCGAGAAGATGGCTAGGCAAAATGGGGTGGCATCTTGAGGGGATACGCACATTCCAGGGAAGTTTTCAAACTCTTATGCATTCTTGTGTCGTCTGATGCTAGGAATATGATATGAAATCTGGAATGCCTGTTAGAGAAGCATTATACATGATAGTTGGCTTCAATTTGCTAATTTGCTGATCATACCTAGAAAATCCTGGTTTAGGAGGAATTGTTAATCAAAAGAATGTGTGGTTGAACAGTGTTGATTGTGAAACTCCTAATTGAATAGTCAATGGTTTTGTATGCTATGTGTCAATGATGATTATAGTGGACTACATGCCTTTGTGGTACCTGAAAAGTCCCTAAATGCCCAGAACTGGAGAACTGATAAGCTCAGAAGACTATGGGCCGCGGCCCAGAGTAGGTGGGCCGCGGCCCACAAATGCCCAAAGCTTCAATTCATTGCTCAGAAAGTTTTGGGCCGCGGCCCAAGATCCTTGGGCCGCGGCCCATGGATCCTAATGAGAGCTCAGAGAGTTTTGGGCCGCGGCCCACTACATCTTGGGCCGCGGCCCATGGATCCAATGTTCAGGTCAGACAGTTCTGGGCCGCGGCCCACCAACATTGGGCCGCGGCCCCAATGATTCCATTGTTGCCCAGAGAGTTCTGGGCCGCGGCCCAGAAATTCATGGGCCGCGGCCCAAGCACCACATTCAAGCTCAGAGAGTTTTGGGCCGCGGCCCACGACATCTTGGGCCGCGGCCCAATCGCGACAGCAGGGTTTTTAAAAAACCCTGCTACGCGCCTCTCCTCTCATTCTTTGCACCTCATAGCCGCCGACCCAACCCCCAAATCCCTCCTCCCTCACAATCGACCCCTTTCCCCCATTCCTTTCCCTTCAATTTCTTCTTCCTCCCCAGTTTCCTCCTTTTCCCCTCTTCGTCTCTACTCTTTCCCCTCTTCTTCCTCCTTTGCTGATACGTGAATCGGTAGTGCTGAGTTCGTCTCAATCTCTGCTTCTCACCCCTGTGCCAGACGCCCTAGGCTCCACAAAGGGAGTATTCCCCTTTTGATTTCTCCTCTCATCGAGCAATTTTCTCTACATCTGAGGTACAAAGTCTATCTCTTGCTCTGTACTTGCATTTTGGGGTCGTTAGGGCAGTTTTGATTTGGGAATTTAGTCGTCACAGTCGCAATTCTGCTGTAATTGATAGGTTTCTAGGGCAATACCTAGGATTTAGGGCATTCTTGGGTCATATGAATAGAAAATGAGCCTTCAATTCATTCTGCATTCCCTGGTTTATCATTCCCCTGTTTTGAGACATAACCAAACCACTCTAGACATGTGAATTGCTTGTTAACTGTTTTCATTCTCTTGTTTATTGTGACTGGTAAATTCTGATTGGTACCAGAGAGGCCTCAATTTTAGATTTCAGGATGTCTAAATATATTGCTCTGTTCTGGTATACCCTGTGCTATGGCTGGATTTGAATTATGTGTTAGGGCTACCATGTCTGCATTGACCTTCTGCTGTGAGTTGATAAATTGATTTATGCATGTCTGGTATGTGCGAGTTGTTTCCAGAGGGTCATATCACACTACATCATTGTAATTTGCACACTTTGCTATGTTTTGAAATTTGTAAGCTGTGATCACGGTCGGCAAATGTGCAGTTGTTCCTTTCGATTTCTCATGTGAACCTGGAGGTGCATTTGGTTTCTTTTGTAATCTTTGCTTTGCTTAACTTGCACAACATGCACAGTGCCTCTGTGAACGTACACTATCAACTGTCAGTGAACCTGTATTGTGGTAGTCACATTATGCTTCTTATTTTGACATACTTGTGAGTTGACATTATGCTAGCATGATAGTGAACTTAAGCATTCTTCTGAGTTGATTGAGTGGTGTATGAGGTAGTACTGAATAGGTTGAGTTTTGACCTCGTATTGAACAGATTGGCGACTGTTAGGTCATAAGTTTGGGGGAACTCTTTATTGCATTCTCTGATGCTGGTGCACATGTTAGTGCCTGTTTGAGTCTTCAATTGTTTTTGGCTGTCTACTGTTTTCTCTCGTAGCAAATATGCCTGCTAAGCGTGTTGCTGATCGCTCCGGTCCACGAGCAGTTGCTGAGGCCAAGACCAAGATTGTCACCCGGCCCTTACTGCAGGAACGGGAATTCCTGTTCAACGTCTCTTACGAGTTCTACTACTTGGCCACACGGACATATCACCTACAGAAGCTTATGGACCCTAAAGTTGACGGAAACCTGCAGATTGTCCAGGATTTTTACGCCAATGCATGTGTGAGCCCCATTTGGCGATTTAATCTGCGTGGAGTCGAGGTGGACTTTACTTTGGAGAGCTTTCGGCAGTTTACAGCACTCCCTGCTGTTGAGGAGTGCCGCTATAGGCAATTATTGGACAACGAGGATGACATCCCGGATGATGCGATTTCAGAGCTGCTCGTGTACAACCACCAAGTGGCGTGGCAGACTCGTGGAGGGGCGCAGAAGCATTTACCTCGGGCTCGGTTATCAGTGGAGGCTCGGGTGTGGCTGCATTTCGGCAAGGATTACTTATGGCCATCATCCCAGAGGAGTCGCCTTTCTAGAGACCAGGCTCTCCTTATCTACCTGCTCATGAAGAAGGAGCCTGTTGATCTCGGCGCCCTGATTTATCAGACTCTTCGTGACCATGCCCGAGACCATTCGGTTGCTCTGATACTGCCGCATCTCATCTCCTCTTTTTGCACGTCGGTGGGTGTAGCTGCGGTGGCGTCCGATGTTATGTTCAAGCCTCTAAAGACTTTCAACTATTTGAGCATCAAGCCAAGACCAGACGAGCAAGTTCCAGCCTCCCAGCGTACAGCGACTGACCCGTTCTTACACCAGGGAGGACCCTCTCACCCGCCTCCGGATAGTCCATTCCCCCAGGAGCAGGGCGAACCATCCGGTGCCCCTGCCTCCTCCGAGTCTACCGTCACTCTGGACGTGATCTTTGCGGCGATTCAGCGCACAGAGGCCACTGCTGCTCAGTGCCTCACTTATCTACAGGATCACGGTGTTCGCCTGACCAGGCTAGAGGAGTTATTCGCTGCTCATGTACCTGCTGCAGCTCAGGCAGGTGACGATGATGATGATGCGGAGGTCGGTGCTGCTGGTGGAGATGATGATGTGGAGGGGGACAGCTCTGATGCAGCTGCCAGTGATGGTGATGGCGAGGATTAGCCTAGTACTGTTGACCATTGTTACTGTTGTTTTTCATTGTCTATGGCTATTATGGTTTATTTCAGACTTTATTTCAGTACTGTGGTAACAGTTCAGCTTTCAGATATTATGGTTTATTGCTGCTTTACTGCCTGACATCAGTGATTTCATATGTTATTGGATATTATGATTTAGATATCTCTGGTGTTCATTGTTATATTTCTGCCTGGCTTAATTTCATTTCGTTACAGGTGCTCTTTGTGATCACATGTGTCTTAGGACAGTGCGGACACTGTCTCCCTCAAGTTTGGGGGTGTTTTTATATTTGCATGCACTTGTTTAAACCTGTTTTACGCCATTTCTTTGAGCTAAAATGTCTGGGAATTGCATTGGATAGCTGAGTTGAATCAAATACTGGATATTCATGACTGCTTGCTTGGTTTTTGGTTTACACATGACATGTATAAATTGTTTTCTTGGCAAGACCTTTGAAATTGTAGTTGAATTCCTGGGAAGATATGAGTGATTCATACACTTCGAAAGCATTTTCTTTTCCTTGTCACGGAACTATATGTTTTTGAGTAAATTGTATGGAAGTGGCTGTGGTTAGGGCACATAGTGTTAGCATATAGATCAGTTAAGTTAAAGTATTCGAAATAAGCTAAGGTTGAATTAATCATGGGGGTTGTGCACAAGAGAGGAGAAACCTCTGTTGGAAGGGTTTTGAGCTTGAAGTTTATTCATTAGAGTGTTGTGCCATTTATGCCAGTGTACCTCTAGAACTTGTTTAAATTCTGTTTCAAAATCACAGATGCATGTGGATTAGTGAAAATGATAGGGGCATTCATTTCTAAACCCATGAACCTAAACACAAACCTTTCACATTCATCCTTTGATCATCCCCTTTGAGCCATTCACCTCTTCTTTCTTTTAAAATCTGACATTTAACAAGTCATGCATGATGTTGCGGTGTAATTGAATGATATTTAGAAAAGCTGGGAGTTGGCATTTGATTTACTATCGTCTTTCTTTTCAATAAATGCTGTGTTCAAAAAAAACAAAAAAAAAAAGAAAAAAAAGAAAAGAAAGAAAGAAAGAAAGAAAGAAAGAAGAAGAAGAAGAAGAAGAAGAGAAGAAGAAGGAGAGAGATGTCATTAGTTACGTGTCATCATGCATGGCACTAATTCCATTAGTCCCTTCCATTAGACCATTTCCAACATTACAACCCTGGTAAGGCCCCCTTGATTCAAAAATCTAGGTGTACAAGTGGTGGAGAGAGTAGAATTTCTACAAGCTTATGGCAGGACCTGCTATAAGTGGTACTGAGCGAAATTAACCCTAAGAGTGAGAATTAAACACATATAGCTGTGAGTGTTTTCTTGTGCACATAACTGTGGTTGATTGAGCTGTAGCCTATTTCCTTTACATTACCTAAAACTGAACTTTGTGTTATCTTAAAGCGTTAACAATGAACAATTCCATGCAACCTTGAAGTTCCTGGGACACTGAAAGTGTGTGAATTGAATTCAAGTAAAAAGGAAGGAGAATGCGATGGATTAGGTCTAGCTAATGATTCCAAATTATACATACTGAAGTATTGTTCCTAGTCTTGATGAATGAAGGATGAGTGTTGGGTAACTCTTGTTGAACATCCATTTAGTTGAAAATGACTAGGGAGTTAGTTTTCTTTGATAAACCAAGCAGTCATGTATATCTGGTGACATGAGAGCTTAAGAGAACAGGGTCATGCATGAGCATTAGGCTAGATGGTGAGAATTTACTCGAGGACGAGCAAACGTTCAAGTTTGGGGGTGTGTTAACGTCAGGAAATTCTTACTAGAATTTCATATTTCACACTGTTTCACTTCATTTTGGAGGCATAAGTGGGTATTAGAATGGATGAAAGTGATAAATTGTTTTTATCTCATGTTATGCACAGCAAAATGAATGTGTGAAGGATATTACTCCCTAACTATTATGAATGTCTAACGTTGTGTGAAAGTCCTTTGTGTGAACTTGTACAGATTAAGTCAGGGCTAAACCAGAGGAAGCTGCAGGCAGTGCAAAAGAGAGGAAGGAAGTTGAAGCTGACAACCAACGAAGGAAAGACCAGCTGGAAAATCAAAACAGGACAAAGAGAGCCCAAGAGAGTGTTGGGCCGCGGCCCACCATCTCATGGGCCGCGGCCCAGGAGGCCAACATCAACACAGAAGGTTATGGGCCGCGGCCCACAATGGAAGCAAGAGCACAGAAACTTATGGGCCGCGGCCCACAACCTCTTGGGCCGCGGCCCACAAGCACAAACTTTAGGTCAGAGACCCTTGGGCCGCGGCCCAACCTCGAAAATGAAGAGTTGCGTTTTGACAGCTGGGATGGTATAAAAGGCAAATGGAGGGTTTTGAATGGGAGTTCCCACTTTTGGAAAAAAATGACAGAGGCGGCTGAGGAGGTTCTAAGAGCTGGGAATTGCTAGAAGCAAGGAGAATCAAGTAGATTCGAGGATCAGAAGAGATTTCATTTCAGATTTTCTTGATACTTCTGTATTCTATCCCTTCTCCACTGTGATTCTGTTATGACTTCTTTAGTTCTTGTAATTTGTAATCAGCTAGTAAACATGTGTAGCTAATTTCTTTTATTCTAGGATTGTTCGAGAATTTTGTATGGATTGAACTCAAGGTTTTCTTCCTCTTCATTATCTAATGGCATGTATGTGTTAACTTTGCTCTGATTTCTCTGATATTCATAAATAGCTAGCTATGAATAACATGTTCAATTGGGTTAAGCTTGAGAGAGTTAATCTAGTTGAAGAACGAGGGTAGAGTTATGCTAGACCTACAGTTTAACTAATTAAATGTAGGGTTTGTTAATAACCTAGAGATAGAGTCATTAACCTAGCATTGTCAAAGTGAGGAGGAGCTGGTTAATGGATATTCTCCTTTAAATGCAGCAAGAGATTGTGCATTTAAGTGGAGAATATATGTTGGTTATGACTCGAGAGAGCTTACCCAATGATTATCGATCCTTAGACTGACACATATAGATCCCATAAGTAGAGATGATGTGGAGGAAGTAGATTGAGTTCATGATATGCAAAAGGAGAGAGCAATCCTAGAGTCACTTTAATTGATTACTTTTGCAAGAAGCCCATTCTGTCAGTATTTTCATTAGCCATTATCATTACGCCTTTTCAATTTGTTTCTCTCATAATCAACACTTTATCCGAATCAACTTGATCAAACACATAAAGCTATTGTTCGACTAGTTGTTATTCAAATCCTCGTGGGACGATCTTTACTTATCACTCTATTACTTGACGCGATCCGTGCACTACGATTAGGAGAGTGATACTCCCCCGCCACTAGTCCATATGCTGACCTTACAGTAAACTCCCCACTATTAGATATCCGCCATATGGGTATATCATCCTCGGTTCCTCGAGCAGACGGAATGACCCTCCGTAATGCATTAAGCATGGAAGAGGGTAAGAAAGAATAAAACTTCGGCCAATCCCACCCACCTGACGAAGTTACATATGCACATACCGGATCCGCTAACATGCCATCCGGAATATCTCTAACACAGTAATTCACAAGACTATCATAATGCGGAATCCATGGGTCTGTCCAGAAAAGCACTCTGTCACCCTTCCCAATCCTCCATCCCACACCTTCCAGGACCCGTTCCCAAACATGCCTTATCCCCTTCCATGCTTGAGATCCACCCCCCACATTCTTAATGACTGGCAATATATCTTCCCCACATTTATATTTTTCCCTCATAAACTTTACCCATAATGTGTCCCGCCCACCCTAATTTCATCATAAAGGCTTCATTCTGTTTACGTGCATGACGTAGTCCTAGGCCTCCTGCATCCTTTGGCCGACATACTTCTCCCCATGCAACCATTGAAGGCTTCCTACTTGTACCCGAGCTTCCCCACAGAAAACCCCTACACTTCTTGTCAATTTCCTCACAGATAGCTTATGGTAACCATGCTGACTGCATGGCGTAGCTAGGAATTGTTGAAACCACTGAAGATACAAGCGTATGACGAGCAGCCATTGACAAGGTATTCGCCTTCCATCCCTTCAAACGGTCTTCTATCTTATTTACTAGATACTGGTAAGTGTGCTTCAAAACCCTGTTATGATGTATAGGAATACCTAGATACTTACCCAGATCCGCTGTTGGAGTAAACTCAAGAAAATCACTGATCTCCGACCTCCTGGTATGACAGACGTTCCTTGAGAAAAAGATCCTGGACTTGGTTCCATTAACTCTTTCTCCTGATGCAGCACAGAAATCATCTAAACAGGCTTTGATAATTGTTGCTTGATCAAGAGAAGCCTCAGCGAACAAGAATAAATCATCCGCAAAAAACAGATGAGAAATTGCCACCCCATTCTTCTTTAACTTGAACGGTATCCAATTCATCGCATTCACCTCCGCCTGAATAAGATGGGCCAACTTTTCCATAACAAGTACAAACAGGTATGGAGAAATAGGGTCCCCTTGCCGAACACCACGAGATGGGTTGAATTTTGGTCCAGGCTTGCCATTCCACATAACCTGCATTTCAGGGGTAGTAATGCAGGTTTTTATTAAATCTATAATCTTAGGCGGGAAGTGTAATTCATATAATCGAGCCACCACAAAATCCCAACGCACACGATCATACGCTTTCTCAAGATCAATTTTCAAGGCCATAAATCCCTGTTTCTTCTTAGTTGCCTTCATCGAGTGCACAATTTCCTGAGCAAGGATAATATTATCAGAACTCTGTCTCCCTGGTACAAAGCTACACTGATTCGGTGAAATAATCTGTGGCATAACCCGCTTCATCCTGGTGGCTAAGATTTTTGTAACCACCTTATAAATAACGTTACACAAGCTAATTGGTCGAAAATCCCGAATGCACTGTGGGATCTCAATCTTGGGGATCAAAATGATATAAGTCCCATTAACCCTCCTAACCTCATTAGGCCTACAAAAGATATCCTGAACCATCTTCACCACCATCTCCCGTACAATATTCCATTGGTTCTGAAAAAACAATTGTTTCAAGCCATTGCAATAATGATAAAGCTGATTTGTGGGAAAAATGGGAAACCGACATATTGTGGAAAAATGGGGTTATACATACAAGAGATGGGGGAAGGAGCATGGAAGGAAGAATGTGGACCCTTTCTTTTACGATTCCTTTCCTTTCATTATTCTTTTATTGCAGAAAAAGAGAAGAATGTGGACCCTTTGTTTTACGACTCCTTTCCTTTCATTATTCTTTTATTGCAGAAAAAAGAGAGGAAAAGAGGAAGAAAAGACAAGGATATAAAAGAAACAGAAAGAAATTGTGAGGAACTTGCAAGAAAATTCTAGCTTGAGCCATCTAACAACACCATCAGGAAGGTAAACTCCTTGGCCCTTGTATATATTAAGCATTTGAGTTTAATCCACTTCGCTTATAGTTGTTAGCCCAGCTTAGTATACTATACTCTTCACTTGACCATCTCATATTTGATTTATTTTCCTTTTCCTTTAGAGCTAATGTTATGGTTTAGTTGTTGTAGGTCGCAATATTAGTGGTTCGTCAAATTATACTCAGCAAGTTGGTTCAAATATTTATGGCAAGCGATCAACAAGAATTTTCCGCAAACTCTTCTAACTCCAATTCAACCCCAAGAACCTACAAGTATGACATTTTCTTGAGCTTTAGAGGCGAAGACACCCGTAAAGGCTTCACAGACCACTTGTATCATGCGCTCAAGAAGAGTGGATTTACAGTTTTCAGAGATGATGAAGAGCTTGAGAGAGGAGAAGTCATTTCCAAAAAACTCCGACAAGCAATTGAGGACTCTCATTTCGCAATTGTTGTTCTCTCCAAAAATTATGCCACTTCTTCTTGGTGTTTAAATGAGCTCCAACATATTCTTTACTCAAGAGATAATTTGTGTCAACAGGTTTTTCCCATATTTTATGATGTAGATCCATCAGCTGTGCGGAATCAAAAAAGAAGTTTTGAGGAAGCTTTTGTTGAGCACCAAAAGAATCAAATGGACAATAAGGTCTTGAAAAGTTGGAGAGAATCTCTCAAGACAGTTGCTAACTTATCTGGTTGGGATTGCAGGAATCGGTAAGTTAATTTCTTATTGGGTAAAATTATGCGATATATATTTTTTGCTTATAATCATTTCATTGAACATAAATCTAGATGCAGTCAAGCTATTTGTTTGGCATGTGTGGGTTCTTAGTTTAAAGATAAAAAATTAACTATTAAAATGAACATTTTTGTTGTAGCAGGGAACTATACTTCATATTACAAGTGTCATGAATCTTTGTATTGTTTATTGAGTTGTTCTTTCCATTTCTGTTTGCAATTATTTAATAAATGATTTTTCACTGTTAAACTTTATCAAAAAATTAAACAATTGTAAAACTTTTTAAATACAATCATTTGACATTGATATATATAATATTAGCTATATTCGAGTAGTGGGTCATTTTTTAGTTGTGATATTATTTATTCTAATAAATTTTGAACTTATTTTCGTTTTTGAAATAAAGACTTTTAGATTGAAAATTTGCATTATTAATTTTGATTTTTTGATATTCAAAACTATTCGTCATCAAACTAAAAGCTTTAACTTCACAAGTGATTTATACTGTGGATCAAACTATTTTTCTCTAAATGTCCTGTATTATGGATTGGAGGGCATATAAATAATGTATATTTAATAATGAACAAGTCGCATTTATATGTATGACTTAATGTTCTTTTTTTGTGTGATTGATGCTGCGACGTGCGAACACATAAATAGGTTTGAAGGAAGTCTTGGGATATACGTTAGGTGTGAGCTGGATTAGTGTACGGAAACCAATGTTTGAAGTTGCTTTGTGAACATGCCAAGACTTGAGCATTTGACCACGTAAAGTACAAAATAAATAAATAAAAACAAAAAAAGTCATTATTCATATATATGTTGTTGTAACTTGTAGGAATGAAGCAGAGCTTATTGACACGGTGATTGGGGAGCTGTGGACCAAATTACCTGATAGATGTCCACCTTATAGTGAAGACCTAATTGGAATTGACTATAGAGTACAACAATTAGAGCCCTTGTTGAAGATAGGTTTGAATGATGTTCGGTTTGTAGGAATATGGGGCTTACCGGGTGTGGGTAAGACAACAATTGCTAGGGCTGTTTTTGACAAATATAGTAGCCAATTTGATAGTAGTTGCTTTCTTCACAATGTTAGGGCAACTTCAGAAAGA
Source organism: Inga leiocalycina (assembly GCA_963242795.1). NCBI lineage: Eukaryota > Viridiplantae > Streptophyta > Magnoliopsida > Fabales > Fabaceae > Inga > Inga leiocalycina. The sequence goes on from OY725325.1 coordinate 70,492,801, forward strand.
GAGGGTGAGGTTCAGTTGCAAAGTAAACTTCTTTCACATCTCAATAATAGAAACAGGGAAATTAAAGACACTTATGAAGGGAGGCACATAATGCAAAACTGTTTTAGGAATAAAAAGGTTTTACTAATCCTTGATGATGTTAGCCATACAACCCATTTTGAAAATTTGGCTAATAGTCTCGATTGGTTTGGTGCTGGGAGTAGGGTAATCATAACAACTAGAGATTCAGATTTGTTGCGTAGAGTGCATAAAGTATATAAACATGAGGTCAAAACAATGAACTCAAGTGAATCCCTTCAGCTATTTTGTCAGAAAGCATTTGGGAGAGGCGAACCTCAGGAGGATCTTTTGGAGCTGTCTAAATCTGTTTGTGATTATGCAAAAGGCCTTCCTTTAGCTCTCTCTGTTTTGGGTTCTCATTTTTGTGGAAGAAGTGTGTCTGAATGGGAGGATACCTTAGATATGTTGAAGGAAGATCCGCATAGAGATATTATTAGCTCACTTGAAATAAGTTTTAAGGCATTAACTGTTGCTGAAAAAACAATATTTTTAGATATTGCTTGCTTCTTCAGTGGTTGGAGAAAAAATAAAATAATACAAATATTGGAAAGCTGTGGTTTTAATAATGCAAAAGCTGGAATAATAGCACTTCAAAGAAAGTCTCTGTTGGGGGATGATGCCGATTGTTTAGTGATGCATGATTTGCTTGTACAAATGGGTAGGAAGATTGTTGCAGAATCTTCTACTGATGTTGGACACCATACAAGATTGTGGTCTGGAAAAGATATCGATACAGTTATGAAAAACAATTTGGTGAGTATTGATCTTAGCTCTTATATATATATATATATATATCTTATTAGTTTCTCGTCAATTAATTTTGATATTATTTTCTTGGTGACTAATGTTGTTTATCAGGGTACAAAAGAAATACAAGGTATGGTTTCATCCATATCTTGTGAGGCATGTTGGGATCCTGAAGCCTTTTCAACATTACATAACCTTAGATTACTCATGGTATCATCAAGTGATTTCAACCTTGCTCATGGCCTCCAATGTCTTTCTCATGCTTTGAAAGTACTTCATTGGACAAAATATCCCTTAGACTTTCTTCCTTCTAGAACTCAATTGGATAAACTTATTGATCTTAGAATGCATCACAGCAAATTAAAGAAACTTTGGACTAAAAGCTTGGTAAGATACTTTATCCTTATGATTTCATGTTATAGATATATAGTGTAATTTTTATGCTAGTTAGCACAATGTATTGTTTTCAGTGATTATCATATATTTGTTTGGCCAGTGTTCAGGGAATCTGAAGTTTTTAGACTTGAGTTATTCCAAAAACTTGATTGAAACTCCTGATTTCTCTGAACTTCCAAATCTGAAAAGATTAGAACTTAAAGGTTGTGAAGCTCTTGTTGATCTTCATGCTTCAATTGGAAAACTCAAAAATGTTCAAGTGTTGAATTTGAAAGGTTGCAGAAATCTAAGAGCCCGTTGTCTAAAAAAATTGGAAATGAGTGCTCTGAAAGAATTTATTCTTTGTGGGTGCATTCAAGTTAAATATCTTCCAGAGTTTGGGGTAAGTATGAAAAATCTAAAAGTGCTTGATGCAGGGGAGACAAATTTAGTGAAGCTTCCAGAGTCACTTGGATTATTGAGTGGTCTCAAGACATTGAAGTTAAAGGGCTGTAAAAATCTCGTTTGCCTTCCCCAAAGCATCCACAAGTTGAAGCGTCTTGTACTTGTTGATATTGCTGGGTGCTCAAAATTTAGTAGATTGCCAGAAAACTTAAATGAAATGGAAGCCCTGGAGGAGATTGACGTAAGTGAAACTAATATAAATGAAGTACCTTCTTCCATTGGTGGATTAAAAAAGCTCAAGAAATTGTCCTTTCGGGGGTGCAAAAGGTCAACGACCAACTCTTGGAGCTTGTTTTATCCGTTGAGCAACATGTTTTGGGGGCGTTCAATTCATGACAGCTTAACATTGCCTGCTTCAATCTTCAATCTTACATTATTAGAAGAATTAGATTTAAGCTACTGTAATTTTGATGACGGATCTGTTCTATATAGCGTTAGTGGCTTATCATCATTGAAGAAATTAAATCTCAGTGGAAACAAGTTTAAGAATCTATTTGCTGGCTGCATATCTAATCTTCTAAATCTGGAATATCTTTTATTGAATTCCTGTTCAGAACTTCGTTCGTTGCCGCAATCAGGACCAAGTTTATTCAGGGTGGATGCAGAAGAATGTGGTTCATTGGAAATAATGTCTGACGAACAATTACACATCTCTTTGCTTCAATCGACCAGGTATATACATATATTTTACATATATTCTGTTGTCAGCTATACTTTGTAATTTGATATGTGATATTTTTGGGGTATATAGAATGGAAGTTGGATGATGGGTGAAACTCTTGCGGTGACAATTCCAGGGAGTGAAATACCTTCCTGGTTTGAGAATCAAACTGATCTTTGGCTGGATGATAGGGGTGAAGCTTTGATGATGATAGACACGCCTCCTTGCGGTGAAGAAATGTTAGGAATTGGGTTTTGCTTTGTGCTCAACGAAGAACGTTTAGCTTATCTTAGTTGTTACTATGATTTTGCTGCACTTCCTGACCCATGGGGTCGCGGCGGGTTTGGAAGGTTTGGGAGGAATTTAGGTGTGGAATCAGGTCACCTATCGATGTTGTTTTGGAAACAGAGAGAGGAACTCAGTCGTATTCTACAATTAAGCGAGTACAGTCACATTCCCGTGAGATTTAGTGCTAGTCATTCTTGGTATAATACGGATGCAAAGTTTTCATTAAAGTGTGGATGGCGGGTCATAAGCAAACGTGATTTTGAAAACAGGGACAACTCAATGAGTCATGATCTCCTTCCAGCAGCAGAACAACACAATGACCAAGTATGTCACTTTCATCGTACATTCTCCTTTCATGTCCATTTCAAACAACACCCCCAATTCCTAATTATATGGGGATAAAAAGCTTAAACCGTTAGCCCACAATATACATTCTCCTTTCACCTTTTAGTACCCCTATTAACAAATTTATTAGTATTGAGAAAATTAGTTAAATTGCGTACTTGTAACCAATGGTTGGAATACTCTTTTACAATTATTTCTAATATTTAATGAGATGTCGTAATGACTTTTTCATCGAAGTGAAAATTGAGCATTTTAATAAGGAAAAAAATCAAGCATTTATGAGTAGGAGTATTTTGATGTAGCAGAAAAATTGGATGCGTTCTTATATTCAAACAGGACAAAAGCGAAGTGCTTAATATGGTTCTACGTTTAGGAGGACAAAAAAAAAAGAGGAATAATTAAGTTAAATAAGAAACCTTTAATATTTAAAAAATTGGAAAGTTCAAAAAATGGCATTAATTGAGGATATAACTAAAAAAAGAGCATTAATTAAGGTTGCAACTGAACAAATGTAAGCAAATTTTTGGATATTAACTAATCTTAATTGTTTGTTAACGTGTAAGTTAGGTAATCTCTTTTTATGGATAATAACTAGCTAGGAATGGAGGGAGTATATCCAAATAAAATTAGCTTGGTTTGTTATATGTAATAATGGTATTAGGTACAGTAAAAGATTTCATAAAATAAGATACAAACAAGATAAGTAGATGGAGGCATGTAATTTAAATTTAAAAATGATCTATTGATGATTTTAATTAAGTAAATAAATGATGATAGACGTAGGGTGAAACTTAATTATTCTTGTGATGATGTAATTATGTTAATGTGACGTATGATTGGGGGTTGCAACACATTGTTCAGGCTATTCGTACCCCAATGCCCCAAGAAGGGGGATTAAGATCGATTTCAGTCCGTCGGCCTAACATCAAACCAGATGATTTTATGGAGCAATTTTGGAAAACAGTCTTTAAGGTACGTGATATTATAATATGAGATCCAAATTGCCCGCTTCTGACTATAATTAATTAGAGAAGAAATTTTTAAGATTAGAGAATAAAAATAATAATACGAATTAGAAGTTTTCTTTAAGAAAATCAGTTTAGTTTTTATTAGTATTATTATATTATTCCTACTGTTGTTATCATATTTTCATATCCTTTACTTTTCAATGGTGCAGAAATCTACAAATTATATATATCTGATATAGCTTATCTTTGGGCTATAAGTGCTTATAAATCGTGATTTACAATGTATGAGGTAAGTATGTGAAAGGACTTTTATCTCGATTTATGTAATAAGTGCTTATTGACTCCCAATAAGCAATACCAATCACATAGTGTTCTTTTGGATTAGCGATTGAAATACTTTAAAACAGCTTTTCAATCCGTGATTTACGATATACGAGGTAAGTATGTGGGAGGAGTTGTGTCTCAATTTACGTGAAAAGTAGCTTATAAATAATCTGATCGTTAAAACAAACATGCTCATATTAGTTCCCAAGTGCCCTTGGCTATATCCAATGAGACCTAAATCTTAAAGGAGCTGGACTAAAAGGAGGAGAGGACAGTTTTGGATCTGGAGGGAGAGGGTTGCGCGACTGTGGCTGTGTGATGCTGACTGTCTTCATTGGCACCATCTTCTTCCGAGATCAAGAAGAACCAGAGAGGGAAGCCAATTGAGAGGGATAGGGAGAGGGAGCATCTCTTCTTCTCCAGCGACGGCCACCGGAGTAAGGACAGAAGGAGCTCTGGTGTGCCGTCTCTTTCCTCTGTTTCTTCTTCTTTTTGAGTTCATAGTGAGACGGCGACTGGGCTGAATCGAAGACGCAAGATGAGGGTGTGTGCCATTTGTTGGAGAGAAGGTCGTCGTTAGTTTTGAGTTTAAAGAGCTGAGAGGAGGCGTGGCAGTGGTTCGAGAGGCTATTGTGCCTCATCTGTAAGAGCAAAAGGAAAGGAAAGGAAGTTTGGGTTTTGTAAAGAGGGAGCGAAATCTGGAAAGAGGGCCCCGCGGCTCAGGGTTGATGCTTCATCATCATTCTTAAACGAGAACCAAAGAGTGCCGAGGAGCTGAGAGGAGGCGCTGTGAAGTCCCACAGTTCATCATCTTCCTCGTTGACCTTATATTTGCTCAGTGATCTATTATAATTTCTTGTCATTAAACTCTAATCCGATTCTTCTTTGTTTCTTGTATGGTTTTGAATTTTGAAATTGTTGCTCATATGACTGGAATTAAAGTAGCGTGGGGCTATTTGTCCTTTTAATCTAAAGTAGATACGAACTAATTTGATTTGAGGATTTCTTTATGTATGAATTAATTAATTATGCTTACTATTAGTTTTGTTTACTTATATTATTTTGATTACCTAGCTTGATCACCACTAAAAGAGATCTTAATTGAATCATAAGAGTAAGTAACGTAGGATTAGAATTTATTTAAATTTGTCAATATGATAGAAATAAATATATTTATTGGATTTATATAATCATATTAAAGTGAAAATTGGACAATTATTATCTCTTAAGTAAATTAGTTAGGAATAATAATTTTTATTTGAGAAAGGGTACAAGTGATCGTGAGATTCTTTTATCTAGTAATACTTTAGATTAACAATTTAATATTAAGTGTATTTATTTTGGGTGATTACATGCTCGTCACTCTAGGTTGTTTTTCTCCATTGAAATCTCAAAATATTAAATTTAGCATTTTTGCTCTTCTTTAAATTGTTTTCCAATTTTTTTCATTTGATTTGCTCAACTTAAATGAAAATGAGAAATTTAATATCTAATCACTAATTTACTTAGATCTCTGTTGAACGACTTTGATTCACTATTATACTATTTCATGACTTGTACACCCGCTGTGCTTGTTGAAAATTTAGTAGCATCACTTCTCTTAACACCTACTAAAGTTTTTATTGTCCCTGATATCACTCATGAGCTTTCCAGCATTATTCACAAAATTGTTTCATTATAAAGCAAATAGCACCAATGTAATACAAATTATAGAATAAGTGAGAGACAATACGTTGGTTTAGAAGATCTCCTTTTAAATTTGGGCCACAAATACAATAACTAATGTCAGTTGGTAAGCACTCACATTCCTACCTACTTAGCTTCAACTTAATTATAACTAGAGATTAAATTGACTTGTATTCTTTGGATGTGAGTTTTTAGGAGCTAGCCCCTCAAAATGTGAAAAACCAATATTTGAATTCCACTAGAAGAGATGCTTGCATTTAGTATTCGACAGTACCTAAAACAGGATTACCTCTAATAATAAAATACTTGTGCCTAGGAAAAAAACAATTTTAGGTTCTGATTTTAGACACAGAAAGATGATAGGTGGATATTTTATAAGTAAATGGATATAAATTTTGGGAAATATACTCTATTAGATTAAATTTATAAATATTTTATATTTGTCTAATTAATTTTTATATATTTTCTTCCTTTAGCCAATTACAAGATAAAAAGGAATTTTGCAATAAAATCTCCTCGCATCTTCTTCTTCTTTTTTGTAGGGAAAATTATAAAACTCAAGAAAGAAAGAATCAAGAAAAGGAAAGGAAGAAGATATTAAAACAAGATATGAGTTGCGCCAAAGGAAAATAAAGGAAGCAAGGAGATAGCGTGTGTGCGGAGGCTTCAGTGGAACAGATACAATATTGCATGGTTGGATTAGGTCTTGTGAATAGTTTTTAGGATTTTTAAGGTAAGCATGTAGTTTTGTTTTCACTTGTGAAAAAGGGCTTTTGAAATTGTTGTTTCGCAGTTACCCAAACACTACTCTGGTACTATTTATCAATGTATGAAAAACCGGACCGAACCGGCTGGTTCAGACCGGAAAACGGTGAACCAACCAAATGTTCGGTCTGGTTCGCTCTTTGAACTAGGAGATTTGTGACTCGGTAAGAATTGGATTAACTCGGTGCAAACCAGTGTGACTCAGTGCGAACCGCCGGGTTAGACGATCCACCGGTTTATATTTTTTCATTCAGTAACAAGCCGTGAGCTTCGATTGGAACGGAAATTCCAACATTGTTTTGCAACTTTGGAGAAGATGATATGGAAGAAGAAAGAAGGGGAAAAGTATGATTAACGCAAAGATTGAAGGCTACAACATAAGATTACCTGAAAGAGATTCAATAATCCCTTCAACGAAAGCTTTAAGGAACCTGTGATGAGCGTTACGATGAGAGAGAGCGAGATTGAGAATTTAATGGCGAAAGCATTAGAAACCCAGAAAAGTTGAAGAGTAAATGATTGAAACTAGTAGAGATGATTGTTTGTGAGGGAAAGGAGGCGGCGTGTTCCTTAGGTTCTCGGATTCACACCCATCTGCTTTTTCTTTGTTTCTTTTCCGGTCCAGTTATTGTTTTCAGCCGCGATCTCATTCTCTCTTTACCCCCTACTAACAAATGCAAAACCCTAATATTAATATCAAAAAGTCAAAATTGTTCTTAAACACCTTAATCCTTATTTACATGAATTTACCCAAAATGATAAAAAATTCAAATAACAAAAATTAATCTATTTAAATCCAATTGAATAGAAAAATAATATTCAATAGCAAAATGTGCAATAATCTTAAATAAAAAATTTAAACAATTAATTCTATTAAAATATAAAATGAAAAATAAAGTAAGATATAATTTAATTAAACTCAATTAATTACCCATGATTCATGATTAAAAATATCAGGGGAAGAGGATAAAAAATATATAAATATGATTTATCAATCTATTTTAATAATTTTATAGTCCAATATATTTTCTATATTCTAATTATATTTTTTAATTATTACCGGTCTAATCCCGGGTTAACTCCGGTCTGACCCAGTGACCCTTGACCCATGCCTTAACCGGTTCAATGACCAGTCCGGTTTTTTGAACCTTGATATTTGTAAGTCCAAATTAACTAATTCTCACACACCAAGGATAGTTAGTTAACTCATTAATTATGGGCTAAGGCAAAATTGAATGATTAGGTCTTGTGAATATTTTTTATAACTTATGAGGTAAGCATGTGACATAAGTTTTGTTTTGACTTGCGAAAAAGGACTTTTGAAACCGCTGTTTCGCAGTTACCCAAACACTACTCTGGTCCTATTTATAAGTCGAAATTAACTAACTCTCACATACTAAGGAGAGTTAGTTAACTCATTAATTATGGGTTAAGGCAAAATTGAAGGATTAGGTGTTGCGAATAGTTTTTATGATTTACAAGGTAAGCATGTGACATAAGTTTTGTTTTGACTTGCGAAAAATGGCTTTTGAAACCGTTGTTTTGAAGTTACCCAAACACTTCTCTAGTTCTATTTGTAAGTCCAAATTAACTAATTCTCACATACCAAGAAGAGTTAGTTAACTCATTAATTATGGGCTAAATTTTCAATTTTGTCCTTATTTACGATTGGTTCAAGGAGTCAACATAAATAAATTCTGTTTTTTTATTGTAGGTAATTGGGGCAAGATGGTAAAAAACACATTTATTATTCTGAAATGGGATTTATAATAAGAACCAAAATATTTAGTGAAAATGGATTTATAAATAGGACTAAAGTGGTAGAATGATATCAATAAGATGTTAGTTCCTAACAAAAAGAAAATTCTATTGATATGTTTGGTGGAGAAAAATCTATTTAAAAATATGAAAAAATGATTACTATAGATATTCCTTTGCCCCTAAAGAACTATGATGGTTCAATTGCCCCTGTAAGAAGAGAGTTAGGTCTGTGCGAAGAGGAAACATTGAAGTTTGTTGGAATATTCTAGTCCACCTTTGGTGAATTAGGGCGCAAGCCCAATTCAATAAGGGCTATCATGGAGAGATGAGTTATAAAGAGATATATTCTTTGTGGTTTAAAGGTTATATCTATCGCCATATAACCATACGTTGAATGGTTGCATCTATTCCTATGTGGCATACATATAGAGTGTGGGATTAAGGGAGAAGGTGAGTCAGAATATGAATAGCACACACAGAATATAACTCTTCTCCCTCTAAAATGTTCTCTCTTATAAGATTGTTCTCTTCTCTTCCTCTTTTTGGTGTATTTGCTGTGTAACATGATCGGGATCCGCATCGGTGCTCTAATTTCGTATGGGTACTTTAGGGAGTCAATCGGATTCCAGGTATGCCCGAAATTCTTAAATGGTATCAGAGCCTGATTTTCTTGACATACATATAATACTAGTTGTCTTTCTTCCGTTACTGCCTTAATTGCTATGTGTGTCTTCAATGCCTATTCCTACAATATATATTGTTCCATGATTAGACCAGTGTATATGAGTATACCGCCTGCATGAGTCTCTGTTTTTTGTTCTATGTTATTTAAAATTCCTTTTGTGGTTATACATTGAATATTTCTAATTTTTTTAAAAAAAAATTGGGTAGTCTAACAGTTTTTATTTTCTGTTTTCTTGAAGTGCAAAACTTGTGCTTCTTGTGTTCCTTAACGGTGTATGTGAATGTTTTGAAAGACATGAACTATGAAAATTTAGAACCATGAAACAGACAGGAAACAACATGAATACCATTATTCTTGACTGTTCCTTTTACAAAATTAAGCTTTGACTAAATCAATTTTTTTTATTGCCCTAGTTGTTTGGTTCGTGAAAGTTTCTGCCGTATATATATATATATATATATGCATATGTATGCGTAAGTTTTTTGAAAACTGTCGCTAGAATGTGTATAAGCCACGGGCCTATGTGTTTTTCCTTTTTCCAGTTCTTAAGTTTGTGTTATATTTTGTTTGAATAAAAAAAATATATAGCATATGAAGTTTTCATTGAAACACGCTGGAACATACTGCTTTGACAATTTGTCATTATAGTACTTGGGTTCTTCAGAAACTTATGATGTAGGCTACAAATATGGTATACAAATGTAGAGCACATGGTATATGTTTTCATAGAATCTAGAACAAAAGAAATGGGTCCAAGAACTCGCCATAGAAAACAAAACTGAGAAAGTATGCTTTTTGAGACTGGGCCAACTTTGAAACTAGGTCTCAATGTGTAGATGAAGATTGAAGATAAAGCAAAACAACAAGACGTTTTGCCTCAACCAGAAACGGGAAGTCATTTCACCTTCAGAGGGCTTTGTGTGTTAAATGAAACGCACCGTTTTAATTTTTAAAAAAATAATTTAGTGTGAGGCTCTGCAGGAGATGCGCTGAAGGCAATTATTTTTGGGCTGTTATGACAATTGGAAAAAGGGCAATTTTTCCGAAGGCCCAGTAAAATAGAGGCCCAAAATTTTTTTTAATAATTCAACATTAAATAAAAAAAATTCTCTGGACTTGGGCTGGACCAGATTGGGTTCATACAAAACAAAAATGATGTAGGCTTCAAAAATGATGTAGGCTTCAGTGTTTTATTTCAATTTTTTTTAGAAATTTTCAATTCCTCCTTCTTCTATAAGGACGCTTGAGGAGGCATTTGAACTTTGATTGAGGCACGATTTGTTTTTAAAAATCCATAAATTCATGATCTATATTTAAACATATAATTTTTCTATTTTAAAACATGTTTGGATCTATTTTAAACATTTTTTAGTGTTATATTATAGTGATTTTTATGTGTTTAAAAGTCCTTTAAATATTTACAATGGTTTATCTTATTTTTTTTATTTGAGTGAGATATGATTTAAAAGTATTTTAGAAGCATTGAATCAAAAGATTTTTGTCTTTTAACGAATATTTTTGTCGAAAAACTTATTCCTAAACATGAACTTGATGGCTTTAAAATAGATAGAAGTTTGATCCAAACATAAATAATTTAGAGGAATATGAAATTTTGAGTTATAAATAAGATAGGGATTTGCCCATTTGAATATAAAACTATAAGTGGCGACCTAGAAGGAGAATATTTTGATATAAGATCAAGATGGAAAGAATCCAAAGTAAGGTTATAATTGAACCTGAAATGGAATGAGAGGAACAATTGGAAGAGAACTGATGATATGAATTCTAAAATGAAGTTGAATTTTCTGAAAAATCTCAAAATATTAAGATTTCCTAATAAGTCCAACCTCTAGATCATGGTGGAGTTGAAGGCCCATCTTAAGAGAAGAACAAAGTCCAAAGCCCAGTCTAAATCTTTTTAGAAGAAATACAAAATGTTTCTATTAGAAAACAAATATAATTTGAATAAGAAATATGGGATATTTCTTTTAGAAAATTTGAAAGATTGTTGAAATAATAGGAGACACAAAAATCTCGCAACTTTAGAAAAATAATAGTTGTTGAGAACCTGTCAAACTAGGTTTGAGAAGCATGGAGACTTAACCTTTTAGAGAAAGTATTTTTGGCTGGAAATTAAAATGTGCATAAATAAAATGCATAGAGAACTTAGAAAAACTATTAAGTTTTTCCAACTCCTATATAAGAGGTTAATAAGACATTATGAATATAATATGATGAAAGCATGAAGAAGCAAAATTCAAAATACTTTTTATGAGTGGGAGCTCTTGGAAAATGAGTCTTTCAAGAGCATGATATGCTCTATCCAAGTGGGAGCTCCTAGAGAATGAGTTTTTTAAGAGTAATAATTGAGCATGTTATTTAAGGGACTTGTATGAAATTCTTGATAGACAATAATGGCATAGTTGGAATCTATGTGATGGGAGGTACAAATGTATTCTCCTGATCATAGACCCAATGATGTTGTTATTTTTCTAATTAAGAATAATGCAAGTATATGACATTGTATACTTCAATGTGTTATATTATTGATAAGTTCTTAGATTAAATAAATTCTGAATAACCCTGTGTGTGAGATAATTTGAGTGGTTAAAGAGAGGCGCTACCAAGAACATAATTTGTAAACTAAATGAGGACAATCAAAATATTTGGTATTCATAAAAATAATTCATTCTCAAGCCATTGACAAATGGTCATGGTATTACTGAAGTTGAGATATTAGCTTAGTATAGAAAAGATTACGAGACCTATATGGCTTGACAAGGGAAACGAAATAGTATGAATTGCTCTATAAAATTGTATAGTTGTGATTCAATCTTTGTTTCAACAAATTTCTTTGGTTGGTAAAGGGTGTGTTTGGAACAGCGATTGTCAATTGGGCTTGTTGTGATATTACTTTTGATAAAAGCTAAATTATGTAATGTGATTTGTGTTTGGATTGGCGATTGTCAATTGGGCTTTTGCAAAAATAAAAAAAAAAGTGGTGTGTTTGGAACAACGATTGTCAATTGGGCTTTTGTGATAATGATAAAAGAGAAATGTAATTAAAAATTATAAAAAATTTATAATAGTTTAAGTTGGGAAGCTAGACAATTAAAAAATGCACAATCTAATTAGAAAAATATTACATAACCTATTGGATCACATGTTCCGTACAATTTGATTTCTAATTGAGTCACGAATTTGAATCATTTCAGAGGAAGATCGCCTGCCATAATTTTTCGTGGAAGATTGTTCAACTACACTATTATTATCTACATCAACAAGATTCCCAGCTTCACCTTGGCGAAACACTACGTCTGCAATATCATTTCGCCTAATAAAATTATGTAGGGCCATTGTTGCACAAACAATACGGACTTGTGTTTGATAGCTATACTTGCGCATGTTTTGCAACAATTGAAATCGATTCTTCCACATTCCAAAAGTCCTTTCAATAGTAGACCTTAAACTAGAATGATAAAAATTAAAGGTCTCATTAGTGTTTCTAAATCCGGGTTGGCGGCTAAATTCTGGAAGATGGTAACACTCACGTCTATAAGGACCAAGGTACCCAAGTTGTGTCGGATAGCCAGGTCAACCAAATAATATTTTCCTAATAAAAGTTTAAATCAATCCAAACTATTAGATTCATTAAAGTGTAAAATGAAAGTAATTGAATAGAAGGTGACGGAGCAATACCTGCAGGTGGATGAGGGAAGTTATAAGATGGATTAGAAACAGCAGATTCGAAGACACGAGCATCATGTGCAGTACCTTCCCAGCCCGCCATAACAAACGTAAAGCACATGTCCCAATCACATACAGCCATTACATTCTGTGTTGGATATCCCTTTCTGCCGATATATCTCTCACGGTTTGCACCAGTGATCACACACTTAATGTGGGTTCCATCTATTGCTCCAATAGCATCTTGGAAGAATGGATAATAACGGGGATCATCTTTTATTTTGGGGTGGCATACACTGAATTCGGGATCGTACGATCTGATATTTTCCCCCGCTAGACTAATGCAAGCATCTAATACATTGTGCAAATGCCTACTGACCGTTTCCCCTGAATGTTGAAAGAGCTCTTGAACCACCCTATTGCCTACTCCATGGCCAACGGTGAGCAAGAACATGGCAACCATTTCCTCGATCCCAATGTTCGTTGAAATCTGTAAGCCATGTTCGACCAATTTATGACACAAGCTATAAAAGACATATTTTTCCACTCTAAACATGTCATGACAGCGTGAACCATGTGTTGCCAATACCTCTTGCACCCAGTCATGACCGGTACATGTACTTGTTTTCCGCGGTTCTTTACACATAAAAGGCACCCAATATTGACAGATCAACGCAGTCAATCGCTCATACTCATCTACTTCATTATTTATAAGAGATATAAGTCGAGACTGGTCATCTTCCTCCACCATGCCAGGTAAGTGTTGATTACTCGAACTTGCCATTGATTATGTACCCTGAGTGTGATTAAAAATTCAAGTATGAGTAATAGAATGAAAAATACTCCTAATAAGAACTCAATAGCATATAATAACTGGCATAACGTAGTTTACACAAAGCATAATGTCATGAAGTCAAATAAAACATAGTTTAGGTATATCTACGATTCATAAATCATAAACTCCAACCACGGAACCATGAACTCCATGTTTCATTTACAGAGTGACATGAAAGTCTCCCGATGAGTCTTATTCTTGATTAGCTTGATACAGCGGTGATGAAAGCTCTTATCACGTATCACTTCCTCAATGCCAAGCAGTTCACTCATAGCAGAATCAATACTAACATCTTTAATAGCATTTAATGTTGCTGCTCTGTTCTTGGATGCATTTGCCATCACACTAACTGCATCAGCAATTTGTCTTAAAGCTGGCATTTTCTGCTTCTTTCTCTTCCCAGACCCTTCACCCATCTTCCGCTTACCCCGACTTCCTGACTCAATATCACCATTTGATGGCGTGCTTGTTGTTAAGCCAATGCTTGCTAGCTCATCCGTCACTCCGGAACTAGGCACGGGGTTAGCACCAAACATGTCATCTTCACTATCCCCTGAGCCTTCCTCTTCATCCATAGTGGGTCGATACACATCCTCCTCCTCCTCCTGCTGCTGTGTCTGAGGCTGTGTGACAGAGGGTACAAGTACATCTTCGCCGCTTGCCATCGCATCCTTGAAGATTATTCTTAATTCATTCTCGAACTTAAGGCTTGTGTGCCTAAACTTTCTATATGTTGGCTTCTCCTGCATGCAAACAAGAAACCCGTTTGTGACAATTACTTTACCAAAACTAATCACTTATGAGGGAAAAAATTGAAAGGTATAAGTTACAATAGTATTGTTTTACCTGTAGTTTTCGCTGCCACCACTCATTTGTTGCCATGACTTTTTTCATCACATGGTCTATGCCCACCCCAGTCTCTTTGATTAAAGAATCCCAAGTCTTGAAATCCTTTTTCAGGATATCTAACCTATTCTTCAATTTCGTTCTGTCATAATCTTTCCCAGTCTTCGCATTAAACGTAGAGACAATAATTCCCCACGCTTTCTTTGAAAATGACTGCCCTCGGCGTTCTTTTTTGTATACTTGCTTAACACAGGCATTGACGAAAATCTCCGTTGTATTTACCTAGTTACTCGAGTAGCTACTCGAGTAACATTGGCAGGCCGAGAGCAACTTGAAAACATTTACACTATTACTCGAGTACTTACTCAAGTAACGTTGGCAGGTTACTGGAAGGTGTCTCTGGTTACTTCAAGTTTTGTCTCATTACTCGAGTACGTACTCGAGTAATGCCTTAGAAAACTTGCTTCTGATCAAGTTTATCAGCTTTTTTCCTTGGCTTTTCTTCATACTCCAATGCTTACTTGAAGTGATGCTTATCCCTATTATTACTTTGTTCAAACTTATTTATTAACCAAATCTTTTTCATACCATTCTTTGTTATCATCAAAACATGAGATCTAACATAAAGAAGGATGATAAGTCATATTTTTTACAAGAGAATTACATTAAGAAGATTCTTAAGTAGTTCAGAATAAGTGAATGCAATGCCATAAATACCCCAGTGACTTTAGGAGTGAGTTTGAGTTTTGATAAATTTCCATGACTAAACCAACGAAAAAGATAATGGAAAAGAATGTTCATATAAATACTGTTAGCAGTGTGATGTATGCAATGATGTATACAAGATAATATATATGCTAGTAGGATTTGTAATTCGATACTAGTCTAACCATTGTGAGAGACATTAGATGATTTCACAGAAGGGTCCTAAGATACTTGTAGAGAACATTGATTATGCACGTTCAAAGTATGTGTTGTGGTAGTACAAGAGGTTATATAGCTGGTAATGTTCATAGAACATATGAGATTTTGAAAAATGAGAATTTAAATCTAGTGTCAAAGTATTGTAAGTACAAGTAGCCATTGCCTAAACAAATGACCCTAAGTATAATTGATAGAATAAAGGTATAGTTATATGAGAGATGTTATAGCACATAAAGTTGTTGTTGAACAACGTATTCATATGCAAAGTCCCCTAACTAAGCCTAATGACCAAGGACATGTATGACAAACATGTTAAGTCTTTTTACATACATATGGTATGAAATAATGATACTTCATTTTGGCTTTTAAAGTGTGTGGAAGTATACAATGTCTAGTATGTCATACAAGTTGGTGAGGTCGGCTTTCTCACACAAGGGACTACCTTTGACATTCAGGAGAAGTGTACAAAGATGAGATAAATGTGTTCACTAGTAAAGCATCAAGAATGTTGATATGGCAGAGAAGAAACACAAATTATGTCGCCTTAACTGAAAGTGCAGTAAGTCGAGATAAGATTCTTGATTGTAAATATGAATCGAATCATGAAAACCCACATCCATTATACCTGTTGTCAGACAACAAATTCTTTAAAATTGATGTCATGTAATGTAAGTGGAATTGAGAAATTTGGATTTAGATACTTGGAGTGTCTAGACTTAAATCTATACAGTGTTAATGATAGAATCAAAACGACATACACTCTTAAAGTATAAAAGTAACACCGTATCATGTGATTCATACCGCATGTGCTAAGGAACCGTAAATAGGAAGCAAGTGAATGGATCCCTGCTTTATTGCTGTGTGAGTCCCAAAAGGGTTAACCCTTTAATGATGTCCTTTGACTTTGACATTATCATACAAATATGTTTCAATGTCTACTACTTTATCATTTTATCTTATGATCTTGATTGATGCAATCTAAAGGTATTATGTTAGGAAAATGGTTGATACATATCAAAGTGACATATGGACGAAAAAAACATTATTACCTGAAATATACACACCTATGTTGGTGGCTGAGACTGGTCCATCATGATATTATTTTGTGGTTTCATTAATGTAGACACTATGCATATGAGAAAGGCGAACCGAGTTTTATACTGACTCAAGAGGGATTAGATCGGCCATGAGTAAAGTGTATATAGATAAATCTAGAATATTCAGGCATTATATCAATATCAAGCTACACTAATGGGTTGTCTTGTGCTAATATCTGTAAAAAGGGATTTCTAGTACAAAGCACTCAAATGGAGACGTCATGCCCACGTGGTCATGACAAAACATCTAATATGAAGAAGTAAGAGAAAGAGATTTGGCCCATAACATCTAATCCATCAAGTGTGAGTGGAAGATGTTGAAATATTCTAGTCCACCCTTGGTAGATTAGGGCCCAAGCTCGATTCAAGAAGGGCTATCATGGAGAGACGGGTTATAAAGAGAAATATCCTTTGTGGTTTAAAGGTTATATCTATTTCCATATAACCGTACGTTTAAGGATTGCATCTATTCCTATATGACTATATGTACACTACATATATATGGTGTGGGTTTACGGGAGAAGGCGAGTCAGAATATGAATAGCACACACAGAATATTACTCTTCTCCCTCTAAAAGGTTTTCTCTTATAAGATTGTTCTCTTCTCTTCTTCTCTTTGGTGTATTTGCTATGTAACGTGATCAAGGTCTGTATCGGTGCTCCGGTTTTGTGTGGGTACTTTTGCAAGGTCAATCAAATTCCAAGTACACTCAAAATTCTTACAAAGTTGAATTCTCTCTTGACTGACTTGGACAACAAAATGGAACTATGGACAGTTAGCCTTATTCGCCTGATAAAATTATTTAATGGAAGAGAATCAAACAAGTGTTCATGCGAAGAAGATAAATTTGAATGGGTTCCTTTGAGTGTAGAATTTGGGATGCCACTTTTTAATCTGAAGCTTTGTAGTACTATATGTAAAAGGATGGTTTCATCATGTTTGCTTCAAACTCGCTCATTTGGAGAGCACCATTGATTCAATGCAAAGCCTAAGGAAAAGGCTACATGACATCTGTGTAGAGTACCATCAAACAGGGCCTTCTGCACATCTTCTTTATGATTATTAGAAACTGAATCAGAACCAGATGAAAATGATAGTAAAGAAGTGCTCCTTCCTGGTGTTAATCTTATATTTTATGATTATGAGTTGCATCCATTTGATGTAGGTTCTTGTCTCCAGGCTCGCCAACCAATTTCATTAATAGCAGAGGCAGTAACCACTTGTGCATGAATGGCTGCGGCCAAAAAGATTTGCTGCTGATATTGATTGATCTACCCAGATACTCATAGATGGCAACTTGAGTAAGATTAAGTGCTTTGTGTCTTTGAAGCTTTGAAGTTTAGCCAATGCCCCATGTGGTATCGTAGCAGGAAGCTCCTTTGTGAGTGGGAATGATCCCACTATTTATCTCAAGCTATTAGCTTGCTTTGTAATTTTTTTTTTTCTAAAAACGGAATCATTGAAGAAGTTTGTCATTATGATCCAACTGGGGGGCTTAAGTTGCAGGTGAGACTCAATCTTACAATTGTTGTGTATTTAACTACTCCCTCTTGTCTATAATATATGATATATTTAGGGAGTTAGATCTTAATTCTAAATATAAAATATTTTTCATATTTATTAATATTTGCTTAATTTACCAGTAATGATGCTCCGTCAAAGCCTCAACAATGATCTAGTTGACTTATTTAATCCAATCAAATTAAATAAATATGTCTTATACTACCTTCGGTCCTAAATATAAGACTTAGTTGACTTTTTAAGGAGATTAAGGAAACTAATTAAATTATGAAAAATTTCAAAAAAAAATATAATTAAAAATGGGAAAAGGCAAATTGGTGCTGTGAATTTATAAAATCTCATGTCATAACTGAAGTAGGAATCTGAGATTTTCAATTCTGACCAAATGATCAAATTGCCCTTAATTTAATTGTAAAACATGAAAGTAAAGTCGTTAATATAAAACTGATATTGTTATTATAGATACAAATGTTGTTATTGACCCCTTAAACTTGTGCTCACAAAATAATCACTGGTTTTTGGGATTTGAAGTTGTAAAATATGAAAGTAAAGTCGTTAATGTAAAATTTGATGTATTTAATATAGATACAGGTATTATTATTAACTCCTGAAATTTGTGAACTGAAATAAAGGCATTTTGATCAAATTGGAAATCTCATATTCCTAATTCAATTTTGACTTGAGATTTGATAAATTCGTAGCATTAATTTGTTTTTTCCATTTTTAATTCTATTTTTTTAAAATTTTCCCTTAAATTATTTTAAAGTATGTATATTTATTATTTTTTCCCTAAACTAATTTTCTTAACTCATAAATTGATATATAATATAAGGATACACAACATATGATATTATTTAGTAACTTATATAACTTCCTTAATCTCTTAAAAAAGTGAGCTAGATCTTATATTTAAAGACTGAAAGAAATATTTATTACCAAGTCGTTTACTTTGTCTGTTTATTTGACCTCCTAAATGCCAATAATTGTGATTACCCGTGTTCAACTAGTTATTTTTTATGCATTACTGAATACCTTCAAGTTTACTGGCACTAATTTTTATTTTCTAATTAATATAATAAAAAGATGCTGAATTTTATCTGCAGAATTAGTAATGGTTTTGTCGCTTGTAAATTATTTTCTTGTTTTATTAATTCATGCTTGTGATCTTACGTCTTTCACTCAAATCAATTATCTGCATTGATCCATTTCTAGAGGTGTAGGCGGTGGTTTTAAAACAAGCTGAGAGCTTTATTTTTTGGATTACGAGACAAGAGTAGAAACTCTTGAGGGATAATGCAGTCACTTACATCAAACTGGGAAAAACAAATGTTAGCTAAGATCAGCTAACATTTGGATTGAACAGTAAGCTGGAGGATCATACAATATTGCCAGCTCATTGTTCGAATATAATGTCATTTTGGCCAAAAAATCAGCACATGTTAGTGCTTCTCTGTGTGAATGATAAATCTATAAGTCCTAATTGAGGTGAATTAAATGTCTAATATCCTCTAGCTCCATGTTGAGCGGATGAAATCGACCATTTGACTGAAATAACAATTGGATAGCTTCCGTTAAATCAGTGTATAACTTAACCTTTACAAACTTTAGAGATTGGCAGATTTGTAGGCCAGTCCTTATCGCTTGAATCTCCACAGCTGTTGAGCCCAATGTGAAGCCCTAAACAAGCTGAGCTTTATGAACATTAGATGTTGTGGCTTGTGGGGACTTGATATAAGGACACGTGTGACGGCTACTTACATATATATATATATATATACTACTATGTTCCTATTTATAAGTTCTTTTTAACCAATTCTCACATACAAAGGAGAGTTAGTTAATTTGTTAATTATGAGCTAAATTTTCAATTTCACTCTTATCTATGATTGGTTCTAAAAGTTAACATAAATAAATTCTTTTTATTTATTACAATTAATAAAGATAAAAAAGTACAAAACACATTTACTACCCTGAAACTGGACTTATAAATGGGACCAAATTTTTTTATCAAAAAAACTTATAAATACGATCAGAGTGGTATATATATAGACACACATATAACTTCGGACATGGCGGTGTATTTGACAACAAAATCCGAGGCCATGGAAAGCGATTCCGATGCCGTTAGCCGAGCATCTTTGATAATTCTCATTTAGGATAGCTTATTTTTTACTTATAAGTGCTTATCATTCGTGATTTACGGAATACAAAGTAAGTATGTGAAAGGAGTTTTGTCTCGATTTACATGATAAGTGCTTATTTCCAAAAAAATAAGTTATTCCAAGCATAGCTAATATCATTTTGCCATATGGCTTTTGCTTCCCATGATGAAGCTCTCTTCTTCTTGGAGAGCCATAACTTCAACTGAGACGCCACCCTTTCTTCCTTCTTCAATAACAGCACCTCGCCGCCACATTTTCGATCACCGTCTCCAATAACGGCTCACCCTGTGGATCCTAATAAGAATCCTTCTGGAACACTCACCGGAGGAACTAGCACGCTTTCTGATCTGAATCGGCCACCTACTGATACTACTGCCACTTATGATTCTGGTCAAGTTATTGTAAAGGACCAAATGAGCAACTAATTTGCTAACAAGGATTAACAATCCGGTTAAAAGGTTAATTAGAGTGATGTTCAATTGTTCATCACGTGATGATATCCAAATATTGTTGGTCTTTAATTTTTTAGCAAATTTGTTTCTCATTTGCTCCTTTCTTACAATTTCTTTTTATAGTTGTTTTTTACACATTTTGTAACCTATCATGTGTACTTGTAAAGATCTAATGGAAGTCGTAATGTTACCGACTTGAACCACTTTTTATTAGAGTGACTTGGTTCAAGTAATCATATTTATTTTAGCTAGTTTTTTTTTTCTTATGCTCAGGTATCTACCACAATAGTATTGACTAATCCCCTCGTATCAAAGACTTTTCAAAGGAGTTTTAGTGCTGGTCATGAGACTCTCTCCATACTCCATACACACCGTCAGAGACCGAATCACTAACTAAATGTTTAAAGAATTTAGTTAAGTGCTAACTGTACTAAGCCTCATAATTTTTACTTTAGTTAGTTAACTGGCTGTGAAGGGTACTTCCAGCAGGAGGCAATATGTTATATGAGACCCCATAAATTGGTTGCCTTAGGAGGATTGTTTAACCTTTATCCGAGGGAATGATGTGAGTAAAATAATATGATTGTGTTATATTCCATTTCTAAATAGCTTTGGTCTGATTGTTTTGTGTGTGTGTGTGTGTGTTGTCCATTCAAAGATTAGTTGCAGGAACGATCAAGTTGATAGGATTATGAAACCTAATTAAGTGGAATTGTCTTCAGACTCTAAAAGCTATCCTTACGGCATCAGGTGCTTCTTTTTGTCACTTAACAACATTTTACGGGATGTTTCTATTTTACATCTGACGAGCCAAATTAAGGAAAAATATTTATTTATTTATAAAGCATTAACTTAAGAAAATAATTTTATTAATTATATGGATCAAATTATAGAAAGAAATAAATGTTTTGTTGCTACCCAAGCCTAGCTCATATAATAAGAATGAGAAGGTATTTGGGTAAGGACGAAGGAGTCCAAAATTCAAACCAACATGATATTTTTTTTTTAAAAAATGAAGAATCTAAGAAAAATAATAATATAAATATGACATGTTGTATTGGCAGTTGAAGCAATCGGGAGAAACAGCAAGGAAGCTTGATTTAAGATGCTGTTGTAGTTAACGGAAGAGGTCAAAAAAAAGAAAAAAAGATGGTGTTGTAGTAATTGGTGGTTAACTTAATTTATCCAGTGTTTAACTTTAAATCTATATATGTGCAGATTTAATAATATTCAGCCGCAGGATTTTATACTCTTCGTACATGAAATGTAATATAATTATACTTGGGCAGATAAAAAAATACTATAATCAAGAGAAGATAAAGGATAGAATTCGTATATAATTAATTATTATTCTCTTATATCACTCTCTCATTAGTAATAAACAGATTAATTATTCGCAGCCACATGATCTATATGCTAGTAGCTACTTCATCTTGTGTACAAACATATATAATTACTTTGTTTTCACATGGTTGTGATAGATAACATTGTTGTCAAACTCATAAGTTGATTTTTGGATTTATTATTTTTATATTCTTAGTTTATAAAATCTTGTCGAGATACTATTAAATCCGTGCAAACTTTTGTAATATGATCATATTTGGTGGCTTTATAAATAAATTTTATAAAAATTTCTTTGTTGAGTATGATAAATTATGAGTGGTGATGAATTTAATTTTGATTATTTAAATTTAAAATATATTTAAATCAAATTATTATCTTTTTTTATATTTTAATTATTTAAGTATACACTATTGATACCTATTTATTTATTGATAAAAATAAACCCTTATAGGTCTAGGATTAGATTTTACAGTACGAGTTTACATCATTGTCACAAATTTACTTAAATTCATGAGTTTGACAACTTTACTTAAAACTTTTTGCAAAAGTTTAAGTAGATTTGGGGATTTCCTTTTCATAATAATTAGCTTATGCTAATAAGAAAATATAGCCATGCACTATACTGGTCAAAACATTAACTGGTTATCTTATGCTATTAAGATAGATAATTAGGGAGACCATTTCTAGATTATAGTTAAGTTAAAAATAAAAAAGAAAACTTGTTTGAGAATGATGCTTATAAAAAACAAACCTCATTTTCCTTTCACCTTATAAGTGCCTGTTTGGGATGGTGTTTCAAACAGGCTTTTTTAAAAAACAATTATGGTGGCTCCTAACTTTTAAAATAAAAGTTATATTTCGGTTGCCATTTTGGCAGCCTTTTTGTCTAATGGTAATTGGCCTAGAAGAAATTTAAAAGTTTGGCTTTTTTAAAAAAAGACACTTCTGCTACCGTCAATCCAAAAACAAATTGTATTTACAATATAACTTTTATTTTATCTGCTTTTTATAAAAATCAAATAAAAAAATCACTTTTACCACGGATATCCCATATATAACCCTTAGTTGACTTGATATTGGTGTGACCAATTCCCATCCTTATGTTCTAACCTAACGAAGTGACTGTCTGATCAAGTAAACGGGAACTAATTAATCTTCAATTAACAACAGACAATCATATGCCAGTTGGATCAGGGAAACAATCCCAGATCGACGATGGAACTCTCGCCATCATTCTTTATTTAGGACTAAGCAATCTTTCGTTTTCGTGGATCAAGAAGATTCCTTTCTTGTTGATATTATTCTATATTAAACATCAACTATGATGATTATGGTATTCCCAACAGTGTGCTTCACAGTCAAACAAAAATATCAGTGGGACCTCGATTCTATAATCTACACCCATCTAAACGATTATGTGCAGCGAGGGTGCGTTTATTTCGCCAACTTCACAACACGAGGACGACGACTTAGCCGCGCCTGCCTTGTCCTTCTTCAACGCCAAACGTTGTGACTTTTTTGCTTGAGCCTCTAAACTTCATGTAAGCATTTGTGGGCAAGAGATAGAGACAGAGGAGCGAGAGAGATCTGAAAGATGGGGTGTGGGAATATGTTCTTCGTTATTCTAATTAGCTTCTCAGTAGCTCTAATCACTTACAATATTCTCATATCGGCCAATGCCTCTCTCAAACAAGAATTTCCTGGTCCTTCGAGGTCCTCTCATTCTGTGGATCCCATAATTAAGATGCCACTTGATAGATCGAGAGGCAATGGCAAATCCAAGAGGCTCTTCCACACAGCGGTCACGGCCTCCGATTCGGTGTACAATACTTGGCAGTGTAGAATCATGTATTACTGGTTCAAGAAGTTCCGGGATCAACCTAATTCGGAGATGGGTGGATTCACAAGGGTTCTTCACTCTGGGAAGCCTGACAAACTCATGGATGAGATCCCCACCTTTGTTGCCCAACCTTTGCCTGCTGGAATGGATCAGGTATTATTCTTCAAGTTTCCTCCTCTTTGCCCCTTTTATGTGGATTGTGCTTTTGGGTCTTCTTTTGAAGTTTCAATTGTGGTAAAAGGACGTTGGCAAAGCATACATAAGCTTTCTGTGTTACTTTCAACTGTTATTGTGATGCTGTATGGATGGATGCTAGTTACAATAGTTTATCATCATTTTTCTTGTAAGTGGATTATGAAGTTTTAGTAAATTGGGAACTTGGGATTAGGAATTATGATTTAGTGTTAATTAATTCTTTGGTTCAACTCCGGTGGCTTATTGCTCAATTCTTCTGGTCATTACTTTCCTTCTTAGGCTGTTGAAGGTAGAAGATAACAATATCAAGACACAATTGGACTCTCTCTATGTCCTTTTCTATTACATATATTAGATGGTATTCTCTGCCATGATTTTGATGCTATATGGAACGAAGATAGTTGTGTTGATGATAATAGTTTATGATGTCCGCTTAAGTTGGAGTTTAGAGTTTAGGGTTCGTAATTGGGGATTTTGACAGTTCAACTTTGGAAGTTATGGAAACTAATAAATAGAAAAGAACAGAAGACAAAAAGAATAGAGAAGAAAGAGAAGAGAAGGAAGTTCAAGTCATTGCACAAGTTTCATCATAGACTCAAGGACACCAACTAAACTCAAGCTGGCAAATCTATCTAACTAACTAGTATGCTTCTATTAAGCAGGAGACAGAAATGCACTTGTTAACGCATTTAGTGTATACCAGCAAGACTGCAATGACAGAATATGAATGTTCTATGCTGTTATTGTGAAGCAGTATGGGATGAAGATAATAAGGCTAATTATTTTAGTTTATGATATCTTTGTAAATTAAGATTTGGGGCTAGCAATGGAGAATTCAGGATTAGGAATTGTATTATGGCTTGTGTTTATCAGTGTTTTGGTTATACATCAAATCAGATCATGAATTGTTAAGTTCTTGTAATCATTACTTACCCTTTCTTTTTATGGAAACTAAAAGATATTCAAACTTGGGATGCTTGATCGTGAGCACCAAAGAATCTTATTTAAAGAATGACTACTTTCGTAGTAAATATGATTGGGAGTCAATACTCAGTAGAACCCTATACAAAGGAAGGCAGAATTCACAGGATTATAATTTGAGTCTTGCCCTTCTTTTGTGTGGAATAACAAATAAGATTCTCCAGAACTTACCTTCACGAACCTTCTTTTTTATCTATTATTATCGGCTGAATGAAAATGAACCTTGTGGTGCTCACTTTCGTCTATACAGGGTTATATAGTCCTCAACAGACCTTGGGCCTTTGTACAATGGCTAAAAGAAGCAGATATTAAAGAAGAGTATGGGACTTTTACTACAAATTTTTATGTACAACGTATCGATCATTCTATTTATTTTTTATTTTATTAATGCCATATACATCATGCATCAGCTACATATTGATGGCTGAGCCAGATCATATCATTGTCAAGCCTATACCCAACTTATCCAGAGACGGTCTTGGAGCAGCATTTCCTTTCTTCTACATTGAACCCAAAAAGTATGAGAAAGTATTGAGGAAGTATTTCCCTGCGGAAAGTGGGCCTATAACCAACATTAACCCTATAGGAAACTCACCAGTTATTGTCCGGAAGGTATATATCAATTTCTTGGTGTTAATTATGTATAACTTTCAAAATTCGGGATTGATTGATTTTGTTTGCAAAAATGTCAGGAATCCCTTAAGAAGATTGCTCCCACATGGATGAATGTTTCCATTGCAATGAAGAAGGATCCTGAAACAGATAAATCATTTGGTTGGGTGCTTGAAATGTAATTTTCTCTAATCCTTTTTCCTTTCATAGACCAAGTTACTCCAGCTTGATTCTTACATTTGTATTACTAATATAATAGGTATGCTTATGCTGTTTCATCTGCTCTTCATGGTGTTGGTAACATATTATACAAGGAATTCATGATTCAGGTTCTCTTTTCTTTTGCTATCTAGGAGGCCCTCATTTTGCATATATTGATATTGAGCAGAAAATACCTTTGTTTGCTCGTTAATGCTTGTATAGTTGGCTGTCTTTGCTTGCTGAGGACCTCTATTTCCATTGTGAAACCAAACATGCTCTTCATCTATTATATCATTCGATAACAAATAATTTATCTATTACTGGATAGGTTTAACAATTCTATACTCTCCCCTTAAATTAAGTAGAATGCAGTATGTGGAAGATTTTTGCATTGTTCAATGCATCATGCTGAGCCATATGAAACTAATGACATGCATTACATCATTTTTCTTAGTGAGGACTGTTTTCCTGTTGTTATACTTTGATTCTTTGAAGGCGTTTGGCCTCTGTTTCCTTTCTTTTCATTTGTTATAATTAGTCTAAAATGCTAACTTATAGAGGTTTATCTATCCTCATCATATGGACATCTTCTACATCCAAACTTAAAATGATTTGTCTTTTTAATAATTGTGACAGCCTCCATGGGACAAAGTAATTGGGAAGACTTATATAATTCACTACACATATGGATGTGACTACACCATGAAGGTACTTTATTTAGATTTATCTCCTGGACATTTTCACTTTAATATCCATTGGAGAATGGAATGGGAAAAAGAAAACAAGGGACACTGATTTTACATTTCAACAAATCAAAGGAATGGAAATCTGCTTGCCTTTTATATTCAGCATCTTGCATTTGTTTCTTAATGTGTAACGTTATCATATTCAGGGTGAGCTTACCTATGGAAAGATTGGAGAATGGAGGTTTGACAAAAGATCGTATACCCATGTTGCTCCACCAAAAAATCTCCCATTGCCTCCAGCTGGTGTTCCAGAAAGTGTGGTATGTTACATCACCCTTGGTATCCTACTGTTGACGATATATGCGATGATTATTTTGTCCTTGGTTTTACCTATTTTCCTTAATGTGGTGTTCTTGTGGGGTGGGTGGGGCAAGGATCTGAAAGTGGCTGGAACTTGTCTTAATTTGGTTGATTTATTTGAATCTTCACAAAAACTTGCACCAGATTATTGAAGGTTTGGTTTTCCCCTGAACAAATTCAATATTAGAGGAACTCTGTTTTTGTTCTGGATAGATAATTGCACTTTAAATTCAGTCCCTCAAATACTTTCAATTCTACCCTTTCATCCCGTCTCTATTCATTAATGAGCATAGAACCTAACACTATGTTAACTATCTAGCTAAATCACTCCTAGCACACATTCAATCTCCATCAAATAAGAACTCACTGATTAGATACCCTAATTCCAGTAAATCCAAAGCTCAATGCCACTGAGATTCACTAAATCCGCAATCTGCTAGCTTCTATGTTTATTGTGCGTGGAAAAATGATGAAAGAGAAAACACTGAAGCCATTTTAAGGAATAAAGGATGAAACTAAAGGGACATGAAAAGATTGTGGATGAAATTAAGGATTCCCTCAAGAAATTACCTTGAGATTGAGAAAAGGGAAGCTTTATAGCTCTGCAATTACTTTCTGCAGGTGACTTTGGTAAAAATGGTAAATGAAGCTACAGCAAATATTCCTAATTGGCCATGAGTATATCTGCAAGTGCCCTAGTTGATGCTATGCGTTCAACAGGCAAATGGCATTCACCTCATGCAAGTGACTGTGCAGTGGATTGCCACAATGCTCTATGCTGTGTTTTCTGTATTAGTGTATTGTGTAATCCTGTGACTCAGATATGGCTGTGGCGTAAGTTGCCCATGATGCAAATCTCAATCCCCACTGATAGGTGTCACTAGCATTTGAAAGAATGTATAATGTTGTTCAACTATGTTGCTGCTCAATTCTTTTGACTTGTTCAATAATATTTGCTTCGCCTTACTTGTATCTGAATTAGGGATTTCATTGTGGAAGTATGAAGAACTACAATTCCAATTCATTATGTAACTAAATCTCAAACCTAATGCCTTGCACAGGACTGGAGGCTGAAGGCCATAACTTATTTTTTCCCCCCAACGCTGAAGGCCATACTATTGACAACTATGCTTTTTATTTTTTTTTGGGACCACTATTGACAACTATGCTAATAGAATGGTTTGCAATAGTTTTTAATTGGAATATTCATATATTAGAAGTAAATAGAATAAGATGTTCATTTAATGTTTTCATTGGAAAACAAACTTTCTTTTTAAGCGCTGACCATTAACATTAATACTCCTCTTATCCCTAATATAAAATCTATTTAACTAGATTAAGGAAATTAGTAAAGTTAGTTAACATGATATGTTTTTTCTAAAACATCTTAATCATCTTTTTTAATTTCTTTCTCCCACTCTTATTTAATTATTGTTGGGGGAGTATCAATAAGGATAATTTGAGAAAATTGATAAATATGGAAAAATGATTTTACATGTATGATCAATATCAATTCCTTAATTAAGTACTACGTTAACCATAAGAGTATTTAATAATCGTACAAGTATGGATGTAACAGATTGGAGATGCGACATAAATTGAAACTCGGTTGCCTCAAATCAAATCCATAAAGATAAACTTTTCTCTCAACACACTACACATTTTTGTAAATTCATGATAAATGGTATAATAGTATTTTCTACGAAATTCAATCCAACAAAAAATTGAAGTGTACAGAGAAAGTTAGCCCCTGATGGCAATAAGGGGTTTCCTAGGGTGCCCAAGAAAAACAAAGACAATGACAATCAAACCAACCGAATCAACAAATCAAGAACTCAACACTCCTTATGGCTCATAATAATGCTGAAAAGTAAGCAGCCAAGAACGAGAGCGAAGTTCAAGCTCTTATGGCTCATGAGCATGAAGTGCCACTTTTTAGAGTTCATATCTCTGGATTCAATAGTACGAATGACTTATTTGATTGTCTCTCCAGTCTCCATTCACGTTTGTTTACCTGGCATCAGACACTGCTAACAGATCTGGACCTATCAAGCACATCAGAAGGATCCCAATCAAGAGTAGATGATTGAATCTTAGACAGAGTCATGAGCACCTCTGAAATGACTGGTCTTGTATTCATGTCCATTTCAACGCAACGTTTAGCAACTTGTGCCATGGAGTATACCAAATCCAAAGGGTATTCTTCCCCAAAACTTGGATCCACAAACTCTCTAAGCTTCTCTCTCACATTGTCTCCTTCAAGCACCTCCTTCACGCACGATGACAGAAGCTTATCCTCCCCAACAATGGCTTCCTTTCCTGATATGAGCTCCAGAATCACAACCCCAAGTGCAAAAACATCCATTTTTGGAGTTATCACTCCGTTCTTAATATACTCAGGTGCCATATACCCTTGTGTACCTATCACATGCCTCGTCACTTGAAAACCACCTTCTTCATCATCATCCTCCAATACTCTTGCTAATCCAAAGTTTGAAACCTTGGCTCTGAAATTCCCATCCAGAAGCACATTCCCACTCTGGAGATTCTTGTGGATATGAGGAGGGTTGGTGTAATTGTGAAGGTAATTCAATGCATCAGCTATGTCGTGAGCAATCTGAACCCTCTGTCTCCAATTCAGAGTCGTCGAAGATGAATCCTGAAATTTGTTTTTGATTTTGTCTTTAGGGTGAAGCCAATCGTCGAGTGAGCCATTATCGGCGAACTCATAAACGAGATAGGTGTCTCCTTTGTGGACACAGACACCAGAGAGCCTCGTGATGTTGGAGTGGTTGAGTCGCTTAAGAATGCTGATCTCTTTCGAGACGTCGCCTTTGTAGATTTTTACGGCGGCGGCGTCTCCTTTAAACGTTGCTCTGTATACAGATCCTTTGATCTTGTTACCTTCGCTGAAGAAACTCGTCGCCTTCTGTAAATCCTCGAATCCGTAAACCGTCAACGAATCAATTGCGTAGCGAATCCCCTCCGATGAAATAGACCATGACTGGGTCGTGCCGCCGGAGTCGACGGTCTTCTTGTTGGTGTC
Source organism: Inga leiocalycina (assembly GCA_963242795.1). NCBI lineage: Eukaryota > Viridiplantae > Streptophyta > Magnoliopsida > Fabales > Fabaceae > Inga > Inga leiocalycina. The sequence goes on from OY725325.1 coordinate 70,522,721, forward strand.
GATAGATGTCGGAGCCGAAGAAGGCAGCTGAGATTTCCTCTGGCGGCGCCGGCGGGACCAGAAGAGAAATCCCGACAAGCCAATAAGAAGGATAAGAACAGCTCCGACCGTAACTCCGACGATGACCCCTTTCTTGGAAGAGCTAGAGCCGGTAGAGCTCGCAGCTGGCGGCGGAGGCGGGGGAGGAGGAGGAGGTGGGGAGGCGACTTTAATCGGGTCGGGCTCTTTTCTCAGAGGAACCAAAATTGGAGTGAAATAGAAAATAAAGGCATTCGCAGAAAGCTCGTTGGCATCGGAAACACTCTGTCCATCAACCCCAAATTGACCACCAATAGAATCAACCGATTCTCCTTTAGCAACCAAATAGGTAAGCAAATACTTAAACCCAGAATCTTCCTGCTTCGTCGTTGGACAAGCACACCGAAGAGGCACTCTCAAATTCATCCCAACAATAAGATTCCGCTTATCATAAACGTTCTGTTTTTCAATAGCTTGACAAGTAGTGAGAGCCTGATAGGTATTATTAGCAACACTGAAATATGTTTCTCCTTGTTGCTTCAAGTCGTAGGAGGCGTTGTACTGGTAGTACTTGCCGGAGCAGGAGCAGTTAACGGGGACGATGACCATGGTGTCGTCGGCGATGGTGTTAACGTCGGAGATGTTGTTGGCTTTGGCTATGGCAGAAGCGTCGGAGTTTAAGAGAAAGGCTATGGAGGAAGGAGTGTTGTAGAAAGGAGTGATTGATCGGAAAGTGAGGTAAGAATTGCAGGAACGAGAGACGCCATTGCAGAGATTGCCGAAGGTGGCATTGTAGATTTTGCCACTGTCGCAGTCTAGTTGCTTGTTGTTGACGTACTCTTGTTGAGCTTGTGAAGAAGGAAGCTGAGAATTCAAGAACATGAACAGAATCAGAGAAACCCAGAGAGATTTAGCCATTGGTGTGGCTAATCTATTTTGCTCCTTCTGAGATGAAATCATGAAAGGGACTCTGGTTGGAGTTCATTGACTTCATCTCATGGTCTATGTTTCTGTATATTATGATGGAAGGGAAGAACGCGTCTTCGTTTTTGTTTTGGTTTGACTTTTCTTTTCTTTCTTCCATATGGACATTGACATCATGCAGTATTTTTGGGAGAAAACGACTAGACTCAAAATTTATAAAATTTTGTATTAAAAAAATTAAAAATATTGTTTAATATTATGATTGAATCAGGTAAAATGTGGTAGAGTCTGGGAGATTAAAGGTGGCGGCTGCGGCTGGGAATGGCTAATTTATTATTTATGCGGTTTTTTTTATTGAGAGAATCTTTAAAGAGGAATCTGGAAATTAGAAATGATAAATCAATCATTCCTCAAAAAAAAAAAAATTGGGAATATATTTTCTGATCAGCTCTTATTAAAAAAACCTATTTATTATTTCCCAATTTCTAAGTTTTTTTTTTTTAGGGATTCTTCCTTTTTTATTTATCTCATTTTAAAAAACTTCATACATTATTGATTACAATTTTTTAGGATTCAAATTTTTATTATGATAAGTTAGGAGCTTATAAGTTATATGCTTTCCAAAATTTTGCATATATTTGTCTTTGAACAATAATATCTTAGTATTATGAAAAATTAAATAATAATTTTAGAGAGTTCAACAGTACTTTGATCGTATGGTCATTAGAAATATTTCAGTTTTAAGATTTAGTTATGAATATTTGTAAATTTTAAATATCAATTTTTAAATTGATATTTACAGGCCACCCTCAAGATTTACCGTATATGACCATTGACTCTGGGGTATACGAAATAAATTTCTTGGTTTTTTTTTTCATTTTTGTTACCCAATTTTCGTTTGTCAAACACGTCACTTGCAAGGAAAATCATAGTTCTATTGTAACGAGTACTCTGGGCAAGTTGGTTCATGCATATTCAAAAATTCCAACTCACTCGGGCGGCTTAATTTTCATTAGGTGTCGTGGTTGACTGACCTAACGGCAATTTATTAATATGACTATTTTTATTTTGGTAAACACAATTATTTTATATTCCTTTTACATCAAGTGAAACAGAGTAATAATTTTTTTAATTAAAATAATAATACTTTTCCACGGGTTAGAACTTAGAAGGAAGGTGGGATATGTCATACTCTCTCGTATCTTAGATATAAAATAAAATTGACTTTCTTTTGAAAAAATTAAGAAAAGTAAATAAACTACTTAATCATATTATAAGATTAAAGAAGCTAAATAAATTACTTAATCATATTATATACTGTGTATCCTTAGATTATAATCAGTTTATAAATTAGGCAAAATAGTTTGGAGAAAAAATAAAAAATATAAATATTTTAAAATAATTTAATTAACTTTCTTAATATTTCTAAAAAAGTCAATTATGTCTTATATTTAGGACCGAAGGGAGTACGTACGACGGTTAAGGCCTTAAAGGTTAACAATATTGTTTTGGCCAAATAAATGACATTATTTATAAATTGTAAACAGCATAACTGTATATAAATTCTGGGCCAAAAAAATAACTATATATGAATTTAAAGGGTTAATACAACTTTTGGTCCTTAAAGTTTTACCTAATTTTGGTTTTAGTTCCTCAAGTTTGAAACAAATAGTTTTAATCTTTTACCTTTACTCCATTTATAACAGTTGGCCCCTGAAGTTTGGAAAACACTTCGAGTTGCATTTAACGGTGATAATTTTTCCTACGTGGCAATAGCTCAGTTAAGTTGCTTATGTGGCAAGTTGATTAGGAAAGATGACCTGACAAATATATTAGGATTATAATGAGCTGGACATGTAAAAGACAAAACCTACTTAGATTGTGTTTGGATTAGCTTTTGGAAAATAGTTAATGGAAAAAAAGTGGAGAATAGCTTTTAGAGAATCAAGGTATTAAAACCTGGACCGGGCACTGAACCGATCGGGGTACTGGGCTAAGGGTCAATGGGTTAGATCAGGACCAAACCGAAATTAAACCGAGGCCAAACCGGTAAGAAATTGAAAATTTTAGGCTTATAAACATAAAATCCTAAAGAAAATTAAAAAAAAATTAAATATCAACCCAACCAGTCTACCAGCCAGTTCGCCGGTTTCTGGGCCGGTCCGGTCCGAGTTCAACAACTCTGCAGAGAATAGATTATGAGCAGAATAGATTTTGAGAAAAAAGTGACTTTGATAAAATGAGAGTATTTGGATATTGTGATCAGCATAGCTTTTTTCATGGTTAAATTACTAAAAAGGACATTAGCTTTTGTGATAATTACATATAAAGGATAAGATTATATTTTAAGTATTATTTAACATTAAATTACATATAAATACAAAAAATGAAATAAATTTGTCAAAAAATTTTAAAATTATACCATTAGTCAATTATGTAATATAAAAAAATAGATCAAACATATATATGTGTATGTATATGTATATTAATAAATTGTATAATAAAAAAATCATATGTGTGTACTGTGAGCCAAGCACATCAGATGAATTCTCCATTAATAGAATGCGTGAAAAATGTACTGTGAAGCAGTGTGTGTGAGACAAATCAAAGATTAAGGAGTGAAAGGGCATGTTGTAGAAATGAACGATCAAACGGTGGAAAAGCAAAAAAAAAAAACAAAATAGCTTTTTTAAAAACCTTGGTTTCAAGTCTCAAACCATGATTTGGGTAAAAAAAAAAGTGCTTCTAAAGTTTTTTCATGTGTTTGGATAAATTTCCCCCAAACCATGGTTTCATCTTAAAAAAGTGCTTTTGTCACATACATCCAAACACACAATAAATCTATTTGGGAGGGTTGTCCCCATCTTGGGTCCGACAATACCTGAGGGATTAGTCATCGTGCTTGCTTTCGGTGGATACCTGCATAGTAAAAAAACACACACTTCTTGATAGCCTCTGGATTGCGCGTTGGATTTGAAGTCTCTCTCACTTTGATTGCTCAACAGAATGGAAGCCAACAATTTGGAGCATCGCAACCCTGGATGAAACAATCGTGGAAGAAGACGCGAAGCAAGGTGGGGGCTTGGCTGAACTCTTTCTTGAAGACGGATTTCAAAAAAGAAAAGAGGAAAGAGTTAGGTCAAAGATGACCCACCCCTACCAGTGAAGTCTCACCTAGCCGTCGCCGGAGTAGTCACCGTTGCAGTCAATCGTCGACTTCTTAACAGATTCAATCACTTGGCCAAAATAATTAGGGAAGTTAGTTAGCTTTTTACTATTTAGTTTTGCTATATAGTTTGTTTATTGTAACAGACTTAGTTAGCTCCAGTTGTCAAGTCGAGTTGTCTGATCTGTATAAATATAAGGCACAATGTACATAATTAAATCAATGAATGAGATTCATTATTTCCAACTTGATTTTTGTGTTATAGTATCAAAGCAATTACAAAAACCTCTCTCCCTCTGATTTTACTACTTTACACTTTCCTTTGTCAACGTTAGTACTGCTTTCTCTTTTTCCCTCTTTCCTTGCAACTACACGCGTTGTATTGTCTCTTCCGGAATCATCTTCTTCATCTTTCACTTTTTCACTAGACCCAGCTTAACAAAGTTCCTTCCTCTAAACTTCTCCAAATATGTTGATTGCTACTTAAAATTCATCTGAATCTTCACGACTTACTTTGATTCAAGATCCTTCCAACTGTTATTATTTGTATCCTCATGAAAATCCAGTGCTCATCCTTGTCTCGCCTCCGTTGTTTGGGTCAAATTATCACCATTAGTCCCGATCCATGATGATTGCATTGATGAGAAAAAACAAATACCAGTTTGTTGATGGATCATTGCAGATTCCTGTAAAGACCGATCCCCTGTTTTCGGCGTGGCAACATTGCAACACGATGGTGTTGACTTGGCTCACCCACTCGATTTCTCCTTCAATCGGTCAGAGTGTGATTTGGCTTAACCGAGCCGTGGATGTATGGAATGATTTAAAGGAAAGATTCAGTCAGAGTGATGCTTTCAAAGTTGCAGAACTACAGGACAAACTCTTCCAAATCAAGAAAGGTGAACTTTCAATTTTGGACTATTTTACTAAAATCAAGATAATCTGGGATGAGTTGCTTAATTTTCGTCCTATTGTTGAGTGTTCTTGTTCTTCTCGAGAGTATTTCCGGCAAGACTATGTCATTCGTTTCTTGAAGGGGCTTAATGATCGGTTTTCTACTGTAAGGTCCCAAATTATGCTTATAGATCCTCTTCCTTCCATTAACAAAGCTTATTCCCTAGTTATTCAACAGGAAAGAACTCACAGGTTCAATTGAACCAAATATTTGCTTCACTTGTACTACTGCTAATCTAAAGCCTTATGTTCCATATCAACCTAACAATAGCACCAAAATGTGTACCTATTGTGGTAAACTATGACATACAGTTGAAACGTGCTACAAGAAGCATGGCTTCTCTCTTGGCTACAAGACTCGTCACAAGGCTTCGATGAATAGCATGATTGTCTCTGCTTCTAGTCCTGTCACTAGTCTTTTGTCTCCTAAACCTTCTTCAACTAATCAATTTATCAGTCAAGGCCAATATAATCAACTCATTGCTCTATTGCAACTTAAGTCTGTTGTTACTCAAGATACAATTGCTTCTTCTTCTATGCCAAAAACCAATTCTACTGCTTGTGTAAATCAGATTTCATCTCTCACTTTACTGCCCAATGCTACTACAGGTATCTATACTACTTTAGCTTCTTATTCAATTAATTCCTGGATTATAGACAATGGTACTACTGTGCATGTTTGTTATTCCCTTGATTCTTTCATTTCATATTCTACCATTGTTCCTATCAAAGTTTCACTTCCAACTAATTCTTCTGTTGTTACTAGCATTTCTGGTACTATACAGATTAATGATCATATTCATCTCTTAAATGTGCTTTACATTCCAGAATTCCATTTTAATATCATTTCTCTCTCTCAAATTACTACTGAGCTCTCCTGTCAACTTGTTTTCTCTTCTTCTCAATGTATCATACAGGACTTGAGGGCATAGAAAATGATTGGTATTGCTAATCTCCATCAAGGATTATACAAGCTTGATAATCACCCCTCTTAGTCTATTGCTTTTGTTAATATGGTTGATTCTGTTGAATCCTGTAATCCTTTTTTGGATTTTGTTGTACCTTGTCACTCACAACCTCACTTTGATCTATGGCATTTTCACCTTGGCCACTCTTCTTCCCATGTTTTACATGTTTTGAAACAACAATTTCCTTTCATTTCTTGTACTTCATCTGCAGCATGTGATGTTTGTCACTTTGCTAAACAAAGAAAAATTCCCTTTCCAATCAGCAAATCAAAGACTACTTTGCCTTTACAATTGTTGCATGCTGATATATGGGGTCCATATAAGCTTTCTTCAATTCATGGGCATCTTTATTTCATAACTGTGGTTGATGATTTTACCTGCTTTACTTGGATATGTCTTTTGAAAAATAAATCTGAAGCATGATCTTCTTTTCAATCACTTGTATTTTTTCTTGAAAATCATTTTTCTCACCATGTTAAAACTGTTAGGACTGACAATAGAGTTGAATTACAAATGATTTCTTTTTACTCTTCCAAAGGTATTTTACACCAAACCTCTTGGGTGGAGACACCGGAACAAAATAGTACTGTGGAACGCAAATACCAACATATTTTGAACATAGCTAGAGCATTAATGTTTCAATCTCATTTGCCTTTGGCTTATTGGAATTATGCAGTTTCTTATGCCGTTTTTCTTATTAATCGCTTACCAACTCTAGTTTTGGCAAATCAAACTCCATTTCAGTCCTTACATGAAACATCTCCTCATTATACTCTTTTCAAAGTATTTGGTTCCCTTTGTTTTGCTTGCACATCCACTGCACATCGCACCAAGTTTGATGCTAGGGCTAGAAAATGTGTTTTCCTTGGTTATAAGAATGGCACTAAAGGCTATGTTTTGCTTGATCTTTCTAATCATCAAATTTTTGTTTCTAGACATGTTATTGTCTATGAATCAATATTTCCTTATGCTTTTGATTCTGTTTCCACTCCTTCCATGCCTATGGCCCAATCTCCCTCTAGTTCCCTTGATGTTTTTTATCCCACTTTTTACCCTTACCCTCTGCTTCTCACCCACATCCTTCTATTCTTCCTTCTTCTTCTAACCTCCCTCCTATACCTCATTCCTTTGCTGTTGCTACTCCTTCCACAGTTTCTTCCTCTCCTAATTCTCCCACATCCCTTTCATTTCCTTCTGGTTCTAGTCCTGCCTCTTCCCATAATCCTATTTCTTCTCCTATTCGCAAATCAACCAGAATACATAAACAACCTACTTACTAGCGTGATTATCATTGCTCCTTCCTTACTTCTACACCATCAGTTTCTATGTCCCACTCTTATAGATATCATCTTTCTTCAGTTCTCTCCTATGGTAATCTCTCTCCCTTACACAAGCATTTCATTTGTTCCATTTCCATCCCAACTAAACCTCATAATTATCGAGAGGCAATTAAATAACCTAAAAGGCAGCAAGCTATGTAGGCTAATATATATGCTTTAGAGCATAATAATACATGGGTTTTGACTGAATTACCTAAGAATAAGTCTCCTATTAGTTGTAAGTTTTTAGGACAAAGTTTCATGCGATGGGACTTTAAAAAGCTATAAAGCCCGATTAGTGGCAAAAGGCTATACACAAACTGAGGGGGTTGATTATTTTGATACTTTCTCATCGGTTGCCAAAATGATAACTGTACGCTTATTGCTTGCTGTGGATGCTTCTTCTAATTGGCATCTTGAGCAATTAGATGTCAATGATGCTTTCTTGCATGGAGACTTACATGAGGATGTTTATACATCTCTTCCCCCTGGTTATTCCACTCCTAATCCAGGGATGGTTTGTAATTGCAGAAGTCACTTTATGGATTAAAACAAGCCTCTCGTCAATTGTTTCCAAGTTATCATCTGCATTGTTGTCTTGTGGTTATACTCAATCCAAATCTGAGTACTCTTTGTTTACTCAACAGCATGACACTTCTTTTACTGTTCTTTTGGTTTATATTGACGATATCATACTTGTTGGCAATGAATTTGTAGAAATTACTCGCCTCAAGTCCTTTCTTGACACCTCCTTCAAGATTAAGGACCTTGGCAAGATAAAATATTTTCTTGGTTTAGAGGTCGCTCGGTCCTCTACTGGTATTTCTCTTATTCAACGAAAATTTGCTTTGGACATTCTTGCTGACGCTGTTTATTTAGGTTGCAAGCCATTATCTACTCCCATGGCTCGCAACACACATTTATCTCTGAATGTTGGCACTCCTCTTACAGATGTTGCTCCATATAAGCATTTAGTTGGTCGTCTTCTTTATCTCACTACTACTCGGCCTGATCTTTCTTATGTTGTGCAGTAGCTTTGTCAGTTTACTCATGCTCCCACTACTGTTCATTACCAGGTTGCTTTGAGGGTGCTCTGGTATGTCAAACGATCTCTAGGCACTAGTATTTTCTTTCCTGCCTCTTCTACCCTCCAATTAAAAGCCTTTAGTGATTCTGATTAGGCTGGTTGCCATAATACAAGAAGGTCATTGCTGGTTATTGCATTTTTCTTGGTGATTCCTTCGTTTCTTGGCGTACAAAGAAGCAAACTACGGTCTCTCTCTCTTCTTTTGAGGCTGAATATAGAGCCATGGGTTGTGTGGCTTGTGAACTTCAATGGCTTCTTTATCTTTTGGCTAATTTGAAAATTTCTCATTCCTCTCCTACTGTTTTGTACTATGATAATCAATCTATCATCCATATTGCTTCCAATCCTACTTTCCATGAAAGAACTAAGCACCTTGAAATTGATTGCCACTATGTAAGAGAAAAGGTGCAAGCTGGCCTCATTTGTCTCTTGCCCATTCGTAGTTCTCATCAACTTGCAGATATTTTTACAAAGCCTCTTGATCCTCAACCTTTCCATGGTTTCTTGTACAGGCTTGGCATAATTAACATCTATGCCACAACTTGTTTGGGGGGTAACAGATTCAATCACTTAAGCCAAAATAATTAGGGAAGTTAGTTTGCTTTTTACTATTTAGTTTGTTTATTGTAACAGACTTAGTTAGCTCCAGTTGTCAAGTCGAGTTGTCTAATCTGTATAAATATAAGGCACAGTGTACAGAATTAAATCAATGAATGATATTCATTCTTTGCAATCTGATTTTTGTATTACTTCTAGCGGCCATTAGCCTTGATTAACGATTTTGTGGCGTATTTTGATGTTTGTGTTTATAGTTCATCGGACTACTCTTTCTATTCGGTGTCCGTTCTTGATGCTCTGTTTTATCATTGAACTCTGGCAAAGAAAATGGAGAAGATGGATATGAAGAGGCTAATGCTCATTCGCTGCAATTGTTGAACATGAAGAGAGCCGCCGAAAGGATTTTAAAGGAGTGTTTGAAGTGTCAATGAGAGCCCAAATATTAACGGAGAAATAGAACCAGTTGAAGAAAGAGCCCTTCTTCTCCTTCTCAGCTTTATCAGTGTCATCAAGCTGGTTAGCTCCGAATGAAAAAACACAGGCTTGATGCCGCCGGTGCCGAGAGCAATGAGGTAGAGAGCAAGAAACGCCATGGTGTTCTGTGTTATGGTGACGTGGTGAAAAATAGTAAAATACCCAGTTATCTTACCTACTCAGTACGGAGCTCATCCCAAGGATGAGCTCCCCCTCTCATCCAGATCTGGACCGTCCAGATCTGGATCTGGACGGTCCAGATTTGATTTTTTTAAATGGGTGATTGTGGAATAAAATAATCATTTTTTGGGAAACTGTTAGTTAAGAGATTATCTTTATTTTAGATTCTGTACCCATTAAACTAACTTTTTTAAAAAAATTAAAAAACAAAAAAAATTAAATCTAGACCATCTAGGAAAATCTGGACGGTCCAGATTTCCCTGCTCATCCCAAGAATGAGCAGGGAAACTGAATCCGTACTGACCCACCCACCGAAACAATTATAATGGTGTTAATGCCATGTCATTAAATTTAACATCATCAATGTCCTTTTTAAATTAGAGACTAACAATTTGAAATAAAATAAATTTGAGAGACCAAAATTATCTACTTGAAATTTTTGAAACCAAGACTAAAATCGGATCAAACTCTAAAGATCAAAATGGTATTAATCCAAATTTATATTTAATATGGATATGGATTTGACTTTTAGATAAGGTCTAATTAAAATTAGCCACTAGCTCACTACGACCACCCATGTCCAAAAATATCAAAGAAAAAGCCCCAATGTCTTTGGGGTACTCACCTTAGGAAAAGGACAAGTTTGCCCTATCTCTATTTCCATTTTCCTCTTAAAAGTAATATATCACACATGTATATAATCAAACCACCAGCAATTTGTATAATAAATAGTAATGAATACATGTGGGAAGGACATTGCCGCAAAATCAATCACCAATGGTGAAGGACGAAAAAAAATATATTTTATAACTTAAAAAAAGTTAAAATTGGCTTGTGAAACATGAATACTATATCACTATTTACCATTTTTATTAACTTAAAAGGAAGCAACCATAAGAGAAGCAGACTCAGACTCAGGAACCAGCAAGTTCTGGTTCTGTAACTCCAATAACTTGGCAAAAACTGCAACCAAAGGAGCAGTGTTATATGTGCAGGCCTCAGTCTGCATGTAATTATTCCTCCGATCCTCAAACTTATCTTCCAAATCAGGACCTCCAACCAGAGCCCCAACAACAACATTAGGGTTAGGTCCTTCATTACTGTACCAATTGTCATACCCTTGTGTGCATCCTATGAACGCTTTATTCCCTCTGTAGGACACCATTGATGCCCCTCTGTGATGAACTCTTTTGGGGTAGTTAGTCCCATAACCCACCAAGTAGCTCATGTTCATGGGATTAGAACCCAGAATGTAGTCAATCTGTGACTTGGCAAAACCCAGAAGTTCTTCAGGGCCTATGGTCACTCCATTGTTGCAGGTGAGTTTCTGGTTTGAGTGGTGAAGGAAGTCAGAGTATATAGTGAGAAGAAATGTTGCCGTTGAGACGTATTGCATGTTGTTCCATTGACGAACGTAGAGTAATCCTGCAGGGGTTAGGCCCACGTTGTTGTTGCTGCCATTGTTCTTGTTCAGGCATGAACACATGAAGAACTCTGCTTTTGATCTGTATTGTTGAAGCGTGTCCGCATGGACCTTGTGTTTTTCTTCAACCAGAAACTGCAAAATGATTAATAAATGAAGCAATGTCATAAATGAATACTCATCATCTTTTATATATAGAGAGATGTCATATATATCACTCCTTTCTTTTTCATGTTTTTTTTTCAACTGGTCCATTTTGTCGTCTCCTTGTCTTTGACTGCTAGCTACTATGAATTTTTTAATATTTGGGTGGGTTTAATGATTCAAGTATATATTCAAAAAATTACTCATAATATGAAGTACTTGTTTTCTAATATATATCTCACATTCAATTGGTTGACATATGAATCATAATGTTAGGGGGGAAAGGCATGAGGTAGTGTTGTGTTGGTGGAGGCTGAAAATCCCTGCCACACATCATGTGTTCGAACCTAACATAGCTTACCAATAATGTGGTAGATCAGAATGACTCGTGTTATTAGGAAAAGGAGTACATCCAAATTCAGACTTCAAATGTCCTTTCAACTCCCACTGTCACAAAGAAGGGGTCCAGCCCAATTAAAAAGAAGACCAAGACTTTTAGCTATTATTGTAGACCATATGGGCTTTCTCAAAATAATCGACTGGATTAGACATTCACAGATACTTCACAAGAATCTTAATTAACCTCACATTTAGTTGTTAGAAAGTTAGGTGTCAGGACCAAGGCATGTGAGCGCCATGTGTATCAATCTTCTGAACTCAATATCAGCATCATTTTGCACTACCACTAAAGGTTATCTTTGACATAGGAAGGGGATCCTCTGAAGTTAGGGATCCCCTGCCAAAAGTTCACATGTCTACTTTAAAAAAGATGGAAGAAGAAAGACAATGTAAATTCACCAACCTCACCAAATTCAGACTACAGGATCCTTATCATGTTAAGCCGAAATTAGATCGTTAACTGTGCACACCCCAACTAATTGGACAGGAGTTATATCTTCAAATGAGTTTAGAACCAAGAGATAACTATAAAGACTTATTCAAACAAGATTCACATGAGTAAAAATAGATTCTATCACTCTCTATCTTTTTAATTTCAATTAAGACAAAAAAATAATAAAACAAAGTAGTATGCTATGCCCTCCGCAGGAGACAGAGTTATCTGTTGAGGTGGGGCACGCAATTACAATCTCCCTGCCTCATGATACAGGGGTCAAGATATATGCCCATCAGATAAGCAATTAGTGGACTCAGTTATTACCATTTTGACATTTTCACATCATCGCATATTGATACATATCTACCTATATTCATTAAAAGATAATCAATTTTTTATGTACTTTCGTAATAAAATAAAAATAATAAATGATAAGTACTTCAGTAATGTTCAAAAACTAGTGTGAGTTGGGATGAAAAGATTAATCACATTCTCTTGCAACAATTTTAATTAGAATTTAATAGTTTTTGAGTTCATATTAATTAACCGGATGAAATATGATTTTATTAAAATAAAACAGAAAGGCATAAATTGAACCGACTAAACTTCTCTCACAAATAGGTAAAGGCAGACAAAATAAATAACTACATAACTTTAACATGGTAGAAAACCTGAATCATGTGTAAGAAATATTAGTTGGTAACTTTACCTTGAAAAGTACAAAAAAATATTAATAAATGGTTTGTTCCCACTATTGATAATGGGACATTTGGCTCAGCCATGAGCCGGACCACTTTAATTGTGCTGTCATGCAAAGAATCAACGGCACATGGCTCTGTGCTTGATTACACTTTTTTCTAGTTTTAACCTCCACGGATAATATATGCCTTAATTTGTGCACACTCCATGTATGACCTTTAGAAACCAAGTGTGAAGATGCCAAGATTTAAAGATTTTGTCCATCATCCAATGTTTGAATTCGTGAGATAAATGAGGCACTGACTGGTTAAAAGACAAAAACTGGTTTGAAAAATCAAATTAAAGCAGAGGACATTGTGGACCATTATGTTTTGACCCCTTTTAAGCCATTTAGACGGAGACAGTTATTGGACAACAGAGAGTGATTCAAGGCAACTTTACCCTCAAAATTTTTTCTAAGAGTCAAATTTGAAAAGAGACTGATACAGAGAGAAGCAGAGTTCAATATTTTCTACATACCTTTGATGCTAAGACTTGAAGGCCAGCATATTTCACGTCCCAGCTGAATTCAGTGATGGCCCAACCAGTGCCACCGAAGCTATGAGCATTGGAATTGACGTACTCAAAATACTGCTTGTTGTCGGTGGCTTTGTAGAGCCACATGGCTGCCCACAAAAGCTCGTCCATGTATCCACTCACCGACGCATAGTAGCTCTTCACTACTCCAACGCTAACATCATACTTTCCCCTATATTTGTCCCCAAACTCAAACAACTACACACAACCAAAAAGCATATTACACTTCAAGAATTGAGATCCCATAATGTTCTCTGTATAGTTTATGGAGAAAAATACAACATGTTTGAGCCTCTAATGGAGCTATCTAACCAGAATGGGGGGTCTCTCAAATTTGTCTTTGTTTCACTAAAATTTAAACTAGAGTGCTTTGGATTATCCCGATTCAAATGTTATATCCATAAAAGTGGCAGTCTGGTTCAGCAGAAGCACATTTCTGTATACAGAACAAATCAAGATTCAAGAACTTGAGCTTAACTTACCTCTTGGGCATGTTGCAGGAGTAGGTGAGAGTAATGTGGGTTTCTTTCTCTAAACACTATTGAGGCGGCAGCCATGGCTGCTGCCGTTTCTCCGGCCAGATCTGAACCTGGATTTTGTTCATCCACCTTGTAAGCTTGCCGTGACGTTGTCATGTCCTCTGGGCGTTGCCAGCAATAATGATCAGTGTCTCCATCACCCACCTGACACACAGCCATTACATGTGAAACTCTGAAATATCTCTGATAATCAATTTATAGTTGAATACCAATTAGTACTGTTGCATGTGGGAGAATTCAAATTTGAATAATGTGTACATATGAATTCAGCTACCTCTGCCCATAACACATTCGGGCTAGTATGAGCCTTGATGAAGTAATCAGTTCCCCATTTGATTGCCTCCATTGTGTGTTCTAATTCACCGGCTTCTGAAATCTGTTCCCTATACTCTATAGCACCCCATGATAGCATAGTGACGGTGAACGCCATTGGAAGCCCAAACTTAACGTGATCACCAGCGTCATAATACCCTCCCACCAAATCCACCTGCACAAAACCAAAAACTATCTTCAATTTCTGAAAGCCATTGCCATACGAAAAAAAGCTAAACCACAGAATTCGACGAGATTTAGGGAAATGGGCGTCAGAAATTTGATCTAACCCCTTGTTCAAGACCGTCGGTGAGGCCAGAATGGTCCCGCCAAGAAACCCGCTGGTTGTACGGTAGCCTCCCGGAACGCTGTGCTTCGAAGTAGAGAAGGCTTTTGGACAGAGCATCGGCATAATCAAAAGCTTGAACAGTATAGGTAATAGTGTATACGATGAAGAAGAGTAAGAAAAACCAGCAATGCTGAAAAAATGCAAGCTGATTTTTCTCCTCCATTGATTGATTGATTGATGTCCCTTCCCTCCTAAACAAAAACTTTATTTCTTGTTTTAGGAGCGAAGGGAAAATTGGCAAAAAGTGAGGCCTCTTCGTTCAGCTCACAGAGTGGTTTGAAATAGCCTTGAAAAGCTTTGAGTTGCGTCAATGGCTATAGTTTCCACTTTTGCGTGCGAGCCTCACATGAATGTGAAACTCTTTCCCTAGCTAGTCATATTTCTTTTGCGCAGAAGCGTGATTTGTGCGAAGCTTTGATGTCTCTCTCACTAGCACAATTCTCTCTCTCTCTCTCCCCTGTGCCTAATGAGGAAAGCCGCCTCTAACGTGGGAAGTCTGCTCACTTCCATTTCAAAGAGGCTTTTCCCTCTATTTATGGCCAAAATTTTGCTTGTTTAAACTTTGCAAGACGGAGATTAGTTACTAATGTATATTTTTTTAAAAATTATCATCAACAATATACTCCCTCCGATCCTAAATATAGGATATAGTTTATAATGCAACTTACATTATAAACTATGTCCTATATTTAGGACCGGAGGTAGTAACTTATAAAGTATGGATCACAATTTAGTTAACATTAATAGTCTTGTTTATTTATTTAGAGGGTACAATGTGCATACAAAACTAAAAAAGATGTCTAGTTTCCCACTTTAAAGAAGAGACAAAATATGTTCATTTGGTTAAATTATACAAAATTTTTCTTTAATTATTATTATCGAATTTTGATTGTTGACAATACATATTTATACTTCAAAATTCATTTATTCTACGCAATTTAGTCTTTGAACTTTGGGTTAAATTTATTATGAAATATTATTGAATTTGATTGATATGGAAAAATATGCCTTTAATATAATTCAGTTCAAAAGGTTAAAATAGTTTATACTTTATACAAGTATACCAAAACAAAAAATAGTTTTTAGACAAGAGTTTTGGATCGCTTGAGGAACCCTCATTTCATTCATTTATCAAATTTGTATTTCAATAGTATGGAATCTAAAATTTTTACATTTTTATCTAAAATAAAATCTGAAAAAATTTAATGTTAAAAATAATTGTATTTCAAACTTGACTGACTTCTTATAAAATTACATAATATCAAAACAAAATAAAACTTTTAAATTGTCTCAGTTTAATATAAATATAAATAAAAAATTAAAAAACATTTTTCCTTCAGAAATTTTATTAAGTTGATAAGATATACCACTAATATCCCTAGAAAAATATATAATCCAACCCAAAGGAAAATATCATCATTAGGCATTTTATAAATACTTTTGTAAGTAATTTTTGAGCCATTGAGGTTTTGTTTCGATCATGGTCGTCCTCAAAGCTCAATCTATCTAAATTTTCTTCTATATATAAAGAGAAAGCAATACTACTCCCCCAATATCCTTAATATAGGAGCTTAATAACTAATTAGCAGAGATTTAAACAAATAAGTTAAATTAGTTATTTGCACAAAAATATGGATCAATTTTCTTAAATACTCTATTTCATCATTTGCATTGGAACCACACTTCAACGAGAATCATCTTAATACCTGCATTATCCTTTGGATGGTTTGGAATATATATATATATACACACACATACGGAGGAGACAGTGGATTGAAGTGTTACATGTTTAGGACAAAAGCAAACCATATATATAACTAGCTCTTATATTTAAGTCCAAAAAGAATAATAAATGAATACAAAGAAGGGGTGGCTGAATAGGCAATATCTTGTACTCTTATTATGAAAAAGGAAAAACGGCTGAAGGAAGAGGATGAGATAGAATGAAGAAGATACCCCCTCCGGTTTTAAATATAGGACATAATTTATAGTGTAATTTGTACTATAAATTATGTCCTATATTTAAGACCAGAGATAATATAAAATATAGAAAATGGAAGAATGAGCAAGTATGATACAGAAAAAGGAATGTGATGGAGAGCTCCGTGTTAGAGTAGTGAGGAGAGATAGAAGGTTCGTGGGCCAACATAAGTCTTGGAGGGAGGGTTTTGCTAAGTTGGCTTCAAAAATACTTTGACACAATGACGTTGCTTCTGTCACATTTGTGTGTTATTTGTGGAGATTCAAAATTAGGTCTTTTTGTGGATAAAGTTGTTCACTCTTTTGCATCAAAAGCAAAGTCCCTCCCTCCTCCTTTTGTTGCGTTTCTTTTCTTTCTTTTTTTTATTTTTTTTTTGATAGTACATGATAAACTCCAACCTACTTAGGAACTATGCTTCTAAGTCAACATGCAATATTGCCCTCTTTTCATCAGTAAGTAATAAGATCGTAATAATTTCAGGAGGCGACTCGGTGATATGGAAATCCATCGCCATCTTCTAAGCTTCCTTTTCCATAGCGTCCGCAACTGTGTTAACATCTTGAACACAATGTAACATATCCACTTCCCAATCTCAGTCCATCAACATGCGAACCACCATGATAAGGTGAAAATCAGGGTGCTTTTGAGACACCGTGGCCTGAATCAGTTTCATGACTTCACAACGATCACACTCAAGCAAGATTTGTCTGTATCCTCTATCCTATGCAAGTTTAAGTCCCCACAATACACTCCAAGCTTCAGTAGATACCACCATCTCTTGGCTAATCCGATACACAAACCCCAGCAAAAACTTCCCATTATGATCTCGTAGTAGCCCTCCACAAGTACACGTCCCTAAGTTGTCACTCCTTGATCCATTAGTATTGATCTTTACTCACCCAGGTGGTGGTGGCTTCCATTGGGGACGACTCTCTTCCTCATTCTGGTTTAGAAACAGGCTTGTATTACCCCATGCTAAGCAGGCACGAGCACAGGCTAAAATGGCCTTTCTACTCCAAATATTGTTGTTAAAGCAGCGATCATTTCAAGCCAACCAGATATACTGACATAGGACCGTAAACCAAAGACAAAACTTGAATCCCTATACTAAGTCCTCTCTCCCCAGACACCATGCAAGCTAGTCATTTGTATCCAACATGCTAAAAAATATATCGCGCCATCCCATCGGTAAGAAGCCATTCCAGAAATCAGAAGTGACCGAGCAATCCCGTAGAACATGGAGTATTGACTCTCGTGACCTATGACATATTTCACATGTGCCTATGGGGTGACTACCATGATGGAAACGCACCATGTTTGTCATTAGGCGGCCATGAAAACATACCCATAAGAAAATGCGATACCTCTGAGGGACCTTCATTTTTCAAACACATCTCCACCGGTATTTAGTGTGAAGCCGTGAGGCACCCACCAAGTATTTGTAAGCAGAGCTCAGGGAGAAAATTCCATCAGAAGACCATCTAAATGTCGAGAAATCCTCCCTATTTAGCTCACGGAAATTGACATGTCCGATAGTTATACATACATGTCCTGGAAGTATATGATCAAACTTGCTCATATCCCATTATCCAAAGGAAGTGATGCAATTATCTACTCTCCATTCAGTAACATTTCTAGGCAATGTATGGGTTGCCAAACTCTAAAGCTTGTCTAAGTGAGGCACTCACATGTCATTCCATAAAGAAATGTTTAGCTCACATGTCATTCCATAAAGAAATGTTTTGGCCATTGGTGATTCTCCACATACACATTCATTTTAACATCTTCCCTTCTTTAAGCATTCTTCTCCATTTTTATAATAATTCATCAGTATATTTTTCCATTTATAACTATTTAATTTATTTTTATAAACACATATATCTTTCTATTAGAGGCAATCATGTTTGA
This sequence comes from Inga leiocalycina, assembly GCA_963242795.1. NCBI lineage: Eukaryota > Viridiplantae > Streptophyta > Magnoliopsida > Fabales > Fabaceae > Inga > Inga leiocalycina. The sequence goes on from OY725325.1 coordinate 70,541,135, forward strand.
GGTATAGCCAGCCACTAAACATAGGTACTCAGTGAAAATTTCAACTTTGGACTGCTATATTTTATCACTATACCCAATCCCTGTCAACACTTAAGCATTATTGAACTCAAAGTGTAATAGTCCTTGTGCAAATGGTTGTTATGAGTGACAAGTGAAAAGTTATTTAGAAGTGTAAGGGGCTCTCTCTCTTTCAATAAGTTAGTCTTTTAAGATAATTGGACTCTCTTATTGTATCTGTTTTGTTATGACAAAATCAAACCATGGTCAAAAGTCACAAGATTAGTCTCCCGTTCTATCTGTTTGTATGCATCTAATGAGCGTGTGTACAACACTACTAACTTGTGCAGATTCAAACAAGCCCTTTTTATGTTACCATCATTGGTAAATAAATAACCTTTTTGGTAGTTTATGAACATAGAGCTTGATATATAAATTATTACTATTAGACATTTTTTATACATATAACTTAATTATGGATAGTGATATGACTTTTATATGTTTTTATATCATATGGTGATGATTATATGTTCATTTACAGCTTTAAAAAATGAATTTAAAGATGACATAATTTAGTATGACACCTATAAATTCATTAATATTAAAAAGGGGTACAACTAAACTTCTAAACGTGTTCAAATTTATTGGATCTATCCATGATGAACAAGAAAAATAAATACCTGCTAATTAATTTTTTTTTAAAAAAAAATAGCAGTGTATTTCTACATGGCACATGGTTCAAAGCTCATACTACCCTACCACATGCAATTTCATCATTATTTCTCCACCTGTCCCTTTTCTTGCTTTGTCTCTTACACTTGAGAAAAATAAAAATAACCAGCAATTCCTCCACAATGATTTTATGATAATAACATTCTTTTTTTCTTATTTTAATTACTTGCATGAATTTAATATTATATTTATAGAGGTTAAAGATCATTTTTACTCAAACTATTCTCTCGTACATACATTAGGTATTCTAAATTATAAAGTTGTAAAAATTGTTCCTAAAATATTAAAAGAAAAGGGTGTAAGATTATTCATGTTTTGCATATATAAGAACCTATTCGACTTCATTTTTTATTATTGTTTGGCTGAGTAAAGGACTAAAGAGAGCGACAAAATCTGAAAAGACAAAAGCATCGTTTTGATAATTATCACTAGATTCTTTAAAAATCTTTATTTCCCTAGCTTTTCCGGGTAGGATATATTGAACTAAATGCTTTTATTTTTATACTTCACCAAAAATTCCTTCTTGTGCTTCTTCAATGCTATAGGCTATGATATTTTTAATCGATACTTACCATAAATGTTGATGATTTTAAACATATTCCCATTGAATCATAATTCTCAGTTTTAATTAAGAACAAAATTTAATGCATGCATCGAGTGTATATTAAAATATTTCCACAAAGTTTGTTTCTTTTTTATTTTTGTGATAACCGTTATGATATTCCCTCTCTTGTCTTTTTTATAAGAGTCTGTAATTTGAATTGGTTTTATCATTTTTACAAGATCTAAATTGGGATTGTCTAAATTTTTAATGTTTTTTTTACCATTTCCCCCCTAATTAATTCTATTATGTATCCTTGTCTTTTTCCTATACTATATTCTTTTTTGTATTTTCTCTAATTGTTACTTTAGTTTTCTCTATTATTTGTCCCCTTATAAATAAGGACATGTTTGAAAAAAATAATAATTCATTTTCTATATATTTATTATTTTTAACTAATTTTAATTATTTTTTAAACCGCTTAATTCAATTAACGATGAAGAGAGAGAAGAGTCATATACTCACATAAGCACATATTAAAAATTTCAATTTGTTAAAATGAGAAAAAGAATGTGCCAAAAGGGAGAAAGCCAACAAACTTTCAATGTATTTATTGCAGCATGTTAAATAAATTTCAAACTATTCTAGATATAGAAAAAATTAATTAATTGCATGCATATATGAGTTTGTTCAAATTAAAATCATTACATAATGCATACAATAAAGGGTGAATTACATTCAGGTCCTAAGGAAGAGGAGAAATGAAAAAATGGTCTCTATAGATTGTAAAATGAAAAAATAGTCCCATAGAGTTGTTAATACAGGCTCCTGGAGTTGTTAATGGCACTGGTGGAAAAATGGCTTTTTAGACCGGTTAAAAATGACTTTTTAGACCGGTTTTGGATCCGGTCTTGATACAGCCGGTCTAAAAAGTCTGTTATTTTTTAGACCGGTTAAGCAACCGGTCTTAAAAATCACTTTTTTAGACCGGTTGTTCGAAGACCAGGTCTAAAAAGTTCAGACTTTTTAAAAACCGGTATAAAATTTTTTTTTTTCAAGACTTTTAAGACCGGTTCTTATAATAACCGGTCTTAAAAGGTATGACTTTTAAGACCGGTTATTTTAAGAACCGGTCTTAAAAGTACTTTTAAGACCGATTATTCTAATAACCGGTCTAAAAAGTGATATTTTTTTTTTAAAAAAATAAATGTGGATTTTTTTTGTAGTGCTATACCTGTATCACCCTTTTCACTCTAGACTCTGAACAAAGGGCAATGAGAAATAGAACAAAACAAAGAAAAAAAAAAGAAAGAATAATCTTTTTATCATATTCACTCAACTTTTCTACCAATCCATATCTCTGAGATAAGAGCAACTTATCTTAGATTTATTCAATGTAATGAGTTCAAAATTTATTAGATGCTCATAACTTATTCAGCTAATTTCACTTGACATCAAGAGTATAACACACATACAGTCATTGAGTTCATTTTATCACACATCAATAAATAATACAACTGCTTACCATCTAAATCTTCAGCAGCATCTCCACCCTTATTAGTAAAGTTACGAGTTTCAACCTTCAATCAAAAAACAAGCATCATATTGCCCCCATATAATTATATATTCCAATAACTTCGGCAGAGATTGTGTGCAAAAATATTCTACATAAATACTGAATGACTTACTGTCTTCTTCTTCTTCTTCTTTTTTAACCCAACAAATGGAGTCTCAGCCCCATCCGAAACTGCAAAAATGCGAATGAACCATGCATATGCACAGTTAGAGATAACAAAAAAAATTCCTTGCATAGCTAATCAAACGAAACACAAAGCAGAACAACGTTGTAAAATCATAAATAATTAAAGAGGGAAAGAAGAATACTAACTTCAGGAAACTCCTCCTTCTTATCATCACTTACAGTATACTAAAACTAAAAAGATGAAAAGATGCTTCCTTCGCAACAACGCAAGGTTGATGTTCTCTTCGTCAACCTTTTCTAAAATGTTGAGTCTGCAAATCACATTCATGGTACAAGTCTATGTGACCAAGTAAAGCAAGACCCATACTAGAGATAGAAAAGCAACTACAGTGAAAAGTCGCGACGAAAGAGATCAGAGCAAGCGAGGTTGTGGCGGCAACAAACTCATTTAGTGCGAGGGTGAGAGCACCGCAGCAACAAACATGAGAATGAGCGAAGATGATCGAGCTCACAGAGTAATCGCACTAAGAAGAGAGGTTTCAGATTAAGAGAGCGAAAATTAGGCGCGACAAAGAGGAGATCCAAAAATTTAGGGTCAATATTTTAGACCGGTTATAAATAAAACCGGTCTTAAAAGGGTGAAAATTTTTTTTAAAAAAATTTTCATATTTAAAAAAAAATCAATATTTTTTTTAAAATATCACTTTTTAGACCGGTTATTCTAAGAACCGGTCTAAAAAGTATGACTTTTAAGACCGGTTATTCTAAGAACCGGTCTTAAAAGTCTTGAAAAAAAATTTTTATACCAGTTTTTAAAAAGTCTGGACTTTTAATGTTTGATATTTAAGACCGGTTATTCTAAGAACCGGTCTTAAAAGTCTTGAAAAAAAATTTTTATACCGGTTTTTAAAAAGTCTGGACTTTTAATGTTTGATATTTAAGACCGGTTATTATAAATAACCGGTCTTAAAAGTTTAAAATTTTTAATTTTTTAAATATTTTGATATTTTAAAACTGGTTTTATTTATAACCGGTCTAAATAATTTTTTTAAGACCGGTTTTTTTGAGAACCGGTCTTAAAAGTTCTATATAATTACAAAAATGCCACCGGTCAAATTTTTTAGACCTTATCCGCTATAACCGGTCTAAATATGACGGTCTAAAAAGGAAATTTTGTACTAGTGTGGGTTGTCAATACAGGCTCATGAAGTTATTAATAGGACCATTTTTTCATTTTGTAATCTATAGGAACCATTTTTTTATTTTTTTTTTTCATGAAACCTAAATATAATTCTCCCCGCAATAAACCTCTCTCTCTCTGTTTTTTTTTTTGGCAGAAACATACAGTACCCCTATCTCTGTCAATACTCAATAGCATTCAATTTTTTTTGCCAACAATAGTATTCAATTACTTTAGATGGAACGCAACAACCGACACTTTGAGATTATTCTTGGACCTGAATTTGAAATTTCTTGGACTTGACATTAATTAATAATTAATTCACTTTCTTCATGAGCATGAAATTTTAGATCCTTCTCACATGTGCAACTTAAAACTAAGGGAGAATGACAGTGAAGTCCTAAGGAAGAGGAGAAATGAAGAAATGGTCCCTATAGATTGCAAAATGAAAAAATGGTCCCATGGAGTTGTCAATACAGGCTCCTGGAGTTGTCATTAACAACTCCAGGAGCCTGTATTGACAACTCCATGGGACCATTTTTTCATTTTGTAATCTATAGGGATCATTTTTTCATTTTTTTCCTTGCATGGGACCTAAGTGTAAATCTCCCTAAAACTAATAAAAATAAAATTAATTTTAGATGGAAATAAAAGTTAGCGAGGTGCTAGCATAATTTATCATATATGTGTGTATATATAATTCATCTTGGGGCAGCATTAATAAAATTTTAATTTTTTCATAATGTTATTGAAGCATAGTATTACAAAAGAATAAGTACACGTATATAAGACTTATTTTTTAATACATTTTATCCATATAATTAATTTTAAACTATAATAAATTGTTTTCTGTGAAATATTCAAATTCAAACTATTGAAAACTTATACTCCCTCTGGTCCTAATTATAAGACAAAGTTGACTTTTTTATAGAAATTAAGCAAACCGATTAAATTACTTTAGAGTGTTTATATTTTTAATATCCTTAGATTATATATTAGTTTATTAGTCAAATTAATTAGTTTAGAGAAAAAAAATAAAAAATATAAATACTCTAAAGTAATTTAATCGGCTTCCTTAATTTCTCCAAAAAAGTCAACTTTATCTTATAATTAGGACCAGAGGGAGTAATAAATTTTGTGTGATCAAGATAATTTTTTTGTGAAGAAAATAATATTTTTAATTTCTATATATATAGACACACACTGTCACACATAGACAGCCATCACTACAAAATCGTTTGAATACGACCATAGGAGATCTTCACACTGCAATGTCCACCAAAAAAAGATGTCAATTTATTTTCCGACGTAACATGTTACATTTAAAAATAATATCTAAAAGATTCATATTAAATATTAATTATCCTAAAATAATTTAATTTCTAACATTTTTTTCAAAAAGAGTAAAGTTATTGCTTCTGCTTTTCAAACAATAAAGTATGTTTAGATTAGCTTTTGAAAAACTTATAAGTTATAAGTGTTTTTCACTTAAATCGAGACAAAACTCTTCTCACATACTTATCTCGTATACTATAAATCACAATTAAAAAACTATTTTTGAAAGCTCCAATCGTTATTCCAAACAAGCACATAGTAGCTTAAAAAGTTAAAAACTTAAAAACATCCTCCTTATACCATTAAAAACAATAAGTTATGTCTTTGCAAAAGATTATCAAGAACCAGTTGGTAATTTCAATTAACTAATCACTTAAATAAAATTAAAGTTTAGGCTTAGCTTTTTTTTAAAAAAAAAATTACTAGTAATTACTTGAATTTGAGAAGAAATGAAATGGAATATAAGAGGCAGAGAGGTTTCAAGGAAACATAGAACGTCTCATGATGGGTCTTGATTACCCCAATCAACTCAAAGTTGGTAGCATGCACTATCATCAGCATCATAATTATAGTAAACAAAAAAAAATTAATTAATCATTTTAATAATAAATTAAATAGGGAACATAATTATTATGGCTGACTAGCTATGCCATAGCAGTGACTACATAGACATGCTTCAAGAGTTTAATTCCCCATGCATATTGTAGCATAAAGCGAAAAGCGTTTTCTTTAATGTACAAATATATTATATTACTCCATTTTTTAAATACTATTCCATTGATAATTGAAAAAATAGTTTTTTTTCCATATCTTCTTTTTGACTTCTCACCATCATCAAGGAGTGCATGCATTATTCAATCATTATTTCCTCTCTTTTTGCCTTATGATTTTTTATTATTGTATAGAGCTTGAAAAATAAATCACAACCCTTACAACTTATATATGAATATAGTATATCAAATATAAACACACACACACACACCTGAAACTATGAATAGTCTAACTTGTTTAGATTTTTACATATAGAGGATGATGCTCGAATCGTACGTATTATTGATAGTTACGTGAATAATGTAACTTAATTTAGGTTTGTATAGAGGGACAATTACAATGAAGTCTCACATAAGAGAAAAAAATGAAAAAATGGTCCCTGAAGTTGTTAATGACAAGCCGAGGAGCGTCCATTAACAAATCGAGGAGCTTATAGCCTTATACTGATAACTTCAGGGACCATTTCTTCATTTTTTCTCTTGTATGGGATTTCATTGTAATTGCCCCTTGTATAGATAAATGAGATATAGATAAATACAGTTGGAATATGTCTAATCCACCTTTGATGAATCAGGGTCTAAGTCTTATTCACTTAGGATTATTATATAATTATAGAAAAGTATGAGTCTAAATAAGGGGTTTTATCCTTATGACTTGAAATTCAAATCATGTAACTCCTATACATGATATAATGGGAATATTGATTTGTGGGAGTAAGTTAGAAAAACTTATAGAAAACTCCCGTAGAAAGTACTCTCTTTGGTTCTCTTCTCTCCCATGATGAATTTGCCGTATAAATATAATTGCAGTCTATATTGATGCTCCGGATCCGATCTCTTATAGATACTCAATAAGTAAATGGAATTCAAATACGCCCAAAATCCTTCGTATAGTGCGCGCGCGCGCACTATATATAGTTGGGGGAGGTTGAAATGCTTGATAATTATAGGGTTTTTCTTTATTTCTGCTTTTTATTGCGCCAATGAGATTTTGGAACATCAGAAAAAAAAAAAGGGACATCATATACAATACAAGCTTTAGGATTTAAAAACAATTTGCGAGCATATTGCGGGCACGTATCTAGTTTGTTGGATTTTAGGGCAGAAATTTGAAAACTACTACTAGCTAATACTACATCTGATCCTAAAATAAGACCCGTTTGATTTTTTTTTAAAGAGATTAAAAAAATTAAATAAATTACTTAATTAAATTATATATTATATATAATTAAATTATCTATCAGTTTATAAGTCAGATAAATTAGTTTAAAGAAAAAATGATATATATGAATAAATTTAATGATTATCTTCCTTAATCTCTCAAAAAAAGTCAATTAGATTTTATATTAAGGACATAAGATAGTATTATATATATATATAGCATTGATTGATGAGGAGGGGGGTGTGTGTGTGTAAGCTCATTATCTGATCATAAATAATCATATATGTAAGAAGGGAATTAAATTTAAAAGAGGGAGAGAGATTGCATAATAACACCAAAAAGATGTAATTTGTTATAAGCACATATAGCTTGAAAGTTTTGATTTTTTTTTTTTGGATGACAGCTCATTTAGCCAATAAACTTGTACAACTTAGTGATATGAAAGTTTTTCTATGATTAAGTGAGAGATTATCAATTTAACCCCGCTTCTATCCCTCTAAAAAATTACTCCAGTTTAGATGACTTAGTGTGTGTATAGGCCCAAAACGTACGAATTTTGGCTTTCGTGCGATTGTCTATCTGTTTTAAAAAGTGGAGTGTTTGGTATAGTGATAGGGAGATTGGGCTTTTAGGGATTTGTCGTGATAAACGCACAAAATATATAAGCTCCATTTTAGAGCTTTTCAGCTACTTTTTGGATATTTATTAGGAAAATATTATTTGATTGATACTGACTATCTGACATAATTTAGTTATCTTGGTCACTATAGATGTGAGCGTGATCAATTTTACCCTTAATGTACTTTTTCAGCTTTAAAAATTACTTTAAAATATTTTTTAATGTTGTTAACCCCTTAAAATAATTTTTCAATTGTACCCAATGTGCTATCATACTAATTACAATTTTACCCTTAATGCACTTTTTCAGCTCCAAAAATTACTTTAAAATATTTTTTAGTGCTTTTAACTCCTTAAAATATTTTTCTAGTTGTACCCTATGTGTTATCAGACTGATTGCAATTTTACCCTTAATGTACTTTTTCAGTTCCAAAAATTACTTTAAAATATTTTTTTATGCTTTTAACCCTTACTCAATCTTAGGAGATTTACTACAATTTTACCTTTAATGTATTTTTTTAGTAGTAAAGAGTACCCAAAACTTATAGTACTAATTTATTGATTTCCACCCACTCTAAATTATTTTTCCAATAGCACCCAATATTTTAAAGTAATTTTTAAATACTTACTTGATTTTTTAAATATTTTTTCACGCACTATCTCTTACCATTATTATAAAAATCATTTATATTTAAGTCAATCTCAATAAGTTTTACTTTTGTAAAAGTCATTTATACAACCGTCAATCGAAACGTAAATCACATTATACAATCTAACTTTTACTTAAAGTAAGATTATAACAAGTCAAATTAAAAAAAATCATTTTTACAATCGCTATTCCACACACACAATAAAAAGTTTTGATTTTGTTGGAATACAATATTAAAGATAACTCTTGTAAGTTGTAACTGAGGGCTTTGTACGTAGATTAGTGGTGGGAAACTTACTCAATAAGTGAGATCGAGGGCACAGATTCGATGTCATTAGTGCTTGCCTCTTTATTTTTTTTAAAAAAATAATTACTCCTACATATGACTTAATTTTTTATAATAAATCTAAAATAAAATAAACATGCATATTTTTTTTTCTTCATGAGCTGTCAGCACAAATCTAAAGAATAAATAGTGGGGAAATATCATTAATGAGTGATATCTCAGAATATATGATGAACGTGGGGAGTCAAATCCAAGATGATCAAGTGCGAAATACGTTTCAGAATAGACAGATAGAACTCGCTTAATTATTGAAGCAGATGATAAACGAATGGTTTAATATACTACTCCCTCCGGTCCTAATTATAAGATAAAGTTGACTTTTTTAAAGAAATTAAGGAAGCCAATTAAAGTACTTTAGAGTATTTTTATTTTTATTTTTTTCTCCAAACTAATTAATTTTACTAATAAACTAATATATAATCTAAGGATACTAGAAATATAAACACTCTAAAGTAATTTAATTGGCTTCCTTAATTTTTCTAAAAAAATCAACTTTATCTTATAATTAGGATCGGAGGTAGTAATAAATAAATAAATAAATAAATAAATAAGAAATGTCAGTATTATACTATTATTAAACCGAAGAAAAGTGAAGAGTTGGGGTGTAGGGGATTCCGAAATAATGGGGAGGGGTGTCGGTGGGAGGCAGTGAGAGAGTGTGGATGGAATTTGGCGATTTTCTTTGCGAATCCCCAGAGGCCCTCAATTTGAGATCTGAGGATTTGTGCCCACCCATATGGAATCAGCTTCGGTCCTTTTCTTTTAAGGACCGTTCTTTTTTTTTTTTATAGTCCGTCTGATTGATATCTCAACGGTTTAAATTTAAGATGTTATAAAAAAATTATTATTATATTAATATATTAAATCTGGATCGTTGAGATCTCAATCGGACAACCTATAAGAAGAAAAGAACGGTACTTTTCTTTGAGAGAAAAGAAGCGAAGCCAATATGATCCCCCATTTTTGTGGGCTGCTCTTTTGAAAAGTGGACCCCTCTTTTTTTTTTTTTTTATTAATCCACTAATATTTAATGCTATTAACAACCGACTAATCTAATTCGTGAGAATGTAGGCTCATAGGGAGCTTTGCTACCTTCAAGTAATTATCATGATTGCATACCCAGAACTAGAACACAAGATCACTAGTTAAGTTGAAACAACGTACAATCAGTTGATTCAAACGCTTAGTGATGTATACCCTTCTTTTTATATCTTGCATTCTCTTTTTTAAAAACTTTTTGGCAAAATTAATCTGTTAGTCTTTAATCCTTACAGTTTCATCCAATTTTGAATCATGTTCTTATAATTTTTTTCCTTTTTATTATGTCCTTATTGTCTTCTGAATTTTAGTAGGAGTTCTTTCTTTATTTTTTTTTTAAATACAACGGATTGAAAAAAATGTATAGAAAAACTAAGCCTAACTAACAGGGTATGATTAAGAAGCTCTAATAGCCTCCGGACTTAAAATGCTCAAGCCCACAATGTCAACTGAAGAGAGAGAGAGCTGAAGCAAACGATGTCAATAACAGAAGGACTCCTAATAAAACTGAGCAAACAATAAGGACTCAACCGGATGAAACAGTGAGGACAAACAGATTAATTTTTTCAAAAATTTATTAGGGAGCCTCACACACTGCTCATCCAACATATACTCACTTTTGAGCTAAATCTCGCAACCTCCCACTTTAGGGAGTGTCCTTCGTGGGGTTTTGGCTCATATCTTACATTCTCAATATCAAAATTATGAACCCGGCTTTTCTCTTTTCTTTAAAAAAAAAAGAGGGTTTTTTGTAGAATCTGGACTGTTAGATCAAATCTCAACGGTCCAGATTCTGTAAAGGACTCTCCTTTATAAAGGAGGAAAGCTGGTTCCTAAAATTATGGGTATATACTAAATAAGTGACTTGCTCTTTTGGTCCTATTTATGAGGTGAAGCAAAGGAATGAATTTTTTAGTCTTATTTATGAGGTACATTATTAAATTTTGAAAAAATGATAGAAAAAGAATTTTGAAATTATAAAATCATAAATTAGGTATTTTCTGTAAATTGAGTTGTAAATTGTTTATCAAGTCTCATTCTTACCTTATCAATTCTTGATAACAAGTCTGATTTAATATTTTACAATTTTAAAGTTCTTTTTTTTTTTTGTGGTCATTTTCCCTTAAATCTGTTGTATAAATATACAATTTGACCATTTATTTATTATGGTGTGGACTTTGTCTTCACAAGGATTAACATCTATCAAATAGGGATAAAATTGAAAAGTTATTCAATTTTAAGGCAGGTTAATGATGTTTAGGGGTTTTTTTTTTTTGCCTACGAGAAATGTATTAGAAGTGCCTTAAAGTAGGAGTTGATGAATATTTATAATTTTAGGCTATTAGTGACTACTTGTTTTGCTAAATAAGTTAAATAAAATTCTTACATGATTGTCTATAGAATTCCAAGTAGAAAGTTGTAAGTTGGATGTCATTTATATTCTTAGGCTATTAGTCACTCTTCCACTAAATAATAGTATGAATACTCCTATATGATTAAGGATTTTTAAGAGGACGTTTCTGCACTGCTTGTCTCAAATCCCTGAGGTGATGAGTGAGGACCCCAAAAACTTGCCGTAGATCAATTATCCATTTAATGCCATCTTGGTAATTAAGCATTAAACTTTGGTATAGAACGATTACTTGCTGTTACTATTGTATTTCTCCTATGGTTTTTAATGTAGGACCTAATTAAGGAGTTGATATTAATATTAAAGGTAAAACTTATTTTTCATATTTATCAATCTTTTTCAAAATTATTCCTATTAATACTCCTTTAATAATAATCAAGAGAGAGATTGAGGGAATTAATTAATGAAGATGACTAAAATGTTTTAGAAAAAAAACATATCACATTGACTAACTTAACTAACTTTTTGTAATTTAATTAAATTAAGTAAATAGATCTTATATTAAGGACCAGAGGAAATATAATCAACACTGAGTAGTTGAAAATCATTTGTTCTCCTTGTTTTCTTTGATTCAGAATCAATCATGTACCATCCTCTTTAAATTATGGCTTCCTCGAGAACAAGACTCTTTCTGCTTCTGCTGCAAGTTAGAGGGAATTTTCGAAAAGCACCAAGAATGTGCAGAGGATTAATTAGATTTAGCATTTGAATGATCTTGAAGCAGATGATCAGTAGTATCTTGATGTCCACACACACACACACACACACACACAGAAGATATGAGCTGGTTATTGCAAGCAACTTAATTCTGAAACAAAGAGATCGGCCACTGCATGTAGCTTCAAAACTTTATCAAGTCTTTCAAATTCATCTGTCTCGACTAGGAAAGTATTTGGGAACATACATTGATGATCCATATTCTAATAAAAGGAAATATGAGGAAGTGGTTGAGAAAATTGATAAAAGACTAGCTGGGTGGAAAAGCCATCTACTCTCTTAGGCTGGACAATTGGTATTGATAAAAAACTCTCTTTCATCTTTGCTTGTGTATCCTTTTTCTTGCATGAAGTTCCCCTAGAAGCTATGTCATAAAATCTCTATGAAGAGGGTGAACTTCTGTTGGGGATCATCGTCAGGTATATAAATAGAGCACGCAAATCATACAGGTGAAAGCTTGTAATGATGCTCTCCTAGCTAAGCACATGTGGCGAGTGATCTCAAATCATTCTTGTCTACTCAGTCAAATCATGTTAGCAAAGTATATTGATCCAGATCAAAATTTTGTTTTCAAGCCGTCCTATAATAGCTGTGTTATGTGGAAGCACTTCATTAAGGTTAGCTCTGTGGTTTCAAACCACCTTGTCTGGCAAGTTGGGGTTGGTGCTTTTGTTTTGCTAAATAGTCAGCTCTGATGGCTGTTGTAGCAGTCTGGTTTAGCGTACCCTTCTATGAGGGTATCAGACCTTTTACTATGTCCACATGGTAGATGGAATGTTCATCTTTTATCCTTACTGTACCCTAGACAGTTGGTTCACCAGTTTTATTTCTATCCAATTCCTCTAGAAGAAGCTCCGGATAAAATTAGGTGGTCTAGCAATATGACTGGCTCATGTATACAGTTCGAGATGGCTGTCACATATTGCAAAAGAGGTTGGGACAATCCAAATGAGCAGTACCTATGATATGCCTATGCCACATGATTTGGAAATCATCGCTTCCACCGAGGATTTGCATGCTTTCATGGAAGATAGTGAGAGGTATTTTACCGACTACTCATTTGCTCAAGCTTAGGCATTTAGCTGCTTCTGAGGTATGTTCGTTGTTTGCTAATGAGGACGAATCTTTAGATCATCTGTTTCTTCATTGCCCATTTGCTAGAGCTTGCTGGTTTGGTAGTAATCTGCGGATTAGAGTTGAAGATTTGCCTTTAAGGTCCTTGTTGCAATGGTTGGGTATATGGTTACAAAATTATAAACATAATGGTAATTTCCTATCTTTCTTACCTTTCCAAATGCTCGAGTCTTTATGGTATGCGAGAAACAGTACTTATCATGCAGGTAAGCGATTTTCTCTTGTACAAGTAATTCACATGGCTCAGGCTAAAGCAATTGCCATTACAACCAAACCTGAGCTGCATATGGCATTGGATAAGGGGGCGCAAGAGAACACGGGCAATGGCTTTACACAGTCTCCTTTGCCAAGATAACATTTTGAATCTTGGGTCTTGCATTTCAGGATTTCAAAGGCCGAAATAGGAATTCATTACGTTCATATTCAAGCATACTTCACCCAGATGATCTATAATGCATGGACCATCACGGCTCTTTGAGAAATTCTGCATTTCATTATGAATCATATGTTTGTTTGAAATAGCGATTAAAGTATTCAAAAATAGTTTTTACGGTATACAATGTAAGTATGTGACATGAGTTTTGTTTCGATTTACGTGAATAAACACTTAAAAGGATCCCAAATGTGATCCCAAACAAGCACCATTTATGTTTTGCCTGCAATTATTTCCCTTGTTTTGTTTTCTTGTTAAGAGGTCACATATAAAAATGATTACTAAAACTAGGATAGTCTCATGGAACCTTTCTTATATATTACAGGATATCTGTAATATGCTGCAATACTTTGTAAGCTATCATTTTATTTTGTAATATATAATTCAAATTTTATCGAAAAAGAAACCACTCTCAATGGTTTTTTCAATTGAAATGATTTCTTATCCAAAATTAAGACCACGATCATTCAATAAATTGGACTCACATAGTCACATAATAAAAGTTTGTGTGGCATTTTTTATATTTTTAAAATAAAGAAATATCTTTATTCCTTTTTTTTTTTTTTGGGAATCAAAGGCAAAATGAATAAATATCTTTATTCACTACATAAAGCGTGCGATACATCGAAGGAAGCAACTAGTTACCAGGGGTGGCTTACGCACTACGCAGTTACGGAGGAGCGCGCGAAGAAACGTCAACGTCCGATTTCTGTTTTTTTTTTGGCCAAAGACCTTCGCTGATATAATTAATTAATTATCCACTTCCGAAAACGAAGCCACCGTTAACTGTGATCGATGTGGCTGGCTCCCGCTATTCAGCAGCCGTCGGCCCAGGTACCGACGATCCTCACTGCATTTCCCAATTCGAAGCTTCTTGCCTTTTCTCTCGGTAACGCCAAACCATGTTCCGTCAATTTTCGCTCTCGGCTTCGTAAGCTCAAAGTTTCAGCGGCGAAGAAGCAGCTTCCGGAGTCACAGACTGGTTACCAAGGTCCTACACTGCTTGTCACTGCGCAAACAATAATTTACTGGATTATTTGCTCACTGCGTTTGAGTTATGAATGTTTCAGATGAAGGAAGACTTTCCACTCAGGAAACGCGTATTGAAAAATCTGACTCAGGGTGGCTACCTGCTTTTCCTCATGTTCTGGTTGCTTCAATGGCGAATTTTACGTTTGGATATCATATTGGGTAAGTTTTTTTCCTCCTTTACTTGTTCTCTCTTTTGTTAGGTAGTGGTGGAAGGAAACATTTCTAATTTTCTACAGAGGTGTACTTAAAGGAGATCATGATGACGCCACATTCAATTGAAGGACTGAGATGAAGTAGAAATTGAAAAACAATATGTTTTTTTTATAATGGATGCTGGTGTTTTGATTGAATTCCTTAGAAATACCCCTACTGCATCATGGGGCCATGATTTAGTAGTTAACTGAAAACTTAAGAATTATTTCATCATAATGTTGAGCATGCCCAACTCACAAGGAAATCCCTTTAGTTTTGAAGGGCTAGGGATTATAGTGCGTGTTGAAACTTGTAACCTTGAATGTTGAATCATGGGAATCTGAATTCACGCTAGACTTTTAGTTTAGTTATAGTGCTTTAATTTGGTTAAGATTTTTAGCTTTAATGTGAATCAGGGGACTCTTAATTCGTGCTAAAGCGTTACCTCTTACTATTTAATGTGAATAAAGAAATTTGAGTATTTTTGTCACTATTTTCCTTCCCATTCTGCATGATCATTTCCTCCATTTTGTAAACTAAAGACCTAGAGTGATGATATGTTGCTTTAAGCAATTTTATGTGATTACATGATTAATATTGACTGACAAAAGCAAAACAAATAGAATCTATGTTCTATCATGTTGAACATAGATACACAACTTCATTAGTTACTGAAAAATTGGCGTTAAAAAGTTTTTTTTTTTAAATCCTCCTCAAGTTATTTGTAATTGGAATGCATACCTTACAGAGTCATGAATGGCCCTATTGTTTCTATTGCACGGGAACTTGGTTTTGAGGGAAATTCATTCCTTGAGGGACTTGTGGTCAGCATATTTATTGCTGGTGCTTTTATTGGGAGCATTAGCACTGGTTCTCTGGTAGATAAACTTGGTTGTCGGCGCACATTTCAGATTGACTCAATACCCTTAGTTCTTGGCGCAATATTAAGGTAATATGCTTCATTTCTGGAATTTATGTTAGAAACGTACTTTTATCATTGAAATTGTTAAAGTCAAAGTGACACTTTACTTTTTGCTCAAAAAAAAAAAAAAAGGTGACACTGTACTCTTCCCACACTCAGTGTTGCTAATCTACTTATTTGTGCTTGCCAGAGGGGTGCCGGAATATTTGGGCAAAAAAATATTTTGTCATTTTTATTTGCGATATGCAAACTCTAGGTGCCCAAAATATTAATGATATAGAACCATTGTTTGCCTATCTTTCTATGTTCATCTCATTTTATATGTTTTCCTTGAATAGTCAAACCTATATTGCCCTCAGACTACAAGCACTTCCTTGGAAGGATATCTATGACCTTACCTCTTCAAATTAATTTGTGACAGCGCTAATGCACACTCCCTGGATGATATACTGTGGGGAAGATTTCTTGTTGGTCTAGGCATAGGTGTCAATGCAGTTCTTGTTCCATTATATATATCTGAGGTATTTGTTGATCTCAATTATGGTTTTATACGTCTTATATTTCAAATTTCCTGATTATTATATGTGTATTTTGCTGCCTTACATAGAGTTTATGTTATTATTGTTATTTTTAAATCTGTAGTGCTTATTAACTTGAATGGCGATTTTCATCTCGAAATTGTTAATATAGTTCTATCATATTTCAAAGCAAATAGAATAAAAAAAAGAAAGTGAAATTATACTATCATACTTCCAACAGAATTAGCGTGAACATAATACAATTACTTAATTTTTTTCCTATGTTCTTCGTTCTATATTATTATTATTTCTTTTTCTTTTTCTTTTTCTTTTTTGCCTTTTTGATATGCGTTGTAGGTTGCTCCAACCAATTATAGAGGTGCATTAGGGTCCTTATGTCAAATTGGAACGTGTCTTGGTATTATCACTTCACTATCTCTAGGAATTCCTTCTGAAACGGATCCACACTGGTGAGACTCTTTTTGTTCTGTTTCTTGTTGGTTTGTTGATTGAAAGGGTTTTATTGGATAGCAAAAACTTTTGGACATTAAAAAATAAGAATGAATAAATACCAAACAAGGGGCTTCCGTCCATTAAATACCAATCAAACAAGGGGAGGGAAGCAAACACTATTCAGATGGAGGACTAACAAATTGCATTGTTCAGGTGGAGGACTATTCTCTATATTGCAAGCATCCCTGGTGTTTTTGTTGCACTAGGTATGCAGTTTGCTGTGGATAGTCCACGCTGGCTATGCAAGGTAAGACTATTATTTCCCTGCCCAATAGTCTGTAAACTTGTCTACCCATTAATAGTCTCTTTATTTCTGTTCAGGCTGGGAGGTTAGATGATGCTAAAACTGTTGTGCGTGAACTTTGGGGAGCATCCGAAGTTGAGAAAGCAATTGAAGATTTTCGGTCAGTTAGCAAGAGTGATGGTAGTGACTTAGACAGCAGCTGGTCAGAGATCCTAGAGGAGCCACATTCTAGAGGTTGTGTCAAGGTGGTTTTGACTGTTACTTTAAGATAGGATTTATGCATGGCAAACAGGAAAAATCTAATCATGTTGAAATAGTACTGCATCCTTTATTAAGTTCTTGGAATTCCCTTGGTCTCATAAAATAGTCCTGTGTTTCATAAAATAAGTACATTTTTAAGCAATATTATTGCAGACATGCCAGATGAAGCCTACTTGTGTTTTGTGGAATTGCAGTTTCATTCATCGGAGGCGCCCTTTTTGTACTTCAGCAGTTTTCTGGCATAAATGGAGTTCTCTATTTTTCATCATTGACCTTTCAAGATGTTGGAGTTAGTAGCAGTGCTTTGGCAAGCTTGTTTGTTGGACTCACCAACTTAGCAGGTTTGCAGTCTGGACATCATTTTTATATTCCACCTCAAAATATATTCTTGAAAACATATTTCGGTTTCTGGGAACTTTTTGTTTTTACTTATTTTCAGGTGCACTTTGTTCTTCATACTTAATTGATAGACAAGGGAGACTGAAACTTCTAATTGGAAGCTACTTAGGAATGGTGAGTATTGATAAAATGTTAATAACTTTTGTCTATGAAATCTCATGCGAACAAATATGTGCACCCATGCATTCACTCACGGAATTCAAGGGAAGGGATTGATGCTATATCGTTGTAAAGTTTTTTCTCTGCCCTACTTTGTCCCCTTTTCTGATGCTTGAAACATCTTTTTCCTGCAGGCAATTTCAATGTTTCTTGTGGTCTATGCTGTTGGCTTTCCGCTAGATGAACAACTCAGCAAAAACTTACCTATACTAGGAACTGTCATGTAAGCAATTACTTGCTGCTAATAAAATTTCGGGTGAAAAGATTATTTATAATGAACAATGTGGTTTTCTCTTCCCTAGTAGTAATTCTTAGGTGACTGTAGGTCATAAATTGCTGTGCCTTTTCCCTCATGGGACTTCTCCATTGTGGCACTGAGGATGCCAACCTAGTGATTCCTGCTTCTCATAGGAGCCCATGGAATTTATGCCTGTGTTATGATATTTTTTTCCCACAATTTTTTGGTTTCTTAATATTGGGGGATGAATCTTGAGATTCTGGGAGGATTTTTTTGAAAGCCATGCCTAAATGCTTTTGTATCACAATTTTGCAGAAACGCTTTTTTTTCTCTAAAAAAATTTGCAGGTTTATACTTGGATGAAGGTTCTCTGGTGTGCACTTTCCTCATGGCACCCTTTTTGTTTATTGGAATGATTATTTTTCAGCTGTAGGCTTAGTGCTTGTGTCCATAGAGGATGGCATACAGATATTCTGCGATTTATAAAAATGGCACACGCACGCACATAGATGATCTGGGATATTGAGTTTGATTTTTTCCTGAAATGTTGGCACATGGATGATACATTTTTTTATGGACAATTATAGGTACATTTTCTCCTTTGCAATTGGAGCGGGACCAGTGACTGGTATCATTATCCCAGAGCTTAGCAGCACCAGGACACGTGGAAAGATCATGGGGTTCAGTTTTTCAACCCATTGGGTGTGTGTTAGAACGCTTTTTATCTCATGAATTTGGATCTCTCAATTGAAGGATCTTGTAAATTTCACAACTGGGCAATCAAATCTGAATATGGCTCAGATAGTTCAACTGAGCAATTTAAAAGATCTCTCAATTGAGGATCCAAGTACATTGAATTTAAACTTTCTAATAAATACCTACAGGTTTGCAATTTCGTGGTTGGACTATTCTTTCTTGAGTTGGTGGAGAAATTTGGAGTTGCACCAGTATATGCAGGCTTTGGAGCAGTTTCTCTGTTAGCTGCAGCATTTGCCAGTTACTTCGTAGTAGAAACTAAAGGGCGTTCTCTGGAAGAAATTGAACGGTCCCTTAACCCAAAAGCTTGAACCACGTCATATTGAATTCATTTGTTAAACAGGTAGAGAAGAAAGGCCTTGGTTCACCTCTGTAACCTTAGCAGTTCCTACCCCGAGTCACTGTATATTCCCGATCTCCTGCAATTCCCCTGCTGTATGAACATTTGCCCTTATAGTAGGAATGATGTTTTCTTGAACTTGCGTCTATTATATTTGGTAAAAAAATGGCAAAAAGAACTTGTTTCTATCATACAGCATTGTGATTGTTGCTTCTCTGATATGTCTCGTTTTCTATCTCAAAACTGTTGAAATATATCAGAACCCTCAAAATTTGCCAGGACAGGGAAGCAGATATCGTGCAGATACTAATTGAGGATCTATTATAGAAAAGCATATCAAATTACAGGGACATGATGAGGCTGCCGACCAGAACTAGAAAATAGATTATGTGAAAAGGCCAAAAGGGTTATGGCTGACATCATCAATTCTGCATTTATATCTGGGGGCCAAGGTAAAACAAACTACAATTCGAACTTTTGACAGGAAGGGAGGTGTGTCTGGTTTAGTTAGAACTTGGAACTTGACGCCATATTTTTAGATTCTTGCTAAAACAGGTAGTACCTGGCTATTACTACCTGCATGACCGACAGGCTTTTGACTGGTGACGAAACTACTCAAAATGTAACATGGTTTCTCAATTTGTGGTATAGATGATGAGATTAATGAAGAAACTGGTTTTCAAAGTTCCTCACATGGTTAGTCTGAGTTGTGAGTACAGCTTCCTACTTATGCTGAAGCGGAGTTGGATCTGGGTTTTAATTAGCTAGGCCCCCACGCAGTAGTAGAGGAAATATTGCAATTTGGATTCTCTCAGAATCTTTTTTTTCTTTTTCTTCTCCGAATTTTATTTCCACCATCAGATTTAAAAAAAACGGATGGTCTAAATTTAATAGTTTATAAAACTATTATTTTAAACATAAATGAGTAAACTGAAAATGTTAAAACATGATCTACTCAATTTATAACTGTAATACAAATACAAGTAATGAAAAAAATAATTTATAAAACATTATAATCATAGTTTTAGAAAATATTAAATCTGAACCATTCATTTTTTGATTTAAGGGTGGAGATGAGATTCTGAGAAGAAAAGAAGAATAAGGATTCTGAAAGTATCATCTTCCAAATACCACACATAACTATGAGGTTAAAAGGAAAGAGTAATCAAATCTCATGATAAGTGAGTAATCTTTTTTTTTTTTTGCCAGGACGATAAGTGAGTAATCTAGTCCTTACATTTGATTTAATATGATTTAACATCTTTAGTTTTAATTCGGTTATAACTATGAAGATTAATATTTGCAAATATTTTTCACATTTCAACACTTGTCAACAGCTACTTTAGATCTGCATTGTGTTTGTGTAGCTTTGTCCCAGTTCCGGCTCAAGTTGAACTTTTCACCTAGTCCAATGATGTGATCTTTTTCATCTTTGATATGAGCTGACTTTAGTATTAAACTTTTTTCGCACCATTCAATAATTTAATTTTTTTGTAAAATTAATTTAATATTTTTCTAAAATGTCTCCTATATTCTTTAAGTAAATATTTTTTAATAATTAATAAAAAGCAAAACTGAAAATAAAAACATTTTACATTTTTTAAATCTAAATATGAAACTTATTATAAAACTTGTAAAAAAATTTGTTGGGACAACTTTTTTATTTTTATAGGAGGCAGGAAGGGTATCAAAATTAAGAACCAAGGAGGGGTAATAATAATGAGCAAAAATTTCTAAGGAGAAAGGATACTTAAATATTATTTAAATTTTAAGATCTCAAATTGATTTTATTGATTATAAGAGTAATGAGATTGACAAAAAAAATATAGTAATTGACAACTTAAATTTTTAAAAAATCACTGATTTAGAATTTTGAAATTTAAATAATATTTAAGTATCTTTTTTCCTTTAAAATTTGCATTTTCAATGTAAAATGCATAAAATTTTGGTTTGTAGATGTAAATTTCACGAAAAGAACCTCATGTGCTTGGAAAAAAAACGTCTGGGTGCAATTGGCCAACCTGACCGTTTGATCGTCGCTTTCTATCGGCAAACGCTGACGCAGTAGTCGTCTTTGACATTGTCGTTGTCGTTCAAATTTCTGGATCGAAGCTGTGAAGAAGGGGGAAAGGCCTCTCAATGTGCTAACAGCCATGGCATCGGCGGAGTCCAACCATGTAGATCATGTTGTAGAGCTAATGGAGCACGATCGATCAGCATCGTCAGGCGATGCTGAAGAGCAGACAACCCCTCTGCTTATCCAGGCCGAAGTGCCCAAGATCAACATCTTCACCGCTTCTTATCCCAGAAGAAAACCCAGAGTAATTTTTATATGTATAGCTGAAATGACGTTTTCGTTAGAAGGGTGTTTCGTGCATTTGCCATTGTTTTAACTGTTTTGGTGTCTTTCGTCATTTTTCTAAAAAAAACTGAACGAACTGATTGTTTTTTATACTAGCTAGTGGCTCGTGCTTTATAGGATGATTTGTTAAAGCTCAACTGCTTAATAAGGGCGGGGAAGCTGTGCTTTTAGAATGTGGATCGCATATATCCAAATTCTAAAAGAACTGTCGTGAATATGCTACTATGCTTTCAATTAAACAGATGGAGAATCGTTTAGTGATTTAGTAATTGACATTTGGCTTTTATCAATGGGAATCCAAAAATGTTTTCTGCATGTGCGGAGAATGGTGCTCGGGAAAGCACAATACTCAATTTTAGTTTATCTGTTTATGAAACCAATTGAACACAATAAGAATGACATTGATTGGAGATTATTTTTCTTAGACCTTAAAGAACATTTCAGATTTTTCTTTCACTACATATTGCTTATGCTGAAGTCTTGAGTGATGATGGTCTGGCAGAACAATTGTTTTTTCCAAGATAGAAATTTGACTGATTGGAAAACGATGCTCTAGACGTAATCTCTTTAACATATATGTGGGCTTTGGTTGCAGGATGAAGTAACGAAGTCACTTGAGTCAGAGACATCATCTATAACTCAATTTATATTGTGGGTATGGAGTGGGTGTAGATACTCTGGATTACTTTGTATGACCCTTTCATCTACCATATACTTTCTGATGGAAGTTCTTTCCAGTAATTTTTCTGGTATGTTCCTCACTGGTCTGTGCTTTTCTTTGCATGATGCATTCGCCGCCTGCATAATGACTGAAATCACTAGAAGGAAACATTCTGGAATTTGGTTGCAGATAGCAAGAGGTTTTGATTGCAATGGAAGTTTATGATTACTATGTTGGTTTGACTTTTATCACTACGGTATTAGAGGAAAAAGGAATGAACTCAGACTTATTTCTTTATTCTGTCCTCCTCAAATCTTTGTTCACCTATGGAAGGAATCAATCAGTCTCATTCTTATAGATATGCCCAATATTTGAAGCCAATTTTATCTTGAGCCACGCTTTTCTATCTGACATTAGTTTTCAAACACAGGGCCAATGCATTTAGAGTCTTTCTGAGAACAGAGCTTTCAAGTTGTTTGTACCCCTCCCTTTTTAACAAGTATAATAAGCATTTGAGTCAGCGCTTTCCAGAATGTTTGTACTGTCCCCTTCTTTAACAAGTATTTTTTATATTTATTTTTTGAGATGGTGAGAGAAATAATAAGCACGCTCATGTTGTCATTCTTAAAAATTGTTATTGATTTTTTTCATTTTTGTTATCTTCTCCTCTTCTTAATTGTTGCAATAATAATTTTGATTTGGCAGTTCAGGCTATACCTTTGTTTGAGACTGCTTTTACAAGATGTACAATTATCTTGATACTTTCATATTTGTGGTTGAGGAGGAGTGAACAGCCACTTTTTGGAACATCCCAAGTTAGAATCATTTTGTTTTCCAGGGCCCTTATTGGTTATATGTCTTTGTCAAGTTTTGTATATTGGTAAGTTTTTTATGACTCTTTTAACCATATATACTCATTCCAGAATTTCATTTGTTGCCATGAATGCTCATCATACAACTTTTCGTGTTCTTCTTTTTTTTCCATTAATGTCATAATTATTTAGGCAGCTCTTGTTAGTTATATCTGGATTAAACAATTATGACAGTAGGTTCCTGTACAATATCCAATAAAGCTTCTATAGAGGGATTTGTAATGCATCAGCAAGCGATCAATATAACACAAAGCAGTGTTTCAACCAATTCATTCACACCCAGATGTGTTTATGTTCTCCCCTATTTATACTAATAGAGATTTAGAACAAATATGCTTTCTGCTCGTTGTCCTACAATTGCCCCTAACACTTTCCCAGATGAAAATTTTTTATTCGTGATTTGATATAAGCAATAGTCTCCTACTCAAGGGATGGGTTTAAGGTTGATTCTCTTTATCACTTTCTAACCCTTTTGTCTCAGCATATTTGAGTTTCTGCTAGTCTGAGCTTGGAAATTTTTTTTACTAATTACTACTTGGGGGCACTTGCTCCCTGAGAACCGCATTGGGTGTAACCTATTGTAATAACAAGAATGTGTCTTATTTTTCAGCATTCAAAGTTTGCCTTTCTCTCAGGCTATTGTATTAAATTTAACAACTCCAGTGTTGGCTTCAATAATGGCAAGGGTTTTTTGGCATGAGAAGCTTAAAATTGCTGAAATTGCAGGTAAGGTTTCATTTTTCTATTCTTAAACTACTTGCCATTGTATATTCCTGTTGAAATCTTTAATGATTTGAAAGATGTGTTTTTTCTGTGGGAAACCGACCTTTCATTTGTTAATGGAAGTCTGTCTAGATATTATTGCTTGATCATATCATTTTTTAGTACTTTAGGTGGAATGTAAAACTATTATGTAGAATAACCATATCTTCTTCCTTTCCTAGCCATTGGATGAAGGTTTGTCTTGCTTCTGTACATGTTTTTGCCCCTTCATTGTTTTTGACTAATGGTAACCATAATCTTCAAACTTTTCGTTAGTTTTCCTTTTTTTTGGAATTTTAAGTTTCTTATCTAAATAGTAAAGCTTAAACTTTGAGGGCTTTCACTTTCTCTCTTAAAGTTGGTGTCTTTTGTTTGGTCCATCCATGTTCATGTAACATTCTCATGCTTGTTTTGCTTCACATTTCTGTTATGTGAGTGAGGTTATCAACCCCCCAACGAAAGGAGAAAAAGAAGAAACAAATTTAATGTGATGTTTTCTCTGTTTAAATAATTCGGACAGTCTTGTTTTACTGTTGATGCAGAATATGAAGGGGAAAACACTGTAAAACTGAAAACACGAATATTATTGAACATTTCACTGACAAAACAGATATACTTATCGGCCTCTACAGCTCTCTTTTGGGGTTGGGTGATGAAGAAAAACGGAAAAGAGTTCAACTTTGACCAGAAACCCAACCTAGGGACATGTAAACCTAACCCAAGTCAGAATTGGATGTTATTCGAATCTCTAACAAGCAGTGTAATTTTTAGAGATACAATCGCTAAACCCTGAAGTCTTGAATCTCAGTAATTAAGCCTTCATGTTCAAATTAAAAAAGCTTGAATCCCAAGTTATAAAATAATTGATAGAATAATTATAAACATTTATCTCCACATTCACCACCATAAATAATGATGTTGATAATGCAATGAAATCGATATTACATTGCAGGTCTTGCTTGCAGTTTCTTTGGTGTGCTCTTCGCTTTTCAAGAAATGCTTGCGTTACAAGGTAGAGTAGGTTCCATTGCAACATTTCTTTTAGCAGCAATTTATTCATAATTTTGTTTACACCTTTGTTATCTGTGGTGCTGGAGTAACTGACTTACGGAAGCTGTAAGTTATACAAAGTTCACATGGTTTAGAATTAAGAATTCACCTGGGCTAGTTTGATTTTTTTGATTGGTTCACTAAAGAAACTCACTGGATTTATTGATTGTGATCTCTTTTAAATGCTTTGTTTCTTCATATTATCAACCTTGTTTTTGTGAAAGTGAGGTATGGTCCTGAAAAAGGAATCAGCATTTGATAGACTTGTGTAATACATTATCCTCTAATTTTGTGTGGTTCTTCTCACTACCCAAAAAAATGTTCTCCTTCAACTATGGGTAACGTACTATCCCCTCCCTTGAGAGACAATTTAATTACATGGCTCTTTTTTCTATTATGAAAATTACCCCACCATATCCTAAAACGAAAAGAATCCTATAACTAGATTGATTTTGACCAAAATACCTTCATGGATACTATTAAGCATTAAAAGTTATTTTCTTTTATTTGTTAATTTTTTTTTTAAAAAAAACATATTTTCAATACATTTTTTTATTTTAAATAATTATTTCTTAAAAGAAAAGACCAGAAATTTTGCTAAATCTGAAAAACAATTATGTAGTTTGTCTCTTTTGAGTTCAGAGGACCTCGATGTAGATCTTCATAATGGCAAGAAGAGCTATGTTGTTTAACTATCTTTCAAGGGAGGGGAAAATAACATGCCCATGTAATTTTGTTTCTTCTTGATAAATTTGAGCTTTATGGCCTAGCCTACATCTCATAGTTTCAGCTAGAAAGGTAAATATCCTGAAACTATATCTAATTTTGTATTTGGAATTTCCAGGGCATTTACCTAAAGCTGAGGAAGGAAGCAATGCAAATTCAAATGGATTTAGTCATATTTTTGCCATCTTACTTGGTCTCTTTTCAGCAATAACTGGTGGAATTACCTACTGCCTTATAAGGGCTGGAGCAAAAGCATCCAATGAACCTCTGTAAGTTTCTAGAGTTGTTTCCTGATAAGTTGGGCATGCTTTAAAGATTAAACTTATAAATATTAAGTCATGCTTCATTATTCATGCTAGTTTTTGTGCTTCTAGTTATTGAAACTAGATAAACTGCATTCTAAAACTTTAAAAATTCTTCTCCCATTTATAATGTTCTTACCTAATATGCCTGCCTATATAAGTGCTACTAGCTGTAAAGCAGTTGCTTAGTATATCTACTCCAGAGTCCAGTGACCCTAATGTTCTGTGAATTTAGGAGAGCTAGGCTAAATAATCAACATGTGTTTCCGGTGTGGTGTATTTCGGAGAGTTTATGTATCTCTATTCTAACATGTGTTCAATCTGCTTTATTACAGGCTAACTATCTTTTCATTTGGCTTGTTGGCTAGTCCTGTGACAGGGATATGTACATTTATTTTTGAGGTAAATTAAATATTTTGTCAATTATTGAGGCATACATTCATCAAGAAAATTAGCAATATGGTGATTTTCACTAGATAAGTTTTCTGGGTAACTACTGAGTGTAAAATATACGAGAGGAAAGTGGAAGAGTATCAAAATTTTATTATTCTGATTCCAGTGAAATCGTGAGATTGCCTTTTTCCAGTAACCCAAATCAATTTTCCTGCTAAGACAGCTGCCTTATCTTCATTTTGGCACTTCTACATTTCTTCACTGTTTTCCCCCTATCCCAAATATGAAATATCGAATGTTTTTGGCCAACGTAAATGATAAGAAGACCAACGATCCTATGTTTGAAACTGAAGGGGCATACCACAACATACAGCTTCATCCTTGCTTGTCTTTCTCAATCTTGACACTATTTGCCGTACTCTTTTCTTCCCCAAAGTTCTTAATTGCAAAGGTCTTCTACTGTGACTTCCACGCTCCTTTTGGCATTATTCTATATATGGATCCTATCAATCCTTGGCCAAAAATTTTGGATAATTACCGAAGGTGATGGAAATCATCACATTTTTGTTATTATTTTTCCCCTCATTGGCAAAGATAAATAGGAAAAGATACTATCTCCTAGAACATAGAACGACAATGATTAGCCATGTGGCTTTCGCTAAAACTTTACCTCTTTCCCCATTTTATGCACCTTTGTTACTCATAGGACCATGATTCATGAGATCCTTGAGTTGCATTTGCAAATTCTAGAATCTGTTATCTTTACTATTTACAACTACTGGCCACTTTCTCGGAGCAGGAACATTGTGTGACTTCATCTTCCAAGTTTAAGTGAGGAATAAAAGGCAGTTCCTTTGTAACAAGCTTTCTGATTACTTTGTCCTGACCGAGGCTACTCAATATTCAGATACTTCAGATGCAGTTTGTCTGGGCCAGTCTCCTGAATGCTTAGTCAGGAGAATCTCATTAGTGCTCACAAGAACAATAACTTATGCCCTTTTTGCAGGATTTTGTGCTTCCAGGATTTCAGTCAATTTTACTTATGCTTGTACTTGGTGTTCTGGCCTTCTGTGCTGAGGTGCTGTTCTAAACTACTTTCAGATTATTTTTCGATTGTTTTTTGCATTGTACTGTAGGCCGTTAGCCGAGATATTGGTTGTACTATGTTGTAGTTAAAATAAGGCATTTACATGAGTTTTACAAATATCTTATGCCCGGTTTTCCTTGTCCTTTTGCTTTTGTCTGAGGATGTCTTATCCTGTGTTTTTATATCTCTGATTCTTTCAAAAACTAAAAACTAGCGTTACAATTACAAAATACAAATAGATCTTTACTACTGAATGGTACTGTTTTCTGCAGGTCATGTTGTCACGTGGACTGCAACTTGAGAGGACCTGTAAGGCTGCCAATGTTGTGTACTTGGAGGTGCCCTTCTAATTAAAATTATAGTTCTCTCTCTTAATCTTTCTATTATCATTAAGATTTACAGCCAAGTTTCTTTCCCTTTCTTTTTTGAGAATCTAATTAGTTGAAAACCTAATTTTGAGATGAAAATTATGGCATCCCTCTCCTCCCCAACGATCCACGTTAATTAATATAGTACTCATAGCAAGCTTGTGAATAATCCTTGCCCTCTTTTGCTCATTCCTAAACCAAAATATCAAAGAACTTGGACAAAAAATATCCAGCAGCTGAAGTGGGTAGAAATAAATGGCTGCTAGAAAAATCACTACTATTAGGATGTATGGGGATACTTTGCCTATATAACTATATAGATTGAGCTGAGCCCTCTCTTCCATGCAGAATTTGCCGCAAGCCTATTGCCTAAATGCTTTTTTTTTCCCTTTTGTTTTCCTGTCCAAAGATCTATGATTCATGTAATCAACCCCACCTAATGGGATAAGGCTCTGTTGTTGTTATTGCTTTCCTGTGTATATAATACTTGTTATGAGATCATCTCTTTCTTCTATCTAGCTATTATGTACTCGAATCACTGATGGTCCTAAGCATTGATACTACATTCCTGCCTTTTTTTGTGTTTCAGGCGGCATTATCCCAAGTATGGAGGATTCTGGCCTTGTCAAAAGTGGCTGCATCTTTTGGTCAACTTGTGGGATGTTTTCTTATTGTTTTGTCTTTTTGTTGCACCATGTATATTGGACCTGACAAAGAGGACATGGGTTGATAGATTTGAATGATTCATTTGTCAAGCTCTTAGCTAATTTAATTTTTTGACCACCATATTCAAATTGTTTATTCAGATAATGCCTTCTTCATATGGGTTTTCAACTTATATGCTACTACACTAGATTTCATCTCCTCTTTATCTCTTATTCTTTCTTTTCCACCAGTTCTTTGACTTCTTTCAGAGCTAGAGGAACACTTGGGAACAATGACAGGTAAGGATTTATAATTTAAATTAATGATGGTTAAAGACTTTAAAAATTAAAATTTCATTCTAAAGATTGTAAAAGTAAGCTACTGCGGATTTCTTATGAAGTTATTGGTGGCACTTTTTAGAATTGCAATTTAATACTCTCTCTAATCTTTAATATAAGATATATTTATCTAATTTGATTAAATTAAAGAAGTTAATTAATATGACATGTATTTTCTAAAATACTCTAGTCATCTTTCTTAATTCTCTCATTCCCTCACCTCCTTGATTATTAGTGAAGGAGCATCAATATGAGTAAATTAGGAAAAGACTGATAAATATAAAAAATGTCTTATATTAGAGTTAAGATCAGCTTTCCAAACAAGTCTTATATTAAAGATTGGAGGAAGTATTATATCTTATATTTTACAAGAGATTTTTTAAACTTGTTATTATTTTTAATTTATATAAAACAGTTAATAGCTCCTTACAATAAGAACTTGAAGGAGAATCTACCTAATTTAAATTTCTCAAATCTAGTGAAATCATACACAAAATATCAAATAGTATATTTGTCTAGCATTTGTTTACTTATTTATTTGAGCTTTTTGTGCTGTGGCCTGGTTCCAAACTTCCAATAACTTGAAAATAGGTTCTTGGCAGAAAAAGAAAAGAAAAAGAAAATAGGTGCTATCTTCACTTAATTTACGATATTGCCATTAGTCCACATTATTGAAAAAGCAGCCACCTTAGTGTATGCTACCTTAGTGTATGCTTGGTCAGCACATATTCCTTACCTCTTCCTTACAGAAGTCAGAGCCTCCTCATTGGTTTTGCATTTATTGTACCCACTAAGGTCCCTGCTTTTTTATTTAATGCCTATTTAATCCCTTCCAAATCTTCCTCTATAATCCAATCACATCAACTAAAAATAATTTCCTCCTAGTTTTCTAAATAAAAAAAAATAGAGTTATTTTGAACGCTCCATAAATTAGTCATTTTTTCCAGAAAATATAAATAATCCATCTATCGTTTAAGGAGTTTAAATGTTATTTTGTTTTATTATTTATTATTATATTTTTTAAAAAAATAAATAGATATCCCAAAAATAAGATTAATGGTGTGAACCTTATGGTTAATAAAATGAAAAAGAAATTACATTGAGAGAATTACTTTCCCTCTCTCGCTCTCTTTTTTGCCAATGAGAGAGTTACTTTCAATTAAGCTAAACATTATTTAGATCTAATCAAATGTTATCAAAACTTAGATAAATGTATAAAAAAGGAAAATGACATAAGATAAAAGCAATTTCAGCTATTAATTTGAAAAATAATTATCAATATAAATAACAATGAAAAATTAATTTTTTTCCTTACTTAAATTTAACTACATTTAAGTTAATATAAAATAGCAAAAAATACAAGTTAGTGCTGGGAAATATTGCACCGAATAATATTTATTTTGAAATTTCATTCACACTTTAAATTTAACAATAAACAACAACTTCATGGTATGGTCATATTCATATACATGTAAAGAAAATGAAAGAATTCATTATTCTAGTTTTCATCTTTCATTACTGGCTTTGTCTCTTATTAATACTATCTCCGGTCCTAAATATAGGATATAGTTTGTAGTGTAAATTACACTATAAATTATATCTTATATTTAAAACCGGAAGAAGTATTATATATAATTATATACTCCTATTATGCTTGATTAAGATTCGATTTCACGGCTTTAAATGTAAATTGCTACGGTAGCTCATAATGTTTTGGATATAAATATAAAGTTTGTGTTTTGTCGAGTTTAACAAATCTCGATTGTTGTTAAGCAAAAAAATCCCTTCCCTTTGTAAATTGGCCTTTTACCCCCCCCCCCCTTGTGCCACATTTGGATGATAGAAAATTTCATTATTTTTTTCATGAGGAAGGAGTTACTCATGGTGATATCATATGAAAAAATCATTTTGATGAAAGTAAAAAAGTATATTTCAAAATGTCAAAAATATCATGCAAGATTTTTGAAATAAAAACAATTTTTTATTAATTATAAATTAATTATATGGTACATGATTTAGATAGCTTTATTTGATAATAAATAGAAAAAATTGAGGATTATTAGTATTTTGTCTATGATGCTAGTATGATATATATCAGTTAACTTCGAAAATATAGAATTTGCAGTGTTGTAGGGTAGTGGAAACATGTGCATTGGAAATGAGGTAAAAGTAAAACATGTCAAATGAAAAATAATGCCAAATGCATTGGAAATGAGGTAAAAGTAAAACATGTCAAATTAAAAATAATGCCAACAAAGTTGTAAACAGAGGAGCAATTAGGGTGTGTTTGGTTGGCAAAAAAAATATTAGGGTGTGTTTGGTTTAAAGGGAGGGGGAGGGAGGGGCGGAGGAGAGGATGGGTAAATTATCTTTTTGGATTGAAGATATTTAAATTTTGGGTGGGAACTCAAAATTTAAAAAAATGAGAGAATAAATTTTGAGTTTCTCCTATCCAAAATTATAATCCCCTAACACCAAACACACCAATGAGAACAAGTCTGATTTTGACCAAATAAAACAAAGTGTATAATAAGAATCTAAGAAGCCTGAGCTTGTGTATAGATTTCATATAAATTAATTAAAAACTTTTTTGAAGACCTATTAGAAATATATATATTTTTCAGCTGAAAAATTAGACCTTTTGTTTTTGCCAAGGAAAAATTAGACCTGTTCTATTCACACCTTACCCATTGTGAACACTGAATTCTTTGCTTTATTTTTTTATAGGATTTGGAAAATCTAAATCTTTTGTGTGGGTCATACCCTTTCACTTGTCTCCCAAACCTTATCTCTATTTTGGAGGCTTCATATTCACAGTACAAAAGCGTACCTTCACTCTCCATGAATAAAGATTCTCCTCTTTTTCTGTCTTTCCTTCTTGTTCTCACAGAAACTTCAAATTTGAACAATGGATCGTCGTTATTCGTTATCAACCAAATTCCTAGCTACACATTTCATATCTATGTTAAATATAGATTACATTTTTATATATTCTATCAAATTATAAAGTAAAGGTTATTATTTATTAATATAAATAAGAACCCATTATGTTATTAGTACTTAATGTTGATGCCTTGGTGGGAGTGGTTCTTTTAAGAGTAAAAGAAAGAGATGAAAGAGAAAATAGTGTATAATATCTTTAAGATGATCAATACTTTCATTTAGATTTAATTTATTTTTACCTATTTCTATCTCACAATGTGTAAATTGGATTGACCGATGGTCTTCTTATAGATAATAAAGACTATTGAATATAAATTGTACTTTCAATATTCAGGTAAAGATAAAAACAACGAGTTTGATCTTGTATGGTGTGGTGTGCTATATGTTAAATGAAATAATGATATAGGGTGTTTATAATCATGAGTGATATTTTGAAGTGGTGCCTTTTGAAGTAACACATTTTCAATTAAAAAGTTATAACCATATATTATATTCATGAACTCCACGTATTGATTCGTAAACGAACATAATTTAAGATAACCAATGGTTATTTAACATAACTTTTCCAAGTCGTTTGTGATAGCTTATTTTTTACTTATAAGTGCTTATAAATTGTGATTTATGGTATACGAGGTAAGTATGTGGAGGAGTTTTATCTTGACTACGTAATAAGGACTTATTGTCCAAAAATAAGTGATGTCAAACATAGGTACACATTTCTAGTATTATGTATAGTTTTCCTATAAATAATACTACCTCTGATCCTAAATATAAGATATAATTGAATTTTTTTAAAGAGATTAAGGAAACTAATTAGATTATTTTAAAGTATTTATATTTTTAATTTTTTTTCTCTAAACTAATACTTGTAAACTAATATATAATCTAATACTATACAAGATATAATATGAAATATTAATTTATTTAACTTCTTTAATCTCTTCAAAATAAATTA
Source organism: Inga leiocalycina (assembly GCA_963242795.1). NCBI lineage: Eukaryota > Viridiplantae > Streptophyta > Magnoliopsida > Fabales > Fabaceae > Inga > Inga leiocalycina. Next base: position 70,573,938 of record OY725325.1, read on the forward strand.
ACTGAGTTTTATATTTAAAACCAAAAGTAGTACAAGTTTTCACAAAGTGGTAGTTATCATACCTTTAGTTATAACTTTTCATGTATATCTTTAGGTACTAAAAAGTCATGGTATTATTGATTTTTAATATTATGACTCTCTGCCTCTTTACCTAAAAGCATGTTTGGACCAACTTATAAGGATATATTTGTTTTAGCAATCAAATTATTTAAAAGTTGCTTTTAAACATTTCAATCGTCAATCCAACCGAGCATTTATTTCTAGAAAATAAGTGTTTTTCGGAAGGAAATTTGGGAAAAGATTCCAGGTCTGATAGTGAGAGATTCAAGATAGGGATATAGTGGGGCCTGCACTGTAACATGCATGGAACGATTTTCTACGATTGTGACATGTGGCATCTGTCCCCCATCGCCGACACACTGTGACTGTGAACTGGCACTTACTCGTGTCCGCTTTCAGATTGTACCTGAGTAATTTTTATTTTAAAAATCTATTAATATTTTTTTTTAATAAAAAATTGAGGGAAAAATACTTTAAAAATGATGAAGGTGTTTCAAATTTATCTTTTTCAAAATTAAATTGAAAGCATAAAAATGCCTCTTTTGCTCATTCCTAAACCAAAATATCAAAGAACTGGGACAAAAAATATCCAGCAGCTGAGTGGGTAGAAATAAATGGCTGCTAGAAAAATCACTACTATTAGGATGTATGGGGATACTTTGCCTATAACTATATAGATTGAGCTGAGCCCTCTCTTCCATGCAGAATTTGCCGCAAGCCTATTTCCTAAATGCTTTTTTTTTTCCTTTTGTTTTCCTGTCCAAAGATCTACGATTCATGTAACCGACCCCACATAGTAGGATAAGAATCTGTTGTTGTTGTTGTTTTCCTGTGTATATAATACTCCCTCCGGTCCTAATTATAAGATAAAGTTGACTTTTTTGGAGAAATTAAGGAAGCTAATTAAATTACTTTAGAGTGTTTATATTTTTAGTATCTTTAGATTATATATTAGTTTATTAGTCAAATTAATTAGTTTGGAGAAAAAAATAAAAATATAAATACTCTAAAATAATTTAATTGGTTTCCTTAATTTCTCCAAAAAAGTCAACTTTATCTTATAATTAGGACCGGAGGGAGTACTTGTTATGAGATCATCTCATTCTCATTGGTTATTTTCTTCTAACTAGCCATTATGTACTCGAATCACTGATGACTGGAACTTAAGAACATGTCCTAAGCATTGATACTACATTCCTGCCTTTTTTTGTGTTTCAGGCGGCATTATCCCAAGTATGGAGGATTCTGGCCTTGTCAAAAGTGGCTGCATCTTTTGGTCAACTTGTGGGATGTTTTCTTATTGTTTTGTCTTTTTGTTGCACCATGTATATTGGACCTGACAAAGAGGACATGGGTTGATAGATTTGAATGATTCATTTGTCAAGCTCTTAGCTAATTTAATTTTTTGACCACCATATTCAAATTGTTTATTCAGATAATGCCTTCTTCATATGGGTTTTCAACTTATATGCTACTACACTAGATTTCATCTCCTCTTTATCTCTTATTCTTTCTTTTCCACCAGTTCTTTGACTTCTTTCAGAGCTAGAGGAACACTTGGGAACAATGACAGGTAAGGATTTATAATTTAAATTAATGATGGTTAAAGACTTTAAAAATTAAAATTTCATTCTAAAGATTGTAAAAGTAAGCTACTGCGGATTTCTTATGAAGTTATTGGTGGCACTTTTTAGAATTGCAATTTAATACTCTCTCTAATCTTTAATATAAGATATATTTACCTAATTTGATTAAATTAAAAAAGTTAATTAATATGATATGTATTTTCTAAAATACTCTAGTCATCTTTCTTAATTTTCTCATTTCCTCACCTCCTTGATTATTAGTGAAGGAGTATCAATATGGGTAAATTAGGAAAAGACTGATAAATATAAAAAATGTCTTATATTAGAGTTAAGATCAACTTTCCAAATAAGTCTTATATTAAAGATTAGAGGAAGTATTATATCTTATATTTTACAAGAGATTTTTTAAACTTGTTATTATTTTTAATTTATATAAAACAGTTAATAGCTCCTTACAATAAGAACTTGAAGGAGAATCTACCTAATTTAAATTTCTCAAATTTAGTGAAATCATACACAAAATATCAAATAGTATATTTGTCTAGAATTTGTTTACTTATTTATTTGAGCTTTTTGTGCTGTGGCCTGGCTCCAAACTTCCAATAACTTGAAAATAGGTTCTTGGCAAAAAAGGAAAGAAAAAGAAAAAGAAAATAGGTGCTATCTTCACTTAATTTACGATATTGCCATTAGTCCGCATTGTTGAAAAAGCAGCCACCTTAGTGTATGCTTGGTCAGCATATATTCCTTACCTCTTCCTTACAGAAGTCAGAGCCTCCTCATTGGTTTTGCATTTATTGTACCCACTAAGGTCCCTGCTTTTTTATTTAATGCCTATTTAATCCCTTCCAAATCTTCCTCTATAATCCAATCACATCAACTAAAAATAATTTCCTCCTAGTTTTCTAAATAAAAAAAAAATAGAGTTATTTTGAACACTCCATAAATTAGTCATTTTTTCCAGAAAATATAAATAATCCATCTATCGTTTAAGGAGTTTAAATGTTATTTTGTTTTATTATTTATTATTATATTTTTAAAAAAAATAAATAGATATCCCAAAAATAAGATTAATGGTGTGAACCTTATGGTTAATAAAATGAAAAAGAAATTACAATGAGAGAATTACTTTCTCTCTCTCTCTCTCTCTCTCTCTCCAATGAGAGAGTTACTTTCAATTAAGCTAAACATTATTTGGATCTAATCAAATGTTATCAAAACTTAGATAAATGTATAAAAAAGGAAAATGACATAAGATAAAAGCAATTTCAGCTATTAATTTGAAAAATAATTATCAATATAAATAACAATGAAAAATTAATTTTTTTCCTTACTTAAATTTAACTACATTTAAGTTAATATAAAATAGCAAAAAATACAAGTTAGTGCTGGGAAATATTGCACCGAATAATATTTATTTTGAAATTTCATTCACACTTTAAATTTAACAATAAACAACAACTTCATGGTATGGTCATATTCATATACATGTAAAGAAAATGAAAGAATTCATTATTCTAGTTTTCATCTTTCATTACTGGCTTTGTCTCTTATTAATACTATCTCCGGTCCTAAATATAGGATATAGTTTGTAGTGTAAATTACACTATAAATTATATCTTATATTTAAAACCGGAAGAAGTATTATATATAATTATATACTCCTATTATGCTTGATTAAGATTCGATTTCACGGCTTTAAATGTAAATTGCTACGGTAGCTCATAATGTTTTGGATATAAATATAAAGTTTGTGTTTTGTCGAGTTTAACAAATCTCGATTGTTGTTAAGCAAAAAAATCCCTTCCCTTTGTAAATTTGCCTTTTACCCCCCCCCCCCTTGTGCCACATTTGGATGATAGAAAATTTCATTATTTTTTTCATGAGGAAGGAGTTACTCATGGTGATATCATATGAAAAAATCATTTTGATGAAAGTAAAAAAGTATATTTCAAAATGTCAAAAATATCATGCAAGATTTTTGAAATAAAAATAATTTTTTATTAATTATAAATTAATTATATGGTACATGATTTAGATAGCTTTATTTGATAATAAATAGAAAAAATTGAGGATTATTAGTATTTTGTCTATGATGCTAGTATGATATATATCAGTTAACTTCGAAAATATAGAATTTGCAGTGTTGTAGGGTAGTGGAAACATGTGCATTGGAAATGAGGTAAAAGTAAAACATGTCAAATGAAAAATAATGCCAAATGCATTGGAAATGAGGTAAAAGTAAAACATGTCAAATTAAAAATAATGCCAACAAAGTTGTAAACAGAGGAGCAATTAGGGTGTGTTTGGTTGGCAAAAAAAATATTAGGGTGTGTTTGGTTTAAGGGGAGAGGAAGGGAGGGGCAGAGGAGAGGGTGGGTAAATTACCTTTTTGGATTGAAGATATTTAAATTTTAGGTGGGAACTCAAAATTTAAAAAAAATAAGAGAATAAATTTTGAGTTTCTACTATCCAAAATTATAATCCCCCTAACACCAAACACACGAATGAGAACAAGTCTGATTTTGACCAAATAAAACAAAGTGTATAATAAGAATCTAAGAAGCCTGAGCTTGTGTATAGATTTCATATAAATTAATTAAAAACTTTTTTGAAGACCTATTAGAAATATATATATTTTTCAGCTGAAAAATTAGACCTTTTGTTTTTGCCAAGGAAAAATTAGACCTGTTCTATTCACACCTTACCCATTGTGAAGACTGAATTCTTTGCTTTATTTTTTTTATAGGATTTGGAAAATCTAAATCTTTTGTGTGGGTCATACCCTTTCACTTGTCTCCCAAACCTTATCTCTATTTTAGAGGCTTCATATTCACAGTACAAAAGCGTACCTTCACTCTCCATGAATAAAGATTCTCCTCTTTTTCTGTCTTTCCTTCTTGTTCTCACAGAAACTTCAAATTTGAACAATGGATCGTCGTTATTCGTTATCAACCAAATTCCTAGCTACACATTTCATATCTATGTTAAATATAGATTACATTTTTATATATTCTATCAAATTATAAAGTAAAGGTTATTATTTAATAATATAAAATATAAGAACCCATTATGTTATTAGTACTTAATGTTGATGCCTTTGTGGGAGTGGTTCTTTTAAGAGTAAAAGAAAGAGATCAAAGAGAAAATAGTGTATAATATACGACCTGATCAATATTTTCATTTAGATTTAATTTATTCACACCTATTTCTATCTCACAAGGTGTAAATTGGATTGACCGATGATCTTCTTGTAGATAATAAAGACCTTTGAATATGAATTGTACTTTCAATATTCAAGTAAAGACAAAAACAACCAATTTGATCTTGTATGGTGTGGTGTGCTATATGTTAAATGAAATGATGATGTAGGGTGCTTATAATCATGAGTGATGTTTTGAAGTGGTGCACATTTTCAATTAAAAAATTATAATCATATATTAGATTTATGAACTCCACGTATTGATTCGTAAACGAACATAATTTAAGATAACCGATGGTTATTTAACATAACTTTTTCAACTCGTTTGGGATAGCTTATTTTTAACTTATAAGTGCTTATAAATTGTGATTTATGGTATACGAGGTAAATATGTGGAGGAGTTTTATCTTGACTTACGTAATAAAGACTTATTGTCCAAAAATAAGTGATGTCAAACATAGGTACACATTTCTAGTATTATGTATAGTTTTCCTATAAATAATACTACATCTGGTCTTAAATATAAGATCTAATTAAATTTTTTTAAAGAGATTAAGGAAACTAATTAGATTATTTTAAAATATTTATATTTTTAATTTTTTTTCTCTAAACTAATACTTGTAAACTAATATATAATCTAATAATATACAAGATATAATATGAAATATTAACTTCTTTAATCTCTTCAAAATAAATTAACTGAGTTTTATATTTGAAACCAGAAGTATTACAAGTTTTCAAAAAGTGGTAGTTATCATAGCTGTAGTTATAACTTTTCATGTATATCTTTAGGTACTAAAAAGTCATGGTATTATTGACTTTTAATATTATGACTCTCTGCCTCTTTACCTAAAAGCATGTTTGGACCAACTTATAAGGATATGTTTGTTTTAACAATCAGATTGTTTAAAAGTTGTTTTTAAGTATTTCAATCGACAAACCAAATGAGTACTTATTTCTAAAAAATAAGTGTTTTTCACACAAGTTGAGACAAAACTCTTCTCACATACTTATCTCATATATCGTAAATCATGATTTAAAAATACTTATACATCAAAAATAAATTATTCCAAACACATACTAAATCTTTTAAAGATGTGAACTTATAAAAAAACATTTCTTCATTTTTCAAATTTTTCAACGCTTCTAAGGCAAACGTGATTAAAAAAAGTGTAATTATTAAAGTAACTTGTCCCAGGCCAAAATAACTGCATACTGTGCCTTTGCCAGAATCCCTACTGTGCCACATTCAACTACATGCTAACGTGTGGGCCCCATATGGCCTTCCTCGGCTCGAAGCCTAAGCCTCAACGGTCAAACCTTAAAATTGAGGGGTCGTATTGTAATTCCACACTAGATTGAGGGAAAAAAAATAAATTAGTTAATAATGGAAGAGGGCGTTATGAAGGCACTTGTTTCATTCTCCCCCCCATCGTATCGTATTTTATTTTATTTTATTTCATACTTTTTCTCACTTTATTTGCGCACTTTACTTTGTGAAGAATTCTTCTCTTTCGTCCACCTTCTTAGTTACTTCCCTCTTTTTTTCTCTGCTTCTCTATATCTCTCTGTTCTGCTCTCTTGAGCTCTGTCAGAAGCTTCAACAATGGCAGACATTACCCACCTTCCCATGGAGCAGCTTCAGGACCTTGAGTATTGCATAGACTCAAATCCTCCCTGGGGTAGTCTCTTCTTCTACAGCTCTCATTTCTGATTTCTGTATTCATTTTCTTCATCTGAAAAAAAAAAAAAGGGCTTATAGGTCTCCTTGTTTCTTGAGTTGCTTATCTCTTTCATTATCATTCTTCAAATTTTCTTACTTCATCTTTGTCATCTTTTAGAGACAACTTATCATGCATTTAACTTTGAGCTTATTCATTTTAGAACAGGAGATGTTTTGAATGGAATCTTTTCAGTTTTGAAGAACATTTTCAGTGCTTTGGGTCTTTGCCAACCTTCAATGACTTCCTTTTACCATTGGCTTTATCTTCAAAAACAAAAGTCCTTGAAGCTTTTTGCATTTACTGTGTTTCCGATTAGTTTACAAGAGAAATGTGAAAGTGTGAAATCGTGGGATTCAGTTTGAAAGTTTAAATTTTTATTGTCGTTGAGGTAGAGTGGGACTCTGCATTTTTTCCGTTAGTATTTTTCTCCCTTGTTTTCGGCCTTGTTTGTTATTAAAACGGTTTAATTAAAATTCGAAAATGAATGGTACTATCACATGGTTTTTAATACATCTTCTACTTTGCTACTAATTACTTAAACACCTTCGAGACCATCGCGTAACAAGAGTAGTAATGAAAATGATGGCTTAGTTAATGTTATTCTTCTCCTTCTATCGAGGCTACTCCTGGCAATTAAAAATTAATCACCAATGAAATCAAAGAGGCCCCACAAATTATTTAATGACTAATAACCCTCTATTCTATTTATTACACCGTTCATAGACGAATATATATTCTGGGCTTTGTGAGTCCTTTTTGTCGTGTTACCCATGTCGTCATTTGCTACAAGAAATTTTGAGTGTTCAGTTGCTGTCTCAATGGGATGTTCATGACATAACGTTAAAGGACAAGGAAAGGGATTGAACCCAAGACATAATGTAGTTAGTATAATTGTTGCACGTGATTCATGAAAAAAGTTGAACCAATTGATAATTTCATGAACAGATGAGAAGTAGGCCCACTAGAGTGATGCAGGAAAATTGCCCAAATGTAATAGAGTCTCTTCCAATGCCATAGTTTTCCGTCTTTTTTGTCTCACTTGAAGGTCGTGAGGTCCCTCAATGAGATAGAGTGGGATCTTTTGATTAATACTCTATCCAAATATCTGGTTTTTGATAGACTACAATGGCGCCATGTGATTCATGTAACCGACCCCACCTAATGGGATAAGACTTTGTCATTGTTGTTGTTGAAGGTTATGAGGTGGTCATCATAAGAAATGAGTTGGTGCCATTTCAAATGTTAAAAAAAAGTCCAATTTCAGTTTTCCTTCCAGAGGCATGTAAATATGTATTATTTTCAACTGCCTTCACTGTTCTGTGGATTTACTTTAATTTCATTTCAGTTGAGTGGTTATGTGTAGTGGATGTGCGTGAGTAAGTGTATTGCCAGATGTTCTGTTTGCTTTCTCGTTTTCATTTTCTGCTCACAGTGAATGCCATGTGTTGCAGCTGAAACCATCCTTTTGGCATTTCAAAACTACGTATTGATGCTCGGCACCAGTGTGTTCATCCCTTCAATGCTTGTCCCAGTTATGGGAGGAAGCGATGTAAGCTAAAGTTTTGCTGTCTTCTGCAATTCTTTCTTCCAATCTAGTTTTGTTTTGCATGCTCATGATTAGCTTACACGTCATTTTTCCTGATCTACTTAGTATGATAAATTATTTGTTGTCCTCATTGTTGGATCACAATAGTTGGTTCTACATTTCAAATTATATTTTTTCCTCTTTGGTGTCAAGTTTTGGCCAAGAAATTGTTGGATGTATTTGTCAATTAAGTGTGCAAAGCACTTGTAACTTTCTGCCAGATGTTGAGAACTTCTATTGTTAGTGACATGCTTACTTGTTAAATCAGGGTGATAAAGCAAAAGTAATACAGACTTTACTCTTTGTTGCTGGCATTAACACCCTCCTCCAAGCTCTGTTCGGAACAAGATTGCCTGCAGTTGTTGGAGGCTCTTTTGCTTATATAGTTCCAATTGCTTATATAATTAGAGACCCCTCGTTGCAAAAGATCAGTGATTCCCATGAAGTAAGTTTCCTCCTTTCATTTCCTAATTTCCTGCCTTTTGAAGTGCATTATCTAAACCTTGTTTGGAATCATGGAAACCTATATTTCACTAGGCATTGAATGTGTGGTATGGAGTAGTCAGTGAAGTGGAAACTATAGATTGAAATGGTTTAAAAAAAACATAGGGACTACAGATTGAAATGGTTTAAGAAAAACATACTCCCTCCGGTCCTTAATATAAGACATTTGGTGGGGGGTTGATCTTGGTCCTAAATATAAGATATAGTTTTCATATTTGTCAATCTTTTCCTAATTTATCCCTATCGATGCTCCCTCAATAATAATCAAAGAGGAGAAGGAATGAGGAATTAAGGGAGATGAGTAGGGTGTTCTAGACAATAAATGTCATATTAACTAACGTAACTAACTTTCTTATTCTAATCAGATTAAGTAAATATAACTTATATTAGGAACTGGAGCTGAGTACTAGCTAAGCCCCAGATCATGGAACTCAATTATGCCAATGATGATATAACTGATTAAAGTTCACCATTAAATATGACATGGGCATCCTAAAATAACTTTAGCCTTAAGTATGCTTAAATTCAATTTCTTACCTGGTAGGGTATTGAAAGAGATCTTCCCGTTTGCAGAGATTTATACAAACAATGCGAGCTATACAAGGAGCTCTGATTGTCGCCTCGAGTATTCAGATAATCCTTGGTTACAGCCAAGTATGGGGAATTTTTTCAAGGTACACAAGTTGCAAGTGGCAATGGCTGTGAAATTTAAATGATTAAATAAATTAATCAGCTATTTAGTATGACATGGATCTTCTCTCCAGATTTTTTAGTCCTCTTGGCATGGCACCTGTAGTTGGATTGGTTGGGTTAGGACTATTTCAACGTGGATTTCCTCTGGTAGGCATTGATCGGAGCAGCTTCAAATGTTATATCCATCAAAACAATTTTGAGTGAAAAGCTCAGGCTAAATTCTTTATGGTTATTGTTACTGCCTTGAATAAGTTATACAATTTAATCTTTGATTTTCTTATCAGCTAGGGAACTGCGTAGAAATTGGCATACCGATGCTGCTCTTGGTAATTGGATTGTCACAAGTAAGTGCTTTGGTATAACTAGAACATAGAGCATCAAAGGATTATATATTTCCTTCACACTAACTAATCTGCTAAAATTGCAGTATCTAAAGCACGTGAAACCATTTCGAGAAATCCCTATCTTTGAACGCTTTCCAGTACTGATTTGTGTTACAATTATATGGATCTATTCTGTTATTTTGACTGCCGGTGGAGCTTACCGAGATAAACCTCACACCACACAACATAGTTGTCGTACAGATAGAGCTAACCTGATAACTACTGCCCCGTGGTACACAACAACACCGTTTTTATTGCTCTTATATTGTTAAAGTTCTGCTGGATTTTGAGATTTCTTTCCAATCCAATAGGTTCATGTTCCCATACCCTCTCCAATGGGGCCCACCTACATTTAATGCTGCCCATGCCTTTGCTACAATGTCTGCTGTTTTTGTGTCAATGGTGGAGGTATGTATTTTCACCCATCTAAATTTTGTCTTATTTTGTTGTTCTTGCTAATGTGGGAATTTGGATCCAATTTTGAAAGAGGTATACTGAATGTGCATGGGCCCATACAATGTGGGATCCACCGCTTAAGTAGAGCTCATACACTTGTTTATCTGGCTTCGAAGTTGAGAGGATCCGAATCCCTAATTTGCAAGGTTAATGGCATTATGTTTGGTTTGAGAGTCAAATATAGAACTGTATTGTGTTGTTAACCTATATTTATGTAACTATGGACTTCTTGAAAGATTTTTCTAGGATTCATAAATATTCTTTAACTTCTCCCCAAAGAATGCAGGAAAAAGGTTTTGTGTGGATTTCAGCAAGACTTAGAATTTTCATCTATATTTTGGTGAAATTTTAACAGTGTCTCCTAACTTAAAAATTTTCTGCAGTCAACTGCAGCTTATCAAGCAGCCTCTCGGTTGGCAATTGCTACTCCTCCTCCTGCTTATGTGTTAAGTCGAGGCATTGGTTGGCAGGTAAGTTACTCTGGGACAATCCAGTTACTGGTAATGCCTAAGCAGATGTGCTTCTTAAACATGATCCTAGCTTTTAGGTGGTGACTGGTGAGAATAATAGTAAAATGCAGCACTGTTTCTTGGAGAATCTTGTCATGATTTTGAATAAAGAAATATATTAAATCCCAAACTTTCCTCTTTGCAATTTTATCTGTGAGAATGATTGTAAACTTGTATCATTCATTGTTGTCTTCAAGGATATTACAGAAAATACTTTCTTAATATGCTTCTCAGTGCTGCTGTCTAGATTCTATTGTCCTATTCATATTTGTTTTACATGCAAATAGTTGCATTATAGTATGTAAAACTTCCCTTTGTCCGTGCTGTGTGATTTACTGATTTTATTATGAACAAGTAGATTTGTGCCTGTCTATTCCATGTATTCTTTGTAATAAAACTTGTATGTCTACTTCAAAATTCATGCCTGCATATTAATTTGAATTTTGTTATGTTTACTTGGATTTCACATGCATCCTCATATGGCATAAAATAAACGGCTCACAGATAAGAAAGCTGATCTTGTCTATTTTTACAGGGGATTGGCATATTGCTTGATGGTCTTTTTGGAACAGGGACTGGTTCTACAGTTTCTGTGTAAGTCTCATGCTTCCATGGGTTTTCACTGCAAGCTTCTTCTTGTCTATGTTCTTATCTCTCAACAACATTAACTTGATGTCATCTTTATGGCTGTTTTTTTTATAGGGAAAATGTGGGACTCCTTGGACTAACCCGAGTTGGAAGTCGCAGAATTGTTCAAATTTCTGCTGGTTTTATGATATTCTTCTCTACCTTAGGTTGGTATATACTCCTCCGGTCCTTAATATAAGATATATTTGAAAACATAATTTTCATATTTGTCAATCTTTTGCTAATTTACCTCTATTGATGCTCTCTCAACAATAATCAAGGAAGAGAAGGAATGAGGGAATTAAGAAAGATGAGTAGGGTGTTTTAGAGAATATATATCATATTAACTAACTCAGCTAACTTTCTCAGGTAAATATATCTTATATTAAGGATCGGAAGGATCTCCAAAACATTAGTCTGGACTTCTATAAGGAAGGGAAGTCACTTCATAACTAATCCAATGAGAATTGCTTGCAAACCTCATTAATCAACATTGTTTAGGTTTCATCATCACTATCAGCAATAAGGAAATATGAACAGTTTCTGGCTTCCCTCGCCTGAGGCTCTTTGGTTTTTATTTTTCTGTTTTCTGCAGGCAAGTTTGGAGCTGTGTTTGCATCAATACCCATCCCCATATTCGCTGCGCTGTACTGCATTCTCTTTGGCATTGTTTGTATGTATCAGGTCAAAAACGAGATTTGATCTCTAAGCTTGATTAATTATTTTCCAATTTTCACGAGATACTTTTCTTGTTTGTTCAGCTTCAGTTGGGTTATCATTTCTTCAGTTCACAAACATGAACTCCATGAGAAACCTCATCATCACCGGGCTCACATTATTCCTTGGAATATCCATTCCTCAATTTTTCAATGAATATTGGGCTACACGTGGAGGCCTTGTTCATACAAATGCTGGTTGGGTGAGTTTTGTTTTTCTTTTTGAAAGTCTTGATGTCGTAAAGCAAAACTGAACTTCTTAGCTTCAACTATATACTTCCATCCCCCATGTTTGATTTCATCCCTGAAATTTGTCACCTTTTCTAAATTTTTTAGTGTGTATGAAAATCCATTGGATTTGGTCAAAACCATAATTAATGTGTGAGTAATTTTGTCTCAAATCTTAAAATCACTTTTCAACATGTTCCCAAACAAGTGAAACAACTAACAGGCATTGGTCCTAATGCAAGGGGATTTGACTGCTTAAGTACTAGGTTTCGAGTTCGAGCTCAAAATGTTTTGGGAAGAGCTACCCTCAATTGAGCCTGACAATGTTCGAATCTGACTCAATCAGATAGCCATATAAAAAACCAGTTCCCAAACAAACACTAACAACATTAGGTTATGACAGAGAGAAGTTACTACTTGGCTAATTGCTACTAGATTATCCAATAATAAACATTATAAACTATGAAGAAACTTTGTTAAAAGAAGTAATCATGTTATATTATGCTTGAGGTTGAGGTCTGTTATTTGATTATGCATTGCAGTTTAATGCATTCTTGAATACCATATTTGCATCACCGGCGACAGTGGGTTTGATTGTGGCGGTGTTCCTAGACAACACGATGGAGGTGGAAAGCTCGAAGAAAGACAGAGGGATGCCGTGGTGGGTGAAGTTCAGAACATTCAGGGGAGACAACAGAAACGAGGAGTTCTACACTCTGCCGTTCAATCTCAACAGATTCTTCCCTCCTACTTGATCCATCGACCGATGTTCAATGCGAATAACACAAAGGTGTGTGTTGCAGGTCAGAGGAATTCATGAGAAAATTGTAGGCAAAAGCAATTTTTCCATTCACACCATCATATTCCATTTTTTTGGGGGCCATGTAGAACGTTGGTCCTGCATACATTGGCTTGTAAAGCTTAAGCTTTTGGAATGCAAGCGTTGTAGATTCAATAAAATGTAAGTTCGTCTAATCTTCATGATGCAACTCAACGCAAAACCAAACTCAAAACATGTTTGTGAAGCATACCTATGCTTGCAAGATCCAACAATTTATTGGATCTTGCAGCCAAACATGCCGCTACCTCTACTCTTAAGTGTAAGTCCTCTTAAATGTAAGACTTACACGTACGTTTAGATTGAAAGAAAAGTGAAGGGAAGATCGGAGGAGAGAATATTAGGAATGAAAAACTTTCAACGATGGTAAAAAAAAGAATTTACAATTTTATAAGTTCTCTCCTAATTCCACCCCCCCAAAAAAAACAGTTTTCTCTTCATCCAAACATATTACTATTAATTTGTAGTGTAAATTGTATTACAAACTGTCCTACAAATTAAGTCATACAATTTCTTTTTTCAGAGGATTCAAAACTTGTCAGAAGATTAGATTGGAATGAGTAGATTTCTTGAGATATGACGGATTATCACAAGCTTACCGCATTGTAAATATAAGAAGCTTATTAGTTTATTTGATTTACAGCATCTTTGTTTATTTAGCACTAATTCAAATCTAAGTTTTATCAAATTCAGATTGAAATAACTGCGTCATCATAATTCAAACTATTGATATATTATTGTGCTTTTTATTTATTTCTTTAACAAATAATCTCATCAATATTAGTTTCTTTCTTTCTTTTTTTTTTGGTATAAAAATTTTAGGAAAGGAGTTAGGCTCACCCACAATCTAAGGGCAGGGCTTCAAGTTGGGAGGCCTTCCCTCATTCCTCGACTAGACCACAACTAACTTTCCCAGGATCAAACCCTCTCTTATTAGTGAAAGTGTCTGACCTCTTCACCAGCTAAACCCAAAGACGAGAGATATATTAGTTTCTTTCTATACAAAAGATGCGAAAATAAAAGGGAAAATCACTGTCAGGTCCCAAGCAAGCAAAATATTCACAGAAAAGTCCCTACACAAATTGAAATATCAGAAAAGTCCCTAGGGACTTTTCTGATATTATTTTCTAGAGTTAAATGACACACATGCCCTTCTTCTATTTTTCTCTCTCTCACGTTTTCAGCTCACTTTCTCTAACGTTTTCAAATCACAAATCTGTTCTCAATATCTGCAGATTCAGTTTTTGCGATGGTGGAGGGTGAAGCTTTGAGGTGGTGAAAGATTTGTGGGATAAGAAGTAAGATAGAAGGAAGAAGAAGATGGAAGGAAGGTGGTGGGATTTTTTTGATATCAAGCTTCCGCTATTTTTAAAGAAGGAAAGGATGAAGGTGATGATGATGATGAATAGTCCAACCTCATTGTGCTGTGAAAACACTGAAATGGGAAAAAATTAAGTTGTTGTTAATTTCCGCAGTAGTAGTTGTTAATACGAAAACTGAGGTTTGGGCGCCATTTTGCTCTATTTTTGGGAAAGAAAACAAAGGAAGTGGTGTGTTTTAAGTGGTGGGGTGCTATGAAAATGCTGATATGGAAAAAATATAAGTTGTTGTTAATTTCCGCAGTAGTAGTTGTTAATATAACTCTAGTAGTTGTTAATATGGAAAATGAGGTTTGGGCGCCATTTTGCTCTATTTTTTGGAAAGAAAACAGAGGAAGTGGTGTGTTTTAAGTGGTGGGGTGCTATGAAAACGCTGAAATGGGAAAAAAATTAAGTTGTTGTTAATTCCCGCAGTAGTAGTTGTTAATATAACTTTAGTAGTTGTTAATACGAAAAATGAGGTTTGGGCGCCATTTTGCTCTGTTTTTGGGAAAGAAAACAGAGGAAGTGGTGTGTTTTAAGTGGTGGGGTGATATGAAAATGCTGATATGGAAAAAATATAAGTTGTTGTTAATTCCCGCAGTAGTAGTTGTTAATATAACTCTAGTAGTTGTTAATACGGAAAATGAAGTTTGGGCGCCATTTTGCTTTATTTACAACACGTCAAGCGTCAATTTACAAAATGTTGAGTCTTTTTAACACCTTCTACCTCACATTGGACAGAAATAAGGTTTTCTCATGTTACTTAAGCGAAGTGCTTTGTTTACAATCTATCAAGCGTCCATTTACAACACGTTGAGTCTATTTAACAACTTCTACCTCACATTGGACAAAAATAAGGTTTTCTCACATTACTTAAGCGAAGCGCTTTGTTTACAACCCGTCAAGCGTCAATTTATAACACGTTGAGTCTTTTTAACAACTTCTACCTCACATTGGACAGAAATAAAGTTTTCTCATGTTACTTAAGCGAAGTGCTTTGTTTACAATCCATCAAGCGTCCATTTACAACACGTTGAGTCTATTTAACAACTTCTACCTCACATTGGACAAAAATAAGGTTTTCTCACGTTACTTAAGCAAAGTGCTTTGTTTACAATCCATCAAGCGTCCATTTACAACACGTTGAGTCTATTTAACAACTTCTACCTCACATTGGACAGAAAACCTTATTTCTGTCCAATGTGAAGTAGAAGTTGTTAAAAAGACTCAACGTGTTGTAAATGGACGCTTGACGGGTTGTAAACAAAGCGCTTCGCTTAAGTAACATGAGAAAACCTTATTTCTGTCCAATGTGAGGTAGAAGTTGTTAAAAAAACTCAACATTTTGTAAATGGACGCTTGACGTGTTGTAAATAAAGCAAAATGGCGCCCAAACTTCATTTTCCGTATTAACAACTATTAGAGTTATATTAACAACTACTACTGCGGGAATTAACAACAACTTAATTTTTTCCCATTTCAGCGTTTTCATAGCACCCCACCACTTAAAACACACAACTTCCTCTGTTTTCTTTCCCAAAAACATAGCAAAATGGCGCCCAAACCTCATTTTTCGTATTAACAACTACTAGAGTTATATTAACAACCACTACTGCGGGAATTAACAACAACTTAATTTTTTCCCATTTCAGCATTTTCATAGCACCCCACCACCTAAAACACACCACTTCCTCTATTTTCTTTCCCAAAAACAGAGCAAAATGGCGCCCAAACCTCATTTTCCATATTAACAATTACTAGAGTTATATTAACAACTATTACTGTGGGAATTAACAACAACTTATATTTTTTCCATATCAGCGTTTTCATAGCACTCCACCACTTAAAACACATTACTTCCTCTGTTTTCTTTCCCAAAAACAGAGCAAAATGGCGCCCAAACCTCATTTTCCGTATTAACAACTACTAGAGTTATATTAACAACTACTACTGCGAGAATTAACAACAACTTATATTTTTTCCATATCAGCGTTTTTATAGCACCCCACCATTTAAATCACACCACTTCCTCTGTTTTCTTTCCCAAAAACAGAGCAAAATGGCGCCCAAACCTCATTTTCCGTATTAACAACTATTAGAGTTATATTAACAACTACTACTGCGGGAATTAACAACAACTTAATTTTTTCCCATTTCAGCGTTTTCATAGCACCCCACCACTTAAAACACACAACTTCCTCTGTTTTCTTTTCCAAAAACAGAGCAAAATGGCACCCAAACCTCATTTTTCGTATTAACATCTACTAGAGTTATATTAACAACTACTACTGCGGAAATTAACAACAACTTAATTTTTTCCCATTTCAGCATTTTCACAGTACAATGAGGTTGGACTATTCATCATCATCATCACCTTCATCCCTTCCTTCTTCAAAAATGGCGGAAGCTTGATATCAAAAAAATCCCACCACCTTCCTTCCATCTTCTTCTTCCTTCTATCTTACTTCTCATCCCACAAATCTTTCACCACCTCAAAGCTTCACCCTCCACCATCGCAAAAACTGAATCTGCAGATATTGAGAACAGATTTGCGATCTGAAAACGTTAGAGAAAGTGAGCTGAAAACATGAGAGAGAGAAAAATAGAAGAGGGGCATGTGTGTCATTTAACTTTAGAAAATAATATCAGAAAAGTCCCTAGGACTTTTCTGTGAATATTTTACTTGTTTGGGACCTGACAGTGATTTTCCCAAAATAAAAACTGGAAAAGCCAATCCCAGTTTTATTATTATTTTTATATTGGGGATAAGAGAGGCCCATTATCAGAATCGGGTCAGTCACATACTATTCTCATTCATTATCACCTCTATTATACTCCTTGCTTTTGCAGTTTTCATCCCTTTTCTATTCTGGATTGGTCAACCTTTTCATTGTTCCATCATTTCAAGATTTGTATGGATGAGAGATAAACTAGCTAACTAATTCACATAAATTCAGAAAATTTGGTAAATTAGTTGTTTACAAAATACTACCACTATATGTTCTAGTTTTTCTAAAATATGCATCCTTTTAATAATTTATATTACAGTCTTATCAATATAGCTTACACATCATATAAGAATACAATTATTGGAGTAAGCGAGGGAAATAATAAATTTGGAAAAGAAATAGATCGGGGTCTTCTAATAACAAACTATTAGTTGAAATGGTAAGCGGCCCCACATCTAAAAGGAGGAGAATACAAGTTGACTTCCCGGGAAGCTCACTTGTTTGGAGAGGTAAAAACCTTTTATTAGTCCAATAAAGAGTTTTGAATGAGTCAGCTAAATCTGATTTTATTTTATTTTTTCTTCCTACTACTAAGCTTGAAAGTACATCGTTTTTAAGTTTAAAAAAAAAAAATTAACAGTCTATCAGATTTATACTTTAGTAACTCTTTTGTTAAATTATAATTTATTTAATTTTTTTTAATATAAGTGATTTGTACATAAATATTCTATTTACATGTGAATTAATGCATTTTACATTTAAGTATTACTCCTTTCAAAATTATATATTAATCTTTTTATATATTTTAATTAAATTATATGATTTTATGATTGAGTTGACTATAGTTCAATTATGAAAAGATTGCTACTATTGAACTATTACGGCTGTCAAATTATGATAAGACTAATTACTTCTGAACCATTAAATTGAGTGTTTATTTGGATTAGTGATCGAAACTATTTTTTCAATATAATTTATAAAATAAATATATGAAAGGAGTTTTATCTTAACTTATATAAAAATATTTTTTAAATCACAACTCAATCACTAAAACTGTCAATGCCTTGTAAGCAAAACAACTTTCCCGTCAACTCTTGCTTTTACAGTGAGGGGAGCATCATGGTTTGTTGCTAAGATATCCCAAGAGAGATTTAAGAACCCAACCTCTCTGCATCATTAATTGCCCCACTGATCCTGCTTTCATCCCATATTTTATTCGAGGCTATTTAAAACATTTATATTTATGCAATCATTTTCACCAACTACTCATTATAATATTATATTCCATCCTTTATTTAACATCCTACTACATTTTTTTAATTTCAATTTAGTTATTTCAAGAGATGTTCCCAAAAATATGCAAGTTAAATTCAGAGTCAACATCATCCGCTTGGTTTATAGCAGCCCTTGTAAATTAATCTTATAGTAGTAGTCTACAACGTAATTGAAAAATTGTTATTAAAAAAATCAATATATAATCTTATATTTTAATGTAACTCTTTTCAGTTCCTTAAGGATATTTATATTACATTACATGTCATGTCCGATTTGCCGTGTTGCGTGCAAGTGCCTCAATCACCAAAGTCTTGATAGTGTTTGTGTTCACACACACACCCACACAAACCCAACGCTATGGGCTAATAATACATTCCGTTTGGTACGTTGGAATTGATTTTGATAAAAATGAATATGAATATGGATATGAAAATGGAAATGAAAATGGGGACTAAAAGTATGTTTGGTATGTCATAGAAATGAGATCTAATTTTTGTATAAAAGTACCAAAATGTTCTTCAAATTTTTTTTTTGAAGGTAGTGGAGGGTAATAGATGGAAATGATCATGTGGAATTGTAAATCTGAGGTATTTTGATGGAATTGATTGGGTGGAATTGAGCCTATTTGACTTCCACGTGGAATTGGAAAATTTTCCAATTTCATCATACCAAACAAGTATCATGATAGAATTGATCATCAATTCCATTTCTATCACCTCTAATTCCATCATACCAAACAAGGTTTTAAGCCAGATATTATACCAGCCTTGCATCATCAATAAATAGGATTCATTTATGTTAATGACCCATTAATTAAATCAAATTACGTGAGTGCAGAATATATTAGTTAAAAAGTAACCAATATAATATTGATATTGATATTGATGTTGAATTGATTGATTTTAATATGGAAGTGTATGCCATATTTTTTAATGACTGCCAAGTGCCAATAGTGTTTTTTTTTTTAAATAATGCTCTGGCCCACTCGATTTTTCTTAATCTTACTACTATACATTCAAATAATCAATTAATTTGGAGTGAGATTTTGTAATTAGGTTACCTCTCCTCATAGTCATTTTTGAATAAGGTAGAATTTGAACTCTATTCGCCCACTTTGTAATCTAACTACAAATAGTACTCTCTCCTCAGTTCTTGATATAAGATTTATTTGAAAAGTTGATATTGATCATAAATATAAGATATAGTTTTTATATTTGTTAATCTTTTTCTAATATACCCTTATTGATGCTTCCTCAACAATAATCAAGAAGGAGAGAGGATGAGGAATTAAGAAAGATGACTAGAGTATTTTAAAAAATACATATCATATTAACTAATTTAACTAACTTATTTAATCTAATTAAATTAGATAAATATGTCTCATATTAAGTACATGAAGGAGTGTATATTTTATTACTCCCTCCCGTCCTAAATATAAGAAAGAGTTGACTTTTTTGAAAATATTAAGAAAAATAATTAAACTACTTTAAAGTTCTTATATTTATTGTTTTTTCTCCAAACTATTTTACTTAACTTATAAATTGATATATAATATAATAATATATAATATATGATATAATTAAATAACTTATTTATCTTCGATAATCTCTCCAAAAATAAATTTTGTCTTATTCGTAGAATTAAAAATTTATCGCCAATAATGCATTTAAATATACATTGCTAACCTAAACAACGAGATGATGATTCAGTGTGTGCTTGTCCTTATCGTGTCAGACAACCGCGCCAATGTGGCTTCCGTATCTTGCCTCGTGAACGGCCTGGTCCTGACTGGGACCCACCAGCTTCCATCATGTTGCTGATTGCGATGGATAAACATGGAAAACTTTCCAATGGGTCCCATGCTCAATCATCTTAATCCCTTCGAGTGGTGGGACCCGAATAGAGGACCACCATGCGTTAAAGTGGATGCGCCTTCACCGCATATCTTGCCAACAATTTCCCTTCCTCTTTTTGCTAGTGTACCCTCTTTGGTGGGCCCACGTGCTCCTCCTTTAACCACAAAAAAGGGGTCAAATATATGGTAAATATTAGGCCCTCATATATAAAATACAGGAAATATAATCATATTATGTACTCATATTTTGCATTAAGTATGAGGCGAGTCATGTTATCTATATTCAACCATACAAATTTTTATCATTTTTAATTACAATTAGAATATTTATATCTAAAACGTTGTTTCCTTGCTTGAACATAAAGAATATGATAAAGCATTGTTTTTGAATTAATTTTTATTTAAAATAACTGAAGGATTTTATATTATATTGTGAATATGTTTAATTCAATAAAAAAAATGGCTCTTTTACCCGTGAATTAAAAAAAATTATCAACCCTATATTGATAATTTTTTCAGTTACGCACAAATTTAAAAGATGTAAATAAATAATGTGAAACAATACAAGCTTTAGATTTTTATTTTGGACCACAATACATTTTATATTTTTGTTTGCCGCCGACCACAATATATTTTATACATAAAAAGTACATGTTATAGACAACTCCCCATATAGTATATATTGGGTTTGATTAGACGTGGAAATTATTTATACATGTAATTGGCCTTTTTTAAGTTAGATTTGAAAGGGAGGTATGGCAATAAAAAAAAGAGAGAGAAAAGAAAAATGAAAAAGAAATTTACTAAAAAATTAAATGCAACTATACACTTGCATCATGCGTGCATGTTCTTTTTCTTTCTTTTTGTCTTTTTTCGCCTTGGCGTCAGGCCAGCTGAATAATTGATACCAAACAAATTAAAGGCCTTGATGTTATATTAATTATCTGCCTATGGATGGATATAATGGTTAGATTACACATTTTAATGTTGATTTTAGATCTGGCATTAAAAAATAATGTAAGTTTGAGGTTGAAAACAAAACATCAACTTTTTTTGCCAACGAACAATATATCAAACTACAACGATAGCAATGGTTAACTTAGTTGGTGTATTCCACCTAATTGTACTTTATTAATAATTAAAATTTTTTATAGACTATTAACTAAAACTTGGCTTAATAATTAAATTAAGTATTCCTCCCTCCGGTTCTAATTATAAGACAAAGTTAATTTTTTTGGAGAAATTAATGAAGCTAATTATATTACTTTAGAATATTTATATTTATATTTTTTTCTTCAAACTAATTAGTTTGACTAATAAATTAATATATAATCTAAGGATATATAACATATCATATGATTAAGTAACTTATTTAGCTTTCTTAATTTCTCTAAAAAAAGTCAACTTTGTCTTATAATTAGGACCGAAGGTAGTGTAACATCCCAAATTTTATATTCACCAAAAATATATTGTAATTATTTGAGTAATTCAATAGAATGGTGAATATTCATGGAAATTAGATCTTGTGAATTTTGAAATATTCATATTCATAAGGAAGTGGGCAAATAAATTCAAGAATTGAATATTCTTGG
The DNA here is from genome assembly GCA_963242795.1 of Inga leiocalycina. Lineage (NCBI taxonomy): Eukaryota > Viridiplantae > Streptophyta > Magnoliopsida > Fabales > Fabaceae > Inga > Inga leiocalycina. Next base: position 70,595,861 of record OY725325.1, read on the forward strand.
TAGAATAAATTGAGATTTGTGGAATAAAGTAAAAGCCCATATTTTTCTTTTATTGGTGGATATTTAGTAGAAGGGAAATATTTACTTGGAAGATAAATATGCCAAGTGGCATCATCTAAAGCCAAGAGATTAAATTATAATGGCTAAAGTTGGAGCACATGTTTAAATTGCAATAAAATATATTATGTTGACCAAAGGAATGAGATAATTGTAGAAAACCCAATTGCTAATTGAAGGGAATTGGTTCAATTACAATGAGACTTATGACACAAGTTTAGAGTAAATAAGCACAAGTTGGAAGTGGATAAGGCCAAGTACACAAATGATAACAAGGGATGGCATAAAGTGGAGGGAGTATGGCCTAAAGCAAGTCATCATGAAGGGAGGTATGGTGCAAGGAAAGATATTGCAATCTCAACCATTGATGAGATCAAGGGTTAAGATGAAATATGAAGAGAAGAGGTGAGATATTTTATGAAGCTCATGCTTCATCTTTCTTGCTCATTCTCACATCCAAACAACAAAGATAGAGAGAGAGGGAGAGCTTGGGAAATCTAGAGAGAAGGAGGAGAAATCTTAAGGTAAGACCTTGTGAATCCAAGTTTTAAGGCTTCCAATTTGTATAATCCCCTCTCTAATCTCTTCTTCTCCATGAAACACTATGTTTAGCAAGCAAATCTTGAGCTCAAAGAGAAAGAGAAAGGAGGACCTCTAGAGAAAGGAAAAGAACTCAAGAAAGTAACTTCACAAATCCTAAAATTATGCTAGTATGTGGTTATTGTTGATGATTATGGTTGGATTTAGTTATTTTGTTGAGTTTGTAAATTTGGAAAGTGCTAATCCTAAGGGGTTATACTGCCCAAATTTCTTTGAATCATGGTTAAGAAGTGTTTAAGTGAGTTAATCAAGGATTAGAAGTGGAAAAGTATAAGTTTTGGAAGCTGAAACACAAAACCCCATTTTTTCTATTTCTCCTTCAATATTTCGGCCAAGACAAGATCTGGTAGTAGGAGTTAGATTTTCTTGAAATAAATGGTTCCATTGAACTCAGTGGGCAAAAATAGTTTTAAAGGCCTTGATTTTATATTAATTATCTGCATATGGATGGTTAGATTACACATATTAATGTTCATTATTATTATTTTTTTGCATTTGATTTTAGATATAACATTAAAAAATAATGTAAGTTTGAGGTTGAAAGCAATACATCAACTTTTTTTGCCAACGAACAATACATCAAACTACAGCAATAGCAATGGTTAACTGGGTGAGGTGGAATACGAGTATTATTCCACCTAACTGTACTTTATTAATAATTAAACTTTTTTTATAGACTATTAATCAAAACTCCGCTTAATAATTAAATTAAGTATTATCTTTAATCTTCCTCTACCCATTTTTTTTAGAACTCCACGCTACTTAATTTACCCCTCGACCCATTTTCATTGAATATCATGATTTAGATGGAAAGAAAATTGGGAGAAAAGAATCCTGTAAAGGGAAATTTCTAAAATGGTAAAAAAAAAATTTACTATTTTTTAAAGTTTTTCTTCATAATATTTCATCACTGTCCTATTTTTCCTTCACTTTTCACTCTATCCAAACATAAGGTAAATGCTAGTCAAACTCTTTATCCTATATGTTCTTTAGGAATCTTATCTTTTGATTTATATAACCTCACATCCATCTTAACTTTTTCTTATTGTTCGTTTGTGATAGCTTATTTTTCATTTATAAGTGCTTATAAATCGTGATTTACGATATACAAAGTAAGTATGTGAGATGAGTTTTATCTCAACTTACGTAATAAACATTTATTTTCCCAAAAAAAACTATTCCAAACATAGGTTTTTGCTCTTACTTTAAGCACTTATTAGTCATTACTCTTACTTTATGCTTTTATTGTTCCTTTATAGTCCAATATTTGTTACTATATATCATTGTTAATTTTATAGTTGCGTTATTGTCAAACTCGTAAATTGACTCTCTAAATATATTGTTTTTACATTTTTAGTTTACAAAATTGTGTCAAGTAATCACTCTTGAACTTAAGCTAATTGTAAACTTGGTTGAACTCGCGAGCTTATATACTAAGTTTATTGTTTTTATATTTATAGCTTACAAGATTGTGTTAACTCATTATTAAACTTAGGGTTAAGGTGCAAAAATATCCATGAATTTTTCTCAAAAGTGCATCCAACACCATAAACTTTTTTTAGGTGCAAAAATACCCATGAACTTCTCAAAATGGGGCAAAAATGTCAAACCGTTAATTGATACAAACGTCCGTTTTGTGGGACCCACAATTTTATTTTTTAAGGTGCAAAAATATTCATGAACTTTTCTAAAAAGTGCACCCAACACCATAAACTTTCGAAAAGTTTATGGGCATTTTTGCACCCAGAAAAAATTTTATGGTGTTGGGTGCACTTTTTAGAAAAGTTCATGGGTGTTTTTGCACCTTAAAAAATAAAATTGTGGGTCCCACAAAACGGACGTTTGTACCAATTAACGGTTTAACATTTTTGCCCCATTTTGAGAAGTTCATGGGTATTTTTGCACCTAAAAAAATTTTATAGTGTTGGATTCACTTTTGAGAAAAATTCATGGGTATTTTTGCTCTTTAACCTTTAAACTTATGCTAACTTTTTCAATTTGATCATATTTATTGACTTTATATATGAATTTTATAGAAATTTCTTTATTGAGTATGATAAACTATGAATTTTGATGGATTTAAGTTCAATTCTATTTTTAATTATTTAATTTTTATACTATTAATATTTATTTATTGATAAAAATAAATTTTTACTAATTTATAATTTAAGTTTACGATATAAACTTACGTCATTATTATAATAAGTTTGTTTAAACACAGCCTTCGCAGTGTGATAAGACTTCTGTTAAAAAACTTTATTAAGTACTTCTGATCATGCAATAGCGCATAATGACTTATCAGCAGATAAATTTAAATTGCCACTTGTTCGGGTCCAAATCGAGATAATGAACTTATCATCTTTCATGAATAATAATGAGTGTATGTTTGGTATTGTTTATTGAGGATCAATAAGTATTTATTACGTAAGTCGAAATAAAACTCTTCTCACATATCGTAAATCACGATTTATGAATAATTATTATCCAAAAATAAGTTATCTCAAACCAACACTGAATTTATTTACTTTCAAGTCTTGAACATTTTGATATCCTATCCTATCCATGATGATTTTATAAATCTATGTTAATTAAACAATGCTTTGAGATAGATTTTATTAATAGAGACTGAGGAGCATTACTTTGTGTCCCCGTTACATGCGTCGAGACAAAATAGTGCTTAAAAAATTAATGGGACGAAAAGGACTTGACGAAGTTGTACAGTTCATAAATGGCTAACGACTTCTTTCCTTTTTCTTTTCTTTTTTCTTTTTCCTTTTGGGTAAGGTTTCTTTCCTTTTTTCAGTTTTTATAATAAGGAAATCTTTGCATGGAAACATTTTATTATTGTTGTTGCTGCTTTTATTGTAGAAACTTAAAATTAGAATCACAAATTAATCTGCCATAGTGCCATGTATTATATTAAAATAAGATTGAAGCCCTTAAACTGTAGGACACCAGGACTATATTATGTATGCTGTCAAAAGAATTTATAAGTTTGTTCAAGCAAGATAATTTTTAGGAAAAAAATAAAAAAATACCACTTGAATTTTAAAATCCTAAATTGATTTTATTAACTATAAGAGTAATGAGATTGATAAAAATAGTATAGCAATTGACACTCTTTTTTTGTTGTTGTTAAGAAATCACTGATTTAAAATTTTAAAGTTTAAATTGTATTTTCTTATTTTTTTCATAATTTTTCGTGTATTATCTGAAAGTAAATAATAATATTCATGATTTGTAAATAGTATATATTGTTATAAACTAACGTGAATACTTTTTTTTTCACACAGAATATATAATATAAAATAAAAAAAAATTAAAGTATATTATTTGATCCTATATCTTGATGAAATCCATGAATTTAAATATTGAGGATAAACGTAAATTTGAAGGGGGGAAAAAAGATGTTCCAATGATATGCATGCGATAAAAAGTCCTCATGTTACGATATTCTGTCACTTAAGTGGCATGCAATAACGATATACTAAGATTTTAAAAGTAATTAAAGAAAGTATCTAGCAAAAAAGTAAAAGTAAAAGAAAAGGTCAAGAAAAGAATCAAGCCACGCTATTGATAAGGAAGCGACATATACTGGAGATATATATATTTTTTTAATAGGACCTAAAAATAACACGTTTAAAATTATGTGTGCGTGTGTGTGTGAGAGAGAGATAATTTAATAAAAAATAGATTACATTTAGGACAATAAAGGGAATAAGAAAAATTAAAGAGGTTAGTAACAAAAGCAAGCAAAGAAAAAGCATGATTCGTTTCAAAATTTGATTGTATTATTAGGATGTGAAATCTTGTCGTGCTGGAGATTTCATGCGTTACCAGGTGGATTAATTTTAGTGTCTTTTACAATACATGATTTGTGAATTAACTTGTCACTAGTGTTACACTTTATTCTATGCTATTAAAAGTTCGGATTAGTTTTTGGAGAATATCTTTTACAGTTTATGAGGTAAGTGTGTTAGAGAAATTTTATCTCGATTTATGAAAAAATACTTCTGAAACCATGATTTTAGAGTAAACGAACACACACTAAAACCAATTCTCCGATTAGATTTTATATCTTTCATTTACTTGTTGAGCCTGCAACTATATTGTTTTAAATTAAAAAAAAAAAGTACTCCTTCAATCTTAAATGTAGTTCATAGTTTTTATAACAAATTAGAGTACAAACAAGGTCTTAGATTTATGATCCGATCGAGTTAATACTTTATTAGATTTTTTTTTTACCTTAAGTACTTCATTAGATTTATACTTTAATAACTCTGTTTTATTAGTTTATAAATAAATGTTTCATTTATTCATGCATTAATGTCTTTTTCATTTAATATTCTTTGTGTGTGTGTGTATAAATATGTTTATATACTATAATTAATTTATATAAATTTAATTATTTTGTTATGAGTAGACATCATCTCAAATGTTTAAATTTTAAATTCCAAATATATTATTTGTTTACAAAATATACTTTATTTACTACTTATTAATAGTAAACACTTATAATTAAAATAAATATCTCTACTAATTCAAGTTGTTTTTATTTTGTTGAGGGCAAAAGTAAATTGTTCCTAATTAAATTTGATTCATAGAAAATAACTGATAACTGAATCTCAATTCAATATCCTAAAAATGAGAGCTTATTTATGGCGTACTTCAACCGAAATTTATTTAAGCTAGTTGTTTTATCTATCTATAAAACTTCAGTTCGTAGACGCAAAAACAAAGTATTTTTCATTTGGAAAATTCTAGAAAAATATCTTATAAATATCAAAACCCTAAATTAGTGTTGCTTACTATACTTTATTAGCTATGTACTACACTTAATAAGTAAATAACTACACGCTTTAGTAGATATTGCTAATTACTGATTTGAAATTCAAATCTTGAAGGTATTTACTTAGAATTTTCTCTCTCTTTTTTATCAATGTGTATTTTTTCAGCTTAATATTGAATTGTATATTTCTTAAATATAAAATAATATTGCATTTCAGATTTATTTTCTAAAATACATTCCTATGAACATGTAAGTAATCTATGAGGTATAAAAAGAAATGAAAAGCGAGTTGCGAGTCACATGAAGCGAATTCAGCATGTGGCAAGAGCAAAGGAAAACATGCGATGGGTATATTATTGGAAAAATTCTAAATAAACATCGTTTGGATTTGGAAAACTCAAAAAATCTGTTAATACATAAAATGATAAATATGTTTTAAGAGATTAGTATAGGATTTTGAAATACTGTGCTTCTATCAAAATACCCTTTTCTTAAAAAGAAAAAAAAAAGAAAAACCATTGCTAGTGCCGGAGCTCTGGCGGCCAGCGAGATTCTAACAACCGGAGCTCCAGTGATAAGTTGAGTAATGAGACTAACGGCCGGAGCTCTGATGATAAGTTGAGTAATGAGATTGAGTACTTGAGCTCAATACCATCAAGCGTCGTTGACAAGTTAAATAAAGATAATGATAACTTTAGTATTAGCAGTGACAACTTGAGCGTAGCCATTAAAAACCTTGAAGTACAATTTGTCAATCACTATATTCAATTTGTCATTGCCTTTATTTAAATTGTTAATGTCAACACCCGTTTCCATTTCGATAATCGAAGAGTAATAAAGACAGAATTCAATGAGCATACGGAAAAGTACAATTATACTGATAAAAATGATCGTCTACAATTCTAATATCGTTTGTCAACGAAAAACAGAAAATATAGCGGAAACTTAATATTTACAAATTTCACCAAAATATCATAAAATAGACTAATTATAACCACGATCTTGTCCTCGCCTCGAGACCCGTGCCGCTCACTTTCCGGCGTCTACATCTTTTCCCTTAGACTCACTGGTATCCGTTGAGGTGTTTATTAAAAATAGGGTGAGATTCTGGAGAACACAAGTAGAAACATACTATCGTTCATAGAAAATGCGAAAAGTAAATATAATATATGCAATGTATGCACCAATTAATGAACATTATAAACATATCATCTGCATGTATATATGAGTAGGGCCCAGCCCCACTATTCTGTACCTGTTGGGTTCTCACTAACTCCAGTGTAAGTGCCTCTGACACTTCTAGCCCCATTCTGGGCAAATCATGTTGATTAATAAAGCGCATTTACAAACATTGGCATCCACACAATCATATAACTATGACATAATGTATGAAGGATAATGTCCCTACCTCAAAGCTTTAATATCCCCTTTTTAAATGTGCCTCGAAGAACGTGTTGTATCCAGCCTCCAAATCGGTCATAAAATATTAAATGTACCAGAAATATGTCATAACCTATCCAAGTATCATTTTAGACTCTTCCATGATGTTTATTGTGGTTATATTAGTTTATGGTGAAAATTTACAAAAATGCCCCCGGGAACTCGGCCCGGCCCCACCGTACTAGATCCAATGGCACGTTTTCCCAAAATTTTGACTAAGGCTATTTTAACTTATTTTCGCCCAAGGAATCCATTTCCGGGCTCGAAATCACCAAATTCACTATCAAATTACGAAAATACCCTTCACAGCCCCTATTTAGGGATTTCAATGGCGTTTTTGTAATTACACTTTTTCGGCCTCTACCGAAAAAGTGCCAAACTGTAACCCCACCTATTTTTGCCCACTGAATCCAATGGAACCCTTTATTTCATGAAAATTCAACTCCTACTATCAGTTCTGGTACTAGCCAAAATATTAGGGAAAAATGAAAAAAATGAGGTTTTGTGTTTTAGCTCCCAAAACTTGTACTTTTCTACTTCTAATCCTTGATTAACTTACTTAAACACTTTTTAACCATGATTTAAAGGATTTTTGGCAGCATAACCCCTTAGGGTTATGGCTTTTCTAATTTTACAACTCAAACCAAAAATCATAAAAACCAAACAACAATTATCAACAACAACTCAAGAAGGTAAGTTCATGAAGTTACCCTCTTTGGCTACTTGGTTTCCTCTTACTCTAGGCTCCTTCTCCCTCTCTTCTTGATTTCAAAGTGTGACTTTACCAACATGGATTCATGAGAAACAAGAGTTTAGAGAAGGATTTCATGGAAGATCATAAGGAAAATGCTTAAGAGACAACACTTACCTTAGGGTGTGTTTGGTTTGAGGGGAGGGTAGGGAGGGGACAGGAGGGAGGGGAAATTACAATTTTGGACAAAAGAAACCCAAAATTTACTCTCTCATTTTTTCAAATTTTGGGTTCCTGCCCAAAATTTACTTTCTCATTCTTTTTAAATTTTGAATTCCTGCCTACAATTTAAATTCTTTTAACCCAAAAATATAATTTACCCATTCCCTCCCACTCCCTCCCACCCCTCCTCTCCCATCAAACCAAACACAACCTTAGTCTTCTTGCTCCTTCTTCTCTCTAGCTCCCAAGAACTTCACAGACTCACTCTCTCTCTCTTTTCTCTTGGTTTTGGCCGAATGGTGACTTGAAAAGAGGAAGGAGTATGTTTTATTATTTTGGTCTTCCATCTTCCTATTTATTGATTTGATCAAGGGCTTCTAATGTGACATTTGTCACACTCTTCTCTTCCTCATAATTTCTCCACTTTATTTCCATTAAGTTGAGTCAATGTCTTCCCTTTCTTGCTCTAAGAAATCCGTCCCTCTCCCTTTCTTTTCTCCTCTAGTCCATGCTTCTTTTCCTATGTTCACACTCTTCATGCAATCATGCTTTTCCATTCCTCCACTCAAGTTTCTCTTCCCATTCTTACACTCAACATTAATCTACCAACTCACTCAACCTTATGCCATCCCTTGTCATCATTTAGGTCCAATTGGGTTTTACTAACTTTTTCCCTTATTTTTCTATGTATTGGACGAATTTTAGGGAAGGTAGAGGAGAAAATTTTTTTTTCATATATTCCATAATTCATATAATTGAACAATGTATAATTCCCACTAATTCCCCAAATTCTTGATTTATTCTACCAAGAATAATCCCATTTATGCATTTTTTGTATTTTCCTTGATTAATTGAAATTAACTCCAATTAATTGAAAAATAATTAATCTTGGACTAAATTGGCAAAATTATGATTTTGCTATCCCCTTTGTAATTTAATTCAATTTTTGAATTAATTTGCCCATTTCCTTATGAATATGAATATTTCACAATTCACAAGATCCAAATTCATGAATATTCACCATTTTATTGAATTATTCAAATAATTACAATATATTTTTTGTGAATAAAATTTGGGGTGTTACAGTTAACAATGCCGGATAGGGTTTTTGAAACTCAAGTAGTTAATCTCATTACGCAACTTATCACCGGAGCTCCAGCGTCGGCGAGGATTCTTTCTTTAAAAAAAAAAGGGGCAATTACAATGAAATCCCATACAAGAGAAAAAATGAAGAAATGGACCCTGAAGTTGTTAGTGTAAGCTCGTCAACTTGTTAATGGACGCTCCTCGACTTGTCATTAACAACTTTATGGATCATTTTTTCCTTTTTTCTCTTATATGGGACTTCATTGTAATTGTCCCAAAAAAAAAACTTGAGGGGCATTTTGATAAAAACACAATATTTAAAATTTCAGAATAATTCCTTGAGATTTATTTATCATTTTCATGTGTTAACATATTTTTTGGGTTTTTTAAGTTCAAATGGTACTTATTTAAAATTTTCCAATCATTATTCCCAGGTTATGAAAACCGGACCGGACCGGCCGGTCCGGCCCGGTAACCGGCGAACCGGCCGGAAAACCGGTCCGGTTCCCGGTCCGGTCCGGGTTGGAGTTTTTCATAAAAAAAAAAAAAAAAAATTTCCTTTAGAATTTCATACTATAAGTCTAAAATTTTCAATTTTTCACCGGTTTGGTCCCGGTTTAGCTCCGGTTTGGTCCCGGTTTGACCCACTGACCCTTAACCCAGTACCCCGACCGGTTCAATGACCGGTCCGAGTTTTAATACCTTGTATTCCAGATTTTTCCAGATATTTGTCAATCATTTAATTGTCACTCCATAATAATTTAAAGAAAAGAAAATAGGAGAGAGTGTGCGCTTTATAAATCGGTGTTGAGGGATGGAAATTAAATACTGGTGGTAAAAATATAAGGTGGTGGGATCCTCAAAACAAACACGGCCCATCCATTTTCGCAACTTCCAAACAACCTCGCATTCTCATGTTTCCCAGCTTTTCAAGTTTCCTTTCTCAGTTCTCTCTCTCATGCCCAACCAAAAACAAAAAACCTCTTTTCCTTCCCTTCTCTTCTAACTTCTCTCTGCGTTTCAATGGACAATTACTGGTTTTCGTGGCGGGAACTATCGAAACAATCAAACTCCGAAATCTGAATTTACCCTTTTACCCTCACCCGCACCGCCACATACATACATACATACAGTAATTATCCAATAGTTTTTCAAATTACGAATCTCACACGCCTTCTTCTCCTACGGCTCATTAGAGTCAAACCCCAACAACAACCACCTCTCTCTCTCTGTCTCTCTCTCTCTTCCTTCCCTTTAGCTTGGCCAGGACACGCCTTCCCAGCTAAGCAATTGAATTCTTATCACCAGCGATCAGATTAATTGACGCATTGAATTGCTCTTTCGTATTGGCCTGACTTGCATTTATGTAATTCTGGATTTCATCGTTTCGGTATTTGTGTTTTTTCCGTCTCTACTCCCATTTAATTCATTCATCCTAATTAAACCTCTCTTCTTCCTGCTTCTCGGTTTACTGTATCCACCTACGCGCCTCTTCCAGTGCCTCTTCTCTCTCTATCTCTCTCCTCTTCCATGTTTGTATTTTGTTATGACGCTTCTCGGTGATTACTTCGGCGTTTGTACTCCATTTTCATGGAATTCCCTTATTCCAGGTCCTTTTTCGTGTCTTTTTTCCATATGTTCAATTACAATTTTGTGTAAATGTCTTGGTTCGCTGATTGGATGTGTTGTTTTTTCAACTTCTGGGAACTAAAGCTGACATTATTGGTGAGTTTGAACGAATTTTGGGTCTCAAGAGTTTAGAGCTTGGTCTTGATGGGGAAAGATGGTGATGATGGGCGCTGCATCTTTCCTCTCACGAGTTTGCAAATTGGGTAAGGTTCATAAAGTTGCTTGATTGATTCGATCATATCATGCTTCTCCCAATTGCTGGTACATTAAAATTGTCATAGCGCATTATGATTATGATTACTACAGAATCAAAGGAGGAAACCATTTATTCTTTTGATATTTTTTCATTACCATTATCTGTCAGCTTAGAGCTCTTACTATAAGTTTATCTTCCTTTGAGCTGCATAGAGGAGATTCAATTGAACAGTGAGATTAGAAACTTGCTCCGAAGTTGCTAATCTACCTTGCTCCCAAGTTTGTGTAATCCCTGTTTTTGTTTTTCTCTGGGGCAATTTGTCATCCCGGTTTAAATTCTTTTCAGATTGTCAACTTTACTGTCACATTGTTCATTTTTTATCAAATCAAATCTGAAAAAGAGCATCGTTGAAAATGCAGCTGATTTTTCTTTCAACTTACAGTAATTAAATGGTTTATCAGATCAACTTGATAAAAAATTCTTTTTAGATTTATTAGAAAAGCTTGATAAGGAAATCACAACTCATCATGATTTCGTTTCCATTTTAATGACACTTGGTTTTAAAACTTTTGTATTTAACTGATCCAATGCATCATCTAAGACTTTTTCTTTTTCCCTGCAGAGACTTGCAGTCTTACCTCTCAGATCTTAGCATTTTCCTTGCAAATGATAGCAGAAAATTGTATATTTTGGTTGACAACCGACCATGGTTGAGAGACTTGGGTCCTGGGAGGGCTCACTTTTGGCAGCTGATGGTTACCAAGGTTTGCTTAAAAAACCCTAATACATTGAAGCTAGTTTTATCGGCATTTATCCTAGAACATAAAATTGCATAATTTGTATTTAATTTCAGTCAAGGATGTCTCCTTTTGCAAACACTAAAGCTCGGAGGCAGAGAAATCAGGGAAAGGATGTTTGTTCTGGACCGAGCACAAGTAAACCAAAGAACTTACTAAAATGGTTCTCACTGATTGATGTGGTGATGTCATCAAGAAAGAGGGTTTTGCTGCCTGTGAAAAAACTGAGAAATTCTTTGCAGTTGAGCCGCGAATTACATAGGACCTTATATGGCTTTATTGTATTTGAAGTTGAATGGGCCAGTGTCCGTGGTATGAGCTACTTGAATGAGCTTCAGGTACTTCATCTCCTGCTTGCTTATTTTGTTTGCAGCTGTCTATACTATCAAGCCTTAATGTTTTCTTGTTTGGTTTTTCAGACTGATACCTCATTGGCTATAGAAACTACATCTATGAAGAGATGGGAATTTGACAGCATTGCTCAAGCTGCAAGCTGTATATCTTCATGGTTTTCAGGAACACCGTCTGAACAGCTGCTTTTGAAAGAGTATTTGGATTCCGCCATAGGTGGGTAGCATGGATTCTCATATTTTTATGGAGTGTAATCTCACAGATATGAAAAAAGTAACATATAATTATCTGTCTGGTTGTCTTTGAAGTTCATATGTCATGCAAGAACTAGGATTTTGAATATGTGGCACCAATTTGCAAAGACAAAAATGATTATCTGTCAAAATGAGGCTATTTATTAATTATTTTGTTGAGTCAAGGCAGTGGTTGAGTATATTTTCCTACCTAGTTGAAAACTTGAAATCCAGAATTGCTCATTGGAAAAAAGCTTAAAGAGACATTGCGTTTAGCACTGGCTTGGTAGTTTCTTTCTCTATTTGTTGATATTCTGGTTTTGATTTGATATACTATATATATGCTGGAAGCCAAAATAAATACATGAATGCGAGGTTATGGTTGCTTTTACATAACTTATTTGGTTGTACATCACTAAATGATTGTATTTTCAAAAACTTATTTCCTTAGTTCCCATGTTTTGATTATCTCTTCAATTTAAAAAAACCATTCGCTTATTATAATTCATGCAGTGATACATGCATATCTCTATTCCTTTGGTCTCTCTCTTTCACTCTGTCTATATGCATGTATGTGTAGTTGCTTCATATTAGTTCCCTAATTCTAGATTGTACTGCATTTCATTTCATCACTTGATGCTAGCTAAAGGTTGCCAAGGTTCTTTAATTTCTACACCAAAAGAATGTTTCTAACTATTTCTTCATCTGCAATTTTTTTAGGGGAGGTCTTTTATGATGCTTGTGAAGATCTTCCTGGGACTATGCCTAATGATAATGAGGATACTATGTGCAATGGTGTGCTGGCTGTTGAGGATAGTTATGTTGACTGTCTGGATAGCCATTTTGGTGTGTATTGTGAGAATAAAGAACAGATGGAAGACATGCTGCACACACCTCCACCATCTGGACCATACAAGAGGAGAAAAGTAATGAAGTCCCTTAGTACTGGAGCTGGAGTTCATAGCTACTCCAAGGAAATGGCAGGGAGAATTGATAACAGCAGCATATATACTGGGACCTCTAGTGGTGTTTCTGAGATTGTAGTGGATAACACTCAGTACAAGGATGTTTTGATATTGTTTAGGTTTAATGACCATGACCTTCCATTTAAATTAAGGGAAGTTATAGTATCTGATTTGCGATTGCTTACGTTGTTAGAGGCCGGCCTTCCATCTTGGGTGATCTTCCTACAATCTTACCCAGGATTTTGCAATCTATATCGCCCATGGATGTGCCCGTTGGCAAGAATTTTATATGCGCTCATCTCAGTTGTCACTGTCATCATAGGATTTTATGATTTATATAAAAATGTCCCTGTTCTTAAGGCAACTGCATCTCGTATATGTGGACCGCTTTTTGATTGGATAGAAACTTGGGAGATGGTTTCAAGGATAAAGTATTTAGGAACAATGTTGTTTCTGCATAACATTCAAAAGGCTGTTAAGTGGTGTCTTGCCTTCACACATACCACAAGATCCTTTTTTTCTGTTCTCATCCAACCTCTTGCAGAACCATTGCTGCAGTTCTTTGGATTTCTTCTTCCAAGCTGGAATTTGTTATATAATTTAGCAGAAAATTTCGTTTCTGTTGTTTGGATTGGAATTGAGACTTCCTACGATTTTGTTGGGGATGTACTGGAGCTTTTACTTTGGCCATTGTGGTCTATCCTTACTCTTTTTTGGAGCATTGGTAAGTTATCATTTTATTTGGAGCTTGTCATTTTGTATGTTATTTCTGAAATCAGTCATTCATGTACAAGTCTTGTGCTAGTTCTCACATAGTAATGTTTGATTGTACTGCAGCCACTACAGTCTTATACCCTATATTTTGGGCTCTTTGGGAAATTATATATGCTCCTATTCGGCTTGTCCTTGCAATCTTGAGTTTTGTGGCTTTCATATGTACTAGCATATATGATATTCTTGGGGGGACATGGCAGTTTGTTTCTAGCTTTTTCGCTGTGGCATCATCATCTGAGGCAACAATTAGCACCTACAAAGTTTCCATGTGGCGCTCTCTTTGGAATGACCTTTTTTCACAGGTTGTAAAATTGTACGTTGATGAATTTGTGGATTTAGGTTGTTTAATAAAGGGCAGCCATCCTAATTTTTATTTTCTTTTAAAACATTGTTTCTAGATTTTCCGTGCTGTCAGGAGTATACTGAATGGATTTGTTGCCTTCTTTATGGCCTGCAACAGGCATAGACTAAGGTATTCCTGTTGTCTTTTTCCCCTTTTCCCATTTTGATTTATGGAGCACAAAACTATATCATTTAAGCAAATGTTTACTGTCTGATGCTTCACCTTCTGCATTGTGCCTATTCTTGGTGGAAATTTCCGAGGCCATCGCATTTTCTTGCTCTAACCTTAATTTGATTTTATCATATGCAGTATTTATAATCATCTACAGGAGTTTATCAGAAGATTATGTTGTCAGAGACAAAGACCACAAGAAGCTGATTTTAGAGAAGGTAAAACAAGATACAACCTGTTTAAAAAGTAATTATTGTCTGAATTATTTTATGGCTTTTGGAAACCATTTGTTCCATGTCATGATTTAATTTTGAGGAAAATTGATTTTGAAAAGAGGAAGCAGAACTGTTGTAGTTGGACTATATAAATGGGATTATCAAAATCTGACACTTGATATGGGTACTTGTCTAGGGATTTGGAATATTGACTCTGTTTAGATTAGTAATCTCGTGCAATCTTTTAGCTCTGTGAATTTAGTGGCTTGGCTTGATATATGGTGGATGGTTCTAGGTATAGTAGGGTGAGGGTATCTAATTCAAAGTCTTTCAAGTGTCTAATTCGGAGCTAAAAGGGGGTCAGAGCCTGCAAACACTACTGTAGTGACTTTAGTTAATGATCCAGCATACCAAAACCACTTGTTCCATATGACTCAGGATGGTATTTAACACTTTCAATTTCTGTAAGATTTTTCAGTGAGGATGGGCAAAACATATCTCAGCTTATCTCTAGAAAAATAGAACTGTGACAAGCCAAATGAGAATTGTGTATTGCTGCTTTCTGACATGGACATATTATAATTGATAGCATCCAATTGGTACTTTCACTTTGTTCTGTGGTGTGAGAATTAAGCCTGCGAACCCTTTAAGCTTATTTCTGGCAATTTCCAGGAAGAGGAAAAGAGAAAGTGCATACAAAACAAAGCTGACCTGTTCGAGAGTCTACTCCTCATTGCGTTGCAACATAACTATGACAAACTAGATATTGAGCAGAGAACAGACGGAGCTTTGTGGTTTGTAAAATTGCTGATGCTTCAAACACCATACCAATGGCCTATAGGATTCTCTATATTCTTTTTTGTTTTCAAAAAAATTTGCTTGTCGGTTTCCCTGTGTGTCTTGAGATAACTTTAATTTGTAAGTTAACGTCTGTTCTTTGACATATTTATGGTCAAGTTATGAGATTTATGTATATATTATGTATAGTCAAACCTGTAAATTCTCTTAAGTTGTTGCATAGAAAAAAAAAAGTGTAAATCTCTTCCAGTAGTGATTGATTTCTTAAAGTGTATAGCCGAAGTTGAGTTTTCTATATGATTTCCCCCTTTCATATATTTGAATCTGATATTCTATTTGAGATATTGAGTGACAACTTAGGTGCAGAGGATGTTTCTTACAATGAATTTGCATATGATCATCAGTGGGATGTGAAAGGAAAAACCTATATTCATTGAATAGGTTGCTAGTTGCTAGCAGCAACAATAGATCATTGGAATTCTTCAAGTGGTGGCCTACGACTAGCTAGTGGGAGTGTTGCTTTCTGTTGATTTACTTGCAGGCAGTGTTCTTCTGGGATAACATTCAAGCTAATTTAAACATACTGAAACTATATTGGGAAAATTAGTGAAAAATCCTTCATTAAAAATTTAATTGGTGAAAAAAGACGTGATAAATTTTATACACTCAAAGTATCAATATTTTGCTAATTTTGTTCATAGAGTACTAGTATTTTGATCTAGGTCATTCTCACCAATTTTTCCTATCATTTAGATATATCTCATCTCACGTCATTTTACTGTGGGAAACAAGAAGATATATTTTTGGGGTTGATTGCAAAAATGTGGAATAGATAACCAATATGTAGAAATTTAAAAAAGTAATTAAATGTGAAAAATGTGTCTTAGTTATTCTTTTTTTTCCCCAAGTGTCCTTGTTATTCTAAAGTTTACCTTAAAATAATTTCTGTAAGAATTATATTTGCTACCGGAGGGAGTATGGCTTTTGATATTTAGATAGCCTTTTACAAGATGAAATTAATTACTCGCTTGATTCTTTGATATAAGTCATATTTAAGATTTAAGTAGTTGATGTTGATTTAAATACTCTCTTTGGTCTACAATATATAGTAAAAGTCATTTCAACTAATTTATTGAAACTAAAAAATGGTAATTAATTCATTAAATTCATTTTAAATTGAAAGAAAATTTTAAATTTATCCATATTAAATGAGATAGATAATAGAGGGGAGAGAAAAATATAAGTTATATTTAAACATAAATTATAGGAGCAAAATTGGTAAATAAGAATTATTATTCTTCAAATAACTTATATTGTAGACTAAGTTATTCTTATAGAAGTGACTTATATTATAGATAGGAGGGAGAATAAAACATACTTTTCATATTTATCAATGTCTCTTGTATTTATAAATAAATCTAGGGTTAAGGTGTAAATTTAACAACGAAGTTTTGTCTGAGAGGCGTTTAGCATAAATATGTTTTAAAAGGGATAAAAATAATAATAAACAATTAAAAATGGTGCAAATTTAACAAAACTGTTAAATTTGATATAATGCAGTTAAGGGTTTTCTTCTCTTATAATTTAACTCCGTTAAGTTAAATTTAACGGTTTTGTTAAATTTGCACCATTTTTAATAGTTCATTGTTATTTTTTCTCCTTCCAAAACATATTTGTGTCAAACATCCCTCAGATAAAATTTTATTGTTAAATTTGCACTTTAACCCATAAATCTTTATCTATAGTATTATGTATTGAATTTAGAAAATTCATGGTGAATACGGATAAACTTATTTGAATGAAATCATGAGATTCAGATCTAAATCATTTTGATTCAATTATTACAATTCAATCATGTGGAAAGTGTTAACTTCGTTATTCAAATCTTAATAATTACTTGAACATGGGAAACATTTTAAGAGTGCTTTGTTCGTTTTGATATAAAGTTGCCAGCACCTAGGACGAAAGCCACCCTTTGGTGGTAATAATCACGAGTTTGAATCGTGCCTGTAAGCAATATGCCTGCCAATTTAAAAAAGTTTGATATAAAATATATTTTTAAGATGTGTTAAGGTGTAAAAATATATATTAATTTATATTAAAAGTATAAAAGTAACTATAAACTTTTTTTAAATATAAAAATAATTAGAAACATTATAAAAGTGAGCAAAAATTACACTGCTATTAACTTTACTATAAATGATTAACAATATTTTCACTTGTACTATCTTTTATAATATTTGTAGTTATTTTTACACTTAAAAAAATATAGTTACTTTTATTTTTTTTTATATAATTTAATAACTATTTTTAAACTTTAACCCATCCAATATTAAAACTAAAATTCTACTTAAAAATTCAATGTTAGTTTAGAAAGATAACATGAAGAGGATCGATTCATCTGGGTTCCACCAGTGTCGTGCAACGTCGCATCAATCTCATCACCATCCTCCATTTCAAGCTGAGGCAAGTTATTCACAAACATAGAAACGACTGTTACAACATGGTATTACCTCATGTCTTAATATGAGAACTACTTATAATTTTAACAAATATGATATGATTAATATTAGATTATACTCTTTCTGTTTTTTATTATAAGATATATTTATCTAATTTGATTATATTAAGAAAATTGGTTAAAGTTAGTTAATATGACATATTTTCTAAAATATAATAATCATCTTTCTTAATTCCCTCATTCCTTCTTCTCCATTTTGATTATTGTTAAGAAGGCATAAATAGGGGTAAATTAGGAAAAGTGACAAATATGAAAACCCTGTCTTATATTTAAGATTAAAACCAACTCTATATAAGGATCAGAGGGAGTATATATATTTGTAAGTCACAAATTAATTTGGGAAAAATAATAAAGATATGACACAAAATGACTTGAAATCCATATATATATATATATATAGTAATCCAACGCCCAAACTAATTTCTAAGGAGTAATATTTAAGTTAAAAAGGGAGTTAATATAATCTTTTGTCTCTCAAGTTTGCCCACATTTTAGTTTTAGTCCCTCAAATTTTAAATTAAAAATTTTGATCGTTTAAGTTTCATTTCGTTTCAAACATTAGTTCCTATAATCAAATAAAACTTCTAGTTTAAAACTTGAAGGATGAAATAAGACAAGAATAGAATCTGAGGCTCACAGATTGACGATCACAATATGAATTCATCAGCTTCTTCAGCTGTGTGCTCCTTTTTATCTAAAGTACACTTCATTTCCGTCCTACAACCAACCAAATCCACTTCTTACACTAAGCTCACATTTAAAGACAGGCTAATAAGGCTAAATTTCATTATTATAGTCCATTTAATAAACAGCAAAATACATACCATCAAAATGGAAACTCTATTGGATTTCATAAGCCAGAATGCCGGAGACTGGAGACAACGGCAATCATAAAAAAGAACACTGACAATGCAACTCATAAAAAGAAATAATGCAGATAAAAAGGCCTAGCAAATTCCTGTTTTCTTCGTGGGTGTAAATTTATTATAAGTTTTTGTAGAGAGGCAATATTATTTTAAAGGTTTTTTAGATTCATTATCGCCTTAGAAATATTAAAATGGAATAATTTTACCCTTTATCGTCAATTTTGTAACAATCAATATTAATTTTTTAATTGTACAAGTAATATTGTTATATTTTAAAACTTTAAAAGTGACATTAAACATGTATAAACATTCGGAATAGCATTGATCCTCAGCAACCTTGACACTGAACTAAAATGAGCCAAGGTTGGTTTAGGAGGTTTGTCATAACAAGAAAGTTGTAAATTTAAATCTTATTAATGTGAATACCTTATTAATGGGTAATATATTAGTAGTTAGTACTTCTAAAAGAATTCGGAGGCATATCTTCGCCTCGGTGAGTTGGGACCGACACTCCTAAACCTTTTTTCTTTACTAAAAAAGCTAAAATGACAGTAAGTAAAAAAAGGAGGGAAAAACAAGAACCAGAAAACCCAGAAACGAAAGAAGAAAAAGATTCAAACTTTAAACGAACTTAAGCCTACCTGTAAATGAAAACTTTATAAAAAGAAGCGAAACCAAGAAAGAGAGAAAAGAGAAGCAAATAGACGAACATTACACCCAACAAAAAATCAACAAAGGAAGAAAGAAACCTGGCCTTTGTCTTTGAAATTGACGTGCGAGGACTGATGGAGAGGCAGCTTCTGTTGTTCTCGCTTCGGAGTCTCAGACATGGTTTCCTGCTTTCTCTCTTTCGTATCGCAAACTCAAAGAAGTTTCCTGCTTTCTCTCTTTTGTATCGCAAACTCAAAGAAGGGCTCTGTTTGGCGTTTCTTTACCAGAGACTCTGCACTTTATATGGCAGATGGAAGAGCAAGATATGTACCCAATGAAGAAGAGCAAGAGGTAGACAAAGGGTTTGTTTGACTTGGCGTTTGAGAAACACGTTCATCAAGTCGAGATAGAGCTTCTCCTACATACTTATCTCGTACACTATAAATCACGTTATAAAAATAGCTTCTACTGCTAACTCAAACCAACCTAAAGACCAAGAGTTGCAGTTGATCGTGTCTCAAGTTGATTGGATCCTTTTAATGCTGATGTTATTTTGCTGCGTGGCCCCTAATATTTTTCTTCATTCACTCCTAGGCTGATATTTATAAGTGGAAAACCCCAACTATTAATAGATCAAATGAAGGTGATTAAAATTAGTTAAAAATAATAAATATAGTTAAAATAAACTTTTTTAAAAAAAATATGCCCTAATTTTGTTTTTGGCTTCGGCTATTGGTGCAATGTACTTATTTTTATTTGAGATAAATAAAATTGACTCTTTTTTGGGAGGGGGAGTATCACCAATTTTTTAATTAATATAAATATATGCCATTAATGAGGGGTAGAAATGAAAAGAAAAATTCTGTAAATTTTTATACAACTTTTATCAAATTCTTATAAAAATGATCAAGTCAATTTAAATTTTAGACCCTTGTAAAAAAGGTCAAAGAAAGCATATGAATCCTAATTTTATTAATAGTTTAGAGTGTTGGGAGTTAAAAAACATCAAAATATTGGATATATTATAAATAAGATTAGCGTATTTGATACAACTGAGATATAGCCTCATAATATAATATTCTGTGCATAAAAAGTTTTAATGATTTAACATTTTTTGTAACTTGAAGAAAATTTCTTTAACTTATAGATAAATAAATTTTTTAACCTTTCTAGCAAAATTATAAAAAAAAACTTTCTTAACCTTTAAAATTTTTCTTACCATCTCATACGATTAGGTTTGTTCATTATTTATGAATAAATGACTTCAAGTCTAAGAGGTTTATGTGCATATAACTCCAAGTTTAAACATTACATGCATATCCAGTCCCAAAATCAAGTTACATGCATACAAGCTTAAAGTTTAAGAGATAAAAAATGGGATAAGTTGCAAAGATACTCATAAGTTTTTATCAAAAGTACACCCAACACCAAATACTTTTTGGAAGTACAAAAATACTCATAAACTTATAGAATTGGAGCAAAAATAACGGTATCGTTAAAAAGGCTGACTACCGTTAGTGGGCCCACACTAATTTAAAAAATAAAAATATCTACATTTTTTAATTTTTAATGTTGCCCTTCCCTTATCTCTCCAATCCCCAATCCCTGACTCTCTCCCTTCTTTCCTTCATCTCTCCATTCTCATCTCAGGTGGCGATGGCCTCCACCAACGACGGCGGCATCTCCATAGCAGCAACACCAACTATCCTCCACTAGTGATTGCATTAATTCTCGTCTCTCCCAACGTCTTATAGATTTGAGGCTTCGAATGATGTGGTTCAAATCCGGTTGAATTCAACCCACCACAAGAGGGTGCCCACCATGGTGGCGGGGAGGTCAAAGGGAGATGGAGAAGGCGGAGGATAGAAGGATCGATTTTGGAAGAGAGAAAAAGAGATGGGTTTCTTGGCGATGAAACACTGAGGGATTGATTTTGGAAGAGAGATTTCCACGCCCAGATTTTTAGCCTTCAATTTCTTGTCTATAATCTGCCTTGTTTGATAGTGGTTCATGGTGGCTCCAGTGGTTCACTAAAAACACAAATTATTCTAGCTCTATTCTATTGAATGAGGAACCACATCGGTTCATGGTGATGACTGGTAAGCACACACATTATTTCCAGCTCTATTCTATTGAGTGACGAACATAACAAAGACAAGTTTATATTAATGGGTTTAGGGTTTATGGTGGTTCACTGAGTGAGGAACATAACAAAGACAAGCTTATTGAGCAAGGAACCACGATGGTGATTGGTAAGCACACACCTTATTTCTAGCTCTATTCTATTGAGTGAGGAACATAACAAAGACAAGTTTGTCTTAATGGGCGGTTGCTTTTTAATTTCTACCTTATCCTTTCTCAAAAATCAAAATCTTATATGCTTAATAACATATAGTACGTGCTGTGTTGGTGCACTTGTTCCCAGCTCTATTCCATTGAAAGAAGAACCATGGTGGCTCACTCAAGACTACTATGTTTTTCAATCTCTTTCTCCTTTCCTTCCTTGGCATTCTTCTTCTTTAATCTCCAATGGGTATCATTTAAAATCCGAACTTCGTGTTATTTCCTCATATGAGCATGCTTCAAAATATGAGCTTGAGACTTTTTCCTCTGAGAGTGGAAGAGAAGAAGAAGATGATGAAATAGGGAACTTGGAGCTTTGGAAGCAACCAGATGGATTGTGAAGGAAAAGAGAGTATTTGATATTTGTGGTTGTTGGAGGATTAAATCAACAGGGAATGAATAAAGGCTAGAAGGAAGAGGGCATTTTTTTGAGTTAAGGGGTATTTTGGTATTTTCATATTATGTTTAACGTCTGTTAATGTAGTTTAACAGTATTGATATTTTTACTTTGATTTTATAAATTTATAGGGACTTTTGCACCTTCAAAAAATATTTGGTATTAGGTGTACTTTTTATAAAAGCATATGTGTATTTTTGCATCTTAACCCTATAAAAAATTGATATTTTAGTGTTATTTTCATAAATATAAAAGTTTAATGAGTTATGCTATAGTATCGGCAAAAAAATGAGTTCTATTATGAAGTTTTAATGATTAAGAAAATTTAAATCTTTTCTTAATTTTTGGTAAAATTTATTAGAGGCATCTTGTAAATAAGATTCAAGGAATATGAATCTTATGAATAAATAAATAAGATTCAAGTAATATGACAAAAAAGTTCGGGGATTTTGTCTACATAGTTTATCACTTGTTTTAGTTTTTTGAACTGCTACCTCTTATTCTATAATTATTTTGGGAAAATTTTAGAAAAATATAGTTAAAAATGGGAAAAGGTAAATTGGTGCTGTGAATTTATCAAATTCTAAGTCATAATTGAAATAGGAATATGGGATTTTTAATTTTGAACAAATGATCAAAATGCTCTAACTTGATGGTGTAAGTTTTAGAGGTCAATAACAATATTTATAGTTATATTAACAACGCCATATTTTACATTAATGACTTTACTTTCATGTTTCATAATTTCATATCCCAAAAATTAGGGATAATTTTGAGGATACAAGTTTCAAGGGTCAATAACAACTTTTGTATCTATAATAACAATATCATATTTTATATTAACGACTTTACTTTCATGTTTTACAACTTCATATCCTAAAAATCAAGGATAATTTTGAGGGCATAAGTTTTAGGGGCCAATAACAACATCTGTACCTATATTAACAATATCATATTTTACATTAACAACTTCACTTTCATGTTTCACAACTTAACTTAAGATAATTTGGCTATTTGGTCAGAATTGGAAATCAAAGATTCCTATTTCAATTCTGACATGGGATTTTATGAATTCGCAGCACCCATTTATAATTTTTTTAATTGTATTTTTCTGCAATTTTTCCTATTATTTTTATAAAAAGACAATTTTATTCAAGCAAAAGTAAAATGATACATAAAAAACATTGGGCTTTTACAATTATATAACTAATACAAAGCACATGAGCCCAATGTGTAAAAAGAAACAAAAACAAATCTGGCACAAACAAAAAAAGAAAGAAAAAGAAACCAAAACCAATATTTTAAAAGCCGGATCGGACGTCGAACAGGAGAGGCTATCGGGTCATGGGTCGCATAGTCGGACCGGTCGGACCGATAACATAATAATTAAATAAAAATAATATTATATGTATATATAATTATATAAATATAAAAAAATATGAAATTTTAACATTACTTAAAAATAAACACATACAAAAGCTTATATATATCATCTTTCCTAAATCCTAATTTCTAATATATTGAAATCATTAAAAATAACACAATAACATGTCAATAATACCAATAAACGGTTCCCGATTCAACCACTCAAGTTCTCAGCCCGATAGCTGGTCTGAAGTGGCCTGAAACAATTCAAATGGTGAAATGGTTGAACTATGCTCAATGAGCTGAAAACTCTCCCGAACACCGGTCTAACTGGTCCGACCGTCCGGTTCGATCCAGTTTTCACAACATTGACTAAAACAAGTATCCAATTTCAACTATAACCTAAGGCCTAGAACGAAACCAAAACCTAGATGTCAAACACAAACCAGAGTACCTATTCATTACACCACCCAAAACGCTGCCGTTATATGATGTCGCAGAAGAACGAGATGACCATAAGCGTCCAATGCACCAAAAGAGGTTTGAAACGAAAGCCATTGAGAGTCCCAGTTAGTGACCACACAGCTCAGCAGCTATGGTGTCGGCATTAGCATTCGCCTCATAGCCACACAGGAATAGTCGCCTCTCGGTTCCATCCTACTTGTAATATCAAATTGTGAATACTTACTCTTATGATTCAAAAAATAAAATGTCATCTTCATACTTGTTTTTGGATCAAAATCAATAAGGAAAAATGAGCTAAAATCTACTTCCACTTGGGCCTGGGCCCATCTTCTTCCCCGGGGGTTACTTACCTGTTTGGTTCTTTTCAGGTTTCTCTATAACCATTCGTTCCTTCAATATCAAACAAAAGGGTAATCTGAATGAGAGAGATGCCTGTGTAGCTCAAGTGTTCATGCATCACGTCCATCGCATTTTCCTTATTTTTCATATTTAAAATTAAAAGAGAATCAACACAACGATAATTTTAAATCCTTGTCTTGATGCATCTATACATTCCCTTCGCTAACTAGATTAATAGCTTCCTGTGAGCCACAAATTAAGACAAAAAAAAATTATTATTTTCCACCGTCTCTGATAAAACTAAATAAAAGTATAGAACTCTGGAATGTGTTTGTTAAACTCGAAATATAAATATACTATTGACTCAATAATAATCATCAGTAATGGACAAAAGAACAATTAGATTAAGTAAACAGTGAGATTTATTCCCAAACATGACCATGTGAGATTCTTGAACGTTACTAATAATAACAACAAAATAGTCCCTCACTCCTCAAAATTATAATCACCTTCTCATTTCCCATTTCTCCACTTAATTAAAGCCCTCGCCCCCACCCCAACGTTCAAATTCCCACGTAAACCCTTATTTTCGGCTACTTTCATCACCATTTTTCACCTCCATTCTCAATACGTGGCGAAAATTCCACCCGTTGAGATCAGATGATTATGATGCGCCTGATTTCACTGTTCTGCAAACGTAAACATCTCTGTTCATAAAACGGTCGAGTTTTGTGGGGCCACGTGACGGATTACTATTGGGTGGGACCAACTAATCCCCCCATGTGGTGGGTCACCCACCCTCTCTTCCTTCTTTCTCATTCTTCACTGGCATAAACCCAAAAACACCGTCTCCGTTGTTACTGTTACTTGTCATCGTTCTAGTTTATTTTTAGATAATAAATGTTTATAAATCGTGATTCATGATATATAAAATAAATATATAAGATGAGTTTTATCTCAACTTACATAATAAAGATTTATTCTCTAAAATTAAGTCATCCTAAACACAGGCTTTATCATCGTCCTCCCCCAACTTGCGTTTTAATGTGGTCCCCACCAGTCTCTTTCATCGGCCTTCTGTCGTCGCTGCCACAATGTGGTGGGTCCCTCTCCCCTCTCCCCCCTCGTTCCTCTCAATATCTCCATAAATAAAATGACCACACCACTTACGCATGTTCATCTCACACTCACACACATCAGCTTCGCAGACGGAAATTACAGCGCGAAAGTTTCCACATTCTATCGTCTTCAACCCCTCACGTGCTCTGTTCCTACCGCCAGAACCAGAGCATGAAGCCCCTCATTGTCTCCGCCATTCTCTTCCTCATTTCGCTTCTCTCTTTTACCGGTAATGCCTTGTTGAAACTTAACCAGTCGCATTTTGTGTGGTTTTTTAACAATGCTGAGGAGTTTTCGTTTTTTTCTTCCTTGTTTCTTCTTACAGATGCTGGTTCGATAGGGGTGAACTATGGTCGTGTGGCGAACAATCTTCCGTCGGCGGTGAAAGTGGTACAGCTGATGAAGTCTCAGGGAGTAGAGCGTACGAAGGTTTACGACACCGACGCGGCGGTTCTGAAAGCATTGTCCGGTTCCGGTATTAAGGTCACTGTAGATCTGCCTAACGAGCAACTCTACCAGGCAGCTAAAAAGCCCTCATTTGCATTCTCATGGGTCCAGAAAAATGTCGCCGCTTACCACCCTCACACTCAGATCGAAGCCATTGCCGTCGGTAACGAAGTCTTCGTGGATCCACATGACACCACCAAGTTCCTCGTTCCCGCCATGAAAAACATCCAGCAAGCTCTCGTCAAGTATAATCTTCACTCCGATATCAAGGTTTCTTCCCCCATTGCGCTCAGTGCTCTCGGAAACTCGTACCCTGCTTCAGCTGGGTCATTCCGACCCGAACTCATCGAAGCCGTTTTCAAGCCCCTTTTGGCGTTTCTCCGCCAGACTGGATCGTACCTTATGGTTAACGTGTACCCTTTTTTCGCTTACGAGTCTAACGCTGACGTTATCTCTTTAGACTACGCTCTGTTCAGGGACAACCCAGGTGTGGTGGATCCGGGTAACGGGTTAAGGTACTATAACCTCTTCGACGCTCAAATCGACGCCGTTTTCGCCGCTCTATCTGCTCTGAAGTATAATGACCTTAAGGTCGTTGTCACCGAAACGGGATGGCCCTCTAAGGGAGATAAGAATGAGGTGGGTGCTAACATTGAGAACGCTGCTGCTTACAATGGCAATCTCGTCCGTAAGATCCTCACCGGTGGTGGGACCCCCCTGAGACCCAAAGCAGATCTCACCGTTTATTTGTTCGCCATGTTCAACGAGAACCAGAAGCCCGGCCCTACATCGGAGAGGAACTTCGGTTTGTTCTACCCCGATGAGAGAAAGGTTTACGATATTCCCTTAACCGTGGAAGGTCTCCGGAACTACCATGGGCAACCGTCGTCTTCGTCGTCGCCGTCTCCGGTCAGGGGTGGCCAGCCGCAAACGTCGCCGACTCCCGCAGCTCCCGTGAACGGCGGAGGAGGGGTGTCCAAGAGCACAGTGGCTAACTCCTGGTGTGTGGCAAATCCGGATGCCGGGAAAGAGAAGTTGCAGGCGGCTCTAGATTATGCTTGTGGTGAGGGAGGTGCTGATTGCCGTCAGATCCAGCGAGGTGCCACGTGTTTCGATCCTAATACTCTCGAGGCACACGCGTCGTACGCTTTCAACAGTTACTATCAGATGAAGGCGCGCGCGGGTGGTAGCTGTTACTTTGGTGGAACGGCGTACGTGGTCACGCAACAGCCTAGTAAGTACCGTATCAAGACCCTACTTTTAACCTCTAGTGTATTAGTATATCTCCGTAGATTCAGATTTCGGATCCGGCTTAGATTAGAAATGTCGAACACTTAAATGCTAACGTGAGCTTTCGTGGGTGACATAGGGTGAATAAGTCTACGACAGGTCAGTGAAAACGTCAAAAAGTCACGTGGTAGGGTTGACAGGGAGGGAATCTTTTGCTATGACGTGGCATGACTTTATTGGTTAGAGTGTAATTTTTTGTCGGGCATGATCATTAGGGTTATACTGCAACTGTTGTGTTACCGAGGGTAAATTTGATATCTGCGTTCAAGGAATACGGCAGCATGAATAAATTTGTGCCATTTACTAGGACTGGTTTTTTCTGGGGCCAACGGTAAATTTAAGTTACTAGTACACCATCAAAATAGTGTAAAAAAAAAATGATATTGGGGAAATTTTACGGTCACAGATATGAGAGTCAAAAAGGTTGAGCTGTCTGGCACTTTGTGCCATTCACGTTTCACATAGGATTCCGAAATGACGCTTGGGGCAAGAAAAGTCCAAGTTATTTTAGGAGTTCAATAATTTTGTAACTCATTCATATTAATATTATTTTTAGATGCTTAACAAATATGAAATTATTTTGGGTGTGCAGGATATGGAGCCTGTGAATTTCAAGCATGATGCTGCTGAAGATGAATGAAGAGAACTGACATAAATATGAAATATATAATTACACATTTGGGCTGAATTTGCAGTGTAAAAAGTGGAGACTTGTGGTAGAAAGAGTGAGGGTTAAGATGGGGATTTTGGTGGGAGATATTTATGACAGTGTGGCTCTCTCTCTGATGAATATTTTTTGGGAGTTTGGGAATGTATTAATAAGGATGTTATATGTTGTGGGGGTTAGGTAGTGGGTATCAACTTTGGTGATGAGACCCCATTGCATGTAACTGGTAGTAGTTCCCTTTGAACTAATATTATCTTGGGTTGGTTGGTTGTTCACGCTTCTTTATTGCAACTTTAATTTTATATCATAGGTGCATGTTTATCGAGGTTTGTGTTCAACGTTCCTCTTCTCTGCACAATATGCTGCCCTTGACCAGGATATATATATATATATATATATATATATATATATGCGCGTTTGGAATGGCTTATTTTTGTTCAAGACGTGTTTATAATTCGTGATTCACGGTATACGAGGTAAGTATGTGAGAGGAGTTTTTTCTCAGCTTGCGTAATAAGTGCGTTTTGACTGTTCAAAACGCTGACACAAACACACTATATTGATTGATTGTGCTCCTTGCATTTTCAATGTAAATGAATTTAAAATGCGAAACAATGTTTTTGGTCAAAGCAAGTCTAAAGAATGATGATTGATAGGCAGCATGTTGTGGTTGTGTTGGAACCTAAGAGTTGAGATGTGTAATGACGAAGAAGAATGATTTGAAGGGTTGGATGATGTTGAAGTTCAGACTCAGGTTGGAGGTTGTATCCCAAATATATAGGTTGTATTCAACAGCGGATTAATCTTTGATTTCCTCTAATTTTTTTATATAAAATATATTTAAAAAATCATATAAAATATGTTTGGGAAATCAAACATAAAAAATAATTTTTATATTTATCAATTTTTTTCCTTTAATTTACTTCTATTATTATTCTCTCAATCATAGGCAAGAAGGGGAGGAAATAAAGAGAGATGCCTAATGTACTCCCTTTACCACCCTCCTTGAAGCCCTTAAAAAATGTGGGTGCCCACATTTTTTTTAAAGGTTTTTTCATTATTAGATTTTAAATAAAATAAGTGATATTTTGATATCTTATAGGTAAAGAATGACAATTTTAAGTTATTATGATTTTCAAAGACTTAGATACTCTAAAATTAGATAGTTTCTCTTTCATTTAAAGTATTTTAAATATTTGAAAAATTGGGCAGCAAGAAACGTATGAGGGGAATGACATGGTGGAACAAAGACTTTAGATGTCTCCATTTTCCTTGGGATGAGTTTAGACATCCACATAATGCTGTTATTATTCCGAATCTCATCATTCATTTATAACTCACAAGTCCCACTTTTATCAACTTGTTATTATTTTAATACTTACCCGAAAAATACTCTTCTTATTTTCATTCATCCACTTCCCTCACTTCATTTCTCTCTATTCACTCAAGGCCTACTCATCTAGTTACAACATGTTTGAGTTGATATTCAAAAGGCACGTTTATATAAATTGGAATAAAATTTTTTCATATACCGTAAATTATGTTGGAAAAATAGTTTCTACTGCTAATCCAAACGAACATCTAAATGTTAGCTGTGATATCCTTTTATCTCTTAGTTGATTGAAGGATTTGTTTTGGCCATCACTTTAGATGGTTGTCTTGATATTTATAGTTTTTATGTTCTGCATTGGAACTATGTATGTTTTTGTTTTATGTATATTTATTTTTATGTAATTTTCTTTTTTTAATATGATATAATTGGCTTATGTTATAAAAAAAAAAATCCTCTCTATTCATTTTATCATTTATTTTTATTTATTTTGTTGCTGTTTTATATGATTTGGACGAAAAAAATAGTATTCCATAATTGTTGGGTCCCAGAGTGCATTACATGTTGGGGGTAAAATGCTGCTGGGCTTGGAGTTTTTATTCAACTTTGAAAAGATGCATGTAAAGAATCTTAAAATATTGACCCTGTGGATTTTCAATAAATTCATAAGTAATATGTTATTTAATTGTTAAATATACTGAGACTAATTCATATAAATAAGTAAAATAGTTTTTCATTTTCTTATTTAAGGGAAAACTTGACCCCATTGATCTTACCAAAGTGTTTTGTGAATAAAAAGTATTGTTAAGCGAAATCAGTCTATTTTGACATTTTTATGTATTGACAAAATACTCATAACATATTATAAAAAAAAAAATTAAGAAAAGCAATGGTCCACTTTTATTTTATGAAGTGGGACGTTAGGAAAAGAAATTTATTGAAGGACCCCATAACAGAAATGGTAAGTACATCAAATAAATTTATAAACGAAAAATATTTCTATATGATTGAAATTATCACTGTTTTTTAAATTACAATACAAATGTAAGTTTAATATTAAGATAAAATTAAAATTTAATTACACACACACACTTTTTACTTTGTTTCCAAAATATACAATTTTCCCAATCAATGGAATCCGCAAACCTAGTAGATAAGGGCGACAAAGAGACAATAAGCATGTTTGGGATCACGATTGAGGATCCTAAAAGTGTTTATATATGAAAATTAAGACAATACTCTTCTCACATACTAAAACACTCTTCTTATATATTTACTTTATATTTCATAAATCATGATTGAAAATATGCTTTTAAAGACTCTAATCATTATTCCAAACAAGCACAATGAATCGCAAAAAGCAACCACAAAATTCTACAAATCATACTTCATGTCGAAAGGCCAATTTTACACCCTAAAAGTGTACCCTCCCTTTTTATTTTCATTAGTCATTAAATAAATACAATAAATTATTTTTTTGCCAACAAATACAATAAATAAATTGAGCTTGCCCTTTTCATTTTAGTTGAAGCCACGTGACAAGAGCATCATACAGTAACTCACTAAGATTAGTCATATTAGACTATTAGTTATGCACTATTTTCACAGATAATATAAGCAATTTATTATTTTGTGCCATCTTGGGAACTGCGTTTGTGAACATGCTTGGGAGGGTCATAAATGATATATATTCATACTCTGTATGGAAAGACTGAGCCAATTGATAAATCGGGCTGTGGAAGAGAGAAGATGGGAGCCTCTGAGGATTAGTCAATCGTGTCCAAACCTCTCTTACCTCTTCTTTGCTGATGACCTTCTTCTCTTCGCTGAGGCTTCCACTAGTCAAATGGAGATCATTAGAGATATGATGATTTTCTTCTGCAAGGTATCGGGCCATATGATAAATCTTCAGAAATCCAAAATCTTTGCCTCCAGGAATGTTCAATTCCAACGAGCTCAGCAACTGGGTCAATCCCTGGGTATCAGTATTTCAGGAGACCTAGGCAAATACTTAGGCGTCCCTTTACTTCATAAGCGAGCTACCAAAATGACGTTTGCACCTTTGGTGTCCAAAGTTCACAAAAAGCTCTCCTCTTGGAAAGGTAAATTCTTGAATATGGGCGGGAAAACTGTCCTGATCAACTCTGTCCTCTCTACTCTACCATTCTACTAGATGCAAACTACCCTGCTCCCCAAAGGTGTTCTGCAAGACCTCGAGAAAACAAATAGAAATTTCTTCTGGAGTCAGGGGCAGGATAGAAAGAAAATGTATCTCATTTCTTGGGAAAAAATCAAGGTAGACAAGAAGTTGGGTGGTCTGGGTATCAAAGATCTTTCCAGCCAGAATGAAGCGCTCATCATGAAACTATGCTGGAATCTCATTACCAGACCTGACGCACTATGGGTGAAAGTTCTCAGAGCAAAATATGACTGTGGGGAAGATGAAATTCCAAGAGTTGAAAGGAAAAAGTCCCAATCCGCTACCTGGAATGCAATTACAACTGTTTGGGACTCTTTTAGGAAAGTTGTGGGTAAAAAGATCAGGAGTGGGCAGTCAACAAATGCCTGGTGGGATTTATGGACTAGTCTTGATCAGCCCCTCATTTTCTATGTAAACAGAAATCAAGACTTAATAAATCCTGAAGAAGTGGTAAAACATTTCGTCGGTCCAGACGGAGAATGGCATCTTCAAAGATGGAATATGTTCTTGCCGTGGTGGGTGATTGAAAGGATCAAACAAGTCTCTCCACCTTCCCAAATTAGCAATGATCTATTTTGGTGGAAGAAATCTTCGGATGGAAATTTCAGCGTCAAATCAGCTTATTCCATGATTTATTCGTCACTCACGGAGCCAGCTGATCCGTTCTGGCAAAGTATCTGGAGATGGCCTATTCCAGAGAAAGTCAAATTCTTTATGTGGCAATTGTTCCAAGAGAGAATTCCTACAAATTCTATCCGTGCAAAGAGAGATGAGAGATTAAACCCTGAGTGCCCTTTTGAGTATAACTGTGAGGAAACAGCATTGCATATTCTGAGAGATTGCGGGTTTGCTAGTTATGTATGGTTTTCTTGTATTAATCCTGTTTATTACCCTGTTTTTTTCTCTGGCAATTTACAGGTCTGAATCAAATGGAACATGCAACATTCACCGGGGAACCGCAAGTTATCCCAATGGCCCTGGCTGAGAGTATTCGGTTCTTTATGCTGGCAAATTTGGAAGAATAGATGCAACAAAGTCTTTGAAGGAACTTCTGTCCTTCCCCAGCAACTATTACACAGAGGAATGCATTTTCTTCATGAAGGAATTGAGGAAAGCCGGTACAAGCACAAGATTTATAGAGTTCCAGAAAGATACTTAGAAAATTGGAAAGCTCCACCAGAAGGCTACGTTCGGATTGATGTTGACGCTGCGGTAGATGAGCACAAGATTTCAGCAGTTGGAGGAGTGGTACGGGATAGCTCCGGAGATTGGAGTGGTACGGGATGAGTTTAGACATCCACATAGTGCTGTGAGACTATATTAATTGTAATTATCATGTACGAACCTCATAGAGAATTTTCGTAATTGTGCACCTAATATACCAATATTTATATTATTCTTATGTTGTCTACTGAATTATGTATCGTTTTCCATAAATACTCTAAAATAGATTAAAATAAGATAAGGGTGTGATATAACTTATATAATATGAATAGAAGAAAGTAAAATTATGGTTGAAATATTAGATGATGCTGATTCGGATAATTGGAGTATCAAATTATAATGGGTTAAGGTGCAAAAATACACATGTGTTTTGTCTCAAAGTGCGCCCAACACCAAATGCTTTTTTTAGGTGTAAAAGTGACTATGTGGTTACATAATAGGTGCAAAAGTCACATTGTCAGTTAAAAGGAAAACGTTCAACGGTTAAGTAAAAGTTTGTTGACCAGGGAAGCTGACTTGGCAGTTTAAGATGCTGACTAAGAAATAAAGGTTGAGAGAAATAAAATAAAATTAATTAAACGAAGTTGCTGGGATTTATTATTTCAGCTGAATCCACAAAAAGCACCGACACAAGCACCGACACAAGCTACTCGGCCTCGGCTGGAAATCGGCACGCCTCCTTTGCTGGTGCGACGATGGGCGAATCAGCGCCGACAAGGCTCTCTTCACCAGATCTCCCTCAACGCCGCCGATTCGCACGAGCGAGTTCGTCATCGCTGATCTACGCGCGTTGAGCCTGTTCGAAGAGTACGGAACCGCCGAGCGAGAGGCAGAACCCTTGTGAAGGCTGCAACGAAAGGAGCCAGGATGGGTGGTCGGGGAGCACATGCAGGTTCGCTTCTGGTGGCTCGGTTTCTTAACCACTTGACTACTATTGCTGGAGCCGGATCGAGGAGTGACGGAGATCGACCGGTTAGGAGAGATGGAACGGTCCACAGAAAACCAAACGGAAGGTGTCGTTCGTCACAGAAACTTCTCGATTCTAATCAATTATGGTTAATGCATCCACGATCCGACGCTCCGATCTCTGGCCACTGCTGATCATTCTCCGTAATGGAGGTGGTGGAGGTGGATTTGGTGGGAAGTGTGGGAACGAAGATAAGGGTTGTACTTGGATTTGTTGTGTAGCAGTAGTTTGTGGGTCAAATTTGGTCCGAACATGGAGATTCCGATCCAAAAAAAGAGGTTGAGCTGAAGCTGAATCGGAAGAGAGGCTTGAGCTTTCTTTTCCGACCTTCACTGCAGAATTCTGGTGACGCATGAACTTGCAATAAGGGGTATGAAACTATTGCTTGTTTCCTCAAAACTCTGTACGAAGCAGTGGGTGAAAATGGAAATTTAAACACGAGAGAGTGATCGGAAATATCAAATATGTGGATTTAATTTAGGTGAAAATTGTTGTTCCTTGCCCAATTTCCACGCTCTGCACACAGATTCCACAGCTACGCTTCCCCCTTCCCCCTCAGGTTCAATTACATTTCCATTTGCCCTCTGATTCAATTTCCTAGCCACTGTGGTGTTCCGTCGACCTGGTTCTTGTCCGACGGTGTTTCCCTTTTCTTCCAGTGGTTGACGCCTTTCAAATGATCTTTTTCAAGGCTGAGTGTTTTACCTTTTTTCCGTTGTGAGTGTTTTTCCAGATGCCACTGAACTTGCCAAGTCAGCATCCAGTCATCATAATTGGTCAACAAACTTCTACTTAACCGTTGAACGTTTTCCTTTTAACTGACACTGTGACTTTTGCACCTATTATGTAACCACATAGTCACTTTTGCACCTAAAAAAAGTATTTGGTGCTGGGCGCACTTTGAGACAAAGCACATGTGTATTTTTACACCTTAACCCAATTATAATATACATAGAAAAGATTGTACAGAAGAATGTAAGTGAGAATATAGAATCCAATGAAAATGCAACCGGAAAAGAGGAGTGACAAAGTGGCGTCATCCTATCAATAGGGCTGGGGGGCTGCAGATTGCAGAATCCAATCCAATTTCTTTTTTCAAACATTGTAATAATAATAATAATAATAATAATAATAATAATAATGGAGTTTAATACCATACCTTACCCACTATACCTTTATGTGCCTTCCCTTTCCACATTGATGAGTGTAAATATTCCGAATCTCATCATTCATTTATAACTCACAAGTCCCACTTTTATCAACTTGTTATTATTTTAATACTTACCCGAAAAATACTCTTCTTATTTTCATTCATCCACTTCCCTCACTTCATTTCTCTCTATTCAATCAAGGCCTACTCATCTAGTTACAACATGTTTGAGTTGATATTCAAAAGGCACGTTTATATAAATTGAAATAAAATTTTTTCACATACTTACTTCATATACCGTAAATTATGTTGGAAAAATAGCTTCTACTGCTAATCCAAATAAATACCTAGATGTTAGATGTTAGATGTTAGCTGTGATATCCTTTTATCTCTTAGTTGATTGAAGGATTTGTTTTGGCCATCACTTTATATGGTTGTCTTGATATTTTTAGTTTTTATGTTCTGCATTGGAACTATGTATGTTTTTGTTTTCTGTATATTTATTTTTATGTAATTTTCTTTTTTTAATATGATATAATTGGCTTATGTTATAAAAAAAAAATTCCTCTCTATTCATTTTATCATTTCTTTTTATTTATTTTGTTGCTGTTTTATATGATTTGGACCAAAAAAATAGTATTCCATAATTGTTGGGTCCCAGGGTG
The DNA here is from genome assembly GCA_963242795.1 of Inga leiocalycina. Classification (NCBI taxonomy): domain Eukaryota; kingdom Viridiplantae; phylum Streptophyta; class Magnoliopsida; order Fabales; family Fabaceae; genus Inga; species Inga leiocalycina. The sequence goes on from OY725325.1 coordinate 70,631,224, forward strand.
CATTACATGTTGGGGGTAAAATGCTGCTGGACTTGGAGTTTTTATTCAACTTCGAAAAGATATGTGCATGTAAAGAATCTTAAAATATTGACCATGTGGATTTCAATAAATTCATAAGTAATATGTTATTTAATTGTTAAATATACTTAGACTAATTCATATAAATAAGTAAAATAGTTTTTCATTTTCTTATTTAAGGGAACACTTGACCCCATTGATCTTACCAAAGGGTTTTGTGAATAAAAAGTATTGTTAAGCTAAATCAGTCTATTTTGACATTTTTATGTATTAACAAAATACTCATAACATATTATAAAAAAAATTAAGAAAAGCAATGGTCCACCTTTATTTTATGAAGTGGGACATTAGGAAAAGAAATTTATTGAAGGACCCCATGACAGAAATGGTAAGTACATCAAATAAATTTATAAACGAAAAATATTTCTATATGATTGAAATTATCACTGTTTTTTAAATTACAATACAAATGTAAGTTTAATATTAAGAGAAAATTAAAATTTAATTACACACACACACACTTTTTACTTTGTTTCCAAAATATACAATTTTCCCAATCAATGGAATCCGTAAACCTAGTAGATACGGGCGATAGAGAGACAATAAGCATGTTTAGGATCACGATTAAGGATTCTAAAAGTGTTTATATACGAAAATTAAGACAATACTCTTCTCACATACTAAAACACTCTTCTCATATATTTACTTCGTATTTTATAAATTATGATTGAAAAGATGTTTTTAAAGATTCTAATCATTATTCCAAACAAGCACAATAAATTACAAAAAGCAACCACAAAAATTCTACAAATCATACTTCATGTCGAAAGGCCAATTTTACACCCTAAAAGTGTACCCTCCCTTTTTATTTTCATTAGTCATTAAATAAATACAATAAATTATTTTTTTGCCAACAAATACAATAAATAAATTGAGCTTGCCCTTTTCATTTTAGTTGAAGCCATGTGACAAGAGCATCATACAGTAGCTCACTAAGATTAGTCATATGAGTTATGCACTATTTTCACAGATAATCTAAGCAATTTATTATTTTGTGCCATCTTGTGAACTGCTTTGCGGACATGCTTGGGAGGGTAATAAATAATATATTTCATGCACTTTTTTCTTTTGTATCAACTTTACTTTTGCTCACGTTATGTAAGGTAGTGCTTGATTTATGCTTTAATACGACTGCTATTTTCAACTAATCACACATAAGAACAAGCCCTTTTTGCTAATGAAAATTCTAACACAGACAATTCAAGATTTAAGAATATACTGATAATATACATATCATGCATTGATATTTATTAAACAGTATGAAAAGTGGAGGACTCATGACTCTTACGTAGGAGCGATCTTTCTCTTGTAAAGGCCTTCCACTTTATAACTTACAACATTTATCAATCATACTTAAAGTTTAGTTTACGTAATGCATATTTATTTGTTTTCTTAAGAAAAATTAAATAATATGATAAATATTTAGTGCTAACAGGTACTGAGGTACACACGTTAGTGTCAATAAGCCTGCCTTAAGCCATGAGTCTTATTTTTATTTTAGTCCTAACATGCCCTTGAGACCTAATTTACATTAAATTTTCAAAATATAACCCATTCTATTATTTAATTAAAAAATAAAAATTAAATAATAACATATATAAAGGTAAATACATAAATTTTATGGCAACATAAAACTTCATTAATTGTCTACACTTTTTTAATTTTCGTAAACAAAATAAAACCATTATATTATTGATGGAATGGTGATTTTATGTTAAGAGGCTGAAGATCAAAGGGGACTTGTACTAATTCATTTATTTAAATTTTGTTTAGCCAGATGATCGCGCCTCCCAAACCAAGGGTCAAGAATATTTTCTTACCCAAAAACCTAAATTTTTCATAATCTGACCTCCAACGTAGGCAAACGTTATTCATTTTGCAATTGAAGTAGAATAACATCAAAATATTCAATTTAGATACTCTAAAAGTGAAATTTAATTTCAGTGATAAGAGGGGAGAAAAGATATGGGAGTTTCTCTCTGCCCGAGTTCAATAATCCTCTTCCTCCCCACAATTTTTTTAGTGAAACCACCAAAACTAACACTTGATTTCAAGTCTGAATTATGTGTAGCTTCCCAATGTTCAGCCCATTATCGAGAATCAGAAAAGGGCGCACAAATAGGAATATCTGAGCAACTGCTATATCCAAAGAAACTGCGCAAGTATCAACATTTTAGGTATAGGATTCCATTTATACATCAGAAACCAAAAAAGGTGTTCATATCAGAAAAGCAAGCTTCCCCAAGCAGCCATGAATGCAAACCCGCCATATGGAGCAAATTTTGCATATTTTCTGTCTTCATAAAATGCAGCAGTATAACACCTGAAAATGTTCAACATATACTTTAATATCTTCAATGACACATTCGAAGTGACGATGGAATATTTATTTACTATTCTTTTTCTGAACTTTTAGCAGAAAACTTAGCAAGCAGTTACATCAAACAGTTAGAAGGACTATTGTTGAGCAATGGATACATAAACCAATGAAGTGGGTGTTTGGAAGAGCTTATTTTTGGGCAATAAGTGCTTATAATTCGTGATTCACGGTATACGAGGTAAGTATGTGAGAGGAGTTTTTTCTCGGCTTGCGTAATAAGTCCGTTTTTACTGTGCAAAAAGCTTAAACAAACACGCACGAAATCCCTCCAGCTGCCGCACAGAAAGCTTCAAATTCATACAAGATTTGGTTTTTTAAAAAAGAGAAAAGACTGAATTAAAGTCTCTTGGTTATTTGATATAAGATGTATCTTTGACGACTTCAAATTACCTCCTACCAAAAGGAAATGATCTTTGTGTTAGTGGTTAGATAATAATAGACTTGGTTTAAATTATCCTTGAGATAATATCAGAGCCTTCATAGATACCGATCCCATAGTATGTTATGATCTTTGTCATGTCCATTGTTTCAAGTAAAATTAAATTTTGGCAAAATGTATGGTGAGTTTATGCTTTGTCCATATTTCAAGCCAAAGGGATTTGGTATACGTTTGGTGAAGATTGATAAAGTCATTCATAGGCCAATAACCACATTACCACAATAGTTTTTGTGACGAAATGATCCTTTACATGTGGTTAATAACTCAACAACCAAGTGCAACATATGGCATATCTAAGAATAAGCTTGTAATTTGTTCCCAATGTCATATTTCTATCATAAATATTTAGTCATTCAAATTAGATATAATCCATATCTATCACACAGTCTTCGTTTCGACACCTTTACATAATAATAATATGTTCCCCCCTCCCTGTCTCACTTTCAGCGAGTTCTCAAGAAAGCCCCTTGATTGATTCTGAGATTTACCTCACAATGTGAATTATTTCAATCATCCGACACTGGTCACTATTTTTATGTTCTACACATCATTTGTCTGTCACACTAAACCATGTGCACCCCAATAAGCCTGAAGTCCTTTACAACTTCATATTTTACTTAAACTAGAGATGTTACATTCATAATATTAGGATTGTTTGTTTCTTTCCTTCATAATTTGAGACAAATGATTATAGATGCACCCATTGCCAAGGCAAATGAAATCAGGCCATGCCTCCTTGAAGGGGCCTGACAATTGAGTATAAGCTAGTGGCAGCAATTTTTTAAGGGCATAAGACTTTTCTAAACTAACTGTGAATTAAAGCATCATGCAAATGAAGAGATTTGGCCAGTGATCATTCAATTAGCCACTCCGGTTGTCACTGATTGTTAAAGGAGGTAAAACATTTCAAGAGGCCTAGTTTAGTTATACGCTCATCTTTACACTCCAACTCTCTTCACATTTCCTCACTTCATCCCACCACTGAAGCAACACTCTGGGTTCCTATTATCATTAAGGACTTTGATTTTAACTCAATAATGATTGAAGTAACTAAATCTATATAACATGTCTAAACTCCAGAACAGAGACGAAGCGTTTCCTTGACTGTCCCAATATAAGGAAACAAAAGCACTTTCGTTGTTCGTCTTTGTTTGCTTAAGAATATGAACTAAGCATCCGGAAAGGGATAAACAAGTTGACATCATGAAATTTGTTCTAAAATTAAACTCCAAACAACAAATCATTTCTGAAAATTACTTTGGATTTAAAAGAAGAACAATAATTAATTATTGAAAATCAGCTGGGGATATAGAACATAATACAAATACACAGGTAAAGCAAAAGACAGCACTTACGATCCAGAGAATGTAAGAATTCCAGCTGCTAGAAGGCCTCCGAACTGCTCAAACAGATATATTGCATCAATAACCATATCGACTTTCAAAGGGAAAAATGAAGAACAGCTTAAACTAAATAACAGCAACAGCGCAAGAAGACATAATAATAAATCGGAAACTCACAACATTGGGATATTTAGCAACAGGAGTAGCAACTAAGGCGGCGGTGTGAACCAAATGGTAAAGCGATGCAGTATTCCAGACCTTCACATTGTTCCCATTACCAAAATTAAAACAAAAGAAAGAAACAATCAATTGAAGCTTCATGATAAAACAGAACTCGAACGAGATAGCGCAATCAGAAGATAATGGGGAGAGACTTCTTTGTAATCAGGGTTTTGGGGCTTGAAGGCATGGGCGCCATATGTACCCAATCCAAGTGCCGCTACTCCTGTTTCATTGGCGAAGCGAGTAATATAGTGAGAACTCCACGTTTTCTCTCAGAAAATTTTCAAATTAGAACAACAGATGCAATCAAGAATGGATGTAAAGAACAAGATAACAGAAGTTTGCTGAACCGAAGGCAGAGATTACCGGAAATCGCAGCAATTTTATGCCATACTTGAGGATCCATTTCAACAATGCTTCTTTGGCCTCGTCTCCAAGGCACAAAAGTGACAGAGACGAACTGACGAAGAAATGCCGGAGTGCCTTCCGTTTCACAGTTGATTCAAGGATATAATGGACATTTCACAAGTTAACGGAAACAAATCTTTCCGCTGCACAGTTGGTGCCGGAATATTCCAGCAAGACTTTTCATCAATACATATAAATTATCATAATAATTATTTTTCAAACTCAATGCAATACATATAAGTATATAAAATATGTTTAGTTGTTTCAAATTCAACTAATCAATTATATTGTCAAAAACTAATCAGTTATATTGTCTTGGTCCCTAATTGAGAACTTTAAGCTGTAAGGAAAATTTAATTCAACACAAAGCTTATGATATTCTTCCCAGGAATAGAAAAGCCCAAAATGGTTTTTCCCCGTTAAAAAATAGAAGCCCAACATGCATTTTGATAATACATTTGGATTGAAGAACACTAGTACCCATTGTTTTCGTAACTTGAGGGATTCAACCCACCAAAACACTAGTTCAAGATTTAATAGTAAAACTGTGATCGATAAATATATATAATAAAAAGTATTTATTATCTGTTATAAATTGCCAAAATTATCAAATGTACGAGACTAATTGTCCAACTAAATTAGCACAAGCTTCTATAAATAGCCCAAACCCCCCAATAAATCATCAAATATATATATAAATATATTTTGAAAAAACAAACCAAAACAAATTTTTTTTTTTTTATGTTATTGGAAATTGACTAGTTTTCTATGATTCACTTTTCAGTTGATTTTGCAGCGTTATGAACCAAACATATGACCGGTTGGTTCCTAGTGCGACACAGTCCGGTTCAATTAATTTTGACAACACTGCTAACAATTTACTCCCTCTAGTTTTTAATGTAAGTTTTATTTACCTAATTTGACTAAATTAAGTTATGTTTGGAATGACTTATTTTTGGGCAATATGTGCTTATTACATAAGTCAAGATAAAACTCCTTTTACATACTTACATCGTATATCGTACATCAAGATTTATAAGTATTTATAAGTAAAAAATAAGCTATCCCAAACGAGCACTAAAGAAGTTTGTTAAGTTAGTTGATATGCCATTTTTTCTTTAAACACCCTAATAATTTTTTCCTTAATTTCTCCATTTATCTCTTACTTGATTAGTAGTTGAGAGATCAGTAATAGGGATAAATTAAAAAAACAATTACAAATATGAAAAATATCTATTATATTTAAAATCAAAATCAGCTCATCATTTAAGTTCTATATTAAGGACCAGAGGGAGTATTAAACTTAGAGGGAGTATTAAACTTAAAACAATTGCCTGTAAAGCAAGCACACCAAATTCTAAAAATACCATACTAGTGCTAAAATAATATAGGCTTTTCTAGCTACTTATTATTTACTACGCTCAATCCAAGAGTTTTGAGAAGCAACATTAAGAGGCAATATTGACAGGGAATTCTTGAATCTCATCAGTCCAAGCATTCTTTAATGAAGCAGCTTCAACATCGTCCAAAGCAACCCAAACTGCACTGTTACACTTGAAACCTGACCCAAATGCCAATTGCCAGATTCTGTCACCTTTCTTGATTCTTCCTTTGGCTTCATTATAAGCCAACTCATTCCACACTGAACTCGAAGATGTGTTCCCAAACCAATAAAGTGTCATTCTCGAAGGTTCAATGTCCCAATCTTGAAGCTCAAGACTCTTCTGCATTGTATCCAACACAGCCCTCCCTCCAGCATGAATACAAAAGTGCTTAAAAGCCAACTTGAAGTTGGGAACATAATTAACTTTCATCTGCAACCTCAAAACCTTACTTCCCACAAAAGATACAACAAACTTGAGTTTCTCTGATACAGGAAGGACCAGTGGGGCCAGAGATGTGATGTGAGACTTGAGGACATGACCTGCAACAACCATGACGTCTTTTGTGATGGCAAAACCAATGTGTTGTTGCTCATCTTCTTCTTGCTGGACACAGTTGTAGCCTGTGTCATCAGAAGCCATAACTGTACGGAATGTGAGGATGATTTGGTACTTTGAACGGTGACGATCTGAAGGATGGTTGTACAGGAGAGAAGCAGAACCACCCATGCGAAACAGACAATTGACGAGGAGCATTGAGGGGTTGTTGCCTAAGTATAAGCTTGAGATTCCACTTTCAGTGCTCAGCACCATGGCGTACGAGTTAGGATGTGACTGTGATCGATCACATATAAATCATCAAATATATATATATATATATATATATTGAAAAAAAAAAAAAAATTTAGGTTATTGGAAATTGACTAGTTTTCTACGATTCACTTTTTAGTTGATTTTGCAGCGTTATGAACCAAACATATGACCGGTTCCTGGTGCGACACAGTCCGGTTCAATTAATTTTGACAACACTGCTAACAACATACTCTCAACGGTTTTTAATGTAAGTCTTATTTACCTAATTTAATTAAATTAAAGAAGTTTGTTAAGTTAGTTGATATGCTATTTTTTCCTTAAACACCCTAATAATTTTTTCCATAATTTCTCTATCTATCTCTTACTTGATTAATAGTTGAGAGATTAGTAATAGAGGTAAATTAGAAAAACAATTATAAATATGAAAAACATATATTACATTTAGAATCAAGAACAGCTGATCATTTAAGTTCTATATTAAGGACCAAAGGGTATTAAACTTAAAACAATTGCCTGTAAAGCAAGCACACCAAATTCTAAAAATACCATGCTAGTGCTAAAATAATATATAGGCTTTTCTAGCTACTTATAAAGATTCATTCTCGAAGGTTCCATGTCCCAATCTTGAAGCTCAAGACTCTTCTGCATTGTATCCAACACAGCCCACCCTCCAGCATGAATACAAAAAGTGCTCACGAGCCAACTTGAAGTTCGGAACATAATTAGCTTTCATCTTCAACCTCGAAACCTTGCTTCCCACAAAAGTTACAAGAAGCTTGAGTTTTTCCGAGATAGGAAGGACCAGTGGGGCCAGAGATGTGAAGTGAGACTTGAGGACTTGGCCTGCAACATTCATTAGGTCTTTTGTAATGGCAAAACCAATGGGTTGTTGCTCATCTTCTTGTTGCTGGACACAGTTGTAGCTTCTATCATCAGAAGCCACGACCGTACGGAGTGTGTGGATGATTTGGTACTTTGAACGGTGACGATCTGAATGATGGTTGAACAGGAGAGAAGCAGAACCATGCACCCATGCGAAAGAGACAATTGACGAGGAGCATTGAGGGGTTGTTGCCTAGGTAATAAACTTGAGATTCCACTTTCAGTACTCAGCACCATGGCGTACGAGTTTGGATGTGACTGTGATCGATCGATTGGATTTATACATTGATTTATTGTCTAAATGATATCGTAATTTAAAATTAATAAACTCAAAATTGAGATCTTGATTTTGAACCCCTTATAAATTCAAATTCTCACATGACTAACATAAAAAAAAGTTTTTAAATTATAATAAACTAGTATATGTAATTGTCTTATTTTCTTATCTTTTTTTGACAGAATTTCCTTATTCTTAATCCAAAACAGAACACTATTCACATAAGCTCACCTAAACTAATTACTTGAAGATTCCTCACATCATAAGAAGACCCACAAACAATTAAGTGGTGGTTACTCAATCAGCTGCTTTCATTCTTTTTCAAGCAATGCATTTAAAATAGGGAGAATCCTTAAAAAAGAATTTAAAAATTGGAAAATGACATGTAAGACGCACAGCAGGAAAAATACGCTCAGGATCTTATTCACATATAATAGAATGAAGAGTATATTTTTTTTTTTTTGGCCAAAGAATGAAGAGTATATTATTATAGCATACAGGGGAACTTTATATAAGCCCCAAGTTAGAAGTCTATTGGGCCTTGTAATTACTACATCACGGCCCACTTTAAGACAAAACTAAAACCAACTAATTCTTACACTCCCCCTCAAGTTGGGGACTAAATATATCTATTATTCCTAACTTGCCCAGCAACTTGACTTGTATATCTTTTGACACAGTTTTAGTCAGAATGTCAGCTTCTTGATATGCAGATTTCACATGTTGTAGATTAATCAATTTTTGCTCCAATTTTTCTCTAACGAAATGTAGGCCTATTTCTATATGTTTGGTTCTTTCATGAAATACTGGGTTTGAGGCGATGTGAATCGCAGCTCGGCTGTCACAATAAACATTCACAGCATTAGAATGATCAACTTGCAGTTCTTTTAACAATCCCACGATCCACACTACCTCACTCACAGCAGAACCCAGTGCTCGATATTCTGCTTCGGTAGAAGATTTTGAAACTGTGTGTTGTTTCTTGGATTTCCACATCACTAGAGAACCTCCCAACTTCAATAAGTATCCCGTAATAGACCTCCGAGTGGTGCTGCATGCCCCCAATCTAAGTCACAGTAGCAATCTAATGTCAGCCCTCCTCTTGAGCTTATGAGTATGCCAACTCCAGGACTCTGTTTTAGATATCTGACAACATTGAGAGCTGCTGCCATGTGTGTTTTGGTAGGAGCTTGCATATATTGGCTGAGTGTCTGCACTGGAAAAGAGATATCAGGTCGGGTTACAGTTAAATAAATTAAACGACCTACCAATCTTCTGAATTTCTCTGGATCTCTTAAGAGATCCTCTTTTTTGTCTCTCCCTTCTTCATAGGCTCTAAGTTTCAGATTTGGTGTCATCGGTAAACTAAGTGGTTTGCAACCACTTAAACCTGTATCACAAAGCAAATCCAATATATATTTCCTTTGACACAATACTATTCCTTTCTTGGATCTAGCAATCTCAATTCCAAGGAAGTACTTCATTATACCCAAGTCTTTAATTTTACAATTCTGGTGCAAGAAATCTTTTACCTCATTAATTCGCTTGTTTGAACTTCCAGTAATTAACATATCATCTACATACACTAATATAAAGACAACACCATCAACATAATTCTTAACAAATAGAGAGTAATCATGTTTACTTATTTTAAATCCACCATCAAGCAATGCCTTAGACAATTTCTGATTCCATTGTCTTGAGGCTTGCTTGAGTCCATATAAGGACTTCTTCAATTTGTAAACCATATTCTCCCCCTTGGTTTGAAAACCCTGAGGTATGGTCATAAAGATTTCTTCATTTAAATCTCCCTGCAAAAATGCATTATGCACATCCATATGGTAAAGTTCCCAATTACTTATTGCTGCCATTTTCAAAATGATTCAAATAGTGGCCATTTTAACCACTGGTGAAAAAGTTTTATGGTAGTCTATCCCCTCTCTTTGAGTGTATCCCTTAGCTACCAACCTAGCTTTATATTTTTCTACCTCACCATTGGACTTATACTTAATTTTGTAAACCCACTTACAACCTATTGCCTTCTTTCCTTTTGGAAAAGGAACTAGGTCCCATGTTTTATTATGTTCTAAAGAACTTATTTCTAGGTTCATGGCCTCTACCCATTTGTCATTCAAAACAGCTTGATTATAAGTTTGTGGTTCAGTAATGGAATCCACATTAGCAAGAAAACAAAAGTGTGATGATGATATATTCAAATAGGAAATATGGTTCTCAATTGGATACAAGCATTTACCCTTTTGGTCAACAACCTCATTTCCTTTGACAAGATTGCAGATGTAGTCTTTGGCCCATATTGGTGGATTTCTGGTCCTGGTGGTTTGCGGAGTGTGATGAGAAGGTGCTGGCTCGTCCATAATGTGATTCTCATCAGCAATTTCAGGTTGTTCCATTGAATCATCTACATCTCCTTGTTCTTGTGCCCTAAGTAGATCTATGTCACACTCAGAAAGGTCATTAGTATCATTATTGTCAAAGAAAAACATTTGCTGAAAATTCTGGAAATTCCTAGGAACTCCCCCTTGGTTAGGAGGCATGCTATCCTTAAAGGGGAATTTATCCTCTTGAAAAGTAACATGCTTGCTAACCAAAATGTCCTTAGTTTGCAGGTTTAAGAGCAAAAAACCTTTCTGATATGCAGGATATCCTAAGAACAAACAAGGAATAGGACGAGATTGAAATTTATCTGTAACAGTCAAGTCAGTAGCATGTGCTAAACAACCAAATACACGTAAATGAGAATAATCAAGAGAGCAACCATAAACCTTTTCAAAAGGAGTTCGAAAATTTAAAGGTTTGGCTGGAATTCGATTAAGGAGATAGGCTGCCATTTTTATGCATTCTCCCCAATATCGAATGGGAATGCCAGATTGAAAAAGCAAACTTCTAGCAATTTGTAACAGGGATCGATGTTTTCGCTCAACAACCCCATTTTGCTCAAGGGTGTGAGGACAACAGGTCTTATGAACGATACCTCTAGCCATAAATAAAGCTTTAATGGCATGATTGATGAATTCTATACCATTATCACTACAAATCTTTTTAATACTAGCAGAAAACTGATTAAAAATGTAAGCAACAAAGGATGTAATATGCTGGACAGTCTCATTTTTATGTCTCATTAAAAAAACCCATGTTGCCCTAGAAAAATCATCCACTATAATGAGAAAGTAACGATAACCTTGATGAGTGGGATGCCTATAGGGTCCCCAAACATCCATATGCAGTAATTCAAAACATTGTTTGCTTTTAATGGAGCTAGAAGGAAAAGGCAACTTTGTTTGTTTAGATTAAATGCAAATTTCACATTCTTTATTCAATGGTGTACTGTTCTTATTTACAATGCTTATGTGCTGAAGAACAGAAAATGGTGTATGGCCCATTCTATGATGTAATAACCAGACATCACGAATTTCCTTTTCATGAACATGTGTATCAACAAAATTCACAGCATTAGCACTACGAATGTTTTTACAACGCAGAATGTATAATCCATTCACTAATCTACCACTCGCCTTCATCTTTCCACCCTGAAGGCCCTGCAATAAGCAATAGTTAGGAAAGAAAACAACCATGCTTTGTTGCTCTTTAGTTAGTCTAGATACTGATATCAAATTAAATTGCAATTGCGGTGCATATAAGACATTTTCAAGTCTAAATTCATCTGAAAATTTGACGCTCCCTATATGAGTCACAGGAACTCTATTTCCATTAGGTATCTTAATATTAGTGATGGGTCCTGTGTAGGCAGTATATGTATCTAAAAGAGATAATTCACCTACCAAATGTGTTGTGGTCCCAGAATCTATTACCCAATGTGTGTGCATATGTGCAGGAGAAAAATTAGAGGAATTGGCCAAACTTGTACCTGTAAGTGCATGCACTGTATTGATTATGTCTGAGTCCTTGCGCAGAAATTCAAGGAGGCGCTGGTACTCTTCTTGAGTGAATGTGGGGGAAACCACATTTGTTGTATGTGTGAGCCCATTTCCTTCATGTTCATGGTCTATAGAAGATTGACTCAGATTAGCTTCTTGAGGCTGTTGAGGTCTATTACCTCTGAAGTCAGGAGGAAAACTGATAAGGTGCCAACATTTATCCTTATTGTGGCCCTTTTTGCCACAATGTGAACAATCAGGTGCAAGTCCACCTCTTCCTTTTCCTCGTCCTCGACCTCTTCCTCTGGCTGCCATCGCCACTCCCTTACTAGGATCATCCCTAGTTCCATGTGTAATTGATTTTTGTGCCTCATCCTCAGCTATCATGGCAAAGGCTTGATTAATTGTAGGTAATGGACTCATTAGAGAATTTGACTCCTAGCTACACTATAGTTATCATTCAAGCCCATCAGAAACTGCAAAAGCTTTTGTTGTTGAGTTCTTTCAATGTATACCTTTGCTGTCTCACATTTGCAGGAAGGAAGTGGGAGTAGAGCAAATTGCTCCTCCTACAATTCTTTCAGTTTGGTGTAATAAGAGGATACAGAGGAGCTACCTTGGCGGTGTAAACTAATTTCTCAGTGGAGCGAGAAGATGCAAGACCTAGTAACCTTATCGAATCTCTCTTGCAAATCCTCCCAAACCAGTCGAGCTTCTTGAAAAAAAATAACGCTATTTGCAAGCTCCCTTGAAACAGAATTTAACAACCAAGAGAGCGCTACCGCATTACATCTTTCCCACTGATCTTGCAAACGTTCTTCTTGAGCCTCCTTTGTACAAGATCCATCTACAAATCCGAGTTTATGTTTTCCTCGGAGAGCTATTCTCATGGCTCAACTCCAAATTGTGTAATTCTCGCTCCCAGTGAGCACTTGAGGAATGATTGTTGACCCTTGTGTATCAGACGGATGTAAATATAATGGGTGGGTGAATTTCAGACCATCAATGCTGATGTCTTCGTTGTCTTTTCTGGTTCCCATGATAACCGTACAGTATAGTGGTTAATGAGTCGATTATGTTTGATTTTCCTCTCAGTCAATCTTGAATGCCTTCTCTAGTTTTCTTCAGTGATTTACTGGGTTGAAGAAGATGAAGAAACCTTCGAATGCTCAAGCGCTGTTCTGGATTTCTTGTGTGATATTTCTGAATTTGAGTTGAGCGTGATTAGCTCAAGAAACCCCGTCGATCTCGTTCAAGAGCACAAAGAAATTCTAAATCTTCATGAATCTTGATCTCAACGAACTCAAAATCTTTGTGAATCTTGATTGCGAGTGTTGCAGAAAATTGGGGAAAGGCTCAGAACTCAAACACTGTCAAGTTTTCTGCCCTTGATTGATGGCAAATCTGTCGCCAATATCAGAGCATCTATCCCACAGATTCAATCGCTTTTTCGATGTGTCTGGAGATATTTTCTTCCTTTACGAGACCTAAGGATAATTGCCTTCAAGTCTCGAGACATCTAATTGAATCGGGTCACAATTCTTGGACCATTTGCTTTGCTCACCTTGCCTTATGTTCGGGTTAGGCCCACTGTGACAGACTCTACATTCAACCTGTCTCTGATACCGTGTAAGACGCACAGCAGGAAAAGTACGTTCAGGATCTTATTCACATATAATAGAATGAAGAGTATATTATTACAGCATACAGGGGAACTTTATATAAGTCCCAAGTCAGAAGTCTATTGGGCCTTGTAATTACTACACCACGGCCCACTTTAAGACAAAACTAAAACCAACTAATTCTTACATGACAAATCAGATTTTTTATCAGGAGTTGATTAGAAAATGTCGAAACTTGATAAATAATTCTCAATTTATTTTTTGAGAAATACCTAATTTATCATTTTACAATCTTCAAATTCTTTTTAAGGATTCTCCCTTTAAAATATTGAGATAATATATTATTGTAATACAAAAACATATATACGGACAGAACTTAATGACAAAAATTACTGATCTTGTGTTATCTTAATACTATGGTATAGTACATTATAACTCCGCACCACAAGATTGATTTTTTTAATCAAAAATACACTTTTTTTGTACTCTATTAAAATATTAATTAATAACAAAAATATAAATAATTAACTCCCAGCTGTAACCAATATCAGATAGCATTAATTATACTAATATACTTCATTAACGAGAGTACCTAACTCAATTAATTGTAGGCACATTACAAGAAACACAAGCACTGTAGTTTTTTTAAACACTAATGCCTATCCAATTATTGATATAGAACTCAACAACATATATACTGAAAAAATTGACGAACTAAAATTAAATTGGAAAAGTAATTCAAACTATAAGCCCTGGTTATCAACTTTCAAACCAGAGAAAGTTCAATTTAAAGAAACTGGAAGCATCATCCAATTAATTTAAAAATGCATGCGTATATATACTTTCCCCATTTTTTAATAATTTAAAAACGAAAGTTTAGTTGTGAGTTCAATTTAGGGGAAATTGCTGAAAGTCTCTCATTGTAAAATTTATACTCCCCGAAGCTACATAAGGACCAAAGTCCTTGAGCGGATACAATTTATTTTTAGCAGATGCAACTATTCTTTAGTTATATAAACATGTATGTTCATCTATATGCAAAAGAGTTGCACCAATTAAAAGTATGTTACATATATGGTCGTTGCTGGTACACTTTAGATAATAAATTTTGTAAGTTTTTAGCAATTATCCCTTGAATCTAAGGAACAATATTAATTAAAATCAAATTTTGGGAATACCTGAAGGAGGTGTTTGGCGAAGTCAATAGCAAGAATGCCAGCACTACATCCCATTCCACTAAGATCATAGCACTACAAATCATTTCTGTGCTTATAACGATTCACAATCCTATCACACAGAGACGGTTTTGGACAAATCGAACTGCACTTTATTATGGGAATTCCCATGTCCTTAGGTTGTACCCAACATGTTTTCTTTAGAAGTTCATCGACAACTCCGAAAAACACTGTCTCCGCCTCCTTCCACGCTTCAACTAGAGACTTCTTTGGTGGGATCTCCATTAGAGCTGGAGCTGTGTAGATCTAGGGTCCCACACCTGACTTATAAAAATTTTTATACAAAGCTTCAAGTTATCCTCTGATAAATTCCCAAGCTTCTTTGCTCTTTCCAGCAACATGTCCTTTGTGGCAACACATGAATCGTCTGGTTTGTGGCATGCTAAGTCTACCAAGTCTACTTTCGTTGGTTGTCTCTTGGAGAAGTGCTGATGGAAAATAATGGCTAGGGTTAGGAGGAATATTATTGCAGAGAAGTAAGAAGCCATTGGAGTTATTGGAGGAAGATATTTGAATTCATTATGATGAACACAAGCTAAAGTTGAAGCTGCTACTAAAAAGGAAATGAGCAGTACGTTCATCATGTTGAACGAAGATCGAAGACTAAGCAGTGTAGTGGTACTTGAGAATTCTCTATATGCTTGGTTCAGCTTATATACACAAAAATTATGACAAATTATTTCTTTTCTTCTTTTTTTTCCGGCTAGACTAAACCACCGTCTCTCTATCCTTCCTACCACACGGCTACCACTCAGTCATCACAGTTGCACCACTCTGTTTCTGTTAGTTTCAGAGCATCATCTTCACGACACCACTGTCACCTCTGCTTCACATCATCACCACCACCATTTTCTTCATCATCGATAGAACCTTTCTACTACCTTCACCTTCTTCTTCATCATCTTCAACCTTTAACTACCACCACCGGCGACCTTCCTCGCCTTTCCCTCTCTCATCTTCAAGCACCACCGTCCCTCCTTTAATCTCCATTTCCGTCGAGGCAGATCCGAGCTTCAAACCAGAGAAGCCACCGTCGACTTTCTTCCATGCTATCTAGTCTTACACTTCAGTACGGGCAACCTCCTTCTTCCTCCTTGCCACCTTGCACACAAACCCCAAAAGAGAAAGCTCAGAACAGCCGGTGCATTTCTGCAACTTTCCGGCCCCCATTTCCGGCGAAGTTGATTTTCCCGGCTAGCTTTTTCTTCATAGTTCCTGAGTCGTTTCTGACTAGAACACCGTAACATCCTCATCCATCGGCATTCTTTGTGAGTTCCAGCTGAGTTTACAGTTTCCCGGAGGAGTTTTGCATTGTCCAGCGAAGCTTGAATTTTTCCGGCGAAGCACTCTGAATTTTCCAGCGGTTTTCTTCTTTGCTGCCATTCCACCATCGTTCCTCATCCACTCCTTATTATCACACCGCAGCTTCTCTGAGATTTGCAGCAAGCATCTTGTTCATTTTCCAGTGAAACCTTGTGTGTCTCCTGTGACTTCAATCACGTGGATCATTGTTAATACACTACAGGGGAGTTTATTTCTTTGTTTTTTTTTTAATTCTTGTTTGATTTAGTTTTGTTTCTGATTTATATATTTTTGTTTTGTGTGAAACTTGATAATTGTTTGGATAATATGTGGATTAAATTTGTGTAATTGTATTGAATTTTGTTGGTTGTTGTATATTATATATTTTTCTTATGATTTGAATTAATTTGAGTGGTGTGTTTATTTATGTATTTAAGGAAATAATTTAATAAAAAAAAATAAAAATTGTGCATTTAATTAAATTATATTTTCTTTTAGTTATTAATAAAAAAAATCAAAAATTCATTTTCCCCTTATTTGATTGAATTTGTGTGACATGTGGATTACTTAGTACTCAATAAAAGACTCCTCGAAAAGAGGGAAGACATGAATATTGCATTATAATACAATTTTTGGATTTAATATTTTGTATTTGATCCCGATACGCATTGATTCGACTGTGTCTTTGGGTCTCGGGGTCAAAAACAAAATATTTATTTCAAGAATTACAGTATAATACACAAGTTGTCTTTCTTCTTAAGGAGCATTTTATTGAATTCTAAGTAATCTAAATATCATGTAAATGCAATATAATAAAGGATTTTTTTTTGTTAAAAACTAATAACTAAAAGAAAATACAATTTAATTAAATGAATAAACAAACACACCACTCAAATTAATCATAAGAAAAGTATAAATAAATCTCACAAATAAAATTTAATCATACAAACTCAATCCACAATTTATACAAACAAGTATCAAGTTTCACACCAAAGAAAATATATAAATAAGCAAACACTAAAATTAAATAAGAAGAAACACTCCCCTGTGCAATTCTTCACTGTCACGCATGCATCGAATCACTGTAGCAGACACGCACGGTTTCACTTGGTCTTGAACGAGGATGAAGAAAACAGATGGCAAGTGACCGATGGAGAGCAAGAAGAGAACAGAAGAAAAACTGTCGGTCATGAAGGACTGTTGTGGTGGCGTCGGAGAGGAAAGGATGATGAAGGATGGACGGAAAACTAGCTCGCCGGAAATTGGAAGTTTGGGCCGGAAAACGTGAATTCCTCTGGAAATTGCAAAGCTTCCCCAGAGATCAAAGGGAAAGGGTCGACTGTTGATCTGTGATGGTAAGGTCGACAGAGATGAATCTGGTTGACCAAAGGGACATGAGTAAAGGGGCTGTACAGTCTCGCCGGAAATGATGGCGTTGTGAGAGAAGAAGATGATGGTAATAAAAGAAGGAAGGAAAGAATGACGAGAGTGATGATGTGAAGATGATGAAGGTGAGGATGATACTCGGTGATGAAAATGAAGAGGAAGGGAAGGTGGTGAATGGTGTTTTAGAGAGCTGCAAGATCAAGATGATGAAGGTGGCGAAATGAAGGAGAGGAAGAGGCCGAGGGTGGTTAAGATGAATAGTGGTGATGAAGAGAAGAGGTCGGTGGTGATAGAGATGACCTTTTTCTTACTTCAACTCCCCATTCTGTAGTATTTCGGCAAGGAAAATGGAAAAAGTTAGAAAACTGAAGATATAAGGGAAGGCTGATGAGGAAGAGAGTGCTGCCAGTGGCTATGGTGAGGAAGAGAGTGCTGCCTGTGACAAGGAAAGAAGAAGGAAGGAGGAAGAAGAAGAAGGAGATGAAGTTGCTCCCTGTGATAGCTGTGTGCCAGTTTAAGGAAAAAGGAATGGTTGTTGAGATGATGATGATGGTCATAAGGTCCATCTCCACTCCACCACTCTCGATCGGTCTGCATCTTTCCTTTGTGGTTCAAACACAATGTCCCCCCACTCCATTGTGATCAGCCGAAAGAAGGAAGAGATATTCTCTGGTCCCAGTTCTGCGTTGGGCGTTGATAGGAAGAAGAAAAAAAATCAGGTGTGACCAGGGACTTCTGTGCAATATCAAAAGTTTATGAGGACGGACCACATTGAAAATTTTTGAAACTTATGTGTACATCAGAACTGAATATTTAAAACTTTTGGGCATCATCTGTATTTTTCCCTTGACCTTTTCTCCAACAACTGCTCCCAGCTTCCATGTTAGTTGCTGCCAAATTGTTTCCTCACTTGATTACCAGTTGAAAGAGGGAGATAATGGGTGTGTTTGGAAAGGCGATGGGAAAAGTGGCTTTCTTTCAATTTAACTTATGGAATTTTAAGATTGGGGAAAAATAAGATTGGGTAAAATGATTAATGTTTGGATTGACGATTAGATAAATGCTTTTATAAAAATAAAAAGGTGTTTGTTTTGGTTTTTGCATTAGTGACTTTTGTGATATTTAAGATAAGAATTTTAAAAATTATGAAAAGTGAAAAAATTAACTATGAAAATTTGGCAATGGTAAAAATCATAATAAAATTACAGTAAAAATGCTAATAAATTAAAAATTATACAAATTTAATGTTTTTGATAAAATAAAATATAATAGAACTAATCAGATCAAAGGTCTCGTACAATTTAGTCCTTGATGGTAGGGGTGGAAACAGGCCAGGCGCCCTGTCAGGGGATTGCAGCCTGGCCTGTTTCTGGCCTACTCAGGCCTGGCCTGTAAAAAAAAAAAGGCCAGGCCTAGGCCTGTTTGAAGGCCTGTTTTAAAAGGTGTGTATGTTGTTCATGATACACCAATTGTGTGTGACCAATGCAATAATGTCCATATGCCTGATCATTGTCCTATGTATATGGTCACTAAATCTGTCAATTACATGGGAAAGTTTCAGCAACCTTAGGGAAATCCTTACTCACAAACTTATAATCATGCTTGGAGATCTCATCCAAACTTCTCTTGGAGTCAAGGGAACATACTGAACCAGCAACATGAATCCATTCTGGGACTAAGCCTATGCCCTTACCAAGTTTTCAACCACAACATAGGCCACCTTCATTCAAGGAGGAAGAATCTAAAACTGATAAGATGCTGAATCAGATATTGTCACAATTAGAGTCTTCAAGAGCTGAGAATAAAGCTACCTTTTCCATACATGAGACAACTATAAAAAATCTTGAAGTGCAGATATGGCAATTAGCATCTCAGATGAATGCTATGTCACGAAGTAGTCTTCCCAGTGATACCATTCCTAACCTAAAAGGAATAAAAAAGAAGAATGCAATGCCATAAATCTGAGAAGTGGTAAAGTGCTCCCTGGGGTGTCTAATCAAGCAAATCTAATTCAAGACCAGTTGATCTAGAAATTGTTGAAGACAACAATGAGGAAGCTCTAGATCCAGAAAATGCAGTAGATGAAGAAAAAGTGAGGAATGGAAAGTCCGCTGAGAAGAGCAATAAGGATATGAGTAAAACTAAGATGGTAGAACAAAAGAAAAAAGATGAGAAAAAGCCAGCTGCCATGAACATCATTATGCCACTACCTTTTCCTCAGAGGTTTAAGAAGAAAAAAGAAGATGTTCAGTTCAAGAAGTTTGTTAATATATTCAAACAACTTCACGTGAACATCCCTTTTGTTGAAGCTTTGGAAAGTATGCCCAAGTATGCTAAGTTCTTGAAGGATGTTTTATCCAAGAAGCGGCGGTTCAATGAGTTTGAAACTATTTCCTTAACTGAAGAATGCAGTGCAGTTATCCAAAGTAAGTTGCCCACACTACTACAGAATTGAGATATAACCACCCCCAAAGACGTCCCAAATTGAAAATTGGGTGGTTAAAAAGGGAGGCGGTGGCATTTTCATAATTATTTATGTGTAGGGGAACCTTTAGGCGTCCCAAATTTGAATTTGGGACGCCTAAAGTGCTTCCTGGCGCGAAATATAAATTTCATAAATTTTTTTTAGCGCCAGGAGCTGGGTTTAGGCGTCCCAAATGAATTTGGGACGCCTAAAGTGGGACTTTAGGCGTCCCAAATGAATTTGGGACGCCTAAAGTGGGACTTTAGGCGTCCCAAATGCTATTTGGGACGCCTAAAGTACCTACTTTAGGCGTCCCCTGCATGTCAGACACTTGTCTGACATGCGGTCTTCTCATCTACCTATCACACCCTCACCTCACATCCTCTCAAAAACTTTACTCTTCTTCCTCCTCTCCCCACCCACACCGTCGGCCCTGCTGTGTTTTTTTTCTCTTCAACTCCTCCCTCCTCCCTTGTTCAAGCTCTCTCCTCCACCGTCGGCCTAGCTTGTTGAACTCGGACTCCTCCCTTCTTCTTCTTCCTCTTTGTTTCTTCAACGGCTGCAACCGTGTCTGCTTCAACCTCACCTCCTCCACAGTGGGTTTTGCTCTCTCCTCCATTGTTGTGCGTGGGTGGAGCTCCAACGTCTTCTCTACCTCTCAAACATAGTAGCTAGGGGGCGCCCTGATCAGGTTGGTTTATTTTCTTCATTTTTTTTGTAACAGAATATGGTTTATTTTGTTTTTGGAAAATAAATTAAATGGTTGAGATTGTGCTTATTATATATTGCTTATATTGAGATAGTTGAGATTAGTCTGATGTGTTTGGTGTGGTTATATTGTTTAAATTGCATTTATTTGGGAATGGTTTATTTTCTTGTTTAAATATAAATTTACTTGTGTATAATAGAAACAAGTATTCTTATAGTTCTCACCCGTTCCATTGTGTTAAATATGAGTAAAGTTTAAAAGTTACTCCCTGTTTCAATTTGCCTCTCGTTAATTATTGAGTAAACTTTGTTCTTATAAGATAAAATGTTATATTAAATAGGGATGTAGTTAGAAAGGTTTTAAATTTAAAGGTAGAGTTAATGAGATTTAAAGATTTCTTTCACTATTGTGATCATGTTAAAAGTGACTTATAAGAACGATTAGAAGTAGTGGCACCACCCCATTTCTTTAGGGAAATCTAGCTTTTATAAGGCAATGGAGATTTATCCATTCACACGTAGTGGCACCACCCCATTTCATTGGTCTTGTTCCTGCACCATTAATTAGTATATATAATAAAATAAAATATGATTTATTTAAATTAAAGAAATTCTTGTATTAATTACACACAATTGTTTTGTTAATTCCAAATTCTTGAATTATGAAGAATAATTCAAGCCAAAACTTAAAAAGAAAACGATAACCCCAATATTCATTAAATGATTTTTATCTAAATATTTTCAATAAAACAATTTTATTTTTGGAAGAACTCAACTTAAAATTGTTTTGTTAATATGAAACTCGTTTTGTTTTTAATTCTTCCAAACCTCAAAAAAATTCTTTAATTTAATCTTATTGTATTTATTTTATTATACATTAATTTTATATACATATACTTATTAAAAAAATAAGTTACATAGCACTGAAACCCTTTTAATAGGAGAGATGAGGCTAGGAGGGGGCAATAAAGTTATTAAGCCCATATTTTAAAATCCTAAATTGGGTTGATAACTTAATTAGTCAATCCCATCATATGTCCTTGAGAATTGTACTAAACGGGTGAATGTTATTGGTAATGCCTTAGGTGGTAACAAAATGGATCATAGTTGGATGAATGCTTTGAGAACTAGTGAAGAATATGAGAAAGGGGTGGACGAATTTATTGAATTCGCTAAAAAGAATGCTCCTGCAAGAAATGGGAAGTATTTTTGTCCTTGTGTCAATTGTTTGAATGAGAGTAGACGGGATGTTGATGTCATAAAGGATCACCTACTTTGTGATGGAATAAATCTGTGATACACAAGGTGGATATGGCATGGTGAGAAAGTAACTGATTGTCTGTCACACAAGAAGGGAGCTATGGATGTCATAGATGAAGATAGAATGGAGAGAATGATTAACGATGTTGAGGCAGAATCCTTTACGCAGTCGCAGGAGTATGATAGCCTGCGGAGTGATGCAGAGACACCATTGTACAGTGGTAGTAAGTACACGCGGCTGACAGGAACATTACATTTGGTTAACTTAAAGGCAACTTGTGGGTGGACCGATAGTAGTTTCACATTGCTGCTTGAACTATTGTGTGATATGTTTTCGGAGGATAATGTACTTCCAAATCGTATGTATGAGGCCAAGAAAATCCTGTCTACAATGGGTATGGAATATAAGAAGATACATGCTTGCCCTAATGACTGCGTACTGTACAGAAATGAGTACGGAGGTCTTAGTGAGTGTCCTAAGTGTAAAACTGCACGATACAAAGTGAAAAAAGATGGTGGTTGTGGTGATGTGACAAGTAAAAGGCAACCTTTAAAGGTTATGTGGTATCTTCCAATAATACCACGTTTTAAACGTTTGTTTGCGAGTGCAACAAAAGCGAAGAAGTTGAGATGGCACTCTGATGAGAGAATATCTGATGGGAAATATCTTTGGCACCCAGCTGACTCTCCACAATGAAAAAAAATAGATGAAATCTTCCCTCAATTTGGCAGCGAGCCGAGAAACCTACGGCTTGGGCTTTATACAGACGGCATCAATCCGTATAGAACTCTTACTAGCACACATAGTGCGTGGCCGGTTCTCCTTGTAATATACAACTTGTCTCCCTGGCTATGTATGAAACGTAAGTATATGATGCTATCTATGATGATTTCTGGACCAAAACAGCCAGGGAACGATATTGATGTCTATTTGGCGCCTTTGATTGAGGACTTGAAGAAGTTGTGGGAGGAAGGCGTATATGTGTTTGATGCTTATAAGAAGGAGCCTTTCAAGCTACGTGCAATGATTTTCACAACGATAAACGACTTCCCTGCGTACGGAAACTTGTCAGGGTACAGCGTGAAGGGTCACAAAGCATGCCCAATATGTGAAGCAGACACACACTTCCAACAACTAAAGCATGGAAGAAAAACTGTCTACCTTGGCCACAGGAGGTTTCTTTATCGGTTCCACCCGTATCGTAGGCTAAGAAAGCGGTTTAACGGCTTACCGGAGCATGGAATGGCTCCAAAGTCACTAACCGGAGAGGAAGTCTACAGTCGAGTGGAACGTATCCATGTCACTTTTGGTAAGAATCAGAGGGTTGCAGCTGAGAAGAACATATGGAAGAAGAGATCCATTTTCTTTGATCTTCCATATTGGCGTTCGCTAGACGTGAGACACAGTATTGATGTGATGCATGTGAAGAAGAATGTTTGTGATAGCCTTATCAGTACGCTTTTGCACATACCAGGGAAGACTAAGGATGGGATTAATGCGAGATTAGACCTTGTCGATATGGGAATAAGAGAACGGTTACATCCACAACTAAGAGATGATGGTAGGAGGGCATACATGGAGCCAGCAGCGCATACACTATCAAAAGCAGAGAAAAGAAGTTTGTGTGGGTGTTTGCATGAAATGAAGGTACCGCAAGGGTATTCCTCGAATGTGAGAAGATGTGTCTCAATGGACGATTTGAAGTTAGTGGGAATGAAGTCCCATGATTATCATGTGTTGATGCAACAACTATTACTAGTAGCTATTAGAGGCATAATGAAAGATGAAGTACGAAACACAGTGACAAGATTGTGCGTTTTCTTCAATGCTATCTGTAACAAAGTCATTGACACTGAAAAGTTGGATGAACTAGAAAATGAGGGTTACATTATTTTGTCACAACTAGAGATGCACTTTCCGCCTTCATTTTTTGATATAATGGTGCATTTGGTAGTTCATTTGGTGAGGGAGGTAAGGCTATGCGGTCCAGTTTACCTGAGGTGGATGTACCCTTTCGAGCGATACATGAAGATCTTAAAAGGGTATTCTAAAAATCCTTATCGACCAGAAGCCTCAATAGTAGAAAGATATGTAGTTGAGGAGGCTATGGAGTTTTGCAAAGATTATATGTCAGGGAAGAAGGAACAATCTCGGCATGAAGAAGGGAGAAGCAAGGGAACATGAGGACTGAAAGTGAAGAATGTTCCTCGTGAAGAGGTGTTGCAAGCCCACTTGTATATCCTGAATAATATGGAAGAAGTTCAACCTTACATAAATGAACACAGAAACACTTTGAAGAACAAGAATCCAAGGAAGAATGACATGCAGATTGCTATTGAGCAAAACAAGACATTCATGCAGTGGTTCGAGGAAAAGGTTTTGCACGAGATCGGTGTGTCTGAGACAATTGAGTGGCTAGCTTGGGGGCCTTCGTTTCAGGTCATTACTTGGACCGGTTATGATATAAATGGCTATTCCTTCTATACCAAAGAGCAAGATGACAAAAGTACCATGCAAAATAGTGGGGTCATGGTAGAAGCTGAATCTATGCACTTTTCCAGTTCGAGAGACAAAAACCCCATATTAGCGTCTATGGCCTATTATGGAGTTATAGAAGAAATATGGGAGATGACGTACAACAAGTTCAAAGTTGCTTTATTTAAATGTAAGTGGGTTAGCAACAATGCCGTGGTAATAGATAAACAATTTGGATTTGTCTCAGTCGATCTTCGAAGAGTTGGCTATAGAGAAGAGCCCTTTATTTTAGCAAGCCATGCGAAACAAGTGTTTTATGTCACCGATCCTGCCAGAAAAAATATGTCCATTGTCCTTAAAAGTAAAAAACAGAAGTATGGTGATCCGACCTTCAACCTTGATGACACACCACCTTTCACAACAACTACACCTCGAACAAATGAAGTAGAATTGGTAGATGATGACGAATATGCTGTAAGAAATGACCATGGTGAAGGACTATGGGAAACAATCTAGAGTAAGACCTTAATTTATAAACGAGAACTGTGTTTTTTCTGTTTTACTTCCCGCTTACTATATACATGTGTTTTCATTGCAATTTACTTACGTTTCTGATGATGCTTTTTGTGTTAACAGGAATATGGACAACGTTAGTGATGACGAGAGGCGTGGAGATGACGAAAGCTCTAGCAATGACGAAATTCCTAGAGTTGAACCCCCTGCAAGAAGGAGAGTTAGAGGCTGTACAAAGATGGGAGCATTGGTTGCACGTCATGAACATCAACAGGAGAGGCTGCATATAGACTTCGATGATAATCTGAATCCAATTGGTCCTGAGGAAGACCACTTCATTAGCTACATAGGGCTTTTGGCTCGAAGCAAAGTGCGCATTACCTACGATAATTGGAGATTGGTTCCCCCAAAAACGAAAGACATGATTTGGCAGTAACTTTTGGTATGTAAGTTTTGATGCATTGTAGCTTTGTTCTTATTGTTTCAAATATAATAATCTTATGTTTTACCTTGCAGTAAACATACGATGTCCCCGACACCACAGAGATGCATAGGCACTGGATGGATGAGGTTCGTGTACGATGGAAAGGTTTCAAGAACAAGCTAACAAAGCATTACATTCGAGGGGCCCTTAGGGGTAACGATCCATGTGCACAGTATACATATTTATCTCCAGAGGACTGGAGGTTGTTTGCGGCATCACGAGCAGATCCTGAGTTTTTGGTAAGATTTCTGTCATGATATAGAATTACTTATATCGTTGATTTCATATACTTTATATCGTTGATTCATTTTTTGTTGTTTTTCATTCATAGAAATTAAGTGCAGCAAATGCCCAGAGGCAAGCAGAAAATAAATATCAACATTTCATGTCTCACGGTGGATATCGGAAGCTTGAGCGGCAAATGATGGCAGAAGAGTTACAGAAAATGAAGGAAGCAGCGGAATCTGATCCTAGCATTGTTATCCAGCCACCGGCACCTCCTCCACGTCACAAAAAATGGAAAGCAGGGAGGATTAAGGCTGGGAAGTACATAAATCCGACTGTTGCTGAGGTTGCTGCGAGGATTGTAAGTAGTTATACCATAAGTACCTAATTTTTTACATGTCACGAGTGGTTTCGATACATTTACGATAAAATGCATGCTACAGGATGACCTGGACGAGCAGAGTAGCCAAGGTTCATTCAATCCAAGTAGACGGATGGACATCTTGTCAACGGTTATTGGGAAGGCAGATGACCTTGGTCGTGTTCGAGGAGAGACACGGGGAGTTAGTGCCGCGAGGTATTTTGGACAAGAGCCACGTTATTCGTCACAAGTTGGACCTAGTAAGGACGTTGTGGCCAAGATTCGAGAGGAGCTCGAACGAGAGATCGAGGCCAACCTTCGTGACAAGCTCCGACAAGAGCTGTTGCCAGAGCTTCAACTTGAAATGGCAAAGATGTTTGAAGCACAAAGGGCAAGGGACGAGGCTCGAACTCAGGAATCCCCGGCCTTCAATAGCACCAGAGGAAGTTACAACCCTCTGGAGCAACCACTTGGCCACCCTTCTCCCACTCCAGTGTCGGGACCACTTGGCGACCCTTCTCCCAATCCAGTGTCGGGAGACCCTTGCACCCTCTATTTGGATGATCCACTGTTGCGTGTTGTTGCTGATGGTCTTGTTCACACGTGTGCTACCACCCACCATAATCAGCAAATTCTGGAGGATTATCGTAGGGTGAATGTGACGAGTGTTAGAAAGGGGGAAGAAGGTACAGCCATCCCTGTTCCCGATCCAGAGGTTGGCACGTTAGGTCAAGCGATAGGATCTTTCATCCTTTGGCCTCGCAATCTTATTGGTTCAGACGCAACACCTCCAATGGTAGGAATTACCTTACTGTTACTGAAAATCTGTTGGCATCCTAATAACAATTTGTTTTTTGATGTTCTAAAAGGATGACGAAGCTGCGAGCAAATGGCCTTTCTTAGCACGGCTGCAACAGATCTACAAGCGCATTAAACAGATTGACTTGAAGATGCCCCAGGGATTGTGGGCCAAGTGGAGTATCCCTACATGATTGACAATAAAGATCTCAAGCAGTTTATCAGGTTGGAGGAGATAGATGCAGGCTGGGTCAAATTTGCAGTCCGGTAAGTTTTTTTTTCAATTTTCCCATAGAATTCATTTAGTGGTTTTTTGTTTTCATACATTCAAGAATTGATTCCTTATTTTAATTCTATTATAGCACCTTCCACGATCTCTGCACAAACATGGAAAGAAGTAATTGGTATGGATTCTTATGTCCTGCGAATATGACAGGGGATACTTGTACTGTGGCGCATAGGACTCACTATGTCGGCTACCAAATGGCACAAAACAAACTTCGTTGTTATCTAGCACCCATTGTCCAACGGTTCGTATTTACATTTTGTCAATTTCAGAAGTTTAC
The DNA here is from genome assembly GCA_963242795.1 of Inga leiocalycina. Taxonomy (NCBI): domain Eukaryota; kingdom Viridiplantae; phylum Streptophyta; class Magnoliopsida; order Fabales; family Fabaceae; genus Inga; species Inga leiocalycina. Next base: position 70,658,744 of record OY725325.1, read on the forward strand.
TAAATAATTGTCTTCTCACTCATCTAACTTCATTTTAATGTGTACATGTTGTTAAAGAAACCACTGGACTTTGTGTGTTATATGTCCCCACCGCAACGTAGTCTATTGGTTTGATCCCTTGAGTAACAAGCCAGACAGAGATACAAAATCCGTCTTCGACACGTAAGTTATCCTGTTTGTATTTCATTGACAACAAAAATAAATGAATGGTTCTAATTTCTGTTCATTTTGCTTTTCATGATAGTGCTTGTCAAACATATAGAATCCTAGGTGGGTTACGCGAGGGTGCAGTTGTTAAAAAGCCAAAGTGGTTTTATCCCATAGTAAGTACGTTCGATCCTACATAATTGTTTCATTGACGGTCCTTTTAGACATACCTTTATTGATTTTAACAACCAATTGCATCCCTTTGATTAAAAGTGCCCTCGGCAACCTGGCAACACTGAATGCGGATATTATGTTATACTTTATATGTATAACATAACTCAAAGTGGAATTACTAGCGATTTTGAAAAGGTAATCGCTTCTTCATTCTCAAATGATAATATTTTTGGTGTTCTAATCAAAATGTTAATTAATTCATTTTCTTGAGATTCATTTCATCAAAGCTTATTACTTTCTAATTTTTAGATTTTTGATAATGAAGATGCCTACCTACGTGAAGACCTTGATTTGATCAGAGATCTTTTGGCTGGACATCTTCTTCAACATATAGAGCAATAAACTTGTTATTTTATATCAGTTTGTACTTGTGTGATGACAGCGTTTTGACACTTTCTGGTTGTACCTGTGGGGACTTTAGGCGTCCCAATTCTTAATTTGGGACGCCTAAAGTCAGACTTTAGGCGTCCCTATCATTTGGGACGTCTATTATTTCAACTTACTACGCCCCCAGCATATACGTCCCCCCGTTTTGGGACGTTAAAAGTGTCAAATTTGGGAGGTTAAAGCCCCTTTTTGTAGTAGTGCCACTAAGCTTAAAGATCCAAGGAGTTTCTATATCCCCTATAACATCGGAACCAACTTCAATGGCAAAGCTCTTTATGATTTGGGGGCAAGCATTAATTTGATGCCTCTTACAATGTTCAATCAATTGGGTTTGGGAGAACCAAGGCCTACCACAGTAACCTTTCTCTTTATAGACCGCAGTATTTCAAAGCTAAGGGGAATTATTGAAGATGTCCTAGCCAAAGTGGACAAATTTATTTTTCCAGTAGATTTTGTTTACAAATAATTTCTCATGGATTTATTGGTCCCTATAATCTTGGGCCGTCCTTTCCTAGCCACTACAAGAACTCTCATTGATGTCGAAAAAGGTGAAATTACTTTGCAGGTAGATGATGAGAAAGTTATATTCAACATGCTCAAAGCTCTAAATTTCATGATAATTTGGCTCAATTGTTCCTCAAGAATCATTTTCCTCTATGACTAAAGATCCTTTAGAGGCATTTTTGATTGGTGAGAAAAGTATTGAGGAATTTGAGGAAGACATTAGTGAAGAACTCTTTCGTATGGAATCAATTCCTCAATTTAAACCAAGGAATTTTGAACCACTTGAGCTATCCGATGCCTTGAGTACTCCTTTAAAGCCATTTATTGAAGGTCCTTCGGTGTTAGAATTGAAACCTTTGCCTCTCATCTCAAATATGCCTATCTTGGGAGCACTGACACTCTATCGGTAATTATATCTTCCATCCTTTCTGATTTATAAGAGGAGAAATTGCTAAGGATCTTGAGAGAACATAAGCATGCTATTGAGTGGACTATTGCTGACATAAAGGGAATAAGCCTTTCTATTTACATGCATAAAATTATGCTAGAGGATGATCATAAAACCTCTATTGAATATCAAAGATGTTTAAATCTAGTGATGAAAGAGGTAGTAAAAAAGGAAATTCTCAAATGGCTTTCAGCTGGCGTTGTGTATCCTATATCTGATAGCTCATAGGTGAGCCCAGCCCGATGTGTCCCTAAGAAAGGTGGCATAACTATAGTGGTTAACATCCAGAATGAACTGGTTCCTACTCATACTGTCATACATTAATTGGGTAGCAAGTATATATGGATTATCAAAAGATAAATTCTGTCACAAGGAACGATCATTTTCTATTGCCATTTATTGATCAAATGCTTGATAAGTTAGCATGCCAAGAATTCTTCTATTTTATGGATGGGTATTCAAGGTAAAACCAGATTGCTATAGCCCTAAAGGATCAGGAGAAAACTACTTTCACATGTCCCTATAGCACATTCACTTTCAGGAGAATGCCATGAGGGCTTTGCATCGCTCCTACAACATTTCAACGCTGCATGATGTCCATTTTTGCCGACATGATAGAGAAGACCATCGAAGTATACATGGATGATTTCTCTGGTTTTAGCTCTTTCTTTGAATTATGTATGGATAACTTAGATTTGGTGCTTACACGATGTGAAGAAATCAATCTGATTTTGAATTGGGAAAAATGTCACTTTATGGCACAAGAAAGCATTGTCTTGGCCACAAAATATCCAAGAAAAGTTTGGAGGTAGACAGAGCCAAAATTTCAATTTTAGAACAGTTGCCTCCCCCTTCTAATGTGAGAGGTATTCAAAGCTTTCTTGGTCACGCATGATTTTATCGGTGTTTTATCAAAGTCTTCTCAAAGATTGCCAAGCCACTCTCTAAGCTTTTAGAAAAGGATGTGGAGTTGAAATTTGATGATGAATGTCTGCAAGCTTTTGAAGAGCTGAAGAAATGTCTAGTTTCAGCCCCCATCTTGGTGGCTCCGGATTGGAGTTGGCCTTTCATTATTATGGCTGATGCTAATGATTATGTCGTAGGGGCTGTCCTTAGGCAAAACACAGACAAATTAGTCCATCCTATTTACTATGCAAAAAAGACTCTTGATAGCGCTCAACTAAATTATACAACTATAGAAAAAGAGTTACTTGTAATAGTTTATGCTTGTGAGAAGTTTCGGCCTTACATTATAGGTATGAAGATCATCATCTATACTATTCATTCAGCTTTGAAGTACTTACTCATGAAGAAGGAGTCTAAGGCATGATTGATACATTGGGTGCTTTTACTTTAAGAGTTTGACTTGAATATTATTAATAGAAAAGGCACCGAAAATCAAGTAGCAGACCACCTTTTGAGGTTGAATACCGAGCTTCAATTTGATAGATCTGATATGATCCAGGCATCATTCCCTGATGAGAAACTTTTCTATGTAGACAACTTAACCATACCATGGCATGCTGATCTTGTTAATTATTTAGTTTGTGGAGCTTTGCCTCCAGATCTAAATTTTCATCAAAAGTGTAAATTCTTACATGAGGTGAATAAATACTTCTAGGATGAACCCTACTTGTTTAAAAGATGCTCGAACCAACTCATTATAAGATGTGTCTTGGATAATGAATAAGACTACATCTTGCAGTGTTGTCACTCTTGTGAGTATGGTGGTCATTTTGGAGGGGAGAAAACTGCTGTAAAGGTTATTCAAAGTGGGTTTTATTGGCCCTTTCTTTTCAAGGATGCATATGCCTTTGTTCTGTAATATGATAAATGTTAACGAGTGGGGAACATATCGAGGAAGAATGAGATGTTGTTGAACAACATGATGGAAGTGGAACTTATTGATATTTGGGGAATTGATTTCATAGGCCCCTTCCCTAAGTTATTCAATAATGAATACATTTTAGTTGGGGTTGATTATGTATCCAAATAGGTTGAAGCAACAACATGCGCCACCAATGATGCTAAAACAGTGTTAAAGTTCTTGAAGAATCACATTTTCACTAGATGTAGAACACCTTAAGCTATTATCAGTGATGGAGGTTCACATTTCTTTAATCAGCAATTGCAGGCTCTAATGAAGAAATATGGTGTAAAACACAAGGTAGTACTACCATACTATCCTCAAACTAATAGCCAGGTAGAAATTTTAACAAGGAGATCAAGAACATCCTTGAGAAAATAGTGAACGTCCTCAAACTTCCAAGTTGGATAATGTTTTATGGGCTTATTGAATGGCATATAAAACGCCAATTGGTGTGTCCCCATATCACCTGGTGTTTGGAAAAGCTTGCCACCTGCCTGTTGAATTGGAGCACGGAGCTTATTGGGCTATAAAGAAGCTCAATTTTGATCCTCAAGATGTGAAAAAGAAGAGGGTACTTCAGTTGAATGAGTTAGATGAATTTCACCTCCATACTTATGAAAATGCGAGGATCTACAAGGAGAGGACTAAAAGAAATCTTGATAGCCAAATAACTCTTAAGCATTTTGCACTGTGTCAATAGGTTTTACTGTATAACTCAAAGTTGATATTATTTTCGAGGAAGCTGAAATCCAGGTGGTTTGGTCCCTTCATGGTGGCTTAAGCATCTAATTTTGGTGTGGTAGAACTTAAGAATGAAATAGGAGAATGGTTTAAGGTGAATGGTCAACGATTGAAGCATTATTTAGGAAGAGATGTGGATCGATTGATATCCACAATCTATTTATCAAAAGAAGACTGACCGACAGGAAGAGTCAGGCTAAAGACTATAAATTAGCGCTTCTTGGGAGGCAACCTGAGTTCTAAACTCAATCTCTTTAGTTTATTTGATTTTGGTGTATTTTTTTTGGATTTATGTTTGGTCTTATGTTTGTGTAGGAGAAAGATAAAACCCCAACTGAGTGGGAGGAAGCATGACTAGTCCAAAGGAAAAGCTAAAACATAAAAGCATCATTGTTGTAAGACAAATTTCAAGGAAGTTCTTAATGTCTTAATCCTGTGTTCATAAATGTCTTTTCATGATTCTGTGTGATTCAGATGAATTAATTTGAAGAATGGATGAGTTTATGGTATACTTGATAAGTTTTTAATACCTTGAGAGTTTACAAATGAAAGTCTGTACATGTGTATTTGAATCTGGTATCTAAAATAGATTATTCAATTTTGGATTTGAATTAAAAAGGCTACATAAAGATGTTGGCCGAGGCCAATCTGGCCCAGAAAGTTTTGGGCTTGGCCAAATGAAGCCCTGAGAGGTTTGGGCCGCGGCCAATATAGCACAGAAAGTTTTATGCCATGGCCAAAGAATATCCTGGCCGCGACCCTGGCATAGACATTGAAAAAAATAAACAAAAATTTAAAAAAAATAAAATAAAACCAAGCCTTTTGGCTGCTGCCAATCCAGGCCAGAGGAAGCCCAGAGGGTTTTAAGCCACGGCTAACGTTCCCTTGGCCACAGCTAAGAAAGGTCTAGAGAGTTTTGGGCTACGACCAAGCATGGCCCAGAAACCTTTAGGTCGCGGCCAACTTTCCCTTGGCCACGGCCCAAACCCAATAGCTTAACCCAAATCCTTAATTCCATAATTTCTTTTCCTATTTCCTTCTTTTCTCAGCGTCGCACCTCACCCCTGTTCTCTTCCTCTGTTCTTCCCCTCTCCCTTCCTCATTCTCTCTTCGACTCTATCCCTCATTTCTTATTCTCTATTCCTTTTTCCCTTATTCCATTCTCTCTCACAAGACTCCTACCCTCTCCAATTTGCGATTCTCACCTGATTTTCTACACATAGTCTCCTATGCGTTTTACGAACTTGCTACTAGGAGGTATTGCTTGTAAAAGCTCATGGATCCTAAGACCGATGGGAATCTCCAAATTGTCCATGCCTTCTATGCCAACGCTTGTATTTGCCCTGTTTGGTGGTTTCCTCTTCAGGGAGTGAATCTTGATTTCATATTGGACAACTTTAGGCAATATGTCAATTTACCTGAAGTAGAGGACTGCAAGTATAAGAACTACATGGATAACAATGATGATATTCCTAAAGACGAGATTTCTTAATTGTTGGATTATGAAGGAGTAGTGACGTGGAAGAGCCGAGGTGGGACTCAGAAATATTTACTGTACACGTGTTTATCGGTGGAGGTATGGATTTGGTTACATTTTAGGAGGACTACTTCTGGCCCTCCTCAAATAGAAACCGCCTCACTAGGGACCAAGCCCTTCTTATCTACCTTCTCATGAAAAAGGAACCGATGGATGCAGGTCGTTTGGTTCACGCTGTTATTCGGGATTACATTCACGATCATACCTACGGCCTTATGATTCCTCATCTGATTTCATCCTTTTACACCTCTATGGGTATAGCAGCCATAATGACTAATGTCTCGTTCAAACCAATCAAGAAATTTCAATACCAGAGCATTAAGCCAAGAGAGACTGAACACATACCACTAACCCAACAATGATCTGCTGCACCCACATTTGAATATGGTGAACCCTCTCAGTCCCAACCTGACCTTGGTCAACCCTCTGGTGCTCCATCCTCCTCTCAGCCTACCTCGACCTTGGATTTGATCTTATCTACCATCCAGCGCACTAAGGCCAATGTAGCACACTGTCTTTCTCATCTACAAGATCATGGAGCCTGATTGACCCGACTAGAAGAATTACTTGTTGCGCGTGCTCCAAGCGATATCCATGACAGTGATGCTAATGATGACGAGGCTAGTGATGACGACGACTAGAAGGAGGATGCCAGTGATGATGGTGGAGATGAGTAGTCTAGCATTTTAGTTGCTTTTAGGATTTTACTTTTGTTTTTGATTTGTTTTGTTATTTTAGTGGCTGTTTATACTATCACTATTGGATATTGTGTGCATTCCAGTTGATAATGAATATGTTCAGGTTTAGTCTTTTATTGTTTATCACTCATATCTTTGTCCTTGTCTTGTCTATGGATAGTTGTTTTATTTGTTACATTACAGGTGATGTGTGTACCCTTTGCACCTAGATATACCCCATAATTTTTTTTTTCACTTTTGACAGTGAGGACACTGTCTATTTTAAGTTTGGGGGTGTTTTTGAATGTCCATAATGTCCATATGCATTTTGACAAGAATTTCAAGTTTGAAAATGTTAATTATGCCTTGTCCTTTAGCTTAAAAGCTGAGTTAGATTTGATTAATTATCTCTGAAAGTGAATGCGTGATTCGATAATAGAAAAGGATGTTTGGAATTTATGTTTTCTAGGAAAAAGATATAAATATTCATGAATATTACTTGGTTCTCATTTTGAAACTTCGTAATAATTTTTGGAATAAGCACTACGCACAAGGGTTGGAAATGATTTGAATGTTGTTTTTAGGAGGCTTAATAGCAAATTGATGTGTATGATCTTTTCTCATTGAAGGAATTTTGAATTTGCATTGGAATTTCTTGAAATAGATTACCATGCCACGTATTTTTGAAAAATGATTTGGGCATTTTTAAACACGTTTGTGCCTTTCAAGCCAACCAATGACATAAAAAACCATTTGCAACCCATTTAAGCCATATAAAAAAAAATTGGCCTGATGTATTGCCAAAGACCCACATCAGGCCTTACTTTATAGCCTGAAAAACCATGAATTTCCCTTATCTTGAGATAAATGAAGATTTGGTGATGATTAGTGATAGTAAGGATTGGTTTGTGGGTTAGAAGATATATTTTTCTGTTAAGACAGGTATGACAAATGTGATGCATATTCTTGCGCAGCCTGTACTCCAAAAAAAAAAGAGTAGCAAATGCAATAAAACTTGGAATACAAGACAACAATTTGAGATAAGTTTGGAGGAGTGTTTGAGCTTCTTGAAAGAAAAGTGCATGTAGTACAAAGAGAGGAATTGCATAGTGTCATTTATCTCAAGAAAGTTGAATCTTCCATTTTCTCATTCTTCTAATGAGCTTAACCATTGGCCATATTACAAGCCTATGAAGTGCCATTGATTTTAAAATTATGCGGAATGATCTATAAGTGAATAAAGAGGAGAATGCAAAAGGATAAAGCTTGGATATTGAGGTTGTTTTATACATGTTGAAGTATTGTATTTGATCTTAATGATTGCAGGAAAATTGTTGTCTAACTCTCCTTACATAAACACACTCTGGAAAATGTTTGGAAGTTCGTCTTTAAATTGTGAACCTGGCATTCCTTTATATTTTGTTGTTTTTCCTATTGAACATTACATCATAAGTAACCAATGAGGAAATTACCATGCATAAGTACTAAGTCTGGGATTAATTAATCTAGCTATTTTGTCACTTAACTGGTTTTACTCGAGGACGAGCAAAAGTTTAAGTTTGGGGGTATGTTAACCTCATGAAATTCTTGTCAAACTTGCACATTTCCCCTTATTTCTCACACATTTTGGTGTACTAATGGATATTTGGGAGTGTAGAAGTGAAGGAAATATGCATGATGCATATTTAGCATAAAAGAGCATAAATGTGGTGATATTATATGAATTTCTTGTTATATTTATCAACTATTGACTTTTATGAAGCTCTTTTTGTTGATAGGACAACATTTCAGGCACAGTGGAAGCTAGAGAAAGCTTAATTCAATGAAAAAAAAAGGTGAAATGGAGTTTAAGTAATCAACCATGCCATAGAAATGCAAGAAGGGATGAAAATAGACCTTGACATGAGTGAAGCTGAAAGTCAGAAGCTTGGCCGCGGCCAAGCCCTCTCAATAATCTTGGTTGCAGCCCAACATTTCCTCTGGTTATAGCTAGGACTTCCTTAAAAATCTTAGCCGCGGCTGCCGTGGCCAAGCCATTTCACTGGAACACATGGTCAATAACTCTTTAGTCACGATCAAGGGTCCTTTGGCCACGGCCAATGCCTATGATAGTTGCTACACGTTTTCATTCTTAGGGTCTATAAATTCTGAATTCAAGGACCAAAACACTATCTTCCAGATCCAAAAAACCCTAGGAAGGCTGTTGTGACAACTCTCTAAGCCTGGGTGTGCTGAAGATAAAGGGAAATTAAGCAGAGATTCAAGATGATTTTCTTTGGTTTTGCTAATTTCTTTCCCTTTCTTCTACATTTTGCTGATATAACTGTATTTGCTATATATTTTTGTACTTTATTTTTGAATATGAGCAGCTAAACTCTTACTTTAGGATTATTTTGAACCTTTGTATGGATTAATACTTGGATCTTCCTTTCTTTTATGTATGAATGACATATATGGGTTGATTTTCTCCTTTTCATAAAGCTTCTGAATGATTGGCCATCATTTAGATTGTTGTGTTTACTCTGTTTTGACTTGAGAAAACTAAATTTGGGTAGAGAACTTGGTTAAAATCATGCTTGCCTTGACATTTACTTGTCAAATGGATGAATTGTTAATGACATAGAGATATAGGCATTAACCTTGCAATAAGGGTTGATGCTGAATCTATATAATCTCATTTATTTGCACCAAGAGATTATGTATAGTACTTTGAGTATATAAATTTGGTTTTGACTTGATAAAGCTTAATCAAATACGATAGAACCTAGACTAACACATAATCATTGAACACATTTAAAGAGAGGATAGTCATTAAGGTCTTATGAAATACAAAGGGGATAAATAATCCTATTTTCCATTCCACATTTGATTTTACACACTTAATTTCCATTATTTTAACGATAGATTTACAAATCCCTTTCTATACTAACTATATTTATTTGGCTCAACTTGATTGAATTCATTGAGCTTATTGCTTGATTTAATTTGTCAAAATAAATCCTCATGGGAATGATACTTTACTTACCATTTTATTATTTGATACAATCCGTGCACTTGCGGAGGCAAAAAGCAACCAAGGCCTGTGACAGCTGCTACGCGTTTTGATTTTTAAGGCCTATAAATGCGGGATCTAGGGTTGAGAACTTGATCAACCATATCGAAAAAACCCTAGGAGGCGGCTGAAACATCTCTCTAAGCTCGGGAATCAAGGGAAATCAAGTGGAGATTGAAGATTTGAAGAGATTCAAGTGGATTTTCCTTGTTTTTGTTGATTTCTTTCCCTTCCTTCTCCATTTTGCAAATATGGTTGTATTTATTTTGTTTATTTATATTCATTTTCTGAACATGAGCAGCTAAATTTTTATTCTAGGATTATTTTAAACCTTTGTATGGATTAATACTTGGATCTTTCTCTCTTTTAATTATGATTGATATATATGTGTTGATTTCATCATCCTATGCTTAAAGCTTCTGAGTGCTTGTCCATCATTTATATTCTTATGTTTACTCTATTTTGACTTGAGAAAGCTAAATCTGGGTAAAGAACTTGGTTAAAATAATGCTTGTCTTGACATTTACTTGTTAAATGGATGGATTGTTAATGACATAGAGATATAGTCATTAACCTTGCATTGTCAATGAGGGTTAGTGCTGAATCTATATACTCTCATTTATTTGCAGCAAGAGAATGTGCATATTATTTGAGTATATAAACTTGGTTCTAATTTGAGAAAGCTGAACCAAATACCATTGAACCAAGACTAACACATATAATCATTGAACACATTTAAAGAGAGGATAGTTATCAAGGTTTTATGAAATACAAAAGGGGATAAATAATCTTAGATTCCATTCCACATTTGATTTTATAAAACTTATTTCCATTATTTTGTAAACAACTTTTACAATTATTTTTCCACACCAATAACATATTTTAGCTCAACTTGATTGAATGCAATGAACTTATTGCTTGATTTAATTTGTTAAAACAAATCCTCATGTGAATGATACTTTACTTATCATTTTATTACTTGATGCGATCTGTATACTTGCATGGTGAACAGTTGGATTGAGTCTCTATAGGACGACTTTAATTTACCATTTACTATTTTCATGACTCGTATACTTGCAGTGCTTAATTAAATTTTGGTAGCATCAAATTCGAATATGTATAAAATTTCTTCTTATCGCATTCATATTTGTGGAATAAATTTGAATGTACTCCTATTATTAATAAAAGCAAACCCTATTTTTTAATTGCAAAACAAGGGAAATATAATGCGACTCCGATGGGTTCACCTGTATGCCTTATTTATGGATTAATTTGTGGATTTATTATTTATCAATTGCGCCACACTTGCTTCAAAAATTGCTGCTGCGAATGGTGGCAAATTTTAGTACTAGTACTAGCATCATTTCGGTTGCTATCCTATTTGAGTAAATATACGTATATGAGGTTTTACGTAGGAAATGGAACAGTGTGGTGCGTCACCAGTGTTTCTGGCTATAATGCTTTATGGCTCGTCAAGCTTCTTCTTCGAGGTTACATTGTCAATGCCATTGTTCGTGAGCCAAGTGAGTTCTCTCCTTGATATACTTCCATTAATCATTTCCAAACTTTGATTAGAATTGTGGTTCAGTTTTGGCAATTTAGTTTAAATATTTTAGTGGCAAATTTGTTTTTTGCATTTCCAATTCTCGCATGTGAGGGAAATGGGTTACCACCAATTTTGGTGGGATCTCATCTTCCCACCTTTAAAGGAAAATTAGTGGGCCCGAGAATTTGAGTTCCTAGGAAGATTGGCAAAAGATTGGGTTCCAAACAAGGGAACTTGCTTATCTTCCCTTTCCTTCCCACCTCTTCCACGTACCAAACAAGCCATTGGAGATATGGATGAAATTATTTGAACTTAGGAACGTAGCATGCAGAAGTTAAAGCTGCTACAATAAACGACATGAGCAACAGGCTCATCAAGTTGATGTTGAAGGTTAATTAATTAAGCAGCAACGGCGCTAGAAAAAATGACATCTTATTTTGATCAGATAACACCAGAGACATATGCCTACATATTATAATGAGTAAATGAAAAAGATTATGTAAACAAGCATGTAAGATGTTACTGATGCAATATTTAGAACAAGTTTGAAAAATTTAACATCATCATGAAAAACAATATATATCTATATGGGCCACTTGGTTCCCTAACCCTGGTTTGTTGTCTTTGGTGAACATTGTCTTGTAATGAGACCCAAAGAGGAATTTGTTAATAGAGTCTATGTGGCTTTCTTCTCTTCCTTCTTCTTTTTCGGGAAAAATAAGAACAATCTTTTTAAAATAACACTACTACAAGATATAGATTTTACTACCCCAAAGGACGTCCGTTTTTCAAAAAGGGAAATAAAAAATAAAGACGGTGACGTTTTTGTAATTATGTGCATAAGTTTTGATAGATTAGACTTCCCAATTCAAAAAACAGAGGCCAACGGTCTACCTTTGTCATCCCTAATAAAATTATTTGAAATAAGTGGCATCCCTTATTTAAATTAGGGACGCCAAAGGTTATTACCATTGGCATCCCTAATTAAAGTTGACTTTTGGCGTCCCTATTTATATTAGGGACGCAGAAGAGTTGTCTTCTTCGAACTTATATATATATATATATATATATATTGCAAAAAATTCTACTACAAATTACACTACCCTCCTTGTTCCCCTTCCTCTCTCTCTCTCACCCCGCATGACATTTCTCAGTTTCTCTGAGAGGAATTGTAGAGAGAGATCTACACTACATAGATTCAAATGGCTTTTTCCTTCGGGGTTCTCGCCATCCTCCCCGCTCTCATCCTTACTCTCGTCATGCCCTTTGGTGCCCTTATTTGTGATGTTAACTCTCTCTTCATCACTTCTTAAATCTAACATGCCTGTCTATTTATTTTTATTATTATATAATTTCCTCTCCTTTTTTACAATCATATCTAGTATGGTGCATGTAGAGATGAAGAAACTGGATTTTTGAATTCAAAAGTTTGACTAAAAGAGTTTTGGAGCTAAAAAGAGAATGGAGAAAGCTAGCAATTGTGTTCAATAAAGCTATCGCAGAGGATTCTCGTCTGGAACTTATGTTTGCTTCTATAAGTGATGACCTCAGTATCTACAGGCACTTTGTTTGAATTTCAAATGACTTTAGGTATCTCTTTTAAAAAAGGGACATCTAAAGTGCAGACTTTAGATGTCCCTATATTAACGGATGTTATTATCATAATTTACTACGTCACTCACATAGGTGCCCCCTTGTGATAACTCTCCATATTTTATACCTTTAATGAATATTTTGAAGATATTTAGAGAGTTATCTATATAATTTTGTAAGATTTAATGATATTTTATTATGAAAAGATCAAATCAAAGTGGTGAATTAATTGTGGGATTTAGATTGTAAATATTTAGGATAAAAATAATTTATGTTAAGAAGATAAAATTTAAAAAAAGAAGAAGAAGAAGAAATTGTTTTTATTTGATTTTATTTTCTCTTACTCTTTGATTTAGATATATATTCTTAGTTATGTTTTAATAATAGCACTAGTTGATGTCATTTTAGATGAGAATCTAAATCAAAAAGCAATTATGGACAGGTGGGGACGACAACATTTTAGGGGGAGAATTGGAGACCTAATGGAAAATAAAAAAGAGAGGAGCTATAATAGGTTTTGACCGAAGGAGGGAGACAGTCGCAAGATTGGGAAATGAACGGAAAAAAAGAGAGACAGAGCGGAGGATGAGAGCAGCTGGACAGAGGAGCCGAACCAGAGAGTTTGATCGGACCTGAGGAAGGAACGGACAAGACGTGCATCAATCAGAAGAGGTCTCGAGCTGAATTTCCACTGTTCATCATCTTCTTCATTGTTGATTCAGAACGAGAACCAGAGCAGAATCGGAGCTGAACCAGAAGAGGTCTCGAGCAGAACCAAGGAGCTGAGAAAGTGGTGACTGAGCATTGTTGAAGATCATCATCAGTGGTGGAAAACAGAGGAGAGGCTACTCTGGACTGAAATTGTCATTTGCTACTCCAAGATTCTTCTTCAGCAACGGGAATCGACAAACAAGGATCAGTAGATAGTGATTAGTTCATGATTTCTGCTCATTATATTTTAATTTGATTCTTCTTGTTTTCATTATGATTTTCAATCTGAATTCTGAATTTGCTGTTACTGTGATGATGTTTAAAGCAAGGTGTGGCTAATTTTCTTGGAACCTAGAGTAGCTATGAATTAATTTGAGAATTTGAGCATGTATGAACTTATTAATTTGTGCTTATTGTTATTCTTGTTTACTTAATCTTATTTATTTTATCTACTTCGTGCTTGATCATCACTAAGTATGAATTTGGGAAATTTAGATTATCCTTGGGAGAGGAATATTAATTAGACCATAAGATTAAGTAATGTGGGATTAGAATTTATTCTAATTTGTCAATAGGATAGGAATATACCTATTGGACCCATATAATCATATTAGAGTGAATTTGAACATTTATTGCCTCTTGAGTGAATTAGTTAAGAATAACAATTTTAACTTGAGAGAAGAGTATAAGTGATTGGAAGACACTTATATTCATTTAAACTCTAGATTAACAATTTAACATTAAGTACTTTTAATTGGGTAAATGCATGCTCTAAAACTTAAAGAAGGGATTAGCCACTCTAGGTTGTTTTTATCAAATGAAATCTTTAAATCATTAGATTTGTTTCTTTTGCATTTGTTTAAATTGTCTTTCAATATCTTCCTTTGATTTGCTCAACTTAAATGAAAATGGGAATTTTAATGCCTAATTATCTATTATCTTGGATCTCTGTGGGATGATCTTGATTTGCTGTTATACTATTCCAACGGCCCGTATACTTGCGGTGCTTATTTAAAATTTAGTAGCATCACCTTGTTTTCAGAAGTTAAAAGGGCTAAAAAATAGACATTAAAAACGTTTTCTATAGTAGTGTAAGTACTCTCTCCAGTCCTTAATATAGGACATGACCTATTTGGGGAGTTGTTCTTGGTCCTAAATAGAAGACATATTTTTCATATATGTCAATTTTTTTCCCTAATTTACCCTTTTTGATAGTCCCTCAATAATCATTGAGCAGAGGAATAAAGGAATTAAAACAGATGACTAGGGTGTTTTAGAAAATGCATGTCATATTAACTAATTTAACTAACTTTCTTAAACTAATCACTACAAAAAAAGGGGATTTCGTAGCGGTGGATTTGTAGCGATTTCGACATAAACCGCTACAATATTGTAGCGGCAACCTCGTTCCAAGTGGCATGACAGATTAGCAGCATTATTTGTAGTAGTTAATAGAAAATAACTGCTACAAATATGGCGCGAGATTTCCGCCAAAAATTTGTCACGGTTATTTTGTTGCTGTCACACAAATAAACCGCTACAAAATTCGTGCTACTTGGTGCCACCGAGCTGCGACAATAGTGTATCGTTTATTTGTAGTGGTTACTACGAATTGAACCGCTACAAAAAACGAAAGGCCACCTATTTGTAGCGGTTCTAAAAATATAACTGCTACAAAACTTCAAAAGTCAATTCATTTGTAGCGGTTATTCTTTCATAACCAATACAGAACTTCAAGGGTCTTAACATTTGTAGCGGTTATTTCATAACCCCTACAAAGTTTGGCCGCCCTAATTTTTTTGTAACGGTTGATATAGCGGTTTTTTAAAAATCCTCAACTATAAAATTCGCGCCGCCTCTTCTTTTTCCCATTTTGCCGTTGTGTTTTTTGAAATTTCTCTAAGAGTTTTCCTTCAGATTTGAGCATTTTGACGTCTATCAGAGAGTTTTCTTTTTAGCATTTCTCATTATCACTTGAGGTAAGAACAATACTTATTTTATTTTTATTATAATTTTACATATAAATGTGACTAAATTTGTTTTTTTTTAAATTTTTGTAGTTTGTATGGCTTCAGGGATGGACAAGGGGAAGGATCCTGTGGTCCCCAGATCGATTCTGTGGGGTAGCAGTAGCAAAGGAGGGGGTAGTGGGAGGGGGCAGCGCAGAGGGCGGGCGATCGTGCCATTTCAGCCTATCTCCCTACAGCAACCACATGAGTCGGCCTTACTACATCCACTGCAGACAGTCGTCCCATAAGAGATGACCGCACCAGAGGTGCCTGATCTGGGAGAGGGAGATATCAGCGTCGATGACTATGACATGAATGAGGACTTTAAGATCCTGATTGGGATCAGAGAGATAGAGCAGTTCCTCGATGAGGAGGAGGCGCAAGAGCAGAACAACCCACGAGGGTCGTCTTCACTGTCTTCTGGGTTTGAGGTGTAGGTCCAAGGTAAATAAATTATATATTTAAATTTGAAATTTTAAATTTGAATTACAATTTATCTAACGTGCGGTAAATTGTGTAGATGAGAGGGGAACCTGTCCACGAGGAGGCTGGACGTAGTCGGTCTGAACAGCATGGACCGGACACTACGAGTTCTAGTGTCATGGAATGAGGGCACGGACCAGCCCATCGACAATAGGGGTCACCTATTCAACCGTTTCCTGAACTACCTCAGCTCGAACTGGATGCGGTTCCCCCTCAACTTAAAGACGTGGAGGAATGTTCTGAAGGGGCCGAAGGACCTAGTATGGGAGGAGGTAGTGTAGGTAATTAATAGTATTTAATTAATATTTTTTGTAATTAATTCTATTTGATTAATATTTTTTAATAGGATATTTGTAATTATTCATATTTAAATATTTTTTTAAAGCTGAGGTTTGTCGTCCGGGCCAATTGGAAGAGTTACACGCTAATAAAGATAGGCGACGGCTGGAGGAACAGGAGGAATCGTCTCTTCCACAGTGTGGATAAGGATGGTATGATGCCTTTGAAGTAGCTGATCGAGAGCGTTCCGGACAGCATCTCGCCGAACAACTGGGCGAGTTTCGTCCAGTTCAGGAGGTGTACTGAAGGGCAGGTAATGTATTTATTAGATTATTTATATATAATTTTGTAATTGATAATTATTAAATTATGATTTAAATTTAATTAATTTTATGATTTTATTAATTTTAAATGTTTTATATTGTTTTAATACATTTAATATTGTTTTTTTCCAGGAGCTTTCTCAGAGGAAAACGAGGTGCCGTGGGCAGCAGATGATCCACCACACAGCAGGGTCGAAGACCTTTACTGTCACTTACAGCGAGCTGGTAACTTATCATAATATCAATTACTTTTATCTGGTTATTTCATATGATAAAGAATGTATATGTTTTGATAATACTAATTGAATTTTGTAATTATTTTAGGAGAGGAAGGCGTAGCAGGAAAACTGTCAGATGGACTATGGGGAGTTGTTTGCTATCACACACAGACATCGTGAAGGGACTCTGACCTCTCAGCAGGCAGAGGCGGCCATTGTAAGTGATTTCATTATTATAATTTTTATAAAACCAACTTAATTATGAAAAATGCTAATAAGTAATTGTTTCATAAAATGGCAGAAGCGGATGCAGCAGTTGCAGGCTAAGCTGCGAGAGACCCAGGCCGAGGAGTCACAAGGGTCAGTAGACCCCATGGCTCCTTTGAAGGCGGGTCTGGGTCAGGTTGAGCACCTCGGACGCGTGCGGGGGATGGGGATAGGCGCCAGACCTAGTATGGTCTACGGCAGGAGCGTCGCCTCTGAGGCTGGTAGCTCTAGAGCACAGACTTCCGAGGTTAGATGTCAGAGGGACGAGTCTGTTGAGGAGCTGTGCTCAAATTTGGCCTGGACACATGCTGCAGTGGCTCAGCAGCAGCAGCAGGCTGATTTCTACTACGCTTATCAGACGCAGTGGTGTGATATTACGAACTACATGCTCGAGCAGTCGTGGAGTCGCCTGTTCTCAGACAAGCAACATCCACAAGTTCCCCCTGTCCCTCGGTTCATCATCCAGCCTCCTGCTGCTGCTGCTGTTGATGATGACGGTGCTATTAACTCTACCCAGCGCCCCGATCCAACAGTACCTGAGGGAGTCCTACCTGAGGGAAGACCAGATGATCAGCCCCCTGCTACTTAGTTTAGGACATATTTATTTTTTCTTGTTGAAACATTTGCTAATAAATATATATAAGTTTTTTTTTTATTTCAGAACTTAAATTCTTATTGCCTTTACCATAGTTATATTTATATTCTTAGACTGCGTTGTTAAATTTATGAATTAATTTCAACAGTATTATTTATATTTTTAAAACAAAAAAAATTAATTATATATATTTATAGTAGTTTTATAATAAAACCGCTACAAATATTAAAAAATGTTAAACAATATTTGTAGTGGTTAATATAAAAACCGCTACAAAGATAGGCCTATATTCATAGAGGTTAAGACAAAAACTGCTACAAATATAAAGACATTTGTGAGGAAAATTCAAAATTGAAATGTCGAATATTTGTAGCGGTTACATAAATAACCAGTACAAATACTCCACATTTCAATTTTGAATTTCCTCCCACTTTGTGCAAATTTGTAGCGGTTTACGAGGATAATTGCTACAAATTGAGTACAAATTTTTTATTTAGAATTCTCTAACGGTCATAAATATTTTGTAGCTTTTTTTATAATAATAGCTACAAATGTAAAATATTGGAAATTTGAAATTATTCTCCCTCGAGAAATGTGTAGCGGTTACTAATGTATAACCGCTACAAATATATATTAGTAGCGGTTTTTCCCATAACCACTACAAGGTTAAAAAAAATTCTTCAATTTGATTCCCAACGGCTTGAAAATTAGTAGTGTTTAAGACATATAACCGCTACAAATGTGTAGTACCGTAGCAGTTACTGTAGCGGTTTATGAACCGCTATAAAATATTAAACGTTGACAATTCAGAATATAAGGTACCAAGCATTCGTCATTCTCTATTCACTCATCTTCTTCACTATACTTTCTTCTCACTCACTAGTAGCTATGGATAAGTCATGGATCATAATGCCACGTAATTCTCCAGAATATTTGTATGGATTAAACAATTTCTTGGATTTTGCATTCACTCACGCCTGCTGTAATGGCAGGATTGTCTGTCCGTGTTGGAGATGCAAGTTCAAGAAATGGCATGCATGAAATGTTGTTAAGGAACATTTACTTCTGAAGCCTTTCTCAGAAGACTATACATTCTGGGCACTTCATGGTGAGAAGGCCGGCATAAGATATGATGATGCTCTTCCTTGAAGTTTGCAAGTAGGAATTCAACTAGATGAAGATGATCCTGTGAATGATGCTGTGAGTGATGCATTTGGTGTTCATGACGACAACTTCAATGAAGAAGTGCAGGGCTTAGAGTCGGTGTTCATACGGAATGAAGCCGCTCAGGATTTTTTCAGCTTGATGGATGAAGCAAATCATCCTTTATATCAAGGTTGTTGAAAATACTCTAAATTATCTTTCTTGATCAAGTTGTATCATATGAAGTGCTTGTGTAGAATCACAGATAAGGGAATGTCGATGTTGCTGGAATTATTGCAAGATGCATTCCCTGACGTGGAGATTCCTATGACGTTTTACGAGACCAAGAAGATTATTAATAGATTGGGCTTGAACTACAAAAAATTGATGCATGCCCCAATGATTGTATGCTATATTGGGGAGGCGATGATAGCAGGGAGACTTGTAAGCGATGTCACACATCGAGTACAAGACAATTCGAAAGGGAAAAAAGTAGAAGAAGAAACCTGCAAAGATTCTTAGATACGTCCCTTTGAAGCCGGGCTTATAAAGATTGTTTATGTCGTCTAAAACGGCGGAGCAGATGAGATGGCATGAGGTTGATAAGAATGAAGATGGTAAATTATGACATCCTCGAGATGCAGACGCCTGAAAAATATTCGACAAAGAATTTCCATCTTTCGCTGTTGACCCACGAAATGTTAGACTTGCTTTGGCAACCGACGGTTTCAATCCATTTAGGAATCTTAGCATAAGTTATAGTATTTGACCGGTAGTCTTAGTTCCTAACAATTTACCCCTAGATGTGTATGAAACAATGCTCCTTCATTTTGTCTATGATCATTCTAGGCAAAAAGGCATCGAGTAATGAAGCTTATGGGAAGACATTGTTCAACTTGCGTGCAGCCTTGATGTGGATGATTAGTGACTTTCCTGGCCTTGGAATATTATCCGGGTGGAATGTGCATACTGTCTCGGCTTGTCCAGCTTGCAATTTTGACTCTGACACAGTATGCCTTCCCCACAGTCAGAAGTGGTGCTTTATGGGGCATCGGAGGTTTCTTGATGTAAGGCATAAGTTTAGATTGCAATGGAATCGCTTTAATGGGAAACAAGAAACAAGAGGGCCACCTCAGACTTTATTCGGCACTGACATCTTCCAGCAGCTTAAGGATGTTGAATTCAAGTATGGAAAAAGTGATGATGCAGCACAAGCAGGCCGAAAGAGGGGCAAGACTTTTACACCTCAGCAATGGAGGAAGATAAGCATTTTCTTCACTTTTCCATATTGGAATTCTAATTTTCTTCGCCACAGTCTTGACGTCATGCACATTGAAAAAATGTATACAAGAATGTGCTATATACGCTGCTTAACAACTGGGAAAGTCAAAAGATCATCTTCAAGTGAGGAAAAATTTACATGCCATGGGAGTTCGTGAAGACGCGTGGCCATATGAGCATGACAAATTTCAGCTAACAAAGTTCACCCTCAGAAAACCGAACAGGGAAGTCTTCCTCGTGACGTTAAAGAAAATAAAAGTTCCAGATGGATATTCAAGCAACATTTCATGATGTATTGACATGCAAGCTCAAATGGTTGCTGGCCTGAAGGGTCATGACTCACATGTGCTTATGCAGCGTTACTTCCTCTGGCTATAAAGAATGCACTTCCTCCTGATGTGTCAATCATTTTGGTGGAGCTTTGTTCTTTCTTTTGGAAGTTGTGTTCCAAGGTCTTGATTGTTGAGGAGCTCGATCAGTTGCAGTCCAAAATTATTCTTACACTTTGTCATTTGGAGATGCTCTTTCCTCCGTTCTTTTTCACTGTGATGGTTCACCTTACAGTCCACCTTGTTCATGAAACAAAGCTCCTTGGCCCAGTTCAATTTCGATGGATGTATCCTATTGAGAGGTACTCATTTTGTATATGTGCATCATTATTAGTTCTTATGTTTGTTAGTCTCCCTTTTGAGCATTTTGTATCATTTTGCCCTTCTTTACTTTGTAGGTTTCTTGGGAAAATGAAATCTTACATAAGGAATAAGGCTTGGCTAGAAGGTTCTATAGTTGAAGGTTATATAGGGGACGTGGTCCTGTATTTCTGTTCAAGGTACTTTGATGACATTGAGACTGCCTTCAACCAATCGCCTTGTGTAGACGATTGTCCTGAACCTACGCCAACAACAGGAGAATTTTTCCCTTGTGTTGGTAAACCAGTTGGAGGAATTGAGAACTTCAAACTAACGGCAACTGAGAAGTTGCAAGCACATAGACATGTCTTGATTAACTACACTCAAGTTGAACCCTTCCTTCAGTAAGAATTGTACACACATATATTATTCTATATCTTTCATAACATTTTGTACTTATATTTTATGATCGATGGCTTTCCATGATTAATTGCAGGGAATTCAAAAGTCATTTGAAACGTCAACTTAGGATCCATACACAAACATCACCCGAAGTTGACAAAAAGGTCTACAGAGAATTCCCAAGTTGGTTTGCATGTAGAATACTAAATGACCACAACCCATACTCACCAGATTTTAGAGCTCTCGTAATCAGCCCTCTTGACCATGCAAAAAGGTTTATAGCTTACAATGTCAATTGTTTCAAGTTTTGCACGATTTCACAAGATCATGGATTGCAAACTCAAAGTTTAGGTGTTTATGGCACCTTTGGGATAAGGAGTTACGCGAGCAGTAGTGACGTCAACATGCAGTTCGAAGGCTTCCCTTATTATAGAAAGCTTCTTGATGTCGTGGAACTTAATTACCAAGGTCATTTCACTGTTATGCTATTCAAGTGTTTGTGGGCTAATACCACTACTTCTTGGCGACTCACAATTGATGACTTAGGCATTACATCAATAAATTTCTCGCAGCCAATTCACATTGGTCATTCTCAAGATGATGAGCCGTATATTCTTGCCTTAGAGGCACACTAGGTTTATTATGTTGAGGACGAGAGACATAGGGATTGGCATATGGTCGTTCATTTAACGCCTTGAGACCTTTACGACATGGGTGATGGTGATAACATCACCTACGAGAGTGAGCCGTTTTAGCCTACTAATTTCAAAAACTTTTTCGCGGAAGGCGATCACAATTTACCTATAGTTCGGTTCGTTTTTTAAATTCAACTCATTTTAATTAATTTTTTTTAACAAAAAACACATCGCTAACAATTTTTCTATATAATTTCTATAGGGATGGCGCAGATGACTGATAAAACAAATTATGTTTTTGTTTTTTCCAAATTTTTTTTAAAAATTAACCGCTACAAAATTGAAAAATAACCGCTACAACTATGTGACACTAACCGCTACAAGTTTCATGATGATACCTTTAAATATCCTAACAACATCCCATTTCAAACACTCCCTCTTTTCTTTCCACCTTATCTCTTTTTCATCTTCTCTCATTTTCAACTTTTTTTCTATGAGCCGAGGAGCTTGCTCAAATGTGGTAATAAATTCTTAAATTACTTATTTCAATACTATTTTTATTTTGCATAATATTTATTCTCATTTTTTCTAGATATTTATTTACATAATCATATTAACATTAAAGCGGACAACATAATAGTTCTTTATTATCTACTTATCCCCAATAATATTATTAATACAATTTTCAAACTTAGCTAATTTAATTAAATCATTCCTTTAAAATTATAAATGACCTAAACTCATGAATAATAAGCTAATTAAATTAGCTAAACTATTAAAATAATAAACTATTTAATTTAATATTAACAAGAAGGAAACAGATAATTGTAATTTTTTTTGTAATTTTTCTGAAATTTGTAGCAGTTTTATAACTACTACAAATATATTTTTAAAATCAGCGCGCCAAATTTGAATTTTTCTGAAATTTGTAGCGGTTATATAACCACTACTAATGATTCCCGCCAATTTTAAATTCCATTTTGTAGCAATTAATAAACCGCTACTAAATATTCGTGTGATTTTTATATTCAATTTTGTAGCGGTTTAATAACCGCTACAAATATCACTACAAATTTTTATTTTCATTTCCCGTCATAAAATATTCGCTGTCTCAATTTGTAGCCGTTATATAACCGCTACAAATTAGCAAGAAAGGTTCCTCAGATCTTTAATTTCGTAACGGTGATTATTAACCGCTACGAATATAGTAGTGATCTGTTTGTTTGAGTAGCGGTTATTTATAAGCGCTACAAATTCACTTGCAACAGTAGATTTAGTAGCAGTTTCTTGAACCGCTACTAATTATATTAGTAGCGGTTAAAACCACTACAAATACTCACTTTCAGCCACTACTAAATAACAGTTTTTTTATAGTGAATCAAATTAGGTAAACATATTTTACATTAAGTATTGGAGTGAGTGATAAATACTAAGTATTATAAAGGGTCCTATTGAAATAGGCGCAAATACCTTTTTATATAATTTGCGCCTTTTAGGCTAAATGAAACCAATCACGTCCATTAAGACTCTCTTAAGCTGGGAGGTGGTGAGTTTTAACTTCTGGTGGAAG
Organism: Inga leiocalycina; assembly: GCA_963242795.1. NCBI lineage: Eukaryota > Viridiplantae > Streptophyta > Magnoliopsida > Fabales > Fabaceae > Inga > Inga leiocalycina. The sequence continues at coordinate 70,682,025 of OY725325.1, forward strand.
ATACAATGTGTATGTGAATTATGAAAACAAAAAATATTTTTCTTATGTTAACGGTTAATATAACCAAAGATATATATATTGTGAAAATTCAAGACCAAACCAAAGATGAGGAGTGCTAAGAATATATAGGATGAAATCTTACCTAATTTTTATGCTGCAATAATCTCAACATTTATTTTTGGCAAACGAAAAACTCTAATTACATTATTTGTCATAACAAAACTCACCGAACAACCACATATAATCACCCACACACACTCACATCTTAATGGGAGTTATTAACTTCTTCCAAGAGTTTTGAGAAGTAACTACTTTAATAGGGAATTCATGAATATCATCGGTCCAAGAATTCTTCAATGGGAATTCATGAATATCATTAGTCCAAGTATTCTTCAATGAAGTTAGTATCATCAGTCCAAGCATTCTTCAATGGGAATTCATGAATATCACCAGTCCAAGCATTCTTCAATGAAGCAACTTCAACATTGTCCAACGCAACCCACACAGCACTGTTACACTTGAATCCTGACCCATATTGCAATTGCCAGATTCTGCCACCTTTCTTAATTCTTCCTTTGGCTTCACAATAAGCCAATCCATACCACACTGAACTTGCAGATGTGTTCCCAAACTTATGAAGTGTCATTCTCGAAGGCTCCATGTCCCAGTCTCGAAGCTCAAGCCTCTTTTGCATTGTATCCAACACTGGCGTTGCTCCAGTGTGAATACAAAAGTGGTCAAAAGCCAACTTTAAGTTCGGAACATAAGCTTCAATATTCAATCCCAAAACCTTACTTCCCACAAATGTTACAAGAAACTTGAGTTTTTCTGAAACAGGAAGAACCAGTGGGGCCAAAGAAGTGATGTGAGACTTGAGGACTAGGCCAGCAACGTTTCTGAGGTCTTTTGAAATGGAAATACCAATCATGTGTTGGTCATCATCTTGTTGAAAAATGCAGTTGTAGCTTCTGTCGTCGGAAGCCATGTGGGTACGAAGTGTGTGAATGATTTGGTACTTTGAACGGTGACGATCTGAAGGATAGTTGGACAGGAGAGCAACAGAACCACCCATGCGAAACAGACAATTGACTGCGAGCATTGAAAGGTTGTTGCCCAAGTACGTCCCTGTGTTTGTATTTTCAGTGCTCACCACCATGGCGTACGAGTTAGTGTGTGACTGTGATAGCATAATATTAAGGTATATGAGTTAGATAGGCACACTAAGTTATTCTTAAATAAAAGGGTTAATTAGGGTGCAAAAATACTCATGCATTTTTTCGGGTGCAAAAATATACCGAAACTTTAAAAATCGAAGTAAAAATGACACGACCATTAAAAGGTGGTTTCAATGGTTGTGCCATTTTTATTGCCGATTTTTAAGTTGATGGAAATTTTTGAATCTAAGTTCGAGTTTTTTGCACATTAGATATAAGTTGAAAGGTATTTTTGCACCCTAATCCTAAATAAAAAAATAGAGATAATATGAAGAACCCAACTTGGGGAGTCTGTTGCAACTCCTCTAATGCCTCCTGTCCCTCAAAATTTTGCAACTTCCCAAATGTTTTCCTTATATTTTTCATCATTAGATTCTCCATGAAAAAAATTAATATTTTGATATCTTATGTGCAAAAAATATTACAATTTTTTCAGTTTTTTTGTGAAATTTCAAAGAAAAAGTACTAAAATTTTGAATGGAAAACTACATAATTTTTTTTCCATATGATATCAAAATGTTGCTCGTTATATGTAGAATTTTTCATAAGATATCAAAATATCACTCGTTACATGTAGAATCTAATGATAAAAAGAAATAAGAAAAAATATTTTGGAAATTTGAAAAATTTAGCGATAGCAGAGAAGGCATTAGAGAAGGAGCATCAGACACCACAAATCCAAATCAGACCTGGAGGAGGCGCTTGGCAAAGTCAATTGCAAGAACTCCACCGCTGCAGCCCATGCCGCTAAGATCAAAACATAAAACGTTGTGTCTGAGTTTATATCTATTCACAATGATGTCACACAGAGACGGTGTGGGACAAAAAGTGGTGCTATTCACGACAAGGATTCCTATGTCGTTTGGTCTCACCCATGTTTTCTCCAGAAGTTCATCAATAGCTCCGAAAATCACAGTCTCTGTCTCCTTCCTTGCCTCAATCAGACATAATTTTGGTGGTCTCTGCATTATAGCTTGAGGGACATACGTCTTAGGTCCCAAACCACACTTATCTAAAACATTCTCCATTCGTTGCACGTTCTCCTCTGAGAAAACTCCAACGTTCTTTATTGCTTCCACAAGGTCTTCCTTGGTGATAGCACAAGAATCGTCGTTTGGTTTGTAGCATGCAAAGTCTACTAAGTATACTTTGCATGGTTGTGTCTTCAAGTAGTGTTGAAAAATAATGGCTACTAGGGTTAGGAGGAATAACAATATTGCAGAGAAGCAAGAAGCCGTTAGAGATGGCTGAAGATATTTGAATTCATGGTGAACACGAGCAGAAGCTGAAGCTGCCACCGAAAAAGATATGAGCAATATTAGGTTCATCATGTTGAACGGCTAAGAAGTGGTACATGCAATGACTTTATTTGGTTTAGCCTTAAATAGGAGAAATAAATATTAATATTAATTAATATTAAAACTAGTGGAGCCGCTTTAATTTAATTTGTTTCAAGCTTATCAAGGATTCTGAGTTAATGCATGGGATCCACACTATCATATATTTATTTTTGGGTAATGTTCAAATTTGCTCCTGAAGTTTTCACTTAGGAGCAATGTTACCTGGAAGTTTTTTCATGTTTAATATCATCCTAAAAGTTAAAAGACGTATATTGCCCTATACCGTTAAAAAACTAATGTTAACGGTAAAGGGAAACATTACTTCATTTTAACATTTCCGGGGCAACATTAAACCTCAAAAAGTATTCAGGGCAATATTGCTTCTCGGTGAAAACTTCTAGTGCAAATTTGCACCTTAAACCACTTATTTTTTTTGTAAGCTAAAGAATTCTAATAAAATAAACTTCAAGATGTCAAAAAATGACATGAATATTATAAACATATACATACTAAATAAAGGACACGAGTAATTGTTTTTGTTTAATATATTTCATGGAATCAACAACAATATAAAAACAACAAGAAAGCTGAATCTTTAGATATATTTTTCATGGTCTCGCATAGTAACATTCTTGGGCCTAAAAGGATAATTTCCTCTTCCGTTTCTATTTCTTTTTATACCAAATTAAAAGAGATCTAATTCTTCTTTCCATAAAAGATAACAACATCCACAGGGAATATCGTTTAAGGAAAAAAATTAAAGTGTCCATAGGGGAATATGCATGAGACTAGACAACTAATCTCGATGCAAAGAAATTAAGGATAGTAATATTTAATATTTTTAACTTACAAAAAGAAAAAAAGATAAAAAAAAAATTAAAAGTGGGAATGAGATTGCTGTTGATCAGAGTATAGCATAATAGAAGTTTGGGAAAACTACAGTCAGGTTTCAAGCAAGCAAAAAATGAAAAAAATGGTTCCTTCAGATTTCAAAATTACTAATAAGTCCCAAGACCTTGTTAATGGCGCCCCTGGACTTGTCAATGACTTGTACCTGGAGTTATCAATGAGACCATTTTTTTATTTTGAAATCTGAAGGGATCATTTTTTCATTTTTTCTTTTGTTGGGACATGACTATAATTTTCCATAGAAGTTTCAACTAATTATTAGAAAACCTATATTTTTAGTGTAGTTATGACATGTTTGTAGCAATTAGTTGGCTGTCTCTGGATTTTTTTTTTCCAAAGAAAACATGGTCATGATCATTACACATTGTACTCCCTCCGGTTTACAATATAAGGCACTTTAACTAATTCATAGGAAATAAGAAATAATAGTTAACTTAATAAATGTGTCCTAAATTGAATTTTTTTCCATTTTTACCCTTGTTGGAAAATGTGTTTGAAAATTTATTGAGTGGGCAAATTGGAAATGAACATTAATTATAGGGACAAAACTGAAAAATAAGCATTAATTATCCTACAAGTGACATATTGTGGACCAAGCCATTTTTCTCTATGTGCCCTATATTGTGGATTGGAGGGAGTAGTATTTTTTTTCATGTATTTCCACGTAAGTAATGAAGCACATAATACTATTCAAAGCATACTAACTACTCCCTCCGATCCTATTTATAAGCAATTTTTTCCTTAATTGCGCAAAACGAATTGGTAGTTAAAAGCAATAAGTGTGTCAAAAATGCCATATTTTTTCATATATGCCCCTATTTATGAAAAGAGTATAGGAGAAAGAATAGATAAAAGTATGAGAGATAATGAGTATAAGATATGAGAGAGAATGGGTATTTAATACGAGTAAAATAAGAAAAAGAAGCTTACATTTTCAGACAAAAAGTAAAAGTTACTTATAAAAGGGACTAGCCCTATGAGAGAGAAAGTTGCTTATAAATAGGATCAAAGGGAGTATATGACAAAGTGGACAGAGCCGCATTTAAATTTCACATTGTTGAAAGAGACCTACGAAGAGAGGCGTCCTGATTGCAAAATCTCATTCCAAATTAGTCGGCATCTCTGTAAGAAAATGAAGCACATAAGGCTAACAAAAGTGAAATGCATTTAAAAAACTGGAAAACGGGCTACAAAAATATGCACTAGACTCAGCAATGATTCGGCCAACGTTATTTATATTATTAAGAAAATCTTCCTTGCTTAAGAAGATACCACATGAACCAACAAATTGAGAATTATGTCTAACAGAAGGGGCTAGTGTCTCAACATGATAAATTAAGGTTTAAATTTATGTGAGAGATGTGCCTATATTTAGTGTCCAACAGTGTCCAAAAAAAAAAAAAATGGTGTGTCTACATTAAGGTCCAAACCAAACTTTTCTAGAATTCTCTTCTAATAAATTCCCAACGCTCTTGGCTAGTCTATGCTTGGCTACAATAGATTCCTTAGTGACAGCACAATAATTGTTCGGTTCGTAGCATGCCAAGTCTAATGCAGAGAAGCAAGAAAGCAATATTATTAGACATGTGGATAACCAGAAGCTAAAGCTACTACTATAAAAACGACATGATGAGCAGTAGATTCATCACATGTTGATGTTCGTTGAAGGTTAATTAAGCAGCAACGGCGCTTCGGATTGTCAATGACGTAGCTTTTTGAATACCAAGTTAGAAAATTGGATTCATCTTTCGAGATAAGACAGAGACATATTCCTACAATATAATAAAAAAGATTATGTAAACATGCATTTCAGAATATGTTAATTTACGCTTTTAAAATTTTATTTAAAATATAAAACAAGTCTGAAAAAGAACATCAAGAAAAACTAAATATATGATTTATAAAAAATATCATGCAAGAGAGAAAGGTAATGAAAACCGGACTAGTTAATAAACTGGTCAAAAAAATTAGGGCGAAGGTATAAATTTAGCATTAAACAATTTCGCGACGAGCATCCGTAAGACTTAACTATTTTTAGATGCAAAAGTAGACATGAACTATTATTTCGGAATAAAAGTAGAATTAAACTATTTATTTGGGAGCAAATATAGCAACATCGTTAAAACACTTAACTTCCATTACTTTTTGCACTGTGGATCCCATTAGTATTCTCTCTTTCTATTATTTTAATGGGAAAATATCACTTAGACTACATGGAAACAATTTCATTTTAGTTAATGCCCAAAAGATTCTGAAATTTTACTGCATCTTTTAAGTCAAAATGAAATTAAATTTTTCAGTGAAAAAACAATAATAGTCTTACTTTATTTTTTGGGGATATCTGAAATGAAATTGTTTATATGGGGTCTAAGTGATATTTTTTGATTAAAAAAATAGAGAGAGAGAGAGAGAGAGAGAGAGAGAGAGAGAGAGAGAGAAGACTAATGGGACCCATAGTTCAAAAAATAATGGAAGTTAATTGTTTTTAATGACGTGCTATATTAGTTTCGAAATATATAGTTTATGTCTCCTTTTGCTCCAAAATAATAGTTTATGTCTATTTTTGCACCAAAAACTAGTTAAGTCTTATAGATGCTCATAGTGAAATTGTTTATTGTTAAATTTAAACCTTCATCCAAAAAATTATTCAAAGGTTAGTGGTTTAAATCGAGGTCAACTAGGTTAGGGTTAGACCAGTCACAATTAAAATAATATTTAAATAAATAAATATTAATTTACAAGTAAATAGAACATTCATATAATAAGCATACATAATCCAACAAAATAAAGTTTTCGGCCCTATAAGAAAAAAAAAATAAAATTAATCACAATTAACCAGTCCAAAACTTTTAATTGGCTAAGAAATTGGTTCGCTTGTTTGTTAGTTTGACTGGTCAACTTGTAGAAGTAGATTATTTAGAATTGTACGATGATTTTATTCATGAGTAGACATGTTTGTTTTGGCATTGAGATTGTTTATAAGCTGCTTTTCACGTAAATTGAGATAAAACTCCTCTAGCATATTTACCTCGTTTATTGTAAATCACGATTGAAAAAATTACTTTTAAACATTTCAATCGTTGTTCCAAACAAGTAGTATCAATCAACATATAAAGCGTACAGGTGGTGATTGCTAAAGATACACTGAGAGATTTTAGAGATATGCCAAGATATTTGGTAAGATATTATAATAATTGATATCCCACGATAATAGCTTAAAAATAATGACTAATTATTTGAATAATTACCTAATATAATAATTTACAGAATATCAACATATTTACGACACACCTCTTGTTGGGCTGTGATACCATATACATGAGAGAGAAAACCTCTCCTGCTTGAAAGAGGACCTGCCCGCTTGGTGCTCGAAAGTTGGGCTTATAAGGCCCAATAGATCCTAAGTTTTGACCCAATTGTATAATGAGAATGATAGGAGACATTGACTTTCCAGCTTACAGATTATGCTTGTTCGAGATCATGTTTGAACATTTCAAAAGTTCTTATTCATGTAAATTGAGATAAATCTCCTTTTACATACTTACCTCATATACTATAAATCAGGATTGAAAAACTACTTTTAAATGCTTCAATCATTATTTCAAACAAATACAATTTATTAATACTTCTTATGTCCTTCTATTAATTTACTATGTATAGATATAAAAAAATAATTAATTAAAATTGATTAGTAGTTAAGCGTCAAAATATTTTATAATTATAAACTCTTAATCAATTTTTTTGACCATGAATTCTTAATGAAGTTTGAAAATTCACTAGTAGAAAATTAGCTTTTTAGATCGCCACATTTAGACAGGTTATAGTGGATAAAGTCTAAAAAAGATGACCGGTGACAATTTTGTAATTATAGATAACTTCTAAGATCGGTTCTAAAAATAACCAATCTAAAATATACTATTTAGACCGATTATATACAAAACCGGTATAAAATATAAACAAATTTAAAAATTAAATTTTTTTAACTTTTAAGGTTGGTTAAAATAAATAACCAGTCTTAAATAGCAAAAATTTTAGACCGGTTGTTAGTGACAATCGGTCTAAAATGTGTTTTCTTACAAAATTCCCACGCCTAGATCCTGCACTCTATGAACCCTTTTTGCTCTTGTTGCCATCCATTTCTTTGTGAGCTCTGTCCCTGCTTGTTCTGAACTCCTCTATCGCGCCTTGTTCCTATTTTGGTCAGTGCCATTGGTTCTTTGATCATTGTTGCGCTCCTCCGCTGTGCTCGTCGCTTTGCGTCCTCATCATTGTTCTTTGATTATCGTCATGATCCTTCGTTGCCACCTCTATTCTCCATAATGACCATTCTCCTCTACTGTGACTTCCCTTTATCTGTGCCGTGAATTTGAGAACTTCATTTTAACTTCAGTCGACGCTGCCATGACTTTGGCTAGAAGCTCACTCCTTAGTCTTCAATCAGGTTAATGTCCGTTCTTGAGTTGTTGTTCAATAATCAATAATGTTTGTTGAAAATGGCCCTTGATGTTGTTTTGAGCACTTAATTCCTACAATTTTTTGTTATAAGTTGTTGGAAATCCAATTGTTTTGTGATAACGTATTCTGGAAAAAAAAAGTCTGCACATCTAGGTTAGATGCCCTGACTTGTATATCCCTATAATATTATATTTGGCTTGAAGTAATATCATTCTAAGTTCTGTTTTAGTGTGATTGCTTGATTGTCAGTGATATTGGTTTGTTGAAACAATACTGTCTCAAATGGTGCATGTTAGAATTAGCTGAAACCTAATGCATATAAACTGAATAGCTTTGTAATGAAAGTTTTAAAACTTGTATCTATATATCTTTATTATGAAATATTGCTTGGTTCTTATCATGCCATAATTTATTGGTATATTACTACAAGTGTAGTTATTGTCTCCTAATATGCAAACTTCTTAATTTCATTGAAATCCCAAAAACTCTATGGTTCTTGTTTTTTTTGACTATCCTTTTGTTGTTGGATAGGGTGCTACAAGATGTTGAGATATATGGATCGTAGTTGGATAAAAGCTAAACGGACGAGTGTTGATTATGATAATGGGGTGAGGGGTTTTTTAGACTTTGCTAGAAGAAATGTCGATGATGAGAGTGGGATGTTTTGTTGCCCTTGTTAGAACCGGCTATCACCTAAGAGGGGGGTGAATTGGGTGTATAATCAAAACTTAAGAACTTTGAAAATCTTTTTGCATCTTAGTAAAAGCAATAAGCATGAAGGTAATGAATCATAAATCAATAGTTAGATTAAATAATATATGCTGGAAATATAAGAGCTTAGGGAAGAGAATATGCAAACTGTGATTTATCTTGGTTCGGTCCAATCTGTGATGGCCTACGTCCAGTCCCCAGGCTCCTCCTGAGATTTTCAAATCCACTATCTTCTTGTTTAATCCGGGCACAAGAAAAGCCTTTACAATCCCACAAGTTTAACCGAGTACTTGTGAAACCTATTACAAATATCTCACTGAAATACTCCCCCTTACGGCTAGTCTTATGAGTAGAGCAATCTCGAAGATCTTCCTCTCTTGCTTACTCATGCAAGTCTTACGAGCAGCAACATTCTCTCCTGTTTACACCCCTGTAAGTCTTATGAGCAACAACGTTCTCTACTGCTTGCACCTTGTAAGTCTTATGAGCAGAATGTCTTACTGGCAATTCTCTCTACAGCTTCTCCCGTAAGGAAATCAACCCTCTCAAGGTCCCTCTACCTTGAGGTCAACTCAGAAATATAGTTAAAAGTGTTTACAGACTCTCTCACAGAGTGGGTATAATACTCACTGAAGTACAATACAAATAATCACTCTCTTAATGATAAGTAATACAGAAACTGGAAAACAGAGAGTGTTTAGGTAGAAGCAGAGGATTCATGTTATTCGCATGTTGGTGTCGTTGCTCTGTTTTCTCTGTCACCCATTGACGTTGAATGCTCTCTTATTTATAGTTGATAAAGATGATGACAGTTGTAAGCATTCGTCCGTTGGAGTCATTTTGACCGTTGAGCATATTTGAAAAACAAGCTACCATGAGATTTCTGTTGCAAAGTAGAGTGTCACGTTGAGGAGCGGTATGTCTTATTATGAGCTGTACATCACATTGTGGAGCGGTATGAATACGTTTGAGTTTCCAGACAATCTCTCATGGTGGGTCAGTTGCTTGTTGTGGTAGGTAGCCGCCATTCGGTGTGTAATGATGAAGTTCACCGTAATTGACTTTTATTTGAATCTGCAATCCGAACGTTTAATATCTTGTTTCACACTTGAAATATATGTTAGTTAATGTTTATAAACAATAACAAGTGAAAACATAATGATTGTATAACATTTAACCACGTTTGGATTGATGGCCATGAGAGTCTGAACTTCTACGTTGCTTCTGTCAGGACCTCACTCGAGTGCAAAGAAGCCCCACTCGAGTGCATGTATAATTTCAGGTTCTGGCTTCCTCTCAGGCAAACACTTTCTGCTCTTTACTCGCATATGCTCGAGTGAATTCTAGACATCACTCGAGCACAACACGTCCTGCTCGAGTGCGCCTCTTGTTTTCACTACATGCTTCTTCTCGGGTTAACACTCTCATGTCAAAACTTGCATGTGCTCGAGTGAGAAATAGTCTAATGCTCGAGTATGGATCCTAGTGTTCGAGTGTTGTAAATTTTTTCACGATTCAGCTGCTTCTGGACATCACTCGCACAACTTTTTTCAAGAGTTCGTTTTTGCACTCACGAGTGATGTTGGGCCACTTTAGAAAAAATTTATTTATTTGATTCTAATGATGTATCATAAGAAAGCTCTTGCCATATGCATTCCAATGCAAAAAGAATCAGCTCCAAACTCCTTGTATTCTGCAAGTTATGATCGAAAGAGTGTCTATCGCACTAGACTGCACATGCATCAACTTCCAGAAGTCATAGCTCCTAGAATATACATTCAAATTAGGCAGATTACCTATTCATCTAAAGCTCTTTGAGTCTAGTTTCATTTGGCACTGGTCTCTTCTCAATCCGATGTGTCATTTTTGAGTTATGCTCAAAATACCGAACCTGTGTTGAAAAGTGATGGTGATTTCACTGTCAACTTCCACGGATCATATCTCCTTCATCCGAGCTTCTTTAAATATGATCTTGGTGTACATTTTACGTGTTGTGAGTCTTCTTTCATATGCCACCAGTTTCGGGTCAATCCGACGTGTGGTTTGAGAGATATGGCCAAAATACCGAACCTCTGTCAGGCTTAACGTAAAACAGAGTAGAACAGAGTGTTCACCCCGTGCTCTCCCATGCTCGAGTGTGTTCATCCCGTACTCAAGTGCAACACCTCTGGCACTCGAGTATTGAGCTCTCACTCAAGTAAAACTCCCCTAGAAGTGCCATAACTCACATATAAGTCATCTTAGCTTCGTATTAACCTATTCCAACCATCATTTGATCATAGAAGCCTCCAGTATCATCATAGAAACCTCCAATATCACTTCTAACAGCTTGAATCTTGATATTCTCATAAGATCTTACAAGTTCTTCTTACTTCCATATCTTTCTTCTTGATTTTCCTCTTGATAATAATTCTCCATAACCCAAGTAAGCATCTCCTTGACTATCTTCAATTTCTTTCTTCTTCTTCCTCTTGTTCATTTTCATTAATTCAATCTTCTTCATTCTTTGCTTGACTAATCTATAAAATATGTAACATTAAATATAGTAGTTAGTCAAAGAAATACATTATATAAACTTTTTGCTCTTATCATTTCACATCTATATTTGACATCATCAAAACTAATCTATCTAACAGCCCTTGTATAGTATGTTTGAATGAGAATTGACTAAGTATTGCAGATATATATACGCATTTAATTTATGAAGGATTTTGTAAGAGTTATACAATATGGGTATGGCATGGTGAAGAATTAGAAATGCCAAGTTCATCTCAACAGGGGGGAGTGGCCTTTGATGGTAATGACACGGATATGGATGATCGGGTAAAGGATATTATTCATGATGTAGGAGAAAAGGCTTTTGAGCATTCACATGCATATGGTAATATGTGCAGTGATGCTGAGAAGCCGCTGTACCTGGGGTGTAAAAAATACCAATCGTTGAAAGCAGTATTGAGATTGGTAAGCTTGGAAGCATGGCATGGATGGAGCAACAAGAGTTTTACAGAAATGGTTGAGGCTTTTAAGGACATGCTTCCAGATGATAATGTGTTGCTTTATCGATACTATGATGCTAAGAAAATATTGTGTCCACTAGGGATGAAGTATAAAAAAATCCATGCATGCCCTAATGATTGTATATTGTATAGAAAATAGCATGAAGAGAAACAACAGTGGTCAATATGTGAAACCCCAAGGTACAAATCAAATAACGCCCCTGCAAAAGTGTTGTGGTATCTTCCAATCATACCAATGTTCAAGCGCTTGTTTGCTAATGAAAACGATGCAAAAAATTCGAGATGGCATGCGAATGAGAGGATATCCAATGGAAAGCTTCGACATTCCGCTGATTCTTCTCAATGGAAGAAAATTGATCAATTATTTCCCAACTTCGACAAAGAACCTAGCTAGGAACCTTAGGCTTGGACTTAACATGGATAGCATGAATCCTTTTGGCGGCCTAAGCAGTATACATAGTTCATGGTCAGTTCTGTTGATAATTTACAACTTTTCTCCTCTGTTATACATGAAACAAAAGTATATTATGTTGTTTATGTTGATATCAGGCAAAACAAGTGTTCTATATTACCGATTAGGCAAATAAAATGTGGTCTGTAACTCTTTAAGGAAAAATGATCGTTGACATTAATTAGGAAAGTCGTTCAATGAATGATCTTCTTGAAACTCCTTTTTTTTCTAGGGTTCTACCAGAATTGAATAAAGAAGATGAAGTAGATAATGAACACAACACAAGAAATGATCATCATGAAGGATATGAGAGGATATCCCTTTATAAAACTACTTTGAAGGTTAGCTATAGCTAAAGTAATTATTATGAATTATATTTGAATTATGTATATTGGCTTTTTATATATAAAACTACTTTTTTTGTTGTCGTCATAGGAAAATGAAGGATATGAGGTGTCCTAGTGTAGATGCTATGGATCCAGCTAGTGATCATCAGTGATGGATTATTGTATGCTGTCACTATAAAAAAAACTGTGGTTTAGTAGTGGTTAAAAGTATGTATTTGTAGTTGTTTTAACCGCTACAAATATAATTAATAGCGGTTCCTTGAACTGCTACTAAATCCACTATTGCAAGTGTATTTATAGTGGTTATTTTTAACCGTAGCTCAAGCGTAAAAACCGCTACAACATTCTCATTTAGGGCAATCCTTTTCTGGGTAATTTGTGGCGGTTATATAACCACTACAAATGGCAAAACATGAATTTTGGATGGCAGGAAACAAAAATGAAAATTTGGCTTGATTTTTGTAGCAGTTAAAAAACCGCTACCAAATTGAATTTAAAAAGGACAGAAAATATTAGAAGCGGTTATATAACCGCTACTAATTTCAATAGAAATTCAAATTTTGCAATTTATCTTTTAAAAAGTATATTTGTAGTGGTTCAAATGTCAGAAAAATTGAAAAAAAATACAATTATCTGTTTCCGTTTTTTAATATTAAATTAAATATTTTATTATTTTAATAGTTTAGCCAATTTAATTAGCTTATTATTCATTAGTTTAGGTCATTTATAATTTAAAAGGAATGATTTAATTATATTAGATAAGTTTGAAGATTGTATTGATAATATTATTGGGGATACGTAGGTAATAAGGAACTATTATGTTGTCTGTTATAATGTGATTATGATTAAGTAATGAAAAGAGGAAACAATGAGAAAATGTTCTTAAATATCTGAAAAAAATAGTGAGAATAAATATTATGCGAAAGAAAAAAGTATTGAAATAAAAAATTTAAAAATTTATTACCATATTTGATCACATTGTTAAGCGCCTTGTCTCAGGAAAAAAAGTGAAAATGGGAGAAGCTAAAAGAGAGATAAGGTGGAAAGAAATGGGGAAGTGTTTGAAATGAAATATGGTTGAGGTGTTTATAGGGTTCTACGTGGAACTTGTAGTGGTTAGTGTCATAGTTTTGTAGCGGTTTTAGGTTGTAGTGGTTATTGTATGTATTTGTAGCCGTTTTGTAACCGCTACAAATATTTTATTAATTTTTTTAAAAATACAAAAACATAATTTGTTTGATCAGTTATTTTCGCCATCCCTACAGAAATTGTATAGAAAAATTGTTAGCGATGTATTTTTTTGTTAAAAAAATTTAATTAAAATGATATTTATTTAAAAAAACGTATCGAGCTAGAGGTAAATTGTGATCGCCTTCAAGGAAGAAGGTTTTAAAATTGGCAGGCTAAAACGGCTCACTCTCATAGGCGATGTTATCACCATCACCCATGTCGTAAAGGTCTTTGAGGCTTTAAATGAAGAACCATGTGCCAATTCCTATGTCTCTCGTCCTCAACATAATAAACCTGGTGTGCCTTTGAGGCAAGAATATACGGCTCATCATCTTGAGAATGACTAGTGTGAATTGGCTGTGAGAAATTTATTAATGTAATGCCTAAGTCATCAGTTATGAGTCGCCAAGAAGTAGTGGTATTTGCCCACAAACACTTGAATAGCATAACGGTGAAACAGCCTTGGTAATTAAGTTCCACGACATCAAGAAGCTTTCCATAGTAAGGGAAGCCTCCGAACTGCATGTTGGCGTCACTATTGCTCGCACAACTCCTTGTCCCAAAGGTGCCATAAACACCCAAACTTTGAGTTTGCAATCCTTGATCTCGTGAAACCGTGCAAAACTTGAAACCATTGACATTGTAAGCTATAAACCTTTTTGCATGGACAAGAGGGCCGATTACGAGAGAACTGAAATCTGGTGAGTGTGGGTTATGGTCATTTAGTATTCTGTATGCAATCCAGCTTGGGAATTCTCTATAGACCTTTTTGTCAACTTCAGATGATGTTTGTGTACGGATTCTAAGTTGATGTTTCAAATGACTTTTGAATTCTCTGCAATTAATCATGGAAAGCCACCGATCATAAAATGTAAGTACAAAATGTTACGAAAGATATAGAATAATATATGTGTGTACAATTCTTACTGAAGGAAGGGTTCAACTTGAGTGTAGTTAATCAAGACATGTCTATGTGCTTGCAACTTCTCAATTGCCGTTAGTTTGAAGTTCTGAGTTCCTCTAACTGGCTTACCAACACGAGGGATAAATTCTCCTGATGTTGGCGTAGGTTCAGGACAATCGTCTACACGAGGCGGTTGGTTGAAGGTGGTCTCAATGTCATCAAAGTACCTTGAACATAAATACAGGACCTCATCCCTTATATAACCTTCAACTATAGAACCTTCTAGCCAAGCTTTGCTTATTTTTCCAAGAAACCTACAAAGTGAAGAAGGGAAAAATGATACAAAATGGTCAAAAGGAAGACTAACAAACATAAGAACTAATAATGGCGCACATATATAAAATGAGTACCTCTCAATAGGATACATCCATCGATATTGAACTGGGCCAGCGAGCTTTGTTTCATGAACAAGGTGGACTGTCAGGTGAACCATCATAGTGAAAAAGGATGGAGGAAAGAGCATCTCCAAATGACAAAGTGTAAGAATAATTTTGGACTGTAGCTGATCGGGCTCCTCAACAATCAAGACCTTAGAACACAACTTCCGAAAGAAAGAACGAAGCTCCACCAAAACAATTGACACATCAGGAGGAAGTGCATTCTTTATAGCCAGCAGAAGTAACTGTTGCATAAGCACATATGAGTCATGACTCTTCAGGCCAGTAACCTTTCAAGCCTGTATGTTAATACATCATGAAATGTTGCTTGAATACCCATATGGAACTTTTATTTTCTTCAACGTCGTAAGGAAGACTTCCTTGTTCGGTTTTTTAAGGGTGAACTTTGCTGGTTGAAATTTGTCATCCTCATCTGGCCACGTGTATTCACGAACTCCCATGTCACGTAAATTTTTTCTTGCTTGAAGATGATCTTTTGACTTTCTCGGTTCGTTAAGCAGCGTATATAGCACATTATCGCATACATTATTTTCAATGTGTATGACATCCTGATTGTGGTGAAGTAAATTAGAATTCCAATATGGAAGAGTGAAGAAAATGCTTATCTTCCTCTATTGTTGAGGTGCATAAGTCTTGCCCTTTTTTTGGCTTGCTTTTGCTGCATCGTCGTTTTTTTCGAACTCAAATTCAACATCCTCAAATTGCTGTAAGATATCTGCGCCACATAAAGTCTGAGGTTGCCATCTTGTTTTTGGTTTTCCATGGAAGCAATTTCGTTGCAATCTAAACTTGTGCCTTCGATCGAGAAACATCCGATGCCCCATAAAACACCACTTCTGACTGTGGGGAAGGCGCACTGCGTCAGAGTCAAAATTGCAAACACGCTGAGCCAGTATATACATTCCACCCAGATAATGTTCCAAGGCCAGGAAAGTCACTAATTGTCCACATCAAGGTTGCACGCAAGTTGAACAATGTCTTCTCGTAGGCGTCATATGTCTCGATACCGACATTCAATAGGTCAAGAAATTCCGTAATAATCGGTTGGAGATACACATCGATGTCATTACCCAGTGCTTTTTTGCTTGTAATGATCATAGACAAAATGAAGCAGCTTTGTTTCTTACATATCTAGGGGGTAAATTGTAGGGAAATGTGTGTTTGGATTAGCTTTTGGAGAATAGCTTTATAGTTTATAAGGTAAGTATGTGAGAGGAGTTTTATCTTGATTTGCGGAAAAGTGCTTCTGAAACTATGGTTTTGGGGGTAGGCGAACACACACTTTTATTGTAACTCATGCTAAGATTCCTAAATGGATTGAAACCGTCGGTTGCCAAAGCAAGTCTAACATTTCTGGGGTTAGCAGTTAAAGATGGAAAGTCTTTATTGAACATTTTCCAGGCGTCTGCATCCCGAGGATGTCATAATTTACCATCTTCATTCTTATCAACCTCATGCCCCCTCATGTGCTCCGCCGTTTTAGACGACATAAATAATCTTTGTAAGCGTGTTTTCAAAGGGAAGTATATGAGAATCCTTACAGGTTTCTTCTTCTGCTTTTGTCCCTTCCGAATTGTCATGTACCTCGATGTGTGACATTACTTACAAGTCTCCCTGCTGTCATCGTCTCCCCAATACAATATACATTCATTGGGGCATGGATCAATTTTTTTGTACTTCAAGCCTAATCTGTAAATAATCTTCTTGGCCTCATAGAACATTATGGGAATCTCCGTGTCGGGGAATGCATCTTGTAATAATTCCAGTAACATCTACATTCCCTTATCTGTGATTCCACACAAGCACTTGATATGATACAACTTTATCAAGAAAGATAATTTAGAGTATTTTCGAAAAACTTGATATAAAGGATGATTTGCTTCATCCATCAAGCTGAAAAAATCCTGAGCGGCTTCATTCCTCATGAATACCGGCTCTAAGGCATGTACTTCTTCGTTGAAGTTGTCGTCATGAACACCAAATGCATCACGCACAGTATAATTAATAGGATCATCTTCATCTAGTTGAACTCTTACTTGTGAACTTCAAGGAAGAGCATCATCATATCTCATACCGGCCTTCTCACCATGAATTGTTCAGAACATATAGTCTTTCAGGAAAGGCTTTAAAAGCAAATGTTCCTTAACAACATGTTGTGCATGCCACTTCTTGAACTTGCATCTCTGACACAGATAGACGATCTTGCAGTTATAGTTGGTGTGAGTGAATGTGAAATCCAAGAAATTGTTTAATATGTACAAATATTCTAGAGAATTGCGTGGCAACCTGATCTATGGCTTATCCATAGCTACTAGTGAGAGAGAAGAAAGTATAGTGAAGAAGATAAGTGAATAGAGAATTATGAATACCTGGAAGCTTATATTCTGATTTTTCAACGTTTAATATTTTGTAGTGGTTTAGAAACCGCTACTGTAACCACTACTGTGTTCCAAATTTGTAGTGGTTATATAAGTAAAACTGCTACTAATTTTCTACCCGTTGGAATAAATTAGAAAAGTTTATTTTAACCTTGTAGCGGTAGCGGTTCTACAACGTAACTGCTACTAATATATATTTGTAGAGGTTATAAATTCTTTACTACTACAAAGTTATGGCGAAATAAGAATTTCAGATTTCAAATATTTTAACTTTATAGCGGTTATAAGAAAAAGACCACTACAAATATTCATGATCGTTGGACAATTTTAAAAAATTGGGTTTTCAATTTGTAGCGGTTATTGGGGAAAACCGCTACAAATTTAGAACACAGTAGGGGGAAATTCAAAATTTAAAAGTTGAAGATGTGTAGCGGTTATTACTGTAACCGCTAAAAAAAACAACATATGATTTCAACTCCCTCCCTTGGTGCTTTACATTTGTAGCAGTTTATACTCATAACCGCTACAAATTGAAAACTGAATTTGTAGCGGTTTTTGACACTAATAGCTACAAATATGGAACAAAATATTTTTTAAAAAATATTTGCAGCGGTTTTACAATCTAACCGCTACAAATATATGTGATTATTATTTTTTTGTGGTTAGTTTTAGAAATATAAAAAAATTATTGTAAATGCAACAAAAATTTAACAAGGCTCTAAAAATATAAATATAATTATTCTAAATGTAACAAGAATTTAAGTTTTGAAAATAAAATATTCAGGTTTATTTACAAATGTTTCAAAAAGAAAAAAATATAAATGTCCTAAACTAACTAGCAGGAGGCTGATCATCTGGTCTTCCTTCTGGTGGCACTCCCTCAGGTGCAGCTGGATCGGGGCACTGGATAGAGTTAACAGCACCATCATCATCAGCAGGAGGAGGAGGCTGGATGGCGAACTGAGGGATAGGGGAAACCTGTGGATGCTGCTCATCCGAGAACAGGCGACTCCACGCTCGAGCATGTAGTTCGCCACTGCGCTTGCTGAGCGTAGTAGAAATTGGCCTACTGCTGTATCTGCTGCTGCTATAGCCTGTGTCCTGGCCAAATTTGAGCATAGCTCCTCAACAGACTTATCCCTCGAACATCTAATCCTGGAGTCTGTGCTTTATAGCTGCCAGCCTCAGAGATGGCGCTCCTGCAGTAGACCATGCTAGGTCTGGCACCCATCCCCATCCCCTGCATGAGTCTGGGGGTGCTCAATCTGACTCAGACCCACCTTCAAAGGAGCTATGGGGTCCATAGACCCTTGTGACTCCTTGGTCTGAGTTTGAAGTTATGTAGACCTTTGAAGTTCTGTAGCGGTTATGAATACCCAACCACTACAAATAGGTGACCTTTGGCATTTTGTAGCAGTTCAGTTCGTTGTAACCGCTACAAAGAACTGCTACACTATTGGCGCGGCTTGGTGGTGCCAAGTGGCGCGAACTTTGTAGCTATTCAGTTGTTGTAACCGCTACAAATTAACCACAACAAATTTTGGCGGGAATCTTGCACCATATTTGTTGCTATTTTATGCTTTTAACCGTTACAAAAAAAGTTACCAATTAGTCATGCCACTTGGCGCGTAGCTTACCGCTACAAATTTGTAGCGGTTTATGTTATAACCGCTACAAATGTCACAATTTGTAGCGGTTAAAATCAACTGTTACAAAAGCACCACTACAAAATCCATTTTTTTTGGGTAGTGTGTACATATTCTTTCTCTGTAGATTCCTCTATCATCACACTACAAAAAAACAGCAAATTACCCACGGAAATTACCCACGGAATTCCGTCTCTGAAATCAAATTACCCACGGATTAGGGACGGAAACGGAATTACCGACGGATCACCGACGGAATTTTTTCCGTCCCTAAAAAATCCGTGACAAATTGATTTACCGACGGAATTTTTATTCCGTCGGAAATTACAGACGGAAATTACCCACGGAAAAAATTCCGTCGGTAATTACCGACGGAAATTACCCACGGAAAATTTTCCGTCGGTAATTACCCACGGAATTTACCCACGGAAAAAATTCCGTCGGCGATTACCCACGGAATTTACCCACGGAAAAAATTCCGTCGGTGATTACCCACGGAATTTACCCACGGAAAAATTCCGTGGGTAATTACCGACGGAATTTTTTCCGTGGGTAATCCGTCGGTAATTTAATATTATTTTTTTTAAAAAAAAATTCCACGTGGCAATCTTAAAAAAGGCCACGTGGACATCTCCGAAAGCCCCCCACCGCCTGCCCCCACATCTGGCCCCGTCAGCCCCTGAGCAAGGGCCACGTGTCCCTCTAACATTGCGCCACGTGTCTCTGTGAGATAATTGTTGCATTTTGTGACGAAGGTAGGATTTGAACCTTGGACCTTTTGGTATGTGTTCTGATGCCTTTGCCAGTTGAGCTGCTTTAACCTTGTGTTATTTATTCACGTAATAATATATATAATGTAATAATTTAAAAACAAATATAATATTAAGATAAATATATATATTTATATATAATTATATTTCTCATTTTTTATAATATAAAATTTTTTAATTTCTAATTTTGTTTAAATATTTAATATTAATATAAATATATACAAAATTACATATATACTTATAAATAATTATATATTTCGTTTTTTATAATATAAATATAAATTTTATTAATTTCTTATTTCATTTAAATATTTAATATTAATATAAATATATATAATATTAAATATATATTTATATATAATTATATATTTTGTTTTTATGATATAAAGTTTAAAATATTTAATTTTTTTATTTCATTTAAAATTTTTATATTTAATATATTTAATATTAATTTTATAATATTTAAATTTTTATTTGTTATATATTATTTTTATTTTTATTATTTTATATAAATTATTAAAATATGATAAAAAAATTATTAGTTTTACCGACGGATTACCCACGGAATTCCGTGGGTAATTTTTCATTCAAATTACCCACGGAATTCCGTGGGTAATGCGTGGGTAATTACCCACGGAAAAAATTCCGTGGGTAAAAGTCAAATTTACCGACGGAATTTTGATTCTGTCGGAAATTACCGACGGATTACCCACGGAAAAAATTCCGTGGGTAATTACCGACGGAAATTACCCACGAAAAATTTTCCGTCGGTAATTAGCCACGGAAAATTTTTCCGTGGGTGATTACCCACGCTTTACCCACGGAATTCCGTGGGTAATTTCTCATTCAAATTACCCACGGAATTCCGTGGGTAAAGCGTGGGTAATTACCCACGGAAAAAATTCCGTGGGTAATCCGTCGGTAATTACCCACGGAATTTTTTTCCGTCGGTAATTCCGTCGGTAATTTTTCCGACGGAAAATCCGTCGGTAAATCGTAGGAAATTAGTGACGGAAATAATTCCGTGGGTAATTCCGTCGGTAATTACATGTTTTTTTGTAGTGTCAATTAAAGTGTTTTGACTATATTATTAGCTAAAGTTTTGATTTCTTTTGTCAAACTGTAATATTAAAATAGGAGAATAAAAATGTGTAGCAACATACCTTAATTTTCCGATTGTGTGTGATAATGTGTTGATTTTCAATGATTTATTGTTATTGCTTCTGTGGAATGTGAGGTGTATGAAGGAAGAATGATGTAAGTTACACCATTTGAAATTATATTTTAAAATGCTTGACGAAATGGGAATGTGTAAGAGAATAATTTATTTGGGGTGTAGAAAGAATGATTTATTGTTGTTGCTTCTATGGAATGTGGGGTGTAGGAAGAATGATGTAAAATGGGAATGTGTAAGAGAATAATTTATTTGGGGTGTAGAAAGAATGATTTATTGTTGTTGCTTCTATGGAATGTGGGGTGTAGGAAGAATGATGTAAGTATTAGACCATCCAGTAATGCTTGATGAAAATGTTTCTGTATAAGGTGTTTGTTATAATGTGTAAGAGAAGAATTTATTTGGATATCGTTGATATGACTGCTTACTGGGTAAAATATTTTAACAGGGAAAATGACTTGCTGGGTAAAACGTTTCAAAAGGAATTTTTTTTTAAAAAAAGGAAACTTTTTAGACTGTTTATTTAAATAACCGGTTTAAAAAAAGACATTTTAGATTAGTTTTCTATGAAACTGGTCTAAAAAGAATGACATTAAGACTTGTTAAGGTATAAAATGTCATTATTTTTAGACCGGTTGTATAAATAACCGGTCTAAAAGTTTTTTAGATCGGTTTAAAAAGTAGCAGATTTTTTAGACTGACTATATTAAGACCGCATTACGAACCGGTCTAAAATGTCATTTTTACCTGATCTTAAAAATGCCTTTTCCATCAGTGATTCATTTTTCATTTTTCATGTGTTTACATCGAAAGAATAATTAGGGGCTTCTTTCCAATCCCAACGTTTCTTATCGGTCAATTATATATCCAAGCCAGAAAATGGGAAATCGTCATTTTAAACTTTAATATGGTGCATGTAAAAGACAAGGATATCTTTAAGAATAAATAATGAATATTTCATTACATTTTGTACTGGGAAAAATTCACCACATTTTGAGAAATTTATTGAATTATTGTATTAAGTATGGTTATTAAAACCGGACTAACCCGGTCACCTAACTGGTCCGGTCAACCTGTTTGACCGTTTCATTGTTTATTTAGACTTTCATGAATTCAAAAGTTTTTATCCAATTCTACATATTTCTAAAAATTATAAATTAAAACTTTATGGAAAGTTTGAAATGTCTACTTTCTAATGCAAAAAGAATCGCTAAAAAAAATGTTATTATTTGGTCTTTGAAAATTTTTAAATTCCAAAACTATTCAAAAAAATATTATCGTTTATATTCATTTCCTCACCAGTCTGGCCTCCAGTTAACTCTGATTTGACTATAATCTCATCTACTAAACCTTAACCTACTACACATACCAATTCAATGGCCGGTATAAAGGGTTTTATAAGTAACATTGGAGCGAGTATTTTTCTAACGTAAATGTTGACAAAAGTTAACGTTGAATATTCATTCAAGACCAACTAACCAAAGATGGGCAGTGGTATGAATATATAGAGGATCAAATAAATCTGCAGCTAATTGAGGAATCACACATCGTTAATCTCCTTGGGAGGCATTGCCCAATTAAAGTAGATTTTCAACGATCATCACATTTTATTTTCTCCCCGACTACCATCAAAGCCACAAATTTCTTATGCCACAAAAGTATAACATACACAACACACATATTTGGTAAATATAAATAACACACATGAATCCACTGCTCATCCAAAAGATGACTAGGAAATGCTCATCCCAAAATAAGAGGCCTTTTTTTTTAAAAAAAAAATCATTAATTTTTTATTGTTTGAATTAAACTGTATTTCATATCCTATTGTAATTTTAGTAATACTCGGTATCTTAAATTAATTAATTTTTAGTACATCCAGCAAAAAAAAAAAAACTTCATGATGATGGATGCACTAATAATTTGAAATTCCAAGTGCTACTGAAAAAATATTTTAAGATATTGGGTAGTATAGGAAAATGTTTTCTGAATACTGGATATATTGTAAATTAGTTTATTTGAGATTTTTTCTGGGTGCTGGATTAAAAATTAATTAATTTGAGACAATTGATGAGGAGCATTGAAGGGTTGTTGCCTAAGTACGTCCCTGTGTTTGCATTTTCAGTGGTCAGCACCATGGCGCATGAGTTAGGGTGTGACTGTGATAACATAAAGTTAAGGTGGATGAGTTAGATACAAGTACACAATTTTTCTAAACTTTGACTCGGTTGTGGTTGTATATATGTTTCTTTTAATCTTTGGACCCATTTGACTCAGTTATTGTAACTAAATCTCTAAATTTTGAGTGAATGCAACTCGGTTCTCATAGTCATGATCTGGTGACAACTTAGTCTTTAAAACTTAACTCAATGCAATCATTCCCTATAGTTTATTTTTATATAGGTGAACTATCATGAAGACGTATGTATGGAAAGGATGTATTAATCAAAAAGTCCTATTAGTAATAAATGAGTATCATGAACTTATTATTATTCCCTACATTAGAACTTATTATTGTATGCTAGTCATTAGTTGTTGTGAGACTTTTTGGCGATGTTAACTTTTCCTTTGGACCTTATAGTACGTCGCGCTTAAATAAAATTATAGAGGATATTAATTATATGAAGTTTGGGAACTAAAGTTAAAATTAATTTTAACTTGAGCAAAACCTATAAATACTAAGTTGAATCAAGTCAAAATTTAGACGTTTAATTATAATTAGGTCAAAACTATAAAATTAAAAGATTAATTTTGGAACTAAAACCAAGTTGTTTGATTGCATAACAATTAGCTAGCTGATGATCTTACTTCCAACTTTTCTTATTTTTTTTTAAACAAAGAAATTACAAAAAGAAGCTGAAGGAGGCGTTTGGCAAAATCAATAGCAAGAACTCCACCACTGCAGCCCATGCCGCTAAGATCATAACATAGAACGTCGTGTCTGAGTTTATTCACAGAGTCGGTGTGGGACAAAACGTTCTGCTGTTCACCACAAGGATTCCTATATCCTTTGGTCGCACCCATGTTTTCTCCAGAAGTTCATCAATAGCTCCGAAAATCACAGTCTTTGTCTCCTTCCTTGCTTCAACCAAACATAATTTTGGTGGTCTCTGCATTATAGCGTGAGGGACATACGTCTTAGGTCCCAAACCACACTTATCTAAAACATTCTCCATTCGTTGCACGTTCTCCTCTGAGAAAACTCCAACGTTCTTTATTGCTTCCACAAGGTCTTCCTTGGTGATAGCAGAAGAATCATCGTTTGGTTTGTAGCATGCAAAGTCTACTAAGTATAATTTGCATGGTTGTGTCTTCAAGTAGTGATGAAAAATAATGGCTACTAGGGTTAGGAGGTGTTAACAGATACCCAAAATCATTATTATTGATCACGCCAAAAATGTTTGGGTACAACACCTAATATATGTACAAAGTTTACTACTTGGGCTCAGCCCAACGAGATGATGGGCCTATCCAGAATATAACACCTGATATACACTATTATACAAGTTACAACTTAATTATTTTCACCATTAAACTCTACACTCCCCCTCAAGTTGGGCACCCTATATTCATAAGTGCCCAGCTTGCTGAGAATGTACTCATGCTGTCCTCCACCTAGAGCTTTAGTTAAAACATCTGCATACTGTTCTTCTGAATGCACATGCTGAAACTGGATCATTCCTGCCAACAGTTTCTCTCTCATGAAATGGTAGTCTACTTCGATGTGCTTTGTTCGCTCGTGGAAGACGGGATTCGTTGCTATGTGTATTGCAGATCGGCTATCACAATATACTCTAACTGGTTCAACTTTATTAATGTATAACTCTTTCATTAAACCAACTATCCATGTTAACTCAGCAACTGCCATCCTGAGTGCTCTGTATTCTGCCTCAGCAGATGAAATCGACACTACGCTTTGCTTCTTTGACTTCCAGCATATAAGAGAGTTCCCAAATCTCACAAGGAACCCTGTTACAGAACGTCTAGTATCTGCACAACCTGCATGGTCAGAATCGCAATAACATTCCAAAATAGATGACTTTTCAGCTGAAAGGAAAATCCCTCTACCAGGACTATCCTTTAAATATTTTACCAATCTTAGAGCTGCCTTCATATGAGATTGTTTTGGCTCTTGCATAAATTGACTTAACACCTGCACGGTAAAGGAAATGTCAGGCCTGGTCAAAGTAAGATATAGCAACTTACCAATGAGCCTTCTATAAGGCCCTCCATCATCAAGATAGTGATCTGTTTTAGTTGCTCTAGCTGTGAGTTTCAAATGCTGTTCCATAGGAGTCAGTACTGTTTCAGATTCATCCAGCCCCACTTGATCTATGAGCTCAGTGGCATATTTTCTCTGATTAATAAGAATTCCATGCTTAGATCTTACAATTTCTAAGCCAAGAAAATATTTCAGTATCCCAAGGTCCTTGATTTTGAACTCCCCATGCAAAAACTTCTTAACATCATTGATTCCTTTATTACAACTACCAGTGATCATAAGGTCATCAACATAAGAAAGAACAAAAACCATACCAGATTCATTTTGCTTGTAAAATAGAGCATAATCATATTTACTTTGTTGAAAACCCCCTTTTATTAAAGATTGGGTTAATTTCTCATTCCATTGCCTAGAGGCTTGCTTTAGCCCATAGAGTGATTTTTCTAGCTTGCATACTTTCAAGTGATCTGTTTTTCTATCAAAACCTTGAGGAATGGTCATATAGACCTCCTCATGTAGATCTCCTTGAAGGAATGCATTATCAACATCCATTTGATGGATTTCCCAATCATTCACAGCAGCAAGTTTAAGGATAGTTCTAATGGTCACAATCTTTACCACGGGAGAAAAGGTTTCATAGAAATCTATTCCTTCCCTTTGATTGTAACCCTTAGCAACTAACCATGCCTTAAACTTGTCTATATTACCATCAGATTTATATTTAATCTTAAAAACCTACTTACATCCAATGGGTCTCTTACCCTTGGGTAGATTCACTATTTTCCAAGTCTTATTGGATTCTAGAGCTTTTATTTCATTCTGCATTGCATTGACCCACCTTGGGTCTTTGCAAGCTTGAAAATAATTCTCAGGCTCAATTTCTTTATCAATGGAAGAAAGGAAGCATTTGTATGAAGGAGACAAATCATCAATGGAAATATGATGCAACAAATTTATATCATGATCACCTATTATGTCACTGACAGGCTCACAGTTCTGCTTACTATTTTTAGGCAAATATTGGCACTCATAGTCTTTGGTCCAAGTTGGCACTTGCCTATTTCTAACTGGTCTAATAGAAGATAACTGCTGCTGCAAATTAGAATCAGTTCTAACATGTTCATGTGATGGATGATGATTATGCTGTGAATTAGAGTCAGTCCCTTGATTATGAACAGTTCTGGACATAGAGGAAGATGGTAAATCATGAATGATATCAAAGAAATCAAGATTATTATTATCTTTCCCTACTCCCCCTTGATCAGAACTTTCACAATCATTGAAAGGAAATTTATTTTCCATGAATGTAACATATCTAGAAATGATAAGAGACTTAGTCTTAATGTTATATAGCAGGTATCCCTTTTGAGTGTTAGGATATCCTAGAAAAACACATGCTTCTGCCTTGTTTTGTAATTTATCTGTAGAATTCAAAGTCATTGCAAAAGCTAGGCATCCAAACACTCTAAGGTGACCTATAAGGGTGGTTTACCATAGAGCATTTGATATGGTGTAGAGTAGGACAGATTACGAGACGGGGTCATATTGATCAAGTAAGCAGCAGTTCGCACAGCTTCCCCCCAAAATTTAATAGGTAAATTTGCTTTATTCATAATACTTCTGGTGATGTTCATCAAATGCCTATGTTTCCTCTCAACTACCCCATTTTGTTGGGGAGTGAAAGGACAAGACCTTTGATGAACAACCCCCAAATTAGAAAGAAAATTTCCCAAGTCATGATTAACAAATTCAGCCCCATTATCTGTCCTAACTGTTTTAATCTTGGCAGAAAATTGATTCATAGCATAATGAATAAAGATTTTCATAAATTTGGGAGCCTCGGATTTAAAATGCATAAGGAAAACCCAAGTGCCCTTAGAATAATCATCCACAATAGTCAAAAAATATCTATATCCTTGATGTGTAGGTACCCTATAAGGACCCCACACATCAGCATGCAACAAATCAAAACAATATTTGGATTCAGTTATGCTAGAAGGAAACGGTACACGAGAAAGTTTGCTCTGAATACACACTTCACATTGATCATTACTATCACCAGATCCAAAAACTTTTACATCATTTAAATGTCTCAATACATCCATAGGAGCATGTCCTAACCTAGAATGCCAAACCAAATCATTGATATTATTTGCATGTTCATGTTTGTTTCTAAATTTCATCAAATCAGAAAAATAGCATCTCTTGAGCAAGTATAGTCCTTTAGAATGATTACCAATCCCTCTGATCGTCCTATTGGACGTGTCCTGCAAGACACAAAAATCAGGGAGGAAAGAGGCAATACAAGCATTGTCTAGCGTAAGCCTAGCCACAGAAATCAGATTATAGCAAAACTCCCTAGCATACAAAACATCAGTTAACATGATATGCTTAGTGAGTTTGACATTCCCGATGTGTGTTATCCTAATTCTTGCCCCACTTGGGACTCTAACATATTTCGTAGGTCCTAAATAGGGTCTCCAGCTATCTAAACGTTTCAAGTTATTGACTATATGACAACTAGCTCCTGAGTCTAATATCCAATCAGTTTCAAGGTTAGAATCCATACCTGGTGTGGTTGCTTGCACACTAACAGTAGCTTCATGGGAGTCAGAATCACGTTTCAGCATATCAAGGATCTTCTTATACTGCTTCTGAGTAAAGAAGGGTGGTTGATGCACTTGGTCAGCATCCTATTCCTTTCCCAATGGTTTATTCTGAGAATCATTGATGGCTGGATTAGCTTGTTCCTCTCCTGGCCTCTTATTTTTGGATTGAGGAAAATTAGGAGGGAATCCAAAAAGCTGGTAATATGATTCCCTTTGATGGCCCCGTTTATTACAGTAACTACAAATGTCCTGAGAGGACCCAGTCCTCTTCCTCTTCCTCTTCCACGTCCACGTCCACCTCTGATTGGATTGGAAGCATGAGACACCATTACTGCACTATCATTAGGTGCAGATTGAGTGCCATATGACAGTTGTCTCTGGGTCTCTTCTTGGGTGATCATTGAGTAAGCTTGATTGGGAGAAGGGAGAGGATTCATAAGGAGTATCTGGCTTCGAACTTGATGAAAAACTTCATTTAAGCCCATGAGAAATTGAAAGAGACGTTGCTCCTGAACTGTTTTGCTATAATCTCTGGAGGAAATGCACTGACAGCTAGGAATGGGAACTAAAGCTGCATGTTCATCCCATAGTTCTTTAAGTCTTGTGTAGTAGGAAGAGACTGACATAGTACCTTGAGAAAGGGAGCTGATGGATCTGTAGAGGCTGAAAATTTGAGCACCATCAACCACATCAAAATGTTCTTTCAGGTCTTGCCAGACAGTATGGGAATTGAAAGTAAACACCATTCCACTTGCAATATCCTTGTCAACAGAATTTATAAGCCATGAGAGTACTACCGCATTACAACGATCCCATTGCTCTTTGTGTTTATCCTCTTGATTTTCTCGGAGACAGGTCCCTTCAACAAATCCTAACTTATTTTTACCAAGAAGGGCGAGTCTCATGGCCCTACTCCAAACGGCATAATTCTGAGTACCCAGCAGAACTTGTGAAACCAAAGTAATGGCTTGGGTATCGGTGGGATGAAGAAAAAGAGGATGTTGGAAATCAAGCGATTGACTGGGTTGGTTCTTGGGGTCTGTGGATTCGGCCATAGTTGTGTTGGTCTTCTCAGATTATATTCGCAATATCCCAGAGAAGATAGAATAAATCTACTGAACAGACAGAAGTCAAGAACTCACCGAAAAGAAATCCAAAAGGTGATAGAGTGACGCCGAGGATCTTCGGTGACGGAAGTACGGCAAGCAATTGATAGCCGAGAGAAGCAAGATAATCCCGAGGATCTTCTGACGGAACCACCCCAAGGAGCAAGGAGCAAGATTGACGCCAAGGAGTAAGATTGACACCGAGGAGCAAGATCGAGACGGAACCACGGACTGAGCACAAGATCGAGAGCGAGGAGAAAGCTCAGATTATCGGAGGGAAATGGAAGCCATTACAGATGAGTGTGCCCTAGTGCCTCTGTGAGAAAATGGAATGCACACAAGGATAAGCACAATATCGTTGAATCTGAATAATGAATCAACTTCTTCACGGCTGTGGTTTTTCTGATCCTTCACGTGCCGAATCTAACGGCTGTGGTGTCTTGGATCTGGATGGTTTCTGGAATCGGGCGGTGGTGATTCAAGAATGGCCCAAGATGTTGAAGAAAGGAGGCTCTGATGCCATGTTAACAGATACCCAAAATCATTATTATTGATCACGCCAAAAATGTTTGGGTACAACACCTAATATATATACAAAGTTTACTACTTGGGCTTAGCCCAACGAGATGATGGGCCTATCCAGAATATAACACCTGATATACAATATTATACAAGTTACAACTTAATTATTTTCACCATTAAACTCTACAGGAGGAATAACAATATTGCAGAGAAGCAAGAAGCCGTTAGAGATGGCTGAAGATATTTGAATTCATGGTGAACACGAGCAGAAGCTGAAGCTGCCACCGAAAAAGATATGAGCAATATTAGGTTCATCATGTTGAACGGCTAAGAAGTGGTACATGCAATGACTTTATTTGGTTCAGCCCTAAATAGGAGAAATAAATATTAATATTAATTAATATTAAAACTAGTGGAGCCGCTTTAATTTAATTTGTTTCAAGCTTATCAAGGATACTGAGTTAATGCATGGGATCCACACTATCATATATTTATTTTTGGGTTAATGTTCAAATTTGCTTCAAAAGTTTTCATTTAGGAGCAATGTTGCCTGGAAGTTTTTTCAGGTTCAATATCATCCCAAAAATTTAAAAACATAACAATATTACCCTATACCGTTAAAAAACTAATGTTAATGGTAAATGGCAACATTGCAGTTAACGGTAAAGAGTAGCATTGCTTTATTTTAACACTTCCGGTGCAAATTTGCACCTTAACCCATTATTTTTTTCTAAGCTAAAGAATTCTATTAAAATAAACTTCAAGATGTGAAAATGACATGAATATTATAAACGTATACATACTAAATAAAGGACCCGAGTAATTGTTTTTGTTTAATATATTTCATGTAATCAACAACAATATATAAACAACAAGAAAGCTGAATCTTTAGATATATTATTCATGGTCTCGCATAGTAACATTCTTGGGCGTAAAAGGATAAGCTTCTCTTCCGTTTCTAGTTCTTTTTAAACTAAATTAAAAGAGATCTAATTCTGCTTTCCATAAAAGATACCAAACGGATCCACAAAAGATAGCAAACGGATCCATAGGGAATAACGTTGAGGGTCTGTTTGGTGGAAGGGATTTGGAGGGGGAAGGAAGAGGAGGGAAAATTTTTGTGTTAAATTTTAAAAGATTGAAGAAGTGGAGTAATAAAATTTTAATAAAGAGAATATATAAGATAAAAGAGTAAGAAAAATTAATTAAAAATTTTTAACTTTACTTCTCTAATTTTTTTAAATTCAATTCAAAAATTTTTTTCCTCCACCCACTTTCCCTCCCCTCCCCTCAGACCAAACAAGTCCTTAAGGGAAAAATTAAAGTGTCCATAGGGGAATATGCACGAGACTAGACAACCAATCTCAATGCAAAGAAATTAAGGATAGTAAAATTTAATATTTTTAAATTTCAAGAGGAAAAATAGATTAAAGCAAAAGTGTGAATGAGATTGCTGCGGATAAGAGTATAACATAATATAAGTTTGGGCATATTACAGTCAGGTCCTAGGTAATAGAAAAAATGAAAAAAAATGGTCCATTCAGATTTCAAAATTACCAACAAAATACAGAAAAACGGGCTACAAAAATATGTACTAGACTCAGCAATATTCGGCCAATGTTATTTATATTATTAAGAAAATCTTCCTTGCTTAAGAAGATACTACATGAATCAACAAGCTAAGAGTTGGGTCAAGTAGAATGGGCTAGTATCTCAAAATGTGTTAAACCAAAGCTTAAATTTCTATGGGAGATGTGCTTACATTTAGTGGCTAACAGTGTCTAAAGACAAAAGAAAAAAAAAAGCGCTCTGTCTACATTAAGGTTCCAAGCAAAACTTTCTAGAATTGTCTTCTGATAAATTCCCAACGCTCTTGGCTCTTCTATGCTTGGCTACCACAGATTCCTTAGTGATAGCACAAGAATTGTTTGGTTCGTAGCATGCCAAGTCTAATGCAGAGAGCAAGAAAGCAATATTATTAGACATGTGGATGAAAATATTTGAACTCATGAACGTAAGCAGAAGCTAAAGCTACTGCTATAAAAACGACATGATGAGCAATAGATTCATCACATGTTGATGTTCGCTGAAGGTTAATTAAGCAGCAACGGCGCTTACAGGTGGTCTTCGTTTCGACACCTTTACATGATAATAATAATATGTTCTCCCCTCCCTGTCTCACTTTCAGCGAGTTCTCAAGAAAGCCCCTCTATTGATTCTGAGATTTACCTCACAATATGGATTATTTAACTGTGAATTAAAGCATCATGCCAATGAAGAGATTGGCCAGTGATCATTCAATTAGCCACTCCGGCTATCACTGATTGTTAAAGGAGGTAAAACATTTCAAGAGGCCTAGTTTAGTTATACGTACGCTCATCTTTACACTTCAACTCTCTTCATATATATTTCCTCACTTCATGCCACCACTGAAGCAACACTCTGGGTTCTTATTATCATTAAGGCCTTTGATCTTAACTCAATAATGATTGAAGTAACTAAATCTATACAACTTGTCTAAACTCTAGAACAGAGAAGAAGCGTTTCCTTGACTGTCCCAATATAAGGAAACAAAAGCACTTTCGTTGTTCGTCATTGTTTGCTTAAGAATATGAACTAAGCATCCGGAAAGGGATAAGCAAGTTGACATCATGAAATTTGTTCTAAAATTAAACTCCAAACAACAAATCATTTCTGAAAATTACTTTGGATTTAAAAGAAGAACAATAATTAATTATTAAAAATCAGCCGGATATATAGAACATAATACAAATACACAGCTAA
Organism: Inga leiocalycina; assembly: GCA_963242795.1. Classification (NCBI taxonomy): domain Eukaryota; kingdom Viridiplantae; phylum Streptophyta; class Magnoliopsida; order Fabales; family Fabaceae; genus Inga; species Inga leiocalycina. The sequence goes on from OY725325.1 coordinate 70,714,272, forward strand.
AGCAAAAGACAGCACTTACAATCCAGAGAATGGGAGAATTCCAGCTGCTAGAAGGCCTTCGAACTGCTCAAACAGAAATATTGCGTCAATAACCATATCGACTTTCAAAGGGAAAAATGAAGAACAGCTTAAACTAAATAACAGCAACAGCGCAAGAAGACATAATAATAAATCGGAAACTCACAACATTGGGATATTTAGCAACAGGAGCAGCAACTAAGGCGGCGGTGTGAACCAAATGGTAAAGCGATGCAGTATTCCAGACCTTCACATTGTTCCCATTACCAAAATAAAAACAAAGGAAAGAAACAATCAATTGAAGCTTCATGATAAAACAGAACTCGGACGAGATAGCGCAATCAGAAGAAAATGGGGAGAGACTTGTTTTTTTTTAGTACAAAGGCAATCAAAGCTTGTAAGTTATAAAAAGCCTAGGAAATCGGCATCACTAGTTGATCTTGTGGTATACCACCACATTCCATTTCAAAAAGCTCATTGCATTCCACTGTGGATATTCCTATTTCCATATACTCCTGATTGCTCATCTGAGCCCTCCTTGCTAGATAATCCGCACAACGAAGATTCTCCCTGTAAGCATGGGAGATCTCCAAGTCCTAGTCCATATAGATAAAAAATCTAGTGTCCAAGATGACCTCATACAGTGGGTGATCAATCCCACAATCAATGGATAATAAATTGATAGCTTGTATGGAATCTGTGTATAGCCTGATCTTGGTCAAGCCCATATGCTTACATAACTATAGATCACTGTGAATTGTATGGATTTCCGCAGTAGTTGAGGTATTATATCCTAACTGCTGTTGAAATCCACACAACCAGTTGCCCTGGTGATCCCGTGTAACCCTTCCGCAAGCCGCATATCCTCTACCGTCCATGGATCCATCCACATCCACAAGTACATAGCCTGGGTCTGGTGGTTGCCAGTGATATGTCCCGCTCTTTGTAATTTGGAATATTTGGTGTCAAAAGTGTCTGTTTTCCACTTCTTCCAGGAGAAGATACATACATTTATGGACTATCTCTTTTGGGGTATCAGCTTTCCCTTCAAGAGCCCTACTGCATCGGTTCTTCCACAGGAGCCAACATATTGTACTGAATACTCTTTGCCATGTCCATTTAGCCATCTTCCTATTCCCTGGGGAATATTGTAAATTCCAGTTGAGCCATTCTTGCAAATTTCTAGAAAAAAACATAGCATAATATAAATGATTAGTTATAGAAAACCATACTCTCTTGGCTTACTCACAATCTCTCAATATGTAGAGTATGCTCTCCTTATTCTCACACTCAAAGGGACAAGTGTTTAGGACACTCAGGTTTTGTCTTGCCCTTAATTTATTCGTTGGAAGTCTCTCATGGAATACTTGCCACATAAATAATTTGACTCTTTCAGGAATTCTCCATTGCTACAAACTTCGCCAATGAGGTTGGTTACTAAGTTCTTGCTGGTAATAGATACTATCGTATGCTAACCTTACACTAAAGTTACCATTCGAAGCACTTCGCCAACATACTACATCCTCTTCTGTGACCTTAGGTAGTGTCACCATCATAATCTTCTCCACAACCCAAACAGGAAGAAAATTCTCCCATTTTGCTTTGTCCTATTGTCCTGTATGTGTTACAAAGGAGCAGACTCAGTCATCCATCCCCGCTATATCCTCATTCATTTCAATGTAGTCTTTCAATGGTCTATTCACCAGAGCCCAGCGGTCGTGCCATGCTTGTGTGGATCTCCTGCTTCTTAATTTCCTACATATTCCCCTCTTGAAATCTTCCCATATTGCAATTATTCCACTCCACACAGCAGATTGGTTACGTCGTCTCTATACTTGTGGTACTTTGTTCATCCTACATGACTATTTCATACGTAGGCATTTGACCCATAAGGCCTCAGGCTTTGTAATCATTCCCCAGCAAAGCTTCATGAGAAAGGCTTTGTTTTGGCAATGCAAATCCTTTATTCCTAAGCCCCCTTCATTCTTCCTTCTCTTCAGAACATCCCATGATATTAGATGCAATTTCTTGGAGTCTTCATGTTGGTTCCAAAAGAAATCTCTACTTAGTTTTTCAATAAGTGATAAAACTCCTTTTGGAATCAGTGTTGATTGCATATGATATTATGGAATTGCTGATAATATTGATTTGATGAGGACCGTTCTACCTGCCATACTCAGGTATCTACTTCCAGCTTGTAAGCTTCAATCTCACCTTCTATATTAAGGGTGCAAAGGTCAGTTTAACCATTCTCTTGTGTAGGAGGGGACCCCTAAGTACTTTCTAAGATCGACTGTCAATCCAATGCCTACACTTTGGCTTATTTGGTATGCCCTATTGAAATGGATATTTCTAGATACAAACATTTTTTATTTTTACAAATTGATCTTGTGGCCGAACACCTGACAAAATAGCTCCATAACATTCCTCATCTCCTTCATCTGCTCAGATGTGGCCTCACCAAATAACAGCAGATCATCCGCAAAAATTAAGTGAGATATTAGTGGACCAGTGGTACTCAGGCTCAAAGGTTTCCAATTTCCCAACTTAACTGCCTGGTGAATTAGTTGTCCTAGCAACTCCATGTATAGCACAAATAAGTACGGACTTAAAGGATCCCCCTATCTCACTCCCTTTATAGGTTTAAATCTTTCTGAAGTAGCTCTATTCCAAATAATGCTCATGGAAGTGGTTGAGACACAATGCATGATCAGATTAACAAAATCTCCCTCCAATCCTAAATTCTAGACGGTAAATTCCAAGAAACACCAGTCTATCCTATCAAATGCCTTTTCCATATCTACCTTCACTGCCACGTATCCCTTTTGACCTCTCTTGTTTCTTATTGTATGTATTTCTTCTTGAGCCACGATGATGTTGTCAACACCCTGTCTTCCTGCGATGAAACTACACTGATTCCCTGCCACAAGGTGGTTCATAACATTTTTTAATCGATTAGCAATCACCTTACTTACAATTTTGAAGCTAACATTACACAAAGATATTGGCCTAAAATCCGACAAAGATGTAGGATGGTCAATCTTGGGGATAAGTACAATGTTGGTCAGATTAATTGATTGAATCTCGGATGGGTTTGCAAAGATTCTGGTAACCAGGTCACATATCTTTTGCCCAATCAAGTTCCATTATGTTTGAAAGAAATGAGGATGAAGGCCATCTGGTCCTAGTGCTTTGAATGCTCCCATATCAAAGGCTGCATTTTTTATTTCAACAGGAGAAACATGTCTTTGAAGAAATTCTAACCGGTGTGTTTCTAAAGATGGGAAATTTGCTTGCCAAGGAGAGAATGTTGAAGATAAATTCTTTGCCATGAATAACTTCCTGAAATAATCAAGAGCCATGTCCCTCAATTGGTTTTCATCTATTACCTAGTTACCATTCTCATTATGAAGTGCTTCAATTTTACTCCCTTTCCTTCTAACTTATGCACTGGTATGAAAAAATATTGTGTTTCTGTCACCCCTACTTATCCACTTGCATCCTGATTTTTGAAACCAAATTAGCTCTTCCTGCAAAGCAATTTTTTGATACATACCCCAAAGCTGATATTCGAGTCTAAATAATCCATTCTGATTACCATTGATTTGCTTAGCACGATCAATTCCTTCTAATCTTCTAATGATTTCTCTCTTCTTTTTTGCTACATTTCCCACCACTCTATCATTCCACACTGTTACCTCTTTGGTAAATCCCTTCTATCCTTGCAGCCAATCCTTTCCATCCCAAGATGATTTAACAATTTCATTGAAGCCCTCTTCCATACACCACACTGCTTGGTAGTGAAACCTTTTCCCTCTTTCACTATTAGAGCCTGATGCACTATCCGCAACCACAATTACTCGGTGATCAGATTTAAATCTAAGGTTATGATGATCTTTGACCTGAGGATTTTTTAATTCCCAATCAAAATTGTAAAAAACCCAGTCCAAGTAAAACGGTCCCCCACCACTGGCACTTCAATCAAATTACATTCATATACACAGCTTTGAAAATCATGCATTGAATTGAAAATGGGAGCTGCTTCCCCCTCTTTATCTCTGGAGTTAGAATTAAGATCACCAAGTACAAGTCAAGGGATGGGGACATTTTGACTGATGGCATATAGAGATGACCACAATTCTCTCCTCTTCGGTATCTACCATAGGCAAAACATAGGAGATCCAATCCCTCGTATTCTATGTTGAAGAGAGATGTTAAAATAATTCGTGGAATTAATTTTTTCTGCAGATCTAATTCAACACAGATCCTGGCATATCGTCCTCTACGGATTTTAGCTTCCTCATCCTCCAGGTTTACAATGGTATTCATATCTACCTTAAGTGTCTTCCCAATCATATCTCCTAATCTCCCCATACACTCCTTATTATAACTCAGTAACGAAACATGAGGGATTCTGACCCATGTTGCCACTGTACCTAATGGATTGTGGAAGGGATCAAAATATGGTGACCACCTCTGCGCAAGAATAGTGTGCTGAGCTATCGTCCACGGGCCTTCAAAAAGAATCTTCTTGTAATGATGTCCCCAATTTTCTGTATCTTTAAATTTCACCACATAGTAATTATTAGGTAGATCTATTAACTCAAAGCTACTGATCTGCTAGATCTTGCTTAAGTGTTCTTTAAGCTTGTAGAAATTGATTCTTGTACCTAGAATTGTGATAATAAGAGCATTATTCCAGGGTCTCGCCCACCTGTTATACTCCTCATGCGACATGCGTAATGTTGGATAAACATCTATGAGTTGCTTCAGTTCCTTTGATGGTTCAGGCATTTCCCAGGACTGCTCTACAATATCAGATATTAAAGAATCTTCCTTTGTGCTTGAACTGCCATTAGCAACACCATTATACTCTGTTCCCTTAAATCCTAACAGCGAGTCTTTGTAAGAGATGCTAAATCCTGCTTTGTCAGCCGATATATCTTTTTGGCCATTTCTACTTGGTCCTCTTCTTGTTTTCCTTCCTCAAGCATTCTGATAGCCATTACGGAATCGTCTTTGATTTCCTTCTTGGATTTCATTGCTCTTCTAGCAGCAGCACTCGCTTCCACCACTCTATCTGGAGGTGCTTTCCGGGCGCCGGGGTCGTCCATTGGAGTCAAAATGTTGGTTGGCATGTATTCCAATAGAGAGTTTTCCTTAAGATTTACTCAATTGGGAGAGACTTCTTTGTAAGTAGGGTTTTGGGGCTTGAAGACATGGGCGCCATATGTACCCAATCCAAGTGCTGCTACTCCTGTTTCATTGGCGAAGCGAGTAAGATAGCGAGAGCTCCACGTTTTCTCTCAGGAAATTTACAAATTAGAACAACAGATGCAATCAAGAATGGGTGTAAAGAACAAGATAACAGAAGTTTGGTGAACCGAAGGCAGAGATTACTAGAAATCGCAGCAATTTTAAGCCATACTTGAGGATCCATTTCAACAATGCTTCTCTGGCCTCGTCTCCAAGGGTCAACACTGACAGAGATGAACTGACCAAGATATGCCAGAGCGCCATCGGTTTCAAGTTTGATTCAAGGATATAATTGACATTTCACAAATTGATGGAAACAAATCTTTCCGCTGCACTGTTTTGTGCCGGAAGATTCCAGCAAAACTTTTCATCAATACATATAAATTACATAATAATTATTTTTCAAACTCAATGCAATTCATAAAAGTATATAAAATATGTTTAGTTGTTTCAAATTCAACTAATCAATTATATTGTCAAAAACTAATCAGTTAGTTGTCTTGGTTACTAATTGAGAACTTTAAGCTGTAAAGAAAATTTAATTCAACACAAAGCTTATGATATTCTTCCCAGGAATAGAAAAGCACTAAATAGTTTTTTCCCCTTTACAAAAATACAAGCTCAACATGCATTTTGATAATACATTTCGATTAAGGAACACTACTACCCATTGTTTTGGTAACTTGAGGGATTCAACCCACCAAAACACTAGTTCAAGATTTAATAGTGAAACTGTGATCGATAAATATAATAAAAAGTATTTATTATCTGTTATAAATTGCCAAAATTATCAAATGTACGAGACTAATTGTCCAACTAAATTAGCACAAGCTTCTATAAATAGCCCAAACCCCCAATAAATCATCATATATATATATATATATATATATATATGTATATATGTATGTATTTTGAAAAAACAAACCAAAACAAAAGAAAAACAAATTTTTAGGTTATTGGAAATTGACTAGTTTTCTATGATTCACTTTTTAGTTGATTTTGCGGCGTTATGAACCAAACATATGACTGGTTCTTGGTGCGACACAGGCCAGTTCAATTCGACTACACTGCTAATAACTTACTCCCTCCAGTTTTTAATGAAAGTCTTATTTACCAAATTTGACCAAATTAAAAAAAGTTTGTTAAGTTAGTTGATACGATGTTTTTTTTCTCTTAAACACTTTAATAATCTTTTCCTTAATTTCTCCATCCCTCTCTTACTTAATTATTAGTTGAGGGATCACTAATAGGGTGTAAATTAGGAAAAAAATTACAAATATAAAAAATATGTCATATATTTAGAATCAAGATCAGTTCATCATTGAAGTCTCATATTAAAGACCAGATGCAGTGTTAAACTTAAAACAATTTCCTATAAAGCAAGCGTACTAAATTCTAAAAATACCATACTAGTCCTAAAATAATATAGGCTTCTCTAGCTACTTATTATTTACTACGCTCAATCTAAGAGTTTTGAGAAGCATCATTAAGAGGCAATATTGAAAGGGAATTCATGAATCTCATCAGTCCAAGCATTCTTTAATGAAGCAGCTTCAACATCGTCCAAAGCAACCCAAACTGCACTGTTACACTTGAAACCTGACCCAAATGCCAATTGCCAGATTCTGTTAGCTTTCTTGATTCTTCCTTTGGCTTCACAATAAGTCAACTCATACCACAAATGAACTCGAAGATGTGTTCCCAAACCTATAAAGTGTCATTCTCGAAAGTTCCATGTCCCAATCTTGAAGCTCAAGACTCTTCTGCATTGTATCCAACACAGCCCTCCCTCCAGCATGAATGCAAAAGTGCTCAAAAGCCAACTTGAAGTTCGGAACATAATTAGCTTTCATCTTCAACCTCAAAACCTTACTTCCCACAAAAGTTACAAGAAACTTGAGTTTTAATTTTCTGACACAGGAAGGACCAGTGGGGCCAGAGATGTGATGTGAGACTTGAGAACTTGACCTGCAACATTCATGAGGTCTTTTGTGATGGTAAAACCAATGTGTTGCTGCTCATCTTGTTGTTGGACACAGTTGTAGCTTCTGTCATCAGAAGCCATATATGTACGGAGTGTGTGGATGATTTGGTACTTTGAACGGTGACGATCTGAAGGATGGTTGGACAGGAGAGAAGCAGAATCACCCATGCGAAACAGACAATTGACGAGGAGCATTGAGGGGTTGTTGCCTAAGTATAAGCTTGAGATTCCACTTTTAGTGCTCAGCACCATGGCGTACAAGTTAGGATGTGACTGTGATCGATCACATATAATGAAGTGTATTTTAGTGTATATATTAAACTTGAATGGAAATGCATTGAGTTTTTGTATTTCGCCCGCCCCACATAGTATATTTGATGTTAACTATGTTGTCGAACTCCTGCGAATGCACCGTAATCCGAGTCATGTTCAAGGACGCTGTCCTTAAGAGCTATTCTGCAACCACCGGCTGATTGGAAGCGGCACTCCCCAGGATAAAACGGATTCTTCCTGTAGGCACAGGGTGAACAGAACAGCAAAATGAGAATATCTAAAAGGCAGAGAGAACAGAGGAATGTTAGAGAGGAAGAGAGAGCTCGATATGGAAGAGCTGGGTGCCTGAACCTCTTGCTGGCAGATTTTTTCAAAAAACATGTGATAAAAAGTGCCTAGTCCGCATTTAATTCACGCGCAGGGGGGGAATCGCCGGATTTCCACTACGTTTGCCTCTTGGTGGCCCTTTGTTGTGCACGCAAGCCCACTCTTCCTCTTTGTCCATTTACTAGCCCAACTTCATAAGATATAATATATACACTAGCATTCTCTCTTTCCCAAGCAATGTGGGACTTGTTCCATTTGACACACCCACATGAAGCTTGTATCTCCAACAAACTATAGTGTTCAGAGAGAAATAATAAGAAAAAAGAAAAAGCATATGTATAAAACTAATAAACTCAAAATTGAGATATTGATTTTGAACCCCTTAGATATATCCAAATTCTCACATGACTTGTATAAAAAAAAAGTTTATATATTATAATAAACTATATGTATTGTCTTATTCTTATCTCTGTTTTTTTTTTTTTTGCAGCATTTTGTTATTCGTATCCAAAACACAACATTATTCAAATAAGCTCGCCTAGACTAATTAATTGAAGATACCCCACATCATCACAAGACCCACAAGCAATTAGGTGGTGGCCACTCAATCAGCTGCCTTCGTTCTTTTTCAAGCAAAAAATTTAAAATATTGAGATGATATATTAATGTATACAAAAATATATTTAAGGACAGAATTTGATTACAAAAATAATTTAATTTAAACTATGATTTCCTTATGAAACAATATGATAGTATATTATATATACATAAAATCATAAATGTATAATTTTTATAACTCTAACATCACAGGCTTTATTTTTTAAAAAAAACTACTTTTAGTTTTATTTATAAATAAACAACAAAATATATAAATAATTACAAACAAGTGCAACTGATATTGTTTTATCTTAATATTATGACATTGTGCATTATAACTCCACATCACAAGATCGATTTTTCCAAAAAAAAAAACTTTTTTTTACTCTATATAACTCACAGCTGTAAGTCTGTAACCAATATTAGATCACTTTCATTATAGGAATATACTTCATTAATGAGGGTACCTAACCCAATTAATTGAAGGAACATTACAAGAAACACAAGCACTGCATTTTTTTTAAACATTAATATCTAGTACTTATCCAATTATTGATATAGAACTCAACAACATATATACTGAAAAAAATTGTTGAACTAAAATTAAATTGGAAAATTAATTTAAACTATAAGCCCCGGGTATCAACTTTCGAACTAGAGAAAGTCCAATTTAAAGAATCTGGAAACATCATCAAATTAATTTAAAAATACATGCATATATACAATTTTCCCATTCTTTTAATAAATTAAAAACGAAATTTAGTTTAATTGTGAGTTCAATTTAGGGGAAATTTCTGAAAAGTCTCTCTGTAAAATTTATACTACTTGAAGCTACATAAGGACCAAAAGTCCTTGAGCGGATACAATTCATTTTCAGCAGGTGCAACTATTCTTTAGTTATATAAACATGTATGTTCATCTATGTGCAAAAGAGTTGCACCTGCTAAAAATATGTTATATATGGGTCGTTTCATGTACACTTTAGATAATAAATTTTGTAATGAGATAATTTTTAGCAATTATCCTTTGAATATAAGGAACAATATTAAAATCAAATTTTGGGAATACCTGAAGGAGGCGTTTGGCGAAGTCAAAAGCAGGAATGCCATCGCTACATCCCATGCCACTAAGATCATAGCACAACACATCGTCTCTGAGCTTATATCGATTCACAATCCTATCGCACTGAGACGGTTTTGGACAAAACGAACTGCAATTTATTATGAGAATTCCTATGTCCTTAGGTCCTACGTCCTTAGGTTGTACCCAATATGTTTTCTGAAGAAGTTCATCGACAACTCCGAAAAACACACTCTCTGTCTCCTTCCACGCTTCAACTAGAGACTTCTTTGGTGGGATCTCCACTAGAGCTGGAGCTGTGTAAGTCTTGGGTCCCACACCTGACTTATAAAAAATTTTTGGGTTAAGGGACACTTTTACCCTGGAAGTTTTTGCGGAGGATCATTGTGCATCCGAAAGTTTTTGTCCATGCAATGTAGCCGCAGAAGTTCTAATTTCGTACCAATGCTGCCCTTTTTTAAAACCACCAAATGGTTAACAATTAGTTGGACCAATTTTACTAAGTTGGCTCTACCACATCAGATACTGTGCTACGTGATATTCCACATATAATGTCAAACCGAACAAATTCCTGTATTTGGCTGCACAAAATTTAATTTGCTAGATTACCAGAAAAGTTGAATGAAATTGAAACTTTAGAGGAGATTGAGGCAAGTGAAACCGATATGTTAGAAGAGCCTTCTTCCATTGGTGGCTGATTATTTCAGTATGTTCAATATTAATTAAATCAGTGAAAGAACTATTTAAGATACTGCCGTATTGAGGATGGATCCATTCCAAATAATGACTTGCGTGGCTTACCATCATTGTGGAAATTAACTATATTTATCTGTTCATTTTTATTTCAAACTACTCCCTCAATCCCTAATTTTGTTAATACTTAATTAACCCACATGATACGTACTCCTTTCACCCCTAAATATATTCTCTTTTGACTAATTTATTGATATTAAGAAAGTTAGTGCAATTAGTTATTTGTAACCAAAGGCTCAAATGCTCTTCTACAATTATTCCCATATAAGGTGTTTTGATTAGCAATGACTCTTCACCAAAGTGAAAAATAAGCATTTTCATTAACCAAAAAAAAAAAAAGAAGTATTATAACTAGGAGTATTTTGATGCAAGAGAGAAAATGGATGGGTTGTCATTATAAATGACAAAAAGGATTATATTTGGGACGGAGAAGACTAAATTAAATAAGCAAGGTTTTATATCTAAAAAGTCGAAAAGATGAAAAAGATCAGCATTAATTAAATTAAGGATATAATTTGAAAAAATATGTAATCAATTTTCATATATTAGCTAATCTGTAAGTTAGGTAATATTTTTTTTATGGATGGTAGCACGAAGGGGGTATATACAAATAATTTTATCACCAAATAAAAAAAATAATTTTCTGTATACAATTTTTCGAGGCCTCCTTCTCCTTGCTTGTCTTCTCCCCCACCAACATCATCTATGACCACCTCTTCGTCCCCTGTCATCTTCTCTTTCCTCTCCGATTTCACAAGCATCGTTGTCACCTTCACCCCCAGCTCTCATTTCTCCCTCTGCACCATATCACCTTCATCCCCACCTCTCATCTTTCCCTTTGCATTATCTCATCTTCTTCCTTCCCTGTCAGCAATGTCTTCGCCGGCAGCGACCACCGTCCCTTGTCTTTGCCAGAAAAGTTGAATGAAATTGACGCCTTGGAGGAGATTGACGCAAGTGAAACCAATATAGCAGAAATACCTCCTTCCATTGGCGGTCTAGAAAAACTCAAGAAATTGTCATTTCGTGGATGTAAATGGTCAATATCAAAGTCTTGGAGCTTGATTCTTTCGTTGAAGTGCATGTTTTGTTGGCATTCAATTCATAAGGGCTTAACATAACATTGCCTACTGCAATATTCAATCTTAAATCACTGAAAGAATTAGATTTCAGCTACTGCAATATTGATGATAGATTCATTCTAGTGGGCTTGGGTGGCTTATCATTATTGAGGAAATTAGATCTAAGTGGGAACAAGTTTAAGAATCTACATATTGTCTGCATATCTAATCTTTTGAATCTGCAAATTCTTTGGTTGAATTCCTGTTCAAAACTTGGGTCGTTGCCGTAGTTTCCTCCAAGTTTAAGAGCAATGGATGTAGGAGATTATGGTTCATTGGAAACAATGACAAGCAAACAATTATTCCATCTATTTGCTTCAATTGATTCTTGAGGTTGATTGAACCATAATTTTATATGATTTTTTATGATTAATTTAGAATTTTTAATACATTTTCTAGAGTATTATTGCATGATTAAGTATTATTTTTAATTAGGGGTATTTGTATTGAATTAATTGTAAAAAAGGGTAAAATGATCATAAATTTGTTAATTAGTCATACAAATATTTTCTTGAACTTTTAATGTTATATTATGCTTAATTCTGTATTGTAGGTGTTTTAGAAGAAAATGAGAAATTTTTGGACTTAAGCTGAAAAAAGAAAAGAGAGAGAGAGAGAGAGCCCAAACCAAGAAAAGGAATAGAGATGCAGGCCCAAAATGGAAGGAAAACACAGATGACCCAATCTGTAATAAACGAACCTACAGACCCGATTCTAAGAAGCTGAGAACGGAGACCCGATGGACATAGCATTCTGGATATGGGAGACCTGAGAGTGATATTGAAAAAAACAGAGGGAGCGCCACACACAGTTGGATCATCGAGTATCATCATCATCTTCCTTCCAACCTTCATCTTCTTCTTCCTCTCTCGCCAGCGGCGTCTTCACCACCACAAGCCGCCGGCGAGCCTCCTTCAACACCACAAACAAACCGCAGACAGAACTGAGCTGAGGGCAAGTGTGGCAGCGCCGTGGAGCTTCTGGATAGCAGAGAGAGCTTCTCAGATCAGAGAGAAGTGAATTTGAACAACCACCACTGCCGGAGAGCTTAAGAGAGAGAGCACCATTCCTCCGCAAACCACCGTCATCACAACACCACCAAGACCCTGCTTTGTTTTGCATATCCATGGGAACCACACTGCCTCCTGACCATCTTCGCCATTCTCGTCATCTCTGTCTTTTGTTCTCTGCACTTCACCATCATCACCGAACCTCCATCTTCATCACTATCACCTTCATAATTCCTCTGTCATTCCATTGTCATATTCACTTTATTGTGTTCTCCTTTAAACTGATAGCTTCCACTGCAATTCTTTATTTATTTCATTTCCATGGCTGGTTTGATTGTGAGCTATGTGGTGAGAGTACTTAGCTCCATGATTGGCTGACTTTTCATTGGGTCTTGGTGGTAGAGAAAGTGGCAAGAGCTTCAAGAAGGTTGTACAAGGGAGTTCATTATTTTTCATTTGCTTAATTTATACATTATGTCTTTGTGGATTAATTTTGTATTGGGATATGTATGTCTTGAGACTTAGATGAGTGATTATTTGTCTATGTTGGTCAATATCTTGTATTGAATTTGGTATTGATGCGTTTGAATTTTATTGAACTTATTTTTCTATTGGATTAATGAAGTTATACATTCTACGTGATATCTAGATTGTGTGATGGATTTGATTTAATTTGAATGTCATGATTGTGCTTTCAATTAAGAGGAACCAAGTGCATTAATCCATTTTCAATACACATCAAGTGATTTTTTAACAATTTGCTTAAAAGGTGACTATGAATGCGATTGTAGGACTAGTCATTTATTAGGTAGATTGGACCTAATGTGATTGCTTATGATTTTTAATTTGACTTGATGCAAAAGTAACTCCCAAATTATTTTAAGGAGCTAGGAAAACCACCAAATTTGCCACTAAGATTCATTTCATCATTCATATTTCCAATTCCAAATTCACTTCCATTCACTCCTTCATCATTTTTGTAGAAAAGATAAAAAATAGTAGTTTAGGGATTTTAATTAACTTTTGCATTAATCATTTAGTTTATTAATTTGAAAAATCCAAAACAAATTTTCCCCTTGTTTTTATTGCATTCGCATGGCATATAGATTACTTGGGACTCAATAAAAGGCTCTTCAAGTGAGACGACCCAAGTGTTGCATTGTACTGCAATTCTTGGATGAAATATATTTTGCATTTGACCTCAAAGCGTAAAGACATGGTCAAATAAGAGGTATATACAACATATAACATTATATCATTCTAGTATTATATATATAGTTAAGGTACAACCAACACGCTGAAATATTTTTTTTAGGTGCATCCATCATCCTAAAGTATTTTATGGTCTAATCAAATACCAAGAAGTTTTTTTAGGGGTATCCAGCACCATAAACTATTTTTTGGTGTATCCAACACCCTAAAATGTTATTTCAGGCATATTAAATACCCTAAATCATCTAAATTTTTAAGTGTAAAATTGTACAAAAAAGTACTCAAGGGTGTGATAGACGCCTCTAAAAAAAATATTTCAAGATGCTAGATACACCATAAAATACTTTAGGGCATTGGATGCATTTGAAAAACTACTTTAGAGTGATGGATACTCCTTAACCCTGTATATATTGTTGTTGATTATGGCATGTAGTATAATTTGATCCATGCTTGTTTTTCGGTTTAGGTGAAAAGGAAGTGCAATGAAAATTTCTTGGTGACAATTCTAAGAAGTGAACTATCGTCATGGTTTGAGAATCAAAATGAATTGTGTCATCATTGTTATAATTATATTGATATTATTGTGGACATCCCTCCTTGTGAAGAAGAAATATTAGGAATTGGGTTTTGCTATGTAATGGACGATACGGATTATTCCATAGGACCCAGAGGCCCCTTACGTTCGGCTTTGTGGACTATTCTTCTCTCCTCCCGCCTGTGTTTGGAGACCCTGTATATGGGCATGAGAAAGATATAAAGTCATGTCACCTTCGGATCGTATTTTGGGAACCCAGGGGTGGGATACAATTAAGGAACTACCCTAAGTTTAAATTGTTTTTATATTGTATAAGAATAGGTTCAATATAGATTGGATGGCGTTTCATACGCCAAGGTGATTTTGAAAGCAGTGGCAGCTCAATGATTCCTTCCAACATCACTACTACAGAATTATGATATAACCACCCCAATGGACGTCCCAATTTTAAAATTGGGTGGTTAAAAAGGAAGGCGGTGGTATTTTCGTAATTATGTGTACGTAGAGAAACCTTTAGACATCCCAAATTTGAATTTGGGACGCCTAAAGTAGAGTTTAGACGTCCCAAATTTTATTTGGGACGCCTAAAGATTTTCACTGGCACGAAAAAAATAAATTAAAAAAATTTAACTTACTTTAGACGTCCCAAATGGGATTTGGGACGCCTAAAGTATTGACTTTAGGCGTCCCAAATGAGATTTGGGACGCCTAAAGTAAGACTTTAGGCGTCCCAAATGGTTTTGGGACGCCTAAAGTCTTACTTTAGGAGTCCCAAATGGCATTTGGGACTCCTAAAGTCAAGACTTTAGGAGTCCCAAAAAAATTTGGGACTCCTAAAGTCACTTTAGGAGTCCCAAATGGCATTTGGGACTCCTAAAGTCATGTCAGAAATTCTGACATGCGCAAGACTTTTCTTCCCTTTTCTTCATTCCCATGTCAGAAACCCATCCCTCCTTTTCCATCTTTCCCATCCCCAATGACTTCTCTTCCCTTTTTTCTTTCATTCTCGTGACTTCGTCTTCTCTATCTACACCATGAGTATGCTTTTTCATTATTTTCTTTTCTTCATTACACTTCGTCTTCCTCTCTTCCTTTTCTTCATTCTCTTTTCCTCCACCTCCTTCCATTCTCATAGCACTTTCTTTGCTCTCACCCTCCGGCGAACGCCTCCTCCACCTTTTTTCCCCCTCCGGCGTAGACCTCCCACTTTCATCATTACTTTCAGCCTTCGGCGTACCTCTCCTCTCCACTGTGCATAAACAACTCCTCCAACGTCTTCTCTCCACCTTGGAAGCACATAGATACCGTTGGTGCCCTCTCCCCTACTTTCATCAGGTTTATTTTTTTTAAATATAAATTTACATGAAGAATTAAGTTAAACTTGCAATGTGAAATTATTATAATGCTTTCAATTTATTTACATGATTCTAGTTATTGGAGTGTTTTTCCCTTGATTGTTTTTTTTTCCAGAATCATAAACTAGTTGTTAGTAGTTATGCAATACTAATAATGTTTTTGTTTTATACGTTTGGAGCTTGGAAATAGAGGGAAATACATATGTATATTTAGTTTGATGAAATGAACAACAATTAGTTTATAGTTGATAGTGATAAACATTTTGACACTTTCTGGTTGTTGTTATACATATATAATATTAGGTTGTATGAGTTGTTGTTATTATACATATATATATTTAGTAAAAAGATTGCAATGCTAGATGTCTTTATCATTTTGTAAGGTATATTTTGTGGTTTATGAATCCATCTTCAATTCTGTTTCTGCAATTTTAATTTGCTGGGTAATGAAGAATATAAATAATAATTTTAAAAAAATAAAACTTTTTAATGTCCCAAATTAAGAATTGGGATGTCTAAAGTCCCCCTGTGGAGGACTTTAGACGTCCCAAATTGGGGGACTTTAGACCTCCCAAATTGAGAATTGGGACGTCTAAAGTCCCCCCGTGCAGGACTTGAGACCTCCCAAATCTCAATTTGGGACGTCTAAAGTCCTCCACGGGGGGACTTTAGACCTCCCAAATTAAGAATTGGGACGTTTAAAGTCAGGACTTTAGACGTCCCAATTCTTAATTTAGGACGTCTAAAGTCCTGACTTTAGACGTCCCATTTTTTTTGGGACGTCTTTTCTTAAAACATACTACGCCCCCTACATAGACGTCCCCCAGTTTTTGGACGTTAAAAGTGCCAAAATAGAGACGTTAAAACCCTTTTTTGTAGTAGTGCATTAATTGAACAATACAAGGACCAGCTATCAAGTATGTCACTTTCATTATAATTATAATTTTTATTTTACTTATATGGGTTTTTATCAAAATTTTATTGTAGGAGAGAAAATGGAGGGCTGTTATATTCATAAAGGACAAAAGCAAAGTGCTAAAGGATTCTACATTTAGGACAAAAAAATTAAATGTTGCAACCTGAAAAGCCATATCGTGGGGCTATCAAATAAAACTAAGCTAAATGCATTATAGGGCAACTAACCTAGGTCGATCTCTACGTGGAGCCTATATTTAGTTCCTAAGTAATCTAGTGTAAATAACAAATTAATCAAAGAGTATGGGATGTAAGTTCATCTACTAATTAAACTAAAGAGCTACTTGTTTATGAATTTTTCACTGTATAAAGTGAGTGAGCGAGTGTAAATGCAAGAGATGAATATTCTAGGTGATTGAATCCATTAACCATCCTTGTCCAATTTTAATTCTATGTTCTTCTCTTGACTAAGCACAAGGACTAGCAAGAACCCTTACTAATTAATACTCCTAACTTTTCAATTATATCTAAACTTAGACTCAATTGTCAATTAGGAGTATCTTAAGTACTTAGCTCATGCTAAATTCATAAGAGATCCTCTCTTCCACCAATTAATTCCTAGAAACCTAGCAAACAATTGATTCAAGAGAATAGAGGAAAGTAATTGAATAACAAAAAAGTGTTATAGTCCAATTACAATCCATGAGTACAAATCTAGCACAAGTTTCATCATCCAGATTACATTAACCGATCATAATCCTTAGACATATGAAGAAATTATAACCTCTAGCAACCTAGAATTATAATCTGCACATTTAGAGAGTAGAAGATGAAATTAAGATACAAAGAACTCCCCTAGTTGCTCAAGAACTCAGGTTAGCTTCATCATCACCATCGGACAAAAGAGTTAGCCACTCATGATTCGAAAATCAACTCCTCTAGACCTTTGGGCTATCATGTTCGATGTAGATATGAGAAAACAGAGAAGAGAGGGATTTTTCGGTGGAAGTGGAAGGAGGAGCAAAAGTGGTGGTTGGTGGGAAAGTGGATAGAAGAATGGAATGGAGAAAATGAGAGTAAACCCCCTGAAAAAAAAAAAACTGCCTCACACCAAATGAAATAGTGCTGAAAACATGAACTATCAAATGCAGAACATCTACTCCCCCTCTCTTGCGCAATCTGATTTGTGTGAATATAAGGTACAAGGCTGTGTTTGGATTATGGAGAAGTAAGTCAAATCCAAAGGTGAAGATTAAAACATGAGAGCCTCTTCCAAACACTACCTATACCCCTTTCTCATGTGCATTGATATCAGAAAATAAGGAATAAAATATGCACTTATAATTCCATATTTGCCCTCCATTAAGCTTCAATGTACCATGTCATCACCTACATTTATGAGATGCACAAAGGTAATATCGTATGTTCACAATTAATTAATAATGGGAATGACAAAAATTACTTAAAATATATCAATTTAGCCAATTTAATTCCCAAATTACCTTTGCACTCAAATCTCACATTAATACCTAATTATGCCCACAATAGTTAATCAAATCCCACAAAAGCCTAAGGTTAATTACCAAAATATATACAAATATTTAGCTCTATCACAACTTTTAGTATTTAGAAAGTTGGAAAGATAAAAGTGATGAGCATTAAATAATTGTTTTTTAGACAGCATTAGTTAAACATATGTAAATTAGGATTTTTTTATGCAAAAAGGTTTAGGTGAGTTTAATCTCGAGAGCTCATCTGGGTCAGCGCATGTCTCTGAGCTCATAAATTGCTTTTAGACATACTTGCAAATAGCTTAAACCCACCAATAAGGTCTTCATATTTGTAGGATTTGAACTCAGCTTTATAGTCATGAATCAATCTTTATACTGGACTAATCTTTATTGACGTGAGAGTAATTTTCTTACAAGAGCTGGAGTCAGAAAAAATGGGCCAAACCCATTAGGTCAACTTATTTGATTTGACTGGGCTAAGCCCTTACAAGCTTAAAAAAAGCCGGTATACTTTTTTAGTGGAGGGTTGGCCCATTTAACCTCATTTAATCTTTTCTAAATTTGTTATTGAAATTTAATGAAATATGAGAGAAGAAAATTTGGCAAAAAGAAAAAATAGAGGAGGGAAAAATTGGAAAAAAGAAAAGAAAACTCTAATTACGCATGTCAATACTCACCAACTCCATCACCCTAAGCGGGACGTTCTTCCTCACACTCTTAAATTTTACTCTCGCAAGTCAACAAATCACAGCCCTCAGTATAAATGTAACTTACATTTATTTTGTTCAAGCATTATAGATCTAAATTTTTATTGTGCAAATTTAATAACTACTTTATATTGTAAGTTTGTGACTTCAGTTTATTACTTGTTGAAGGTAGTATAGGTAGATGAAGAAGAGAATCTTGATATTTTTACCATTGAATAGTTTCCTCAACCTAAAGCACAATCAAATATTGCTGATGTTGATGATGATACACAGTGAAGAGGATGATAACAATTATCTCATGATGTTGATGTTATTGATGATGCTGATATTTAATATCATTGTTGAGAGAATAATTGTTTGGTTAATTTAACTTTGGCATATGGTTTGGTTTTTAAATTTGAACATTTATTGATACTTTAATTTGCTAATATTCATCATATATGATCTTGAACTGAAATCTTATGAGATTCCTTGTTTCATTTTTTTATATTTATTTGAAAGAAAAAACATTAAAAATATGCAAAAGGGCTTAGGCCCATGGGCTAAGCTTGGGCTCGCGATGGCAAGGATCAAACTTTGTCAATTGAATACATTTTATGTAAGTAGGCACTTTTAGGCTCAACCTATTTATTGCTTATTTGAAATAACAATTGGAGTCTTCAAAAGCAGCTTTTCAATCGTAATTTATGATATACAAGATAAGTATGTGAGAGAAGTTTTGTTTCGATTTACGTGGAAAGCACTTTTAAGCTACAAATTAAATAAGCTATCCCAAACATGCTTTTAGTTTAGAACTTGACAAGAACTTGCCATTTAGGACTTGGTCAGCCCATTTCCCAATTAGTAACTAGGAAGTAGGAATAGAGAGAGTATATAGAAGGTTCAAATCTCCATTAGGAGAAATGCCTATATATAGTAACCAACAATACCTCGAATAGAATTGCTTCTAATTGGAGGAAGCACGTGCCTAGCAAGAAAAAACAGAGAGAGCATATGCAAATACTACCTTTGGTCTTTAATACAAGAGCACGTTGACTTTTTTAAAGAGATTAAATAAATTAGATTAAAGCATTTATATTTGTCATATTTCTCCAAACTAATTTGATTGACTTGTAAACTAATATATAATGTAATAATACACAACATATAATATGATTAAGTAACTTATTTGGCTTTATTATTTTTTTTAAAAAGGTCAACAGGCTCTTATATTAAGGACTATATAATAATAATTTTCTATAAACATTTTAGGTATAAAACATGCACACGGAGAAATTCCAGCAGGGATGCCTGCTGTGTCTTCAATGACGCACCCCCTATTGTCCGTCAGTTTTGGGATATTTCCCAAATATTTGTTTTAATAGTTCTTTTGATTATTATATTCTGCTTGAAATGAATGGTATTTTGATATCTTATGAGTAAAAAAAGAGTTCTTTTTTTCTTTCAATTTTTGCCAATTTTTTAAGATTTGAGACTCTAAAAAAAAGAGAATACACAATTTTGGAATTTTAAATATTTGAAAAATCGAAAAAAAAATTAAAAACAACTTAATTTTTTACCTATAATATATCAAAATGTTATTCATTTCATGTAGAATCTAATGATCAAAACAACCATTAAAAAACATGTGGGAAGTATCCCAAAATTAATGGATAGTGAGGCGATTATATTGAAGGCACCTTTGCCCAAGAAATTCTAGTTCTAAAGAAATGGAATTATGTTTTAAAAGGTTTTATGTATATCCAAAATCAATCATTCTTTTAATATTATCACCCATCCAGCAGAGAGGATGAGATCACTTAAATTAGAAAGATGATTCAAATTCCAGAAGTGTAAAAGAAAGAGAAATGGAAATCTTGCAATTTAAAATTCTATTTATCTAATTAGGGCGTTATTTATGGCTTGTATCCTTCTTTTTTTTTTTTTTGGTTACATATTCATTGCTTGTATTTGGCGCGAGGATATAACTCAATTGAAACGGATCGTAAATACCCATCGGGTCATTGGCCAAATGCCCATCAGGTTTAAGCAATGATGAAAACAACACACGTGATAACAACCACCATAATGGAAATGGCAGTACTGACAGTGATTAACTTCGCTACTTAGATCTCATGAGCACACCTTCATCGCCTACATCGATACAGCAGAGTCTGCGCATTTGCGTTTGTATTTGCAAACCCTAGCTGAGTTGCACATTCTCTGCTTCCCATGATTAGGTACCCCAATCATTTGGTCCGACTCTTTGACCCAGTCATGCTTCCAAGTTAGTTGAAAATGCTGCAAGTTACAATGACAATTGATGAACAGTTGATTCAGAAAGCTATTAGAGAAGAATGTCGTTGGGAGAGTCTCCCAAAGCGACTTCAGGCAATTCATTCTACTAAAGAAGAATGGCACAATAGGTTAGATTAGCTTAATTTCATGCAGTACTTTTTGCTTAATCAGCTGTTTTAACTTTCGGGTCTCTTTATGGTGACTTTTTAGAGTTTATGTTCATGAAACTTGTGCTAACCCTCGTTCGTTTCATGCTGTTTGCAAAAATTGAACATATGACACATGTTCTAAACATATATGCCAGTGTGACAATAAAATTTATTTATTATTCTTAGATACTGGCATGTGAATCAAACTGAGTTGGCCAATGAACAAAGTGGAAACAACAGAATGAGAGACTAGAAGCCCTTATATCTTCATGAGATGACAAAAGCTCCTCATTAATATTTTTATTCGACATGAATAAGTTGAATAGTACTTATATAGTTTTGATTTTTTTTTGGTTCAGTAGTCAATTTTTTAGAAACTAATAAAGTACTTAGAACATAGGATAACTCTTTTTTTCTCTCTTTGGAATTAGATCCATTGTTGGACATGAAAACAAAAATTAGGATCTGAATATGACGTGTGTGAATAAGTGAGCTTTTCTACAATGAGCATAAGAATTGTTGTAATATCCCAAATTTTGGGATTAGAGGCTTGGGAGTAAGCCTAAATTAAGCGGATTGCTAAACCTTGGCTTAGAAGGTGTCTCAAACCTGTTCTCTAACATTTCTTATATCTTTGAGGTATTAAAGGGAATAAAATGGTGAATTAAAGAGTATGGGAAATTTGTGTATAAAAATGAAATTTGTTGAAGTTGCAAGTGCATATCGTTTCATTATTTCTAGTGAGACAATGTTGTTGTGCAATGCATTTCTTTGAACAAATGATGTTCAAAAATTATGAAATTTTACAAGATGAAAGTAGACATCGTAATCTTTAATTTGATAGGTCATGGGTAATTTGGGAAGCTGTATGTAAAAAGTTATGAATTTTTGAAGTTTACCCAGTGAAACTGGAAAGTTTCTGAAACAACTTCCAAAAACTAAAAATTTGGGAATGATTTGCTTCCAATTGGAAAAAAGTCTATATTTTTCTTTGAAACTAGACTCAATAAGGGTTCTATAGCCTTTGGAATTACTCCAATTTGATGTCTACAAATTTAGTTATGATTTTTCAAAGTTAGGGTAGAAAATCTGCCATAATTGTCATGAAATCCGAAAATTGAAAAAAAATGTTATGGGAATTTTTCAATTTATGGATAATCCATTAGCCCATTTTTGCTGACTTAAAAGGACCATTGGGACGTCATTTTCATGTAGCAAGAGAGAGTTTGATATCAATTGGGCTTCATGAGCCAATTTTATGAACATAAAGTTTATGTACACAAGTTTAGAATTTTTGAGTTTTGGAAATTAAATAAAAACAGGAAATTATGACATAAGCCATATATTATAAAAGTTTCTCCTTCATCTTTCTCATTCAAAACTGACGCCATATTTAGCAAAAGAGAGAGAGAAGGCTTGTGAGAAAAATAGAGAGAGAAAAAGGAAAATCTCACAATGTAGGTCAATTTCTTCGATGAATTCATACCTAACGTATATAACCCTTCTTCTAAGCTTCTCTTCTATGTTATTTAAGGTATTTGAAGCACAAATCTTTGTGTTTTGAAGTTAGGGTTTGGCGGCCAAGAAGAGGAAAAGCCAGAAGGAAGAATAGGTAACTTCCTAAACTTCTAATATTGCTTGTTTTGGTTGCTCTGAGTAGTTTAATTGGTGAAATTTTGTTAAATTTGCTTTGAATGTAATATTTGGAAAAGTGGTGTTCTAGCCGTTATGCTGCTAAAATTGAGTCTAAATGGTGGTTTTAACGTAATTAAATAGTTAATAAAGTGGTTAGGAGTAGAAAGGAGTAAGTCTGCAGAGTCAGAATTGAAAAACTCCAATTTTTCTTGGGAATTAAACATTTCGTCCAGTGCTATTTGGAGGGGTTAGAGTTGGATTTTTGATGTTCTGATGATTCCATTGTGTTCAGGAGGGAAAATTAGGTGGGATTACAGTTGAACACTTTTTCAGAAAAGCCCAAACAAGTATAATTACGAAAATGCCCCTGAGACCCTAAAGTAGGGGCTGCCAAGGACATTCTGGTCTTTTAGCAGTGAATTTGATAATTTAGAATCCAGAAATAGATTCCTTGGGTGAAAATATATTAGAATAGCATAGGTCAAAATGTCAAGAAAAGTACGGTTGAACTAGGTGCGGCGGGGCTGGGCGGGTCCTCAGGGGCATTTTGGTAAATTTTCACAATAGGCTTATAAACACTATGGAAGTGTCTAAAATGGTACATGAATGAGTTTTAACCTAATTCTTATACATTTGATATTTTAGAATTGAGTTAGGAGACTAAACTTGACACGCTTTACGAGACACACAAAACGAGGTGAAAGAGACTTGAGGCAGTGACATTATCCTTCATACATCATGTCATAGTTCATATGATTGTGTGGTTGCTATTGTTTGTGCTTTTATTAATGAACATGGTTTGCCTAGAAGAGGCAGTTAGTATAAACTAAGCACTTATACCTGGGGGTTGGGTAAGAATCCAACTGGTGTACGACTAGTGGGGCAGGAGCCCTACTTATGTATACATGATGATAATATTTTATATTGTTCATTAATTGGTGTATACATGGTGTATATCATATCTACTTTCCACATTTATATGAATGATAGTATGTTGCTACTGGGATTTCTCGGAATCCCATTCTTTTTCATAAATTATAATGTGCTAGTGGGAACCAGCGAAACCAAAGGCAAGTTAATAGACATGGGGAAACTGATGGGCACGGATCTCGAGGCAAGGATAGGTGGTTATATGTAGTCTTTATTATTGAATATATTGGATAAATTTGTAAATATTATCAAACCCTGTTGGGAAAATCGGTGATGTAATCAAGTACATTGTATTAATTACTATATATCAGTATATTTACACTATTCTTGTGTTGCTCACCGAACTACGAGCAAGCACTCTAAAAATATGAAAAATAAGATAAGGGTATGACAATTGTTTCTATTCCCTCTGGTTTAGGGGGAAAGCTTTATACTTCTTAATTCAAAATCTTGAATAAACAATAATTCACACACATAAAGTGTAATTTATTATGTGATGAGAATGTGCATGAACCTTCAGGTTCTGTTTTCTTGTCTAGGGTTTGGGGGGAAAGCTTTATACTTCTTAATTCAGAATCATGACAATATGAAATGTTTGTATTTTGGTATGAAATTGATTGGACCAGGGTTTTTGGGCATAGATATCATATCTTACATAGGAAGATTGTTATTTTTCTGATGTCTTTATAATTTATATTGTTGTTTTATTGAGTGTGAGAGAAAGTTTAGATTTTTTTTCTCTATTTTTATAGAGGATATGCTCTGCTTTCGTTTGCTTTGACAAGGGTGAGTGGAAAGGATGAAGCTTTATGTGTTTGTAACCTCTGTTATATGATTTCAATACATGTCGTCAATACATGCTCAGTAGTGTCAATGATGCTCATATAGTGTTAATGGCCTTTAGAGGCACATTATGAAATTGTACCCAGAAAGGTGACATGTTGAATCTTCCATATGATAACACCATGTATACTTTGTCTATTCTTGGATATTAAGTAGGCAACCTGAGAAGTACCAAGGTCTACCTCCTTCCTAAAGTTAAAATATATGCATTACCTCCTAATTATAAGCTATCCACCTCCTCTGATCTATCTGTAGCATATTCCAAGCCTGTTTAATCATGCTCATTGCCAGAAACCAGAGGTAATAGAGAGAGAATTTAGCTCTGTATCACTGCAATCTTAGTATTCAAGGGAATATGAAGAACAATATATAGAGCTATACTGTGTAACTCTATCAATTCAAATGACGCCATGTGTAAGCCTACTTGGCATAGTTACAACTAATTACATCCACGTGTAAACCCACTTGCCATAGTTACAACTAATTACATAAGCTAAGATGTTATATCTAATATTCCCTCTGCTACACCCATGTAACAGTTATTGTCATAATCAACAAAAACATCATCAACAAAAGCACAATCATAATCAACAAATCACAGCCATCAGTGGAATCAGTAAGATCGCATGTATCATCATCATCAACGACAAACCAGACACAATTAATGTTGTCTTCCTTGCTTATAACATTAAGTCTTGTGTGTAAATGATCAAACATCCTATAAGGAAGAGGCTTGGTGAGCATATAAGCCACTTGTTCGGTAGAGGCAATATAACCCATCTGAATGAAACCAGTAGCAACCTTTTCACGAACAAAATGTAAATTAAGCTCAACATGCTTGGATTTGTCATGGAGCACTAGATTAGCAGTGAGAGCAATAGCACCAGAGTTGTCATACCAAATCAAAGGTGGAGTGATAACTGAGACTGCCATTTCATGAAGTAAAGCCATGACCTATAAAACTTCTTGAACATCATTAGCAATAGACCGATACTTGGCCTCAATAGTGCACCTGGAAATAATTGGTTGTTTATGAGATACCCAAGTAATTGGATTAGGACCAAGGAATGTACAAAACCCACTAACTGAGCGCCTATCCTCTTTGTCTACACTCTAATTTGCATCAGTAAAGGATTGGACTCGAAGCTATGACGCAGGTTTGAGGAAAACACTATAAGTGGTTATACCAGCTAGGTAGCAAAGTAGTCTTTAACAGTACACCAGTGAGGAAGACAGGGCTCATGGAGATATTGACTAAGCTTGTTAACTGTAAAGGCAATGTCTGGTCTTGTGTAACACAAGTATTAGAGTTTTCCCATAATGCTACGATACAATTTTGGATCAGTAAAACAATCACAAGTAATAGATGTAAGACACACATTAGTGGCCATAGGAGTATAAGCAGAATTAGCAGCTAAAAGTCCTA
The DNA here is from genome assembly GCA_963242795.1 of Inga leiocalycina. Lineage (NCBI taxonomy): Eukaryota > Viridiplantae > Streptophyta > Magnoliopsida > Fabales > Fabaceae > Inga > Inga leiocalycina. Next base: position 70,740,186 of record OY725325.1, read on the forward strand.
CATTAGCAAGTAATTAATGAATATACTTTGGGATAAAAACATTCCAGTGGGGGAGGGAAAAAACTTGATGCCCAAGAAATAAGGCAAAGCACCAAGAACTTTTAAGGAGAACATGCCACTCATAAGATCAATCAACTTCTGAATACTAGTCTCATTAGTTCTAGTAATGATGAGGTCATCCACATAGATGATACGATAAAGTGTAGTCTGTGCATCAATGTAAATGAATAAACATGGATCAGCCTTTAAGGGATAAAAGTCAAGGCTACATAAGAAATCCTGTAATTTATGAAACCATGCACGGGGAGTTTGCTTAAGCCCATACAGTGCTTTTTTAAGTTTATAAACAAGAGGATTATCACAACTATCAATAAAGAAATGCTCAAAACCAGGTGGAGGGTCCATAAAGATATCCTCATGAAGGTCACCATTTAGAAACACATTATTGAAATCAATTTGATGCAATTTCCTATTATTTGTGACAACTAAAGTAATAAGAATTTTGACAGTGGCAGCTTTTATCACAGGACTAAAAGTTTCATTGTAATCGGCTCCAACTTCTTGAGAGAAACCTTTGGCAACAAGGCGGCCTTTTCTCCTAGCCAGAGTGCCATCTGCATGTGTCTTAACTTTGAAAATCCACTTGCATCCAATAGTACATCTATCAAGAGGTTGAGATACCATTTCCCAAGTACCAAATTTGACAAGAGCATCTAACTCATCTTGAAGTGCTTGCCCCCAAAGGGGATTTGTGAGAGCTTCAGTAATGGGTGGAAGACAAGAAGTGTCATCAAATGTAAGAAAAACTCTGGGTTTGAAGATGCCAGCCTTATACCTAGTTATCATAGGATGAACATTAGCATCAGTAAGAGTAGAGTCAATAGAAGGAGAGGCATCCGGAAGAAGCTGGTAGGAAGATGCCATCAGGGAAGAGACTGGTGAAGCTGGAGAATTGGATATAAGTGACCCTGAAAAGAGACTCCTGACAGAGGATGGAGCAACCTCCAAAGATGAAGGTGGTATATGTAATGCCCCAAGTTTCAATTAAGGGCTAATGAGGATTATTGTGGATATTTGTGAATTTAAATTGAAGTTATTATCTATTTTGTGGCAATTTTAATTAATATGCCATAATTATTGAGAAATTGAAAGCATAGCCATAAATTAGTAATTAATGGAAGAAATTAATTACTAACTAAGAGGAAAATAAGACGTGAAATTAAATTGGCTAATGGAGGGATTAAGGTGATTAAGTGGTTGATTACTTTATGAGAACCAATAGAATTCTGATATGTGTTAAGTGGAGATGAAAAGAGAGGCAATGGAAATTCAAATTATCAATAAACAATTCAGTTTTTCTCCCTCTTTCTTCCCTCCATTCTGCTGACATGAGGGTATGGGAGTGTGTGTGCCATCAATTCATCTTCAACCTCCCTTCTCTCTCATTTTTTCTCTCATTTTCGTCCACCATTGCAGAACTAAGAAAGAAGAAGAAGCTTGGTGAAAAGGTAAGCTTTTGACCGTCTAAATGGCTTCTAATGAAAAAACTCTATTCTATAAACTTGTTCCTTGTGTTGAGAGCTTCAATTTCATGATTTTCAATTTGTCATTTGGTGTTGTTTGAGCTCTCAAGGGATTTTAGAGTTTGGAGAAACAAGGAACTCCTTTTGGGAAGGTTGTAGAGGTGAGTAAGACAAACCTTTTCATATAGGTTTTGTAGCCATTGGTTGATTTTGGATTTTTTGGAAATTTTTCCTTGAATTTCGAAAATGAGGGTCATTGTGTTGTTGGCATGTTGTTGTCATGGATATAGTGCCTTGAGAATGTGTTTTGGAATGATAGAATTGAATTGAAGCTTATAGTGAAGTTTGGCAACTTTGTGTTTGGTTTGTGTATTGGGCAAAAATAGGGCAGGTCAATGGGTTGTGATTTAGGTCATTTTGAGGTTGCCATTGTGTTCCTTGTGAGAAATTGTATAGTAATAGGTTTGGTTATTGATTTTGGAGTCATTGGACACTTTGGTAGAAAATTGAAAGTCCGTCAAGTGTGAACTCTATTCTGGGCAGTCCATTTGCACAAAAGTTTTGAATGATCAAATGGTGTTGAAAAATTCTGAAACTTTCCATTCTTAAAGTTCACATCCCAAGCTTCAAAATGGACAAATAATTCATGTCATTTCATTTTGTGAACTGAGATTTATGCTTTGCCAAAGTTTGGGACAAAAACTGGACTCTGTTTTGGAGCAGTGTTGAGTTTTATGTAATTCTGGAATTGTGTGGTCATTTCTAGTAATGGTCCATATTTTTCCAGTAAAGAGGACTTAAATAGCTTTCATTTGGCTTTGAAATCACCTCGTGAGCCGTTTAGGGATTGATGCTGGTCATCTCTACCTCGGCCGTTGAACTGCCATTGTAATCGACATGGATTGTTGTGAAACTACTTTGTGAATCCAACCCGTGGGGCGACATGTTGTGAATTAAGCCGTGGACTGTGTGTTATATATCTTGTTGATATGGCTTGCATTATTAATCTTGCCAGTGTGTCTTGTATATGAAATTCTTTATATGAATTTCAGCTGTGGTGAAATATATTGTGTGAACTGTTATGGTGCAATATAGCATTAGCAAACGTAAGGGTGACATGAGTCATACCTGCCCTTATCGCTATAACTACCGTTGTAGTTGCTATGTGTGTGTGATGATTTGCTTTAATGCCTTATTATTGGGCATACTATGAGTGATTTGACACTACAGGGATTCCTTAGAATCTCACTCTCCCGAAAACTAAATTTTTAGACTGGGCTGAAGGATCTAAGGGAAAGTGGGCGATGGAGAGCGGTTAGAGCTCTGGTTTAGGAGTTTTACTTTGGTTATCGTGTAAAAATCATTTGGATAAATATTTTTGGGAAACATTTGTATATATTTTGGATTAATGTATAGTGTTGTGTAATCCCCAAGAAAAAGGAAAAAAGTTTATGGGCTTTGTGCCTCTTTAGAACCCTTATTTATTGAATGGAACCCAAGGGTATCAGGAATTTGCATTATACTCTGATATATATGAATGGAATCAACCTGTACAGGCCAATTGTGTAATTGTATTGTGAATATGAGACTATTGTGAACAGGTGTTGTAAAAGTTTTTAAAAACCCTGATTTTGGGAGATTTTATTTTGTCTAAGTCCCAAATCATACATGGTTTCTAATTAAAACTTAATTACGTTTTTACAAACTAATCTTGGCCTATGGTGATGAGGGGGTTACATTTGTTGTATCAAAACTGTAGTTCCTGACAAGGTAAGGATTTGCTAGGATAGTTGCCTTAGGTTGCTGCCTAAGTGGTAAATGATGACTTAGGATTGTTGGTTGTATACATATGAGTATTTCTACTATTTGTGGATATATCTAAGTCTTTTAGATTATGTGTATACATTTGCTATGAACTGACGTGGTGAATCATTTGTAGTGTGAAAAGACAAAATGGTTCACCCTACTAGAAGTAGACATTTGGACCCTGAGGTGGAGGAACTTAATGACAATCGTCCTGATCCAATGCGAGAAATGATGGATCTCATACGGGAGCAATGAGACATGATAGTTGAGCTGAGGGAAGAGCTCAAAGAGGAAAGAGCCAAACGTAATGAGGAAAAGGTCTAGACTACACAAGAAGAGATTCATGCTGAGACTTGTCATGAGGAGACAACTAAGGAGTCAAATGGATCCTATGAATCCCCACCTAACACGGTGCCCAATCAAGAGTTACAAGTGGTGCCAGTTCGTGAGGGAAGGGACTTGCAATTCTGGGTTTCTAAATTTTGCAAGCATCTACCTCTGATGTTTAGGGAGAGGTTTGATCCCCAAGCTATGGAGGACTGGTTGAACCGATTGGAGAAGATCTTTGAAGTCCTCTAGTGCCCAACGGAGGTAAAGGCTAGGCTGGCTGTATACAAGCTAGAAGGGGATGCAGACCGGTGGTAGCGGAATATCACCATGACACTATGAAGTCAGAATGTGCCATTGACTTGGGAGGTGTTCCAAGAACAATTCAATAAGAAGTACTTCCCCAAGTTGGTGAGGCTCAAGAAGGAAACTGAATTCCTGCATATCAAACAAGGGGACACGGAGACCTTTGATGAGTATTTGTCCCATTTCATCTAGTTGTCCCGGTATTCTTCCTATCTTCAGAAGATAGATGACGAAGAGTTGAGTGTGGACATGCTTATCCGTGGTCTGAGACGAGAGATGAGAAAGAGATTGGCTACACATTTGTTCACCAACTTTAACAAGGCGGTGGAAGAATGTAGAATTGTTGAGAACAATATGATGGAGTTGTACCCATTTAAGGGTAGTGGTAATCAAAATAAGCCAAGCAAGGCAAATAATTCCCAGAAGCAAAAGGGGCAAGGGTCCTCATCTGGGGTCTGTAACAAGAGGCCTTATCAATTTGAGGATCATGGTAATCAAAGACCTCTAGCAGGACCAGTATGTAATCAGTGTAGAAAGTACCATCCTGGTAGAACCTACTCGGGGGAAATGACCTGCTATAATTGCAAACAGTCGGGTCACATTTCTACCAAGTGCCTATGACTCAGACAGAGCAAAGACCCAAAAATCAGGGTTGAGTATTTGTAATGACACATGAGGAGGCTCGGAAGTCCCCAGAACTGATCCAAGGTAAAAGCCTTCTCGGTGGTAATGAGTTAGATGCTTTATTTGATTCAGGTATAAGTCATTCATTTATAACTTATGACTGTATAAAGCGCCTGAGATTGCGTGTGCATAGACTACCATTTGATTTGGTCGTGTCGACACCAATGGGTGTTAAGGCTATGACAGTTGAAGGCTGCTTAAATTGTATGATAATTGTTGAGGGTCGTGAGTCTATAGTTGATTTGACCTGTTTGCCACTCCAACAACTGGAAGTTATTTTGGGTTTCGATTGGTTGACAACAAATGATGTGCTGCTTGACTGTGGTAATAAGAGGATAACCTTCTATAATGCATGACAGGAGAACAATGTGAATGCCAGTTTGAATTTGCTTTTAACGGCTAAAGTAGAAAGATATCTTGAGAAGGGATGCCAAGGGTACATGGTGTTCTTCTCTGTTTAGGGAGAATCGCTTGAAGCTCTTGACAATATACCTGTTGTGAGAGAATTCCCTGAAGTATTTTTTAAAGATCTCAGTGGATTGCCTCTAGAAAGGGAAGTGGAATTCCCAATTGAGATTGTACCTGGAGATGGTTCAATATCGAAAGCCCCATACTGTATGGCCCTTAATGAAATGGTGGAGCTGAAGAAGAAAATTGAAGATTGCTTGAAAAAGGGTTCATCCGACCCAGTGTATCGCCGTGGGGAGCTTCGGTGTTATTTGTGAAAAAGAAAGATGGAAGTTTGTGGTTGTGCATCAATTATTGAGAACTCAATAAAGTGACTGTTAAGAACAAGTATCCTTTCTGAAGAATTGATGACCTATTAAATCAATTGTCTGGCTCATGCGTATTCTCTAAAATTGATATAAGGTTGGGATATCATTAGTTATATGTGTAGGTAGCAATATTCTAAAGATTGCTTTCAGAATGAGGTACGAGTACTATGAGTTCCTTGTGATGCCTTTTGGGTTGATGAATGCACCAGTGGTATTCATGGACTATATAAATCACATCTTTCGACCGTATCTTGACCAATTTATGGTTGTGTTTATCGAGGACATTTTGATTTACTCCAAGAGTAGGGAGGAACATGAGCAACATCTGAGAATCGTGTTGAGAATTTTATGGGAAAAGTAACTCTATGCCAAGTTGAGCAATGTGAGTTTTGGCTTACGGAAGTGAAGTGCCTTGGCCATGTGATCTCACAAGACAGGGTATCGGTGGATCCCAGTAAGGTGGAAACAGTACTTGATTGGAAAAGTCCAGAAACTATTTCTGAGATTTATAGTTTTTTAGGTCTTGTTAGTTACTATCAAAGGTTCATCCATAACTTCTTGCGTATTGTATTACCGATAACTAAGCTCATGAGGAAGGATCAACAGTTTGTTTAGGATAAACGTTGTGAGCGGAGTTTCACTGAGCTGAAGGAAAGGTTGACTACGGCACCAGTGTTGATTATACCTGATCCCAGTGAGGCTTACGTCGTGTACAGTGATGCGAGTAAGTAGAGTTTAGGGTGTCTCCTGATACAGCAGGGAAGAGTGGTGGCCTATGCCTCTCGACAGCTGAAATTGCATGAGATGAACTATCCCACTCATGATCTGGAGCTTGCAGTAATAGTATTTGCATTAAAAATTTGGCGTCATTACCTGTATGGTGTGACAGTAGAACTGTACTGTGACCACAAGAGTCTCAAATATCTGTATGATCAGAAAGAGTTAAACATGAGACAGCGTCAGTGGATGGAGTTGCTTAAGGATTACAACATGGAGATTAAATATCATCCGAGTAAGGCTAATGTCGTCATAGATGCTTTGAATCAGAAGGCGGTGCTAGTGGCAACGATGATGATCCAGGAATGGAAATTGATAGAGGATTTTCTGGATTTCAATCTCTCGAATAATATCCTGTGTGCCAATTATGGTGTGGTCCAAGGGGAGAATAACCTGAGGACTGAGATTGAAGAGGCTCAGATGTATGATGAGTGAGCCCAGTTAATCCGAGCTATGATTGAGTAAGGAAAGACTCGAGATTATGATTTTTTGCCTAGTGGGTTGGTTCGTTATCATAAGAGAATATATGTCCTACTGAAGGCGGAGTTGAGATTGAGAATTCTTGATGAGGATCACAAGATTCAGTATACTTTTCACCCCGATATGACCAAGATGTATCACAACCTGAGATCTATGTACTGGTGGCCAGGGTTGAAGAGTGATATGACTAAGTACGTGGCGCAGTGTCTTACCTGTCAAAGGGTGAAGATTGAGTACTAGAGACCGCCAAGTTTGCTATAGAATCCAAAGATTATAGAATGGAAGTGGGAGAGTGTGACCATGGATCTAGTGGTGGATCTACCCATGATCAAGAATTATGATGCGATCTGGGTGGTTGTTGATCGAATCATGAAGTCTGCGCACTTCATACCTATCAATGCTAGCTATTCTCCTAATAGGCTGGCTGAGATATATATATATATCAAAAAGATTGTGAGACTCTATGGTACACCGAAGAATATCATCTCTGATAGAGATCTTCAGTTTACTTCTAGATTCTGGAGGGCTCTACACGAAGTTATGGGTACTCAATTGAGGTTTAGCACAGCCTACCATCCTCAGACAGACAGTTAGAGAGGACTATCTAAACTTTAGAAGATATGCTGAAAGCGTGTGTCCTGGACTTCAAAGGAAAATGGGACTATTATCTTCTATTGACTGAATTTACTTACAACAACAGCTATCATGCGAGCATTTGAATAGCTTTGTATAAAGCATTGTATGGAAGGAAATGCTAGTCATCGTTATGCTAGAATGAGTTTTCTAAGAGGAAGTTGTATGGGCCAAATCTTATGGATCAAACTACTGATCAGATTTGAATTATTAGAAGGAGGCTCCTTGCAGCACAAAGTCGTCAGAAGAACTATACTGATAAGAGGAGAAGACATCTAGAGTTTGATGTAGTGGATCATGTCTTCCTGAGAGTATCTCCAGTCATAGGCATCGGGAGAGCAATCAAGTGGAGGAAGCTGAGTCTGAGGTACATCGATCCATTTGAGATTCTGGCATGAATCAGACTTGTAGCGTACTGGATAGCCCTACCTTCAAATTTGAGCAGATTGCATGATGTATTCCATGTCTCGTAGCTCAAGAAGTACCAACCAAACTCTGAGCATATCATTGAGTATGAAGAGGTTAAATTACAAGATAACTTCACTTATGTGGTAGAGCCAAAGTGTAACATCCTGGATTTTAATTAAGGGATTATAACTTCAAATGATGTAATTAATGTCAATTAAGCATATTTGAAGTATATGTTGTGTGTTATGATATAAAGACCATTAGTGATGATTTAATGAGTATTGTACTAATCAGGGGTAAAACGGTAAATTTACCAACTGTCTGGTTAGCTACTAATGAGAAAACCCCCTTAGTAATCAAAATCAATGGTTGAGATTGAAAGATAAAAGGGGTGGAATCAAGTGTAGAAGAGTTTATGTGAAATCATGGAGGGAGTAATGGGAGGATGCCAAGTGGCTAAATAGGAGCCATTGGATGAGTCAAATATTCCTCTCCTCACTCTCTTTCTTCAATTCGTTGGTATGCATGGGGAAAAGAGAAGCAAATGATCATCATCTTCACCAACTCATTTCTCTCTCCCTTTCCTCCATTTCCGGCGAACCAAGCAAGAAAGAGAAAGCAAGGGTTTGAATTTTGTGAAGGTAAATGACTTCACAAGCTTAAACACTTCTTATTAATAATGTACAAGTGATCAAGAGCTTTCTTTCCATGTTTTCAGACTTGTGATTGGTGGTGTGTGGCAAATTGAGGGAAATTGAAAGTTGAGGAATCCAAGTTCTGAATTCAGCAAGTTGAAGAGGTAGGTTTGTAATGCATTTTGATATATATGTCAAGATGTTTGCGTAATCAATGAGAAATCTGGAAATTAGACCTAATTATGATGTTAAATGAGGGGTAGGCTTTGATGAGAGTGTCACTGTTCATTTGGTCAGTTTTGACATTTGGGAGTGATTAGAAATTGATTGGAAGTTGAATAAGGGAAGTTGTTAGAAGGAGGTTTTGAGTGGTTTGATGATTTAGAGTGAGAATGTGTTGATTGAGTTGAATTTGGGTTGTTTTTGGTTGCCAATGGGTTCCTTGTGTTGAAATGAGTGAGAATGAGTATTGACACAAGTTTAAGAACCATTGGAGTTCATTTAGTGAAGTTTGGAAAAGTATACCAGTTGCTGCGTTCTGGTTTCTGGTGTGATTTCTCGAGTGAGAGAAGAACTCACTCGAGCACAGGATGAACGTGCTCGAGTGAGGGTGCATAAATGCGCTGGGGGTGAGCGTTTCAGGTGTTTACTTGAGAGTGATTGCCAAGAGTGCGCCTGGCACTCGCAAGCATTGGGGGATCACTCGCGAGCACTGGGGTCGTGCTCGAGTGAATCTGTTGCCTGGGAGTTGGGGTGCTCTCGGGCAGACACTCGCTGCCTTGTGCTTGCGAGCACTGAGGGTCAGTGCTCGAGCACAGGCACTTGTGCTCGAGTGAAGGTGGAAGAAGATGTTGAGAGGTACTCTCGGGTTGTCACTCGCAGGCCTCACTTTTGTGGTGCTCGAGTATGCTCGGGGTCTCTGCTCGAGCATAGCCTTTTGTGCTCGAGTGAGAGTGTGAAAATGTAGTGAAGTTTGCTCTCGGGCAAGCACTCGCGGGAGGTCACTCGCATGTGTGCTCGAGTGAGAGCGAGAGTCATGCTCGAGCACAGCCCCTTGTGCTCGAGTGAGGGGACCCAGAAATTAGTGTTTAGCTTTCCAAAGAAGGATCTTTAGGGATAGTTATCCCAACCCTTTAGGCATATGAATAGGCACTTAATGGCCATCTAAAGAGTCCAAATGAATACCAACTTAGAGTGTTATTGAAGTAAGAACTTGGAAAAGGAAATTAACCAAATGTCCCTATTTTGATTATAGGATTTGATATCTGCTATCCTCGTGAGCCCACTGTGCCCAGAGACATCAGGAAGGGATCAGGTAGTGACTTTTCTTTCGTACCATTTATGATGCATTGTATGTGTGTATGATCAGTGATTTGTGATGAATTCGGATATTTCGACTGATGCGGATATGTGGTAGCACCGTCAGTCCAATAGTCCCTGAGTAGCTAACAACGGTTCGGGTGAAGACTGTGTGTCTTCCCGGCGGAGAAAGGGGATGAGGATGAGGATGAGGTGTGATATATGTGATATGTGAGCCGAAAGGCTGATTTGTGAGCCGAAAGGCTGATTTGTGAGCCGAAAGGCTATTTGTGAGGCCGACGGGCCATTTGTGAAGCCGGATAGCTTATGAGCTATAAGGCTATATGTATGCACTGCCACGCCAATAGTCCCTGAGTAGCTAACAACGGTTCGGGTGAAGACTGTGTGTCTTCCCGGCGGAGAAAGGGGATGAGGGTGGAGTGTGATATGTGTTGCTGCTGCGGTACATTGATTGCTTACATGCTATGTGCTTGTATGTGGTATAATTGCTTAGTTACTACTGGGATTCTTTTGAATCTCATTCTTTCCTTTGAACTAACCTTTCAGACAGGGCGACTGGCTCCAAGGAAAAGCGCGTGACCCGGAGCGGGTAGAGTTTCGTAGGGACATTTATTTTGGAAATGTTGGTTAGACTGTTTGGATAGGGATTACTGTATATTGTTGGGTTGTAAATAGTTTAAATACTTTAACCTGTAATCCCTTTAGCAGAGCTTGGAACTATATATATGTAGTTGAACCCGGGGTTTGCCGGGATTTTGGTTATACACTCTGTCATACGTAAATGTAGTTAAACTGCACAGGTGATTATATTCGATAATCGAACTTGAGACCGAAAGAGGAATGAAGTTTTGAAAATTTCATAACGTCCCTACTATTAAAGGGAATTTCAAATGAGTTTTAAACTAATCAACGGTCTCTAATCTAATTTAATTACCAAATATCGAATTATAATTACGTGATTAAAGGCAGGGTGTTACACAAAGCATATCATCGATTGAGAAGAGTGGAGGCTCAGGCATTAAAGCTTACCATTTGTCAAGGTGTTTTGGAAGGGAATGTTTCCAAGAGAAGCAACTTGGGAGGCGGAAGCGGACATGAAGAAAAGATTTCCTGAGTTTATGCCTAATGATGTGTAACAAATTTTGAGGACAAAATTTATTGAATGGGGGGAGAATTTGTAATGGCCAAAGTTTCAATTAAGGGCTAATGAGGATTATTGTGGATATTTGTGAATTTAAATTGAAGTTATTATCTATTTTGTGGCAATTTTAATTAATATGCCATAATTAATGAGAAATTGAAAGCATAGCCATAAATTAGTAATTAATGGAAGAAATTAATTACTAGCTAAGAGGAAAATGAGATGTGAAATTAAAATGGCTAATGGAGGGATTAATGTAATTAAATGGTTGATTACTTTATGAGAACCAATAGAATTCTAACATGTGTTAAGTGGAGATGAAGAAAAAGGCAATGGAAAGTCAAATTATCAATAAACAATTCAGTTTCTCTCTCTCTTTCTTCCCTCCATTCTGCTGATAAGAGGGTATGGGAGTGTGTGTGCCATCATTTCATCTTCAACCTCCCTTCTTTCTTATTTTCTCTCTCATTTTCGTCCACCATTGCAAAACCAAGAAAGAAGAAGAAGCTTGGTGAAAAGGTAAGCTTTTGACCGTCTAAATGGCTTCTAATGAAAAAATTCTCTTATATAAACTTGTTCCTTGTGTTGAGAGCTTCAATTTCATGGTTTTCAATTTGTCATTTGGTGTTGTTTGAGCTCTCAAGGGATTTTAGAGTTTGGAGAACCAAGGAACTCCTTTTGGGAAGGTTGTAGAGGTGAGTAAGACAAACCTTTTCATATAGGTTTTGTAGCCATTGGTTGATTTTGGATTTTTTGGAAATTTTTCCTTGAATTTCGAAAATGAGGGTCATTGTGTTGTTGGCATGTTGTTGTCATGGATATAGTTCCTTGAGAATGTGTTTTGGAATGATAGAATTGAATTGAAGCTTATAGGTGAAGTTTGGCAACTTTGTGTTTGGTTTCTGTATTGGGCAAAAACAGGGCAGGTTAATGGGTTGTGATTTAGGTCATTTTGAGGTTGCCATTGTGTTCCTTGTGAGAAATTGTATGGTAATAGGTTTGGTTATTGATTTTGGAGTCATTAGACACTTTGGTAGAAAATTGGAAGTCCGTCAAGTGTGAACTCTATTCTGGGCAGTCCATTTTCATGAAAGTTTTGAATGACCAAATGGTGTTGAAAAATTCTAAAACTTTCCATTCTTAAAGTTCACATCCCAAGGTTCAAAATAGGAAAATAATTCATGTCATTTCATTTTGTGAATTGAGAGTTATGCTTTGCCAAAGTTTGGGACAAAAACTGGACTCTGTTTTGGAGTAGTGTTGAGTTTTGTGTAATTCTGGAATTGTGTGGTGATTTCTAGTAATGGTCCATATTTTTCCAATAAACAGGACTTAAATAGCTTTTATTTGGCTTTAAAATCACCTCGTGAGCCGTTTAGGGATTGATGCTGGTAATCTCTACCTTGATCGTTGAACTGCCGTTGTAATCGACATGGATTGTTGTGAAACTACTTTGTGAATCCGACCTGTGGGGCGGCGTGTTGTGAATTGAGCCATGGGCTGTGTGTTATATATCTTGTTGATATGGCTTGCATTATTAATCTTGCCAGTGTGGCTTGTATATGAAATTCTTTATATGAATTTCAGCTGTGGTGAAATATATTGTGTGAACTGTTATGGTGCAATACTGCATGAGCAAACATAAGGGTGATATGAGTCATACCTGCCCTTATCACTGTAACTACCGTTGTAGTTGCTATGTGTGTGTGATGATTTGCTTTAATGCCTTATTGTTGTGCATACTATGAGTGATTTGACACTACGGGGATTCCTTAGAATCTCACTCTCCCAAAAACTAAAATTTTAGACTGTGCTAAAGGATCTAAGGGAAAGTGGGCGATGAAGAGTGGTTAGAGCTCTGGTTTAGGAGTTTTACTTTGGTTATCGTGTAAAAATCATTTGGATAAATATTTTTGGGAAACATTTGTATATATTTTGGATTAATGTATAGTGTTGTGTAATCCCCAAGAAAAAGGGAAAAATTTTATAGGCTTTGTGCCTCTGTAGAACCCTTATTTATTGAATAGAACTCAAGGGTGTCGGGAATTTGCATTATACTCTGATATGCATGAATGGAATCAACCTGTACAGGCCAATTGTGTAATTGTATTGTGAATATGAGACCATTGTGAACAGGTGTTGTAAAAGTTTTTGAAAACCCTAATTTTGGGAAATTTATTTTGTCTAAGTCCCAAATCATGCATGGTCTCTAATTAAAACTTAATTATGTTTTTACGAAATAATCTCGGCCTATGGTGATGAGGGGGTTACAGTATAACAACTGTACTAGTGACAAGATCTTTAACACTAAATTGCGTGCCACTTGGAAAAATTGACTCATTAAAGCAAACATGATGAGAGATATATACTTGGCCTATATGTAAGTCAAGGCACTTGTAGCCTTTATGTTGGCTGGAATACCCTAGAAACACACAAGTAGAAGATTTGAAATTTAACTTGTAAGCCTGAAACGGCCATGTATAGGGAAAGCATTCACAACTGAATACTCTTAGTAAAGTATAATCTAGTTGAAAACTGTATAGTTTTTCATAAGGAGACAGTTGATTGAGGATCTTGGTAGGTAACCGATTAAGAAGACAAACTGCAAAAAGAAAAGCATCAGGTTAGTAGTGAAGTGATAGGGAGGCATGGGCAAGAAGAGTTAAACCAGTTTCAACAATGTTGTCATGTCTTCATTCAACAAGCCTATTTGTTCATAAGTATAGGGACAAGAGAAATGGTGCTCAATGCCTGATTCTACCAAAAAAGACTTAAAAACAACAAATTCACCCCCATTGTCACTTTGAATAGCCTTGATTTTTTGATTAAACTTGTTTTCTTCTAGCAACTCAAATTTTTTAAATATTTGTAAAGCTTCTGATTTAAAGAGTAATAAGTATAGACAAGTAAAGTGAGTATAAGCATCAACATAGGTAAAGCAGCACACAAAGCCATAGGAAACAAGGGGAGCAGGACCCTAAAGATCCATTATTATTAATTCCAGAGGATGTTGATACACAATAGCAGAATCAAAAAAGGGAAGTTTATGGCTCTTTCCTAATTGACAAGTAGAACACAAGAACAAAAGAAGTAGAATTACAAGAAATAGCATTGTTTGTGAGAACAAGTTTAACAATATCTAGAGATGGATAGCCTAATCAGTAGTGCCATAAAGACAAATCTGTAGCAGCAACAGTAGAATATGCTTCAGCAATAATAGAAGAGGTTGAGGAGTTATTAGTAAAATCCACAGCTGATATAATCCTACCACTTTAGGCCCATGCATAAGGATATGTCTCATCTGCAAATCCTTCACAATACTACCATAAGGAAATCATTCAACAGAAATATTGTTTTCTTTAATAAACTTAGCAATAGACACTGGGTTCTTTTGCATGCGAGGAACACATAAAACTCTGTTCATATGGAAATAACCCACATAAGAAGAAATATGAGACTCACCAATGTGAGAACTAGCAGCTGCATCACTAGTGCCAACTTGAATTGTGCCATGAGAATAACCTGGAGATAGAGAATTCAAGTTGGCAGGATCATAGGTAATATGCTGAGTGGCACCCGAGTCAAAGTACCATGCTGAGTCAATGACATAAGAAGGAGTAGCAATATAAGCCTAACCAAGAGCAGGCATAGAGTAGATATTTTAGTGTCACTCTCAGTTGGGATAGTGGGGGAAACATGTGGAGTATTCGTACAAGCATCAGTAGAAGACTTAGGAACCGAAGCTGGAGTAGATATAGGCAAAGAAGAAATAGGAGCAGAACCAGCCACATTATAGTAGGCATTGGTATAGTCAGAAGGTTAAGGAGTGGTGTAAACAGAGTCATACCTGTAGTAGCAAGTCCTAGCAGTATGACCAACCTTTAAACAAAGTTGACATTGAGGACGATGATGAAAGCTACGTCTACAACCTCGGTTAGATCGGCCACCTCCACGAAAATGTTGGTGATCAAAGCCACTAGGAGGATGACTATCTCTGCCACCAGATGAAAACGGTGCTTGAGAATAGAATGCATACACATCAGCATCATCGTCATCAACAAGAATATAGGCCAAATTATTCACTTGAGCTGGAATACTGTTAGCAATTAAAGTTTTCTGACATGCTTCAATATCAACAAGCATGTTGCTAACTATATCAAGATCAAACTTAGGGGAACCATAATTAATCACAGTAATTATCTCTTCAAATTCAAACGTAAGACCATTAAGAATATAAGAAACTTGAGTAGACTCAAAAACCTTTTCACCTAATACAACAAGATGATCGTACAGAGATTTAATGTTGTCTAAATACTCACACATAGTGAGAGTCCTTTTTTTTACTACTGGGCTGATTTGTGTATAAACGAATTTTAGAATCAGATTTGGTAGAGTATAATTTGTTCAATTTTCCCTAAATCTATGCAACAGTCTCTAATCCAACAAGTTCAGGCAATATTGATGGAGCAACCGAGGCTAAGAGCCACGACACTAAAGCATAATCAAGCGATTCAAACTCCTCAAAATCAGGATTAGGAATAAACGCACCATAATCCACGCGAATCATCGATAGAGGAGCAAGAACAATACCATCAAGAAATCAGTGTAAGTGATGTTGTTTAACCTTTAGATACACTTGCTACTTCCACAGAAGAAAGTTGTGATCATATAATCAAATCATGATTTTCTAGTTAGAGAAACCACGTTGACAGGCAGCACCGAGAGGAAACAAAGGTGTGGATCTAGAACCTCTGAGAGCACCAACAGAGCTAGTAGCAGACAATACGGCGTAAAAAATGATCAATCTAGATCAGATATCGTTCTTTACTACTAATGTCACTTAGATTTTCTGGTGATTAGAGTTAGGCTATGGAGTCTAACTCTGATACCATGCCAAAAATCAAAGATAATAAAGAGAGAATTTAGCTATGTATCACTGCAATCTTATTATTCAAGGGAATATAAAGAACAATATATAGAGCTACAATATGTAACTCTATTAGTTCAGATGATGCCACGTGTAAGCCCACTTGGCATAGTTACAACTAATTACATCCATATGTAAACCCACTTGCCACAGTTACAACTAATTATAGCAGATAAGATGTTATATCTAATACTCATCACTTTGTGCTCTTTCAAAGCTTCCATTGTTATTAACACTCCCACTAGTTGCCTCTTCCCTCCCCTGTCACTGCTCCCACTTGTCCAATCCAATTCAATTGTAAGCATTGCCTTACCTCCTTCCTCTAAGTCAACCTCCACTAGCCAAATAGTAATCAAATAAGGACCAAAAGAATTTAGTGTTTTCAAGTATGGTTTCTTTCTTCAGTAAAAGTAGACATGATAAGAAATAAATTTTGGTGGCAAAGTGACTTACTTTATCCTGGTTCTCTTGTAGAGTTGAAAGGAAGCTTTTAAGATCTATTTTGTCAATGACCCACCACCCACACTTCTATGAAGGAATACAATATATCATATATATAGCAAAGATCAATTTTGGTTGGCATTATTTCAATTATTTAATGGCAAAGACTAATTGAATTACCATCAATCACTCAAATAAAGGCTTTGAAGATCGGAAACTACACGGGAAAGATGAGTTTGGTATGATGGGATGGATTGCACACTGGAAGAAATACTTTGAAAACCGTAAACTACAAATCAATAACCAAAAGCAATAAAATAAGCCTCAGCAGTAATACTAGAAAAGGTGAACTTTAGCAATAATAAAACCAATATTCACAGACAATCATAATTGATTGAAGAGAAATCATCGTATATGTCTCATGATAGTTCATGTTTCATGAAACAGTTCTATGACTGGTGGGTCTAAATGTATGTTAGGAACTCTCAATCAACAAGAACAATAACAATCAAGCTCATTATAAGATATTGGCTAAACATGTATAAGATACAAAGAAGATATGTACATCTCATTCAAATGTCAGAACCATAGAAAAAGAACAAATTAAACCACTTTTTTTCAATTTTCAATACGAAAAAAATAAATTTTTTTTAAAATACTAGCTTTTATTTTACAAAATTTTCAAAATTTTTGAGCATAAGTTAATCAAACATAGGATCAATGACCACTCATAAATATTTCCTACAATCATAAATGTAAGAGCCAAGTGTTAGATTCCAAGTTTTGATGATAACAAAAGATTATTGTGTGTTGTGGTAAGAAACTCATGTTTTGCAAGTTTAGACAATGGTTGAAACTGTTACCAAATGCATCTCACAAAGTTTAGAGGTTATTGCTATGATTTTAACTAATATACTCAAGTGATAGAAGCTAGCACTTGAGTGATAAGCAGTTTTGCACTCAAGCACAATGAGTGTTGAACTGAAAGTGTTTGATAGAAGCAGTCTTTAGCTGAAAATACCAGGACAACGCTAGTGATGGATGTAACACTCGAGTGATGATGTGATTTGCACTCGAGCATGAAGGCATACTCATGCAAGTGATTGACAGAGAGCAATGTCAGAGACAGGAAATGATCGTTGCACTTGAGCATAGACTCAATACTTGAGTGATAGCCTCAAGCTTACTCGAGTCCTGCAAAGGGTGGTACAGGACGTGTTTACCCAAGAGTAAGGACAACTTAAAGTAAGAAGTACACTTAAGCAATGGATTTGGTACTCGAGTGATGGATCATCACCTGCAAGTGCAAAATCATACTCTTAAAAGATAGGCCGACTGCGAGTGTTCTAGAAACTAAGTCCATAATACAAAATATATATGCACTCAAGTGAGACAATATGTACTCGGGTGAGGGCCCATATCACCTGCGAATGCTAAAACACTCTTGTGAAAAACGGTGCAAGTCTAGTCTAGAAGTAAAGCCTGAAGCTGAAATATAGTGGCGCACTCAAGTAAGACTTTGTCACTGGAGTGAGGGCCCACATCACCTGCAAGTGCAAAATCACACTCTTGAAAGATAGGCTGCGAGTGTTATCTTGAGACGTAAGTCTATAGACAAAATATATATGCACTCGAGTGAGACAAGATGTACTCGAGTAAGGACCTACATCAGTTGCAAGTGAGAAAATGCACTCTTGCTTTTTCACATGGAAGTGCAACTTCAGAGGAGAAAATATACTATCGCACTCGAGCAAACCCTTAGTGCACTCGAGTGATGCTCTGTTAGAAGCCAAAATGCACCAGACTTATAGCAATCAATCCGAACATAGTTTAATGTTATTTATACATAAATAAATCCCCAGTTTTATCGACATTCACTACAACACTGTATAAGGAGGGTTAGATAGATCAAGCATGAACGAATCGCCATTACAATAGCAATTATCAGGCACTAACACAACACCTTCTTCTTTATTGGATGAAGAAACCAAAATAAACTGCCTAAAGGGAAATTCTGTAGTAATATAAATTTAGCCAATTCTTCATACATTCTCTTCTTGCTCTCTCTTTTTATTTAAAAAATAGAATTAGATAGGCCAGAGAATGAGTTCCTTTCCTATTGACTTGGAAGCTTTTCTTCAACTAAAACTATAAGAATTTGCAATGGTGACACCTACATCTGAATCAGTGCTCATGCAACAGCAACTTCAACAATAATACTTTTAGTCTTCAACTCAAATCTAATTGGCTTGCCCGAAGTACTATTACCTTAAAAAAGGATTTGAGAAGTTTCCTATGCTTGTTAATTATTTTGTGGGAACTCTTATAATATTGATTTAGCTAGAAAGTTCTATTAATATCTATCTTACTTGTTCTGTAGACTTCCATGTATAAAAAATGCTTTAATTTACATGAATAAGCAGAGGACAACACTAGTAATATAGGAACTACAAGGATTTATTACAATCAAAGAAGAATAAAAGAAAGAATAAGGAATAGAGAAGCTATCATAACACAAAACAAATGTCTCAGATAAAAGAAAGACTAGTAATGTCTCAAATATCAGAACCACAACGCCCTCACATTTTCGATCTCCCAAATCATACACACAACCTTCTTCATCAGTCATAGCAAACAAATCACAAAAACAAAACAATAGACGAGAAAAAAAACTACCTGGAAGAGAATTAGGGCTTCAACAAGTTTATTATCCAAATTTTACAGCTCGACAATGAAGAAAAATGAGAAGAGTGTGTTAAGCGCTATCAAACCTCGACACTCAATGAAAAAAGAGAGGACCAGTATGCCCTAACATTGAGTAATGAGGATGCTGCTAGCTCCAAAATTCCATTCTCATGGCAGAAGTGCAATACCAATCCAAGGTGACACACTAATACTAATTCCACTCTTGTAATGACTAATTTGGAGGAGTTGTTCGCTCTTGCATGTTTGCTATTTAGCCTGGAAGGATTTCAAAATGGAAGAAGGCGTGGAGCTTAGGTCGCGAAAGTAATTTGGGGAAGACTTGTGAGACCGGTTATGAAAATAACCAGTCTTAAAACATTTTTAAGACCGATTATTCTAACAACCGGTCTTAAAAGTCTATCTTTTAGGCCGGTTATTAGAATAAATGGTCTTAAAAAACTTTCTTTTAGACCGGTTATACGATTAACCGGTCTAAAATAAATATTTTTAAGACCGGTTATATTAGTAACTGGTCTAAAAAATAATGATTTTTTTTAATTTTTTCCCACTGAACCTTTTAGACTGGTTTATAATCAAAGCAAGTCTAAAAGGTTAATCTTTTTAGACCGGTTAGTTGCAGAACTGGTCTAAATAATATTTTTTAGACTTTATCTTACTCTAATCAGTCTCCTAATTTGTTTATAATTACGAAAATGCCACTGGTCATTTCTTTTAGACCTTATCCGCTATAACCGGTCTAAATGTGCCGGTCTAAAATACCTTTTTTGTACTAGTGATATCATCATTGGAAGCTTTTGCATAAAAAGAGAGCCCCAGGGGATTTTGGTTGGCATCAGGTTCAAAGCTCGTTGTTCGACGCATCATGTTATGAAAGTAGTTCATGCACATCTTATGAAATATGTAATTTAACAAGCCTGGTTTTACCTGGTTTTTAATTATGTGCCTAATTTTAATAATGTTCTTGTAGATTTTTTTCCTCTTTTGTAAGAAGAATTTATAGTTTCAAAGGCTCTCTGTATTGCTTAGTTCTGCAGGATCTTTGTTATCTAGAAACATATGGCATCAACAATAACAATAATAATTTAACTAGTGCGCTTGATTTTATGTCCAAATTGAAGTTTGGGTCGAATTGGTTATTTGGCTATGCTAATAAACTGAATTGGGCTTGGCCAAAATTGAATTTGGGCAGCTTGAAGTTGGCCATCGAGGATTCTACACTCCTTTAATTTGCAATGATTTTTTATGCTTTTTCCCCCAAATTATGCAAACCCGGCCAAATTAGACAACAAGCATTGTGCTTGCTTTTCCCTTGCCTCCCAATCTCATCTCACCATTATACTTTAATTTCGGCCCTTGTGATTGGAACATTGACAAACAATTAACAATACTACAATTTGAAAGGGATGAAATTTATTAGTCCATCCTTAATATAAGACATATTTAAGGAGTTAATATTGGTCCTAAATATAAGACATAGTTTTTATATTTATCAAACTTTTTCTAATTTACCCTTATTGATGCTCCTTCAACAATAATTAAGGAGAATAGTGAATGAAAGTAATGAAGAATATGACTGGAGTATTGTAAAAAGTAGATGCCATATTAACTAATTTTCTTAATCAATCAAATTACGTAAATATATTTTCTATTAAGTACCGGAGGAGCAATTTATTTAGTTAGAAAACTGAGTTGAAAATTCCACAAGTTGAATTAAAATGTATGTATATGTAGATGTCGTTATTTTCTTCCTACAAATTAAAATCTTAAAACTTTGATAAAACCACAATGCAGGCCACCTCCATTGAGAATTCTCTATCTTCGTTCTTCTCCCAATTTCCTCGAACCTCTCAATTTTCAATTTTTAGTCGCTGTTGCAAAGATGAGGTGGTTCAAATTTGATAAGCTAATTTGTGGATAAAAAAGTCAAAGTGGTAGTGACTCGTGAGGGAAGAAGCGTGGAAGTAAGAATGTGACACACACATGTAATAATGGGGCGTACCTCAACAGCTAGCTATTCATGTAATTTTTTTTTTAAGAAAATCAATATTTATGATTTAATATTCAATAGAAAAAATTAGGAAAAAATCCCAGTTGAAAAATTAATCGGGAAATTATACCTAGAATACTAAGGTCCCTTACCAGAAATAGGTATGCATATGAAATGAAAACATTATCGTTAATGGAAACATTAAAAAATGAAGACTACTGGGAAAACGAGGGCAAGGGCAAATTTGAAGGGTAATGGCGTGTGGATGAAGTAGATGAATGAGCAACGGCGGCGACGGAGTCTGGTCTATTTGCTTGCAATGGTAGAGGCGACGGCAATCCATTTGTGTTTTTGTGCAATCCAACTTTTTCTTTCTTTCTTTTGTTTTTTGTTTTTTGCAATTTATCTTTCATTATGTATAACTTAACTTCTACGATACGTTTGCAATCAATCTTCTATTTTGTGTAGGACAGTGTGAGGTGTCAGGTGTGCTTGTGCATTATGATATTTTTATAATTTATGACTAATTATAAAAACAGAAAAGAATCGCTGATTGCTTGTAATGATGTATATAATTCAATTTAATTACTTTTTTTTTCCTACTATAAGAAAAAATTAATTAATAATTTGCCAACTTACTTTTGTTTAGTATGAATTAGATGAGGGATGAGTCAGTTTCTTGTCTTTAGCATTGTTTATTGGAGAGATAGACAATTAAACACAAGGGAAAGATACATTTAAAAAAATTAAAAAAGGATGGGTAGTAAGAAAACAAGAAATAGAAGACAAGCCAGGTGCTTTTTTTATTTTAATTTTGTTGAAACTTTATAAAAAAAGGCAGTGGCGCTGAGTTTGAACCAATTATTGCCATATAGGATAACTAAGTAGAAGATAAGGATAATAATCTAAAAAAAATGAAAGATGAGGAATAGAGTTACAGGCGAGTTAAAGATTAGGAACTGAGTTGCCACGTGTTATAAGTAAGTTAAAAATTGAGGCATTAAAAAACTAATCTTTTCTAAAATAAATGAAAGATGAATGAAAGGTCAGTACAAATAAAACGGAAAGCATACCGAAATTTCGTTCCCGGCTTCCCACATGTTGACATGTTGTGTCGGGGAAAGATTCCTGAGGAGAAATTAAATATATATTAATTTAGTTGACACAATAAAATAAAGACCAACATAAAGCAAGAAGTCTCCGATTTGAACAACAATACCAAAAGCAAAATATCAGGGACAGATCACTGAAGTTTTGAAGCCTTTATTATATATTAAGCAATGTTGTTAAGACACTTATAGTTGTAAGCCCAGGTCAGTCATCTTCTACTATTTTTCTTTTCCTGCATTCTGATAATCTCGTATTTGATTTTGCTTTGCTTGAGGGCTAATGATATATGGTTAATGAGTTCTTATACGTCGTAATATCACTGGTTCATCAAATTATACTCCATAAGTTGCCTCAAACATTATTTATGGCAAATGACCAAGAAGCATCTTCCTCAAACTCTTCTAACTCCAATTCAGGCCCAAAAACCTGGAAGTATGATATTTTCTTAAACTTTGGGGGTGAAGACACTCGTGAAAGCTTCACAGACCACTTGTATCATACGCTGAAACGAAGCAGATTCAGAGTTTTCAGAGATGATGAAGAACTTCCAAGAGGAGAAGTCATTTCAGAAGAACTGAAACAAACAATTGAGAACTCCAATTTTGCAATTGTTATTCTCTTCAAAAATTATGCCTCTTCTTCATGGTGTTTAGATGAGCTCCAACATATCCTATACTCAGAGATAATTTGTGTCAACAAGTTTTCCCCATATTTTATGATGTAGATCCATCCGATGTACGATATCAAAGAGGAAGTTTCGATGAAGCTTTCAAGGGACATCAACACAAGTTCCCAGAAGACCCACAGAAGGTGCAAAAATGGAGGGATTTTCTAACAAAAGTTGCTAATTTATCTGGTTTTGATTCCCGACAATATCGGTAATTTTTTAAAATAATTTTTAATCAAATAACTAGTAAATAATATTTGTATAAACTATTTGAACACTGGATAGGTGCATCCAACATATTTGCATGTGTCAACAGGCATGTTCTTTTCAGAGAGAGAGAGAGACATTTTTAGTTGAGAGCATGAGACTTAATAATTACTTCAGAATATCAAATACATAAATCTTAGGGAAAATTACACTCAAGTCCCAAGGAAGAAAGAAAATGAAAAAATTGTCCCTTGAAATTGAAAAATAAAAAAAGGTACCATTGACAACTTTATGAGCGGGTCATTGACAACTACAGGAGAATGCATTGACAACTTTATGGAACCATTTTTTCATCTTGCAGTTTTAAAGGACCATTTTTTTATTTCCCTTTTTCTTTGGGACTTGAGTGTAATTTTTCATAAATTTTTTTAAGGTTAAGGTACATTTTTGCTTCAAAAGTTTGATTTGACACAACCTTAGCCAGTGTCAAATAACAAATTACCACAAATTAAATGCAATATAGTGTAAACAACTCGGTATTATTCTTTTCTCAGGGAGCCTTTTATTTTGACTTCTCTAAGTATAACTAAGTGCTATAAATATGGTTAGAAAATGACTTTTTGAAATTGGTTTTCTCTAAATTAAAACTTATGAAAATAAAGCTAACTCTAATCTTTTTGGTACTTCTTGAAAATAATAAAGAAATTATTTGGATTAAAAAGGGATTATATGATAAAATGAGTTTTGGTAGCAAATTCGGTGGCTTCCCTAGCTCCTTACAATATTTTGGAAGTTAATTTTACATCAAGCCAAATCAAGAACCCTAAACCATTGCATTAGGTCCAATCTACCTAATTAATGACTAATGCTACTATTGCATTCATAATCATCTCTAAGATGAATTGTTAAAATCCATTTGATGTGTGTTGAAAATTACTTAATGCACTTGCTTGCTCTTAAATTGAGTTGATGGAAATTATTGAACTCCCCTTTATAGCACATTGGAGCCCTAGCCACTTCCTCTACCACCAAGACTCAAGCAATTCAGTCGAACATAATGTTAATTACAACCATAGTTTGACCAAGCACCAATTACGCACAGAAATTAAAGGACCAAATCTCATGAAAGATTGAAGGGGGTGCTGTTAGGTTTGGTGAGGAAAGAGAGCAAGGAACTATGGTGAAAAGAATGAGGGAGGATCTCTGGCAGTAGTGAACAATAGAAAGACGTCAGAAATGGATAGGAAAGTCGGTGGTGGTGGTGAAATGAAAATAGAGAACAATATTGCCGGAAAACTCGCATAGTGCCGAAAAACACATTGCTTCATTGGAAATTGCAGAATCTTACTGGAAAATGGAAAAAATAAGGGCAACTGGTCACTGACAATGATGGCTGTGTCTCTGGTTCCTTCAAAATTGTGGCTCAATGGTGAAGTTTTAGAGAGTGAATTCACTGAGAAGGTGGGAGAAAGTGGTTGGAGAATAGAGCACAGTGGTGGCAACGATGTTCCAGTCATCTTCCCTCTCCTCTTGAAGCTCAGTCTGCAATGGAGCTCCTATGAGTTCAGAACTCAGTCATGGCGCCCTATGGTTCTACTTGTTCTAATCTGCGGTGCCCTCTTCTAATTGAAGAAGTGTTAGAATGCATAGGATAGGTGTAATTAGGCCTATAACGCCTGAGGTCCAGTAGCTCAGTTGGATTGTTTAGGATATTATAATATTACTCTATATATATGTATAGGGAGATCACGCTATGATCTAATGTATGGATTGATATTATTGTGGTACCAGTGTAATAACCCAAATTTTGAGATTTGAGTCTAGAGAATAAGCCTGAAATAAGTAGACTGCTAAGCCCCAGTTTAGCAAGAGTCTAAATTTATTCCCTAATGATTCTTATATCTTTGGGGCATTAAAGAAAGTAAAATAGTGAATTTTGGAGAAGTAATTATGTTTTTGGTGAAATTGCCTATGAGATAGTGAGCTTGTCATGTGATTTTGCATGATCAAATGATGAGCAAAAATTATGAAATTTTAGTGAAAGTAGGCATCCTAAGCTTTAATTTGATAGGTCATATGACTCAATTAGAGCTATATACAAAACATTATGAATTTTTGAAGTCAGCACAGAAAAATTGTGAAATTTCTGGAACAGTATGCAAAGATTGAAATTCTGGGAATTTTGTGCTTCCAGATAGGAAAAGGCTATATTTTTCCTTAAAACTGGACTCAATAAGGGTTCTATAGCCTTTGGAATCACTCCAATTTGAGTTTTCTAGAATTAGTTATGATTTTTCAAAGTTTGAGCAAAAAATCTGTCAGAATTTTGTAAAAATCTGAAAATTGAAAACTTGTTAAATAATTGGATTATGACATAAGCTAATATAATAAATCATCATCCACCTCCTCCATCAGCCCAAAACCGTGGTGCAAGGCTGAAACAAGAGAGAGAAAGTGTGAGATTTTAGAGAGAGAAAAGGGGAGAAAAAAGCTTGCAAAGGTTTGGAAGCTCCATTTCTTGTGTTGAAGTGAGCTAGGGTTCAGCCACTCTTGAGAAAAGCTAGTGGGAGCTTGAGGACCAAGTTGCGAGCCAAGCTACGACATGCTTTACGTGGCACACATTTTGAGGCGAAAAAGGGTCAAGGTAGGGAACTTACCTCTTCTGCATGTATTTGATATTTGTGTTGATGTATTGATACATGTTATTGCTTTGCTTGATTATGTGAAACATGTATGAATGATTTGAAGCTTTGTTTCAATTTATGCTATGGCCATAAGTATGTTGTTTGAAGCAGTGAGCTTGCAGATTTGTCATTGTGTGAGCATGAGTTATGTGATACTTGTATGTCATGCATTAAACAGTTATCTTGCATGCATATTGGTACTGCTTTCCTACTAAAATTCTCTCGAATCTCACCCTCCCTTACCAACAATTTAGACAGGCGAATACAAAAGGTACGTGGAAATCAGAGAAGAGAACTATATGAGAGAGTGTTGCAGTGGTGGATCGAAGACGAGAAGAAGTCTCCGTTTCACTGGGACGGGTTTAGATACCCAAGTAGCCTTGTGTGGCTACATTGATGGTAATGATCATGTACGAACCCCTATGGGGAATTTATGTAATCATGCACTTATTATCAGTATATTCATGCTATTCTTGTGTTGCCCACCGAACTGCATATCATTTTCCGTGAATACTCTAGTAAAGTTGAAATTAAGATAAGGGTGTGACAACCAGAGCCCTAGTGTTGATTCAAGAAACCACATTACAATCTATCACCCCTGTCTATTATGTTACTAGAAAATCAAGAATTCCCAGGACAGATACCAAAAACATACTGACAGATACTGAAAACACACTCCAACAGATCAGAAAACTAGGATGTAGGACCAAGAAAGCCTACTGAGAAACAAGAACAGGCACTAGTCCTCAAACTGGACCCACGGATCTTGATATTCCGGCCCACATCCACACAACCATCCGCCACGTGTTGAGGAACTCAAATCGGACCCACAACTTCTGTATCTTGATGCTCCGACCCACACCTACATAGAATTCTACTATGCATTCAGGGATTTTTTCCCCATTAATCATGACATCGTCATTCACCTCTTCACAGATTGGACTATGAGCCCTAATCAGCAATGGAATCCCCTAATTCTTGATCTTGCGCCATGGGGTTCAGCCGCGTCGACCACTTTGAGGCTGAATCTTCATTGATTAGGTTGGCTCTTCTGCTCCAAAACTTTGATTCTGTGACCTGTGTTATGGCTGAGCATTAGTTCCTCCGTCGTCAAAAAACGTGAAAGACAACATCATTAATGGTCTTCAGTTCACACACCCCTTATACTCAGATACACAGGGAGCCTCCATTATTCCACACGTTCTGACAGGAAGCGACAATTATATAGTTTGGAGCAGAGTTATGCGAATTGTGCTCCTTGGTAAGCATAAGTTGGGATTTATTGACAGTTCTTGCACGAAAGACTCTCAAGAAACCAGTTTGCATCCCCAATGGGAGCATTGTAATGCTATTGTGTTATCATGGCTATTAACTCACTTTTAAAGGACTTAGCAAGTAGTGCAATATTCTTCCAAAGTGCTTATCTAGTATGGACGAACCTCCAGGAATGTTTTGACAAAGTTACTGGTTCGAGGATTTTTTCCTTACATAAAGAGATTAGTCTGCTTCATTAGGGATCTTCTTCAGTTTCTACATATTACACAAAACTGAAAGAACTATGGGAAGAACAGGCTTCCTTACTCCCTTTGCTGTCATGTAAATGTAGCATGTCTATTGTATATACAGAACGTACTCAGCAGCAGAAGCTTCTACAATTCCTAATGGGACTTCGTGAGTCCTACAACAATGCTCGAAGCCAAATTCTATGATGAGCCCTCTTCCTTTTGTCAATCAAGCGTTTGTGATGATTGTCGAGGATGAAGCATAGAAGTTGTTGGCAGATACTTCTAAGTCTGCGCCACTTGATGGAATTGCTATGATTGCTTATAGCTAGGGATGAGGATGTGGGAGAGGAAGATTTGGTTCAGCCCCTGTATGTGCACACTGTCAAAAGAGGGGACATAATAAGGAAGGTTGCTGGGAATTAATTAGTTACTTGGTGGATTTAAAGGGAAACAAGCCCAAGATAAATACAGAGGCCTCTACACATCACCTTGGGACCAAAACCTCTTTTAAAGCAGATAAAGGAAACCAAATTGTATCTACTACCTTCACCCAAGAACAATATGAATGCCTTCTAGACCTACATAAATGTGATTCAAAAGGCACCATCTATGCCCTTACTGGTACACCGTCACGTTTGCATTTAAATTACTTTGGAGTGAAAAACAATAGTAGATGGGTACTGGATTCGGATGCCACTACTCATATCACAGGCAATTTATCTCTATTTGATAGTTATAAGATTAATGATAGTGCCATAAGAACCATTAAAATACCAAATGGGGATAGGGTGATAGTTAGTCATATAGGAACAGTTAAATTATCAAATGAAATATATTTGCATGACGTTTTGTATGCCTCACAATTAAAATTTAACCTTATATCTATTTCAAGGATAACTAGAGACCTAAAATGTATGGCAGTATTTTTTTCCTGAACATTTTTTATTGCAAGACCTTCAAAATGGCAAGAAGAAGGGGATTGGTAAGCTAGAAGAGGGATTGTACTAATTAATTTTTTCAAGAAAACCTACTACTTCGAATGTTACCAATGTAGAAGTATGCAAACATGATGATTTGTGGTTGTTGCATAATCGATTAGGACATGTACCACTCCCTGTTTTGAAACATTTGAGTTTTGTAAAAGATAAACATATGCCATTCAATAAAGATTGCAATATTTGCATTCAATCCAAACAAACCCATCTCCCTTTTACTTCCTATTGTATTAAATCTAATGCATGCTTTGAGTTATTACATATGGATGTTTGGGGGCCTTATAGGACCCCTACAGACCAAGGGCATTATTTCTTTCTAACAATTGTGGATGATTATTCACGAAGCACTTGGATCTTCCTTATGAAACTTAAATCTGAAATGGGTTAATGTATACGAAATTTCTTGCTTATATTGCTAATCAATTTTCTACCTCTGTGAAGAGAGTAAGGAGTGACAATGGCACAAAATTTGTTATTCAGGATCTTAGGAGTTATTTTACAGGGAAGGGTATAATTCACGAGACCTTATGTCTATACACTCCTAAACAAAATGGGATTGTGGAAAGAAAGCACCGTACTCTCATGCAAATCTCAAGAAGCCTAGTAATACAATATGAACTTCCTCTCAAATATTAGGGTGAATGTGTCCAAATGGCTACTCATTTGGTCAATAGAATCCCAACTAAGGCGCTAGGATACAACACACCCTATTAA
This sequence comes from Inga leiocalycina, assembly GCA_963242795.1. Taxonomy (NCBI): domain Eukaryota; kingdom Viridiplantae; phylum Streptophyta; class Magnoliopsida; order Fabales; family Fabaceae; genus Inga; species Inga leiocalycina. The sequence goes on from OY725325.1 coordinate 70,768,945, forward strand.
AGAGTATATGAATATGAACCTAAATATGATCATCTCTGAATATTTGGGTCATTAGCTCATGCCACAAATATGACCACCATAGATAAGTTTGAGTCTCGAACCTTCCCATGTGTGTTTTTAGGCTATCCAAATAATCAAAAAGGGCTTTATTCTTTTAGACCTTAATACTTAGGCTATTATCATTAGTAGACATATGACATTTATTGAAAATCTATTCCCATTCTGAGAACAAAGAGGGATGAACCAAAGGGGAGTTCCTTTGGAAGTTAGAGATATGTTCCTATTTGATGATAAAAGTAGGATTGGCCAATCACAACTTAAGCCACACTCACAAACTGATGAAGAGGAGAACGGCAACATAATAGCACCAGTTGAGTCAAAAATAGAACTGAACCTAGCTAAGTCTAATACAGAACCAAATTGCAATGATCACCATTCTCACTCAAGGATAGGTAGAGAAAGAAGGCCCTCTATTTGGGAAAAAGACTATGTTTGTAGCATGATTACAAAGGATTCCTATGAGAATAACAATCGGTGTCTTTATCCAATTGAAAATTACATATCTTATAAGAATATTTTTGCTTCTCACTTATGTTTTCTATGTCATATAGATGCAGTTTCAAAACCTAGAAGCTATCATGAAGCAATTCAAAACAATGAATGGATCAAGGCCATGGACCATGAAGTGGAGACACTTGAAAATAACAAAATGTGGAAATTGGTTCCTTTGCCGGAAGGTAAAAGGCACATTGGTTGTAAATGGGTATATAAGGTTAAATATACATCGAATGGTGAGATTGACAAGTACAAAGCTAGATTAGTGGCTAGCTAAAGGATACAACCAACAGGAGGGTATTGATTATCATGAAATGTTTTCTCCTGTTCTAAAAATGATTATTGTACGTATGGCTCTAAAAATAGCAGCTGTAAATGAATGGAATATATATCAAATGGATGTACATAATGCTTTTCTACAGGGTGACTTAGAAAAGGAGGTCTATATGACCATACCTCAAGGTTTTGATAGTAAGGGGGAGAACCTTGTATGTAAACTTTGCAAAATCACTCTATGGACTAAAGCAAGCCTATAGGTAGTGGAATTGTAAGTTTTATATGGCTTTGATAGAAGGAGGCTTCACTCAAAGTAAACATGACTATTCAATCTTCTTTCGAAACTACAAAGATGGTGAGACTATTATGATCCTTATATATGTTGATGACTTACTAATTATTGGTAGTTGTGAAAGAAGAATAAAAGAGCTAAAGGATTTCCTTTACCAGAAATTTAAAATTAAAGACCTAAGAATCATGAAATACTTTCTTGGAATAGAAATGGCTAGGTCAATTAGTGGTATTGTTATTTCACAATGAAAGTATGTTTTGGACTTATTGGCAAATTCTGGTATGAGTGGTTGCAAACCAATTGGCATACCAATAGCTCAAAACTTAAATTAGTAGGTTATCAAGAGGGTAAAGATAAGGAAACTGATTTGTTGCGAGATCCCAAGAGATATAGGCAATCAATAGGTAGGCTAATCTATCTTACTTTCACACGCCCTGATATTTGCTTTTCAGTGTAGGTGTTGAGCCAATTTGTGCAACAACATATGAAAGCGCCTATGGCAGTAGCATTGAATGTGGTTCAATATCTAAAGCAAAGTCTAGGAATGGGAATACTCATCAGTTGTGGGGGAGATGTATCGATGAGTTGTTATTGTGATTCAGATTGGGGATCTTGTTAAATAACAAGAAGATTAGTTTGTGGTTATCTGATCAAATTGGGAGGATCATTGGTCTATTGGAAGATAAAGAAGCAGATGACCGTATCCAAGTCTTCGGTAGAAGCAGAATACCGAGCCTTGGGCTTAGCCACCTCAGAGATAGTGTGGATAGAGGGGCTACTAAGGGAACTCGATTTGCAACAACAAGGTCTAGTGTCAGTCTATTGTGATAGCAGAGCGGCGATTCATATTGTAAGCAACCCTATATTTTATGAAAGAACGAAACATATTAGATAGATTGTCACTTTGTTCGTGAGAAAGTGCAATCAAAATTGATTTGTTTGGAACATGTTAAGTCAGCATATCAGCAAGCGGATATACTAACTAAAGCTATTACAAAGGAAGCATAGAACAACATTCTCAGCAAGTTGGGGGCCATAAATATTTTTGAAGCCACAACTTGAGGGGGAGTGTTAGAATGCATAGGATAGGTGTAATTGGGCCTATAGGGCATGAGGTCCAGTAGCTCAGTTGGACTGTTTAGGATATTGTAATATTACTCTGTATATATGTACTGTGAGATCAAGCTATGATCTAATGTATGGATTGATATTATTGTGGTAATAAAGGATTAAAGGGCATGTATATTTCTGATGCCCTGTTTTCACACTTGTGAGTTTAGTCTTCCAACAAGAAGGTCGTCTGCCTTGTTGGTGGTGTAAACCGTGAAGAGGATAGAGAGATAGTGACCTTGTGCAGAAGGTTCAACGGTGGTGATAGTGTGCTTCCTCTCTTCGATCTCCCAGCAGCGCTGAACTCTCCATCCCCCACACTCAGCTCACAGCCCCCTCTTCAATCTCAGGTCCTCACTCCTCTCGGGTCTCTTTGTTTTAGCTGCCAAATACAAACCTAATGGCCCATTCTGCAAAGTTTAAAAAAAAATTATGAGGAGGGACTTCAATTAAAATATTTGAAATTTTTTGGGGTTCAAACAAAATTTCTTGAACTCTGGGTACTTTTATGTAATTTTCCCTGACTCGCTTTTCTTCACAAATTTGTGATTTTCAGAAATTGTGGGGCATTTCCTGTACTTTTTCCCAGTCCTCAAAATTTAATTCTGACCCTCCTAAATCTCCAAATTTTCTTCTAAAACCCTGCAATGCAATATTAAACACAAGGTAGCATCAAAAGTTTAAGGGATCATTTGTATGAATAATTCAACAATTATGACTATTTTGCCCCTATTTACAATTAATTCAATACAAATGTCGCTAATTAAAATTACTGCTTAATCATGCAATAATGTGGTAGAAAATGCATCAAAATCCCAATTTAATTATGAAAATCATATATAAAAATATGGTTCAATCAAAGTTAGCCCCGTAAGTTGACCAAATATACTGAGCTAGCAGATTCATGTTTTGTTAATGAAGAAAAAGATTCAATGTTTGGTCAGCATATTTGGTCACCTACGTCGACTTGACAGCTTTACATATCTGGTCAATTAATGGTCAAAGTTAACATGGATAATGGCTTAGGCGAAATTGCTATGATTTGAAACTTTTGGGGCAAAATTGAAATTTTGTTACAACTTCCGGTGCAAAAATGTATCTTAACCATAATATATCTTGTTCTTTTAAGAAATAATTCGTGTTAATTATTTTTTTCTAAAAAAGGAAAAAGGTTCAATTCATGTTAATAAGCTGAAAATATTTCTTATAAAATAGTTGAAAGACAGGATTCTAATCTAGCTTATAATCTTGTAGGAAATCATGAGTTATAAATATATACTATTCCGTTTGGTTTGCATTGGACTCCAATTTATTTGTTGCCATAAAACTTTTGTAGGTACGAAACAGAACTTATTGATAGAGTGGTTGATCGCTTACGGGTTCAACTTCGTTCTAAGTTGACGCATGTGAGTGTAAGTGAAGCACTAATTGGAATTGAGTGGAGAGTAAACAAAATGCTTTCACTCTTAGGCATGGGTTTGGATGATGTTCAGTTTATAGGAATATGGGGAATGGGCGGTGTTGGCAAGACCATTCTTGCTAGAGCCATCTACGAGAGGCTCCATAACCAATTTGACTTTCACTGCTTTCTTGCCAATTTTAGATAGCCCTCTCAAAGATATGGCCTACTTTACTTACAGAACAAACTGCTTTCACATCTCAACAATAAAAATATAAAAATTGAAGACATAAATGAAGGAAAGAACACATTATAGGATACATTTTTCGAAATAAAAAGGTTATGCTTATCCTTGATGATGTAAATCCTATAAGCCGATTAGAGAATTTAGTTGGAAGCCCAAAGTAGTTTGGTGATGGGAGTAGAATAATCATTACAACTAGAGATCTTCACTTATTGAGAACTCATCAAGTGGATGAAACATATGAGGTTCAACCAATGAACAACAATGAATCTCTTCAACTCGTTTGTCAAAAAGCATCTAGAAGAAGAGGTCTCCCTCATAATGACAAAGAACAATTCCAGCAGTTGGCTCCTTCGGTAGTTAATTGTACAAGAGGCCTTCCTTTGGCTCTCAGTGTTTTGGGTTCCTTCTTTTGTGGTAGAGAAGATTTAACAGAATGCAAAGATGCTTTGGATATGTTAAGAGACGATTCAGATCATGACATTTTTAAGACACTTAGGATATGCTACAATGAACTGAACTATGCAGAAAAGCATATATTTTTATATATATATTGCCTGTTTTTTTAATATGTGGGACAAAGATGAAATCACTCAAACTTTGGAAAGTTGTGGACTTCCTGAAGAACTGGTTTGCTTACCCTTGGGGAAAAATCTTTACTTGCTGAAGTTGAGATTGGGAATAATAAATATATAGAGATGCATGATTTGATCCAGGACATAGGTAGGCTTATTATTATTTAGGAATCTCCCGTTAATGATGGAAGACTAAGCAAATTGTGGCTTCCCGATGAGATTGACCAAGTACTAGAAAGAGATATGGTAAGCAATTCACTATCTAGAAATAATTGCTAATTAATCTAGTTTGAATTTTTATATTCTTTATTTGCACACCTTTTCTGATGAGATCTTGGTGACTATAATGTTTATAATCAGGGAACTGGGGAACTGAAGCAATAAAAGCTGTTGTTTTGCCCCATACTTTTGGAAAAATGAAGTACATTGGAATCCTGAAGCCTTCTTAAAAATGTGTTGGTTTCGATTACTTATCATACCATGCAATTTTGACCTCCTCCTTCATCTCAAAGGCCTTCCAGGAACATTCTTCATTTGTATGGGTATCCTTTTGCAACTCTTCCTTCTAAAGAGAAGATGGATCAACTCATATATATGAAAATGCAAAATAGCAAAATAAAGCACCTTTCTAATGAAAATGATAGACAAGTTAGATATATACTTAATATATATGCATTCTTACATAAATTAGCAATGAATAAGGTAAAGTTTTGTATGACTAATTTTTCATACCTTTTATTTGACCAGTCTATGAAGAATCTGCAGATTTTGGACCTGAGCCATTCCAAATTCCTCGTTCAAACTCCAAATTTTTTGAATTTCAGAATTTAAAATGATTAATTCTTGAAGAATGCACATTGCTTGTTGAAATTGATTGTTCAATTGGGCTACTTCATTTTCTTGTTGATGTAAATTTGACAGGTTGTTTGAATCTTAAAGTCCTTCCAAGAAAATTGGAAATAAAGTCTTTAGAACAATTTGTTCTCTCCGGACGCATTCAAATAAGAAAACTTTCGGAATTTGGAGAAAAAAGGGAAAAGCTCATAACACTTGATGTCAAGAGACAAGTATAACCAAACTTCCTCAGTCACTTGGATCCTTAACTAGCATTGAAACTTTACAATTGAAGGTTGCCGAAATCTTGTTTGCCTTCCCCATACCATTCTCAAATTCAAGCATCTGATTTTTCTTAATATCATCGGCAGCTCAAAATTATCCAGCTTGCTAGAAATCATTAATGAAGAAATTGAAGCCTTGGAAGAGCTTAAAATACCAAATTCCAACTCAAGTAGCCAGTCTCTTCCAAGGAACCTAATGTTACAATGGCATTCATTTGCTAAGAGCTTAAAATTTTTGCCTTCTATCTTCAATATTATTGAATCACTGACACAATTAGATTTGAGCTACTGCAATATTGATGATGGGATCATTCTTAATGACCTTAATGGCTTATCATCATTGCGGAAATTAGAATTGAGTGGAAGCAAGTTTGTGAGTCTTCCTGATGGCTACATATCCAATCTTTTGAATCGACAATATCTTTATTTGAATTCCTGCCCGAAGCTTCAATTTTTGCTACAGCCTTCTCCTGGTTTCAACCTAATGGATGTAGGAGAATGTTGTTTATTGAGAACTTTGTCAGACCAAAAATTGTTACAACCCTTTTCTTCAATGGAACAGGTAAGTACATATTTGCCTTTATATTTTCCGTCCACAAATCCATGTGCGTCTTTTGTTGTTAGTTATATACAAATTGTAACATGATAAATTTGTTGCTCTTAGGATGGTCAGCATGTTGAACGATTAAGGAGTATTACAACTTTTTCAGTGACTATTCTTGGGAGTGAAATACAATCATGGTTTAAAAATCAGAATCATCTTTCTTTGCATGAGAAGCATGTAACTTCTGTAACAACAGACATCCCTGAAGATGAATGGTTAGGAATTGGGTTGTGCATTGTAATTGATGATAATATTTGTTTGCCTCATTTGGGGGTTTGATTTTAAAGCTTCCGATGGTAAGTATGTGTCCCTTCCAGGAAGGACACGTGATATGAGAAAGAAATAAAATCTTGTCATCTTTCGATCATGTTTTGGAAAATTATAGAGGAAAATAGAGATGAACTATTAAGGAATTACAGATTCACTTGAAATTTTCTATTGATTGGGAGCAGCAACCTCCATCAAAATTGGTTGATGTAGAGTCAACTAAGTTTGGATGGCGTTTCATTTGCAAAGGGGATTTAGAACAACTCATGGATGACGTATGTTGCTTTCTCTCTACATTCATTATATTTTCTACTGGTATTAGTACTATTATTAGTTTTGGCAGTAGAGAGAAGTTAATAATAAACCACAAAATTAAATCTCTTTTAAGAATGAATAAATTGTTATTTGATTAATTTGCAAAATGAACTTATTATAAACGTCAAGTTTTTACGGAAAACATAATTAGCTCTAATAAAGCTGAAGAGCATGAGCATTGCAGTTTGTTAGAGTGAAAACTCCCAAACTGTAATAAAAGATAGTGAAACCATGCCTTCAGAAACCTCTTCTTTATGCTCGGAACATGAAGTCAAGTCTTTAATGTCCCCAAAAACATTTAAAAGCTTTTTAAGCATTATTCACAAAATTGACTCAACCTAAAGTAAATGGCACAAATACAATTGGCAGAATGTATGAAGTAATGTGACTATGTGAGGCAATAGATGGGTTACAAATTAAATTTTTAGATGAGCTCCCTTTGAGTTTATTGGATAAAATATACCAGATGAAGGCTACAAATACATACCAGTTGGACTTAGATTGTAGTGCAATTTGCACTCTAAACTCAATCCTATGTTTAGGATCAGAGGTAGTATAATTCAGATAATTTAAGGGGGGAAAAGTTTATCCCTTGCTTTTTGTTTGACTAGTTGGGAACAGTGTAATTCCAAACTCTATCCAAAGTGAGAATTCCCAGTCAAATTCAAGTCTACTCACGAGGACAACCCACCTAACACTAACCCACTCCGACTTGATATTCCCTTTCTTTTACTTTTTTCTCTTTATGCTGCCAGTATTTTGTTACTTAACAAAAAGAATAAAGCCACTTATGGAAAAACAAATTAATGTTCTTAATAATAAGTACTTAAGTAGCTCTTCAATTATTTTGTAATACATAGTTATGGATTATGCTATGTCTTTAAGGTAAAAACATGGTGCTCTGCAGTTGAAGAGCAAGAACAACGGAGTTCACTGTCAATAAATGAGAACTCGCAGATCATAATCGATAGATGTGAAGCAATGTCTCAGGTGGCATCTTCTCCATGCTTAGAAGAGATAGTCAAATCAGAAGATTCACAGATGCAGCTCATTACTCATCATGCATGTTACGGAACAAATATATGAAATGATCATATCATATTTGAATTATTTTGAAGTTCAGGGCATGATTTTAAATTTGAAAGTGTGCACTCTTAACTTTAATTTAGCGTTATGGAATATATACTTATGATTTTGATTTTGATTTTGATGTTGCAACGTTGACTGTTGGGCTTCTGGAAATACAAACATAGCCATCATGACTTTCCCGCCTCAACTGCGAACCCATCCATAACAAAGTCACCTTCTTCGTCGATCCACAGTTCATCTGAGACTTGTTTTTCATCAAGTTTCTGTTCTTTTGATGACAAGGCACGACATTTTTATGAACTACCCAGTACTCTACTATATTTTCCTTTGATTCAAGTACTTGAAGTGTTGGATTTATTTTGGACATTTTGGTCTGGAAATCCTTGCAATGTTATGAAGAATTATGATCAGTTGTGATTCCATGCCTGGCTTGCCGTAAGAATTTTCTGGTGTCAATTCACTGAGGTTCAATTCTTTCTGAAACAGGAATCAACAATCTCCATTTATGATTCAATTGATGGCACACAAGTACCTGCCTCAAGGGAGAGAAATGATGATGTTGGTGACACACTTGTGCCTAATATTGTTTCCATTCCTAACATGTCAGGCTCTAAACAAACAAGTGCTGAGGAGATATTAAAAGAACTTTCCCAAGTTTTAGACTTAACAGACACTGAGTTGGTGCAAATTTATATATTACTTGCTGAAATGAAAGAGAGTATAAGTCATTTAAGGCTCTTCCTACTCCCTTGTTGAGAAAACTTTGGATATCAACCTAGATTAAAAGATATTATAGTTAATTTTAATCTTTGTAAGATTTTGGTACATAATTCATTTTGCTAGCTTAGTATTGTTTTATGCCTGTGTGTATTGTATGTATTATGTATGGATTGGTAATGATATTGGATTTGGAGAAATATCCAAATGTAATTTGATTTATTTTGTATTAGTTAGATGCCTATTTGACAAATCCCTATTTTTTTTATATATTTTCGTACTTAATTTGAAGATTTTGTCATAATTATTGAGTTTAAAATGACATTATCATAATAAATTGGGATTAAGAGCAAATGCATAGAATTAATGTTAAAAGGGTAAGAGTGTCATAATAATTTTAATTACTCTTAATTATTGATTTTTGAGAAGAAATGATGTTGGCTTAATTATTTTTTATTTTTAGTCGTTTAAAAAATTGGATTAAATCTGAAAATGGCAGTTTGGGGCTCGAATTTGAGAAATGATAGTTTAGTACCTTAAATTTCACAAATGCCAGATATGTCCCACGCTAAAAACTGCTGTGTTTGTTTGTTTGGTTTTTTTTTTTTTTTTTATCAGTGAAATTAGGGCAGATTTATATCAGTTTCAGACTAGAAAAACGTGAGAGAACCGCGAACAAAAAGACCTTCACTTTCAATCACTCTCTCATCACCTTCGTCTTTCCACATCTTCACTTCATCTTCACTGTCGGCCTCCTTACACCATTACCACAGTCACCGTCTTCACCATATACAGAGCAACTAGAATTGAACGAGCCGTGGGGAAGGAGATTCAGAGCAGGCCTTCACCGTGATTCTCTAGCTCCAGTTGCTCTCTTCAACTTCATCATTCTTCTTTCTCACCGGCGAGCTTCGTCGCCTCCTTCATTATCACCGCCGGAGCTTGCTATGTCTCAAACTTTTGTTGTTCAGCCATTCCATCCGTGGCTTTCCTCTGTCATATTCATCCACTAATCTGCCATTTCCATCATTAAATTCGTTTTTCTAGTGGTGATTTCATGGCTGGGTGTTTAAATCAGAGGGTAGCCTTGCTTCTTGATGTTATTTCCATTAGTGGCTGATTTCCATAGTTCTTAGAGATGATTTGGAGATGGCTTTACTTTAAAGGGGAGTTTATTTTATCTATAGCTTATTATATTTGTGATTTTTTAGATTTAGTAATTTATTTATGTAATGAGACTATGATATTAATTATGATTTATTCTATGGATTGATGAGTTCTTGTGATTTGGGATTTGTAATGAGGATTTTTAGTTTTTTACTCATCAATATATATGGTTATATATATATATTTATATGTGATTCTATTTATTTCTCTCTATTTACAATAGTATTCTTAGATATTTTGATTGAAATGGAATTACAATTGAACTTAATGCGTTTTTTATTCCCAAATCACTCTTGCGATGAGTTTAAGCATTAATTAGACTTAATAGTAATTGAGTTGTGGTATATTAGGAAACTTAGAGGAACTCATTACTCTAAGAGGGCTTAATAGAATTTTGAAGAGTAGGGTTTCTCTCTTTTGATACTAGACTCATTGATTAATGAGGTTTGAAATACTAAAAGTTTAATGCATTAACTCCCCAAATATTAAAATTGAGTAAGGATAGCCATTGAAAACTATTTCTAATAGCATCTTCACCATTTGCATTCTTAACCATTTCCATCACTCTTTATTTAAAAATTCCAAAAATATCTATTTAAATTGCATTTAGTTCATGGGAAAATCCCTATAAAATGCGTTGGAAATAGGGAAATGCCAATTCAGTGCATTCAAATTCAAAATTCCGGATCAGTCCACTGTCAGTACGGATGAACAGTGCCGGCGCCCGCAAAAGACGATTTTGCCCTTCAGCCCTCATTCTCGTCACTTCAGAAATAACAACACCTGGTTCTTAATTAACAACTCCGGATTCTTGATTAACAACTCTATATTCTTGATTAACAACTCCAATTTCATCTTTTTTCTTTTACAATAACAACACCGGTTTTGTTACGAAGTTGTGAAATAATAAATGAGAGTTGTTAATGTAGAATATGGTGTTGTTAATAACAAAATTGGTGTTGTTATTGTGAAAATAAAAAGATGAAACTGGAGTTGTTAATCAAGAATGAGGAGTTGTTAATGAAGAGTGGGTGTTGTTAATAAAAAAGAGGTGTTGTTATTAACCTTGAAACTTAAATTCGAAAGTTGTGAAACAAAACAAGAGAGTTATTAATCAAGAATCCGGAGTAGTTAATTAAGAACCAGGTGTTGTTATTTCCGAAGTGGTGAGAATGAGGGCTGAAGGGCAAAATCGTCTTTTGAGGGCGCCGGCACTATTCATCCGTACTGACAGTGGACTGATCCGGAATTTTGAATTTCAATGTACTGAATTGGGATTTCCCTCTTTCCAATGCATTTTAAAGGGATTTTCCCTTAGTTCATAGTTTTGAAAATTACCCAAACATATTTTCCTTATCAATTTTGCATTGTAAATACTTATTTTACTAAGAATTAGTTTCATAATCGGCTTCTCAAAGTAAAACAATCCAAATTGTGTTATATTGCATTGCTTGAAGTTAATTGTTGATTGTGGACCCAAGACGTTACGACAAAGGTCATCATCACTATTCATGCTATGATATATTGTCATGAGTTTTATAATCGGACAGTGAAGAACAGGTTTTGGAGTATAGTTCTCTCAAGGACTTGTGCTTGTTACAATTATTAATTAATGTAACAATCACAAGTTCAAAGAAAAAACTCATCATAAAATACTAGCCTATTATATGAGAGAGAGAGAGCCACTTGACTTATGGATCACACCACACTTGTGAGGCTTCCGGATGTGATACTCATAACATAACATATATATTTATAATTATTACTCATTCAAACGGTAAAATTGGAATTGGATTTGGAGATAAAATTCAATTCTCAAATGCTTTGCATGAGCCAAGCAGAGACAAAATTTATTGGCCACTCATCATTTGTCATCAATCACACTCACTCAGCCTCACCCTTTTATCTTCACCTCCCCAATTCCTCAAATTAATATACACCCCCATGACACTCAACTAATCCTCTGTTCTTCCCGACTTCACTCTTTGCTTTATAACATCAGCTTGTCTTCTTTCAAAATACTGATCATTTTTATAAATTATATTAATTAACTTTCTAAAATTCAAAAGCTAATTTTTTTCACATATTTGCAAGTAAGCTAGAGAAAAATCATAACATAAGAACAAAGGTTAAAAAATGTACCATATTGAGGGAAGAGTCAGAGTGTTTAATCCATGTTGACTTGATTGTGGTGATACAAGCCTTTTAATTTCGCATTCATTTTGCTGCTTCTTGATGGCTCCATAGCTCACTAGGTAGCTTCTTCCCCACCTTCCCTTGTCCCACACTTTGCTGCTTCTGTTTCATATATTATTTTATAATTAATTGGAACGAGTCGTGGGGGAAGGGACATGCCAGTGGAGTCTATAATTCCACATTTTTGGGTCAACGTATTCATCAGCAGTCAGCACTGTATTTTGTTTACCTCCGAAACGTGGCTCATTGTGCAGATATCAGAAACGCAAAGCACAAAGGCATCATTTGCTATTTTCTCTGTTTTGTTCAAGCTTTAATCTTGCGACATCTTTTTCCTTCTCTACGTATCTTTGTATCATTTTGTTCCTCCTCTGATAAGAACTTACTCCTCCTCGTCCTCTTCTTCGTGTTCTTCTTCCCTTTTTTCTTAGCGTCAGAGTCAGCTCTGTTTCTTTCTTGGCATTCTCCTACGTTGTTACTGTTTATTTTCCCAAGAGAAATGAGAAAATTCTGAGCAGCCTTAGCCGGAAAACTGGTCGGTTTTTGCCGGTTTGGCCTGCTGGTTATGGGTTTCGTCAAGCCAATTGCATCACAATTCTTTAACCACTTGTACATATAAAGAATTAGAGATTTCAATTGTTTACACTTGGTCACCTTGCACTCTTTCTCTCCATTGGTCTTTTATTTCCATTTATTTTTCTTCTGCTAATGATAAAGTTTATTGTCGTAGGTGGCGATTTTTCTGCTTCATCAAGTTATATTCTCAGTTAAGAAAGTATTCATAGTTCAAAATCTTCTAATGCCAGAGGAACACATAGCACCTATCTCAAAATATTCTCACTCTAATTCAACTAGAACCTGGATGTTTGATGTTTTCTTGAGTTTTAGGGGAGAAGACACTCCGAGAGGCTTTGCGGGCCACTTGTACCATGCATTAGTTAGGGGAGGATTCCTCGTTTTTAGAGACAATCTAGAACTTGAGAGAGGAGAAAGTATCACTGAGGAACTCCTACAAGCAATTAAAAATTCTGCAGTTTCTGTTGTCATTATTTCAGAAAACTACGCCAGTTCTTCTTGGTGTTTGGATAAGCTCCTACATATTCTTGACTCAAGAAATGAAGTGGGTCAACAACTTATTCCCATATTTTATGATGTATATCCATCTGATGTAAGACATCAAAGAGGAAACTTTGCTAATGCTTTTGGTAGGCATGAAGAGAAGTTCCAAACAGACAAGCAAAAGGTGCAAAAGTGGAGGGATTCTCTCACAGAAATTGCCAATTTATGTGCCTGGGATTCTCGAAAATATAAGTAATAAGCTTTTTATGACGACATTATATGATTATTCTTATTTATGTATCATCCATGGAACACTGCAAAAGTGCATATAATGTGTCCACGTCCTGATATCAAGAGAGCTAAAAATGTTTGAAGAGTGAATATAAAATATATCGTGACCAACTTATTAGAAAATTAATCATATTTCATAATTTATGTGAGTTGTACACATATTAACAAGTTTTTCCTTATTTAATTTGCATTTTAGGCATGAAACAGAACTTATTGACAATATGGTTGAACATTTATGGAACAAATTTCATTCCAAATTGCCAACTGCCAGTGTAAGTGAAGCACTAATAGGAATTGAATGGAGAGTAGACAAAATGCTTAAACCCTTAGGTATAGAGCTATCCATGAGAGGTTCCATCACCAATTTGATTTTATTATTTTCTTGCCAACGTTAGGGAGATTTCAGAAAGACATGGCCTACTTTACTTAGAGAACAAATTGCTTTCACATCTCAACATAAACCACATACAAATTGAAGACACACATCAAGGAAAGAACACATTCGGATACCTTTTTCTCAATAAAAAGGTTATGCTTATCCTTGATAATGTAAATCTTATAAGCCAATTAGAGAATTTAGGTGGAAGTCAGGACTTATTTAGTAATGGGAGTAGGATAATTATAACAACTAAAGCTGTTCACTTACTGAGAGCTCATCAAGTGGATGAAATATATGACGTTCAACCAATGGACAACAATGAATCTCTTCAACTCTTTTGTCAAAAAGCATTTAGAAGAAGAGGCGTCCCTCGTGACGATGAAGAACAAATATCAGCAGTTGGCTCTATCAGCAATTAATTATGTTAGAGGGCTTCCTTTGGCTCTGTGTTTTGGGTTCCTTCTTTTGTGGCAGAGATGGGTTAACAAAATGGAAAGAAGCTTTGGATATGTTGAGAGTAGATTCAAATAATGACATTTTTAAGACACTTATAATAAGCTACAATGAATTGAACTATACAGAAAATATGATATTTTTTTTAACATGCTGGGAAAAGATGAAATAATACAAATATTGGAAAGTTGTGGAATTCCTGCAAGAATTGTTTTGTACATACTTTGGGAAAAATCTTTGCTTGCAGAAATTGAGATTGCTTATTGGCAATGCCACATATTTAGAGATGCATGATTTGGTTCAAGACATGGGTAGGCTTATTGTTATTGAGGAATCTCCCGTTAATGTTGGAAGACGCAACAGATTGTGGCTTCCCGATGACATTGATCAACTACTAGAAAGAGATATGGTAAGAAATTCATTTTCTAGAAGAACTAATCTTCTTGTGTTTCTATGAATGCTATATTTTTATATTCCTTATTTGCATGCACACATTTTCTCATGAGATCTTGGTGACTATAATGTTTGTAACCGGGGAAATGAAGCAATGGAAGGTATGGTTTTATTAAGGTACTGAGTAAAGTAATGGATAAATGAGAAAGTTAGATGATAATTTGAGAATTTATGTTGAGAAGGATAAAGGTATTCTGAGATAAAGAGCAGGCAAGAATCTCACCTTCTCTCTAAAACAGCCCAATACTCTGTTATAAAGAGAAAGCAAGCATCTCACTAATTCTCTAAGAATAGCCCAGGAGAATCTCTACACACTTAATTTACTCTCTGAATATTCGATGCTTTATTGAATAGGCCAAGAGCCAATTTATAGGAATACAAAGAGAGATAAAAATCTAATTCAAAATTCAAACTAGGAAATCTAAATAATATCAAAAATACTAAAATAATATCTAAAATCCTAATAATATCTGAAATACTAAAATAATATCTAAATTCTAGTTACTAAATCCTACTTGTGGATATTGCACTTATTCTGAAATATCTAAAATAATAAATAATATTGCTGAAATATCTTAAATCCTATTTGTGGATAATCCACTTATTTTCAGATTTCCTAAAATGATAATAAAAATAGACTCAATTAATAAAATAAATATTAATAAAATCAGACTCTATCAGGTTTTGCCCCATAGCTTTGAGAAAGATGAAGTATGTTGGCATCCTAAAGCCTTTTTAAAATTAAAAGTTCTTCATTGATATGGATATCCTATTGAAACTCTTCCTTCTAAGGAGTGTATGGATCAACTGGTATATCTCAAAATCCAAAATAGCAAATTAAAGTGGCTTGCTAGATAGGTTAGATACTTTATAAACATTCTCACATAACTCAATGATGAAGCTAACACTTTTTGTGACTGATTTCTCCTATCTTTTACTTGACCAGTCTATGAAGAAGCTGAAGATTTTGGACTTGAGCCATTCCAAAAGCCTCATAAAAACCTCAAATTTTCTTGCATTTCAAAATTTAGAAAGATTAATTCTTGAAGGATGCACATCATTCCTTGAAATTGATTCTTCACTTAGGCAGCCTTGCTGTTTAGATGAAGTAAATTGGAAAGGCTATTTGAATCTTAAAGTCCTTCCAAGAAAATTGGAAATGAATTCTCTAGAACTATTTGTTCTCGGGGGATGCATTTGAGTAAAAAATCTTCCGGAATTCGGAGAAAAGATGGAAAAGCTCAGAACACTTGATGTCAAAGAGGCAAGTATAGCCAAATTTCCTGAGTCACTTAGATCCTTAACTAGCATTGAAAATTTAGATTTAAAGGGTTGCCAAAATCTTGTTGGCCTTCCCCATACCATTCAGAAATTTAAGCATCTAAAAGTTCTTGATATCTCTGGTTGCTCAACTTTGTCTGAATTGCCAAAAAACCTTTATGCAAATGAAGCTTTGGAAAAGTTTGATGCAAGTGGAATGAGTATTGTTGAAGTACCTCCTTCTATTTGTTATTTAAAAGAATTAAAGACACTGGCATTTCATGGATGCAAAAAGCCAACTTCCAACTCAAGGATCTTGTCTCGTATATGGAACAAAATGTTTCAGAGACATTCATTTACTAAGGACATAACATTGCCTTTTTCTATCTTCAATATTGAATCACTGACGCAAATAGATTTGTGCTACTGCGATATTGTTGAGGGGATCATTCCTAAGGACCTTAGCGACTTATCATCATTGCATAAATCAGATTTGAGTGGAAACGAGTTTGTAAATTTACCTAATGGCTGATTTTCTAATATTTTGGATCTAAAGTTTCTTTAATTGAATTCCTCCCCAAAGATTCAATTTTTGCCACATCCTTCCCCGGGTTTAGATCTAATGGGTGTAGGAGAATGTGGTTCATTGAGAACTTTACCATACCAAAAATTGTTACATTTCTTTGCTTCAATGAGTAGGTATGTACAAAATTGTCTTCATATTTTCCATCCACAAATCCATCTATAACTTCTATTGTTAATTTTATGCAATTTGTTAAATGATATATTTCTTGGTTTTAGGATGGCCAACATGATGAAGGATTAAGGAGAATTACAACTTTTTCAATGACAATTCAAGGGAGTGAAATACCATCATGGTTTGAGAATCAAAATCATCTTCCTTTGAATGAGAAACGTGTAGCTTCTGTAACAATAGACATCCCTGTAGGTGATTGGTTAGGAATTGGGTTGTGCACTGTAATTGAAGATAAGATTTGTCTGCCTAACTGAGTGGTTTGATTTTAAGGCTTCCGATGGTAAGTATGTGTCCCTTCTAGGAAGGACGCGTGAACATGAGAGGGAAATAAACTCTTGCCATATTTGGATCGTGTTTTGGAAAATTAAAGACGAAAACAGAGATAAACTATCAAGGAATTACAGTTAGATTCACTTGAAGTTTACTGATTGGGAGCAGCCTCCATCAAGATTGGTTGATATAAAGTCAATAAAGTGTGGATGTTGTTTCATTTACAAGGGGGATTTAGAACTACTCAAGGATGGAGTATGTTTCTCTCTCTCTACATTCCCTTTCATAATATTTTCTTCTGGTATTGTCTTTACTTTTTAAGTTTTAGCATTACAGAGAAATTCAAGATAAGCCACAATTTTAAGTCACTTTTAAGAATGTATAAATTGTTATTAGACAACTTTGCTAGATATACTTATTATAGACTTCATGTTTTGAAGGAAAACACAATTAGCTCTGAAGCTGAAGAACAGGTGCAATGCAGTTTGTTACACAGGGAAGCCTCCCAAACAATAATTGAAGAATGTGAAATCTCATCTATATGCTCGGAAGATGAAGTCAAATTAGATTATTCATGAATGCAGTTCATTACAGATGATGCAAGGTACATATTGTATTCTGACAGTATCCTCATCTCTTAATTAATGAATTTCAAAGTTGGTGTTAAGATTGAGATCCCAAATCACAGTCTTCTGACTATAATTAGTTAACTTATTATGATCACTATATGATTTTTTAGATACCTATTCCTAAAACCTACCAAGTTTTTATTGTCCCCTAAAACACTTAAAAGTCTTTTCAGGATTATTCACAAATTTTTTCATCCTAAAGCAAATGGCACGAATACAATTAGCATAATGTATAAAGAAGTGAGAGACATTACATTGGTTTCAAAATTGAATTTAATAGAGGAAGACCACAAAATACAATAACTAATGTCATTTGCTGCTACTGATGCATTTAAACCAATTTCAGGTTTTGGTTTTAGATAGAGAAAGACGCCAATGAGCTTATTAGTTCCAATTTGGGACAGAATGCTACATCTACATACACTACTTATAGCCTATGGCCAATGTTTAATTAATTGGCTTCTTCCTTTGTAACCTTTATTATCTTTGAGCCTCATCTGTCCGCAAGTGTTCAGCAAATGTACTGTATGTGTTAACTTTGTTCTCACATTTCAATGTGGTTCTTATTACTTGTTAGTTACGTAGTTTATAATATTTAAACAAATGAGGAGCTCAATTATATAGCTCAGCCTCATCCTTTTATCTTCATCTCTTATTTCATCTGAATCAAATCCCTCAGCTTATAGCTCCCTCACTTATCACGCTCAACTTCTCCTCTGTTCATGCCCTATTCTTCACAGGCCCCATGTTTGCTTTATAGGATTAACCTATCTTTTTTCAAAGACTTTGATCATTTTTATAAAATAAATTAATTTAACTTTATAAAATTCAAAATGTAATTTTTTGTGGATTAATTATTAATGCATATGTATTTATAATTTAGAGAAATATCTTCATAGAGAAAAAGCATAACACAATTCAGGGTTGACTTGAAGTTTTTACGCCAGGTTGACTTGACCTTGGTGATACAAGTGGAAGTCATGTGGGAAGAAGCATGGAAGGAGGAATGAGTATCACTACAAAAAAAATCACTTTTAGCGGCGACATTTGGCGGCGACTTTTACTGTCGCCGTTGAAAATCTCACTTTCAGCGGCGATATTGTGTTGTCGCTGCCGAAAGTGTGTTTCAGCGGCGACTTTAGTGTCGCCGCTAAAAGTGTTGTTTGAAATTAATTTTTTTTTTTAAAACACTTTCAGCGGCGACTATTAAAAGTCGCTGCCGAAAGTGAGTTTCAACGGCGACTTTAGTGTTGCCGCTAAAAGTGTTGTCTGAAATTTTAAAAAAAAATTTTTAAAACATTTTCAGCAGCGACTATTAAAAGTCGCCGCTAAAAGTCTTATTTGAAATTTAAAAAAAAAATTTTAAAACACTTTCAATGGCGACTATTAAAAGTCGCCGCTGAAAGTGAGTTTCAGCGGTGACTTTAGTGTCGCCGCTAAAAGTCTTATTTGAAATTAAAAAAAAAATTTTAAAAACACTTTCAGTGGCGACTATTAAAAGTCGCTGCTGAAAGTCTAGTTTGAAATTTTCCAGCTTTTTCTTTTTTTGAAAACACTTTCAGCGGCGACTATCAAAAGTAGCCGCTGGAACTCACTTTCAGCGGCGACAACTAAAGTCGCCACTGAAAGTCAATTTCATATTTTTTTATTAATATTTTTCAAAAATAATATTTATAAAATTAAAATAATATTTATAAAATTTAACTATTAATTATTAAATAATTCTATTTAACCTTAATTATTAAAATTATATTATTATTTATTAATATTATATTTATAATTTTATATTAAAAATAATATTTATGATATTAAATTATTATTCATTTAGTAATTTTAATTAAAAAAATTTTAATTGAAATATATAAATATTTTTTTCCGTTTTTATTTAATTTTTTATTATTTTTAATAATATTATATTTAATTAATAATTCCAAGGAGAGTCACTTGGAGGAATTATGAGGAGGCGACACGTGGGAGCACGGCGAGGAGACATGTGGCAATTGTAAATTAAATTTTTTTTATAAGAAAATTTAATTTTTTGAATTTTTTTTAAAAAAGTTAACACTTTCAGCGGCGAGAAAAGTCGCCACTGAAAGTCACATTGCCGCTAAAACTATACCTTCAGCGGCGACACAATAGTCGCCGCTGAAAGTCACCTTCAGCAGCGACAAAAATTGTCGCCGCGAAAAGTTCGCGACAGTCGCATAGGCAGCTACTTTTTGTCGCCGCTAAAGGACTTTTAGTGGCGACTTTTAGATTTTCAGCGGTGACTTTTATCGCCGCTGAAAGTATTTTTTATTTTTTTTGTAGTGTATAGAAAATAAGTTATAGTTGGAAGTTGCAATTTCCTTAGTTTCAGAGTCATTTTTCCAAGTCTTTGGACATATGCAAGAGTCAATTAAGAATGATTTTGATTTTGATTTTAATTTAAAGTAGCAACGTTGCTGGCAATTACAAACATAGCCATCATGACTTTTCCACCTCATAGATCGTAATCAATGGTTGATGACGTTCCCGTTCAATTAGTTGGTTTGGAAAGATATTATTTAAGTTAAAAATATATTTTAAATTCTGTAATGTTATCTATTATTTTAAATTAATAATTTATAATTTTAAATAAATTCTAATTCAGTTTGTAGAATACTTTAATAAATATGTTTTATTATTATTATTCGCTGATGTCAAATTCAATTATTATTATTTAAAAAATTTTAATGATAAATAATAACAAATCAAATAATCAATTTGCTTTAAGAATATATACAAAAAATATAAAGTATAAATATTTGAGGTAAAATAATGTGTTATACTTGGTTGAGGTGGTAAGCAGCCTCACCTCATAAAGAGGAGAACACAAGTTTAAATCCTAAAAAGGTAACTTGTTAGGAGAGAAAAAAATTCTTTATACTCTAGGTCTTGAAGAGGCAAATTAAACCTTTAATCAAATAAAAAATAATAATGCTTTACTTTGAGTTCTTTGACTAGTGAGTATTACATTGAATTGCCTTCCAGGTTTATTACTATATTAATAACCAATAATAATCATATTGCTCACATTCTTTTTTTTTTTTTTTGGAATATATTGCTCCCATGCTAAATCACCTATGTATTGTTGTTGATACACTATCCCATTCTTATTTATAAGATTTTATTAACTGAATTGTACTATTTAAGAACATAGGTAAAATTAATTAAGTGTAATAAATATATAGAAAATATCCATATTTTTCTAAATCTGTCCTAATTAATAAGTGGGTAAATGAGAGAGAGTAGTAGTAAGAAGATGATGAAAGAGAGTGTATACGTAAAATGAATTAGGGGTAATATTGGTAAAAATGCATATAATGCTCAGACAACTCAGAGATGACAATTATCTCTTTGCTTCTACTTCATATATACATCTTTTCCCCCTCTTTTACAGATCACACGTTTTTGTTTGACAACTCTTATTAATTTCATAAGTGACTCATTATTATTCAAATTAAACCAACCAAATTTTTACGGGTCCTTGTTGCAAAGACGAAGTGGTTCAAATTTGATCTGCTAATTTGTGGAAAAAATGGGAAACCGACATATTGTGGAAAAAAATGTGGTTACAAAGTCATGAGGGAAGGAGCATGCATGGAAGGAAGTAGGTGGACCCTTTCTTTTAATATTCCTTGCCCTTCACTATCTACCAAACACATGGAACTAGTTTTCTGCCAATCCTTGATGAAGCTCAGCTCATCTGGACCGTTTGGATGAGATCTGAAAGGTCAAGATTTTAATTTTTTTTAAATAAAATTATTTTAATGGGTAGAGAATCTAAGTCCATATTTTATTTTTTTTTAAATTTTTTGATTTTTTAAATAAAATTATTTTAATGGGTAGAGCATCTAAAATAAAGATAATTTCTTAACAAAAATTTTCCCCTAAAAAATGCTTTTTTTTTTTTGGAAATTAAACCTTTAATCAAATAAAAAAAATAATGCTTTACTTTGAATTCTTTTACCAGTGAGTATTACATTGAATTGCCTTCCAGGTTTATTACTATATTAATAACCAATAATAATCATATTGCTCACATTCCTTTTTTTTTGTTTGGAATATATTGCACCCATTCTAAATCACCTATGTATTGTTGTTGATACACTATCCCATTCTTATTTATAAGATTTTATTAACTGAATTGTACTATTTAAGAAAATAGTTAAAATTAATTAAGTGTAATAAATATATAGAAAATATCCATATTTTTCTAAATCTGCCCTAATTAATAAGTGGGTAAATGAGAGACAACAATAGTAAGAAAGATGATGAAAGAGAGTGTATAGGGAAAATGAATTAGGGGTAACATTGGTAAAAATGCATATAATGCTCAGGCAACTCAGAGATCACAATTATCTCTTTGCTTCTACTTCATATATACATCTTTTTCCCCTCTTTTATAGATCACACGTTTTTGTTTGACAACTCTTATTAATTTCATAAGTGACTC
The DNA here is from genome assembly GCA_963242795.1 of Inga leiocalycina. Taxonomy (NCBI): domain Eukaryota; kingdom Viridiplantae; phylum Streptophyta; class Magnoliopsida; order Fabales; family Fabaceae; genus Inga; species Inga leiocalycina. The sequence goes on from OY725325.1 coordinate 70,790,897, forward strand.
ATTATTATTCAAATTAAACCAACCAAATTCTTACGGGTCCTTGTTGCAAAGATGAAGTGGTTCAAATTTGATCTGCTAATTTGTGGAAAAAATGGGAACCCGACATATTGTGGAAAAAAATGTGGTTTCATAAGTCATGAGGGAAGGAGCATGCATGGAAGGAAGCACGTGGACCCTTTCTTTTATTATTCCTTTCCTTTCACTATCTACCAAACACATGGAACTAGTTTTCTGCCCATTGATGAAGCTTAGCTAATCTGGTCGTTTAGATGAGATCTGGATGATCAAGATTTTAATTTTTTTTTATTTTTTTTAAATAAAATTATTTTATTGGGTAGAGAATCTAAGTCCTTATTTTAATTTTTTTTCTAATTTTTTTTAAATAAAATTATTTTAATGGGTAGGGAATCTAAAATAAAGATAATTTCTTAACTAAAATTTTCCCCAAAAAAATGCTTTTTCATTTAAAAATCACCAATTAAAAAAATTAAATATGGACCGTCTAAATGATGAGGTCCACCTGCCCATCCTTTAAAACCTCATCTTTATGCTCCGAAGATGAAGTCAAATTAGATGATTCATGTATGCAGTTCATTACAGATGATGCAAGGTACATATTGTATTCTGACAGTATCCTTATCTCTTAATTAATGAATTTCAAAGTTGGTGTTAAAATTGAGATCCCAAATCACAGACTTCTGACTATAATTAGTTAACTTATTATGATCACTATATACTATTTTATATACCTATTCCTAAAACCTACCTAGTCTTTATCGTCCACAAAATCACTTAAAAGTCTTTTCAGGATTATTCACAAATTTTTTTCTTCCTAAAGCAAATGGCACCAATACAATTAGCATAATAATGTATAAAGAAGTGAGAGACATTACATTGGTTTCAAAATTGAATTTAATAGAGGAAGACCACAAAATACAATAACTAATGTCATTTGCTGCTACTGACACATCTAAACCAATTTTAGGTTTTGGTTTTAGGTAGACAAAGACGCCAATGAGCTTAATAGTTCCAATCTGGGACAGAATGCTACATCTACGTTCACTCTTTATAGGCTATGGCCAATGTTTAATTAATTGGCTTCTTCCTTTGTAACCTTTATTGTCTTTGAGCCTCATATATCCACAAGTGGTCAACAAATATACTTTTTGTCTTAAATTTATTATCACATTTTCATGTGGTTCTTATTACCTCTTAGTTACATTGTTTATATTATTTTTACAAACGAGGAGCTCAATTTTTAAAGTTTCATATGAATAGTACGTACCAGTATTTATTACAATTCACTGGCAATTGCTCCATATGCTGATTTGTTCATATTATACTCCATAAGTTGCCCTAAAATGGCATGTCACCAAGAAGCATCTTCATCAAACTCTTCCAACTCCTATTTAACCCAAAGAACGTGCAAGTACGACATTTTCTTGAGCTTTAGAGGCAAAGACACCCGTAAAGGCTTCACAGGCCACTTGTATCATGCATTAAATAGGAGGGGGTTCAAAGTTTTCAGAGATGATGAAGAACTTGAGAGAGGAGAAGTCATTTCAAAAGAACTCCAACAAGCAATTGAGGACTCTCATTTTGCAATTGTTGTTCTCTCCAAAAATTATGCCTCCTCGTCATGGTGTTTGAATGAGCTGCAACATATTCTTTTCTCTAGAGACAACTTGTGCCAACAAGTTTTTCCCATATTTTATGATGTCGATCCATCTCATGTACGGCACCAAACAGGAAATTTTGCTGAAGCTTTTGCAAAGCATCAAATGCTTCAAAGGGACCAAAAGGTCATGAAAAGTTGGAGAGATTCCCTCACCAAAGTTGCTGGCTTATCTGGTTGGGATTGCAAGGATCGGTATGTTAATTTTTTTTGGCTAAAATTATTCCACATATATATTTTATGTATACTTATGATCATTTCATGGAACACACACACACGCATATATATAGATCTAGTTTCAGTCAAAAGCAATTTGATTGACATGTATCTGTTCTTATTTTCAAGATAAAAAAATTAATTACGAATCTTGTTATTGTTTATTCAGTTCAGTTCTTCCATCCAGTTCTGTTCACCACTACTATCTAATAAATGAGGTTTCACTTTATAGAAAAAAGTAAGGCAAAATTATTTAATCCAATTATTTGACACTAATACTATTAGTTCCATTACATTTGAGTGCTGTGGAATAAACTTTAGGGAAAATTACATTTAGGTCTCCGATAAGAGAAAAAATGATCCTTTAAAATCTCAAAATTGTCAGAAAGTCTCATGTGACTTTTTTGTAATAAATTCTAATTTTACTGACAAGTCCATGGATGTTAGCAGACAAGTTCAGAGGCATCTAGTGGCAAGTCTATGAGCGTCCATTAACAAATCCATGATTGGAATTTATTGCAAAAGGACTTTTTGACAATTTTGAGATTTCAATGGACCATGTTTTTTTCTTTTGTTTGGGACCTAAATGTAATTTTTCCTAAACTTTATATACTAATTGGTCACTTTTTTTTAGTCAAGATATTACTGATTTGAATAAATTTGAAATTAAAAATTTTAAATTTGTTTTGTTAATTCTTGTTTTCTGGCATCAACTTTTTTGTCCTCAAACTAAAAAGCTTTATCGTAACAACTAAATTAATCTCTCTCGTAAAATAAAACGGAATAAGAAATGCATGTCTTGGCTGTCCTTATTAAAAGTGTTTCAATGTGTTGATAATCTAAGAGGAAAAGAATATTAACAATTGCAGACACTGAAGGGACAAATATTAATATAATTACAGAATAAATAGGAAGTTCTATTTTACATGGCTATTTATATATATGTTGTTGTAACTTATAGGGATGAAGCAGAACTTATTGACACGGTGATTGAGGAGCTGTGGACCAAATTTCTTGATAGATTTCCACCTTGTAGTGAGGACCTAATTGGAATTGACTATAGAGTACAACAATTAGAGCCATTGTTGAAGATAGGTTTGAATGATGTTCGGTTTGTAGGAATATGGGGCTTACCGGGCGTGGGTAAGACAACAATTGCTAGGGCTGTTTTTGACAAATACCATCGCCAATTTGATAGTAGTTGCTTTCTTCACATAAATGTTAGGGCAACTTCAGACAGAGACGGTGAGGTTCAGTTGCAAAGTAAACTTCTTTCACATCTCAATAATAGAAACAGGGAAATTAAAGACACGTACGAAGGGAAGACAATAATGCAAAACTGTTTTAGGAATAAAAAAGTTTTACTGATCCTTGATGATGTTAGCCATACAACCCATTTTGAAATTTTGGCTAATAGTCCCAATTGGTTTGGTGCTGGGAGTAGGGTAATCATAACAACTAGAGATTCAGATTTGTTGCGTAGAGTGCATGATAAACATCAGGTCAAAACAATGAACTCAAGTGAATCCCTTCAGCTATTTTGTCAGAAAGCATTTGGAAGAGGTGAACCTCAGGAGGATCTTTTGGAGCTGTCTAAAACTGTTTGTGATTATGCAAAAGGCCTTCCTTTAGCTCTCTCTGTTTTGGGTTCCTTTTTTTGTGGAAGAAGTGTGTCAGAATGGGAGGATACCTTAGATATGTTGAAGAAAGATCCGCATAAAGATATTATTAGCTCACTTAAAAAAAGTTTTGATGCATTAACTGATACAGAAGAAGCAATATTTTTAGATATTGCTTGCTTCTTCAGTGGCTGGACAAAAAACAAAATAATACAAATATTGGAAAGTTTCGGTTTTAATAGTGTAAAAGCTGGAATAAAAGCTCTTCAAAGAAAGTCTCTGCTGGAGGATTATGCCGATTGTTTAGTGGTGCATGATTTGCTAGTACAAATGTGTAGGAAGATTGTTGTAGAATCTTCTATTGATGTTGAACACCGTACAAGATTGTGGTCTGAAAAAGATATTGATACAGTTATGGAAAATAATTTGGTGAGCATTGGTCTTGGCTGTTATATATTGGTTTTGAAAAATTTTATATATATCTTATTAGTTTCTTGTCAATTATTTTTGATATTATTTTTTTGGTGACTAATGTTGTTTATCAGGGCACACAAAAAATACAAGGTATGGTTTCATCCACACCTTGTGAGACATGTTGGGATCCTGAAGCCTTTTCAACATTGTGTAACCTCAGATTACTTATTATAACAAGTGATTTCAACCTTCCTTATGGCCTCAAATGTCTTTCTCATGCTTTGAAAGTACTTCATTGGACAAAATATCCCTTAGACACTCTTCCTCCTAGAACTCGACTGGATAAGCTTGTTGATCTTAGAATGCATCATAGCAAATTAAAGAAACTTTGGAATAAAAGCCTGGTAAGATACTGTATCCTTATGATTTGATGTTCTAGATATATAGTGTATTTTTTTTATGCTAGTTAGCACAATGTATTGTTTTCAGTGATTCTCATATATTTGTTTGGCCAGTGTTCCAAGAATCTGAAGTTTTTGGACTTGAGTTATTCCAAAAACTTGATTGAAACTCCTGATTTCTCTGAACTTCCAAATCTGGAAAGCTTAAAACTTGAAGGTTGTGAAGCTCTTGTAGATCTTCATGCTTCAATTGGACAACTCAAAAAGGTTCAAGTGTTGAATTTGAAAGGTTGTAAAAATCTAAGAGCACGTTGTCCAAAAAAATTGGAAATGAGTGCTCTTAAAGAATTTGTTCTTTGTGGGTGCATTCAAGTTAAATATCTCCCAGAGTTTGGGGAAAGTATGAAAAATCTAGAAATGCTTGATGCAAGGGAGACAAATTTAGTGAAGCTTCCAGAGTCACTTGGATTATTGAGTGGTCTTGTGACATTGAAGTTAATGGGCTGCAAAAATCTCGTTTGCCTTCCCCAAAGCATTCACAAGTTGAAGTGTCTTGCACATGTTGATTTTGCTGGTTGCTCAAAATTAAGTAGATTGCCAGAAAACATGAACGAAATGGAAGCCTTGGAGGAGATTGATGCAAGTGAAACTGATATAAATGGAGTACCTTCTTCCATTGTTGGATTAAAAAAGGTCAAGAAATTGTCGTTTCGGGGGTGCAAAAGGTTAACTTCGAACTCATGGAGCATGATTCATCCGTTGGACCTCATGTGTTTGGGGCGTTCAACTCATGACAGCTTAACATTGCCTGATTCAATCTTCAATCTTAAATCATTAAAAGAATTAGATTTAAGCAATTGCCGTATGGATGATGGATCTGTTCCGTATAGCTTCAGTGGCTTATCATCATTGAGGAAATTAAATTTCAGTGGAAACAAGTTTAAGAATCTACCTGCTGGCTGCATATCTAATCTTCTGAATTTGGAACATCTTTTATTGAATTCTTGTTTTGAACTTCGTTCGTTGCCGCAGTCAGGACCAAGTTTACATACGGTGGATGCAGAAGAATGTGCTTCATTGGAAACAATGTCAGACAAACAATTATCACATCTCTTTGCTTCAATCGACCAGGTATATACATATATTTTACATATACTCTGTTGTCAGTTATACTTTATAATTTGATAGGTGATATTTTTGGGATATATAGAATGGAAGATGGATGAATGGAGAAACTCTTGCAGTGACAATTCCAGGGAGGGAAATACCGTCCTGGTTTGAGAATCAATTTGAACCTTCTCTGGATGATAGTGGTAATGTTGTTATTTTGATAGACACACCTCCTTGCGGTGAAGAAATGTTAGGAATTGGGTTATGCTTTGTGCTCAATGATGAGTTGTTTTCTTCCACTGAACCCAACGAAGGACCTTCAGCTCGGCCTTATTGTCTGTTTGATTTTGCTGCACTTCCTAACCCACGTGATGGCAGGGCAGTTGGATATGGGAGATCGCGTTTACATAAGGAATCAAGTCACCTATGGATGGTGTTTTGGAAACAAAGAGAGGAACTCAGTCGTATTCTACAATTAAGTGAGTACAGTCACATTCCCTTAAAATTTATGGTTCATCATCTTTGGAAACTGGATGCAAAAGTTTCAGTAAAGTGTGGATGGCGGGTCATAAGCAAACGTGATTTTGAAAAGAGGGACAACTCAATGAGTCATAATCTCCTTCCAGCAGTGGAACAACACAATGACCAAGTATGTCACTTTCATTATGCATTCTCCTTTCATTTTTATTTCAAACTACACCCTCAATTCCTAATTATTTGAAAAAATAATGTTTAAACACTTAGCCCACGATATAATCCCCCTTTCAGCATTAGTACCCCTCTTAAAAAATTTATTAGTATTGCGAAAATTAGCTAAATTACGTATTTGTAACCAAGTTGAAATGCTCTTTTACAATTATTTCTAATATTTAATGAGATGTCGTAACGACTTTTTTTATCGAAGTGAAAATTGAGCATTTTAATAAAGGAAAAAAATAAAGTATTTATGAGTACGAGTATTTTGATGTAGGAGAAAAATTGGATGCGTTCTTATATTCTAACAGGACAAAAGCAAAGTGCTTAATATGGTTCTATATTTAGGACAAAAAAGAGTAATAATTAAGTTAAATAAGAAACCTTTAATATAAAAAAAATTGGAAAGATGGAAAAATGGCATTAATTAAGGATATAACTGAAAAAAAAAGAGCATTAATGAAGGATACAAGTGAACAAATGTAGTCAATTTTTGGATATTAAATAATCTTAACTATTTGTTAACAGTGTAAGTTAGGTGATTTTCTTTTATGGATAATAACCAGCTAGGAACGGAGGGAGTATATGCAAATAAAATTAGTTTGGTTTGTTATATGTAATAATCGTAGTAGGTACACTAAGAGATTTCATAAAATAAGATACAAACAAGATAAGTAGATGGAGGCATTTAATTTAAATTTAAAATGATGTATTGATGATATTAATGAGTAAATAAATGATGATAGATGTAAGGCAAAACTTAATTATTCTTGTGATGATGTATATTGTGTTAATGTGACATACGATTGGGGTTTGCAACACATTGTGCAGGCTATTCGTACCCCAATGCCCCTAGAATGGGAATCAAGATCGATTTCAGTCCGTGGGACTAACATCAAATTAGATGATATTTGTAAGCACTTTAGAAATCATATAAGGTACGTGATATTGTAATATGAGATCCAAATTGCTGGCTTCTAACTATAATTTATTAGTTAAGCTATAATTTATTAGTTAAGTTATTATGATGACAACTAAAAGCTGTTTTCATATGATTACTTTGAACTCTCCATATTTTATATAATTAAAGTAAATTTTGAAGTAATTTGGAGAGTTATATAAGTAATTCTTAAGGGATTTCTAGAAGATTATATTATTAAAAATTAAAATCAAAATGTATCATCTGTAAGATTTTGAATTAGAATAGGAGTTTTCAAGATTAGAGAAGACACCATAATAAAAATAATAATGAGAATTAGAAGTTTTCTTTAAAAAAAAATCAGTTTTGTTTTTATCAGTATTATTATATTATTACTACTGTAATTATTATATTTTCATTTCCATTACTTTTCAATGAAGCGACGATGTCATTTGGAGTCTGGAATGACTTTCTTCATTCGTCTTCATTAGCACAAGAAGAACCAGAGAGGGAAGCCAACGTGAGAGAGAGAGAGAGGGGGAGCATATCTTCTTCTCCAGTGACGGCCACCGGAGTAAGGACGGAAGGAGCTCTGGTGTGCCATCTCTTTCCTCTATTTCTTCTTCTTTCTGCGTTCATAGTGAGACAGCGACTGGGCTGAATCAAAGACGCAAGCTGAGGGCATCCGAAAAGAAGAAAAGAAGCTGTGGTTGAGTGCCGTTGGTTGGAGAGAAGGTTGCCCCCGCTGGTTTCGAGCTTAGAGAGCTGAGAGGAGGCGCGGCGGTGGTTCAAGAGGCTACTATGCCTCATCTAGAAGAGCAAAAGGAAAAGAAAGGAAGCTTGGGTTTTGGACAGAGGGAGCAAAAGCGTGGCTCACGGTTGATGCTTCGTCATCATTCTTAAACGAGGACCAGTGAGCGCGCCGGATGAGGAGCTGAGAGGAGGCGTTGTGAAGTCCCACTGTTCATCAACTTCTTCCTCGTTGAGCTGATATTTGCACAGTGATCTGTTATAATTTCTTGCCGTTAAACTCTGATCCGATTCTTCTTTGTTTCCTGTATGGTTTTGAATTCTGAAATTGTTGCTAAGATGACTGGAATTAAAGTAACGTGGGGCTGGTTGCTCTTTTAACCTAAAGTTATGAACTAATACGGGGATTTGAGCACGTATGAACTAATCAATTATGTTTAATATTATTTTTGTTTATTTAATCTTATATTATTTTGATTACCTATTGCTTGATCACACTAAGTATGAAATTGGAGATTTTAGATTGGTTTTAGAAGAGATCTTAATTGAACCATAAGAGTAAGTAATGTGGGATTAGAATTTATTCTAATTTTGTCAGTAGGATAGAAATATATCTATTTGACCCATATAATCATATTAGAGTGAAAATTGGACAATTATTGCCTCTTGAGTAAATTAGTTAGGAATAATAATTTTAACTTGAAAAAGGATATAAGTGATCCGGAGATACTTTTATCTATTAATAATTAATAATTTAATATTAAGTGCATTTATTTTAGGTGATAACATGCTCCTAGACTTGGAAAAGGTATTCGCCACTGTAGATTGTTTTTCTCAATTGAAATATCAAAATTATTAAATTTAGCATTTTTGCTCTTCTTTAAATTGTTTTCAATTTTCTCATTTGATTTGATTTACTCAACTTAAATGAAAATGGAAAATTTAAGGGAGAATTACATTTAGGTCCCATGGAAGAGAAAAAATTAAGGAATGGTCCCTGTAGATTGCAAAATGAAAAAATGGTCTTATTAACAACTCCATGAGCCTGTATTGACAACTCATTAACAACTCTAGGAGCCTGTATTAACAACTCCATGGGACCATTTTTTCATTTTACAATCTATGGGGACCATTTCTTCATTTGTCATCTTCTTTGGGACCTGAATGTAATTCTCCCAAAATTTAATGCCTAATCACTAGTTCACTTAGATCTCTATGGGACGACCTTAATTTACTATTATACTATTTCATGGCATGTATATTTGCGCTGCTTATTTAAAATTTAGTAATATCACTATTCCTAACACCTACTAAAGTCTCTATTGTCCCCAAAATCACTCGTGAGCTTTCCAGCATTATTAACAAAATTGTTTCATCATAGAGCAAATAGCACCAATATAATACAAATTGCAGAATAAGTCAGAGACAATACGTTGGTTTAGAAGAGCTACTTTTAAATTTGTCTGATAAAACCTTACAGACGAGGGCCACAAATACAATAACTAATGTCAGTTGGTAAGCACTCACATTCCTGCCTAATTAGCTTCAACTTGATTGTAACTAGAGATTAAATTGATTTGCAATCTTTGCATGTGAGTTTTGAGAAGGAGCTAGCCCCTCAAAAGGTGACAAACTAATATTCAAATTCTACTAGGAGAGATACCTGCATTTAGTATTCGAGAGTACCTAGAGCAGGATTACATCTAATAAGAAGATACTTGTGCCTAGGAAAAAAACAATTTTAGGTTTTGGTTTTAGACACAGAAAGATGATAGGTGGATATTTTATAAGTTAATGGGTATAGATTTTGGGAAACAAACTCTATCAGATTAAATTTATAAAAATTTTATATCTGTCTAATTAATTTTTATATATTTTCCTCCCTTTAGCCAATTACAAGATAAAAAAGGAATTTTGCAATAAAATCTCCTCACATTTTTTTTTAAAAATTTTGAAGGGAAAATTATACAACTCTAGAAAGAAATAATCAAGAAAATATCAAGGAAAGGAAAGCAAGAAAAATATTAGGACAAGATATGAGCTGTGCCAGAGGAAAAAGGAAAATAAAGGAAGCAAGGAGATGACATTTGTTACGAGTGTAAATTATCTATTAAATAGTACAAGTGTACACTATCATAATCAAGTAATACAAAAGTGAATAAAGTATCATTCCCATGAGGATTGATCGCTAAGAACCAAAATGGGTAATTTTAATTCTATTTAATCGATCAATTAGTTAGTGATTGAGAAAACAAAATAAAATGATTAAGTATAAGTGCAAATAATATAAAAGTAAATATGAGAAAAGCCTTAGGGGTCAGATTTCACTTAATAAATTTCGGATTGAATCACTTATCTATTCTAGCTCAATTTATTCCACATGATTGATAGTCACGTTTCCCTAATTTAATTACTAGCCTCTTCCAAGAACAAGCAATTCTATAATTAATTGCTAATCTAATATATTCTTATATGGATTTAAATAATTAATTATGCATTAAGAGGATTTAAATAATTAATTATGCATTAAGAACGATGCTCCTCCTCTAGCTTCATGATATGCCTATTTGTAGGCTCCAAATCATAATGTTGTTCTTTGACAAATTTGCTTTCCATGTCCCACCTTCATCTTTTCATGCCTCCTCTTTTGACTTTTGAGATCAACATCTTCAAATTGATTTTCTCCATTAATGCACCATACCTAATTGATGTAACAACACAAACTCTTTTTATTTATTTATTTATTATATTTATATATTATTTTAAATGTACATGGCTATTAAAAGGAAAGTAAGGAAATATTTATCAATTACACCCAAATTCCTTACATTAAGTTCAAATGTTGTCCACAAAATCATCATATAAGGGAAAATAAATATGTAAATATTTCACTTATAAAATTACCCCTACACTTAGTTCTTGGACGTCCTCGGATAATGAGTGACTAATAAGTGCTTCCAATAAAATTAGAAGTGTCAAGTTGTCTACACACATTTCCATTTCGATATACACAGAGTAGTAGAGACCAAGTTTCACAGGCATACAAAAAAGTACATATATACTGATAAAAGTAATTGTTTACAGTCCAAAATCAACCATACAAAATGTGACAGTGTTTACAATATTTACAACATATCCAAAAGTATTTTAAACATAGACTATCTATCACCACCAACTTGGTCTTTGCCTTGAGACACGTGCCTGTCACTTTCCCTTTGTTTACGTCCTTGCCTTTTGATTCACTGGAACCCGCTGAGATGTTTTATTTAGAAAAAGGGGTGAGATTCCAATGAATCCTAGTAGAAACATGCTACCGTTCATATAAAATGCGAAAGGTAAATATGATATGTGCCATGTATGCACCAATTAATGAACAATATAACACATCATCATCATGTATACATGAGTAGAAGGCCTAGCCCCACTAATCTTACACCGGTTGGATTCTTACCCAACTCCCAGTATAAGTGCACCCCCTGGACTAACTGCCTCTTCTAGGCAAACCATGTTGATTGATATAGCACATTTACAAACAATGGCAACCACACAATCATATGACTATGGCATAATGTATGAAAGATAATGTTCCTACCCCAAAGCTCTATCACCCCCTATCACGTGCTTCGTAAAACGTGTCAACTTTTGGCTCCTGACTCAGTCCTAAAATATTAAATGTACAAGAATTAGGTTGATACCCATTCATGTACTACCTCAAACTCATGGTATTCGCTCTATTTTGGGCTATTTAGATGGTCCTTGGTAGCTCAAACAAATACCCATGGGTTTGGAGAAGTGAAACCAATAAAAAATGTGAACATGCTGAAACACGGTCTTGGCTACGGCCAAAAGTAGCTCAGAAGGTTCTTGGCTACGGCCTAAAATTGCCCAGAAGGTCTTTGGCTACGGCCAGAATTTTCTGATGGCTGCGACCAAGAAGCTATCCTGTTTCTTAGATTAATTTCCAAAAATCATAACTAATTCCAAAAAAATCGAAATGGAGTGTTCTAAAATTATATGGAAATATCTTTAAGTGTAGTTTTATGGAAAATTATGAAACACCATTATCTACAATCACAAAATTTCATAATTTCATAAATTCCCATGCTGCTCTAGAATTAAGTCCAGAATTAGGGAAAACTTTGAAAATTCATAACTCTCAATCCATAAGTTGAAATTGCTTATAATACCTATCAAATTAAAGCCCAAGATGTCTAATTTAATCTTGGAAAGTTTCATTACATTCTGATTTGATTTGTTCAACGAAATGCATGACAAAGTAACACTGCCTCACAGGAAATAACCAAACAGCATGCATTTGCACTTCAATAGTTTCCATATTTGTGTTCAAATTTCCAAAAATCATGAACACCGATACTCCCACACAATTTTCCCTTCTAAATCCAATGGAATCATTAGATTTTTGAAAATCCAACTCCTTCCCCTTGATTCAACCCTTGGACGAAATTAGGGTTCTTAAGGAAAAATGTGTTTTGTGTATCAACTTCAAGGCTTGCTTCCTTTCACTCCTAATCACTTGATTAACCATTTAATCACTTTGTAAACATGATTAGAATAAATTTGGGCAGCATAACACTTAGGGTTAACATTTTCCCAAATTTACAAATCATAGCAAATCAACCCCAAAACCACCAATCATTCCAACAACAACAACCAAAGATTAAAGTTCATGGAGTAACCTTTGGCTTTTTTTGCTTTCTCTCTCTAGAAGTTACTGTTCACTCTCTCTTCCCTTGAGATTTTTTGCTTGCTACACATGATTTTCAAGAAGGAAAAGGGCTTAGGAGAGGTTCTACATGGATTAGGAGGCTTAAACATAAGGACTTCACTATCTTACCTTGAGATCTTTGCCTCCTTGACCTTCCTCCTCCCTCTAGCTTTCTTGAACTCTCTCTCTCTCTCTCTTCTTTGGGCAGCTTGGATGAAAATGAAGGCAAGAGAAGATGGAGAAAGCTTCATAAAATCTTACTCATTTTCCCTTCATTTAATAAATGGTGGTAAAATTGGTTTATGAGCTCATCATTGTACTTAGCCTTATCCTGTTCAAATTTGTGTCATAAGGTCCACTTGAGTTTGAACTAATTCCCTTCTCCCATTTGGTTAGCCCAAAATGCATAAGAGCCCCCTCTATGCATACAGTTGGGCTTTAATTCTATTAATCCAATTACATGCACAAGAAACATTATTTTAATCTTAATTGTACATATGCTCATATTCAACAATTATAGTTTATTCCTCTTGGCCTAGATCATGGACACTTGGCATATTTTTTTGACCAACACTTATTTTCCCTTTTTATTTTTGATTTGACCGCGCCTTTGCGCTTTGGGGGTCAAATGCAAAATATTTATAACCAAGAATTACAGTACAATGCAACACTTGGGTCATTCTCTTGAGGAGCCTTTATTGAGCTACCTAGTTAACTAAGTATCTAAAATGTAAGAAAACATGGGGTTGGCTTTAACTATATATAACTAATTGGATGAAATAAAATTAAATCCTAAGCTACTATTTTTGGTCTTTTCTTTATGAAATGGAATGGAGTATGAAGATAAATATGAAATGTATAATGAATACTCTTGGAAATGGGAGAATGGCTATTCTAGTTCAATTAAGACAATGAGAGTTAATTTTTCATCAAGTCTAATTGAAAAACCCCAAGTAATCACATTGGGTCTAACACTCCTAACCAATGACTACTCCTACGATCGCATTCATAGCCATTACTTAGAAATGTTATTGAAGTACCACTTGATGTGCATTTGAAAATGGATTAATGCACTTGTTTCCCCTTAATGAGAGCACAATTGCGACACACAAATTAATTCAAATCAATTACACAATCTAGATATCACATAGAAAGCATAATTTCATTAAACCAATAAGAAATATATGCCAATTACAAACTCCAAACACATAAGCCCAATCTTCAACACAAAAGTTCACCAACAAAGACAAATAATCACTCATCTAAGTCTCTAAACAATGCATCATGTAAAAAATATCACAAACAAGATCAAACACATAGTCCAAAGCAAATGAAAACTAAACAACTCCCCTAGTTGAAGCTCTAGAACTCTAGCCACAGTCCATCTCCAAGAAGCAAGGAAATCAGCCTCTCATGACTCCAAGAAGTGACTCAACGAACTCAACACACAATCAACGGTGGAGGTAGTAATTTTCAGTAACGGCAACGGACTGGAGAATGGCTATGAGAAATAAAGGAAAGAGAGACGGAATGGCAGTGTTGTGGTCTCCGATGGTGGGAAACACAACTCTGATGATATAAGTAGTGGAAATCGATGTCGATGGTGGTGATGCCCTCTCCTCCTCTCACAGTTCTGTTTGCAAAGAAAAATGGCTCCCTTTGACGACGATGATAAAAGAAGGAAGACGATGGTAGGATGTCATCGACGGTGGTGGTGCTCCGTCTCCTTCCCTTTACCTCTTAAGCTCTCTCCCAAGCTCTCTCTCTCTCTCTCGAAGGCTCTAGCTCTGAATTCACCTCCCTACCTCTATATTGTCAGCTCTCAGGTCCTCTCTGTTTTCAATCTCTCTCTTTCAGCCTATGAACATTGATGGTGGTTAAGGGAGGGCCGTCGATGGTGAAGAAGATGATGGTGGTGGCCCTTCCTCTCTCCTCTCAAGCCCTCTCTCTCTTTCGCGGTGCTATCACTGTCTGAAAATTCTCAGCTTCAGTCTATCATAATCGGGTCTCACTAGCATAAAGAAGACCTAGACCTTGTCAAAACGTAAGTTTTGACCATGGACTAAAGTGAAAAGCTCTGAAAGTTTCTGGAGGGACTAAAATGAAAATTTTGAAATATTTGTATTGTAGAACCAAATTTCTCAAACTTCTGGGTATTTATCTGTAATTTTTTCTAATCCTTTTTCTCTCATTGACTTGTAATTTTTAGAAATTTTAGGGACTTTTCTGTAATTTTTTCCATACCTCAAAGTATTAATTCTGACCCTCCAAAATCTCCAAATTTCTCCCAAAACACCTACAATGCAAGATTAAGCACACAATAGTATCAAAAGTTCAAGGAAATCATTTATATGAATAATTAACAAATTATGACCATTTTGCCCCTAGTTACACTTAATTCAATACAAATGTACTTAACTCAAATTAGGGCTTAATAATGCATTGATGTCCCAAGAAAAACATTGAAAATCCCAATTTAATTATAAAAAATTATGTAAAAATATGGTTCAATCAATTTTCATGAATGGCGAAAATATGAAGGGAAAAGGGAAATGATAATTATCCAAATTAATTCCATAATTATTTTGCCTGTTTTATCATGAATATGAACATTTGTAAAATTCCTAAATTCCAAATTCATAAATATTCACCATTTTATTGAATTTCTCAAATAATTACAATATATTTGGTGAATATAAAATTTAGGGTGTTCACAAGTCATAAGCAAGAACCAACTGAAAAATAAAGAGATCATAGTATCCATAAATCAACAAAAATATAAACTGGTGACTTTATTTGAAACTGAACAAACTGAGTTCATAATTGTAACTCATTCTCTCAATCTCTCAAGTGTTTAAGGGTAAGTATTTTGCTCAAATTTAACCGAAAAAATTGCACTACCATAGGTTTGCTAAAAATCTCAATCTCCACTACTTAGTTCACATGCATAATTCAAATCAAAAAGGACTTATTAAGGGTTGTAATGAGGTTAAGGTAAAAGGAATGTAAAATATGATATAAAAGGCTACATTTAAGAAATTTAATAGAACAATTGAAAAATGGGCCAACTTATGAATAAACTTATCTTATCACAACAACCTACAATTCAAATACTTGATATCTTTTTTTTTCTTTTTTTTTTCCTTCTTTTTCTTTTTCATAATTTTGCAACTCTAAAGTTGATGTTATATACACCCCCACACTTGTCAAAAGCCCATTTCACAAGAATTTCAAATGCTCCGCTAATCTTCCAAATTAGGTAAAAGCACTTGATATATTATTAAAACACATGTTAATGGGTTGAGGACAAAGAAACAGTCAATTAGGCTCAAAGGGGTTTATCAACGATAAAATAATTGTAAGGTTGGCTATTTGGCTCTGGCTAAAGAAAATGAATGCCTTCATCATTTTTCAACGTGCATGTGAGATGTAATTTCAACCAAATTTAAAGCAAGTTCTAGAGTAACAACTTAATAGGTGAATACCACACACAAGAGAAATATTCACTTTAGGCTCAAAAGCTCATGGCCAGGGGCTTTCAAACTCAGCTCATTCAATCTCAAATTTCATCACTAATTGCAACAATCAGTTGTTCATTCATGCTATGAAATCTCTAAATTCAATTGATCCATCCTTAAAACTTGTATACTTCTTAAAATTGTTACAAAGCACCTAAACAGATTTTTTTTTACTTTTACTCTTTTTTTTTTTTGGAAAAGAACAAAAATGTGCAACTAATAAAATGTGTCTCAAGAGTTAAGAATAACTCCTTACTCTGCCATTTATTTTTCACACCCCATGTATCTAATGGTTTTTTCTAACTAACTTTTTTTTTTTACAATTCCTCCCTCAACCTAAATCAAGCATTGCCCTCAATGTCTTCTAGAGCTTAAAGAAAGTTTTTTTTAGATAAAAAGATAAACGCACAATAAAATAAACCAAAATGCTAAGAGTAAAACCAAAAGATTAAGGAGAGTTACAACCGAAAATTGATATCTAGATTCTGCTTCTGACTGCTATCTGAAGATTGCCTACGTACTTACTTGACTAATAGATCTGCTTTAGGTTCATAGGTTTGCAATTGATTGAGTAGCTGATCAATAGTTGATGCAGAAATTATGGAATAGCGAGTCGCTTGGGGTATGAATCCTACTTCCAGAACATGATAAAAAAAGACAACAGATCATCATAAAAACCATTAACATTTAACAATCCTTATGGCTTTTTGTGAAAGTTTAACTTAGCCCAACATGTAGTACTAGAAATGCCATCCAACGTCTCCAAACCACAGGGTAGAGCAATAAAATCTTCAGCATGGTATAACATTCGTCCCATTCATTCAAGCAAGCTCGAAACCTGTAACTCTTGTCCTAAGAAAAAGGTGTAATCTTCCAACTCCTTCACCCTTATACTTAAATCCTTACTTCCATTCATAGATGCATAAATGGCCACACTTCCCCTTAGGCCCTGGATACCTCCCCCATATACAAAGTTGATTTTTCTGGCAACTAATACAATTCCAAGTTCTTTTGCTGTAGTTACTAACTCTCCATTCTTGCCTGAATCAATTTCACTAAAATACAGATAGATGTAAATCTACATTTTTGTGTGATACCCTTTCTCTTTTGTTCTCTCAAACCATTTGTGTTTACAAGTGGAAGAATGCATATTTACAAGTGCAAAGTGCATATTTACAAGTAGAAGAGTGCATATATATAATACTAAAACAGTGACAACAAGATCATGCAAATTAGGCATTTTTAAAAGAAGATTGAAAAATTTCTAACACAAGTGACCAACATAATTTGCGTGAAGAAATTAAACAAAAAGGAAGAAAGAAAGTCAAAGGTTACTAAAAAGATAAAACAGATTACACAAAAGCTGCTAAAAAGATAAGACAGATTAGACAAAAGCTGCTAAAAAGATAAGACAGATTAGACAAAAGCATGATTATGTACAGTAGCTGTGATTTTGGCTCACATCTTCCTCTGGCTTTATGTCTAGTAACGGCTTAAATGCTTTCTATGAATCAAAGATTTGCTTCCCATCTAGTTTTCTTATAAACTGGAAAACAGGGTCTTTTAACATCATATTCCCAAGACATTATTGATCTTTTTCTCTATTAAATATGTTCACTAAATCAAGAAGAATACAATGAATATCACCACTCGGATACGTCTCAAGAGTTTGAATGATATCATCCAGTGACTCCTTACTCAGTCCATCCTTTATAAATTTAATTTTATCTTCTCGATTTATAGAAACCATATCTTTGCTCCTACAATGTTGATTACATGTCCACCTTACACATTTATTGTAGACATTCATTCTTTTAGTTTTTCTCTTTTTGGAGTAAGAACTTATTCCCATTCCTGGCCTAGGTTTACCAAATGATTTATGAATCTCACATACTAAACGTACCTTAGATTCAATTATCCAGCGTACATCCTCAGGAAGGCCAAAACACGTGAATATCTTCATCCTTTTAAGTCGACTGCTATAGATCTTCCTGAGAACATCTTTCAAAAGAGTGGGGAACCTATTCTTAAGCTGTACAAGAGATTCCTCCATGGTAACTTAAAATGAAATTGATGAAAAATAAAATTCTCAAAGCAGTGCAGTGTGTTTCAGTGAGTAGAAAAGAAAAATGAGTGACTAGGAAAGAAGTTTTGGGTTGCCTCCTAAATAGCCACCCTTTTTTAACATCTTTAGCTAGACAAAGACAATAATAATAATAATAATAATAATAATAATAATAATAATAATAATAATAATTTTTTTAATTTTTTTTATATCAGAGCGTACTTGTTGGTTCCTCAAAAGTAATGACAATTTTCAAAGTGTTGAGTGTATCGTCATTATATTCTTTGAGCCTTTACCCATTCACTTTGAATTTTCAATCACCATCTTGAATCTCCACAGTTTCATATAGCCATACTTAAGTCACAGTAAATGGTCCTAACCACCTTGATCTCGACTTTCCTAGAAAGAGCTTTAACCTTGAGTTGTATAAAAGCACTTTTTGTCCTAGTGTGAACTCTCTACTCAAAATTCTTTTGTCATGCCACATTTTTGTCTTCTCCATAGATAACTTGGTATTTTCATAAGCTTGCTGTCTGAATTCTTCAAGCTCATTGAGTTAGAGAAGTCTTTTAACACCATCTACCTTTAAGTCAAAATTTAAGGCTTTTACTGCCCAATATGCTTTATGCTCCATTTCTACTAAAAGATGGCATGCTTTTTCATAAACCAATTTATATAGGGATGTACCAATTAGTGTTTTGAAGAAAGTTCTATAAGCCCAAAGTGCATAATCTAATTTCTGTGCCCAGTCCTTCTGATTGGGATTCAGTATCTTCTTTAAGATCCACTTCTGTTCTTTGTTTGAGATTTCCACCCACCCGCTAGTTTGTGGGTGATATAGAGTTGCAACCTTATGGGTTACTCCATATTTATCTAATACTGATTAGAGCTGTTGATTGCAAATGCCTTCCTCCATCACTGATAATAGCTCTAAGCACTCCAAATCCTGTAAAAATATTTTTCCTCAAAAACTTCACAACCACTCAAGAATCATTTATAGGAAAAGTAGCTACTTCAACCCACTAGGAGACATAGTCATCAGCTACTACAATGAGCTGATTGCTAAATGAGGATGGAAAAGGCCCCATAAAATCGATCCCCTATACATCAAAGAGCTCAACTTCTAAGATATTGGTTAACAGGGCTTCATGCCTTCTTGAGATATTTCCCGTTCTTTGACATCTGTCACAGGTTGCCACAATTTTGTGAGCGTCCTTGAAGACTGTAGGCCAATAGAATCTTGATTGAAGGAGTTTAGTAACTATTCTATTTGCTCTAAAATGACCACCATATGGGGATGAATGGCAACTATTTAAGATGCTGTCCATTTCTTCTTCAGGAACACATTTCTTGACACTACTACAGAATATACATTTTACGTCCCTAAAAAACGTCCCTTTTTAAAAAAGGGACGTAAAAAATAAAGACGGTGGCATTTTTGTAATTATGGGTGAAAACTGAATAGCTTTAGACGTCCCCAATTCAAATAGGGACGTCTAAAGTGTGACTTTACAGACTTTAGACGTCCCTAATTGAATTGGGGACGTCTAAAGTTAAAAAAAAAAAATTTTTTTTTACTTTAGACGTCCCCAATTCAATTAGGGACGTCTAAAGTATGTAAAGTACACTTTAGACGTCCCTATATATATTGGGGACGTCTAAAGTTTTTTTAAATTTTTTTTTTATTATGAGGGACACCCTTTGGCGTCCCTCATATGTATGGGGACGCCAAAGGGCGTCCCTGTTGCGGGACGCCATTTTGGCGTCCCTAACCCACTGTAACATACATATATATGTTAGGGATGCCATTGGCGTCCCTAACATATATATATATATATATATGCATGTTACAGGGACGCCCTTTGGCGTCCCCATATATATGAGGGACGCCAAAGGGTGTCCCTCATTAAAAAAAAAAAATTTTAAAAAAACTTTAGACGTCCCCAATATATATAGGGACGTCTAAAGTGTAACTTTACATACTTTAGACGTCCCTAATTGAATTGGGGACATCTAAAGTAAAAAAGAAAAAAGGATAACTTTAGACGTCCTTAAATTAAATTGGGGACGTAAAAAACAATTCAAATTTTTTCTGACAGTCTTTATTTGTCAGTTTTATATTAGTTTTACATTCATCTTTCTCTTCCCATCGCCGTAAACATAAAAAGAGCCACTACCACTACGCATTTTAACTTTTGCTTCTTCTTCTTTATATGCCATTTTTACTCTTGTTTCTTCCTTTCTCTCTTTTTTTTCCACCACCAGATCTACTATGCTTTCTTACCATCTTTTGTATTTTATCTTCTTTCTCTTTTTTCTTTGAGTTTCCCTTCTATTTTATCTTCTAACTTGTGTTGTTATGGCTTGTAGATCAGAACTCTGAAACATGCTTCAAGACCACGTTCCCGCCACTACTACAAAAAAGTAAAGCTGTGGCGCTTATAATTGCATTAACTGTGGCGCTAGAGAAGTGCCACATATATAGATGCCACTAAAAAAAGCTGTGGCGCTTGGAAGCGCCACAACATTTTAAAATTTTTTTTTAAAAAAATACCCTCCTGTGGCGCTTGCTTGAGCAAGCGCCACAATAGGGTCCTTTTTTTTTCTTTCTTCTTCTTCTTCTTCTTTTTTTTCCTGTGGCTCTTTTTTATGCTTCCTGATTGTGAAATTTTATATAAAATGAGTGGATTTCGTGTTTATCATCTCCACAAATTGTCAATCTTTCTATTTTATATTTCAACCTATTATATATATATATATAATTTTCATATTTAAAATTCAAGTTCCCCAACAATAATGTTCTTACATTAATACTCTCCAAAGCTAACATAAAAAATATCACAATACAAGAACTTGATATGTGAACACAGTACATCAACAACTAATTAAGTAAATTAAAAGATTACTAAAAAACGCAAGCTTGTCGGCAAAAAAATTTAAACAAAGCAAAAGGGCAAACGAAACAAGCTAGGTTTTCATTCTTTCCTATTAAATTAGGAACAAAAAGGCAAACGTTATATTACAGTTTATCTTGACTAAAAAAAAATTTAAACAAAGCAAGCTAGAATGAAATAGTCTTCTTCTTACAAATCTATTAATTGACCAGCGCAGGGAGTGGGAGACCACGTTGGTGATGCTAGCTTGAGTGACGAGTGAGCATGTGGGTGTGTTTTTTAGTGTGAAGATGATAGGAAATGGAGAGAGGGGGTCGACGGATCCACTAAGAAGATGAGAAAGGGAAAGTAGTTTAATGGAGGAGAGAGTAGTTAAATAATTAAAGTGGAGTAGTAGTCAAAAAGAGAAGGAATGGGGGGCGGACACAAAACCACTACGCGGGAAATGAAATAATTGTGGTCAAAAAGAGAAGTTGAATTTTTTTTTTTTTTAAAAAAGGTGGGCAATTGTGGCGCCTAAATAATTAGGCGCCACAATTGCCTCTCTTCAGCTGTGGCGCCTAAGCATTAGGCGCCACAGCTGATCAACACATTAGCATGTGTGGCGCCTATTTAATTAGGCGCCACACATGCCCACATTTTAAAAAAAAAAAAAATTTCAATGCTGCAGCTGTGGCGCTTGGTGGGTTAGGCGCCACAGCTGCTTTTATGGCCCCAAGTGTGGCGCCTGCGTAGGCAGGCGTCACACTAGGCCTCCTCAATTGTGGCACTTAATCTATTAGGCGCCACAGCTGGTACCGAAAATTAAAAAAAAATTATAGAGGTAAAAAAAAAAAAAGAGAAGCTGTGGCACTTGTTTAAAGAAGTGCCACAAAATGTGCGCCACCTTTTACCCTTTTTGTAGTAGTGCGCTGAGAAAACAAGGTTCATCTCTCTTTTTTTTTTCACTGCCAGATCTGCTATTGTTTCTTATGATCTTTTGTATTTTATCTTCTTTCTCTTTTTTCTTTGAGTTTCTCTTCTATTTTATCTTCGCCAGATCTGTTATGGCTTCTAACTTCTAACTTGTTTTGTAACTAATTCCTCTTATTATTTTCATCTTCTGCCTATAAGATTTCAGCTTTGGAGTTATTATTGTGTAGATTTTGGATTTCAGATACTAGATCTGTAATTTCATTGACGATGATATATGATTTCTAGTTTTAAATACTGTTTAGTCCAGATCTGTAATATAAACGAATTTTTTTTTTTAAAAGAAACCACTTTAGACGTCTCCACTTTAAAGTGGGGACTTCTAAAGTGGGACTTTAGAAGTCCCCACTTTAAAGTGGGGACGTCTAAAGTCCCTCAGTGGCACTTTAGACGTCCCCAATTTAAAGTGGGGACGTCTAAAGTCCAGATTTTAGACGTCCTTTTTTATCTACGGACGTTATTGCCATTTTTTACTACATCACTCACATAGACGTCCCCTTGTTTTCAGACGTTAAAAAGCCTAAAAAAGGGACGTTAAAAATGTTTTTTGTAGTAGTGTGATAATTCAATTTGGGCATTGTTTGTATAAGAATGGATCTTCCCAGAAATAATGCCTTACATCAGGCAGAAACTTCTTCTTTTATGTTTTAGAAAGTTCATATGGCATTACTCCACTTGCTAAGTAATTTACAAAATCAACATACTAAGGGGTGGATTATGACTTTATGACAAAGAGTTGTTCATCTAGGAAATTCTCCTTGATTGGTGATTCTCTCTTTTGTTTGATGACTCTAATCGAGAAAGATGATCTGTAATGAGATTCTCCGTCCCTTTTTGGTCTTTGATCTCCAAGTCAAATTCTTGTAGTAGAAGTACCCATCTGATCACTCTGGGCTTAACATCTTTCTTCTCAACCAAGTATTTGATTGCTGAGTGGTTCGTCCAGACAATGACCTTTGACCCGATCAAGTAGGTTCTAAATTTATTGATTGCAAATACTATTGCTAGGAGCTCTTTTTTTGTTGTTGCATAATTCAGCTGTGCTTCTGAGAGTGTTCTGCTAGCAAAATAAATGGCATTAAAGACCTTGTCTCTTCTTTGGCCAAAAACAGCTCCAACTGCATACTCACTTGCATCGTACATCATCTCAAATGGAAGATTCCAATCTAGAGATATGATAATTGGTACAGAAGTCAAGGCACTAATCCCTCTTATATCAATTATTGATCATCTGAATGTTGTTGCCTTCTCTAGTGCTTAATTGGTGGCTTGTAGTTGTCCTCCATCAAGATCTTATGCATACAAATTAAAGGACTAATCCCTCTTATATCAACTATTGACCATCCAAATGTTGTTTTATACTCCCTTAGAACTCTTAATAGCTTTTCTTCTTCTTCGGGAGTAAGAGCTACAGAGATGATTACAGGTAATGTAGAATTTCCTCCCAGATAAACATTCTTCAAGTGGGATGACAACATTTTCAACTCCAGTACTGGTGGTTTATCTGTTGATGGTACCAGTTTACTCGGCCTTTCCCCCAGATCTTTAAATGGTTTCTTGATAACAACTAGGGAATTTGTTTCAAGATACTTACTCTACTCCAAGACTTCTGGATTAGTAGATTTTGATATATCTACAATTCTCATTGCTAATGGTTGATCCATATAGATTTCGTTCACTATATCTTTTATGTAGCTGGTCAATGCATCTACTCTGTAACAGGTGTCACCTTCTTTTGAAAAGGACAAAGCCTTGAAAATATTGAAAAATACTTGATTATCTTGAACTCGTAAGGTTAACTTCCCCTGTTGCATATCTATTAATGTTCTCCCAGTTTCTAGAAATGGCCTCCCAAGAATGATAAGAATTTCTTGGTCTTCTTCCATGTCGAGTATTATGAAATTAGCTAGGCATATGAGTTTGTCCACCTTCACCAGATCACCTTCTAAGACACCCCTCGGATGTTTTATTGATAGGTCAACCAAAGGTAATGAAACTATGGTTGGCTTCACCTCTTCAAGACCAAGTTTATTATAGACAGATAGAGGCATGAGGTTTACACTTGCTCTAAGGTCACAAAGTGCTCTTTCAAAGTGATATTGACCTATGGTGCAAGGTACACAAAAGCTTCCTAGATCTTTCAGCTTTGGTGGTAATTTCTTCTGGAGAATAACACTGTATTCCTCAGTAAGTGCAACTGTTTCAAATTCCTCAAGCTTACACTTATTTGAGATAATATCCTTCATGAATTTTGCATAACTGGGCATTTAGGCAAGATCATCTGCAAAAAAAATATTGATATGTAACTTTTTGAAAACCTTCAGAAACTTTGCAAACTACTTGTCTAGCTTTGCCTTCGCAAGTCTTTGAGGGTATGGAACTGGTGGTACGTATGGAGGAGGATTGTCTAGAAAGCTTATTCTTCCTGGTATCACATCATCATCTTTCTGTTCTTGTACTTCTTCTTTCTGTTCTTCTTTGTTTTCTTTCTTTTTTCTGTCATCCTTCTTTTTAATTAAAAGATCTTTCAATTCTTTCCCACTTCTTAGTGCAACGGTCTTCACGTGCTCTCTTGGGTTTCTTTCGATGTCACTTGGTAAAGTTCTTGGTGTTTGGAATTCAACATTTTTGCAATTTGGCCCATTTGGATCTCTACGTTCTTTATTGAGGCTTCTTGGCTTTTGAGTGTTGCATTAGTCCTAGCCATAAATTGAGATGTATTCATGGTTAATTGAGCCAGTGCATCTTCTACATTCACTTTTTGCTATGCTGGATTTTCTGGTTGAAGAGTTTGTTGTTGGTAATTCCCTTACGGCTTGAACAATTCTAATTATTTCTCCAACTAAAGTTTGGATGATTGCGCTAACTTGGATTGTAAGTGTTTGAGAAAAGATCATTTCTTTGATTTCTGACATAATGAGCTTGTTCCGGTATGAATGAGTGTTCTTCTTGACATTGTGTGCTCACATGAGGTCCTCCACATTGATCACAGGCTTCAGTAAGAGTATTGATTATATTTGCTTGGTTTGCCAAAGAGCCCACTTGCTTGGATATAGATACAACTTGAGAAGACAAAGTTGTACGGATATCCAGCTCGTGCACTCCAAGTGCTTTCTTTGAAATATTATGTTCAGAAGGCTATTGGTATGCATTGTCTGCCATTTCCTTAAGTAGATTACAGGCATCATCTATATTTTTTCCCATTAAAGATGCTTCACCTGCAGCATCTACAAGAATTCTAGAGATATGCGTTATCCTACTATAGAAAGTTTGCAGTTGCCACCAATTTAGTAACCCATAATGAGGACATCTCCTTAGCAACTCCTTGTATCTTTCCCATGCTTCATAGAGGCTTTCTTGTTCATGCTGGGTAAATAGGGCAATTTCATTCCTCAATTTAACAGTTTTTACTAAATGAAATGTTTGGGTGAAGAGGGTGTGTTGTGGCTCACAAAATTATTTAATGAGATTTTGCGATTCAAGAAAATGCCGAATAAGTGAAGGAAAAGTACTTTGATTCCTATTTATAAGAATAAAGGGGATATTCCAAATTGAGCAAACTAAAAAGGAATCAAGCTTATGAGTCATACAATGAAATTATGGGAAAAGGTGGTTGAACACAGGTTGAGGTTGGAGACTGATATTGCTGAAAACCAATTTGGATTTATGCCAGGAAGGTCTACAACAAAAGCAATTTATTTATTAAAGGGCCAAATGCAAAAATATAGGAGCAAAGGAAGAGATTTGCATATGGTTTTCATTGATTTGGAAAACACATATGACCGTGTGCCAAGAGAGGTATTCTGGAAAGCCTTGGAAAAGAAAGGGGTGCGGTTTGCATATATCAAAGCCATTCAGGACATGTATGAGGGGGTTACAACCAATGTTAGAAAGCCTAGAGGTATAACAAAGGACTTTCCTATAAGGATTGGCCTACATCAAGGATCAGCTTGGAGCCCTTATTTGTTTAACCTAGTGGTCGATGTTCTAACTGAGCCTATAAAAGAGGAGATCCCTAAATGCATACTTTTTACGGATGATATAGTTCTATTGGATGAATCCATAAAGGAAATTAATTCTAAACTTGATATATGGAGACAAACTTTAGAAGTAAAGGGTTTTTGTCTGAGTAAGAGCAAAACTGAATATATACATTGCAAGTATGATAAGAGACAAGGTCGAAGCGAAGGGGAATTTAAATTGGGGGGGTCAAATCATTCCACAAGTGACAAAATTTAGGTATTTGGAATCAATTATACAACAAGATGGTGAAAATTAATGGAGATGTCAAACATAGAATTTAATCTGGATGGTATAAATGGAGAAAAGCCACTGGAGTTATTTTTTATCAGAAAGTACCTAATAAGGTAAAAGGGAAGTTCTACCACACTTCTATAAGACCAACAATACTATATGGTAGTGAGTGTTGCGCTTTAAAAGGACAACATGAATATCAAATGGGGGTGGCTGAGATGAGGATGTTGAGATAGATGTGTAGTCATACAAGAAAAGATAAGATTCGTAATAATCATATACGTGAACCAGTTAGAGTAGCCTCTATTGAAGGAAAAATGGTAGAAGTGGTTTAAGGTGGTTTGGACATGTTCAATAAAGGCCATTGAATACTCCGGTGAGGAGGGTTGATCAACCAATATGGATTCCTATAAAACGGGGTCACGAAAGGCCGAAGTAAATGATCAATGAGGTCATAGAGAGAGACCTTATGATTAATAATATATCTAAAGATATGGTTTTTGACAGAGCACAATGGTGTCGTGCGATCCATGTAGTCGACCTCACCTAGTGGGATAAAGGCTTTATTGTTATTGTTGTTGATCTCCCATGTAGTTATGCTTCCCACTGATAGTGATTTTAACCAGCTCTTAGCTTTATCCCTGAGTGAGAAAGGGAAAATTCTAAGTCTAATGGCATCATCAGTAACACCATTATACTTGAATGTGTTACAGATTTCTAGGAAGTTGGCTATATGTGCATTAGGATCTTTTGTTAGTAAACCACCGAACTGATTTGCTTGCATCATCTAGATAATTGCAAGCTTGATTTCAAAGTTGTTAGCTACTACTGCCGATCTTCTGATTCTAGAATTTGTCCCCATGACTGTTCGTGTTGCATAGTTACGAAGTATTTTGGTATTTGTTGTTTCTCCCTTTGGATTTGCCATCAGATTGATTAGGATTGAAGTAGACTGCTTTCAAACTCTTTGATTTCTTCAACAAGTTCTCTCTATCTCCAAATCAAAAGGCAATAGCTCAGTCTTCTTTGATCTGGTCATGCACTAAGCAAAAGCCTAAAAAGGAACGCAAGAATCCAAGAAGAAAGACAAATGTAATATGAAGACCAAATTATTATTAAAATTACTTGGTATTGATATTAATGACGACAATCCTTAGTAATGGCGCCAAAAAATTATGAGTGTAAATTATCTATTAAATAGTACAAGTGTATACTGTCATAATCAAGTAATACATAAGTGAATAAAGTATCGTTCTTGCGAGGATTGATCACTAAGTACCAAAATGAGTAATTTTAATTTTATTTAGTTGATCGATTAGTTGTTAATTGAGAAAAAAAATAAAATGATTAAATATGAGTACAAAATAATATGAAAGTAAATATAAGAAAAGCCCTAGGGAGTCAGATTTCACTTAATAAATTTCAGACTGAGTTACTTATCTATTCTAGCCCAATTTATTCCAAATGATTGATAGTCGACTTTCCCTAATTTAATTACTAGCTTCTTCCAAGGTCAAACAATTCTATAATTAATTGCTAATCCAATATATTCCTATATAAGTTTAAGCAATTAATTATGAATTAAGATTTATGGCTCAGTAAGATTACACAACTCATATGAATATATTGTTTTTTCATATACAAGTCATGGTTTTAATTATAGGATCTACACACATGCATCTCTTTCCGGTCTCAACATACATATTTAAATCATTCAAAAGATGACCAATCAATTGAAATCATTAAGCACAAAATTAAAACTCAATCATGAAGGAAAAATTAAAACTATATTTAATAAGTTAAGATTCAATCCATCATTAGTAAGCTACGTCATCACCCTAGGAAAATAGAAATTTAGCTCATGATGGAATTAAAAATAAAACCAAAAGAAATTGAAAACTTCATAAATGATGCATAAAACTTGAATGAAAACTTCATAAATACTGCATAAAACTTGAATATTAAATTCTAAAACATAAATATGCACCCAAAAAATGCATGAAAAATGGAGAAATCTAGCCTTCCTTGTATGAGGTAAAACCTTTCATGTAGGTAGCAACCTATACCATCCATAAAGGAGGACTACCTATACCATCCGTATAGGAGGTCTACCTAAGCCTTCCAAGATGGAGGCATATAAAAAGTAATAATAATAAGCATGGAAATAATTCTACAATCTTTACAAGCAATACCTTACTCTGTATTCTAGCTTTCCTTTTTTTAGTTAGAAAATGATCCTCCCCCTCTAGCTTCATGCTATGCCTATTTATAGGCTCCAAATCATAATGGAGTTCTTTAACAAATTTGCTCTCTATGTCCCACCTTCATCTTTTCATGCATCCTCTTTTAACTTTTGAGATCAACATCTTCAAATTGATTTTCTCAATTAATGCACCATACCTGATTGATGTAACAACACAAACTCTTTTATTTATTTATTTATTTATTAGATTTATACATTATTTTAAATGTAAAAGGAAAATAAGGAAATATTTATCAATTACACCCAAATTCTTTACATTAAGTTCAAATGTTGTCCACAATATCATCTTATAAGGAAAAATAAATATGTAAATATTTTACTTATCAGCATGAGTGCGAAGGTTTCGGTGGAACATATACAATACTTTATTTTGTGTTTGGATTAGTTGAGATGAATAGTTTTGAGGATTTATGAGATAAATATGAGAGATGTGTTTTGTTTTGACTTACGAAAAAAGGCTTTTGAAACTATAGTTTCGCAGTTTCCCAAACACTTCTTTGGTTCTATTTATAATTCCAAATTAATTAATTCTCATATACCAAGGAGAGTTAGTTAACTTACTAATTGTGGGCTAAATTTTCAATTTTACCCTTATTTATGATTGGTTCAAAGGGTCAACATAAATAAATTATTTTTATTTATTGCAATTAATAGGGGCAAAATTATAAAAAGCGCATTTATGATTCTAAAACTAGACTTATAATAAGGACCAAAATATTTGGTACAAATAGACTTATAAATAGGACTAGAGTGGTAGTATGATATCAATATGATGCTAGTTCTTGACAAAAAGAAAATTCTATTGACATGTTTGGTGGAGAAAAATATGGTTGTAGTTATCCATGTATTTGGCTGAACAAAATCTAATTTGCTAGATTGCTAGAAAAGTTTAATGAAATTGAAGCTTTAGAGTATATTGAGGTAAGTGAAACTGATATATTAGAAGTGCCTTCTTCCATTAGTGGCTGATTATTTCAGTATGTTAAATATTAATTAAATCATTGAAAGAATTAGATTTAAGCTACTGCAATGCTGATGATGGATCTATTAACACCCATTTACATGTCGATGTTCGTAGAGTAATAAAGGCACAGTTCCACAGGCATACAAAAACAACACAAATATACTGATATTAAGTGCAAGTTTACATAAAGAAGTCTTCCCCGCAAGGTTTGATAATATGTACAAATTTTATCCAAAATATTAGAATTAAACTAATATTCACAAAATAACTCTTATCTTGGGACCTGTACATCTCAATTGCCCATGCCTACCACTTTGCCTTTGGAGCCACTGGTTCCCGCTAAAAGATTTAGTATTTATGAAAAAGTGTAAGATTCCAAGGAATCCCAGTAGTAACATATAATCCATCATATAAAATGAGAAAATTAAATATGCAATGCATAATATAATGTAAAATGAAAGTTCATACTATGATGTGTGTGTACACAATACTCAGGGCCAAATTACTGTTTGGATACTCGACATGTCCATGTACCACAACCGAGTCCCCCGACCACAGCAGGGTAATGTGCCCGAGGCACGTTTTCATATCACAAAATACAGCTTCATAGAATATATCAACAATCACATAGTGTTTGAGAGATAAATTTACTACCTTATGTCCCTTTTTGCTATATGAGAATAGTTCCTCGAACTGCATGCCAAAAGCTCGGGCGATTAATCCAGTACTAAAATTCTAAATGTATAAGAATTAGGTTAAAACCCATTCATGTACCACTTTAGAGACTTCTATAGTGTTTTTGGTGGTTATATTAGTCTATATTGAAAAATTACCAAAATGCCTATGGGGACCCGGTCCGGCCCCACCATATCCGGTCCGATTGTACTTTTCCAGAAATTTTAACATGGGCTATTTTGACATATTTTTTCCCAAGGAATCCATTTTTAACCTCATTTTTTGCAAAATCACTGCCAAATTACATTTTCATAATTTTTCAGAAATGACAAATTTTCAATCAACTTTGAAAATTCATAACTAATTCTAAAAAAATTCCAAATTGACTGATTCCAAAACCTAAATGAAGCTCTTTAAATTAATCTACAATCAGTAATTATCTTTGGATATTTTTTTTATGAAAGTACATTTAAAGAGCTTCATTTAGGCTTTGGAATCAATCAATTTGGAATTTTCTAGAATTAGTTATGAATTTTCAAAAAAATCTGCTAGTTTTTTGAAAATTGTGAAACTGTCATTTGGTAGTGATTTTACACAAATCAAGGTCGAAAATGTATTCCTTGGACAAAAATATGTAAGAATATCATGGGTTAAAATTTCTAGAAAAGTACGGCCGAACGGCTATGTGGGGGTAGGACCAGGCCCTAAGGGCATTTTGGTAATTTTTCAATATAGACTAATAAAACCACCAAAAACACTATGGAAGTCTCTAAAGTGGTACATGAATTGGTTTTAACCTAATTCTTGTACATATGGAAATTTAGGACCGGATTAATCAGCCGAACCGTTGGCACATAGTCTGAGGAACTATTCCTGTATAGCAAAGAGGGACATATGGTAGTAACTTTATCTCTCATACACTATGTGATTGTTGATATTTCTGTGTAGCTGTATTTTGTGATATGAACACATGCCTGGGGCACATTACCCAACTATGGTTGGGGGACTCGACTGTGGTATACGAATATGTAGGGGATCCAAACAGTCATTTGGCCCTCAGTATTATGTACACACACGTTATAGTATAAATTTTCATTTTACATTATATAGTACATTGCATATTTAATTTTTGCATTTTATATGATGGATTATGTGTTACTACTGGGATTCCTTGGAATCTCACCCTTTTTCATAAATAATAAATGTTCCAGCAGAAACCAGTAGCTCCAAAGGCAAAGTGGTAGATAGAGGCAATTGAGATGTGCAAGTCCCAAGATCATAGTTATTTGGTTATATTAGCTTAATTTTAATATTTTGGATATTTTGGACAAAATTTTTACATATTATCAAACCCTGTGGGGAAGACTCCTGTATGTAAACTTGCACTTAATATCAGTATATTTGTGCTATTTATGTATGCCTATGGAACTGTGCCTTTATTATTCTACAAATATTGAAATGTAAATGGTATTGACAATTTTGGTATTAAAGCACACGGTTCTGGCAATATCATAATAGTATACTGATATATGACTGTGAAATGTTATAGTGAAACATAAAGATGGTGATAGTGAGAGGTGGACCAAGAGGTAGAGGCCAAGGAAGAGGTAGAACCGGGGATCAAGAAGGTAACAACGAGGAAGACACGAGGGCCAGACTAGATCCATTCCAGTAGTAAATTTTGGCTATGCTCAATCAGCAGCAAGCTACAATGACTGAAATCAGAGAAGAGTTGAGGGAAGTACAGCTTAGGCAAGATCACCTAGAAGAGGTTGTTAGAGGAAATGGTAGGGAGGAACCTTCACCAGAGGATGTTATACTTGAGCCAGAAACTGACATATAAACCTGGGTAGGCAGGTTCAACAAGCACCAACCTCATATCTTTCGAAGGAAGTATGACCCACAAATAACGAAAGACTGGATGTTACGTCTGGGCAAGATTTTCAATATCTTATAATACACAAACAAAATCAAAGTGTTATTAGTTATCTATAAGCTGAAGGGAGATGCAAACCGGTCATGGAAGAACACCAAGCTTATTCTGAGGGGAAGGAATACTCCTATCACCTGGGAATTATTCCAACAGCAGTTTAATGAGAAATATTTCCCCCCCATCTGTCAAGAGTGAGAAGGAAAGAGTTTCTAAGCATTCGACAACATGACAGTGAGAGCTTTGATGACTATTTAGCTCTGTACATTAGATTATCTCGGTATTCGGTATACCTCAAGCTTCATGATAGAGATAAATAGAGTACTAATATGTTAATTGAGGGGCTGAGATCAGAGATGAAAGAGAAACTAATTTCACAGCATTTCACTGTGTTTAGCAAAACGGTAGAAGAATGTCATTACATTGAGAAATATATGTCAAGTTTGGCTGCTAAAGACAGTTACAAGGGTGCTTCTGGGAGTGGTGGTTCTTCACAGAAGCGAAAAGATCAAGGTGGACCTTCCAGGGGTGGTAACAAAAGGCCTAATCAGATTGGAGGCCATGGGAACTAGGGATTCTCTTGAAGCAGAATATATTGGCATTACCATAAACCTTTCCATCCCAGTAAAACTTGCAGTAGAGCCCTATTAAGTACAGATCCTAACAGACCCCTTACTTGTTATATATGCGGTAAGCTAGGCCATATATCCAGAGATTGTCCACCGAAATGCCAACCGGAGGAGTCAAGGCCTAAGGTTCCAGGCAGGGTATACCATGACACAAGAAGAAGTTAGAATGTCTCTAAGATTGATACAAGGTATGATTTCTTTAAATGGTAATCTAGTACATGTCGTGTATGATTCAGGTTCCAGTCATTCATTCATTGCATACGACTGTGTGAGGTAGTTGAGCTTAAATATGCGTAAATCCCCGTATGATTTAGTTGTGTCTACACCCAAGTGTACTCAAATTATTATAGCTGATGTTTTCTTGAATTGTGTGATAAATGCTAAGGGCCATGAATTGACTATATATATGATTTGTTTGCTACTACAAGGGTTAGAGGCGCTTCTAGGGATTGATTGGTTGACAACGAACAATATATTGCGGGATTGCAAAGTGAAGAGGATTATATATCTG
The DNA here is from genome assembly GCA_963242795.1 of Inga leiocalycina. Classification (NCBI taxonomy): domain Eukaryota; kingdom Viridiplantae; phylum Streptophyta; class Magnoliopsida; order Fabales; family Fabaceae; genus Inga; species Inga leiocalycina. The sequence continues at coordinate 70,824,095 of OY725325.1, forward strand.
AATTCGTAGCTGCATGTTGACACAGAAATTGCTCTTAATCTTCTCTCAGTAGCTGAGGCCTAAAGATGTTTATTGAAAGGTGGTTAGGGGTACATAGTACTTTGTTCTTACAGTCGTAAGCTGGAGGAGGCTTAAAAAGTATCCCTGTAGCGAATGAGTTTCCTGATGTGTTTCCGAAGGATATCGGTCGATTACCTCCAGATAGGGAAGTGGAGTTCTCGTTTGATCTTAATCCTGGAGTGGGTCTAATATCCAAAGCCTTATATAAAATGGCTCCGAGTGAGATGGTAGAACTAAAGAAACAAATTGAGAAGCTACTCAAAAAATGGTTTATTCGACCTAGCATTTCACCATGAGGTACTCCTGTGCTCTTTGTTCGGAAGAAGGACGGAAGCCTACGTCTCTGTATAGATTACCGGGAATTAAATAAGGTGATCATCAAGAACAAATATCCACTTCCTAGAATTGATTATTTGCTCAATCAGTTATCTGGTTCCCGTATATTCTCAAAGATCGATTTGCAATCGGGATACCACTAATTGAAAGTCAAAGCAGAGGATGTGTCAAAAATTTCTTTTAAAACTAGATATGACCATTACGAGTTTCTTGTGATGCTATTCGGGCTGACCAATGCACCTGCCATATTCATGGATTACATGAATCAAATCTTCCATCCGTATCTGGACCAATTCATAGTAGTCTTCATGGATGATATTCTAGTATACTCGCGGAGTATAGCTGAACATGAACAGCATCTGAGAATTGTGTTGAATATATTGTGAGATAAGCAACTTTACGCCAAGATGAACAAGTATGAGTTCTGGCTTTCAGTGGTAAAGTTTTTAGGCCACGTAATCTCTCAACAAGGGGTCTCTATTGATCCTAGCAAAGTGGTAGAAGTACTGAACTGAAAGTGGCCAGACACTATATTTGAAGTACACAATTTTCTAGGTCTACCAGGTATTACAGAAGGTTTATATAGAATTCCTCCAGAATAGCTTTGCCTTTGACAAAGTTGACTAGGAAAACTCAACATTTTGTGTGGGATGACAATTATGAAAAGAGCTTCATGGAGTTGATGCAGAGGTTAAAATCAACCCTAGTGCTGATAATCCTAAATTCATAGTTTATGTATGTTGTGTATACAGATGCTAGTGGGCATAGGTTGGGATGTGTGTTGATACAGCATGGCCAAGTGGTGGCATATGCATCTCGTCAGCTGAAACCTCATGAACTGAACTATCCCACTCATGATCTTGAGTTGGCGACAATTGTATTTGCTTTGAAAATCTGGAGACACTATCTATATGGTGTGACCGTAGAGTTGTACTGTGACCACAAGAGCTTGAAATACTTATATGATCAGAAAGAGCTCAATATGGGACAGTACAGGTTGATGGAGTTGCTAAAAGATTACAATCTTGAAATCAAATACCATCTTGGAAAGGCTAATGTGGCTAATGTTGTTGTTGACGCATTGAGCCGTAAATCAGTACAAGTGGCAGCCATGATGATTCAGGAGCAAAAACTAATCGAGGCATTCAGGGATATCAATCTGTGTAGTCAAATTATGATCAATAGTGGTTTTAGTGAAGTGTACAATGATTTAAGGGCAATAATTGAAGAAGTACAACGACAGGATAGTCAAGCACTATCTATTGGAGGTATGATTGATAAGGGTGAAACTCAGGAATATGACTTGTCACATAACTGACTAGTCAGGTACAAGAAGCGGGTTTATGTTCTACCGTAACCAGAACTGAAACGGAAAATCCTGGAGGAGGCACATAAAAGTAAATACACTCTGCATCCAGGAGCTACCAAAATATTTCAGGACTTGAAGTTCTAGTACTGGTGGCCAGGAATGAAAAGGGAGGTAACTAGGTTCGTCGCTCATTGTCTAACGTGTCAAAAAGTAAAAGTTGAACATCAATGACCATTAGATTGTACGGGGTTACCCAAGGTTAGAAATCATGACGCTATATGGGTGATAGTTGACAAATTTATAAAGACAGCCCATTTCCTACCTATCAGTATCCATTATTCTCCTGATAAACTGGCAGAGATATATATCAAGGAGATTGTACGACTACATGGTACTCCAAAGAATATCATCTCAGATTGTGATCATCAATTTACTTCCAAGTTTTGGAAGGTAGTTCATAAGGCTTTCGGTACTAAATTGAGATTCAGCACAGCATACATCCTCAAATAGATGGGTAGACAGAATGAACGATTCAAATACTTGAGGATATACTGAGAGCATGCTTTAGATTTCAAAGGCATTTGGGATAAATTCCTTCCATTGGTAGAGTTGGCCTATAATAAAAGTTATCATTCAAGCATTCAAATGGCTCTATATGCAGCACTGTATGGGAGGAAGTATCAATCACCCTTATACTGCATAGAGTTATTTGAGAGGATCTTACTTAGGCTAGATATTGTTGATTAGACAACGGAGCAAATAAAGTTGATTAAGTAGAGATTGCTGACTGCTCAGAGCTAACAGAAGAGCTTTGCTGAAAAGAGGCAAAAACCTCTGGAATTTGAAGTTGGCGACTGCATATTCATAAAAAGTATCACTAGTTGCAGGTATTGGTAGAGCGTTGAAAGTACGAAAGCTACATCCGAGATACATTAGTCCTCTTGAGATCTTAGCGAGGATTCGGCCAGTGAATACAAAGTATGTAATTGAATACGAAGACGTTGAAATGCACGATAATTTGACTTATGAAGTCACATCTGACCGAATTATCGATCAGCAAGAGAACAGCTCAGAAGCATAAGCATCTCGTTTGTTAAAGTTGTCTGGAAAGGGTTATCTTCCAGAGAAACCACATTGGAAACAGACACAGATATGAGAAAGCATTACCCAGAGTTTATGGCTATGTATATGTAGCAAAATTTCGGGTACAAAATTTATTTTACGGGGGGAGAAATGTAATATCCCAAAATTTAGTGAAGGTTAAATTTTCCAAAAAGAAAATTTAAACGGGAATTTGATAATAAGTCAAATTATGGAACCTACGAAATTTATGGAATCTTAAATTAGACAGAGGGAAAAATTAGGGCATAGAGTGTGTAATTAATAGGATAAAAATATACCTATATATGTACATTAAAAGTTGCTGACACACATTTCACACATTTCTCATCCTCAAAAGGACCCCACAACACCTCCCACTCTCTTAAACATATGACAACACACACACACACACACTTCACATATTTGAAATTTCATATGACTAACTTAGCTTCAGATGTGAATAGTGCAAAGATAGCACACACGCACAATCAATTGTCCACATTCCTTTTGGTTTGAATTAGTTGACACTTACACTCACTCTTAATCACAAACATATTAATTAAAGAATTCTCTTACTCCCTCATTTAAAGCAAAAGAGAGAAAACATAACAGAAGAGGAGAGAAAGCTTTAGGGGAAAAAAACAGAATTGAGAGAAAGTGATTGGTGTCAACAAAGGAACCAAGAAGAGCTACTAATTACACATGCAACACCATAAACGTGTATAGGTGAGTCTCCTACACATTTATCTTCATTTTACCATTAGATTTGAGCTTGCTTTCTAGGTTGTTTCGCTGATGGAATTGAGAAACATCACCAAAAAATTCTGTCAACCGGAAACTGTAAAACTAGTGATTTTATGTGACGATTTTGGGGCGAATTTTGGGGTTCTTTTGTTCTGAAATTTTTCATTAACCTCAGTATAATGTGTAAGAGAGTATAGAGTTAAAATTTATGAGGTTTAGAGTATAAATTCATGGATACATATTACTTTTCTCTACCCTGTTTTGCTGTTCGAAAAACATAGTACGTACCAAAAAATTATAGAAGCTTAAATAGAGGCTATATATGGATTTTTCAAATTGATCCTTTTGTATAGATAGCTTAGGATGTGTAGTTGATGATAGAATCAAGAAAAGTACAATTTGGAGTGAAAATGAATGAGTTGTTGATTTTATAAGTTAGACTGTCAAAACTGACATTTTTGGGAGTTAGTCAATTCATGTTGACTTTGACGATCCAAATCTTATCAAAAAATTATGAAATTTTACATGATATAGTAGACATTCATAGCTTTAAAATGAGTCCAATAATACATCATTTGTGTACCTGTAGAGAGAGTTATGATTTTTGAAAGTTAAGTAAGAAACAAGGGAAATTCTAGAACATTTTCTGGACCAGTTATGAGTTTCTATAATTCTAAGGAAATTTATCTTGTAATTTGAAGTGACTAATATTTTTCCTTAAATTAGACTTAATGAGAGTTACATAGGACTAGGAATCACTCCATTTCAATTTTTATAGAATTAGGTATGATTTTTGGGCAAATTTTGTAATAAGTAATTATCTTTGGATATTTTTCTATGAAATTGCATTTAAAGAGCTTCATTTAGGCTTTGAAATCAGCCAATTTGGAATTTTCTAGAGTTAGTTATGAATTTTCAAAGTTGACTGAAAATCTGGCAGTTTCTAGAAAATTGTGAAACTGTCATTTGGTAGTGATTTTACAAAAACCAAGGTCGAAAATGTATTCCTTGGGTGAAAATATGTCAGAATAGCCTGGGTCAAAATTTCTGAAAAAGTACGGTAAAACCGGGTATGGTAGGGTCAAGATCGGGCCCCAGGGGCATTTTGGTAATTTTCTGATATAGACTAATGTAACCACAAAAAACACTATGAAAGTCTCTAAAGTGGTACATGAATTGGTTTTAACCTAATTCTTGTACACTTGGAATTTTAGGATCGAATTAATTGCCCAAGCCGTTGGCACGTAGTATGAGGAACTATTCTTGTGTAGTAAAAAGGGACATAAGGTAGTAACTTTATCTCTCATACACTATATGATTGTTGATATGTTCTATGTAGCTGTATTTTGTGATATGAACACGTGCCTGGGGTACATTGCCTAGCTGTGGTCAGGGAACTCGGCTGTGGTACGCTGACATATATGGGATCCAAATAGTCATTTAGCCCTAAGTATTGTGTGCACACACGTTATAGTATGAATTTTCATTTTATATTATATGATGCATTGCATATTTAATTTTCATATTTTATATGATGGATTATGTATTACTACTGGGATTCCTTAGAATCTCACCCTTTTTAATAAATAATAAATATTTCAGCGGGAACCAATAGCTCCCAAGGCAAAGTGGTAGACACGGGCAATTGAGATGCGTATGTCCCAAGATCAGAGTTATTTGGTTATATTAGTTTAATTTTAATATTTTGGATATTTTGGACAAAATTTGTACATATTATCAAACCTTGCGGGAAAGACTCCTGTATGTAAACTTGTACTTAATATCAGTATATTTATACTATTTCTGTATGCATGTGGAACTATGCCTTTATTACTCTATGAATATTGAAACATAAATGAGTATTGACAAATACAATTGCCACCAACTCAAGATCATGTGTAGGATAGTTCAGTTCATGAGGTTTTAGCTGACGAGATGTGTATGCCACTACTTGGCCATACTGCATCAACACACATCCCAACCCATGCCTACTAGCATTTGTATACACAACGTAAATAAACTGTGGATCTGGGATCGTCAGTACTGGGGTTGATTTCACCTCTGATTCAACTCCATGAAACTCTTTTCACAATTGTCGTCCCACACAAAATGTTAAGTTTTCCGTGTCAACTTTGTCAAAGGCAAAGCTATTCTGGAGAAAATCTATATAAACCTTCAGTAATACCCGACAAGACCCAAAAAACTGCGTAATTCAAATATAGTCTCTGGCCTTTTATAGTTCAGTACTACTTCCACTTTTCTAGGTGATTGAACCATATTTTTATATGAATTTTTCATGATTAATTTGGGATCTTAATGTATTTTCTGGGACATTATTCCATTATTAAGCATTAATTTTGGTTAGGGACAATTATTTTGAATTAATGGGAATTAGGGGCAAAATGGTCAAAATTCATTAATTATTATTTTTTTATATTGTCCCTTGAACTTTTTATACTACCTTGTGCTTAATTTTGCATTGTAGGTATTAAAGAAGGAAATTAAGGATTTTGGAAGTTCAAAATTATTGTTTTTTGAAGATTGGGGAAAATCACAGAAAGGGGCCTTAAATTTGGGAAAATTAAAAAATCATCTCAGAATTTCGTGGAAACTACAAGTGTATGTAGAAAAGGGACAGAAGAAATTACAAGAAAGGACCCAAAATTTTCAAAAATTTTAGTCATGCTTCACAAGTATTTCAAAATATTGCACTTTGGTCCTTCCTTCAGAACTTTTTAAGTTTGCAAATAGGTCCCTGGTCAAAACTTGCGTTTTGACCAGGACCTACGTACTGTTCCCTTTCTTCATCAGCAAAGAACACATACCCGACTGGGCTGGAGAAAAACAGAGACCAGGGAATTGGGTAACTGTTCATGGGCCTGCCTACATTTGAAGCTTGAGAACAAACTGAACTTTAGCCCAAGATGGAGACCCGACTGGACAGACTCGAGAGAAGAGATCAGCTGGGAGTGAAAGCTGACATACAAAAGGGGGATAGCGCAGCAAAGACAACGGAAGCATCGAATCACTTCTTCCTTCATCCTCCCTTGGTCGCCAGCGATCCTCCCTTCTCCAACCACCATCACCGGCCACCCTATCACATCTTATCACCGCTGGCATTTTTTTTCTTCACTGCTGAGAAGCAGAGCACAGAGAGAAGGGAGACGAGAGCTGAGAGCACGAGTGGTGAGCTGGGAGAGAACCGAAGAGCTGAGAGAGCGGACCTGAGAGAGAGAGCTGCAACTTAGAGCTGAAGCGTGGCAGCTGAACCAGAGGCATGGATCTCCAAGGACTGAGGTGCCAGTCCTATGTTTCTCTCCACTGTCATTCTTTCTTTCTACTACCCTCACTGATCCCGTTCAAAAACCACTGTCACCGGAGTTCCGTTTATCAGCACCACCATCGTTCATCACTCATTTCAACACCATCGCAATTCGTCACCACCGCCATTCCTTCCTCTGTTTCAAACCACCACCGTCTCTCTATCCTGACATCACCACCGTTGCATCATCTGTTTCTGCCATTGTTTATGATACCAAGATTCATTGCATCATTCATATTCCAATTCCAAATTCCTTTCCATTCGCTCCTTCATCATTTTTATAGAAAATAAGAAAAAAATAGTAGTTTAGGGATTTTAATTAATTTGCATCTTTCTTTTAATTATTAATTTGAAAAACCAAAAACCCATTTCCCTTTTTTTTATTGCATATTGCATGACAGTTAGGTTATTTAGTTAGTTCAATAAAGGCTCCTCAAGAGAACGACCCGAATGTTGCATTGTACTGCAATTCTTGGATTAAAAATATTTTGCATTTGATCCCAAGGCGTAATGACACAGTCAAATCACTAGGATCAACAGACCCCTTGTTGAGAGACTACGTAGCCTAGAAACTTTACCTCTGAGAGCCAGAATTCACACTCTCTCAGCTTGGTATAGAGTTTCCTATCCCGCAATATGTTCAACACGGTTCTCAAATGTTGTTCATGTTCGATTGTATTCCGCGAGTATACCAGAATATCATCAATGAAGATTATTACGAACTGGTCTAGATATGGACGAAAGATTCAATTCATGTAATCCACGAACACAACAAATGCATTGGTCAGCCCAAATGGCATCATAAGAAAACTCGTAATAGCCATATCTAGTTCTAAAAGTAGTTTTTGACACATCCTCTACTTTAACTTTCAACTAGTGGTATACCGATAGCAAATCGATCTTTGAGAATATACAGGAACCAAATAACTGATTGAGCAAATAATCAATTCTAAGGAGTAAATATTTGTTCTTGATGGTAACCTTATTTAATTCTTGGTAATCTATATAGAGAGGTAGGCTTCCGTCCTTCTTCCGAACAAAGAGCCCTGGAACACCCCATGGTGAAATGATAGGTCGAATGTACCCCTTTTTTAGTAGCTCCTCAATTTGTTTCTTTAGTTCTACCATGTCACTCAGCCATTCTGTATGGGGCTTTGGATATTAGACTCATTCCAGGCTTAAGATCAATCGAGAACTCCACTTTCGTATCTAGAGGTAATCCACTGATATCCTCTGGAAACACATCAAGAAACTTGTTCACTACAGGGATACTTTCTAAACCTACTCCAGCCTCCGACTGCATAGAGTAAAGCACTATGTACCCCTGACCACCTTTCCGTAAACATCTCTCGGCCTCAGCTATGGAGAGAAGATTAAGAGTGATTTCTGTGTCAGCATGCGGTTATGAATTCGGATATATAATCCTCTTCACTTTGTAGTCTAGGAATACATTGTTCACTATCAACCAATTAATCCTAGAATCACCTCTAACCCTTATAGTGGCAAACAAATTAGATCTACGATCGAATCATGACCTTCAGCATTTATCACGCAAATTCAGATAAACATCAACCGTAACAATTTGAGTACATATAGGCGTAGGCACAACTAAATCAAACGGCGATTTATACACATTTAAGCTCAATCGCCTCACACAGTCATATGCAATGAATGAATGACTAGCACCTGAATCATACATGACATGTACTATATTGTATTTAGAGAAATCGTACCTTGTGTTAGAACCTTCTAAAAGTATAAAACACCCAAAATCAGCCATTATAACTCTTGAGATGATTAAGTCCTTTAAACAAGAGCCTAGGCTTTAATACCAAATGTTAGAACCGGCTGACACCCAAGAGGGGGTGAATTGGATGTAAGATAAATACTTAAGAACTTTGGAAAACTTTTCGTATCTTAATGAAAATAGTAAGTATGAAACTAATGAATCATAAATCAATAGTTAGATAAAATAATATATGCTGGAAACATAAAAGCTTAGGGAAGAGAATATGCAAACTGTGATTTATCCTGGTTCGGTCCAATCTGTGATGCCCTGCATCCAGTCCCCAGGCTCCTCCTGAGATTTTCAAATCCACTATCTTCTTGTTTAAACCGGGTGCAAGAAAAGCCTTTACAAACCCACAAGTTTAGCCAAATACTTGTGAAACCTTTTACAAATCTCTTACTGAAATACTCCCCCTTACGGTAAGTCTTACGAGCAGAGCAATCATGAAGACCTTCCTCTCCTGCTTACCTATGCAAGTCTTACGAGCAACAACGTTCTCTCTTACTTACACCCCTTAAGTCATATGAGCAGCAACGTTCTCTACTCCTTGCACCTTGTAAGTCTTACGAGCAGAATGTCTTACTGGCAATTCTCTCTACAGCTTCCCCCATAAGGAAATCAACCCTCTCAAGGTCCCTCTACCTTGAGATCAATTCAGAAATACAAATGAAAGTGTTTACAGACTATCTCATAGAGTAGATATAATACTCATTGAAGTACAATACAAATAATCACTCTCTCAATGATAAGTAATATAGAAGCTGCAGAATAGAGAGTGTTTGGGTCAAAATGGATGACTCATGATATTCGTATGTTGGCATCGTAGCTCTGTTCTCTGTTTTTTTCTTCTCTGAATGCTATTATATTTATAGTTGTGTTGAAGAAGACAATTGTTGTAAGTATTCGCATGTTGGAGTCCCATTGCTTCGTTTGATCGTTGTGTGCATTTGAACAACTAGTCGATGTCCATTGCAGAGTAGAGCATCTTATTGAAGAGTAGGATGATTTATTATGAACTGTACGTCAAATTGTGGAGCATTTGTGTTTCAGACATTCGTTCATGGCGGGTAACTCTTTTATCGTGGTAAGTAGACAGTATTCAGTGTGTAATGATGTCGCCCACCATAATTGACTCTTTCATTTGAATATGTAATCTCAATGTTAAATTTCCTTTTTCACACTGCAAAATGCTTAATCACTAATATGATGAAGTGTTAGTCATGGGTATATTGGATCATTGGTCAAAGCTTAATTTCGGCTTCTGGGACTCATCACGTTGAGTGACAATATTTGCCATAAATGACCTCCATTCTTGAAGATGCAATCCAAATGTTTAATCTCCTGTTTTATACTTGAAATATATGTTAGTTAACATTTAAGAACAATAACAAGTGAAAACATAATGAATGTATAACATTTAACCACGTTTGGATTGATGGCTATGAGAGTCTGAACTTTCTGTGTTTTGGTTCTGTCAGGACTTCACTCGAGTGCAAAGAAGCCTTACTCGAGTGCATGTATAATTTTACACTATGGAACTGATCAGCCTCTGGATAACACTCGCGGAATTTTTATCAAGAGTGTGACTTTGCACTCGCGGGTGATGTGGGCCCTCACTCGAGTGCATTGATCATTACTCGAGTGCATCAGTATATCTTAGCTTCAGGCTTCGTTTCTGGACAGTACTTGCAACTAAATATCCAAGACTGCATTTTGCACTTCCGAAGTGTGACGTCCTCACTCGAGTGCAGTATGGCTTACTCTAGTGCATTTCATATTTTCATGTTTTGGCTTTCTCTCGGGCAAACACTTGCTGCTCTTCACTCATAGGACTCGAGTGCAATCCTTCTCCTTACTCGAATGTTACCAATCATGCTCGAGTGCTCTTCACATTTCTTTGGTCATATTTCTTCTCGGGTTAACACTTTCATGTTAAGACATTGTAGGACTCAGGTGCAAACCTTCACTTCATTCAAGTGTATTGTCATTCACTCGAGTGTAGCTGAAATACTTCCACTTTACAGCCACTTCTGGACAACACTCGCACCAAAATATCAAGAGTGCGTTTTACACTCCTGAAGTGATGTGGGGCCATGACACACTCAATTTATTCATTTGATTCTAAATATGGAAAATGATGTATCATAAGAAAGCTCTTGTCAGATGCATTCTAATACAAAAAGAATCAGCTCTAAACTCTTTGTATTCTGCAAGTTATGATCGAAAGAGTGTCTATCGCACTAGACCGTACAAGCGTCAACTTTCAGAAGGCATAGCTCTTGTCATATGCATTCCAATGCAAAAAGAATCAGCTCTAAACTCTTTGTATTCTATAAGTTATGATCGAAAGAGTGTCTATCGCACTAGACCACACAAGCGTCAACTTCCAGAAGGTAAAGCTCTTTGAGTCTAGTTTCATATGGCACTGGTTTTGTCTCAATCCGATGTGTCGTTTGTGAGTTTAGTCCAAAATACCGAACCTGCCTTGAAAAGTGACAGTGATTTCAATGTCATCTTCCTTTATCTGAGCTTCTTTCAATGTGATCTTGCTGTACATTGTTTGTGTTGTAAGTCTTCTTTCATATGCCACCAGTTTCAGGTCAACCCGACGTGTGGTTTGAGAGATATGGCCAAAATACCGGACCTCTATCAGGCAGAATAAAAAACAGAGCTGAACAGAGTAGCCCTGACACTTGAGTGTGTTCATCCTACACTCGAATGCAACACCTTTGGCACTCGAGTGTTGAACCCACACTTGAGTGAAACTCCTCTAGAAGTGCCATAACTCATATATAAGTCATCTTAGCTTCGTATTAACCCATTCCAACCATCATTTGATCTTAGAAGCCTTTGACATCATCATCGAAACCTCCAGTATTACTTCTAAAAGCTTGAAACTTGATATTCACATTTGATCTTGCGATTTCTTCTTTCTTCAATCTCTTGCTTCTTGATTTTCTTCTCGATGATAATTCTCCATAACCCAACAAGACAACTTTATTTTCTTGATTATCTTCAATCTTTGCTTGACTATTCTACAAGATATGCAACATTAAACACAGTAATTAGTCAATGTAGAAGATTGATATATTATGCAAACTTTTTACTCTTAACATATTTGACATCATCAAAACTAATCATATATAATATTCTCCCCTTTTTTGATGATGACAAATCCTTTAAGAAAAATATTTTTGAATGAAGTGCAACATACATACACTACAAAAAAACGTGATTTAGTAGCGGTTAAAAATGGGTATTCGTAGCGGTTTGGGAAACCGCTACTAAATCGTACGTTGCAAGCGGTTTTGTAGCGGTTTTACAAAACCGCTACTCAATCAAAAATAACCGCTACAAAGTTTGTAGCGGTTCATAGTAACCGCTACAACACCTAGAGATATTTGTAGCGGTTATATAACCGCTACAATTATAAAAAATTTTATTGAGAGCTTTAAAAAAGAATTTTTTTTCTTTGTAGCGGTTTACTAACCGCTACAAATATAAAAAATTGAAAATTTGTTAAAAATGACATTTTTTATTTGTAGTGGTTAGGAAACCGCTACTAATTTTGAATTTCATGAAATTAGTAGCGGTTTTAAAAACCGCTACTAATTTCTTGAAATTCAAAATTCGCGCAAAAAAATTTAAATTTAGCTCTAAAAAGGCGTTATTTAGTAGCGGTTTGATAACCGCTACAAATATTTAAATTTTTTTTTAAAAAAATACGTTGATTTTTTCTCTGTTTTTTCAATATTATATATTAAATATTTTAATTTGTTATTATTTTATCTATTTCAATTAGTTTATTATTCAATAGTTTAACTTATTAATAAATTAAAAATAAAAAATGTAAATGAATATGATTAGTATAAAATTTATATTAATAATATTATTAAGGATAGTTAGGTAATAAGGAATTATTATGTTTTATAATATAATGTAATTGTATATGAAAATGAGAGAGTTATGATATGTCTAGAAAAAAAAAATGGTTAGAATAAATTTTATAGAAAGGAAAGAAGTATTCTAAAAGAAATTGAAAATCTTGTTACCATATTTGATCGTATCACTCAGCTCCTCTACTCATACGAAAGAAGTTGTAAATGATAGGAAATGAAAGAAAGGTAAGGTGAAAAGAAATTGGGGAGTGTTTGAAATGAGTTGTGTTAAGGGTATTTATAGGGATTCACGTATTATTTGTAGCGGTTAATGTAGCGGTTATTAATTAGTAGCGGTTATTTATATTTTTTGTAGCGGTGTAATTATTTGTAGCGGTTAATGTAGCAGTTAATGTAGCGGTTATTATTTAGTAGCGGTTATTTATATTTTTGTAGCGGTTGAATAACCGCTACAAATATTATTTTAAATTTTTTTTAAAATTTTTTTTATATTTTATTTTAACACAAATTTTTTTCATTTTTTGTAAAGACAAACTTTTTACACTTGAATTCTACAAATATTATTTTAATATTTTTTTTAAAATTTTTTTTTACATTTTATTTTAACACAAATTTTTTACATTTTTTGTAAAGACAAATTTTTTACACTTGAATTTGATCACTCATCGTCACCATCCCTACAGAAATTTTGTAGAAAAATTATTGTTATTGATGTATTATTAAATTTAAAAAATTTAATTGAAATGACATGGACTTAAAAAAACTCACCGCAGTAGAGGTAAATTGCTATCGCCTTCAGGGAAGTAGTTTTCAAAATCAGCTGGCTGAAATGGCTCACTCTCGTAGGCGATGTTATCGCCTTCACCTATGTCATAAAGGTCTCTTGGCTAAATGAACGACCATGTGCCAATCCCTATGCCTCTCGTCCTCGACATAATAAACCTAATGTGCCTCTGAAGCAAGAATATACGGCTCATCATCTTGAGAAATACCAGTATGAATCGGGCGTGATAAATTGACTGATGTGTTCCCTAGGTCGTCAGTTGTCAGTCCCCGAGAAGTAGTGGTATTTGCCCACAAACACTTGAACAGCGTCACGGTGAAACGGGCTTGATAATTAAGCTCGACCACATCAAGAAGCTTGCCATAGTAAGGGACGCCTCCGAACTGCATGTTGGCGTCACTGTTGCTCACATAACTCCTTGTCCCAAATGTGCCATAAAACACTCGAATTTTGTGTTTGCAATCCTTGATCCCGTGAAACCGTGCAAAACTTAAAACCATTGACATTGTATGCTGTAAACCGTTTTGCATGATCAAGAGGGCCAATTGCGAGAGCTCTGAAATCTGGTGAGTGTGGGTTGTGTTCATTTAGTATTCTGCGCGCAAACCAGCCCGGGAATTCTCTGTGGACCCTCCTATCAACTTTCGAGGATGTCTGTGTACGGATCCTGAGCTGACGCTTGACATGACTTCTGAATTCCCTGCAATTAATAATGGAAATTCGTTAGTGAAATGAAAGTGAGAAATGTTATGAAAGATATAGATCGATTAACATACATGTGAGTGTACAATTCTTACCGTATGAAAGGCTCAACTTGAGTGCAATTAATCAAGACATGTCTATGTGCTTGGAACTTCTCAGTTGCCGTTAGTTTGAAGTTCTCAGTTGCTCCAACTGGTTTACCAACACGAGGGATAAATTCTTCTGATGTCGGCGCAGGTTCAGGACAATCGTCAACACGAGGGGGTCGGTTGAAAGCCGTCTCAAGATCATCAAAGTACCTTGAGCAAAAATAAAGCACCTCATCCCCTATATAGCCTTCAGCTATAGAACCTTCTGGCCACGCCTTATTCCTCACGTAAGATTTTAATTTCCCAAGGAACCTACAAAGTACATAAGAGAAAATTGATATAAAATGATGAAAAGGATGACTAGGAAACATTAAATACAGACAATAAATGAAAGCACATATTTAAAATGAGTACCTCTTAATCGGATACATCCAACGATATTGTACTGGTCCAGCGAGCTTTGTTTCATGAACGAGGTGGACTGTGAGGTGAACCATCACAGTAAAAAAGGACGGAGGAAAGATCATCTCCAAGTGACAAAGCGTAAGAATGATTTTCGACTGCAGCTGATCGAGCTCCTCAACGATCAAAACCTTAGAACACAACTTCCGAAAGAAAGAACAAAGTTCCACCAAAACGATGGAAACATCGGGAGGAAGTGTATTCTTTATAGCCAGAGGGAGTAACTGCTGCATAAGAACATGTGAGTCATGACTCTTCAGGCCAGCAACCTTTCGAGCCTGCAAGTCGACACATCGAGAAATGTTGCTTGAATACCCATCAGGAACTTTTATTTTCTTCAACGTCGCGAGGAAGACATCCTTGTTCGATTTTGTGAGGGTAAACTTTGCCGGTGTAAATCTGTCATGCTCATCTGGCCAAGCTTCTTCATGAACTCCCATGTCGCGTAAATCTTTCCTAGCTTGAAGGTGATCTTTTGTCTTGCCGGGTTCGTTAAGCAGCGTATACATCATATTGTCGCAAACATTCTTTTCAATGTGCATTACATCAAGACTGTGGCGAAGTAAATTAGATCTCCAATACGGAAGCGTGAAGAAAATACTTATCTTCTTCCACTGCTGAGGCGCCGAAGTCCTGCGCGTCTTTTGGCGAGTTTGTGCTGAATCATCGCTTTTTCCAAACTTGAAGTCAACATGCTCAAGCTGCTGTAAGATATCTGTACCGGACAAAGTCTGAGGTGGTCCTCTTTTCTCTGGTTTCCCATTGAAGCTATTCCGTTGCAATCTGAACTTATGCTTTCCATCGAGAAACCTCCGATGCCCCATAAAGCACCACTTCCGGCTGTGGGGAAGGCGCAATGCGTCAGAGTCGAAATTGCAAGCCAGACACGCCAACCCAGTATGCACATTCCAACCAGATAATGTGCCAAGGCCAGGAAAGTCACTGATCGTCTACATCAAGGCTGCACGCATGTTGAACAAAGTCTTGCTGTGAGCGTCGTACGTCTCCAAGCCGACATTCCACAGGTCAAGCAATTCCGCAATAAGCAGTTGGAGATACACATCGATGTCATTGCCCGGTGCCTTTTTGCCTGGAATGATCATAGACATAATGAAAGAGCTTTGTTTCATACACATCCAGGGGGTAAGTTGTAGGGAACTAAGACTACCGGCCAAATGCTGTAACTTGTGCTAAGATTCCCGAAAGGATTGAAGCCGTCGGTCGCCAACACAAGCCGAACATTTCTGGGGTTAGTCGCAAAATCTGGAAAGTCGTTGTCAAACGTTTTCCAAGCAGCTGCATCCCGCAGATGTCTTAATTTACCGTCTTCATTTTTATCAACGGCATGCCACCTCATATGCTCAGCAGTTTTAGATGGCATAAATAATCTTTGTAGATGAGGTTTCAAAGGGAAGTACCTGAGAATCTTTGCAGGTTTCTTCTTCTGCTTTTTCCCCTTCCGAATTGTCTTGTACCTCGATGTGTGACATCTCTTACATGTCTCCCTGCTAGAATCGTCTCCCCAATACAGCATACAATCATTTGGGCACGCATCAATCTTTTAATAATTCAACCCCAACCTGTTGATAATCTTCTTGGCCTCGTAGAAGGTTGTGGGAATCTCGGCGTCGGGGAATGCATCTTGTAATAAGTCGAGCAACATCAACATTCCCTTATCTGTGATCCCACACAAGCACTTGATATGATACAATTTGATCAAGAAAGATAATTTAGAATGTTTGCGACAACCTTGATATAAAGGACGATCTGCCTCATCCATCAAGCTGAAAAAATCCCGAGCTGCTTCATTCCCCATAAAAGCTGGCTCAGAGCCGTGCACTTCTTCGTTGAAGTTGTCGCCTTGAAATCCAAACGCATCACGCACAGCATCATTCACAGGATCATCTTCATCTACTTGAACGCCTACTTGAGAACTTCGAGGAAGAGCCTCGTCATATCTAACGCCGGCCTTCTCACCATGAACTGCCCAGAACGTATAGTCCTCAGGGAAAGGCTTCACAAGCAAATGTTCCTTCACAACATTTCGTGCATGCCACTTTTTGAACTTGCATTTCCGACACGGACAGACAATCTTGCCGTTACAGCTGGCGTGAGTGAATGCGAAATCCAAGAAACTGTTTAATCTGTACAAATATTCAGGAGAATTGCGCGGCAACCGTATCCATGATTTATCCATAGCTACAAGTGAGAGAGAAGAAAGTATAGAGAAGAAGATGAGTGAGAAGATAATGACGAATGCCTAGAACCTTATATTCTGAAATTCCAACGTTTCAAATTTTGTAGCGGTTATTAAACCGCTACACCAACCGCTACAGAAATTCCAACGTTTATAATTTTGTAGCGGTTATATGTAAAAAACCGCTACTAATATTCAAGCCGTTAATTGGTGGGAAATTCAAAATGTACTTGTTGAGTATTAGTAGCGGTTTTATATATATAACCGCTACTAATGTTCAACGTATTAGTAGCGGTTATATATATGAAACCGCTACTAATATTAAAGCCGTTGGACATTAAATATAAAAATAATTTTCAAATTTGTAACGGTTATACATAACATAACCGTTATAAATGTGCACAAAGGCGGTAAATTTCAAAATTCAAATGGTTTGAGTGTTTGTAGCGGTTATTAGTAGGTAACCGCTACAAAGATATATATTTGTAGCTGTTTCTTAAGGTAAACCGCTACAAATATATATGTGAATTTGTAGCGGTTATGAGCTTATAACCGCTACAAATATATATGGTTGTAGCGGTTATAAACTAATAACCGCTACAAACAGATAGATTTGTAGCGGATTTAGGTTAAAACCGCTACAAATATATATATAATTTATTTTTTTTAAATTTAGATATAAAGCATTCATAAATTATTTCAACGCGATCTAATAATATAAATATAATTATATAAAACACAATAAGAAAATTCTGAAATAAAATCTCATATAAATATTTACAAATGTTTAAACAAAAGAAAATGTCCTAAACTAAGGAGCTGGGGTCTGATCCTCTGGTGCTCCCTCAGGTGGGGCTCCCTCAGATGCCGCTGGATCGGGTCGCTGCGCAGACTGAACCGCACCATCGTCATCAGCAGGAGGAGGAGCTGTATGAGGAGGAGTAGTGCTCGGGACGACGTAGCGAGGGACAGGGGGAACCGCTGGATGCTACTCGTTCGGGAACAGGCGACTCCATACTCCCTCGAGCATGGTGTTCGCGATCTCACGCCACTGCGTCTGCTGAGCGTACATAAGATCTGCGTGGATCTGCAGCAGCTGCTGCTGCTGCACCTGCATCTGCTGCATCTACTGCTGCTGCTGCGTCATCTGCTGCTGCATCTGCTCCAAATCTGACCGCAGCTGGTCAATCGACTCGTCCCTCCGACGTCTGACCCCTCTAGAGCTGCCAGCCTCAGAGGCGGCGCTCCTGCCGTAGATCATGCTGGGTCTGGCGCCTATCCCCATCCCCCGCACGCGTCCGGGGTGCTCAGGCTAAGCCAGACCCGACTTTAAAGGAGCCGTCGGGTCCACTGACCCATGTGACTCCTCAAGCTGGGTCTGTCGCAGCTCAGCCTGCGACTGCTGCATCCGCTCCTGCCATTTTATGAAACAATTAATAATTACTATTTTTCATTATTAACTTGGTTTTATAAAAAATATAATAATAAAATAACTTACAATGGCCGCCTCAGCCTGCTGAGAGGTTGCAGTCCAGCCACGGTGTATGTGTGTGATGGCGTACAGCTCCGCATAGTCCGTCTGACGGTTCTCCTGCTGTGCCTTCGTCTCCTGAAACAATTACAAAACAATAATTAGTGTTATGAAATAATCAGCTAAAAGTAAGTGATATTTTGAAAACTTACCAGCTCGCTATAGGTTACAGCAAAGGTCTTCGATCCTGCTGTGTGGTGGATCGTCTGCTGCGCCTGGATCTCGGTGTTCCTCTGAGAAACCTCCTGGAAAAACAAATAATTAAATGTATTATAATTTAAAATTAAATACAAATTAAATTGAAATTATAATTTAATATTTCATAATTACAAAATTATATATCAAAAACATAATAAATACGTTACCTGCGCCTGAGGGCTCCTCCTGAACTGGACGAAACGCGCCCAGTCATTCGGCGACACGCCGTCCGGGACGCTCTCCTACAGCTGCTCCAGAGGCATCGTCCCGTCCCCATCCACCCTGTGGAAGAGAAGGTTCCTCCTGTTCCTTCAGGCGTCGCCCATCTTCACGAGGGCGTATCTCTTCCGGTTGGCCCGGAGGGCAAACCGTAGCTGAAAAAAATACATTTAAATATCAATAATTATAAAAATCATAATTTAAAAAAAAAATAATTAAATAGAATTAATTACAAAAAATATTAATTAAATAGTTTTAATTACCTGAACTACCTCCTCCCAAGCCTGGTCCTTCGGTCCCTTCGGAATGTGCCTCCAGGTCGGGAAGTGAAAGGGGAACCGCATCCAATTCGCTCCCAGGTCGCTCAGGAAGCGGTTGAGCAGGTGACCCCCATTGTGGATCGGCTGGTCAGTGCCCTTGTTCCACGGCACTATAACTCGCAGGGACCGGTCTATGCTGTTCAAACCGGCCACATCCAGCCTCCTCGTCGACACGTTCCCCTGCTCATCTGCACAGTTGACCGCACGTTAGATAAATTATAATTCAAAGTTAACATTTCTAATTTAAATAAATAATTTACTAAATCAAAAAATTAATTTACCTTCGACCTGCACCTCAAACCCAGTGGACCGCGAAGACGACCCTCGTGGGTTGTTCTGCTCCCGAGCGTCCTCCTCATCGAGGAACCACTCCATCTCCCTGAACCCCATCGGCATCTCGAACTCCTCCTCGTTGAGGAAGTCCTCAATGCTAATCTCTGGCCCCTCCACCTCAGGCACCTCTGCTGCGGTCGTCGCCTGTGGGATCGTCTGCTGTGCCTATGGGGTGATGGGCTGAGATGCCGCGGTAGCCCTGCCTGCGCGCTGCCCCCTCCCTCTGCCCCCTGCCCGGCTGCTGCCACCCCGTAAAGTCGGTCTGGGGATCTCAGGGGCCTTCCCCTTATCCTGCCCTGAAGCCATATCAACTGTACAAATTAAAAAAAAATTAGTCCATTATTATGCAAAAATATAATAAATATACAAATATAAATAAAAATACGTGTTATATATGTACCTTAAGTGCGAATACTGTGGAATACTGAAAAAAAAAGTCCTATAGAGACGTCTGAACGCTCAAAACTCGAAGAAATCACTCAGAGAAACCTCAGGAAACAAAATGAGCAAAAGGAGAAATGAAGGAGGTGAGGGTTTAAATAGGCCAGATATTAGTAGCGGTTATTAAAATAACCGCTACTCTAACCGCTACAAATAATTATATTTGTAGCGGTTGTACAATAACCGCTACAAATATTCACAACGTTTGAAATTCTGTAGCGGTTATTGCCCAAAACCGCTACAAATTTGGAGTCTCTTGAAATTCTGTAGCGGTCTTTGCTTAAAACCGCTACAAAATTATGACCTTTGGTATTTTGTAGCGGTTTATGTGCATAAACCACTACAAAATAACCGCTACAAGTTTTGGCGGGAATTTCGCGCCAAATTTGTAGCGGTTTTTTGTAGGAAATCGTTACAAATATTCTTGCCGCTACAAATTTGTAGCGGTTTAGGTAAAAACTGCTACAAATACTATAATTTGTAGCGGTTTAATATAACCGCTACAAGTTCACTGCTACAAAATCCCCTTTTTTTGTAGTGATATTTTTCTTACATTTTTCTCCCCCTATTTGACATCAGCAAAAAGTTTTAAATATATAAAGAAGTAGGGCTCATGGAGAAGTAAATAAAGTCAAAATGCCTTTCCTTTTATGAATGAATCAAGAGAACAATTTACTCTCCCCTATGTGAAAGTACTTTTATTTTTAATGTGAAGGAAGTAAAAATTGATTTGGAGAGGTTTTTAAGAAAATTTTTATAATCAAGATAAATGAAATATATGAAACATATTCTTGAAATGTAAAGATAGAAGGTTTAGAAATGCTCATGTAGATTTTGAAAAATGATTATTCGCTCCATGAAATTCGTTGTTTTGGCAATGCTTGTTTATGATAATGTGTTCACCACACTGCTGCTATGCAACGCTGATGTATATGGTGTTTCTAGGATTCTCCAATTGAGTTGAGCTTCGGTTTAGCATGCACAATGCTCATTTGTATTGGCATATGTATTTGTTGCTTTGAATATTGTAGCCAATAGATTTCCCTTGTTTAAAACGTTGAAACATCTTTCCTCAAGTTTGATAGTTTATGTTGAGGAACATTATTGTGCAAAACGAATTCTCTTGTCACAAATTTAAATCTTTCTTTGCAAAGAGAATTGTTAGATTAGTCAAGTAACAAACGGTTCCTTGCCATATGATGTGTTAAAATTAAGATTATGAAAAGAACAATATAAGAGTAACTCATCATCAAAACTAATCAAGACATGGTGAATACATATGAGTATGTTAAAAGGATTTTCTTCCAATAAAGGAAATGAGCTTTCAAAATATAAAACACAAGTGAATGTGAAGCTCCCCCTTAATTGATGCATGGTTTTAAAACTTGTCATTAGAAAAATAGTTAATTACTCTCCTGGATTTTGAAAATAATTGGAAACTTTATAGAGAAAATGATTTTGAAAGTATGAAGATTTAGAGAGAAATGAAATGACAATGCTAATCAGGGGTTTGAAAATATAACCCAATATCACTTAAGCAGTCACTTGAGTGATTCTACTCGACCATTACTCGATTGTGTAATCAAGTGATACAACTCAAGGAATTTGAATTAAGCAAGAATACAATACCTCACTCGAATAATATCATAATTACTTGAGTTATAATCCTCTATAGTTCATTGATGCATCATTGGTTAGTCACTGTCTGGTGATGTGATCAGTACTAAGGGTTTCTGAAGTATAGTTTTGTGAGCACTTGAGGATACCGTGATGAGCTTGAAATAAGGCCTTAGCGTAGTATGTGCCCCTTGCTTAGAAAACACCATCGAGAACCTTTGATTTCACTATAGCACATAGCTCCCTTATTTTGTCATCCATCATCTCAAATAGATCATTAATGTTGTGGTTCACTACACACAGCTGCTTCATTTTATCATTTATCGAAAGATGATTTCAGCATTGTTTGTAGTAAGCTCGGTGTGAAAGTGTTAAACCTCCTTTTTCAGATAGCCCTTGATAGATGGACCAAAGACTAAAGGACCAAAAGGACTAGTTCTAGTAGAGTATTGTGTCTTTTTGCAACGGTATCAATAGCTGGTCACTTGCTAGTCTTGAGGTGTCATTTGATTGACATCACATATTCTGCTTCCCCTCACACTGCAACACTATCAGTCACGCTTCATCTATCTGATCTTTATATCCACAAGTAGAGCATTTTGGTTAACTCCTGTAAAAGTATAAATATATGCCCTTTGGCACCCAACTTCTATTGGGTCCGTACAATATTAGATATAACAACTCTTATGCTCTTCTACAATTAATCATATGAAATTTGAGCAAAGCGTATCATAAACCAACAAAGACCTAGATATAATTTTATCCAATAAAATCAAGTCATCATAAAGCATAATGAACAAGTGATAGCAAGAATGATGATGATCAATAACAATTTTTAAATACACTTTATATAGAAAATATATCATTGATAAAATTTTCATGCAATTGATGTAAGTCAGATCAAAGAGAGTAGAAAATCCATCCTTAATGATTAATTTTTATACAATGAAAAATCATGAAAGAAATCAAATTTTTCAAGAATGATAATGAGATATGCAAATTGTTTCAAAATCTCAAATGTTCTTTCGAATCATAAATATGCATTATGACATTAAGATTTTGAATGCATGAAAACTCATTTATGAAGCTTGTTAAATATCAATGCTTATGCCAAAAACAATGGAAGTCAACAATTATAAAATATATATAAGAAAGCTTCACTAAGGAGTTCAACTAAGATAAAATGTTAATTATAAGAGTTAACATGTTGGAGAATTTTCCCAAGAGCAAAAGTCATATGAAAAATGAAGTGGTCAAAAAGGTTTATCTTGACATATATAAGCATGATGACTTTAGTATTGATCAAGAGATAATCTTGCCTCTTAGAGTTGCATTTTAAAATGGATGATTTTCAAGGTAGAAAGACTTAAAGTACAAGACTCCAGTTACTCGAAAATGGATAAAGACAAATATTAATGTATTTGAGCAACGAAATGAGTACATTGATTTATGGATGATGAAACACATGCTCATATATTAGTCCAAATGACTAGAGTTGTAGAATATTAGTATGTTACGTTATTCCATAATAATGGTTAATGCATCAACATTTAATGCACTAATGAACATTTATAATGCTTGGAATAACATGATCAACCAAAGATTTATGCATCAAGCATAAGGCTTTCACAAGTTGAATTCTTTTCAAGGAAATACACATGGAACTCATATAGATAGTTAACTTGTTAGACGTAAGGTTGAGCATGTTAGAGAATGAAGACTAAAGAGTTCAAGTATTGGATAGCACATTTAAGATCAATATATCAACGATGGGAAAAGACTTTGGTGGATGAATTTGAAGCATTTCTGACTTTCCATATACAAAAATATTAAGTTCCAATTTTTGACACCAATTTGGATGTAGATAAGATAATTTTCAAATCATGTGTATGCACTTTTTATAATGAATTGAAACCAAAACACATTTTTAGATCGTGCACTTCAAAACATAGACATATAGAAAAACTATGCACAATTGCACTTTTAGTTCATTTAGCAATATGAAAAACATTTTGAAAACCATAAATGATTGATTGCTAATTGTAATGCAATAATAAGCAAGTATTTACAACTCAAATTGATTTGAAAAGGACGAGTACGGTGGTTAAGTTTTGAAATTACTGATACAGCGTACCTGGCTTGAGTGTAACTTGTAGACACCCAAGTTAATTTCCATATCTCTGTATCTTTGTACTCAAGTCCTTTAAGTTCAATTGAGTAATCCATGTTTTGAAGCTAATTCATGCATTTGTACCTATGGCATTCGCTAGTTCTTGCTGTACTTTTAGGTGAGTTCTTCATGCACTCGAGTATGCTCACGTCTCACTCGAGTGTATGTCTGAACATTTGATGAACTCGAGAGTCTCCTTAGAGTTTCTACACACTCTGTTAACCCCTGTTTTACAAACTAGAAATAGAGCATATATAGGATTCAAATCCACACTCGAGTGACCAACTAGTACTCGAGTGTTAATATGCCTTGCACTCGAGTGTCATACTTCTTTTTCAAGTTATTTCTGCAAGTATTATGAGAGTAGAAACTCGAATAGATTTTATTTGAAAAATTATGTTAAAATAAATCATGAAAAATTATGTAAAAATATGGTTTAATCAATTCCCCCACACTTAGACCTTTGTACTCCTGAACAAAGGCAATTATGCACAATTTTCTAAATTCCAATCATCAATGCAATTGAAAGACGAGCAATTTCATAATCAGAAAGTAATGGATCAATTAATCAAATTGCTCAAGCCAATACTAGTCATAGTCAAACAATGCAAAGAAATTAGCTAACCATACAATCCAAAATATTAGAATGAAGCATAAGAGAACTCTCAAGAAACTAGTGTCTAACTCATCTCACCTCATTAAGGTTATTTCACTCTAGTTCACTTAATCAACACCTTACCATAGGCTTGTAACAACTCTAAGTTCTCCACTACTTATAGCAATAAATGCAATGAATCAAGAGGGCTTAAAAGACTTGTAATGATGGATGAAGGCTAGATGGAATGGATTAATCAAAGAAAAGAAATAGTTGATATGCAAGTCTAAGTTAATGAATAAATTCATAGCATCTAAATAACTTGAAAACTCTTGCCAATTCTTTTCTAAATTCATGAACAAATGCCTTGGTATTTCTTTTGCTTTTCTCTCTCTGTTTTTTTTAATTCAATCAATTTTTTTCCTCTTTTTCTTCTCCCTTTTTTTTCAATCCAATTCGCTTTCTTTTTTTTCTTTTGCAATACTTTTTTTTTGCAATTCAATTCTTCTTGTTTTTTTTAATCTTTCAAAACCACACTCACTCTTTTCTTTTTCAATACTCTTTCTTTCTTTCTTTTTCTAACTATACACACTTTTTTTTAACTTGCTTTCTCTTTTCTAATACATGGCATTCCACTATATACAATGTTCAACTTCCTATTGGCAAACCACTTTGATTTAGAATACTATGAACACTATGAATAACAAGACATGCATACAACATAGGAATGACTCAAAGGGGTAAACAAATGGTGATGAATGAGGGTTTGTGTTTAGGTTAAAAGGGTTTAGAATTGAATGCCTCTTTCATTTCCATCACACTAATGCCAATATCGTTTTGAATGAGAGTGGAAACAAGTTCTAGAAGGTGAAAAACTAAGTGAACATCACACATGGAAAGGATTCAAGGCCCAAATAATCTTCCAACAAGGTTTCTCCCTAGTGCTCACTCCAATACAATCAATTGCATAGCAAACTAACCACAATACATTTACTTTACTATTCCTAATGCTAACCTTACAAACATAATCAATCAAAACATTGCAATCAATTATAAGAATGCTCAACCCTTAAAAGCACTAATAATATTGAAACTTTTGATTTCTCAAAAGCAAGGAGTAAGAAAATATCCAAGCGTGGGTTCATTTCTCTCGCCATTCACTTGAAAAAAACAAAACATGGTGTCAAAAAGTTGCCAAAACACTAGATCTCATGAAAACTCAAAGAATTTCTCACAAATCACATTCCAAAGTGGCAAATGCGACCCTTTACCACTTAGGACATGTATCAAACCAGGTCATTTTTGAAAATTTTTTTGAAAAATTCTCTAGTTTAAGGCATTTCTCATTTGAAAACAACCAATTCATGGGATTTAAAAAGTATTTCCCTCCCCCACACTTAATCAACACATTGTCCTCAATGTGTAAAGCAATTCTAAAGAGAGTGCTTAGCAAATGGAATTTCAAGGCACAATGGTAATTAAGTAGGGTAGTGGCCACAGATGCAAAGCATACAAAGGGGATTCTTATTAAGCCTACTAAACTAAGCGACTTCTACCTTTTTCTACTGGATTGTGTCCCTCCCCCACACTTATCTTCCTCATACAACAATTAAAACCAAAGAAACATAAGAATCAGGAAAAAAACAAGTGAGGAAAGAGACAACCTGTGTTAGAGAATCTTGAGTCGTTTGAAGGAGAAGTTCGCATCCATGATGAGAATCATGCATTTGTCTTTAAAAACAACTTCTCCCGCATTGGATTTCCTTGGTGGAGGTGGTTCAGGATCAATAGGAAGAGGTCCAAGGATATAAGGTGGATATTGGTTCCTTCGATGACCTTTCCAAGAATGTGCCTGTAAAGGATCCGAGCAAACAACAGTATCCCATCCAAAAATAGAAACATAAAGAGATTTCAAGTGAAGTAAAGGCATATTAAGTTCCAAACTCTCCAAGTAACTATCACATCCAAGGAAATCAATTGTACTCCCATCAGTAGGAGTCAAACAAACAGTTAAATTCTCTTGTGTTTGTAAAGTGGAAGGTGCGGAATTCAACTTAGTGTTGGGGTACACCACATCATCATTGCAATCACAAGAGATGGAAGAGAAAAGAGTGGAAGAAGAAGGAGAATTTTCAAATCATTACCACCCAAACCTTTTGAACTTCCAAAAGAATCATTTTCCTTTTCTATATCGGATGGTAAATCACAAGAAAGAATCATATGGAAAGAATCATTTTCATTTGTAATATTATCGATCAAAACAGTTGAATATTCCCTTATGATACTATCAAGCAATTCATTGGAATCAAAAGAAAGATCTTTTTCTAGGCAATGGTCTTTATCACTCACATCAACCACAGTGGCATTCATATAAGATTCAATATTTTCACAAGTGTCATGCTTAGAAACATCAATAGTACAAGGAGATGCATAAAGATGAACGGTAGAATCAACCACTTTATTAAATGCTTTCTTTCAAAACTCAACAAGTAAGTGGCATTTGTCATGATAACAATCAACACATGTTTGATATACCGCACAAGAACATAAAGATATATCATTCAATTGACCACAATCATCCCTAGTACTATGAAGAGAAGCATTTTCAACAATAGAAGCATCACACAAAGAAGTAGAAGCACAGTCATCGACAAGTACAATCAAATCACTACTACTTAAACTAATGGGTGGAGCAATTACATTTTCAAACAGTTGCGGGGATTCAACAATGATTTCCTCATCCACCTCATCATCACTCAAATCATGAATTGCTTCATTAGTTAAAGTAGTAGAAAAGTCTACTTCAATAAGGATAGGATTATTACCGAATGGTAAGGAAGACTCTTCAATACTATTTTGAACTTGCTCCACTTCATATGTTTGTGTGGGAATAGGCACCGGAGGTTTGAAGTCTTCCACTTGTAAAGTGGCATTTGACCCTTGAGCTTGGACTCCTTGTGCCTTTTCTTGTAGGTCATGGGGCCAAGGGGTTCCATCTTCACCTCTTGTTTTTACCCATAGCATATGAGCAAAGTATGCTTTGAAAAACTCATCAATGTCTTTTAATTGCTCTTCTATCTCCCTAGAGCTTCCAATTGTGCCTTGATGGAAGAGTAACTGAAGGTATGGCTCTTGGAGTGCTTCATACTTCCTTGTCAATGCACTTATTAGGGAATCCATGTTGTGGAATGAGAAGAGGGCATCCAATCCACTAGGTTGAGGGGTAAGAGATTGTGGTGGAGGTTCATAGAATGATGGAGAAGGTGGTTCATAGGGAGTTCTACATTGGATGGAAGTAGGGGAAAATGGGGGAAGATGAAATGGATATGATGGTTCTTGATAGAGTGGAGTGGGTGATTCTTGATGGAATGGGTAAGGTGAAGAAGTATGGTTGAAGTGGGTTTGAGGTGGTTGAAAGGTGGGTTCATGGTATAATCTATAGGGTAGGTGTGGTGGGTAATAAGATTAGAATGAAGGTTGTTGGTATGGTTCATGATATGGAGAGTGGAATGGACTATTATATTCTTCACCAATTGGACTATCTTGACATCCCATCTTGGCTTGAAGAAGCTGCAATGTTTGTTAAATAGCATGGATGCTTTCAGAGATGGACTCTTTCCTTTCAGTCGAATCTGCTACAGAATAGTGAGAGTGAATTGATAAACCTTGATTACCATTAAACCAAGCCATGAAATCCAATCACAATAAATTCCAATGAATCACAAAGAGGATTATCTAATCAAAAACTATAAAAACTAAGGGAAAAAAATCTAAGAGAGCACAAATGCAAATGAAAAAGGGGAAAAGGATTTCAAAATGACAAAAGATGCAATATGTTTTGAAAAACATGCAAAACTACCTAAACTAACTAAAATGCAACCTAAAGGCTCAAGGTACCAATTAATCAAAGATTGATACTTAGCTACTAAGGAACCAATTACTTGGCTCCCTGGCAACGGTGCCACTTGAAGAAATAAGGCTTTGTCGGCTTTTATGCCTTGGTAACCTTTTCAAAATTTAAACCAAGGATTGCAATATAGGGTACAATCCCGGATCATCTCTCGAAGAGCCTTTTATTAATTACCTAGAAACTAAGTGCAATGATTGACATGAAATGAGTTAAAAATGATATTTGAGCTTTTTATCTAACAACTAAATTGCAATTAAACTAAAATGCTTTTAAAACTAATATTTTTGGATTTTTGGAATAAAATTGATATGGAATGGAAATTGGTTAGAAATGCAAATGATGAAGATGCTCTTGGAAATGGTTTTCAATGACTATCCTTGCTCAATTAAGATATTTGGGGAGTTAATACACTAAGTTTCTAATATATCAAACCTCAATTACTATTGAGTCTAGCATCACAAGAGAGGAACCCCTACCCTTGAAATGCTATTAGGCCCTCTGAGTGTAATGAGTTTCTCTAAGTTTTCTAATATATCAAACCCCAATTACCATTGAGTCTAATGCTTAAACTCATGAACCCATTTATTTAAGCATTATTAAAACCCCTTAGAGAGTGACTATGGAATAAGCAATGCATTTAGGTTCAACTACAATTCCAATTTAATCAAACTATCCAACAATACCATGTTAAATAGAAAGAAACAATAGAATCATAGATAAACATATATATAACCATATATATTGATGAGCACAAATCCTCATTACAAATTCCAAATCACAACAACTCAATCTATATAAATCATAACTAAAATTATAGTCTCAATATATAAATGAATTCTTACACCTAAGAAATCACAAATATAATGAACTATAAATAAAATAAACTCCCCTTTGAAGCATATATGAGCTCAAGCCATCTCCAATTTATCTCCAAGAGCACAAAATTGCCTAGCCAATCATGAGAATAACTTCAAGAAAAATACTCAAACTATTATTCAAACACCCAGCCATAAAATCAAAGATTAAAATAACTAATTAGCACTAAATCAATTTAATGGAAGGGCTAGGTTTGAATCAAAACAAAACAGAATAGAGATAGCCATGGCTGAAATGAATTCAGATGCAGAAGGAGTCATAGCCTGGAAAATGATGAAAGGTGAAGTCAATTATGGTGGACGACGGTGGTTTTAAACAGGACTGATGGTAGAGAACAGAGGAAGGCGAAGCTGGTGCGGTGATGGTGGAGGTGAACGGTGGTGGTACCGTGGTGCGATGAAGAAGTGGTGCTACCTCGCTCTGATCTCTATCGCCCTCAGCTCTCTAGTTCGGTTTCTCTTTGCTCCGCCAATGCTCGTGTGTCGTCTGTTCTGAACTCTGTTCATGGTGTGGCTTTGCGGACGTCGCTGGCGACATTGGTGGTGGAGATGGATGCCGCCAGCGACGTTGATGATGATGTGAGGTAAAGAAGCTAATGCGATGAAGGTTTACGATAATGTCCGATCGTCCTCTGTGTGCAGTGCCTCGCTCTATTTTTATTCCCTCAGTTGTGTCTCTCCTCTCTTTTGGATCTCAGCATATCCATTTCTCATGTCCACAGCCAACCAAGTCAGGTCTCTTGTTCTGTGTTTCAGATCCTTATTTCAGTCCTAGCTGCGGCCCATACCAGCATGTCACTGCAGTTGGGTCTTTAATTTCTGCTCCATGAAGCCCACACACTATGAGATGACCAGGGACCTCCATGACAATTCCAAAATGTTCTTAAGGAGGGACTTAAGCAAACTAATTTGAAATGTTCTGAGGCAGGACTAAACTTTCTGAATATTTTGGGTCATTTACTATAATTTCTTCTGTCCCTTTTCTCCATACACTTGTAATTTCTATGAAATTCTGGGATTTATTTTGTGATTTTCTCTAATCCACAAATTAATAATTTTTGACCTCCAAAGTCTCAAGATTTCTCCTTGAGCACCTACAATGCAAAAATTAAGCACAACGTAGCAACAAAAGTTCAAGGGACAATTGTATAAAAATAATTAATAAATTGTAAACATTTTCCCCTAATTGCCATTAATTCAAAACAATTGTTCCTAACCAAAATTAATGCTTAATCATGCAATAATGCTTCATAAAATGCATTTAAATCCCAAATAAATCATGAAAAATTATGTAAAAATATGGTTCAATCAATTTGAACATTCTTTCTTCCCAACAAACTTTCCAGCATATTTGAAAACATTTTTTCTTTTCATAATAGAATCAATAATTGGTTGAAAAACAAACTTTTGTAGACTCTGAAAATCAGTTTTACGAAAATCACATGAAGAATTAGAACTTTTTACCTTAAGTTCATCTTGAGCTCCGGAGAGTGATTTTTCATGTCTGTCCATAATGAGCTCTTTTTGGGAATCCTTTTCTTCTTGTCTATCCATGTTGACTGTATGGAGGTGGTCTATGATTTATCCATCTTCATCATCAACTTCCAATTGTTCATGCACAGTAGATGCGTAGTGTGTAGTTTCACATGAACTGTCAACACTTTCAACTTCAACACACTTGTTAGAAGTATACATAGAATCAAGAGTGTCCCAAATATCTCTAGCAGTAGAGCAAAATCTAATTTTCTCAAAATCATTTTCGGTTAAAGCACTATACAGAATTTTCATTGCTCTAATGTTCAATGAAAATATTTTCTTTTCACTTTCTGTCCAATCCTTTCTTGGTTTGAAATAAAAAACATTTATAAAAACATTCCACATATCAAAATCAAATGCTTTTATAAAACTAGTCATTCTAGCTTTCCAAAACCAAAAATCAATATCTTTCAAGAGAGTTGGGATTGTATAGTCAAAACCTTCTGAAAGTATAAAACACCCAAAATCAGCCATTATAATTCTTGAAATGGTTCAGTCCTTTAAACAAGAGCCCATGCTCTGATACCAAATGTTAGAACCGGCTGACACCCAAGAGGGGGTGAATTGGGTGTAAGATAAAAACTTAAGAACTTTGGAAAACTTTTCATATCTTAATGAAAACAGTAAGTATGAAACTAATGAATCATAAATCAATAGTTAGATAAAATAATATATGCTGGAAACATAAGAGAATATACAAACTGTGATTTATCTTGGTTCGGTCCAATCTGTGATGCCCTGCGTCTAGTCCCCAGGCTCCTCCTGAGATTTTCAAATCCACTATCTTCTTGTTTAATTCGGGCACAAGAAAAGCCTTTACAAACCCACAAGTTTAGCCAAATACTTGTGAAACCTTTTACAAATCTCTTACTGAAATACTCTCCCTTACGGTAAGTCTTACGAGCAGAGCAATCATGAAGACCTTCCTTTCGTACTTACTTGTGCAAGTCTTGCGAGCAGCAATGTTCTCTCCTGCTTACACCCCTGTAAGTCATATGAAAAGCAATGTTCTCTACTGATTGTACCTTGTAAGTCTTACGAGCAGAATGTCTTACTGGCAATTCTCTCTACAGCTTCCCCCATAAGGAAATCAACCCTCTCAAGGTCCCTCTACCTTGAGATCAATTCAGAAATACAAATAAAAGTGTTTACAGACTCTCTCATAGAGTAGATATAATACTCACTGAAGTACAATACAAATAATCACTCTCTCAATGATAAGTAATATAGAAGCTGCAGAACAGAGAGTGTTTGGGTCGAAATGGATGACTCATAATATTCGTATGTTGGCGTCGTAGCTCTGTTCTCTATTTTTTTCTTCTCTGAATGTTATTATATTTATAGTTGTGTTAAAGAAGACAACCGTTGTAAGCATTCGCATGTTGGAGTCCTATTGCTTCATTTGATCGTTGTGTGCATTTGAACAACTAGTCGATGTCCATTGCAGAGTAGAGCATCTCATTGAAGAGTAGGATGATTCATTATGAATTGTGCGTCAAATTGTGGAGCATTTGTGTTTCAGACATTCGTTCATGGCGGGTAAATCTTTTATCGTGGTAAGTAGACAATATTCGATGTGTAATGATGTCACCCGCCATAATTGACTCTTTCATTTGAATATGTAATCTCAATGTTAAATTTCCTGTTTCACACTGTAAAATGCTTAATCACTAATATGATGAAGTGTTAGTCATGGGTATATTGGATCATTGGTCAAAAGCTGAATTTCTGGCTTCTGGGACTCATCACGTTGAGTGATAATATTTGCCATAAATGACCTCTGTTCTTGAAGATGCAATCCAAATGCTTAATCTCCTATTTTATACTTGAAATATATGTTAGTTAACGTTTAAGAACAATAACAAGTGAAAACATAATAAATGTATAACATTTAACCACGTTCGGATTGATGGCTATAAGAGTCTAAACTTTCTATATTTTGGTTCTATCAAGAGTTCACTTGAGTGTAAAGAAGCCTCACTCAAGTGCATGTATAATTTTACACTATGGAACTGAGCCTCTGGATAACACTCGAGACATTTTTATTAAGAGTGTGATTTTGATCTCGCGGGTGATGTGGGCCCTCACTCGAGTGCATTGATCATTACTCGAGTACATCAGTATATCTTAGCTTCAGGCTTCGTTTCTAGACAACACTTGCAGCTAAATATCTAAGAGTGTATTTTGCACTTCCAAAGTGTTGCGTTCTCACTCGAGTGCAGTATGGCTCACTCGAGTGCATTTCATATTTTCATGTTTTGGCTTCCTCTTGGGCAAACACTTGCCGCTCTTCACTCGCAGGACTCGAGTGCAATCCTTCTCCTTACTCGAGTGTTACCAGTCATGCTCGAGTGCTCTTTATGTTTCTTTGGTCATATTTCTTCTCGGGTTAACACTTTCATGTTAACACTTTGTAAGACTCAGGTACAAACCTTCACTTCACTCAAGTGTATTGTCATTCACTTGAGTGTAGCTGAAATACTTCCACTTTAGAGCCACTTCTGGACAACACTCGCACCAAAATATCAAGAGTGCGTTTTACACTCCCGAAGTGATGTAGGGCCATGACAGACTCAATTTATTCATTTGATTCTAAATATGGAAAATGATGTATCGTAAGAAAGTTCTTGTCATATACATTCCAATGCAAAAAGAATCAGCTCCAAACTCTTTGTATTCTACAAGTTATGATCGAAAGAGTGTCTATCACACTAGACAGCACAAGCGTCAAATTCTAGAAGGCATAGCTCCTAGAATATAAATTTAAATTGGGAAAATTACCTATCCATGGAAAGCTCTTTGAGTCTAGTTTCATATGGCACTGGTTTCATTTCAATCTGATGTGTCATTTGTGAGTTATGTCCAAAATACCGAACCTGTCTTGAAACATGACGGTGATTTCAATGTCATCTTCCACGGATCATATCTCCTTTATCTGAGCTTATTTCAATGTGAACTTGGTGTACATTGTTCTTTTTGTGAGCCTTCTTTCATATGCCACTGGTTTCATGTCAATCCGACATGTGGTTTAAGAGATATTGCCAAAATACCGGACCTCTATTAGGTAGAACGAAAAATAGAGCTAAACAAAGTAGCCCCGACACTCGAGTGTGTTCATCTTGTACTCAAGTGCAACACCTTTGGCACTTGAGTATTGAACTCACACTTGAGTGAAACTCCTCTAGAAGTGCCATAACTCATATATAAGTCATCTTAGCTTCGTATTAACCCATTCCAACAATCATTTGATCATAGAAGCCTCCGGCATCATCATCGAAACCTCCAGTATTACTTCTAAGAGCTTGAAAATTGATATTCACAATAGATCTTGCTATTTCTTCTTTCTTCAATCTCTTGCTTCTTGATTTTCTTATCGATGATCATTCTCCATAACCCAACAAGACAGCTTCTTTATTTTCTTGATTATCTTTAATCTTTGCTCGACTAATCTACAAGATATGCAACATTAAACACAATAATTAGTCAATGTAGAAGATTGATATATTATGCAAACTATTTGCTCTTAATATATTTGGCATCTATATTTGACATCATCAAAACTAATCATATCTAACACCTTGCATTAATTCCGGAGACTTTATGGCTTTTTCTTGTGTCATAGTATAGACCCTGCCTGGAACCTTAGGCCTTGACTCCTCCGATTGGCATTTCTATGGACAATCTATAGACATATAGCCCGGTTTACCACATATATAACAAGTAGGGAGTCTGTTAAGATCTGTACTCAATGAGGCTCCACTGTAAGTTTTGTTGGGTTGGAAAGGTTTACGGCAATGCCAGCATGTTCTGCTTCCAAAGAATCCCTGGTTCCTATGGCCTCCAGTCTGATTTGGCCTTTAGTTACCACCCCTAGAATGTCCATACTAATCTTTTCACTTCTGTAATGAACTACACTCCCAGAAGCACCCTTGTTACTGTCTCTAGTGGCTAAACTCAACATACATTTCTCCATGTAACAGCATTCTTCCACCGCTTTGCTAAACACAATGAAATACTATAAAATTAGTTTCTCTTTCATCTCTTATCTCAGCCCCTTAATTAACATATCAGCACTCTATTTATCGCTATCATGAAGCTTGAGGTATGCTGAATACCGAGAAAATCTAATGTACCGAGCCAAATAGTCGTCAAAGTCTCGTTGTCATGTTGTCGAATGCTTAGAAACTCTTTTTCCTTCTCAGCCTGATGGATGGGGGAAAATATTTCTCATTAAAATGCTATTGGAATAATTCCCAGGTGATAGGAGTATTCCTTCCCCTCAGAATAAGCTCGGTGTTCTTCCACCACTGTTCTGCATCTCCCTCCAACTTATAAATATCTAATAACACTTTGATTTCATTTGGGCATCGCAGGATATTGAAAATCTTGTCCAAATGCAACATCCAGTCTTCCGCTATTTGTGGGTCATACTTCCCTTGAAAGACAGAGGTTGCTACTTGCTGAACCTGCCTACCTAGGATTGTATGTCAGCTTCTAGCCTTCGGGTTTGCTAATAACACTTTGATTTCATTTAAGCATATCCAAAATTTACTAAATGGATCTGATCTGGCCCTCAAGCCTTCCTCGTTGTTACCATCTTAACCCCCAGTTCTACCTCTTGTTCAGCCTCTACCTCTTGGTCCACCTCTTAGTATCACCATCTTTATGTTTCACTATAAAATTTCACATGGTCATATATCAGTATACTATTCTGATATTGCTAGAACCGCATGCTCTGATACAAAAAATGTCAACACCAATTTACATTTCGATATTCGTAGAGTAATAAAGGCATAGTTCCACAGGCATACAGAAATAGCACAAATATACTGATATTAAGTGCAACTTTACATAGAGGAGTCTTCCTCACAGGGTTTGATAATATGTACAAATTTTGTCCAAAATATCCAAAATATTGAAATTAAACTAATATAACCAAATAACTCTGATCTTGGGACCTGCACATCTCAATTGCCTGTATCTACCACTTTGCCTTTGGAGCCACTAATTCTCGCTGGAACATTTATTATTTATGAAAAAGGGTGAGATTCTAAGGAATACCAGTAGTAACACATAATCCATCATATAAAATGTGAAAATTAAATATGCATTGCACCATATAATGTAAAATGAAAATTCATACTATAATGTGTGTGTACACAATACTCATGGCCAAATTACTGTTTTGATCCCTTACATGTCCATGTACCACAGCCGAGTCTCCCGACCACAGCTGGGTAATATGCCCAAAGCACGTGTTCATATCACAAAATACAGCTACATAGAACATATCAACAATCACATAGTGTATGAGAGATAAAGTTACTACCTTATGTCCCTTTTTTGGAATATAAGAATAGTTCCTCGAACTACATGCCAACAACTCAGGCGACTAATCCAGTCCTAAAATTTCAAATGTACAAGAATTAGGTTAAAACCCATTCATGTACCACTTTAGAGACTTCCATAGAGTTTTTTGTGGTTATATTAGTCTATATTGAAAAATTACCAAAATGCCCCTGGGCACCCAGTTCGACTGTACTTTTCTAGAAATTTTAACTCAGGCTATTCTGACATATTTTGGACCTAGGAATCCATTTTTTACCTCAGTTTTTACAAAATCACTACCAAATAACAGTTTCACAATTTTCCAGAAACTGATAGATTTTCAATCAACTTTGAAAATTCATAACTAATTCTAGAAAGTTCCAAATTGACTGATTTCAAAGCCTAAATGAAGCTCTTTAACTGTAATTTCATGAAAAAATATCCAAATATAATTACTAATTACACATTTTGCCTGGAAACTTGGCCAACTACTACTGTTCTAGATTGCATTCCATAAATAGAGCTCAACTTCCAAAAATCATAACTAATTCTACAAAAATCGAAATGGAGTGATTCCAAGTCCTATGTGACTATCATTAAGTCTAATTTAAGGAAAAAATATTAGTCCCTTCAAATTACAAGCTAAATTTCCCCATAATTATTGAAAATCATAACTGGTCCAGAAAATGTTTCGAATTTCCCTTGTTTCTTACTTAACTTTCAAAAATCATAACTCTCTCTACAGGTACTCAAATGATACATTCTTGGGTTCTTTAAAGCTATGAATGTCTACTATGTTCACGAAGATTTCATAATTTTTAGATAAAATTTGGATAGTCAAAACTCAACATGAAGCTGATTGACTTTCAAAAATGTCAGTTTTGACAGTCTGACTTCAACAATCAAGAACTTATTCATTTTTACACCAAATTGTACTTTTCTTGATTCTATCATCAACTAAACATCCTAAACTATCTATACAAAAAGACCCATTTGAAAAATCCATCTATAGCCTCTGTTTAAGTTTTTTCAAGTTTCAAGTATGTACTTTGTTTTTCAGACAACAAAATATGGTAGAGAAAACTAACATGTATCCATGAATTTATAGTCCAAACCTCATGAATTTTAACTCGATCTATACTCTCCTACACATATGTACTGAGGTTAATGAGCAAATTTCAGAACCAAAGAACCCCAAAATTCGCCCCAAAATCGTCACACAATCACTGGTTTTATAGTTTTCAGTTGACAAAATTTTTTGATGATGTTTCTCAATTCCAGCAACGAAACAACCCAGAAAACAGCCTTAAATCCAATTGGAAAATGAAGATAAATGTGTAGGAGACTCACCTATACATGTTTATGGTGTTGCATGTGTGATTTGTAGCTCTTCTTGGTTCTTCCGTTGACACCAATCACTCTCAATTCTGTTTTTTCCCCTCTAAAGCTCTCTCTCCTCGTCTGTTCTGTTTTCTCTCTTTTGCTTTGGCTGAATTGATTAAATGAGGGAGTAAGAGAATGCTTTAATTAATATGTGTGTGATTGAGAGTGAGTTGAGGTGTCGGCCGATTCAAACCAAAAGGAATGTGGACAATTGATTGTGAGTGTGCTATCTTTGCACTATTCACATGTGAAGCTAAGTTGGTCATATGAAATTTGAAATATGTGAAGTGTGTGTGTATTGTCGTATATTTGAGAGAGTGGGAGGGTGTTGTGGGGTCCTTATGAGAATGAGAAATGTGTGGAGTGTGTCGGCAGCTTTTAATATACATATATAGGTATATTTTTATCCTATTAATTACACACACTATGCCTTAATTTTTCTCTTTTTCTAATTTAAGATTCGATAAATTTTGTAGGTTCCATAATTTTGACTTATTATCAAATTCCCATTTAAATTTCTTTTTGGAAAATTTAACCTTCACTAAATTTTAGAATATTACAGGATCCATTCCGAATAATGACTTGCGTGGCTTGCCATCATTGTGGAAATTAACTATGCTTTTCTGTTTATTTTTATTTCAAACTACTCCCTCAATCCCTAATTATGATGAAAAATTTTTAAACACTTAATTAATCCATATGATACGTACTCCTTGTTAGAATCAGCTGACACTTAAGAGGGAGGTGAATTGGTTGCAAGATAAAAACTTAGGAACTTTGAAAATCTTTTTGCATCTTAGTGAAAATAATAAATATGAAAATAATGAGCCATAAAACCACAATCAATTAGACAAATCAAGTATGATGGAAATATAAGAGATAAAGTGAGAGAATATGCAAACTGTGATTTATATTGGTTCAGTCCAATCTTTGATAACCTATGTCCAGTCCCCAATCTCTATTTGAGATTTTCAATCAACTATCTTCTTATTTAATCTGGGCACAAGAGAAGCCTCCACAATCCCACAAGTTTAGCCAACTGTAACATCCTATTTTTAGTCATCAATATTCCTTGTATGTAATGGATACATTTAATGGAATAAAATGGTGAATGGTGATGTACATGAACTTTTACAAAAATGTAGTAGCAAAATGGTAATTTTCCAACAAAGCAGGAAGCAATTTATTTTTCCCTTTTTATAAGAAAAAGATGGTGTTTTCAATTTTTTATGAGTTTTCAAAGATTTAATACCCTGAAATTGGGTAGTTTCTCTTTCATTTAAAGTATTAAATATTTAAAAAATTATAAAAAATTGAAAACAACATCATTTTTTGCACATAAGATATCAAAATGTCACTCATTTTAAGTAGAATATAATAATAAAAAGAAACTTAAAAAAACATTTGTGGAAGCCCCTTATTTTTAAGGGACAGTAAGGAGGGTAGCATGTGAGGCATATTAGGCACGCCCAGCCTGAGAGATAATTAGAGTGTTTTAGAAAATACATGTCATATTAAATAACTTAACTAACTTCCTTATCTAATCAAATTAGATAAATATTTCTTATATTAAGGACATGATGAGTATAATTTAGTTTCTATCTTTATTAAATAGATATTTTTATTCTATTAAAACAAAGAGACTAAATTATAGAATGATTAAAACTATAAGAACTGAATTGTAGTGAGTTAAAATTTAAAGACTGAGTTACAATTGAGTCAATATTATAAGGATTAAGTTGCACTGAGTCAAAGTGTATGAATTGAGTTATGAACTAGTTAAAACTACATGATCAAAAGATTAATTTATTTTTAAAAATTGTTGGTATGTAACGAACAATTTTTCAAACAATGTTCTCATTACAATTTATTAAGAGAAAATTTTAAGTTGAATGTAGTGCTTCTGTAAGTTCTTAAATATGAGCAAAGTTATAAAAAAAAATGTTTTTAGAGAAAGTTAACGAGTTAATGACTTTTTTATTGATTATAATGAGATAGTTAGATGTGACTTATTAATATGAATATAAGAAAGTAAAATATGGTTAAAGTATTAGATGATGTTGATTCAGATAATTTGATTATCAAATTATAATATACATAGAAAAGATTGTACAGGAGAACGTAGGTGACAATATAGACTCTAATGAAAATGCAACTGGAAAAGAGGAGTGACAAAGTGGGGTCATCCTATCAATGGGGGTGGATGACTGCAGATTGCAGAACCCAATCCAATTTCTTTTTTCAAACATTGTAATAATAATAATGATGATAATGGAGTTTAATACCATACCTTACCCACTATACCTTTGTATTCATTTCCCTTTCTACATGGATGAGTGTAAATATCAAGGTTTTTAAACCCACACCGGTTAGTGGGTCAAAGATCAGTAGGTCATATTAGAGTCGAACCAGAGCTAAACCGAGACTAAACCGGTAAAGAAGTAAACTTGAACGATATTATTTTTTGAAATAGTTTTGGCATTTAATAATTTCTTAGGATCAAATGAAAATATTTTCAAGTGATTCTTTTTGCAAGAAAGTAGATATCTCAAGCTTTTCATAGAATCCTAATTTATAATTTTTGGAAATATGTGGAATTAGATACAAATTTTTAAAATTATAAAAATTTAAATAAATATTAAATCCGTTGGACCGTACCAGTTAGATTACCGGTTCGACAGTTTTCATGGTCAAACTGACCAGTTCGATCTGGTTTTAATAATATGGGTAAATATTCCCAATCTCATCATTCATTTATCACTCAAAACTCCCACTTTTATCAACTTATTCTTATTTTAATACTTTCCCAAAAAATACTGTTCTTATTTTCATTCACGCTCTTCCCTCAGTTCATTTCTCTGTATCCATCCTATTAGGGTCTATTTGAGTTGGCATTCAAAAAACACGTTAATGTAAATTGAGACAAAACTTTTCTCACATATTTACCTCGTACATCGCAAATCACGTTAGAAAAGCAGCTTATACCACTAATCCAAACAGGCATCTAAGCATTGGCTGTGATATCCTTTTATTTCTTAGTATTGAAGGATTTGTTTTGGCCATCACTTTAGATAGTTGTCTTGAGATTTGTTGTTTTTATATTCTGCATTGGAACTATGTATGTTTTTGTTTCATGTATATTTATTTTGATGTACTTTTCTTTTCTTTTCTTTTTTAATATGATATAATTGGCTTATGTTATAAAAAAAAAATTCCTCTCTATTCATTTCATCATTTCTTTTTATTTATCTTGTTGCTGTTTTATATGATTTAGACCAAAAAAACAGTATTCCGTAATTGTTGGGTCCCAGAGTACATTACATGTTGGGACATTAGGAAAAGAAATTTATTGAATTGAAGGACCCCATGACAGAAATGATGAGTACATCAAATAAATTTATAAACGAAAAATATTTCTATATGATTGAAATTATTACTGTTTTTTAAATTGCATTACAATTGTAAATTTAATATTAAGAGCAAATTAAAATTTAATTACACACACACTCTCTCTCTCTTTTTACTTTGTTTCCAAAATATACAATTTTCTCAATCAATGGAATCCTCAAACCTTGTAGATGAGGGCGACAGAGATACAATGAATTGCAAAAAAGCAACAACAAAGTTCTACAAATAATACTCTCATGTCGAAAGGCCAATTTTACACCCTAAAAGTGTATTACCCTCCCTTTTTATTTTTCATTAGTCATTAAATAAATACAATAAATTATTTTCTTGCCAACAAATACAATAAATAAATTGAGCTTTCCCTTTCATTTTAGTTGAAACCATGTGACAAGAGCATCATACAGTAACTCACTAAGATTAGTCATATTATTTATGCACTATTTTCACATATAATCTAAGCAATTTATTATCTTGTGCCATCTTGTGAACATGCTTGGGAGGGTAATAAATAATATATTTCATGCACTTTTTTCTTTTGCATCAACTTTACTTTTGCTCACATTAGGTAAGGTAGTGTTTGATTTATGCTTTAATATGACCGCTATTTTCAACTAATCACACATAAGAACAAGCCCCCTTTCTTTTTTTTTGGGTCGAACAACAAGCCCTTTTTGCTAATGAAAATTCTAACACAGACAATCCAAGATTTAAGAATATACTAATAATATACATATCATGCATTGATATTTATTAACGTTTAGTTTACTAATGCATGTTTATTTGTTTTCTTAATAAAAATTAAATAATATGATAAATATGTAGCGCTAACAGGTAATGAGGAGCACACGTTAGTGTCAATAAGCATGCCTTAAGCCATGAGTCTTATTTTAGTCCTAACATGCTCTTGAGACCTAATTTACATAAAATTTACAAAAGATAACCCGTGCTATTATTTAATTAAAAATAAAAAATAATTAATAACATATATAGAGAGCGAAATACATAAATTGTTTGCCAACATAAAACTTCATTCATTGTCACTTTCCAGTAGACTTTTTAATTTTCATAAACAAAATAAAACTATTATATTATTAAAGGAATTATGATTTTATGTTAAGCGCCTGGAGATCAAAGGGGACTTGTACTAATCCATTTATTTAAGAGTTAAAGGGATATTTTTGGCCCAAAATTTTTCACCGAGGGGTAATTTTATCCCGTAAATGTAAAAAAATGGAGTAATTTTATCATGATCTTCATTATCTCAATTAATTTTGACCATTAGTTGATTAAATATATTGAGTTAACAGTACATATATTATCCATGTCATTTTTGTTAATGTGAAAATTTTCCACAGAAGTTTTAAAACTAACTTTGAAAAAAGATGAAATAAGTGGCACATGGACTTCTTAGATAAATTTACACCTTAACAAAAATAATGTAGATCATATGTGAACTATTAAATCATTTTAAAGATATTAGTTAGGGATGATACAATATTTGGTTACTCACGTTTGTCCTTATTTTGGATTTGGTTCTTCAAGTTTCAAACCATAGGCTTTAGTCTGTCAAGGGGTGAGATAATTTTTATTAAATTATAAAGATAAAATTTAAACTTGAGGGATTTAAATCAAAATGAAAGCAATCTTAACAGATCAAATATTATATTAACCCTATTATATTCATATTTAAGCAGAAGAAACCACCAAAACTAACACTTGATTTCAAGTCTGAATTATTTGTAGCTTCCCAATGTTCAGCCTATTATAGAGAATCAGAAAAGGGCGCACAAAGAGGAATATCTGAGCAACTGCTATATACACAGAAACTGAGCAAGTATCAACATTTTAGGTATAGGCTTCCATTTATACATCAGAAACCAAAAAAGGTGATCATATCAGAAAAGCAAGCTTCCCCAAGCAGCCATGAATGCAAACCCGCCATATGGAGCAAATTTTGCATATTTTCTGTCTTCATAAAATGCAGCAGTATAACACCTGA
Source organism: Inga leiocalycina (assembly GCA_963242795.1). Classification (NCBI taxonomy): domain Eukaryota; kingdom Viridiplantae; phylum Streptophyta; class Magnoliopsida; order Fabales; family Fabaceae; genus Inga; species Inga leiocalycina. The sequence continues at coordinate 70,866,752 of OY725325.1, forward strand.
AAATGTTCAACATATACTTTAATATGTTCAATGACACATTCGAAGTGACCATGGAATATTTATTCACCTTTCTTTTCTGAACTTTGAGCAGAAAGCTTAGCAAGCAATTACATCAAACAGTTAGAAGGACTATTTGTTGAGCAGTGGATACATAAACCAATGAAATCCCTTCAGTCGCAGCACAGAAAGCTTCAAATTCATATAAGATTTGTTTTTTTTTTAAAAGAAAAGACTGAATTAAACTTTCTTAGTTATTTGACATTAGAGGTATCTTTGACGACTTCAAATTACCTCCTACTAGAAGGAAATGATCTTCTGTGTTAGTGGTTAGATAATAATAAACTTGGTTTAAATTATCCTTAAGATAATATCAGAGCCTTCATAGATACAGATCCCATAGTATGTTATGATCCCTGTCATGTCCATTGTCTCAAGTCAAATTAAATTTTGGCAAAATGTATGGTGAGTTTATGCTTTGTCCGCATTTCAAGCCAAAGGGATTTGGTATACGCTTGCTAAAGATTGACAAAGTCATTCATAGCCCAATAACCACATTACCACAATAGTTTTTGTGACGAAATGATCCTTTACATGCGGTTAGTAACTCAACAACCAAGTGCAACATATGCTCTGACTTGGATGGTGGAATGGCTGTAGGTCACCAGCTGTGATGGTGATGAGGGTGAAGGCCGCCGGCGACTATGAAGAAGAAGACGAAGGTGAAAGATCAAAGCAGGATGAAGGTGATGATATCCCCAGCTTGCGGCGGTCTATGTCGGTTCTCGCCTCCCTCTGCAATATTAAAGTCTTCAGCTCATTTCAGATCTGACCTACAGTGCCAAAAACGCTGAGTTTTGCTACGCTAAAATGTCATTTTCCAAATTCATTGGACCAAAGTGTAATTCTTGAATTTCAAACCCCAATTTGCTATTTTCAGATTTAGTCCAAATTTTCAAGGATTTTCAATTAAAAAATATTTAATCCAATATCAAATACTTTTAAAAAAATAAATGATTAAGAGTAATTATATTTATTTTGTCCTTTTTAATTACAATTTAATATATTTACTCTTAATCTCAATTAAGCATAAATAAGATATTTTAGGCTCAGTTATTGTGATAAAATTCTTAAATAAAATATTAAATATATAATAAAATTAGAGATTTATTAATCACTAACCGAGAACTTTAAGATGTAAGGATATAATAGACATTCAACAAAAAGCTTATGATAATCTTCCCAGGAATATAAAAGCCCAAAATGGTTTTTCCCCGTGAAAAAATACAAGCCCAACATGCATTTTGATTGAAGAACTCTACTATTATCCAATGTTTTCATAACTTAGAGGGATTCAACCCACCAAAACCCTAATTCAAAAACTGTGAACGATTGGACCGGGGTAATTAAATTGATATATATTTTTTTAAAAAAAACTAAACAATATTTATTTATATATTTGTACCGTTGCGCTAATCATACTAACATTACAATAAAAGTTTTATTATCTGTTATAAATTACCAAAATTATCAAATATACTAGACTAATTGTCCAACTAAATTTGCACAAGCTTCTATAAATAACCAAAACTACCAATTAATCATCAAATATGCCTTTAAAATACACAAACCAGAAAACACAAAATAGCATATTTTGGGGTTATTGGAAACTGACTTAGTTTTTATCAGTTCACTTTTCAGTTGACTTTGGAGTATTCTGAATCAAACATATGATCAGTTCCTAGTCCGACACCCGTTCTATTTGATTTTGACAACACTGCTATTAACTATGATTGTGATTTAATTTTAACCAAGGTATTAAACTTAAAACAATTGCCTATGAAACCTACACCAAATTCTAAAAATATACTTGCGCTAAAATAGGCTTCGCTACTTATTTAATTACTATGCTCAATCCAAAGAGTTTTGAGAAGCAACATTAACAAAAGGAATTTATGGATAACATAAATACAACTTATACTAAATTAGGCTTGATTAGCTTCTTCATGTTTTTCCCATTTGATTCAGCCGTTCAATCTAAGAGGAAGCAGTATTGACTGGGAATTCATGAATATCATCATTCCAAGAATTCTTCAATGACCTGCATCAACATTTTCCACAGCAACCCACACACAGCACTGTTACACTTGAATCCTGACCTAAATGCCAATTGCCAGATTCTGTCACCTTTCTTGATTCTTCCTTTGGCTTCACAATGAGCCAACTCATACCATACTGAACTCGAAGATGTGTTCCCAAATCTATTAAGTGTCATTCTAGAAGGTTCCATGTCCCAATCTTGAAGCTCAAGCCTCTTCTGCATTGTGTCCAACACAGGCCTCTCTCCAGCATGAGTACAAAAATGCTCAAAAGCCAACTTGAAGTTGGGAACATAATTAGCTTTCATCTTCAACCTCAAAACCTTACTTCCCACAAAAGTTACAACAAATTTGAGTTTTTCTGAGATAGGAAGGACCAGTGGGGCCAGAGATGTTATGTGAGGCTTGATGACTTGGTGACTTGGCCTGCAACATTCAGGAGGTCTTTTGTGATGGCAAAACCAATGTGTTAGTTGTTGCTTATCTTCTTGTTGTTGGACACAGTTGTAGCTTTTGTCATCAGAAGCCATGACCGTACGAAGTGTGTGGATGGTTTGGTACTTTGAACGGTGACGATCTGAAGGATGGTTGGACAGGAGAAAAGCAGAACCACCCATGCGAAACGGACAATTAATGAGGAGCATTGAGGGGTTGTTGCCTAAGTATGAGCTGGAGATTTCACTTTCAGTGCTCAGCACCATGGCCCACAAGTTAGGATGTGACTGTGATCGATCACATATAATGAAGTATGAGCTGGAGATTTCACTTTCAGATGCATTGAGTTTTTATATTTCGCCCGCCCCACATAGTATATTTGATGTTAACTATAGTGTTCAGAGAGAAATAATAAGAAAGAAGAAAAAGCATATGTATAAAACTAATAAACTCAAAATTGAGATATTGATTTTGAACCCCTTATATATATCCAAATTCCCACATGACTTGTATAAAAAAAAGTTTATATATTATAATAAACTATATGTATTGTCTTATTCTGATCTCTCTTTCTTGCCAACATTTTCTTATTCGTATCCAAAACACAACATTATTCAAATAAGCTCACCTAGACTAATTAATTGAAGATACCTCACATCATCACAAGACCCACAAGCAATTAAGTGGTGGCCACTCAATCAGCTGCCTTCATTCTTTTTCAAGCCATAAATTTAAAATATTGAGATCATATATTAATGTATACAAAAATATATTTAAGGACAGAATTTGATTACAAAAATTATTAATTAAAAATAATTTAATTTAAACTATGATTTCCTTGATAACAATACGATAGTATATTATAAATACATAAAATCATAAATGTATAATTTTTATAACTCTAACATCACAGGCTTTATTTTTTTTAAAAAAAAGTACTTTTAGTTTTATTTATAAATAAACAAAAAAATATATAAATAATTACAAACAAGTGCAACTGAAATTGTGTTATCTTAATATTATGACATTGTGCATTATAACTCCACATCACAAGATTGATATTTCCAAAAAAAAAAAATGTGTACTCTATTAAAATATTAATTAATAACAAAAAATATGCATATATAACTCACAGCTGTAAGTCTGTAACCAATATTAGATCACATTCATTATATGAATATACTTCATTAATGAGGGTACCTAACTCAATTAATTGAAGGAACATTACAAGAAACACAAGCGCTGTATTTTTTTAAAACATTAATATTTAATACTTATCCAATTATTGATATAGAACTCAACAACATATATACTGAAAAAAATTGATGAACTAAATTAAATTGGAAAATTAATTTAAACTATAAGCCCCGGTTATCAACTTTCAAACTAGAGAAAGTTCAATTTAAAGAAACTGGAAGCATCATCAAATTAATTTAAAAATGCATGCGTATATATACTTTTCCCATTTTTTTAATAATTTAAAAACGAAATTTAGTTTAATTGTGGGTTCAATTTAAGGGAAATTTCTGAAAAGTCTAAAATTTATACTACCTGAAGCTACATAAGGACCAAAGTCCTTGAGCAGTACAATTCATTTTCAACAGGTGCAACTATTCTTTAGTTATATAAACATATATTTTTATCTATGTGCAAAAAAATATGTTACATATGGGTCGTTTCATGTACACTTTAGACAATAAATTTTTTAATGACAGAATTTTTAGCAATTATTCCTTGAATATGAGAAACAATATTAAAATCAAATTTTGGGAATGCCTGAAGGATCGTTTGGCGAAGTCAGTAGCAAGAATGCCAGCACAACATCCCATGCCACTAAGATCATAGCACAACACATCATCTCGGAGCTTATATCGATTCACAATCATATCACACAGAGACGGTTTTGGACAAAACGAACTGCAATTTATTATGAGAATTCCTATGTCCTTAGGTTGTACCCAATATGTTTTCTGAAGAAGTTCATCGACAACTCCGAAAAACACACTCTCTGCTCCTTCCACGCTTCAACTAGAGACTTAGGGTATGTTTGGTTGAGCGATTCGATTGTTTATAAGTTACTTTTTAATAGTGATTTACGGTATACGAAGTAAGTATGTGAGAGGAGTTGTGTCTCGATTTACGTAAAAAGCAACTTATAAGTTTTTATAAGCTCAAACAAACATGCTTTTATTTGGTAGGATCTCCATTAGAGCTGGAGCTGTGTAGGTCTTGGGTCCCACACCTGACTTATCAAAAAATTTTGGATCAAAGGACATTTTTATTCCAGAAGTTTTTACCGATGATCATTAGATACCCAGAAGATTTTGTCCGTGCAATGTAGCCCCGGAAATTCTAATTTCCTAGCAATGCTGCCCTTTTTGAACACCACCAAACGGTTAACAATTAGTGTGACCAATTTTACTAAGTTGGCTCTACCACGTCAGATATTGTGCTACGTGATATTCTACATATTATGCAACATCACAAAAGAAAATTAAAAAAATTTGAAATACCGAACATACCCTTTCCTTACCCTCGCCAGATCCATCCAGAGAGAGAGAAAATCAAGAGTGAGGAAGATGAAAAGCAACCAGATCGAAGAAATTTGCTGTAGAAATTCTTTGCTTAATCTTCTCTCAGATTTAAAACAAAATCCTCACTTCGTCTCTCAAATCGAAGAAATTAGATATGGAATGTGACTTAAAGCGGCAGCAGTGTGGCTATGGAGGGCGGCGATTGTGGGCATCGGAGAGCCAATCGCAGGCGACAGATGGAGAGGCGGCGGCTTGGGACCAAATGAGATGGAATCCTTTGGAGAAGAATTGAATGTCGGTGGTGGTGATGAGGATAGAACCGGGGGTGGCCAAAGAGCGGATTTGGGAGAGGAGGGAGGTGATGATGAAAAAGTGAGCTCTAAACACTAAGTTCCTCACCGCCGTACACAAGCACGAAACTTCTTCTTCTTGTGAGTTGGGATCAATATCTCTGGGCAAAATCCTTGGTGAGTCACCTCTTCTTTTTCTTCGATGCTTTAGTTTGGCCCATGTAATTTTCTTGTTCTATTGTAGAAGCTGGTCAACTGAGGATTTTCTGGGAGGGATTTTTTTTTGTTTGAACTCAAGCTTCATCATGTTCATCCTTAAAATTTTGTTTTACTTGATCTGTGCCATTGAATATGGGATTGTAGAATTCATAGTTCCTTCTCTTTTTGACAATCCGTGGACGCTTATGATGATTGGAGGATGAGAGTTGTTTTTTTTTTCATGTTGTTAAGTTTTTTTCTCTATTGATTGATGAGGTTTTTTTTTTCAGATTGGTTCTTTTTCCAAATTGCTTATTTTTTTGATTGTTCATGGACTGATGACAATGAAGTGGTGTCTTTTCCATATTGTCTTTCAGATTGGTGATTCTTTTTCCAGATTCCTTTTAAAATTTACTGCATTTCTTATTGTTCTAGATTGATTCTTTTTCCATCAGCTATCTTTTCTTTGATTTTTTTTCTTATGATTTTTGTTATAATTTCAGTAAGGATGATGATTAAGTGGCATACTATGTAGCATGAAATCTAACATGGCAGAGCCAACTCAACAAAATTAGTCAAATTAACAGTTAACCGTTTGGTTGTGTTAAAAAGGGCAACATTGCTACGAAATTAAAATTTCTGGGGCTACATTGTGAGGCTAAAAACTTCTAGGTGCCCAGTAGTGCTCCTCAAAAACTGCCAAGACAAAAATATCCCTTAACCCAAAATTTTTATACAAAGCTTCAAGTTCTTCTCTGATAAAGTCCCAAGCTTCTTTGCTCTTTCCAGCAACATGTCCTTTGTGACAACACATGAATCGTCTGGCTTGTGGCATGAGAAGTATACTAGGTATACTTTCGTGGGTTGTCTCTTGGAGAAGTACTAATGGAAAATATTGGAGAGGGTTAGGAGGAATATTATTGCAGAGAAGTAAGAAGACATTGGAGTTATTGGAGGAAGATATTTGAATTCATTATGATGAACACAAGCTGAAGTTGAAGCTGCTACTAAAAAGGAAATGAGCAGTACGCTCATCATGTTGAACGAAGAAAACTAAGAAGTGTAGTGGTAGTTGAGAATTCTCTATATGCTTGTTTGAGCTTTATACTCAAAAATTATGACAAATTATTTCTTTTTTCTTTCCCTGGCTAGACTAAAGTTTTATTTCAATATATAACCAGATATTTCCTCTGATCTTTATTCTATTAAGGTTTTAGATACAAATTTATTCTGAAAGTTTTCACTTGATGGGCATTAATTAAGCTTTTTCAATGTCAACCCTATTTAAAAAAATTAACTATGATTCCAAAAAGCGCAATTGTTAGGAGGAAAGAAAATACATTTACGCACTAAAAATCGAAAAGGATTATATGTTTGATCAAATAAAAAGAAAAAGCTATGAGAGCAAAAAAAATTTCCATCTTGACATGGATAAAATTGAAAATCTATTTTATTTTCAAGTAAAGTTAATCACTTAACCATATATATATATATATATATCATTGATGATTCTGATGAAATGATTGTTAGAGGTGCTTTCTTATAATAGGAATCCAAGGGGACTATCTCTCTGAATAAATAACTTAAACAATGTGTGGTTAGATCTTTATTAGGTGTTAGCATTATTTTTCTCTTTTGAACTGACAATAATAAATGAGAATTCATCTAATGCAGTAGGTGTCTAATTGGTGGGGTGTAAAATACTAATTCGCATTAATTAGTTTACACATCTTATCGATGGTAGACTGTACCGGCCACCCTTTGTGTTTGTGAGGGAAATCTTTTTTAGAATTCGTATATTTTTTTGGGTCTAAAGTGATTTGTACATCAAACGATCAATATAACTAGAAAAAAAAGTACGTACCCACACATACGACGTCTTTGATTATGATTACTAAAAATATAATCTTTAGTTTTTAAATTCACAGTATATTAATAATTTTTCTGAAATTAAAAAAAAATAGAGTGCATAATATATAACTCCTCTATCTCTTTTGTTTTTTTTTGTTTTTGTTTTTGTTTTTGTCAATATCCTTTATGTGAAGGAGCAGGAGAGTCATCTTTCACTACTCTATTATGATGTTTTTAGCGGGAGGGACGTAGTTTAAAAATTATAACAAGTAAAAATTCCTGGAAAAAATTTCATATATTTTTTTATATTTTATTTATTTTGTATAATTTATGTTACTAGTGGAAAAATGACGTCCTTCTCTTTTTTCAAGAAAATACGACGTCTTTTAAAATATGAATTTAATAGTTTTAACCGTTAAAAGGAAGAGATAAAGGATTTTAAAGGAAGAAATTTTTGCAAAGTTTTTGAAAGAAATAAGAAATACACTACATACATATAAAATACTTATATAATTAGGAGAAATTAACGTAATAATAATTTTTTTAGAAAATTATATATATGGAAGATATTGATATATATTAATATTATAAAGCTAATACCAATTTGCAGAACTCGTAAGTCGTAACATCATGTAAGTGTAATATCCCAAAAAGTGATTAAGGACTAATGACTTTAAAAGTGGATATAATTATTGTTGAATAAACACTTTTGGAGAATGTGTAATGGGAATTTGGATATTTTCATGATTCCAATGGATTCCTTGTGAAAATTTATGTGGGAATGATGTTTGGTATGAAAATGGAACCAATGGAAGCAAAGATGCAAAATCTAAAATTCTGTCCAGTGAAATTCTATTCTGGGCAGTCTTCTCGTGTGGGAGTTTTGACTAAGCAAATGATGTCATAAAATTATGAAACTTTCCAATCTTAAAGATAACATCCCAAGCTTCAAAATGGACATATAATTTGTGCCATTTTGTTTTGGGAACTGGGAGATATGACTGTCCAAAGGTTGAGGTCGAAAATGGACTCTGTTCTGGGGCAGTGATGAAATTTGTGTAATTCTGGAATTTTGTGGTGATTTCTAATAATGGTCCATATTTTTCCTATAAAGAGGACTTAAATACCTTTCATTTGGCTTTAGAATCACCTCATTTCAATTTTTCTAGAATTAGTTATGATTTTTCAAAGTTTGGGCAGAAAATCTGCCAGAAAATCCGAAAATGGGAATTATGACATCATCTCATTAAAAGATGATGTCAGCATGGAATTACATATGTTATCATCTTCCTCAGCTCATTTCTGTCGCACACAGCAGCTGAATGAGGAGTGAGAACGTTGAGGTTTGTAGAGAGAGAAAGGAGAAGAAAAATCACAAGGTAAGCCGATTTCTCCGACGATTTAGCTCCTAACGCGTATAACTCCGATCCTAAGCTACTCCTCTTTGTTCTTTAAGGTTTGGAAGCTCAAAATCTGTTGTTGAGCACTTAGGGTTTTCAGCAATATTTGGGAAAAGCTTGTGGGAGCTTGAGGTAACTTCCAAACTTTCGTATATTGCTTATTCTGGCTGCTGTGGGCAATTTAATCGGTGAAATTTCACCGGATTGCCATTGGTTTTAAAGTTTGGAAATGATATGGCCTAGGGGTTATGCTGCCCAAATTGGGTCTTAATGTTAGTTGTAACCTAATGTAATGGTTAATAAAGTGGTTAGGAGTAGAAAGGAACGCGTTTACGGAGCCGAAACCGAAAAACCCCAATTTTTCCCGGAGAACATGTATATTTCGGCCAAGGCTGTAAATGGGTCTTAGAGTTGGATTTTCAATCATTTGATGATTCCATTGGATTCAGTGGGCAAAAATAGGTGGGGTTACAGTTGGGCACTTTTTCAAAAAAGGCCGAGAAAGCATAATTACGGAAACACCCCTAAAACCCTAAAAGTAGGGCTGCCAAGGGCAATTTCGTAATTTGACATTGAATTTGATAATTCTGGGTACATAAATGGATTCCTTGGGCGGAAATATGTTAGGATAGCCCAGATTAGAATTTCGGGAAAAGTGCAACCGGACCGGGTACGGCGGGCCCGGGCCGGGTCCCCGGGGGTATTTTTGTAAATTTTCATTATAGACTCATATAACCCCAAGTAACACTATGGAAGTGTCTAAATGGTGCATTTGGAATTGTAGGATTCGATATTTGCCGCCCTCGTGAGCCAACTGCGCTGAAGGACGTCAGGAAAGGACAAGGTAGTGACTCTCTCTCTCTTATACTGTGTGTAATGCTTTGTATGTGTGTGTTATCATGGTTCTGTGATGATTTCTTTAATGCTGCTGCGGTTACAGCTGGTGATAGCTGTCGTTTACAGCGCAAGCTGTCGTTTACAGCGCAAGCTGTCGTTTACAGCGCAAGCTGTCGTTATTGTGATTACAGCGTAAGCTGTCGTGATGAAGATTACAGCGAGAGCTGTCGTATTGTGTATACAGCCGTGAGTGCTGTCGTTTGTGGTGAAAACCATGTATCTTTGAGATTGATGTTGCTGTTGTTGCTGGTTGTGATTTATATACATGCTTGGTATTTATACATTGTATGAGTGGTTTGTTACTACTGAGATTCTCTCGAATCTCATTCCTTCCTATGACTAACCTTTCAGACAGGGCATGTGGCTCAAAGGAGAAGAGGCCGACCCGGAGCACTTAGGACCCTTAGGGGTATAGTTGATTTTGGAATGTTGGTTATATCTTTTGAATTCGGGATTACTGTATAATCTGAAATATGAATAGTATATTCGATTTTGGATGTAATCCCCTAGTGGATACTTAAACCTCAGGTTATATATGTATAGAATCCGGGAGTTGCCGGGGAATTGGTTTTACACTCTGTCATACGTGAATGTAGATAAACTGCACAGGTGATTATATTCGAATTTTGAAATGGAGACCAGGAACAGGAAAGAGATTTTGAATGATTTTGTGAAAACCCTACCACAAAGTAGGAGATTGAAACGAGTTTAAGTTATCTGAAGGTCTCTAATCTACTTTAATTATTTAATATCGAATTATAATTACATGATTAAAGGCAGGGTGTTACATTTTGGTATCAGAGCTGTAGTTCCTGGCAAGGGTAGAGTTTGCTAGGATAGCTCCCTTAGTTGATCTTAGTGATAGTAGATGATTGGTGAATGGTTGTGGTATATACACATAGATTCTCTGCTATTGTGGATGCATAGGAGATTGGTGGACTATGTGTATACATTATCTGTGGTATTGACGTGGAGAGGATGGGTTGGTTAAGGACCAGAGGGGTAGGATTAATGAATTAAGAGAGAATGAAGCGGAATGAAGACCAAGCTCAATCCACTCAGGAAGAGACTCAAAATGAAGAGACTGCTGAAGAGTCATGTGGGGTACCAGCTCGAAATGAAGAGACTGCTGAAGAATCATGTGGGGTACCAGCTAGAAAAGAAAGAGATCTCTAATACTGGGTTTCGTTGTTTTGCAAGCACCTACCTCCAGTATTCAGAGGGAGATTTGATCCCCAAGCAACTGAAGACTAACTGAATCAGCTGGAAAAGATATTTGAAGTGCTTGAATGCTCGACGGAGGTAAAATCATAGTTGGCTGTGTGTGAGTTAGGGGGGATACAAATCGATGGTAGCGGAATATCACCCTAACGTTGCGAAGCAAAAATATGCCATTGACTTGGGAATTGTTTCAACAAGAATTCAATGAGAAGTATTTTCCCAAATCAGTGCGACTCGAGAAAGAGACTGAGTTCTTATCAATCAAGCAGGGTGTCATGGAGATCTTTGATGATTGCTAGTCTCATTTTATCTGGCTAGCTAGGTATTCCTTTTATCTACGGCGAAGAGATGATAAGGAATGGAGTTTGGATATGCTAATTCGTGAGTGCGGCGTGAATTGAGGAAGTAGTTAGTCACCTATTAATTCATGGGGTTTAACAAAACGATAGAAGAGTATATAAGCATTGAGAATCATTTAAAAGATTCATATCCTGCCAAGGGTACCAGTAGCCGCAGTGAACCTAGTAAGCATAATGCTTCTCATAAGTTGAAGAATTAGGGGTTCTCATCCAAAGGTGATGGTATGAAGCCCTATCAGCCTAGGAATCGTGAACCATAGAAAGCCTTCACGGGGTGGATATGTCTTTGTTGCAACCAGGTACATCAAGGCCGAACGTGCGAGGGCGAGTGATATGTTATAATTGTCAACAACCTAGACGCATTGCTAGTGAATGCAACCGGTCGCTGGTTGAGCGAAGGTCTAGGACTCAGAGCAGAGTGTTTGCTATGATACATGAAGAAGCTCAGAGGTTCCCCGACCAGATCCAAAATAAACTCTTTCTCGATGATAAGTTATTAGAAATTTTGTTTGATTCGGGTGCAAGTTATTTTTTTTTCATTGTGATGATTGTGTGAAGCGCCCGGAACTGTGTGTATAAACTGCTAGTTGAACTAGTTGTGATGATGTTAATGATTGTTAAGGCTACGATTCCTGATGCTTGTGGGAAGTGTGTGAGAATTATGGAAAGGCATGTGCCTATAGTTGTTTTGCTGTGTTTGCGAGGTTACCAATTGGAAGTCCTATGGGATCTTAATTGGTTGACGGCAAGAAATGTACTTGTTGTGCATATGAATTCGATAAACCACATCCGCCGACTGTAGTTAGGTTGGTTCATGATGATTTTCGTTGGTGACATTTGGATATACTGTATAAGTAGCCATAGATTGTGGTCTCATGGTTGGGACAGGAAGTAGAATGTATGAGTAGTTTCTAGACTCTCGTTACAACAATATTTCTAATTAGAGATGAGTAATGGAAAGAGCTATCTACGGAGGATTCAGATCGGAAAGGGCTATCTGCGGAAAGTTCTGATAGGAGAGGGCTACCTATGGAGAGTTTGATCGGAGAGGGCTACCTATGGGGAAATCTGATCGCAAAGGGCTACCTACGGAAAGTATAGTACCGTAGTGTGGAGCCACCGTGACGACAAACCCTAGCGTGAAGCCGCCGTGACGACAACCCTTGGAGTGCAGCCGCCTTGATGACGAACCGTGGAATGCAGCCGCCGTGATGTTGAATTGTAGATTAGCACTATGGAAGCATTGGTTCTCCATGATATGGTATTGTAATGACTCCCACAGGGAATGGGTTTTCCTGAGATAAGAAGTCATATGGCTCTGTATGATTCAAGTTGAAACGGGCCAAAGTCAGGCACAGATAAATCTGGATTGTGAGGGCTGTCAAGTGTAGTGGGAGGTTCCTGTGGGACTCCTACTAAATTAATCTAACAGTGTTAAGGCATAGATGAGGGAAAAGACCTCAGAGTGTGCAGCGGAAGCATGGTGAATGTAATGCGCTTGAGAATTATGTTGAGCAGAAGCTTGAACTTGCAGTAAGAATGATGTGTCAATCATGGCTTCGGGAAGTAAAACTTCGATGCCAATTTATCTGGTAAAGGGGTCTTGAAGGATCCTAGTTTGGTGAAAAGAATTTGTGGTGGTTGGAATTATTAAAATGCCTGGTTCCAGCTTGTTGCAATTGTGCATTGTGAGTCTCTCACCTGCGGCCGCATAGGGTGATTCCTATGGCGGAGGACCGTTCCCCTGGGGCGGTAGTTACGGGGGATTGACTATTTGTGAGCCGCGAGGCTATGTATATGCACTGCCACGCCAATAGTCCCTGAGTCGCTAGCAACGGTTCGGGTAAAGACTATGTGTCTTCCCGGCGGTAAAAGGGGATGAGGGTGGAGTGTGATTGTGAATCTGTGATAGTTGTGAACAAGCTGGGATTAGGGTGTGGTCGTATGGCAGAGCAGAGCTAGTTCAGCTGATGGTGAATTCGACAACATGATCGGGGGTTCTCACTTGTGGGGGCGCTTACCCCGGCATGGCCAGCATGGCTAGCCACCAGGCTGGTTGCACCGGTGTTGACCCTAGGCCGAAAGGCGGTGCGTAAAATTAGAATCTGCGATGCATATTAGATATGGGAGTTGCGTGAATGCTGGAAGGGCCATGTGTATTTGTGCAAGCGGCGAGAGCTGAGATATTCTTGTAAATAGTGGTAAGTTGTGTGATTGTGAATCTTGTGATGCTAGTTATGCATCAATGTGAAATCTACTGCGAATGTTGTGGGATACCCAAAAGTCCGGGTTGGATGAGGGTAATGCTGTGAAAGTTAATACAGCAAAAGATGAAGTGTATATGAGTACAGCTAAGGCTGTCGGTTTTGTGTAATGAATTTGTGATGCTTGAGTTATTCCTGCAAGAAGGGTGACTAGATTGGGCAGGGTGGTTGTAATATCCTGATTTGTAATCAAGGATTAGTAGCTTCAAATGATGTAATTAATGTTAATTAAGCATATTTGAGTATATGTTGTGTGTTATGATATAAGGATGATTAGTGATGATTTCATGAGTCAAGAACCAATCAGGGGTAAAACGGTAAATTTACCAACTGTCTGGTTAGCTAATGATGAGAAAAACCCCTTAGTAATCAAAAATCAATGGTTGAGATTGAAAGACCAAGGGGTGGAATTTGATGCAAGCAAGCTTAGGTGAAAGCATTGTGGGAAGAGTAAGATGATGCCAAGTGGCAAGCTTTGGACCATTGGATGAGTCAAAGTTTTCAAACACTCTTCTCTCTCCCTCTTAGTTGGTTTTTGCATGGGAAAAAGGAAAGAATGATCATCACCAACATCTCACCTTCTCTCTCCATTTCTTCCATTTCCGGCGGTGCAAGCTAAGGAAAGAGAAAGAGAAAAGCTTAAGTCTTGGTAAGTAAAGGTCTCCATATGCTTATATACCTTTCATTAATGTTGATCAAGAAGTTGAGAGCATTACTTCTATGATTTCAGAATTTCCATTGGTGGTGTTTGATTGTTTGATAAATCTGAAAAGTGGTGGAATCAAAGTGTTGATTTCAGCAAGTTGAAGAGGTAGGTTTGTAATGCATTTTGATATATATGTCAAGATGTTTGCCTAATCAATGAAAATTCTGGAAATTTGACCTAATTGTGATGTTAAATGAAGGGTAGTCTTTGATGAGAGTGTCACTGTTCATTTGGTCAGTTTTGACACTTGGGAGTGATTAGAAATTGATTTGAAGTTGAATAAGGGAAATGTGTTAAGTTGTGGTTTTGGTGGATTTATGGTTTAGAGATGAGATCTTGTTGTTGAGTGGGAATTTGGGTTGTTTATGGTTGTCAATGGGTTCCTGGTGATGATATATGAGAGAATGAGTAATGGTATGAGTTAGGGAACCATTGGAATTCATTTGGTGAATTCTGGTAAACCATGTCAGTTTCTGCGTTTTGGGTATCTGGTGTGAATTCTCGAGTGAGAGAAGAACTCACTCGAGCACAGGATGAACGTGCTCGAGTGAGCATGTTTGTGCTCGAGTGAGGGTGCCTTTTTGGTGCTGCGGGTGAGTGTCTCAGGATATCACTCGTGAGTGATTGCCAAGAGTGCGCCTGGCACTCGCGAGCATTGGGAGATCACTCGAGCACAGGTGTTGTGCTCGAGTGAATCTGTGGTCTGGGAGTTGGGGTGCTCTCGGGCAGACACTCGCTGCCTTGTGCTCGCGAGCACTGAGGGGCAGTGCTCGAGCACAGGTGTTTGTGCTCGAGTGTTGGAGAAGGAAGAGGTTAAGAGATGCTCTCGGGTTGTCACTCGTAGGCCTCACTTCCGTGGTTCTCGAGTGTGCTCGGGATCTCTGCTCGAGCACAGCCTTTTATGCTCGAGTGAGAGTGTAGGTTGGTCGCGGGAGTTGCTCTCGGGCAAGCACTTCCTGCGTCTCACTCGCGAGTGAGGGGGAGTTGTGCTCGAGCACGGCCTTCTGTGCTCGAGTGAGGGGTGCGAGTGAGGGGTCCAAAAATTAGAGTTTAGCTTTCTAAAGAGGGATCTTTGGGGATAGTTATCCCAACCCTTTAGGCATATGTTTAGGCATATAATGGCCATCTAAAGAGTCCAAATGAATACCAACTTAGAGTGTTATTGAAGTAGGAACTTGGAAAAGGAAATTAACCAAATGTCCCTATTTTGATTATAGGATTTGACATCTGCTATCCTCGTGAGCCTACTGTGCCCAGAGACATCAGGAAAGGATCAGGTAGTGACTTTTCTTTCGTACCATTTGTGATGCATCGTATGTGTGTATTTTCATTGCTTTGCGATAAGTTCGTATGCTGCGACTTATGTGGATATATGTGAGCACCGTCAGTCCAATAGTCCCTGAGTAGCTAACAACGGTTCGGATAAAGACTGTGTGTCTTTCCGGCGGAGAAAGGGGATGAGGATGAGGTGTGATTATGTGACATGAAAGCCGAGAGGCTGATTGTGGGCCGAAAGGTCGGTTATGAGCCGAAAGGCTATTTGTGAGGCTGACGAGCCGTTTGTGAAGCCGGATAGCTATGTGCTATAAGGCTATATGTATGCACTGCCACGCCAATAGTCCCTGAGTAGCTAACAACGGTTCGGGTTAGGCAGTGTGCCTTCCCGGCGGAGAAAGGGGAGGAGGCTGGAGTGTGATATGTGTTGCTGCTGTATGATGATTTACTTACATGCTATGTATTTATGTGTGGTATAAATGCTTAGTTACTACTGGGATTCTTTAGAATCTCATTCTTTCCTTTGAACTAACCTTTCAGACAGGGCGACTGGCTCCAAGGAGAAGCGCGTGACCCGAAGTGGTTAGAGTTTCTTAGGGACATTAGTATAGTTTTGTTGGTTTATTCATTTTGGTTAGGGATTACTGTATTATGTTTTGGGAGATGTATATAGTTTGAAATACTTGGTTGTAATCCCTAAACAAGATTTGGAAATTCTAGGTATGTAGTTGAACCCGGGGGTTGCCGGGTGTTTGGTTATACACTCTGTTATTCGTAAATGTATATAAACTGCGCAGGTGATTATATTCGATAAATTGAAGTTGAGACTGGAAGAGGAATGAAGTTTTGAAAATTTCGTAAAGTCCCTACTACTAAAGGGAAGTTTAAATGAGTTTTAAACCATACGACGGTCTCTAATCTAATTTAATTACCTAATATCGAGTTATAATCACGTGTTTAAAAGCAGGGTGTTACATTTTGGTATCAGAGCTGTAGTTCCTGACAAGGGTAGAGTTTGCTAGGATAGATCCCTTAGTTGGTTTAGGGATAAAAGATTGTTTGTGAATGATTGTTATGTGTGCACATATATGTTTAAATGATTTGGATATATATCAGTTTTGTGACCATATGTGCATACTGTCTCTGCTGAATTAATGGGGTAAGTTGCTTGTAGAATGAAGAAAACCAGAGGACGCCCCAAAATTCCGCGTGTAGACCCCGTGGTGGAGGTTGATAATGAAAACCCACCAGATCCTATGCATGAGTTGGTGAGTCTAATCAAGGATCAGCGGGACATGATCACTGAGCTAAGGGACGAGCTCAGAGCAGAGAAGGCAAAGAATAAGGAAGTTCCGGTTCAGTCTATTCCGGAAGAAACTCAAGAGGAGACCCGTTATGAGGACACTGCAGAAGGATCAGCACGACCTCTAGAATCCCCACCTCGTGCTACCTTGAATCCGGAATCATATGGGATGCCACCCAGGGAGGAAAAAGACCTTCAGTATTGGGTCACCCGATTCTGTAAGCATTTGCCTCCGGCGTTCAGAGGGAGGTTTGATCCTCAAGTGGCAGAAGATTGGCTGAATCGTCTGGAAAAGATATTTGAGGTTCTTGGATGTCCGGATGAAGTGAAGCCACGGTTGGCCGTCTACAAGCTCGAAGGGGATGCAGATCGTTGGTGGCGGAATATCGCCTCAACATTGAAGAGCAATGAAACACCACTGACTTGGGAGTTGTTCTTGCAAGAATTCAACGAGAAGTATTTCCCGAAGTCAGTCCAGCTTGAAAAGGAGACAGAATTCCTTAATATCAGGCAAGGGGACACGGAGAGTTTTGATGACTACTTGTCCCGATTCATCCGCCTGTCCCGGTATTCCTCCTATCTCCGGTACAAGGATGACGGAGAATGGAGCTCAGATATGCTTATTCGTGGTCTGAGACGAGAGTTGAGGAAGCGATTGGTTACTCACCGATTTAAGAAGTTCAATAAGGCTGTAGAGCAATGTCGAATCACGGAAAACAACTTGAGAGAGGTGTACCCTAACAAAGCTATTGGCCACCGCAGTGAGCCTAGTAAGGGTAATGTTCCTCAGAAGCGTAAAGGCCAAGGATCATCTTCATTCAAGGGTGGTGATAAGAAGCCCTATCAGCCTGGAGGTCGTGAACCTCAGAGATTTGCAACCGAGTGGAAATGTCGTCGCTGTAACAAATCACATTACGGCCAGAATTGTCAGGGAGAGATGATTTGTTTTAACTGCAAGCGGCCAGGACATCTTTCCAGAGATTGTCAACAACCACGAGCGGAGCAAAGGCCGAAGACACAGGGTCGAGTGTTTGCAATGACCCATGAGGAGGCTCGTAGATCTCCTGAGTTGATACAAGGTAAAATCTCCCTAAATGGCTATCTATTACAAGCATTGTTTGACTCGGGTGCCAGTCATTCCTTTATTGCGTATGATTGTGTAAAACGCCTGGGTATGCATGTGCATAAGTTACCATTTGATTTGGTAGTATCGACTCCGATGGGTGTTAAGGCCTTAACCACAGAAGTTTGTCTGAATTGTGTTATAACTGTGGAAGGGCGTCAGTCTGTTGTAGATTTGATTTGTTTGCCGCTTTACCAGTTGGAAGTCATTTTGGGTTTTGATTGGTTAACGGCAAATAACGTATTACTTGATTGCGGGAATAAGAGGATAGTATATCCTGTTTCTCAAAGGGCTGAAGTTGTAGGTGCTTGTATGAATTTTCTTTCTACAGCTAAAGCTGAGAGATATATTGAAAAGGGTTGCCAGGGGTATATGGTATTCTTCTCCATTCAGGGGGAAACTGGTGAAACCTTGAGTAATATACCCGTGGTAAATGAATTCCCTGAGGTGTTTCCGGATGACCTTAGCGGATTGCCTCCTGAGAGGGAAGTTCAGTTCCCGATTGACATTGTACCTGGAGCTGGTTCTATTTCGAAAGCCCCATATCGTATGGCCCCAAACGAGATGGCGGAACTAAAGAAACAAATAGAAGATTTGCTTGAGAAAGGATTCATTAGACCCAGTGTATCGCCTTGGGGAGCTCCAGTGTTATTTGTGAAGAAGAAAGATGGAAGCCTCCGGTTGTGTATCGATTATAGAGAGTTGAATAAGGTTACTATCAAGAACAAGTACCCACTTCCTCGAATCGATGACTTGTTAGATCAACTCTCTGGATCGTGTGTATTCTCAAAGATCGATCTAAGGTCAGGGTATCATCAGCTGCGAGTAAAAGCGAAAGATGTTCCGAAAACTGCTTTCAGGACCCGGTATGGTCATTACGAGTTTTTGGTAATGCCATTTGGGCTAACCAATGCGCCTGCGGTTTTCATGGATTACATGAACCGTATCTTTCGGCAGTATCTGGATCAGTTTGTTGTTGTGTTTATCGATGACATTCTGATATATTCCAAAAGTAAGGAAGAGCATGAGCATCATTTGAGAATTGTATTGAATATCTTGTATGAGAAGAAACTATACGCGAAGTTGAGTAAATGCGAATTTTGGCTATCGGAAGTGAGATTCCTAGGCCATGTTATCTCGCAAGAAGGGGTCTCTGTGGATCCCAGTAAAGTGGAAGCAGTACTAGATTGGAAGAGGCCAGAATCTGTGGCAGAAGTACGCAGTTTTCTGGGTCTTGCCGGGTACTATCGGAGATTCATTCAGAATTTCTCTCGTATTGCGTTGCCGATGACCAAGCTCACGAGGAAGGATCAGCCGTTTGTGTGGGACGATAAATGCGAAAATTGTTTTGTGGAGCTGAAGGAGAGGTTGACGTCGGCACCTGTGTTGATTTTGCCCGATCCCAGTGTGACATATGTTGTGTACTCTGATGCCAGTGGGCAGGGATTAGGGTGTGTCCTTATGCAGCAGGGACGTGTGGTGGCCTACGCCTCTCGACAGCTCAGACCTCATGAATTGAATTATCCCACTCATGATCTGGAGCTTGCGGCCATTGTGTTTGCTTTGAAAATCTGGCGTCATTACCTGTATGGTGTGACTGTGGAACTGTACTGCGACCACAAGAGTCTCAAGTATTTATACGATCAGAAAGAACTGAATATGAGACAGCGTCGTTGGATGGAATTGCTTAAGGACTACGACCTGGAAATCAAATATCATCCGGGTAAAGCCAATGTAGTTGCTGATGCTCTGAGTCGAAAGACTGTGCTCGTTGCAGCTATGATGATACGAGAGGAGAAATTGATTGAAGATTTTCGTGATTTGAATTTGACGAACCAAATCATCTGTGCCAATTACACTGTTTCCCAGGAGGAAAGTGATCTAAAAGCTGAGATTGAAGAAGCTCAGAGGCAAGATGACTGGATACAGCGAAATCTGATTCGGATTGAACGGGGAGAAGTCCCGGGTTATGATTTGTCGCCTAGAGGATTGATTCGCTATCAGAATAGAGTCTGCGTTCCACTCAAGGCGGAGTTGCGACAAAAGATTCTAGATGAGGCGCATAAGAGCCAGTACACTCTTCATCCTGGTATGACCAAGATGTACCATAATCTGAAATCTGTGTATTGGTGGCCGGGTTTGAAGAGTGATGTGACCAAGTATGTGGCGAGATGCCTCACTTGTCAGAAAGTGAAGATCGAGCACCAAAGACCACCTGGTTTGCTCCAGAGTCCTGAGATTCCCGAATGGAAATGGGAAAGTGTGACTATGGACCTTGTGACGGGATTGCCCAAGATCAGAAATTACGATGCGATCTGGGTAATTGTGGATCGGTTAACGAAGTCGGCGCACTTCATACCAATCAATGCTGGTTATTCTCCTGACAAACTAGCAGAGATTTATGTTCGTGAGATCGTGAAACTCCATGGTGTTCCTAAGAATATCATTTCTGATCGAGACCCACGATTTACTTCGAGGTTCTGGAAAGCATTGCATAAAGCTTTGGGAACTCAATTGAGGTTTAGTACGGCTTATCATCCACAGACGGATGGGCAGTCAGAAAGGACAATCCAGACGCTGGAAGACATGTTGCGAGCCTGTGTTCTCGACTTTAAAGGAAGTTGGGATCGTTTTCTTCCACTAGCGGAATTTGCCTACAACAATAGCTATCATGCGAGCATTCAGATGGCTCCGTATGAAGCATTGTATGGAAGACGGTGTCAATCGCCTTTGTGTTGGAACGAGCTATCCGAAAGGAAGTTATACGGACCAGATTTGGTTGATCAGACCTCAGCACAGATTCAGATTATTCGAAGGAGGTTACTTGCGGCGCAGAGTCGACAGAAAAGCTATGCTGACAAGAGGAGACGACCTCTAGAGTTTGAGGCTGGGGATCATGTGTTCTTGAGAGTATCACCAGTTACGGGCGTTGGGCGAGCTATCAAGAGGAAGAAGCTAAGCCCGAGGTATATAGGTCCTTTTGAGATCCTTGAGAGGATTGGGCCTGTCGCATACCGAGTAGCGCTACCCCCAAGTTTGAGCAGACTTCATGATGTGTTTCACGTTTCCCAACTGAAGAAGTACCAACCAGACCCATCCCACATAGTTGAGTATGAGAATGTTGAGCTTCAAGACAACTTCACATATGCGGTGGAGCCAGAGCAGATCATTGACCGGGAGGAGCACGGCTCAGACACCGAAGCATTCCATATGTGAAAGTAATCTGGAAGGGAATGACTCCGAGCGAGGCAACTTGGGAAGCGGAGGAAGATCTGCAGAGAAGATATCCGGAGTTTATGACTCAAGTAATGTAACAATTTCGAGGACGAAATTAAATTTTCGGGGGGAGAATTGTAATATCCTGATTTGTAATCAAGGATTAGTAGCTTCAAATGATGTAATTAATGTTAATTAAGCATATTTGAGTATATGTTGTGTGTTATGATATAAGGATGATTAGTGATGATTTCATGAGTCAAGAACCAATCAGGGGTAAAACGGTAAATTTACCAACTGTCTGGTTAGCTAATGATGAGAAAAACCCCTTAGTAATCAAAAATCAATGGTTGAGATTGAAAGACCAAGGGGTGGAATTTGATGCAAGCAAGCTTAGGTGAAAGCATTGTGGGAAGAGTAAGATGATGCCAAGTGGCAAGCTTTGGACCATTGGATGAGTCAAAGTTTTCAAACACTCTTCTCTCTCCCTCTTAGTTGGTTTTTGCATGGGAAAAAGGAAAGAATGATCATCACCAACATCTCACCTTCTCTCTCCATTTCTTCCATTTCCGGCGGTGCAAGCTAAGGAAAGAGAAAGAGAAAAGCTTAAGTCTTGGTAAGTAAAGGTCTCCATATGCTTATATACCTTTCATTAATGTTGATCAAGAAGTTGAGAGCATTACTTCTATGATTTCAGAATTTCCATTGGTGGTGTTTGATTGTTTGATAAATCTGAAAAGTGGTGGAATCAAAGTGTTGATTTCAGCAAGTTGAAGAGGTAGGTTTGTAATGCATTTTGATATATATGTCAAGATGTTTGCCTAATCAATGAAAATTCTGGAAATTTGACCTAATTGTGATGTTAAATGAAGGGTAGTCTTTGATGAGAGTGTCACTGTTCATTTGGTCAGTTTTGACACTTGGGAGTGATTAGAAATTGATTTGAAGTTGAATAAGGGAAATGTGTTAAGTTGTGGTTTTGGTGGATTTATGGTTTAGAGATGAGATCTTGTTGTTGAGTGGGAATTTGGGTTGTTTATGGTTGTCAATGGGTTCCTGGTGATGATATATGAGAGAATGAGTAATGGTATGAGTTAGGGAACCATTGGAATTCATTTGGTGAATTCTGGTAAACCATGTCAGTTTCTGCGTTTTGGGTATCTGGTGTGAATTCTCGAGTGAGAGAAGAACTCACTCGAGCACAGGATGAACGTGCTCGAGTGAGCATGTTTGTGCTCGAGTGAGGGTGCCTTTTTGGTGCTGCGGGTGAGTGTCTCAGGATATCACTCGTGAGTGATTGCCAAGAGTGCGCCTGGCACTCGCGAGCATTGGGAGATCACTCGAGCACAGGTGTTGTGCTCGAGTGAATCTGTGGTCTGGGAGTTGGGGTGCTCTCGGGCAGACACTCACTGCCTTGTGCTCGCGAGCACTGAGGGGCAGTGCTCGAGCACAGGTGTTTGTGCTCGAGTGTTGGAGAAGGAAGAGGTTAAGAGATGCTCTCGGGTTGTCACTCGTAGGCCTCACTTCCGTGGTTCTCGAGTGTGCTCGGGATCTCTGCTCGAGCACAGCCTTTTATGCTCGAGTGAGAGTGTAGGTTGGTCGCGGGAGTTGCTCTCGGGCAAGCACTTCCTGCGTCTCACTCGCGAGTGAGGGGGAGTTGTGCTCGAGCACGGCCTTCTGTGCTCGAGTGAGGGGTGCGAGTGAGGGGTCCAAAAATTAGAGTTTAGCTTTCTAAAGAGGGATCTTTGGGGATAGTTATCCCAACCCTTTAGGCATATGTTTAGGCATATAATGGCCATCTAAAGAGTCCAAATGAATACCAACTTAGAGTGTTATTGAAGTAGGAACTTGGAAAAGGAAATTAACCAAATGTCCCTATTTTGATTATAGGATTTGACATCTGCTATCCTCGTGAGCCTACTGTGCCCAGAGACATCAGGAAAGGATCAGGTAGTGACTTTTCTTTCGTACCATTTGTGATGCATCGTATGTGTGTATTTTCATTGCTTTGCGATAAGTTCGTATGCTGCGACTTATGTGGATATATGTGAGCACCGTCAGTCCAATAGTCCCTGAGTAGCTAACAACGGTTCGGATAAAGACTGTGTGTCTTTCCGGCGGAGAAAGGGGATGAGGATGAGGTGTGATTATGTGACATGAAAGCCGAGAGGCTGATTGTGGGCCGAAAGGTCGGTTATGAGCCGAAAGGCTATTTGTGAGGCTGACGAGCCGTTTGTGAAGCCGGATAGCTATGTGCTATAAGGCTATATGTATGCACTGCCACGCCAATAGTCCCTGAGTAGCTAACAACGGTTCGGGTTAGGCAGTGTGCCTTCCCGGCGGAGAAAGGGGAGGAGGCTGGAGTGTGATATGTGTTGCTGCTGTATGATGATTTACTTACATGCTATGTATTTATGTGTGGTATAAATGCTTAGTTACTACTGGGATTCTTTAGAATCTCATTCTTTCCTTTGAACTAACCTTTCAGACAGGGCGACTGGCTCCAAGGAGAAGCGCGTGACCCGAAGTGGTTAGAGTTTCTTAGGGACATTAGTATAGTTTTGTTGGTTTATTCATTTTGGTTAGGGATTACTGTATTATGTTTTGGGAGATGTATATAGTTTGAAATACTTGGTTGTAATCCCTAAACAAGATTTGGAAATTCTAGGTATGTAGTTGAACCCGGGGGTTGCCGGGTGTTTGGTTATACACTCTGTTATTCGTAAATGTATATAAACTGCGCAGGTGATTATATTCGATAAATTGAAGTTGAGACTGGAAGAGGAATGAAGTTTTGAAAATTTCGTAAAGTCCCTACTACTAGAGGGAAGTTTAAATGAGTTTTAAACCATACGACGGTCTCTAATCTAATTTAATTACCTAATATCGAGTTATAATCACGTGTTTAAAAGCAGGGTATTACAGTGGTGGCATATGCCTCCTAACTGCTATGGTTGTATGAGATGTGCTAGTTCACTTTTTAACTGAGGGTTTGCAGTAGTTACATTACGTAACGATAATGTTTTGTGGCAATCAACGTGAGGCGATTGCATTTGTTAACCATTGTATGGTGATTATGAGAATTCCGAGTGTTTTTGTGGGAAACTGAGCACTGCACAATAAGTTCGTTTGAGATTCTTGTGAGAATCAAAGTGTGAAGTATTGTTTGTGTGGGTGGTCTAAAAGAGACTGTCCCAATAAGAAATGAATTGTAAAACGGAAGCCATCATGAAGGGGCATCCAAAGTTGTGGTTTAAGTTGTGTAGCAAATTTCGAGGACGAAATTTATTTTACGGGGGGGAGAAATGTAATATCCCAAAAAGTGATTAAGGACTAATGACTTTAAAAGTGGATATAATTATTGTTGAATAAACACTTTTGGAGAATGTGTAATGGGAATTTGGATATTTTCATGATTCCAATGGATTCCTTGTGAAAATTTATGTGGGAATGATGTTTGGTATGAAAATGGAACCAATGGAAGCAAAGATGCAAAATCTAAAATTCTGTCCAGTGAAATTCTATTCTGGGCAGTCTTCTCGTGTGGGAGTTTTGACTAAGCAAATGATGTCATAAAATTATGAAACTTTCCAATCTTAAAGATAACATCCCAAGCTTCAAAATGGACATATAATTTGTGCCATTTTGTTTTGGGAACTGGGAGATATGACTGCCCAAAGGTTGAGGTCGAAAATGGACTCTGTTCTGGGGCAGTGATGAAATTTGTGTAATTCTGGAATTTTGTGGTGATTTCTAATAATGGTCCATATTTTTCCTATAAAGAGGACTTAAATACCTTTCATTTGGCTTTAGAATCACCTCATTTCAATTTTTCTAGAATTAGTTATGATTTTTCAAAGTTTGGGCAGAAAATCTGCCAGAAAATCCGAAAATGGGAATTATGACATCATCTCATTAAAAGATGATGTCAGCATGGAATTACATATGTTATCATCTTCCTCAGCTCATTTCTGTCGCACACAGCAGCTGAATGAGGAGTGAGAACGTTGAGGTTTGTAGAGAGAGAAAGGAGAAGAAAAATCACAAGGTAAGCCGATTTCTCCGACGATTTAGCTCCTAACGCGTATAACTCCGATCCTAAGCTACTCCTCTTTGTTCTTTAAGGTTTGGAAGCTCAAAATCTGTTGTTGAGCACTTAGGGTTTTCAGCAATATTTGGGAAAAGCTTGTGGGAGCTTGAGGTAACTTCCAAACTTTCGTATATTGCTTATTCTGGCTGCTGTGGGCAATTTAATCGGTGAAATTTCACCGGATTGCCATTGGTTTTAAAGTTTGGAAATGATATGGCCTAGGGGTTATGCTGCCCAAATTGGGTCTTAATGTTAGTTGTAACCTAATGTAATGGTTAATAAAGTGGTTAGGAGTAGAAAGGAACGCGTTTACGGAGCCGAAACCGAAAAACCCCAATTTTTCCCGGAGAACATGTATATTTCGGCCAAGGCTGTAAATGGGTCTTAGAGTTGGATTTTCAATCATTTGATGATTCCATTGGATTCAGTGGGCAAAAATAGGTGGGGTTACAGTTGGGCACTTTTTCAAAAAAGGCCGAGAAAGCATAATTACGGAAACACCCCTAAAACCCTAAAAGTAGGGCTGCCAAGGGCAATTTCGTAATTTGACATTGAATTTGATAATTCTGGGTACATAAATGGATTCCTTGGGCGGAAATATGTTAGGATAGCCCAGATTAGAATTTCGGGAAAAGTGCAACCGGACCGGGTACGGCGGGCCCGGGCCGGGTCCCCGGGGGTATTTTTGTAAATTTTCATTATAGACTCATATAACCCCAAGTAACACTATGGAAGTGTCTAAATGGTGCATTTGGAATTGTAGGATTCGATATTTGCCGCCCTCGTGAGCCAACTGCGCTGAAGGACGTCAGGAAAGGACAAGGTAGTGACTCTCTCTCTCTTATACTGTGTGTAATGCTTTGTATGTGTGTGTTATCATGGTTCTGTGATGATTTCTTTAATGCTGCTGCGGTTACAGCTGGTGATAGCTGTCGTTTACAGCGCAAGCTGTCGTTTACAGCGCAAGCTGTCGTTTACAGCGCAAGCTGTCGTTATTGTGATTACAGCGTAAGCTGTCGTGATGAAGATTACAGCGAGAGCTGTCGTATTGTGTATACAGCCGTGAGTGCTGTCGTTTGTGGTGAAAACCATGTATCTTTGAGATTGATGTTGCTGTTGTTGCTGGTTGTGATTTATATACATGCTTGGTATTTATA
This sequence comes from Inga leiocalycina, assembly GCA_963242795.1. NCBI lineage: Eukaryota > Viridiplantae > Streptophyta > Magnoliopsida > Fabales > Fabaceae > Inga > Inga leiocalycina. Next base: position 70,893,167 of record OY725325.1, read on the forward strand.
CATTGTATGAGTGGTTTGTTACTACTGAGATTCTCTCGAATCTCATTCCTTCCTATGACTAACCTTTCAGACAGGGCATGTGGCTCAAAGGAGAAGAGGCCGACCCGGAGCACTTAGGACCCTTAGGGGTATAGTTGATTTTGGAATGTTGGTTATATCTTTTGAATTCGGGATTACTGTATAATCTGAAATATGAATAGTATATTCGATTTTGGATGTAATCCCCTAGTGGATACTTAAACCTCAGGTTATATATGTATAGAATCCGGGAGTTGCCGGGGAATTGGTTTTACACTCTGTCATACGTGAATGTAGATAAACTGCACAGGTGATTATATTCGAATTTTGAAATGGAGACCAGGAACAGGAAAGAGATTTTGAATGATTTTGTGAAAACCCTACCACAAAGTAGGAGATTGAAACGAGTTTAAGTTATCTGAAGGTCTCTAATCTACTTTAATTATTTAATATCGAATTATAATTACATGATTAAAGGCAGGGTGTTACAGTAAGCATTGTGAGAATGCAATAGTAAATTAGTGGTATTATATCCTTTTATGTGTTAAGAATATATCTATTTTGTGTTTTACACCATTTTATTTAACCCGAGGGAATGAATTCATACAATCACATGTTGAAATTGCACATAATATCACGAGGGTTATTCAAACATAAATAAGGTGATCCACACTACTGAGAATAAGTTGCAAAGTAAGGTTGCTTAATGGGTGATGTGACTCGATCTACACTACCAGAACCGGGACGTATCATTCGGTTCATATGGAACATGGGATTTAGCTTGCATGAATAAGTTGATCACTGATGAAATTATGCAAGTAGATATATATGATGTCATGATTTGGTCTGTCTGAAAATACTAATGGGATGTTCACAGTTAAAGTGCATATTTCTTTCGACCGAAAAAAAAGGTGCATATTTCTTAATAGAAGAAAATCCTACATCTTTTCAAAGGGCTATGTATATATATACTCCCTCTGGTCTATTTTATGGGCAACTTTCTCTTTGATTATGCAAAACGAACTAGCAGTTAAAATTAGTTACAAACAATAACTGTTTCAAAAATATAATATTATTTCCAAAGAGGATCAGCCATTTCACAAAGCAAACGAAGATAAGCCATTTAGCAATGTAGCTTCTCGGAGATGTTGGCCAGGATGCTGGAGGGAGAGGCAGAGGTGGGCAGCGGTTAGGAAGGAAATAGAGAGAAAGAGGAGAGAGAAGAACGTGAGAAATAGGAAGAAGAAAGAAAAGGGCATTTTAGTATTTTTACTCAAACTTTTATATTCCAGATTCCTACCAGAGGATTTCCATGTCATTTGTAAGTGTTAATAGATTTTTTTAGGTTTTAAAAGTTTACATGGTATTTATATATCTTTTTCTTTTTATTAAAAATAAAAAGAAAAAATGTTATTTTTGATTGAGTGAAGGACAAGAAAAGCTACAACAAAAAGTGATGTTGAATAAATGGTCAAAAAATTAAATTAAATTATAAATAATAATATAAATTATAATATAAGATTGTGTTTTGTTAAGATATTGAATCAAATCTATCATATTTCACAACTCATGACCTTATAGCGATAATTAACAATAATAAAATGAAATAATCAATTAAATTAAATAGTAACTTGCCGAAAATATCTAAACTGATCATGTGCAAGTTTTGCCGCTTCAACTACAATAGTGTATCTGAAAAAATCTCTCCCCTATTATTAATAAAAAATATTAATTATAACCATACTAGAATTTTCAAATTCAAATTTGTCTAAAATCTCTTCTTATAACATTTTGTGGAATAAATTCAAATGTACACCTATTATTAATAAAAATAAATCCCCTGTTTTTTAACAGCAAAATAGGGGAAATATTATGCGACTCTGATGAGTTTGCCTGTGCGCCTTATTTATGAATTAATTTTCGGATTAATTATTTATCAATTGCGCCACACTTGCTTCAAGAACTGTTGACGCGAACGGTGGCGAATTTTAGTACTAGCGTTAGCGTCGTTTTGGTTGATATCATATTTGAGTAAATATATGTATATGTGCTTTACAACGAAAACGGAACAGTGGTGTTCGTCACCGGTGCTTCTGGCTACAACGCTTTGTGGCTCGTCAAGCTTCTTCTTCGTTGTTACACTGTCAATGCCACTGTTCATGACCCAAGTGAGTTCTCTCCTTCATATGCTTCCATAGTTCCATTAATCATCTCCAAGCTTTGATTAGAATTGTGGTTTAGTTTTGGTAGTTTAATTTAAATTTTTCAGGAGCAAATTTGTATTTTGCACGCATTTTCTTACTTGTGAGGGAATATGAGTTACTACCAATTCTGGTGGGATCTCATCTTCCCTCCTTTAAAAAAAGATTAGTGGGCCCGGAAATTTGAGTTTCCAAGAAGATTGGGTTTCAAATAAGGGATCTTGCTCATCTTCACTTCCCACCTCCTCGGCGTTCCAAACAAGCCATTAGAGATATGGATGAAATTATTTGAACGCAGGAATGTAACAAACAGAAGCTAAAGCTGGTACTATAAACGACATGAGCAACAGGCTCATCAAGTTGATGTTGAAGGTTAACTAATTAAGCAGTAATGGCGCTAGAAAAAACGACATCTTATTTTGATGAGATAACACCAGAGACACATACCTACATATTATAATGGGTAAATGAAAAAGATTATGTAAACATGCATGTAAGAAGATGTCATTTGATGCAATATTTAGAACAAGTCTGAAAAATTTAACATCATCGTGAAAAACAATATGTAGATTGGCCGCTTGGTTCCCTAACCCTGGTTTGTTGTCTTTGGTGAACATTGTCTTGTAATGAGACCCAAAGAGGAATTTGTTAATGGAGTCCATGTGGCTTTCTTCTCGTCCTTCTTCTTTTTTGGGAAAAATAAGAACAATCTTTTTTAAAATAAGTACTCCCTCCGGTCCTTAATATAGGACATGAACTATTTGGGAAGTTGATCTTGGTTCTAAATAGAAAACATATTTTTCATATTTGTCAATGTTTTCCTAATTTACCCCTATTGATACCCCCTCAATAATAATCATTGAGGAGAGGAATGACAGAATTAAAAAAGATGACTAGAGTGTTTTAGAAAATGTATGTCATATTAACTAATTTAATTAACTTTCTTAATCTAATCAAATTAGGTAAACATATTTTACAATAAGTACTGGAGGGAGTACTTATAATACTAAGTGAGTATTTGGCATCACTTATTCTAGGACAATAAGTCCTTATTAAGTAAGTCGAGACAAAATTCCTCTCACATATTTACCTCGTATAATGTGAATTACAATTTATAAGTACTTATTGCCCAAAAATAAGCTATCCCAAACGAGCACTAAGCTATTCCAAATATAGCTTATCTCTTGTACATATTTGGGATTTTGTTTTTTTTGTTTTGGCTTATACAAAACTACATATTTGTTAGAATTTGTTGTTTAGTGTGGGTGTTGTCACTTGTAATGAGTTACCATACTATTAAATTTATTGCATACTGAAACTTTATTTACATTTGTACGTTTTACACGTTGCTCGATTAAATTACATGTGTGATTACATTTGGAGAGGATTACTACGTTTGTAATGGTGGTTGGATTATTGCAAATTTAACTGATTTGTACTTGTACTTAGACATATAGATTTTTATTTTGTAAACAATAATATTTTTTTATATATATGTTATTCGTTATACTTTACAACTATTTTATCATATACGTTCCATTTTGGGCTGTTTGATTAAGTGAGATCACCATATATATTAATGACGTTATTACTAATTCCCATAGCAGGTATTAACATAATTATCCAAGGTTTCTTTTGTCTCTGTGTTTGGAAACTAAAACGCTATTTTTATTATGTCGTGTTTTTAAAGGTTCATGGTATGGTTATATTAAATCATGGTCGATGCAATAACATTCATAGAAACACCCTTTACCGTGAAAACTTATGTTTATATGCAGTTTACTTTGTATTGAGATGTGTTAGTTGTACTTAATTATACTTTCGATGTATGATCTACTTTGTTGCATTTTGGGTGGTTTATATTTTTCAGTTGTCATACTATCATCAACACACTTGTATTGTTTGCATCAGTTGATATACTTTGTTTGTTGTTCACTCAGAGGCTTTGGAATTTTTTTGTGATGTGCATACAAGTGTTGTTTTTTTTATTCTGTTGTATGCATTACGGTTATTTCTTTTCACAAGTGTTTTTTCTGTATGGTTGTGGCTATCCATATGTCATGCAATGACAATAATATAAAGGTAGATATGTTAGTTTTTCATTCATTTGGTATTCTATCATGGTTACTGGCGACAGTTTATTTAATAATCCGTTAGTCCTACAACAGGGCCATCTTCTCTTGTAGTCCTTCAGAAGGAGTATACTTTGATGGCATGATCTTTCTTATCGGGGACTTTATATTTTCGAGGAAAAGCATTCAGTGGATCTGGTTTTTGGTATGGCTGTTGGTTGTTACCTTTGTTCCGAAACCGTTAGTTTGCATTTTTGGTGTGGATTTGCCAAGTTGTCCTGTTCGGATTCTTTATGGTTGATGATTAGTTATATGTTCATAGGAAATGCTCATGAATGGTTGATTTCTTAGATTTTTAGTTGCTACGATATATTATACAATGTGTGTGCGTAGGCGTGTGTCTTGCACACATTACTTATATAATTTACACATGATATTTGTAATCATTAAAAAATCTATATAGGATGTTATTCAGGTGATGTCTCTCTGATCATTTGACAGCGTTAGTGTATTTTTTTTGTTACATCATAAGTTGCTTCGTTTTTGTGCTCTCTGAAAGACCGTTGCCTAAACATTTGTTATGCTTAAGGGTTGTCCTATGCATGTTTGGTTCTTACACGCTCACATAGTGCCTTCTATGCTTCTAACTTTGGCTTTGATCTATTTTAAACATTGATTATTATAATGTATTATCGAAATTATTATGGAATGGGTCAGTATTTTTTATGAGTTTTGTGCTTCTAACTTTATTTTTTTCTTTTATAGCTGTGTTGTTTAAGTCTTACACTTTGTGGAATTTGTTGCAAAGTTTAGTAGTCGTTAGTTAGGTAAGTGAGGAAACCATTACATCTGTTATTATTAATTAGCCTTTTGTTGTGACAAAAGCTGTGTCTTTCAAGTGGGTCGTGTTAATCGTAATTTACTAACTAGGTGTATTCTAAAAATTTACATGTTGATTTTTACTTATTTTGTTTCTTTGATTTTCTATAAATTGTGTTTTTTCAAACTTGTTATAATAGTTATATTCAGTTCAAGAGCGTCAATGAAACTCTAAACTGTAATTAGTATATTTATATCGTTATTCCCATTTTGTAATAAATCTTTGGGTGATGCAAATAATGTTGAAAATTTATTCAATTGTTCGTAACATCCGAGTGATGTCTTCGGTGGGTGAATATAATAAAAACTTAAGTTATTTCCTATTTTAGCTTTGATATTTTCATCATGTAATATGTTTTTCATTTATAAGTACTGATATATAGTATAATCACCAATTGCGTGAATTGGGATCAATTAATAAAATTTTTTTTTGGCCACGCCCCTATTTGTCAAACTTGATCTTTGAGTTATGTTTCTCTGTGGTATGATTAATTTTAAATGCACTATGTACATATTACTGATTGTGTCATTTCAATTACCATAAAAAAGTTGTCCAAAACTGTTTCTATATCAAATAAATAAGATTCACAAATGTTATAGTCAAATGTACAATTTACTACAATAATATAAAGCTCCAACCCGTACATGGCACAGATACTGAACTAGTTACATGATATAATAGTGGTAATAAAGTAATAAAATATGAATTAGTAATTTTAAAAGGAAAACTAATAGATGACGTTCCTTGAAGTACCTGCATGGCTGAATGAAGTAGGATTGTATGGCTATTAATTACTGGAAAATAATTTTACAGAAATAATCATCAACATCATTAATATTTAATATTTATTAAATGCATAGAAAACTATACTTACTTTATGGAGGAAGGCCAGTGAGAGCGGTCCACGTCAGCAGATTTCTCCCATTATCCATTCGTATGCAATGGCACAGTGTGCATTCTGAGCTTTTCTGAAGGAGCTGAGAATGCCGGGACTGAGAGCGCCCTCCGATTATTCTGGAGAACCTCCTCGACACCCATCCCTTCGTGTTAACTCCAAGGCAATCCTCTTCCTTCTTTCCTTTCTATAATTCATTTAAGTGATCACTCTTGTGGATTCTAACAAATTTTGAAGTAGATGCGATATATATACATATATAACTTCTTTGGGGAAATCGAATCGAACTTATAGAGTATAGGCTAGGTACTGTAATTGTAGATGAAGGGATTTTTCCTTTTTCTTTTTGCCTGCGGGAAGGGATTTTTCTTTGCAGAACTAGCGAGTGTTTTATTTTGCGTTCTGCAGTATTTAACTGAATGTGGCCTATTTGGTTTGAGTGTGCACCGTGCGTCTTCAAGTATATGGCTTGTTTCTTTGTTCTGTATTGCGACTCAAGTTCGATCTGCTGTATTCTTCAGGAACCATTCAATGCCGAGCCACCGCGTTCTTTGTTGATTTCCTCATATTTAACTCCTGCGGATTTCTTGTACAAGAGAAATCATGGCCCTGTACCAATAGTTGATAATATAAAAAGGTACTTGTTGATATTGCCTAATTCTTCCGCTTTAATCATCAAGGCTGTTCAGTAAAAGGAAATTTGACGTATTTCATGTCACGTTTGGCATAGCAGATACTCCATCTCAACTTCTGGTTTAATAGAAAAGCCCAAACAGCTTTGGATGAAGGATATCAGGTCAGTGATGGTAGAGAAAACTTAAATCTTCTAGAATTTTCGGCCTGAGCTATAATACTCTCTCTGGTCCTAACTATAAAATCCATCTGACTTATTTTGGAGAGATTAAAATATAAAGTTAAATAAGTTACTTAATCATATCATATGTTGTGTATTATTAGATTATATATTAGTTTATAAGTTAGGTAAAATAGTTTGGAGGAAAAAATAAATAAATATAAATATTTTAAAATAATTTAATTAATTTTATTAATATCTCCAAAAAAGGCAATTGATCTTATATTTAGAGCCGAAGGTAGTACCACTTTGTTCAAACCTTCTCATGTCATCCCTACTCCCTCCGGTCCTAATTATAAGACAAAGTTGACTTTTTTGGAGAAATTAAGGAAGCCAATTAAATCACTTTAGAGTATTTATATTTTTAGTATCTTTGGATTATATATTAGTTCATTAATCAAATTACTTAGTTTGAAGAAAAAAATATAAATATAAATATTCTAAAGTGATTTAATTGGCTTCCTTAATTTCTCCAAAAAAGTCAACTTTATCTTATAATTAGGACCGGAGGGAGTATTATTTATTTGCTATATGTATCTCCGGAGAAGTGTATCTGAAGCAAGCAACTGAACTTGTAACTTGATCATAGGATGCTTCCAAGGTATAGTGTCACTGCCACACTACAGGTTGGTTTGTTGAAAATTCATGCTGCATTTTCAGATGAGATTTGTTTGCTAAACTTGCAATGAAAGGCCATATTAGGATTTAACCATAAATTAAAAAAAGGGACCATATTAGGCTTTAGTTTCTCGCTGTCTACGTCCTGCAAATACATTCATCTTCTTTCAATGGGTTGAATAGTGTGCAGGCAATAGAAGGACTGCTATGAGCAAGACCAAAGTGGTCAAGGGAGTTGGTTGGGAAGTTTCTGCTATTGGAAATGGTTAGTATTATCATTGTCAAAAGCGAGTGGACACAGAACCTGGTGTAATCCAAAATTTTCTCAAGGGATGAAATCCATACCCACATTCCACATGCATAACTGTTTATTATTCTCTGGTTGAACCATGTCTTTCTCAATGCATGTGGGGTTGCGTACCATACACTCTGTTGTCTGGGGTCTGAGTTTATCTTGGATGTCTCAAATTCTAAGAATTCTTTGATTATATATTTTTTTCAGCTGTTTGGAAATTGGCTGATGTGCTTGAACTTGCTGGAATACCAAAGTTGACAAGTATCACTCAATTTGGTGGAAAACATGTAGAATTTGTTAGCATTGACAAATGTATGGTAAGAACTCCTAATTTGTGAGTTTTTTTTTCCTTTTCTTTTTTTTTTTGTTGAAAATTTTTTCCTCTTTTCTTATTTATATAACCACTTTGTAAATTCACTCCAAGGATCCTGTATTATTTTTAGTCATTTATAGATGAGAGTAATCAGTTGTTTTCCTTATAAAAAAATGTAGGAGGAAAATGGAGGCCCTTACAAGGTATCAATTCCATTAAATCAGGCCACAAATCCTGATGCAGACGTTCTTCTTGCATATGAGATGAACGGAGAAGTAAGTGAAATTAACTTCATTTTTTTAGGCGGAATGAAATTAGCTTCATGAAGTCTGTTATTTCTGTACAAGATGAACTGTAGATACCATTTCTAAAGTCATTAATAGCTCTAGAGCAATATGGTGCAGGTTTGTTGGAAACAGAATTACAGATGAGCCTGTCCCTTCTTTTGGTTTCATTTTCTCAGTATAATTTTAGCTTTTTTTTATAGATTACATGTTTGACCCATGACTGGAATCCAATTATTAAAGCATGTCTTCATACGTTAATGATAAAAAACATGTTATACCGCCTCATGATTGGCCCGTGAGATAGACATGCTAGATAATGTGTGGGGTACCTTATTTTTCTTACATGCAGTTCCAACTTTAAGTTTGCATAACTAAAACCGTTTTACTAAGCTTGCTCTTCCGGAATTTCAAAGATGTTTTTCATATTATCGTAGTTCTTTCTTTATCATGACTTTTACAAACCACTTGTGCCCAATATGAATTGACAAGTGTAAAAGGTTCTTTTTGGTCCACCATACGTTTTGTGTATTTTTCTTTTCTGTTTTTACCTTTTAGGGACAGGTTAGTGGAGCATAGTAATATCTTTTCATCATGTTCCTCTTTCCTCTGTTCAATATTCTTTTGCCTTGCTTTAGCCTCTCAATAGGGATCATGGGCATCCATCACGTGTGGTTGTTCCTGGTGTTATTGAAACTCGCTCTGTTAAATCGCTTGATTCTATCAATATCATTGCAGAAGAAAGTCAGGTCTGATATATGCTGTAAAATGACTCTGGTATTACTAAAATTTCCTTCTTATGATGTTCTACAACTTCACATTGTCACGTGGCAGGGTTTCTTCATGCAAAAGGACTACAAAATGTTCCCTCCCTCAGTGAACTGGGAGAACATTGACTGGTCAACCAGGAGACCGCAGATGGATTTTCCTGTCCAGGCAATTTTTCTCTTTCAACCTCCACCTTACTTTTCTTATTAATTAAAAAACCAGTCATTTATTATCTTTCAAATCACTTCTAGTATTCATTATGTTTTGGCTCATTAGGCCCTAATGAAGAAGGCACAAAAATTTCCTTAGATTTTAAAGCTGAGAATTTGTAACTAATACTCGCTAATTCACTATGACAGTGTGTTATATGTTCTCTAGAAGATGTGAGCACAATAAAGCCTGGGAAGGTTAGTTTATGCAACCTCTGGTTTGATGAGCTATTCTATGAATGACTGTGTATCTGTTATTTATTATTTCAGCTTTTCATGTGTTCTGTTGATCTTATTTCGCCTGACTAGCTCATTCAGATCTCTGACCATGTTTTCCAATAAATTTGTTTTGGTTTTCAACTACAGAAAATAAGTTTATATAGACTTTGAATCCCCTTCCCCCAGGGCGGTTAAGTTTGCACTGTGGTTCACCACGCGTAGGTAAAAATTAGTGGATATGCAGTATCTGGGGGTGGCAGAGGCATTGAGAGAGTAGGTGTATCTGTTGGAGGCAGAACTTGGATGGAAGCTCCGAGGTTTCAGAAAAGTGGTATTCCCTACATAGCAGATGATGCTAACAGTAATAAATGGGCATGGGTGCTGTTTGAGGTCACAGTTGATATTCTTCATAGCACTGAAATTATTGCGAAAGCGGTACAGCTCAGATTTTTTCCTTGCTAACAAATATTTATCACGACTCTAGTTTTCCACTTAATAGTTTCCATTAAACAAGCAATTTATCCCCTGAGTGGCCTGATCTGCATAATGGTTCACATTGATCAACAATCTGATGGAGTTAGTATCTGCTCTCTTTTTTTGGCTTATTTTGCAGGTAGATTCATCTGCAAATGTGCAACCTCAAAATGTAGAAGACATTTGGAACTTGAGAGGGATATTAAACACTTCATGGCATCGGATTCAAGTCCAAGCAGGTCACTCAAACATGTAGAAGTTGCGTGGCTTGTGTGTGTTGCCATGGACCAACACCTCATATATGACTGTTCCTGTTTCTTCTCCTGGATGACATGTGAAGCGTAGAGAGTATTTAGTCAAGGCGACTCTGAACAAGATTAGACATTAACTTGGATAATGTATAATTTATTAGCTATGGCTCAGAATCTTCTTATTCAATACTTTTAGTTTTAGATATAAATTATTCGCATCAGTATTATGACTGACGGGCAAACCCTGAAAGAAGCAGGTATTGCTGGACACAAAAATTGGCAAATATATTATCCTTCTAATTTCCATAAGGAAATACATTCTTTGCCTATGCGTGTTGGACTTCCAAATATCATATCATCGTTTAGTGGTGACCATTTATTGAATACAAGCACCTGGGCTACCCTTGAGCTCTTTCCTTTCCTTAAAAGACACGTTTTTTCACCATCAAGTGATTAGTTAAGATGGTAATTGGTCTTGTTCCATAAAAATAAAAATACAAACTTGAATCCCAGGAACTTCAATTGTCAGGAGAGAAGATAACCCTTTAAATGACATACTCTCACTCCTCAAGCCTAGACTAATCAGTTGTTTGGATTCTTGGCTCAATTGAGAAGGTCAGAGTCAAGAAAATGCAGGGATGGTGGGGTTTCCCATATACCAAAAAAAAAAAAAAGATGCCTTTCTTGGCAGGAGAAGGGAAAAAACCTGAGATCATCAGGGAACTAAGTAGATATATAACTTAGACCATAATACCAAAACTACTTCATCATTTTGTGTTTTGAATAAAAATGAGCAAGAATGTGCTGGGGAATTATTCCTTCAAGGTCAGGGTCTTCTTTATTTTATTTCTAACCGCTGACATAGTTTAATGCCTACATTGAAAATCAATGAATATAATATATATATATATATAGAGAGAGAGAGAGAGAGGGAGGGAGGGAGTCGCGTGCAGTGAAAATCAATGCATGATGAGAAAGGTTTCAGGGACAAGCAGTGAAAAATCCAAAAGAGGGAATGGGGCATAACTGACGGAGATGCAGGGGCTATTTGATTTTGTTTTTAAAAATTATTTTTTTTCTAAAAACAAAAAAATAATAAAACCTATTTGATAAAGTATTTTTAAAATGTTTTTTTTAAAAATAAAAAATTTTTTTTTTAAAAACTAAAAAAAAACAATTTTTAGTTGTTTTTTTCTCTTATTTTTTATTTTTTGATATCGTTATTTATTCACTATCGATGTTACATTATTAGTGACAACTACCATTACGTCATCACCAGCGACCACACCGTTACGTCATTTAAAAAATATATTTTTTAAAACAACTATTTATTTTTTTTTATAAATTTGTTTTCAAAATCTGTTTTATAAAATTATTTCTAAAAATAAAAAACAGACAATAAAATCAAACAAATCCGCGGTGTCGACAAAAAAGAATTTGCCTGGCTGTTCCACTGTGATAAGATAATTAAATGAGTGGATAAAAAAGCAAGACGCTGACAAATGGATGAGGTCCCTGCTCATTTACTTCATAATGGGAAACCGTATTCCCTAGCCTTTGCTTTCCCCACTCAACTTGTGTGGATACGGCAGATTCTCCGCTTTCCAATTCAAGAAACTTGGTAATTTACCATAATAGCACTGACCCATGCGATCAAGGTTTATTTTATGTTCTGTGCTGTGAGGTGGAAATAGATAAAGGCCAGTTTTTGTCACTGTCATGGATTTATTATTATATGGGACCCTTGTCCTGCATACTTTTTTTTTTTTTTTATGGTTTTTGCAATGGACCATTTTTAACCTTCGGTGCACCTACCTTCCAGGTATCCGGCGTTAACTTGAAGGTCAACGCTGGATTTATTAACATGGGCCCCCGACAACCGACTAATTCTGGCGCCCCCAATCTGATAGGTCCGACAGGAATTCACCTCTTTGAGGCGCCCCAAGGGAGAGAACTCCCAATAGAAATTCTTTACATCTTCCGTTTTCTGGGATCAAACTCAGGAACGGATTGGTGTGGCGCAGATGCCTACCCATTTACGCCAACTTCCGTTGGTCCGTGTCCTGCATACTCTGCCCTGCCTTATTTTCAAGCAAATACGATTCACATACTATTGGCCCTGCTTTTATTACAATATAATTTCTGAAATGTATGCTCAACAAAGGCTATCCGTTCTTGCTATGTATAAAGCTAATTCTAATTAACCTTCGAAACTGCTTTTACTCATTTTATGCTGACATAATAGGGTATTGTTTTCAAACTCGCAAATTGACTCTTTAAGTTTATCATGTTTATGTTTCTATCTTATAAAATCATGTCGGATTATTGGTAAACACGTGTTTGTTGTAAACTCTGATAAATTCATAAATTTACACACCAAATTTACCATTTTTAAGTTTCTAACTTATAAAACCGTATCTGTTAACTCACTATTAAAACTCGTGTTAGCTTTTTTTATTTAATTATACTCAATGGCTTTATATATCAATTTTGTATAAATTTCTTTATTAATTATGATAAAATTTTGAATGTTGATGTATTTAATTTAAATTATTTGGATTAAAAGTATATTTAAATTAATTTTTTTGTCATTTTGTATATTTTAATTATTTAATTATATACTATAAACACATATTTAATGCTAAAAATAAACTTTTCCGGATTTACGATTCGAGTTCATAACACGAGTTTATATTATTATCACGATAACTCTCAAATTAACATTGGATACTACTATTATAAGTTTTAGTGCGTGTTTAGATTAGCTTTTGAAAAGTATCTTTTATGATTTACAGAATAAATATGTGAGAAAAGTTTTGTGTTGACCTACGGAAAAGAGCATCAAAAACCACGGTTTTGTGGTTTCCTAAACACTTACAAACCCTTACATGAAAAGTGTGATTTATAAGTTTAGAATCTAGAAGGTTCTCCACCGCACAATGAGTGTTTTATTAATCCTCACTTCTGGAACGATTATTAGTTGAAGGGAAGGTTCCGTGATCAATTCATAATGATCTCTATAATTATAAATTTTATGAACTTTCGATTGCAATTTTTTAAGAAGAATGTTTATCCGTCAATATTTTGTAGTCATCCCCTTTTTATATTGTGTACTTTTTATATCGTTTCAAATCATCATCAGTACAGACATGTGATTGTTTTCTCTCTTTTTTATTATGAAAAAGACCCAGAGAAGAGCATTATATGCTTAAAATATTGGACTTCAATTGATTGTCTTGCTGTTCAACGTACGGTGGAAGTGTAGATCCAGGAACTATATGCAATATAAAAAAGAAAAGGAGACACCACGTGGATATTGAGTTGAGGGCTTGAGGCATATAATAATCTCGAAGGCTCATGGAAAGTTATCTAATTATTGATGAGACAGCATGTTGGTAGCTAGGTACTCTTAAATATTGTCTCCATGCTTCTTCCAACCACTGAAAAATTTACGAAGGAAACGCAATATTTTGTATTTGTTTTGGCGATTATAAGGATTATAAAGGTTCCTACTTTTTTTTTCAGCGAAATAAAGGGTCCTATTGAAATAGGCGCAAATACCTTTTTATATAATTTGCGCCTTTTAGGCTAAATGAAACCAATCACTTCCATTAAGACTTTCTTAAGCTGGGAGGTGGTTAGTTTTAACTTCCGGTGGAAGATACAATGATGGGTAGTATGTGAATTATGAAAACAAAAATATTTTTCTTAAAGGTTAATATAATCAAAGATATATATTGTGAAAATTCAAGACCAAACCAAAGATGAGGAGTGGTAAGAATATACAGGATGAAATCTTACCTAATTTTTATGCTACATAATAATCTCAACATTTATTTTAGGCAAACCAAAAACTCTAATTACATTATTTGTCATAGCAAAACTCACCGAACAACCACATATAATCACCCACACACATTCACATCTCAATGGCAGTTATTACCTTTTTGTAAGAGTTTTGAGAAGCAACTACTTTAACAGGGAATTCATGAATATCATCAGTCCAGGTATTCTTCAATGAAGTTAGTATCATCAGTCCAAGCATTCTTCAATGGGAATTCATGAATATCATCAGTCCAAGCATTCTTCAATGAAGCAACTTCAACATTGTCCAACGCAACCCACACAGCACTGTTACACTTGAATCCTGACCCAAATTGTAATTGCCAGATTCTGTCACCTTTCTTAATTCTTCCTTTGGCTTCACAATAAGCCAATTCATACCACACTGAACTTGCAGATGTGTTCCCAAACTTATAAAGTGTCATTCTCGAAGGTTCCATGTCCCAGTCTCTAAGCTCAAGCCTCTTCTGCATTGTATCCAACACTGGCGTTGCTCCAGTATGAATACAAAAGTGGTCAAAAGCCAACTTGAAGTTCGGAACATAAGCTTCAATATTCAATCCCAAAACCTTACTTCCCACAAATGTTACAACAAACTTGAGTTTTTCTGAAACAGGAAGAACCAGTGGGGCCAGAGAAGTGATGTGAGACTTGAGGACTTGGCCTGCAACGTTTCTGAGGTCTTTTGAAATGGAAATACCAATCATGTGTTGGTCATCATCTTGTTGAAAAATACAGCTGTAGCTTCTGTCGTCGGAAGCCATGTTGGTACGAAGTGTGTGAATGATTTGGTACTTTGAACGGTGACGATCTGAAGGATGGTTGGACAGGACAGCAACAGAGCCACCCATGCGAAACAGACAATTGACGGCGAGCATTGAAAGGTTGTTGCCCAAGTACGTCCCTGTGTTTGTATTTTCAGTGCTCACCACCATGGCGTACGAGTTAGGGTGTGACTGTGATAGCATAATATTAAGGTGTATGAGTTAGATAGGGAAACTAAGTTATTATTGAATGAATGGGTTAATTAAGATGTAAAAATGTTCATGAACTTTTATATCCAATGTGCAAAAATACTCCTGCATTCTTTTGGGTGAAAAAATGTCTGAACTTTAAAAATCGGAGTAAAAATGACAAAACCGTTAAAAGGTGGTTTTAATGGTTGTGCCATTTTTATTGCCGATTTTTTAATTTGATGGAAAATTTTGAATCTGAAAAAAGTTCAGAGTTTTTGCCACATTAGATATAAGTTGAAAGGTATTTTTGCACCATAACTTTAAATAAAAAAATAGAGATAATATGTAGAACCCGACTTGGGGAGTCTGCTGCAACTCCTCTAATGCCTCATGCCCCTCAAAATTTTCCAACTTCCCAAATGTTTTCCTTATTTTTTTTTTCACCATTAGATTCTCCATGAAAAAAGAAGTAATATTTTGATATCTTATAGGCAAAAAATATTACATTTTTTTTTTTTGCAAATTTTAAAAGAAAAAATACTAAAATTATGAATTGAAAACTACATCATTTTTTTCTATAAGATATCAAAATGTCGCTCGTTATATGTAGAATTTTTCTATAAGATATTAAAAATGTTACTCATTATATATAGAATCTAACGATAAAAAGAAATAAGAAAAAATATTTTGGAAATTTGAAAAATTTAGGGATAGCAGAGTAGGCATAAGAGAAGGAGCAACAGACACCCCAAATCCAAATCGGACCTGGAGGAGGCGCTTGGCAAAGTCAATTGCAAGAACTCCACCGCTGCAGCCCATGCCGCTAAGATCAAAACATAAAACGTTGTGTCTGAGTTTAAATCTATTCACAATGATGTCACACAGAGACGGTGTGGGACAAAAAGTGGTGCTATTCACGACAAGGATTCCTATGTCGTTTGGTCGCACCCATGTTTTCTCCAGAAGCTCATCAATAGCTCCGAAAATCACAGTCTCTGTCTCCTTCCTTGCCTCAACCAGACATAATTTTGGTGGTCTCTGCATTATAGCTTGTGGAACATACGTCATAGGTCCCAAACCACACTTATCTAAAACATTCTCCATTAGTTGCACGTTCTCCTCTGAGAAAACTCCAACGTTCTTTATTGCTTCCACAAGGTCTTCCTTGGTGACAGCAATAGAATCATCGTTTGGTTTGTAGCATGCAAAGTCTACCAAGTACACTTTGCATGGTTGTGTCTTCAAGTAGTGACGAAAAATAATGGCTACTAGGGTTAGGAGGAATAATAATATTGCTGAGAAGAAAGAAGCCGTTAGAGATGGCTGAAGATATTTGAATTCATGGTGAACACGAGCAGAAGCTGAAGCTGAAGCTGCCACCAAAAAAGATATGAGCAATATTAGGTTCATCATGTTGAATGGCTAGGAAGTGGTACATGCAATGACTTTATTTGGTTTAGCCTTAAATAGGCAAGAAAAAGGAGAATAGAATATTAATATTAATTAATATTAAAAGTAGTGGAGCCGCTTTAATTTGTTTCCAGCTTTTTAAGGATTCTGAATTAATGCATGGGATCCACACTATCATATTTTTATTTTTGGATTAATGTTAAAGTTTGTTTCGGAAGTTTTTATTGAAGAACAACGTTGTCTCGGAAATTTTTTACGATTCAATATCATCCTAAAAGTTTAAAAACATAGTAATATTACTCTATACAGTTAAAAAACTAATGTTAAAGGTAAAGGGCCAGTTAACGGTAAAGGGCAATATTGCTCCATTTAAACACTTCTGGGACAACGTTGAACCTCAAAAAACTTCTAGAGCAATATTGCTCCTCAGCGAAAACTTCCGGTACAAATTTGCACCTTAGCCCATTATTTTTTCGTAAGCTAAAGAATTCTAATAAAATAAACTTCAAGAAGTGAAAAAATGACATGAATATTATAAACATATACATACTAAATAAAGGACCCGAGTAATTGTTTTTGTTTAATATATTTCATGTAATCAACAACTGTATAAAAACAACAAGAAAGCTGAATCTTTAGACATATAATTCCTGGTCTCGCATAGTAACATTCTTGGGCCTAAAAGGATAATTTTCTCTTCCTTTTCTATTTCTTTTTAAACCAAATTAAAAGAGATCTAATTCTGCTTTCCATAAAAGATACCAAACGGATCCACAGGGAAAAACGTTAAGGAAAAAATTAAAGTGTCCATAGGGGGAATATGCATGAGACTAGACTACCAATCTCAATGCAAAGAAATTAAGGATAGTAAAATTTAATATTTTTAAATTGCAAAAAGGACAAAAGATAAAAAAACAGAAGTGCGAATGAGATCGCTGCTGATCAGAGTATAGCATAATAGAAGTTTGGGAAATTACAGTCAAGTTCCCTGCAAAAGAAAAAATAAAAAAAATGGTCCATTCAGATTTCAAAATTACCAACAAATCTCAAGAACTTGTCAATGGCGCCCCTGAACTTATCAATTACTTGCACTTAAAGTTATCAATGGGACCATTTTTTCATTTTGAAATCTGAAGGGATTATTTTTTTATTTTTGGTCTTGTCTGGACCTGAATGTGAGTTTTCCTAGAAGTTTCAACTAAAAAGTCGGTGGTGTTATTAGAAAACCTATATTTTCGGTGTAGTTATGACATGTATTAGTTGGCTGTCGTTGTAGCAATTAGTTGGCTGTCGCTGGACTTCTTTTTTTTTTCCAAAGAAAACATGGTCATGATCATTACACATTGTAGTATTTTTTTTTTTCATGTATTTCCACGTCAGTAATGAAGCACATGTACTATTCAAGGCTTACCAACTATACGACAAAGCGGACAGAGCCGCATTCAAATCTCACTTTGTTGAAAGAGACCTACGAAGAGAAGCGGATACAGTGTAGTCGGTTTCTCTGCAAGAAAATGAAGCACATAATGCTAATAAAAGCGAATGCATTCAAAACAATGGGAAAACGGGCTACCAAAATATGTACTAGACTCAGCAATAAATTTCGGCCAACGTTATTTATTTTATTAAGAAAATTTTCCTTGCTTAAGAAGATACTACATGAACCAACAAGTTGAGAGTTGGGTCTAGTAGAAGGGGTTAGGATCTCAAAATGTGGTAAACTGAGCCCGTTTGGTTCAATCACATTGCATGCCTGCAATGGTAATCATGATTGCATTACCAAGAGAAGAGTGTTTGGTTGCTCTTTAGCATGGTAATAGGGTTTACCACGGTAATGATGATTATCAAAAAATTGGCAATCCTCATTCATACCTCCCCCTATGAATCCTCATTACCATCATATTGCATGGTCTAAAAAGTCTAATTTACCCTTTAGTTTCCCTTATCTTTGTTTCACTTGCCGCATCACTTCACAACTGCCACCGCCACAACCTCTTCCTCTTCCACCGCCGTCACCTCCACCCGCCGCCGCTACCACTGGCCCACCGCCCACCACCACCACCACTGGCCCACCGCCTACCACCACCTCTTCCACCCCGCCGCCTGCCGCCCGCCGCCACCACTACCTCCTCCTCCACCACCGCCCTCACCCCCGCTGCCGCCGCCAGCCCACCGCCCACCGCCCACCTCCACCCCCGCTGCCCACTTCCACCACCACCACCACCACCTCTTCCTCCGCCGCCACCACCACCCACCACCTCCTTCTCCACCCCCACCACCACTGCCACCACCACCACTTCTTCAGCTGCCACCGCCGACCCACCACCCATTGCCACCGCCGCCACCACCTCATCCTCCACCCCTGCTGCCTACCGCCGCCGCCACCACCTCCTTCTCCTCCATCTCCTCCGTCGCCGGCTTGTAACTATTTTTTCTACAAAGATTATATTAAGGGCTAAAATAGACTTTGTGTAATATATTAATTTTAAAAAATTGTTAAAATATTAACTCATTGCATGTTGCTTAAAAATCAAACCAAACACTACCCTTGTAATTAATATTGCATTGCATTACCATTACATCGTATTGCACTACACCGCAGGGTATAATGAGATCAAACCAAACGGGCCCTAAGGTTTAAATTCCTGTGAAAGATGTGTCTACATTTAGTGTTCAATATTGTTTAAAGGGGGGAAAAAAGAAGAAGCCGTGTGTCTACATTAAGGTCCCAAACCAAACTGTTCTAGAATTCTCTTCTGATAATTAAATTCCCAACGCTCTTGGCTCTTCTATGCTTGGCTACCACAGATTCGTTAGTGATAGCACAAGAATTGTTTGGTTCGTAGCATGCGAAGTTTAATGCAGAGAAGCAAGAAAGCGATATTATTAGACATTTGGATGAAAATATTTGAACTCATGAACGTAAGCAGAAGCTAAAGCTGCCACCATAAAGACGACATGAGCAATAGATTCATCATGTTGATGTTCGTTGGAGGTTAATTAAGCAGCAACGGCGCTTCAGATTGTCAATGACATTGCTTTTTGAAAACAACGTTAGAAAATGAATACAACGTTGAATATAATGAAAAAGATTATGTAAATATGCTTTTCAGAATATGTTAATTTACGCTTTTAAAATTTTATTTAAAATATAAAACAAGTCTGAAAAAAATTTAGAACATCAAGAAAAACTGAATATATAATTTATAAAAAATTTCATACAAGAGAGCAAGGTAATGAAATCCGGACTAGTCAATAAACTAGTCAGAAAAATTATGCAAAGGTCACTGGTTAAAATGAGGTCAACTTGGTCAAGATCAGATCAGTCATAATTAAAATAATATTTAAATAAATAAACATTAATTTTTAAGTATATAGAACATTAATATATTAAGCATACATAATCCAACAAAATAAAGTCTCCCGCCCAATAAAAAAAGAAAAAATAATAATCCCAATTATCCAAAACTTTTAGTTGGTTAAGGAATTGGTTCACTAGTTTGTTAGTTTGACTGGTCAACTTGTAGAAGTAGATTATTTAGAATTGCACGATGATTTTATTCATGGGTGTCAATCAACATACACTACAAAAAAATATGCTATTATCGACGGAATTAACCACAGAATTATTTTCATCAGTAATTTCCAGCGATTTACCAACGGATTTTCTATTGGAAAAATTATCGACGGAAAAAAATTCTGTCTCTAATTACCGACGGAAAAAATTCCGTCGGTAATTACTGACGAATTACCCACGGCATTTTTTCCGTTGGAAATTACCCACAGAATTCCATGGGTAATTTGAATGAGAAATTACTTACGGAATTCCGTGGATAATCTGTCTCTAATTACCTACGGAAAAAATTCCGTCGGTAGCTTATGACGCATTACCCATGGAATTTTTTCCGTCGGTAATCACCCACGGAATTCCGTGGGTAATTTTAATAAGAAATTATCGACGGAATTCCGTGGGTAATTCGTCTCTAATTACCAATGGAAAAAATTCCGTCGGTAACATTTGATGAATTATCCACAGAATTTTTTCCGTTAGTAATTACCCACGCATTATCCACGGAATTCCGTGGGTAATTCGTCGGTAAAATTAATAATTTTTTTATTATCATTTAATAATTTATATAAAATAATAAAAATAAAAATAATCTATAACAAATAAAAATTTAAATATCATAAAATTAATATTTAATATAATATATTAAATATATATAATATTAATAATAAAAATTTTAAATGAAATAAAAAATTAAAAATTTTAAAATTTATATCATAAAAACAAATATATAATTATATATTTAATATTATATATATTTATATTTATATTAAATATTTAATTGAAATAAAAAATTAAAAACATTTAAATTTATATTATATAAAATGAAATATATAATTATATATAAATATATATGTAATATTATATATATTTATATTAATATTCAATATTTAAACGAAATTAGAAATTAAAAAATTTTATATTTTATATTAGAAAAAATGAAATATGTAATTATATAAATATATATTTAATTATATATATATATATATATATATATCTTAATATTATATTTGTTTTTTAATTATTACATTATATATATTATTACATGAATAATAACACAAGGTGAAAACAGCTCAATTGGCAAAGACTAAAGTTTTATTTCAATATATAACCAAATATTTCCTTTGATCCTTATTCTATTAAGGCTTTAGATACAAATTTACTTTGAAAGTTTCACTTGATGGGTATTGATTAAGCTTTTTCAATATCACCCCTATTTAAAATAATTAACTATTATCCAAGAAGCGCACTTGTTGAGGGGAAAAAAACGCATTTATGTACTAAAACTCAAAAAGGATTATACCTTTAAGAAGATAAAAAAAAAATAACTATGAGAGAAAAATTTTTATATCTTGACATGGATAAAATTGAAAATCTATTTTATTTTCAAATAAAGTTAATCACTTAACCATATATATATATATATATATATATATTTATATATATCATTGATGATTCTGATGAGATGGCTGTTAGAGGTGCTTTCTTATAATAGGAATCCAAGGGGACTATGTCTCTGAATAAATAACTTAAACAATGTGTGGTTAGATCTTTAGTAGCTAGGTGTTAGCATTATTTTTCTCTTGAACTGACAATAAATGAGAATTCATCTAATGCAGGTCGTGTCCAACTGGTGGGGTGTAAAATACTAATTCGCATTAATTAGTTTATACATCTTATCCATGGTCGACTGTACCGGCCACCCTTTGTATTTGTGAGGGAAATCTTTTTTAGAATTTGTATATTTTTTGGGTCAAAAGTGATTTATACATCAAACGATCGACATAACTAGAAAAAAAAAAAACCCACACAAACGACGTATTTGATTATCATTATTAAAAATATAATCTCTAGTTTTTAAATTCATAGTATATTAATAATTTTTGTGAGATTAAAAAAAAATAGAGAGTGCATAATAACTCATCTATCTCGTTTGTTTTGTTTTGTTTTTTGTCAATCTCCTTTATGGGAACAATCGGCAGAGTCATCTTTCACTACTCTATTAAATATGACGTCTTTGAAAATATGAATTTAATAGTTTTAAACCTTAGAAGGAAGAGATAAAGGATTTTAAAGTAAGAAAGGTGTTGGAATTTGGTTCCAAGTCCGCCCTTGATGGGTCGGACTACTTGATTAGGATATAAGTAGCCTAATCAAATAAGAATAAAATCAGCATTAATTGCAGATTGGGGAATAATTCAGTAATAATTATGGATTTGTTAATTGAGGAACAAGTCACCATAATTAGGAAATTAATTGAGAATTAATTAATTAAATTACTGTCTTGGAGGGCGAGAAAGAGTGTACACGTTTTCTAATTAGTGGCCACCCTAAACCACTATAAATATGAGGTGCCTCCTTTAATTATTCCTCGCCCATACTATTGAGTTTTCTAGCAATCTCTTCTCTCCTACCATCTTTCTGGTTCTGGTGATCTGCTGTGCGAATCACAATTAAGCTCTAGTAGTCTAATAATTGTGTGGGCACTATTTGGAGCTTAGACCCGGATCCGAACATGGATTCGCCCTAATACGCCAGTCCTCTCTCTCTCTCCCCCCCTATATTTTTTTCCTACATTGGTATCAGAGCATGTTGATCCTGTGGTTCTGTGATTTATTCTTTGTGAATAATTAATTGATATATTTTGTTTATATCTTCATCACAATTTTTTTATTTTTCGCTGTGCAATCATATATATGAGATTATATGATGAATGAATATATGCCACTTCAATTTATTTTCGAATGCGTACATATATATACCATGAACAAGTTTTTTCGCATATGTATATATATTTGGTCAAGCATGATATTTGTTTTGTTTTATATATATATGTTCATGAATTTGTCTCCTATGCCTTTCGATCATATGCGTGTGTATATGGATCCCTCTACCTAGCATATATCTATACATGAGATTGTATAATACGTCAGTGTTTTCAAGCTTCCCTCTCTAATTCTGTTGCTTGAAATTACTCCATGAATGCTCTCTGTTTCGCATATGGATATATGATAATGAATTCAAAAGTTTAAAACTTTGTACATATAAATAAAAATGCTTCTGCTCCTCACAATTCTTGTTCTTCTCCTTACTTCTTTGATCTCTTTACAGGTTGAGTTTTTGGAACCTATGTGGAACTAAAAACAAGAGACTTTAGCCCTCAAAAGGTAGGAAAACTTTTGAAACGTAGAGGACACACATCCAGGTCGAATTACGCAGCGCTGTCAACGTTAGGAAAAATTGGGTGTTTGAAACTGAGTGTTTTTTTGCCCAAAGTAAGGCCATGGATGTGTAGAGCTCGAAGAGATGATTCCAATGATGCTTAGAACGCGTCAAACAGAGTTCAGATGAGGGAGAAACTAAGGAAAGAAGTTGTCGCCGTTGCCAATTGAGCCACAATTTGATCAATGAAAGGACATTTTTAGATCAAATAAAAACCATGGATTTGTAGTTCGCTTAACTACGATTCCAACGACACCAAGAACGTGAAAAATGGAGCTAAAACGAGGGAAATATGGCCTTCCGAAGTTGGCGGGTCACGATGCGCTGCCGAAGCTCCAACTGGGTCGGGTTGACCAGGCTGGAGGTTGAAGATTATGACATAGTAGTCAACTTGCATGTCATCGATCAATAGGTCTATGTGTCACCAACGAGGGAGTGCTGTGTTAGCGTTCAGAGCCATGCCAGCATCGGTCAACGTCGGCCATGTCATCCATTGACCAACCATGTTAACCAAAACACATCATCGCCATGTCAGTAGTGGGGGGTCAAGTTAACCAATCAACGTTGATTGGTCAATGGTCAAAGTTGACAACAAAATGACTAATGGCATATGGTACCCACTGGGGCCTCTGTTTGACATGTGGCAAGCACCGTCGGAGAGAGGACGGCACGTGGAGTTGTTGGAGTCAGCGCGTGGATGTCACATGCCTTCTCTGAGAGTAGCCAACGTTGGAACTTTCCAATTTTCAGGATTTTTCAATCCAGACACTTACTAGGGGCGCATGTGGGTGTGTGGGACCTTCGATTGAGACGTGGTTTGTTCCTAAAAATCCCTAAATTCAAGAGCTTCAATTTGATATATAATTTGCATATATTTGAAGTACTTTTGGATGTGTTTTGAGTCAAAAAGATGCTTATATGCACTTAGAGATTCCCAAAAACATTGAAATTGAGTCAATGATGATTCTATTATTTTTGGGATAAGTTGGCTTACTTATTAAGAGTATTTCAGTTACAACATAAGGTTAATGCTGAAAGATTCTTTAAAAGTGAGGGATTATTCAAATGAATTTTTGAATATAAAATCCAATCCAACCTTGACTCAAACTCTTAGAGATAAAAACCTGAAAATTGTAGCAACTTGAAATTATTGAATAATAATAAGTCTTCCCATGCTTCTAACCACATTGATTCATTTAGATTGAAGCAATGACTTCTAAAAGTCAATCCTTTATCACAAATGTTGTGACAAAGGACAAGACAGATAGAGATGTGAGAATCATCTTATCAAGTGGGAGGTATGTTGCAATTACATCCAAGTAAGTAGATGTAAACATGGCAAAGAGGAGCTGGATATTGTAGCTGACGCTACATGAGTTCATATGGTCAGAAAGGCCTATGAGAGGGAGAACCTAGTTAAGAGACAACTATATGAGATAAAGCTTTTAAATGTTCTTTTGCCATTGAATTTAATGATTAAATTCTTTGTTTTTGGAATTGAAATAAGAATATTCTCTTCTTGTTTTCATGAACATTCATGTTGATTAGTTGATATTGTATTATTATCTTCTTAGTATAACTGTTTTTTGATTGGGTGGGAGTTTCTAGAATGTGTCTATAGAAATCCAAAGGGGAAAGTGTTCAATAAAGACCATGGTTAAAAGGGTGATGAGCTAACTAGCATGATTGGGATGGGAGTCAACCTAGTTGTCTCCTGAACATGAAACTAGTGAACTTATTATCTAATTATCCTTTGTCTTATTTGAACAAATATGATTTGTATACCATAATCATCTAAGTGACCAATTATGACCAAGTCTATTTGACTGAGCTTATGAAGACAAGTTCAATAGAGATATCTGTGGAGTTAGAAACTCTCAAATCTCTTTCATTCAAGCAGAATGAGATGTCAGGGACATCCTACCAACTAGTCTTCAGCATTTAGAGGCTGAAGCAACTGAAGGATACAAAAGGTTTATGCTATCAAGCATAGAAAGAACAACATTGCTTAAACTTATGATGGTACGAGCAATGTAACCTTATCCAAGTCATGTGGATAGTGTTGGAAGATAGTGGAATAGGTGATCTTCTTCCATAAAGTTAAAACTAAGTTAAGTTTTAACATAGTGTATTAAGTCCTAACATGTCGTTTAGACAACACTTGAGACAAATGTCAAACTAAGAAGTTGAGACAAACTAAATGCCAAGTTCTTTCTAACAAACAACAAGTGTATGTTGTGACAAGACGTCTTCCAATGAGTGGGAGTAAGCTATGTCTCCCAATGAGTGGGAAAGTCTTCCAGTGGGTGGGCGTATACGAAAGCATATACTGCTCTTGATATGCATATTGTGACTTTCGGCAATGTGATTCGCTACATTGAACTTAAGTGTGAAAGACTGAAGGATGCAAGATCCATCAGTCAGACGAACTTAGCTAAAAAGTGGGAGGATTCATCCTCTAAGCCTAAAGGCAAGAAACTTATGAGGTAAACTTGATCTGGAGGAGGTCAAATGGTTTCGACAAAAATGAAAAGCTATATTGATAATCCTTTAAGGGTTGTAAAAGTAGCAATCCATATGAGTTGTGGATGTTTCATAGAAGCATATGGCTTCATGTTAAATGCAAAGTAATAAAGAGATAGAATCAAGGGATTGGAACTTGCACGTTAACTTTACATAGATAAACCACCCTGATTCACTCCATGTAATTGCACTGACAGAATCACATATTTTCTATCTCTTTAGTTATGGATCGATGGGACTATGACTCTCAAATCCTTTATTGGATTTTGATGTTTCTTTTAAGGATACCCTCCCTCTGTGTTGCCCCTACCTCTGCCCCCTGCTCTATTGCTGCCACCCCACAAAATCGGTCTAGGGACCTTAAGCTCTTTCCCACTATCCTGTTTTGAAGCCATATCAACTACAAAAATTAAAAAAAAAACATTTTAGTCACATTATTATGAAAAAATATAATACAAATAAAAATACAAATAAAATACGTATTGTCTCCGTACCTCAAGTACAAATAATGAGAAATACTGCAAAAACTCTTCCACTGAAGTCTGAATGCTCAAATCTAAAAGAAAACACTCAGAGAAACTTTAGGAAACAAAATGACCAAACAGAAAAATAAAGGGGGGCGGTGGCTTTATATAGTGGCGGCTTTTATAGCGGTTCTTGAAATAACTGCTACACCAACTGCTACAAATAAGCTAGGGTGGCTAAACTTTGTAGTGGTTCTATAATAACCGCTATAAATTACAAAAACGTTTGAAGTTCTATAGCGGTTTTGGTACAAAACCGCTACAAATTTTGAGACCTCTGAAATTTTGTAGTGGTTATAACTTTATAACCACTACAAATAGGTGACCTTTCAAATTTTGTAGCTGTTTAATTGGTTAAATCGCTACAAATAACAGCTACACTGTTGGCGCGTTTTGTTCGCGCCAAGTGGCGGCAACTTTGTAGCGGTTATTATTTAGTAACCGCTACAAGTTTTGGCGGGAAATGCGCGCCATATTTGTAGCGGTTGTTATACTTAACTGCTACAAAAAATGTTGCTAATCTATCACGGCACTTGGCGCGTAGCTTGACGCTACAAATTTATAGCGGTTTAAGTTTTAACCACTACAAATGTTAATATTTGTAGCGATTAATTGTAACCACTACAACGTCACCGCTACAAAATGCCATTTTGTTGTAGTGAATATATTCCTATATAAGTTTAAGCAATTAATTATGCATTAAGATTTATGGCTCAGTAAGACTACACAACTCATATGAATATATTCCTATTTCATATACAAGTTATGGTTTTAATTACAGGATCTACACACATGCATCTCCTTCCGGTCTCAACATACATATTTAAATCATTCAAAAGATTACCAATCAATTGAAAGCATTAAGCACAAAATTAAAACTCAATCATGAAGGAAAAATTAAAACTATATTTAATAAGTTAAGATTCAATCCATCATTAGTAAGCTACGTCATCACCATAGGAAAATAGAAATTTAGCTCATGATGGAATTAAAAATAAGGCCAAAAGAAATTGAAAACTTCATAAATGATGCATAAAACTTGAATGAAAGCTTCATAATAATGCATAAAACTTGAATATTAAATTCTAAAACATAAATATTCAACCAAAAGATGCATAAAAAATGGAGAAATCTAGCCTTCCTTGTATGAGGTAAAACCTTTCATGTAGGTAGCAACCTATATCATCCATAAAGGAGGATTACCTATACCATCCGTATAGGAGGTCTACCTAAACCTTCCAAGATGGAGGCATACAAAAAGTAATAATAATAAGCATGAAAATAATTCTACAATCTTTACAAGCAATACCTTACTCTGTATTCTAGCTTTCCTTTTTTTAGTTAGAAAATGATCCTCCCCCTCTAGCTTCATGATATGCCTATTTATAGGCTCCAAATCATAATGGTGCTCTTCAACAAATTTGCTCTCCATATCCCACCTTCATCTTTTCATGCATCCTCTTTTGACTTTTGATATCAACATCTTCAAATTGATTTTCTCCATTAATGCACCATACCTAATTGATGTAACAACACAAACTCTTTTATTTATTTATTATATTATACATTATTTTAAATGTACATGGCTATCAAAAGGAAAGTAAGGAAATATTTATCAATTACACACAAATTCCTTACATTAAGTTCAAATGTTGTCCACAAAATGATCATATAAGGGAAAATAAATATGTAAATATTTTACTTATCAGCGTGAGTACGAAGGTTTCAATGGAACAAATACAATAGTTTATTGTGTGTTTGGATTAGTTGAGATGAATAGCTTTTAGGATTTATGAGATAAATATGAGAGATGAGTTTTGTTTTGACTTACGAAAAAAAAGGCTTTTGAAACTTTAGTTTTGCAGTTTCCCAAACACTACTTTGGTTCTATTTATAATTCCAAATTAATTAATTCTCATATACCAAGGAGAGCTAGTTAACTCACTAATTATAGGCTAAATTTTCAATTTTACCCTTATTTACGATTGCTTCAAAGGGTCAACATAAATAAATTCTTTTTATTTATTGCAATTAATAGGGGAAAATTATAAAAAGCGCATTTATTATTCTAAAACTGGACTTATAATAAGGACCAAAATATTTGGTACAAATAGACTTATAAATAGGATTAGAGTGGTAGTATGATATCAATATGATGCTAGTTCCTTATGAAAAGAAAATTCTATTGACATGTTTGGTGGAGAAAAATATGGTTGTAGTTATCCGTGTATTTGGCTGAACAAAATCTAATTTGCTAGATTGCTAGAAAAGTTTAATGAAATTGAAGCTTTGGAGTATATTGAGGTCAGTGAAACTGATATATTAGAAGTGCCTTCTTCCATTGGTGGCTGATTATTTCAGTATGTTAAATATTAATTAAATCAATGAAAGAATTAGATTTAAGCTACTGCAATACTGATGATGGATCTGTTAACACCCATTTACATTTTGATATTCGTAGAGTTATAAAGGCACAATTCCACAGGCATGAATATACTGATATTAAGTGCAATTTTACATAAAGAAGTCTTCCCCGCAGGGTTTGATAATATGTACAAATTTTGTCCAAAATGTCCAAAATATTAGAATTAAACTAATATAACCAAATAACTCTTATCTTGGGACCTGCACATCTCAATTGCCCGTACATACCACTTTGCCTTTGGAGCCACTGGTTCCCGCTGAAACATTTATTATTTATGAAAAAGGGTGAGATTCCAAGGAATCCCAGTAGCAACACATAATCCATCATATAAAATGAGAAAATTAAATATGCAATGAACCATATAATGTAAAATGAAAATTCACACTATAATGTGTGTGTACCCAATACTCAGGGCCAAATTACTATTTGGATCCCCTATATGTTCGTGTACCACAACTGATTCCCCCGACTACAGCTGGGTAATGTACCCAAGGCACGTGTTCATATCACAAAATACAGATTCATAGAACATATCAACAATCACATAGTGTATGAGAGATAAAGTTACTACCTTATGTCCCTTTTTGCTACATGAGAATGTTCCTCGAACTACGTGCCATCAGCTTGGGCGATTAATCCGGTCCTAAAATTCCAAATGTACAAGAATTACGTTAAAACCCACTCATATACCACTTTAGAGACTTCTAGTGTTTTTTGTGGTTATATTAGTCTATATTAAAAAATTACCAAAATGCCCCTGGGGACTCGGTCCAGTCCCACCATACCCGGTCCGACTGTACTTTTTCAGACATTTTAATATGGGCTATTCTGACATATTTTTGCCCAAGGAATCCATTTTTAACCTCAGTTTTTGCAAAATCACTATCAAATGACATTTTTATATTTTTTTTCAGAAACTAACAGATTTTCAATCAACTTTGAAAATTCATAACTAATTCTAGAAAATTCCAAATTGACTGATTCCAAAACCTAAATGAAGCTCTTTAAATGAATCTACAATCAGTAATTATCTTTGGATATTTTTTGATGAAAGTACATTTAAAGAGCTTCATTTAGGCTTTGGAATCAGTCAATTTGGAATTTTCTAGAATTAGTTATGAATTTTCAAAGTTGACTGAAAATCTGCCAGTTTTTGGAAAATTTTGAAATTGTCATTTGGTAGTGATTTTACAAAAACCAAGGTAAAAAATGTATTCCTTGGGCAAAAATATGTAAGAATAGCATGGGTTAAAATTTTTTGAAAAGTACAGTCGAACGGGTATGTGGGGCCAGGACTGGGTCTCAGGGGCATTTTGGTAATTTTTCAATATAGACTAATAAAAGCACCAAAAGCACTATGGAAGCATCTAAAGTGGTACATTAATAGGTTTTAACCTAATTCTTGTACATTTGGAATTTTAGGACCGGATTAATCGGCCGAGCCGTTGGCACATAGTCCGAGGAACTATTCCTGTATAGTAAAAAGGGACATATGGTAGTAACTTTATCTCTCATACATTATGTGATTGTTGATATGTTTTGTGTAGTTGTATTTTGTGATATGAACACGCGCCTGGGGCACATTACCCAACTGTGGTCGGGGGACTTGACTGTGGTATACGGACATGTAGGGGGATCTAAACAGTCATTTAGCCCTCAATATTATGTACACACACGTTATAGTATGAATTTTCATTTTATATTATATAGTATATTGCATATTTAATTTTTGCAATTTATATGATAGATTATGTGTTACTACTGGGATTCCTTGGAATCTCACCCTTTTTCATAAAATAATAAATGTTCCAGCGGAAACCAGTGGCTCCAAAGGCAACGTGGTAGACACGGGCAATTGAGATGTGCAAGTCCCAAGATCAGAGTTATTTGGTTATATTAGCTTAATTTTAATATTTTGGATATTTTGGACAAAATTTGTACATATTATCAAACCTTGTGGGGAAGACTCCTGTATGTAAACTTGCACTTAATATTAGTATATTTGTGCTATTTCTGTATACCTGTGGAACTGTGCCTTTATTACTCTACAAATATTGAAATGTAAATTGGTGTTGACATTTTTGGTATTAAAGCACACGGTTCTAGCAATATCAGAATAGTATATTGATATATGACTATGAAATTTTATAGTGAAACATAAAGATACTGATAGTAAGAGGTGGACCAAGAGGTAGAGGTTGAGGAAGAGGCAAAACCTGGGGTCAGGAAGGTAACAACGAGGAAGACACGAGGGCCAAACCAGATCCATTCCAGCAGCAAATTTTGGCTATGCTCAATCAGCAGCAAGCTACAATGACTGAAATCATAGAAGAGTTGAGGGAAGTACAGCTTAGGCAAGATTGCCTAGAAGAGGTTGTTAAAGGAAACGGTGGGGAGGAACCTTCACTAGAGGATGTTATACTTGAGCTAGAAACTGACATATAAACCTGGGTAGGCAGGTTCAGCAAGCACCAACCTCCTATCGTTCAAGGGAAGTATGACCCACAAATAACAGAAGACTGGATGTTGCGTCCAGACAAGATTTTTAATATCCTGCAATACACAAATGAAATCAAAGTGTTATTAGTTATCTATAAGCTGAAGGGAGATATAGATCGGTGGTGGAAGAACACCGAGCTTATTTTGAGGGGAAGGAATACTCCTATCACCTAGGAATTATTCCAATAGCAGTTTAATGAGAAATATTTTGCCCCATCTGTCAATAGTGAGAAGGAAAGAATTTCTAAGCATTCAACAACATGACAGCGAGAGCTTTGACAGTATATTAAGTACAAGTTTACATAGAGGAGTCTTCCTCTCAAGGTTTGATAATATGTACAAATTTTGTCCAAAATATTGAATTAAACTAATATAACCAAATAACTCTGATCTTGGGACTGTTCACCTCCACAAGTACACGGATCGCGTCAAGTAATAAAGTGATAAGTAAAGATCGCTCCCTCGAGGATTTGAGTAACAAATTAGTCAAGCAATAGGTTTGGTGAATTCGATTAAGTTGAGCCAAAACATGTTGTTGTGTGTGGAAAAAAGGAGTTTCAAAAGATATATTTGAAAAGCTAAAATTTGCTGAACAAAACTCGGAGTTGTATGATTTCAATCAAGTATAATAGGCCTAGGATTGCTCATCCCCTTAGTATTTCATAAATTTACTTCTTTTCCTCTCCAAGGATCCTTTTCATGGGGTATATATATGTCAGTTTAAGAATCCAAAGCGTATGATTAAGCTCTCTCAAGTCATAACCAATTGCATATCATCTATATGTAGGCACAATCTCTTGCTACAGCTAAGAGAAGATATTCATTACATACCAATCTTAATTTCACAATGCTATGTTAATAGCTATATCTTTATGTTACTAACAAACCATCCATTTAGTTATAAACTTCAAGTCTAGCATGATTTCACTCCAGTTCTGCAATTAAATTAACTCTCTCAAGCTTAATTTAATTGAACACATCTTCCACAGTGATGGCTAGTCACATACAGCAGTAAAAATGGAATGAAATCAACATATATATGCCATTAGATCCTTGGAGAAGAAAAAAACAAGTTCAATCCATACAAAGGATCAGAAACAATCCTAGAAAGGGACTCTAGCTATCCATGTTCACAAATAATTCACAGACATAAGCTCTTATTACAGCCATATCAGAATTACAAAGAAGAAATGGAAGGAATACAGAAAAACCAGAGAATCTGAGCTGAAATCTCTGCAAATCCTCAATCTCTCTGTGATCCTCCTTGATTTCAAGTACACTCAAGCTCAGAGGATGTTCTCAGCCACCTCCTAGGTCTTTCTAAATCTGGGATTCCGTCTTTAGCCTCTGGTTTTTGCCTTTATAGTTCCTCAGATGACAAAACGCACAACAGCATTTTCGGGGGTTGGCCGCGGCCAGGCAATCTGTGGGCCACTGCCAGTGAGCTTCTGTCCATCTTTGGGCCACGGCCCATGGATTATTGGCCCCGGCCAGTGGCTGTCTGACCTCCTATTGGCCGCGGCCCATAACTTTCTGGCCTCTTGTTGGCCGCGGCTCATGAATGGGTTGGCCGCATCCAGTCATCTCTGAAGTTCAGCTTCCTCTCTTTTTATGCTCTATTCTCATTCCCTTCTTGCCTTTCCTTGACATGGTTGATGGCTTCAACTTCTTTTCACCTCCTTCTCATTGAATTTGGCTTTCTCTGGTCCAACTATGACTGAATCTGTATCCTTTCAACACAAGGAACTCACAAACAATCACAGTTGAATAATCATAGCAGTTAGCAATATATTTCATCCACATTTATATTCTTTTTGCCCAGCATGCATAGGACACATTTCATCAACTTTAGCACTCCCAGATGCCCACTAATATACTCAAAGTGTGGGATAAATAGGATGAAATGTGCAATTCTGACAAGAATTTCATGAGGTTAACACACCCCCAAACTTGAACGTTTGCTCGTCCTCGAGTAAAATCAGTCAAATGACAAGAGCTAGATTAATTTAATCCCAGACATAGTGCTCATGCATGACCATTTCTTGTCATTGGCTACTCATGACAACAAAATATACATGGATGCCTGGTTCACTGTTTAAAAACGAATTTCCCAACATTTTTCAGACTTAGTGTGTGTTTGACAAGAGTTGAATAACAATCTTCCTACAGTTATTAGGATCAGAAACAACACTTCAACATATATGAATCAGCCCCAATATCCAGACTCAATCCTCTGCATTCTCTTTTCTTTTCACTTATAAATCATTCCATACACCTTTAATGCCAATGGGACTTTAGGGTTTTATGGAATTGCTCATTGTCACTGCTTGAAGCTAACACAAGTTTCAGTATGAGGCAATGTAGATGAATTAGATTAATGCTCAATCAATCAAATTTATGTATACAAGAGAACACTCACGGATTTAAGTGTTTAGCTCTCACAAATGTAGGTAATTTCGCTCAGTACCACTTATAAGAGGTCCTGCCATAGGCTTGTGGAAACTCTACTCTCTCCACCACTTTGTATACCTGGATTCATGAATCAAGGGGACTTTTGAAAAAGGGTTGTAATGTTGGAAATGGTCTAATGGAAAGGATAATGCAACAAGTGCTATGCATGCATAAGTGAATATAATGACATCTTTCTTTCTTTTCTTTTTCTTTTTCTTTTTTTAACATATATATTGCTTTTCTTTCACTAGTTCCTTCTCTCTTTTGTGAATTGCATAACTTAGCACCTATTGAAATAAATAGTGAATCAAAAGCTATTTCAATGCTTTTTAAGTGTCATTCTAATGCAGAACAGAAGCATGCATAACTTGTTGAATGCTAGATTTTTGAAAAGTGAAGGGCTCAAAGGGGGTCAGCAATGGGTGAGTATGAAAGGTTTGCGTTTAGGTCAATGGGTTCAAAAATGAATGCCCCTATCATTTGCATTAATCCACATGCATATATGATTTTGAAAAAGAATTTAAACAAGTTCTAGAGGTACGCTAGCATAAGTGGCACAAACATACTAATGACTGAAACTCGGGCTCGAAATCCTTCCAACAGAGGTTTTCTTCTCTTATGCACAATACCCAAGATTAATTCAAAATTAGCCTAATCCGAATGCATTGACTTAACTGATCCATATGCTAACTCTAAGCGCCATAACCAGCCAATTCCGTACAATTTACCCAAGAACATAAGCAAGTCCCCTAAAGATTTAACTCAAAGATAATGCCAATCATGCTCTCAACATGTGTGAAATGCTAATCTCTTCCAAGAAATTCAAATACAAACTCAGAAGGCTTTCAATGAAAACAATTCATACACGTCAATTTGCTATAAAATCCCCTGACAAAGCATTTGAATTATTTTCAACCCTCGTGCACAGTGTTTAATCAGGTAAGTATCAGGAATTAGCTTTTAAAATGAGAACCAAGCATTCATGAATATCCAGTCTTGTTTTCCCAGAAAGCCTACAATTTAACTATTCGCTTTAGATATGATTAATTAAATGTAACTCGACTTTGACTCGAGGACAGGGCACAAAACATATTTACAAAATTTGAACTTCTTTATCAGTGAACAAAGCATGCATACGAATATTCAAGTACCCCCAAACTTGAGGTAGACAGTGTCCTCACTGTCACAGGGCACAATGTGTCACAAATATCACCTGTAATGAAAGAAAGCGCACAACAACCCACATACAAAATAGTGACAGGTATATTAAGAGGCACAATATCAAGCGAAATCCGATATCAGTCATTAGTAAGAGAAAGTGCAACAATAGTTACTAAAGCAAAGTATGAGCAATAGCCAAAGTAAAAGAAAAAAATAAAGGTAAGAAGTTCAACAACAATAAACTGAACACTAATCCTCGCCATCATCATCACTAGCAGCTGCATCGGTACCATCTCCGTCATCATCATCATCCTTACTATCAGCACCATCATCCTCGCCATCCTCACCATCACCAACCTGAGCTGCAGCAGGTATGTGGGCAGCAAATAACTCCTCTAACCAGGTCATGCGAACACCATGGTCCTGTAGATATGTGAGGTATTGGGCGGCAGTAGCCTCAGTGCGCTGGATGGCCGCAAGGATCACATCCAACGTAGCAGAAAACTGAGAAGAGGAAGGGGCACCGGATGGTTCGCCCTGCTCCAGTGGAGATGGAGAGTGCCCCACATATGCCTGAGGAGCCTGAGAAAGTCCTCCCTACTGAAAAATAGGGTCGTTCGCTGAATGTTGGGAGGCTAGGACTTGCTCATCTGGTTTCGGCTTGATGCTCAAATAGTTGAACTTCTTGATAGGCTTAAAAAGGACATCAGTAGCCACGGCGGAGACACCTACAGAAGAGCAGAAGGAAGAAATAAGGTGCGGCAACATCAATCCCACCGAATGATCACGAGCATGGTCTCTCAGAGTTTGATAAATCAAAGCACCTAGATCGACTGGCTCCTTTTTCATGAGAAGGTAAATCAGGAGAGCCTAGTCTCTAGTAAGTCGATTTCGATTTGACGAAGGCCGGAAGTAGTCCTTGCCAAAATGCAACCAAACCTGAGCCTCAACTGATAACTGAGCACGTGGTAAATACTTCTGAGCCCCACCTCGACTCTGCCACGCCACCGTGTTGTTGTAAACCAGCAATTCAAAAATTTCATCCTCAGGGATGTCATCTTTATTATCAAATAGCTGCTTGTACTTGCATTCCTCAACAGCCGGGAATGCTACAAACTGCCGAAAGCTAGGTAGCATAAAGTCAATGTCGAGCCCCCTAAGGGTAAACCGCCAAATGTCTCATACAAGCAGTGGCATAGAATTCCTGGACAATCTGCAAATTGCTATCAACCTTAGGCTCCATGAGCCTCTGCAAGCGATAGGTACGGGTGGCTAAATCATAAAAAGTATAAGAGACGTTAAACGGGAATTCACGCTCTTGCAACAAGGGTCGGTTAATGATCTTGGCTTTGGCCTCAGCGACGGCCCTGGGACCCGTTCGGTCAGCAACACGCTTGGCAGGCATAGTTGCTGGAGAAGGAGAAATGCGAAACCAAAATAGATGAAGAAACAAACCGCACTCAATACTGACACCAGAAGCAGACAGAACACATAGAACCTCCCCCAAACTTATAACCTAAGCAAGACCACATCACTCAACGCAATTCCAACCTAACCCCTATCCTGACTTCATGGAGATTACCCTCCTGTGCCCTAAACAACTAATCATATCCAAAAGGCAAAGCATTTTAATGATTAAATAAGGAATTGCAGTTCAGCATGCTATTGGAAACACAAAGCAAATTCACAAAATACCCCCAATCGCTAAACCATTTTGCACTTTTCAAACCGAGGCGCAATATATAATCGAACTATTGGAAACTTGACAAAAATAGTTCAAAATGACAGAATATCCTTACTTTCAGTTAAACAGAGGGAATGGTTTGTGCAACCACAGAATCCAGGACAATGAGCAAGAATAAACCATAATAGGGGTCACAAGCATTATGAAATTTCAAGTGTAACAATCCCAATGCAAATTGTTTTGGCAAAATGCTAGAACTTGATTGAGTTGGAACAGCAAACATCAATTAGATTTATCACAATAAACAACAAACAAGTTACTTTCAAGATACAAACGATTAAGTAATGTCAAGTAAGTGAGATTCAGCAGGATAAGACAAAACATGGCAGTAGCTTAAGACACAAGTGAGATTCAGCAGGATAAGACACAAATGATTAAGCCTAAACCTTGATGAAGTTAACCTTTCATTTCCAAAAACAAAACAGCATTTTATTGACACTGATACTGCAGCAATAATCAATGCAGGACACAAACAACTTCAGATTTCCACCACCACACACTTGGCATAATTAGAGCAGTAGCTTACAATCAGCAATGACAGCACTACACACTAACAACAGCAACATCCAATTTTCATAACAGGGCAGTAGTGTACAGGGCACATCAAGGCTAACTAAATGCATCAATTGCTGTCATAAGGACAGAAAAACTCTATAAACATGTACATTATCCTCAAAACCAACCATTACAAAAGATTAGTCCCGCCTACGTCTAAATCCCCAATTCTAATTTGAACTATACTACCTTTAATGCAAGTAAAAGAGCGAGAGCGGGACCTCTTTACCTCAGATGGTGGAAGAATCAATAGATTAGTGGAGGAATCCAAGATGAAAGATACCCGTTTGGTGCCCTAGGTTGCCCCCTACAGCAGAGGAGTGTGGAACGACGTAAATCCACAATGGGGAAGACAGCAGAACAATGGGGTGGAGGGAAATCAAAGGGGAAACGAAGTGGAAGTAATAGATTGAGGGCAAAATTGAAGGGAAAGGCTGAGGGGGGTGGGTCGACACTTGGAGAGGAAGAGGGGAAGGGGTCGGCGGCTGAGAGAAAGGGGAATGAGAAAAGAAAAGAGTTGGGCAGGGTTTTTAAAAACCCTACTGTCGCGCTTGGGCCGCGGCCCACTATATACTGGCTGTGGCCCCAAACTATCTGGGCACTCGCTGGTCGCGGCCAACCCTGACCTGGCCGCGGCCCAAAACCTTCTAGAACATCATTAGCCACGGCCAACCCTATGCTGGCCGTGGCCAACCAGTTGCTGGCCACGGCCAGGATGTAATTCCCAGCTTTATCAGATGTCAATGGCGACACACAAGACACAGAACCATTAAACACTCAATACAGCACACCAAAACTTGAATCATTTACACCATACTTCCACATTGACTCTCACACAATCAACAACCATTGTCCACACATTTCTTATGATCAAGATGCCTCCCTAATGCAGAATTCACTATGTATAATCAGCAATTTGACAGAATTAAGCAAAATACAATGCACATTGCCTCTCTAACATCCACTACAACTATTATATCACATCACAGTCATCAAGAATACATGTTCAAGCATAAGAATTGAAGAACTTCCCTGAAATATGCCTGTCCAAACCAAATGCCACCACCTTTCCTTGTAATCTTCTTGCTCTCAACTACTTTCAACTTGGGGTCCCTTCCTTCCTACAAAAGCTAAAAGACCAAACATAAACCTACCAAATTATACAAAAATCAAAGAAACTAAAGAGATTACATTTAGAACTTGGGTTGCCTCCCAAGAAGTGCTTAGTTTGTAGTCTTTAGCTTGACTCTTCACTTTGGTCACTCTTTATTTGATAAGTAGATGGTGGATACCAGCCTATCCACATCTCCTCCCCAATAGTGCTTCAACCATTGACCATTAGCCTTGAATCTCTCTCCCTTTTCATTCTCCAGCTCCACATCACCATATTTTGATGCTTAAACCACTTTGAATAGCCCAGACCATCGAGACTTGAGCTTTCCGGGAAATAGCCTCAGTTTGGAGTTGTAAAGAAGAACAGTTTGACCAGGTTCAAAGCTCTTAGGAATGATTTTGCTGTCATGGTCCCTCTTTGTCTTCTCTTTGTAAATCCTTGCACTCTCATAAGCATTTAAGTGGATTTCATCTAACTCATTGAGTTGAAATAGCCTCTTTTCTCCCACAGCTCGCGGATCAAAATTTAGCTTCTTGATAGCCCAATAGGCTCTATGTTCCAATTCCACCGGCAGATGGCATGCTTTTCCAAACACTAATCGATATGGAAACATAGCAATAGGTGTTTTATAAGCCGTTCGGTAGGCCCACAGAGCATCATCCAACTTGGAAGACCAGTCCTTCCTAGTAGTGTTCACCATCTTCTCAAGAATGTTCTTGATCTCCCAATTGGAAATCTCAGCTTGGCCATTTGTTTGGGGGTGGTAGAGCAATACTACTTTGTGCCTAACACCATATTTCTTCATCAAAGCTTGAAATTGATGATTGCAGAAGTGTGATCCACCATCACTGATAATTGCTCTTGGTGTGCCAAACCTTATGAAGATATGTTTCTTGAGGAATTTTAGTACCGTCTTGGCATCATTAGTCACACATGCCATAGCTTCTACCTATTTTGATACATAATCTACTCCAACTAAAATATATTCATTGTTGAAAGACTTAGGAAACAGACCCATGAAATCAATCCCCCAAACATCAAAGAGTTCAACTTCTAGCATGCTATTCAGTGGCATCTCATTCCTTCTAGATATGTTCCCCACTTTCTGGCACCGATCACATTGGAGGACAAAAGCATAAGCATCTTTAAATAAAGAAGGCCAATAAAACCCACTCTGAATGACTTTCGCAGCGGTTTTCTCTCCTCCAAAATGGCCACCATACTCAGACGAATGACAACAATATAGAATGTACTCTTGTTCATTTTCTGGGACATACCTTCGAATGAGTTGGTCAGGGCACCGCTTAAATAAGTAAGGTTCATCCCTAAAGTACTTCTTCACTTTATGCAAAAATTTACGCTTTTGATTAAAGTTGAACTCTAGAGGTAACACTCCACAGACCAAGTAATTTACAAAATCTGTAAACCATGGTATGGATGAATGATCAATGAAGAACAGCTATTCATCCGGAAATGATGCCTGGATCATGTCAGAATTATCAATTTAAGTCTTAATACTCAGCCTTGACAGGTGGTCGGCTACTTGATTCTCTGTACCTTTTCTGTCAATTATGTTTAGGTCAAACTCTTGAAGTAAGAGCACCCAGCGAATTAGTCTAGCCTTAGAATCCTTCTTGGTGAGTAGGTACTTTAGAGCTGAATGATAAGTGTAAACAGTAACCTTAGTACCCACAATATACAGTCTAAACTTCTCACATGCATAGACTATGGCAAGTAACTCCTTTTTAGTGGTGGTATAATTGAGTTGGGCACAATCGAGAGTTTTGCTAGCATAATATATAGGGTGAAAGAGTTTCCCTGCCTGTTGCCCAAGAACAGCACCAACGACGTAATCACTCGCATCAGCCATGATAATAAAAGGTAAAACCCAATCTGGAGCTACTAGGATAGGAGCTGAAATGAGACGGTTCTTTAATTCTTCAAAAGCTTGTAGACAATCATCATCAAACTTGAATTCCATATCTTTCTCCAATAGCTTAGAAAGGGGTTTGGAAATTTTTGAGAAATCCTTGATAAACCTACGGTAGAACCCTGCATGTCCAAGAAAGCTTTGGATACCTTTTACATTAGTAGGCGGTGGTAATTGCTCAATAATAGCAATTTTAGCCTTGTCTACTTCCAACTCTTTCTTGGATACTCTATGGCCAAGTACAATGCCTTCTTGCACCATGAAGTGACATTTCTCCCAATTGAGAATCAAGTTTGCCTCTTCACATCTTTTAAGCACAGCATCTAAATTCTCCAAGCACGAGTCAAAAGATGGACCAAAGATAGAGAAATCATCCATGAATACTTCAATGGTCTTCTCAATCATATCAGCAAAAATGGACATCATGCACTGTTGAAATGTGGTCGGCGCATTGCATAGTCCAAAGGGCATTTGTCTGAAAGTAAAAGTGCCATATGGACAAGTAAAGGTGGTATTCTCTTGGTCTTCTGGGGCTATGGCAATTTGGATGTAACCGGAATACCCATCAAGGAAGCAAAAGAACTCTTGACCTGCTAGCTTGTCCAACATTTAATCTATGAATGGCAAAGGAAAATGATCCTTTCTTGTAGCAGTGTTGAGCTTCCGATAATCCATACACACCCGCCAACCAGTCACCATGCGAGTGGGAATTAGTTCATTTTGGGTGTTAGCCACTACAGTCATGCCACCCTTCTTAGGGACACATTGGACTGGGCTCACCCATGAATTGTCAGAAATAGGGTACACAATTCCAGCGGAGAGCCATTTAAGGATTTCTTTCTTGACCACTTCTTTTATGATTGGATTCAAGCGCCTTTGATGCTCAATAGAAGTTTTATGATCATCTTCTAACAAAATTTTGTGCATGCACATCGAAGGGCTTATTCCCTTAATATCCGCTATTGTCCAACCTATGGCCTGCTTGTGCTCTTTCAAAACTCGTAGGAGCTTCTCTTCTTGCAAATTAGAAAGATCGGAAGAGACAATCACCGGTAGAGTATTGGCATCCCCCAAGTAAGCATACTTGAGATGATTGGTAAAGGCTTTAATTCCAGAGCTGGAGGAACTTCAATAGAGGGCTTCAAAGGAGTACTTAATGCCTCAGCCACCTCAAGTGGCTTAAAATTCCTCTGTCTTGAGTGAGGGAATGATTCCATACGAAAAAGGTTTTCAATAACTTCTTCATCAAATTCATCCAAACTTTTCTCCCCAATTAGAAATGCCTCTAAAGGGTCTTTGATCATAGGAGCATATGACTCTTGAGGAACGAGTGAGTCCAATATATCAACAAATGAGCATTGAGCTGAATCATCATGGAACTTCAAGGTTTTGGCATGTTAAAGATCACTTTTTAATCATCCACCCTCAAAGTGATTTCGCCCTTCTCCACATCAATAAGGGTCCTTGCTGTAGCTAAGGAAGGACAACCTAGAATGAGCGGGATCTTCCAATCAACCTCACAATCAAGCACCACGAAGTTTGCTGGGAAGATGAACTTCTCGACTTTCACTAAGACATCTTCAATGATTCCTCTAGGTTTAGAAATACTCTGATCAGCAAATAGAAGGGTTACTATGGTAGGCCTTGGCTCTCCCAACCCTAATTGGTTAAAAACGGCTAAGGGCATCAAGTTGATGCTAGCACCTAAGTCACATAGAGCTTTACCATTGAAGTTCATTCCAATATTACAAGGAATATAGAAACTTCCCGGATCCTTCAGCTTGGTAGGTAACTTCCTTTGGATTACTGCACTACATTCTTCGGTTAATACCACAGTTTCAAATTCATTAATTCACCTTTTCTTGGATAACACATCCTTTAGAAACTTGGCATATTTAGGCATACCCTCTAAAGCTTCGGCAAATGGAATGTTTATATGTAGTTGCTTAAACATGTTCATAAACTTTTTGAATTGTGCATCTTCCTCCTTCTTCTTGAATCTTTGAGGGAAGGGTAGTGGAGGCATGATAGTGGAGGTGGTTGGCTTGCTCTTCTTCTCATTATTCAACTCTTGTTCCCTCTTCTTACTCTTGCTAACATCATCCAACCCTCCTTCAGTTTGCTTTCTCTTCTTAGTTTCATCGTCTTCCCCCATATTTTCTTGAGTCATGACTTCTTCCTCTTCAATCTCAATGTCCTTTTGCCCATCTTGCTTTGATCCAGTTGTGCTCAAGTTAGGCATGTTTGGAAGCATCTTACCACTTCTCAAATGAATGGCCTTGCATTCTTCTTTTCCATCTCCGCTTTTGATTAGGGATGGTGTTTTTTGGGAGACCATTTCAAGCCATGGCATTTATTTGTATTGCTAATTGTCCCGCTTGAACTTCAAGGTTCTTAATAGCAGATTCATGAAGAGAAAAGGTGGCCTTACTCTCACCCCTTGAAGATTCCACCTCTGATAAGATCCGGGCCAACATCTTGTCCGTCTTAGATTCTTCTTCTATTGCAGGAGCTTGCCTTGATGGCAATGGAAAACCCGATGGAGGAACCGGCTTGGTGCCGGAAGTAGACTCATGTGGGGGGTTCAAGGTGTTACCTTGACTCCAAGAAAAGTTGGGATGAGCTCTCCAAGCACGGTTGTAAGTTTGTGAGTATGGATTACCTTGAGAAGGTTGAAATTTGCCCATATACTTGACAGATTCAATGCCCATGTAGAGGGGGCAATTATCAGGCATATGGACATCATTACATTGCTCACATACAATCGGAGTAGATTGAACAGAATGCACACCACGAGAAGTACCCTTATATATTTGAGACTCTAAGACATCAAAACGCTTGTTCAGCGCGGATAAAATTGTGGCAATTTGTGATGAAGAGTCATCTTTTGTGTTGAGTAGGGTTGGGGTAGTCCTTCTATCATTGCCTTAGGTGTTGTTTGCAGATAATTGATCCAAAAGTCTAAACACTTCATTGACAGGCACATTCTGGTAACCTCCATTAGTCATAGAGTCCACCATCGCCTTGGATTGAGGATTCAAGCGAGTGTAGAAAATTTGGATCACTACCCACTTGTCCACCCCATGATTAGGGCATTGCTTCATTAACATCTTGTATCTTTCCCAAGCGGCATACAAATGCTCATTCGGCTGTTATCTAAAACTTAGAAATTCGTCCCTTGCTTCCACTGATTTATCATCGGAGAGAAATCGAGCTCTAACTTTAGCTTTAAGATCAGCCCAAGAAGTTATGGATCCTTCTGGGAGATTGTTGAACCAATATCTAGCTTTCCCTTATAGAGAGAGAGGTAATAGCTGCAACCTCAGCACATCTTGAGGGACTCCATTCTGCTTGAAAGAATCACACACCTCCAAGAAGTACATCAAGTGCTTATTGGCGTCTTCATTATAGAGACCATGGTACAACCCATGCATTTGCAACATTGTGATCATCACCGGCTTGATCTCAAAAGTGTGTGCTTGCATCTCTGGCATTCGAATGCAAGATTGAGTGCCTCGCATATTCTGGCTGGCGAAGTCATTGACAGTGGCTCTATCATACTCATCCGCCATTGTTTCAGCTTCAGATTCCACTTCAGATTCAGTTATCTCTAACTCAGATTCTACTGCTGATTCAGTGTCTTCTTCGATGCGCGGTAATCCGTCAAGTACCACTATCAATCCGTCCAATTACAAATGTTTCATATACTGAGCTGATACCTACAAAAGGCACAAACCAGCAAGTATCAAACTAAAACAAACAAAATTTAATTCAAAAAATAGTGAAAGAAAAATTATAAACCTAACTAAAGCCCAAGTGAAATCTGCTATCACAAGCCAAAGGTCAACTAAAAGATTTGTTAAACCAATCCCCGACAACGGCACCAAAAACTTGTTCTCCTCCGCAAGTGCACAGATCGCGTCAAGTAATAAAGTGATAAGTAAAGATCGCTCCCTAGTGGATTTGAGTAACAAATTAGTCAAGCAATAGGTTTGGTGAATTCGATTAAGTTGAGCCAAAACATGTTGTTGTGTGTGGAAAAAAGGAATTTCAAAAGATATATTTGAAGAGCTAAAATTTGCTCAACAAAACTCGGAGTTGTATGATTTCAATCAAGTATAATAGGCCTATGATTGCTCATCCCCTTAGTATTTCATAAATTTACTTCTTTTCCTCTCCAAGGATCCTTTTCATGGGGTATATATATGTCAGTTTAAGAATCCAAAGCATATGATTAAGCTCTCTCAAGTCATAACTAGTTGCATATCGTCTATTAGCATGCACAATCTCTTGCTATAGCTAAGAGAAGATATTCATTACATACCAATCTTAATTTCACAATGCTAGGTTAATAACTATATCTCTATGTTA
Organism: Inga leiocalycina; assembly: GCA_963242795.1. Classification (NCBI taxonomy): domain Eukaryota; kingdom Viridiplantae; phylum Streptophyta; class Magnoliopsida; order Fabales; family Fabaceae; genus Inga; species Inga leiocalycina. The sequence goes on from OY725325.1 coordinate 70,937,813, forward strand.
CTAACAAACCATCCATTTAGTTATAAACTTCAAGTCTAGCATGATTTCACTCCAGTTCTGCAATTAAATTAACTCTCTCAAGCTTAATTTAATTGAACACATCATCCACAGTGATGGCCAGTCACATACAACAGTAAAAACGGAATAAAATCAACAAATATATGCCATTAGATCCTTAGAGAAGAAAAGAAACAAGTTCAATCCATACAAAGGATCAGAAACAATCCTAGAAAGGGACTCTAGCTATCCATGTTCACAAATGATTCACAGACATAAGTTCTCATTACAGCCATATCAGAATTACAGAGAAGAAATGGAAGGAATACAGAAAAACCAGAGAATCTGAGCTGAAATCTCTGCAAACACTACTACAAAAAAGGGTTTTAACGTTCCTATTTTGGCACTTTTAACATCCAAAAACTGGGGGACGTCTATGTAGGGGACGTAGTATGTTTTAAGAAAAGACGTCCCAAAAAAAACGGGACGTCTAAAGTGAGACTTTAGACGTCCCAAATTAAGAATTGGGACGTCTAAAGTCAGGACTTTAGACGTCCCAATTCTCAATTTGAGAGGTCAAAAGTCCCCCCGTGGAGGACTTTAGACCTCCCAAATTGAGATTTGGGAGGTCTAAAGTCCTCCACGGGGGGACTTTAGACGTCCCAATTCTCAATTTGGGAGGTCTAAAGTCCCCCCGTGGAGGACTTTAGACCTCCCAAATCTCAATTTGGGACGTCTAAAGTCCTTCACAGGGGGACTTTAGACATCCCAATTCTTAATTTGGGACATTAAAAAGTTTTATTTTTTTTAAATTATTATTTATATTCTTCATTACCCAGCAAAATAAAATTGCAGAAACAGAATTGAAGATGGATTCATAAACCACAAAATATCCCTTACAAAATGATAAAGACATCTAGCATTGCAATCTTTTTACTATATATATATATATGTATATGTATATGTATAATAACAACAACTCATACAACATAATATTATATATGTATAACAACAACCAGAAAGTGTCAAAATGTTTGTCACTAACAACTATAAACTAATTGTTGTTCATTTCATCAAACTAAATATACATATGTATTTCCCTCTATTTCCAAGCTCCAACCTTATAAAACAAAAACATTATTAGTATTGCATAACTACTAACAACTAGTTTATGATTCTGGAAAGAAAAAAACAATCAAGGGAAAAACACTCCAATAACTAGAATCATGTAAATAAATTAAAAGCACTATAATAATTTCACATTGCAAGTTTAACTTAATTCTTCATGTAAATTTATATTTAAAAAAAAATAAACCTGATGAAAGTAGGGGAGAGGGCAGCTAACGGTATCTATGTGCTTCCAAGGTGGAGAGAAGACGTTGGAGGAGTTGTTTATGTACAGTGGAGAGGAGAGGTACGCTGAAGGCTGAAAGCAACGATGAAAGTGGGAGGTCTACGCCGGAGGGGGGAAAAAAGGTGGAGGAGGCGTTCGCCGGAGGGTGAGAGCAAAGAAGGTGCTATGAGAATGGAAGGAGGTAGAGGAAAAGGGAATGAAGAAAAGGAAGAGAGGAAGATGAAGTGTAATGAAGAAAAGAAAATAATGAAAAAGCATACCCATGGTGTAGACAGAGAAGACGAAGTCACGGGAATGAAAGAAAAAAGGGAAGAGAAGTCATGGGGGATGGGAAAGATGGAAAAGGAGGGATGGGTTTCTGACATGGGAATGAAGAAAAGGGAAGAAAAGTCTTACGTATGTCAGAATTTCTGACATGACTTTAGGAGTACCAAATGCCATTTGGGACTCCTAAAGTCTTGACTTTAGGCGTCCCAAATGCCATTTGGGACATCTAAAGTAAGTTAAATTGTTTTAATTTATTTTTTTCGCGCCAGTGGAAATCTTTAGGCGTCCCAGATAAAATTTGGGATGTCTAAACTCTACTTTAGGCGTCCCAAATTCAAATTTGGGACGTCTAAAGGTTTCTCTACGTACACATAATTACAAAAATGCCACCGCCTTCCTTTTTAACCACCCAATTTTAAAATTGGGACGTCTATTGGGGTGGTTATATCATAATTCTGTAGTAGTGAAATCCTCAATCTCTTCGTGATTCTCCTTGATTTCAAGTACACCCAAGCTCAGAGGATGTTCTCAGCCACCTCCTAGGTCTTTCCAAATCTGGGATCCCGTCTTCAGCCTCTAGTTTTCGCTTTTATAGTTCCTCATATGACAAAACGCACAATAGCATTTTTGGGGGTTGGCCGCGGCCAGGCAATCTGTGGGCCGCGGCCAGTGAGCTTCTGTCCATCTTTGGACCGCGGCCCATAGATTATTGGCCGCGACCAGTGGCTGTCTGACCTCCTATTGGCCGCGGCCCATAACTTTCTGGCCTCTTGTTGGCCGCGGCTTATGAATGGGTTGGCCGCGTCCAGTCATCTCTGAAGTTCAGCTTCCTTTCTTTTTATGCTCTGTTCTCATTCCCTTCTTGCCTTTCCTTGGCATGGTTGATGGCTTCAACTTCCTTTCACCTCCTTCTCATTGAATTTTGGTTTCTCTGGTCCAGCTATGACTGAATCTGTATCCTTTCAACACAAGGAACTCACAAACAATCACAGTTGAATAATCATAGTAGTTAGCAATATATTTCATCCACATTTATATTCTTTTTGCCCAGCATGCATAGGACACATTTCATCAACTTTAGCACTCCCAGATGCCCACTAATATACTCAAAGTATGGGATAAATAGGATGAAATGTGCAATTCTGACAAGAATTTCATGAGGTTAACAGGGACCTGCACATCTTAATTGCCTGTGTCTACCACTTTGCCTTTAGAGCCACTAATTCCCGCTGGAACATTTATTATTTATGAAAAAGGATGAGATTCTAAGGAATACTAGTAGTAACACATAATCCATCATATAAAATGTGAAAATTAAATATGCAATGCACCATATAATGTAAAATGAAAATTCATATCATTATGTGTGTGTAAACAATACTCAAGGCCAAATTACTGTTTTGATCCCTTACATGTTTGTGTACCACAGCTGAGTCCCCCGACCACAGCTGGGTAATGTGCCCCAAACACGTGTTCATATCACAAAATACAACTACATAGAACATATCAACAATCACATAGTGTATGAGAGATAAAGTTACTACCTTATGTCCCTTTTTGCTATATAAGAATAGTTCCTCGAACTACGTGCCAACAGCTCGAGCGATTAATCCAATCCTAAAATTTCAGATGTACAAGAATTAGGTTAAAACCCATTCATGTAGCACTTTAGAGACTTCTATAGTGTTTTTTGTGGTTATATTAGTCTATATTGAAAAATTACCAAAATGCCCCTGGGCACCCGGTCCGACTGTACTTTTCCAGAAATTTTAACTCAGGCTATTCTGATATATTTTGGACCAAGGAATCCATTTTTTACCTCAATTTTTACAAAATCACTGCCAAATGACAATTTCACAAATTTCCAGAAATAGATAGATTTTCAGTCAACTTTGAAAATTCATAACTAATTCTAGAAAATTCCAAATTGACTGATTTCAAAGTCTGAATGAAGATCTTTAAATGTAATTTATTGAAAAAAAAATAACTAAATATAATTACTAATTACACATTTTGCCCAGAAACTTGGCCAACTACTACTGTTCCAGATTGCATTCCAGAAACAGAGCTTAACTTCCAAAAATCATAACTAATTCTACAAAAATTGAAATGGAGTGATTCCAAGTCCTATGTGACTACCATTAAGTCTAATTTAAGGAAAAAATATTATTCGCTTCAAATTACAAGCTAAATTTCCCCAGAATTATCAAAAATCATAACTAGTCCAGAAAACGTTTCAAATTTCCTGTGTTACTGACTTAACATTCAAAAATCATAACTCTCTCTACAAGTACTCAAATTATGCATTCTTGGGCTCTTTAAAGCTATGAATGTCTACTATATTCATGTCAGATTTCATAATTTTTAGATAAAATTTGGATGGTCAAAACTCAACATGAAGCTGACTAACTTCCAAAAATGTTAGTTTTGACAGTCTGACTTCAAAAATCAAGAACTTATTCATTTTCACACCAAATTGTACTTTTCTTGATTTTATCATCAACTACACATCCTAAACTATCTATACAAAAAATCCATCTATAGCCTCTGTTTAAGTTTTTCCAAGCTTCAAGTATGTACTCTGTTTTTCAGACAGCAAAATAGGGTAGAGAAAACTAACATGTATCCATGAATTTATAGTCTAAACCTCATGAATTTTAACTCTATACTCTCCTACACATATGTACTGAGGTTAATGAGCAAATTTCAGAACCAAAGAACCCCAAAATTGTCACACAAAATCACTAGTTTTACAGTTTTCAGTTGACAGAATTTTTCGGTGATGTTTCTCAATTCCAACAACGAAACAACCCAGAAAACGGCCTTAAATCCAATTGGAAAACGAAGATAAATGTGTAGGAGACTCACCTATACACGTTTATGGTGTTGCATGTGTGATTTGTAGCTCTTCTTGGTTCCTACGTTGACACCAATCACTCTCTCTCAATTCTGTTTTTCCCCCCTCTAAAGCTCTCTCTCCTTGTCTGTTATGTTTTCTCTCTTTTGCTTTGGCTGAATTGATTAAATGAGGGAGTAAGAAAATTCTTTAATTAATATGTGTGTGATTGAGAGTGAGTTGAGGTGTCGGCCGATTCAAACCAAAAGGAATGTGGACAATTGATTGTGAGTGTGCTATCTTTGCACTATTCACATGTGAAGCTAAGTTAGCCATATGAAATTTGAAATATGTGAAGTGTGTGTGTATTGTCGTATGTTTGAGAGAGTGGGAGGGTGTTGTGGGGTCCTTATGAGAATGAGAAATGTGTGGAGCATGTGTCCGCAGCTTTTAATATACATATATAGGTATATTTTTATCCTATTAATTACACACACTATGCCTTAATTTTTCTCTTTTTCTAATTTAAGATTTCATAAATTTCGTAGGTTCTATAATTTGACTTATTATCAAATTCCCATTTAAATTTTCTTTTTGGAAAATTTAACCTTCACTAAATTTTAGGATATTACAGGATCCGTTCCGAATAATGACTTGCGTGGCTTGCCATCATTGAGGAAATTAACTATACTTTTCTGTTTATTTTTATTTCAAACTACTCCCTCAATCCCTAATTATGAGGCAAAATTTTTGAACACTTAATTAATCCACATGATACGTGCTCCTTGTTAGAATCGGCTGACACTTAAGAGGGACGTGAATTGGATATAAGATAAAAACTTAAGAACTTTGAAAATATTTTTGCATCTTAGTGAAAATAATAAGTATGAAAATAATGAGCCATAAAACCACAACCAATTAGACAAATCAAGTATGATGGAAATATAAGAGATAAAGGGATAAAATATGCAAACTTTGATTTATACTGGTTTGGTCCAATCTTTGATAACCTATGTCCAGTCCCCAATCTCTATTTAAGATTTTCAATCAACTAGCTTCTTATTTAATCTGGGTACAAGAGAAGCCTCCACAATCCCACAAGTTTAGCCAACTGTAACATTCTATTTTTAGTCATCAATATCCCTGGTATGTAATGGATACATTTAATGGAATAAAATGTTGAATGGTGATGTACATGAACTTTTACAAAAATGTAGTAGCAAAATGGTAATTTGCTAACAAAGCAGGAAGCAATTTATTTTTCCCTTTTTATAAGCAAAAGATGGTGTTTTCAATTTTTTATGAGTTTTCAAAGATTTAATACCCTAAAATTGGGTAGTTTCTCTTTCATTTAAAGTATTAAATATTTAAAAATCATTAAAAAATTGAAAACAACACCATTTTTTGCACATAAGATATCAAAATGTCACTCATTTTATGTAGAATATAATAATAAAAAAAACCTAAAAAAGAACATTTGTGGAAGCCCCTTATTTTTAGGGGACAGTAAGGAGGGTAGCATGCAAGGCACATTAGGCACGCCCAGCCTGAGAGATGATTAGGATGTTTTAGAAAAAAATATCTCATATTAAATAACTTAACTAACTTCCTTATCTAATTAAATTAGATAAATATTTCTTATATTAAGAATATGATGAGTATAATTTAGTTCCTATCTTTATTAAATAGATATTTTTATTCTTTTAAAACAAAGAGACTGAATTATAGAATAATTAAAACTATAAGGACTGAATTGTAGTGAGTTAAAATTTAAGGACTGAGTTACAGTTGAGTCAATATTATAAGGATTAAGTTTCACTGAATCAAAGTGTATGAATTGAGTTATGAACTAGTTAAAACTATATGAACAAAAGATTAATTTATTTATAAAAATTGTTGGTATGTAACGAACAATTTTTCAAACAATATTCTCACTACAATTTATTAAGGGAAAATTTTTAGTTGAATGTAGTGCTTCTGTAAGTTCTTAAATATGAGCAAAGTTATAAAAAAATTGTTTTTAGAGAAAGTTAACGAGTTAATGACTTTTTTTATTGATTATAATGAGATAGTTAGATGTGACTTATTAATATGAATATAATAAAGTAAAATATGGTTAAAGTATTAGATGATGTTGATTCACATAATTTGATTATCAAATTATAATATACATAGAAAAGATTGTACAGGAGAATGTAGGTGACAATATAGACTCCAACGAAAACGCAACTGGAAAAGAGGAGTGACAAAGTGGGGTCATCCTATCAATAGGGGTGGATGACTGCAGATTGCAGAACCCAATCCAATTTCTTTTTCAAACATTAATTGTAATAATAATAATGATGATAATGGAGTTTAATACTATACCTTACCCACTGTACCTTTGTATTCATTTCCCTTTCTACATGGATAAGTGTAAATATCAAGGTTTTTAAACCTGGATCGGTTACTAAACCGGTTTGGGTAGTGGGTCAAGGATCAGTAGGTCAGATCAGAGTCAAATCGGAGCTAACCTGAGACTAAACCGGTAAGGAAGTGAACTTGAACAATATTATTTTTTGAAATAGTTTTGGGATTTAATAATTTCTTATGATCAAATGAAAATATTTTCGAGTGATTCTTTTTGCAAGAAAGTAAACATCTCAAGCTTTTCATAGAATCCTAATTTATAATTTTTGGAAATATGTAGATTTAGATATGAATTTTTAAATTATAAAAATTTAAATAAATATTAAATCTGTCAGACTGTACCAGTTAGATTACCGGTTCGACAGTTTTCATGGCCGAACCGACCGGTTCGGTCTGGTTTTAATAATATGGGTAAATATTCCCAATCTCATCATTCATTTATAACTCAAAACTCCCACTTTCATCAACTTATTCTTATTTTAATACTTTCCCAAAAAATACTGTTCTTATTTTCACTCACCTACTTCTCTAAGTTCATTTCTCTCTATCCATCCTGTTAGGGTCTATTTGAGTTGGCATTCAAAAAGCACGGTAATATAAATTGCGACAAAACTTTTCTTATATATTTACCTCGTACATTGTAAATCATATTGGAAAAGCAGCTTCTACTGCTAATCCAAACAGACACCTAAACATTGGTTGTGATATCCTTTTATCACTTAGTTGATTGAAGGATTTGTTTTAGACATCACTTTAGATAGTTGTCTTGAGACTTATTGTTTTTATATTCAGCATTGGAACTATGCATGTTTTTGTTTCAGGTATTTTGATGTACTTTTCTTTTCTTTTCTTTTAATATGATATAATTGGCTTATGTTATAAAAAAAAAAATTCCTCTCTATTCATTTCATCATTTCTTTTTATTTATCTTGTTGCAGTTTTATATGATTTAGACCAAAAAAATAGTATTCCATAATTGTTGGGTCCCAGAGTGCATTACATGTTGGGACATTAGGAAAAGAAATTTATTGAAGGACCCAATGACAGAAATGATGACTACATCAATTAAATTTATAAACGAAAAATATTTATATATGATTGAAATTATCACTGTTTTTTAAATTGCATTACAATTGTAAATTTAATATTAAGAGAAAATTAAAATTTAATTACACACACACACACACACACACTCTTTTTACTTTGTTTCCAAAATATACAATTTTCTCAATCAATGGAATCCTCAAAACTAGTAGATGAGGGCGACAGAGAGACAATGAATTGCAAAAAGCAACAACAAAATTCTACAAATCATACTCTCATGTCGAAAGGTCAATTTTACACCCTAAAAGTGTACCCTCCCTTTTTATTTTCATTAGTCGTCATTAAATAAATACAATAAATTATTTTTTTGCCAACGAATACAATAAATAAATTGACCTTTCCCTTTTCATTTTAGTTGAAGCCATGTGACAAGAGCATCATACAGTAACTCACTAAGATTAGTCATATTATTTATGCACTATTTTCACATATAATCTAAGCAATTTATTATCTTGTGCCATCTTGTGAACTGCGTTGTGAACAAGCTTGGGAGGATAATAAATAATATATTTCATGCACTTTTTTCTTTTGCATCAACTTTACTTTTGCTCACATTAGGTAAGGTAGTGTTTGATTTATGCTTTAATATGACCGCTATTTTCAACTAACCACACATAAGAACAAGCCCCCTTTCTTTCTTTTTTTGGGTCGAACAACAAGCCCTTTTTGCTAATGAAAATTCTAACACAGACAATCCAAGATTTAAGAATATACTAATAATATACATTTCATGCATTGATATTTATTAACGTTTAGTTTACTAATGCATGTTTATTTGTTTTCTCAATAAAAATTAAATAATATGGTAAATATGTAGTGCTAACAGTAATGAGGAGCACACGTTAGTGTCAATAAGCATGCCTTAAGCCATGAGTCTTATTTTAGTCCTAACATGCTTTTGAGACCTAATTTACATAAAATTTACAAAAGATAACCCGTGCTATTATTTAATTAAAAAATAAAAATAATTAATAACATATATAGAGAGCGAAATACATAAATTGTTTGCCGACATAAAACTTCGTTCATTGTCACTTTCCAGTAGACTTTTAATTTTCATAAACAAAATAAAACTATTATATTATTAAAGGAATGATGATTTTATGTTAAGCGCCTGGAGATCAAAGGGGACTTGTACTAATCCATTTATTTAAGAGTTAAAGGTGTATTTTTGCCTCGAAAGTTTTTCCTGAGGGAATAATTTTACCCTGTAAATGTAAAAAATGGAGCAATTTTGTCATGATCATCATTATCTCAATTAATTTTGACCATTGACTAAATATATTGAGTTAACAGTTCATATATTATCCATGTCATTTTTGTTAATGTGAAAATTTTCCACAAAAGTTTTAAAGCTGACTTTGAAAAAAGATGAAGTAGGTGGCACATGAACTTCCTAGATAAATTTACACTTTAAAAAAAAATAATGTGGATCATATGTGAACTGTTAAATCATTTTAAAGATATTAGTTAGGGTTGATACAATATTTGGTTACTCACGTTTGTCCTTATTTTGGATTTAGTCCTTCAAGTTTCAAACCATAGGCTTTAGTCTCTCAAGGGGTGAAATAATTTTTATTAAATTATAAAAATTAATGTTTTAAATAAAATAAAACTTGAAGGACTCAAATCAAAATGAAAGCAATCTTAAGGGATCAAATATTATATTAACCCTATTATTCATATTTAAGCATAAGAACCCACCAAAACTAACACTTGATTTCAAGTCTGAATTATTTGTAGCTTCCCAATTTTCAGCCTATTATAGAGAATCAGAAAAGGGCGCACAAAAAGGAATATCTGAGCAACTGCTATATACACAGAAACTGAGCAAGTATCAACATTTTAGGTATAGGCTTCCATTTATACATCAGAAACCAAGAAAGGTGTTCATATCAGAAAAGCAAGCTTCCCCAAGCAGCCATGAATGCAAACCCGCCATATGGAGCAAATTTTGTATATTTTCTGTCTTCATAAAATGCAGCAGTATAACACCTGAAAATGTTCAACAAATACTTTAATATGTTCAATGACACATTCGAAGTGACCATGGAATATTTTTTCACCTTTCTTTTCTGAACTTTGAGCAGAAAGCTTAGCAAGCAATTACATCAAACAGTTAGAAGGACTATTTGTTGAGCAATGGATACATAAACCAATGAAATCCCTTCAGTAGCAGCACAGAAAGCTTCAAATTCATATAAGATTTGTTTTGTTTTTAAAAGAAAAGACTGAATTAAACTTTCTTAGTTATTTGACATAAGAGGTATCTTTGACGACTTCAAATTACCTCCTACTAGAAGGAAATGATCTTTTGTGTACGTTAGTGGTTGGATAATAATAAACTTGGTTTAAATTATCCTTAAGATAATATCAGAGCCTTCATAGATACAGATCCCATAGTATGTTATGATCCCTGTCATGTCCATTGTCTCAAGTCAAATTAAATTTTGGCAAAATGTATGGTGAGTTTATGCTTTGTCCGCATTTCAAGCCAAAGGGATTTGGTATACGCTTGCTAAAGAGTGACAAAGTCATTCATAGCCCAATAACCACATTACCACAATAGTTTTTGTGACGAAATGATCCTTTACATGCGGTTAATAACTCAACAACCAAGTGCAACATATGACATATCTAAGAATAAGCTTGTAATTTGTTTCCAATGTCATATTTCTATCATAAATATTTAGTCATTCAAATTAGATATAATCCATATCTATCATACAGTCTTCGTTTCAACACCTTCACATAATAATAATACGTTCCCCCCTCCCTGCCTCACTTTCAGCGAGTTCTCAAGAAAGCCCCTTGATTGATTCTGAGAATTACCTCACAATCAGGATTATTTAAATCAGCCGACCCTGGTCACTAATTTTATGTTCTACACAGCATTTGTCTGTCACACTAAAGCATGTGCACCCTAATAAGCCTGAAGTCCTTTATAACTTCATATTTTACTTGAACTAGAGATGTTACATCCATAAGATTATGATTATTTGTTTCTTTCATTCATAATTTGAGACAAATGATTATAGATGCACCCATTTCCAAGGCAAATGAAATCAGGCCATGCCTCCTTGAAGAGGCCTCACAATTGATTATAAGCTTGAGGCAGCAATATTTTAAGGGTGTGATGCTTTTCTGAACTAACTGTGAACTAAAGCATCATGCCAATGAATAGATTTGGCCAGTGATCATTCAATTAGCCACTCTGGCTGTCACTGATTGCTAAAGGAGGTAAAACATTTCAAGAGGCCTAGTTTAGTTATACGCTCATCTTTACACTCCAACTCTCATCATATTTCCTTACTTCATCCCACCACTGAAGCAACACTCCGGGTTCTTATTATCATTAAGGACTTTAATCTTAACTCAATAATGATTGAAGTAACTAAATCTATATAACATGTCTAAACTCTAGAACAGAGACGAAGCGTTTCCTTGATTGTCCCATTATAAGGAAACAAATGAACTTTCTTTCTTCGTCATTGTTTGCTTAAGAATATGAACTAAGCATCCGGAAAGGAATAAACAAGTTGACATCATGAAATTTGTTCTAAAATCAAGCTCCAAACAACAAATTATTTCTGAAAATTACTTCGGATTTAAAAGAAGAACAATATTTAATTATTAAAAATCGGCTGGGGATATAGAACATAACACAAATACATAGGTAAAGCAAAAAACAGCACTTACGATCCAGAGAATGCGAGAATTACAGTTGCTAGAAGGCCTCCGAACTGCTCAAACAGAGATATTGCATCAATAACAATAATGACTTTCAAAGGGCAAAGTGAGAAACGGATTAAACTAAATGGCAGCAACAGCAAGAAGACATAATAATAATAATTTGGGAACTCACAGCATTGGGATATTTAGCAACAGGAACAGCAACTAAGGCGGCGGTGTGAACCAAATGGTAAAGCGATGCAGTATTCCAGACCTTCAATCTATTCCCATTACCAAAATAAAACCAAAAGAAAGTGGTTCAGGAACCAATCTCAAATGTAATTATTCAATACTCAGATCTCTTACAATGAATCTCATTCACCTATTTATACTACTAAAATACCTATTAAAATATTACAAGAGTCAGAAACGTTGGGCTTCACCAATTCTTCTCCCACCTACTCCCACAGCCACCAACCCCCTTCAGCCGTCGTTCACTATTGTTGCTGTCATGCCCTACGTCATTCATGCTCTGTTTTTTTTTTCTGTTTCATTTTCCCGGGGTTGGACAGGACTCGTCCTCGAGTCAGAAACAACATCATCATCAAGATATGGAGATAATTCCGCAACCTTATGCTTGAGTAAAAATGACTTGGACTTATTTTTTTACTTTGATGTATTTATCGAGTGGCAAAGGTTCGAGCTGAATCTTTACGTCATCCTTCTGGAAGGAATATGTGTTTGTATAACCATCATATAGAGCACGTCGATCATATTGCCAAGGTCTTCCCAGAAGAAGATGACAAGCATCTATCGTAACAACATCACACCAAACTTTATCGTGATACCTTTTACTGATAGAAAAAGTAACAAGGCATCGTTTTGACACTTTTACTACACTTCCTTTGTTAAACCATTAGAGCTTGTATGGATACGGATGGTTGTGAGTTAGTAGTTGCAACTTTTCTACCATGTAGTTAGAGACTACATTTTCACAGCTTCCGTTATCAATAATGACGTTACAGACTTTACCTTGAGTAGTGCAACGAGTATAAAAAATGTTGTGACGTAGCCAAGGCTCTTCTTTCACTGTGGCTGTATGCAAACTTCGTCTAATCACAAGTGTTTCACCGTGATCAGGAGTAATGACTTCTTCATCAAAATTTGGCTCTTCATCAAAGATAGGTTCTTTGTCGAGTATGAGCTCCTCTTCTTCTTCAAATACTGCAGAAGTTTCCCCTTCAATAATAGTAACAACTCTACGGGTAGGACATTCTGAAGCGATATAACCGAACTCTTGGCATTTGAAGCACTTAGGTGCTTTGGAGCTAAATTCCTTGGTAGCCTTTATTGGAGGCTTGCTTGAAGAGTTAGACTGATATTCTTGTGTATGCTTATTTGAAGAGTTATGCTGATGTATTTGTGTAGGCTGATGCATGTGTGCTTCATGTCCATCAAAAGTAATTTCGTTGGAGGAAGACGGTTAAAACGGAAACCTTTTGGGCAACTGTTTCTCAATACGAATGGCTAGACAAATGACGTCATCCAGAGTCCAGTATTGTTGGAGCTGTACCAGATGAGCAATGTTGGTATTTAATCCTCCGATATAACAGGCTATTGTTTGCTCCTCCCTCTCTTGGATATCACACTTCATCATGAGTTTTTCAAATTCCCTTGTATATTCTTCCACAGACATAGCCTTTTGGTGGAGATTATGTAATTGAAGGAAATTATCTTGATAATAATTATCTGGAAGAAACTTACGTGAGAGCTCACGTCGTATCTTGTCCCACCTCCGAATCTTGCTTTTTCCTTCTCTTTCACGCCTTTTCTTGATATTTTCCCACCATATGGAGGCATGTTTCTTTAATTTGATGGCGACAATTTTGACTTTATGCTCATCGGGAATCTCTTTATATTCAAAAACTCTTTCGACGGTTTGAAGCCAATCGACGAATTTGTCTAGTTGAAGTCTTCCCTCAAATTCAGGTATGTCTATCTTAATGTCATTAAGGCGGAATTGCTATTGTTGAGGACGATGGCGGTAGTCAGTGGACGACGAACTATTGTTATATGAATCATCCTCTGGATATTCACTACGAGATTCTAGCATGGCTTGCTGCGTTTGTACAGTGGTTTCCAGTTCCTGTATCCGGCGTCTTATCTCATCCATCTCAATCTCGCGTGTGTTTCTGCGTCTTGGAGGCATTTTGGAATTGTTCTTGTGAGGTTAGGTATAGGGTGGAAAGGTACAAGGGGATCGGTGTTTATGGCAAGTAAGGGGTAAAACTGGAAATTTTATGGACAATTGGGGTAGAAAGGTAATTTCTTAACTATCAGGGACGGAAATGTAATTTTGGCAAAAATATGGGGTCAAAATGTAATTTCAGAAAGTTTTGGGACCGAAATGCAAATTTGGCATAAATATGGGGCCAAAATGTAGTTTCAGAAAGTTTTAGGGTCGAAATCTAATTTTGGCAGAAATTTGGGGCCAAAATGTAATTTTAGAAAGTTTTGGGGTCCGAAATATAATTTTGGCACAAAAATTGGGGCCAAAATGTAATTTTAGAAAGCTTTGGAGGAAGAAATTGTAATTTTTACCAAATTTAGGGGGTCAAATTGCAATTTCTGAAAGTTGGGCTGACTGTGATTGATGACGTGGCGGTTATGACACGTGTCTGTCAACGAGTGGCTGACCTATCGCTGACGCAGCAGATTAGGATGACGTGGATGATGACGTCATCATCTTCAACCTCTGAACTCCGGCGACTGTCTGAAATTCCGGCGACTTTTCTGGCGAGTTTCCGGCGACGTCCGTGGAGGCGCGTGAAGGTGTTTCACGACGGTGACCGAGGCTATTCCTAGGTTTTCGGCCTTCTGAACAAGATAGTGAGGTCGGTTTCTTCAAAAAACGCTCTGAGAGTGAAAATCCGACACCCCCTTTTTCTCACGTTTTTTGTTTCTCACCCACTCCTCACTCTTTCGCTCTCTGGCACTCTGGAACTCAGCTCTAGTACCAAAATGGTTCAGGAACCAATCTCAAATGTAATTATTCAATACTCAGATCTCTTACAATGAATCTCATTCACCTATTTATACTACTAAAATACCTATTAAAATATTACAAGAGTCAGAAACGTTGGGCTTCACCAACTCTTCTCCCACCTACTCCCACAGCCACCAACCCCCTTCAGCCGTCGTTCACTATTGTTGCTGTCATGCCCTACGTCATTCATGCTCTGTTTTTTTTTTCTATTTCAGAAAGAAACAATCAATTGAAGATTCATGTAAAACAGAAGTCGGACAAGATAGAACAATCGGAAAATAGGAAGAGACTTCTTTATAAGTAGGCTTTTGGTACCCAATCCAAGTGCCATTACTCCTGTTTCAGTGACAAAGAAAGTAAGAAAATGAACTACAGAAAAGTTTGGTGAACCGAAGGCAGAGATTACGGGAAATCACAGCAATTTTATGCCATACACAAGCATCCGTTTGAACTATTCTTTTCTGGCTTCGTCCCCAATGGTCAACAGTGACAGAGAAGCCGGAGTGTGCCTTGGTTTTTATCAAGGAATGAAAAACCGTATCGGTTGTGATATAGGTTTAAGGGTTAATTGATCAATCATATCTAACCGAAGGTTAAACCGGTTATATCACTACAAAAAAAACGTGATTTAGTAGCGGTTAAAAATATGTATTCGTAGCGGTTCTAACCGCTACAAACTATATTAGTAGCGGTTAGAAAAACCGCTACTAAATCGTACGTTGCAAGCGGTTTTGTAGCGGTTATATAAAACCGCTACTCAATCAAAAATAACCGCTACTAAGTTTGTAGCGGTTAATAGTAACCGCTACAAAATCAAAAGATATTTGTAGCGGTTATATAACCGCTACAAATATGAAAAATTTTATTTAGAGTGAATTTTTTTTTTTGTAGCGGTTAAAAAACCGCTACAAATATATAAAAATGAAAATTTGTTAAAAATGACTTTTTTTATTTGTAGCGGTTAGGAAACCGCTACCAAATTTGAATTTCATGAAATTAGTAGCGGTTCTTAGAACCGCTACTAATTTCATGAAATTCAAATTTACCGCCAAAAAATTTAAATTTACCTTTAAAAAGGCGCGTTATTTAGTAGCGGTTTAATAACCGCTACAAATATTTAAAATTTTTTTTAAATATATACGTTAATTTTTTTCTTTTTTTTCAATATTATATTAAATAGTTTAATTTGTTATTATTTTATTTGTTTCAATTAGTTTATTATTTAATAGTTTAACTTATTAATAAATTAAAAAGAAAAAATGTAATTGAATATGATTAGTATAAAATTATATTAATAATATTATTAACGATAGTTAGGTAATAAGGAATTATTATGTTTTATAATATCATGTAATTATATCTGAAAAATAGATGAAAATGAGATAGAGTTAAGATATATGTAGAAAAAAAGATGTTTAGAATAAATTTTATAGAAAGGAAAGAAGTATTCTAAAAGAAATTGAAAATCTTGTTACCATATTTGATCGTATTATTCAGCTCCTCAACTCATAAGAAAGAAGTTGTAAATGAGAGGAAATGAAAGAAGGGTAAGGTGAAAAGAAATTGGGGGTGTTTGAAATGAGTTGTGATAAGGGTATTTATAGGGATTTACGTATTATTTGTAGCGGTTAATGTAGCGGTTACTAATTAGTAGCGGTTATTTATATTTTTGTAGCGGTTTAATTATTTGTAGCGGTTATTTGTTTTTTTGTAGCGGTTTAATAACCGCTACAAATATTATATTAATTTTTTTTTTAAATTTTTTTTTTACATTTTATTTTAACACAAATTTTTTGGATTTTTTGTAATGAAAAATTTTTTACACTTGAATTCTACAAATATTATTTTAATTTTTTTTTACATTTTATTTTAACACAAATTTTTTGCATTTTTTGTAAAGACGAATTTTTTACAATTGAATTTGATCACTCATCGTCGCCATCCCTACAGAAATTTTGTAGAAAAATTATTATTATTGATGTATTATTAAATTTAAAAAATTTAATTGAAATGACGTGGACTTGAAAAAACTCACCGCAGTAGAGGTAAATTGTCATCGCCTTCAGGGAAGTAGTTTTCAAAATCAGCTGGCTGAAATGGCTCACTCTCGTAGGCGATGTTATCGCCTTCACCCATGTCGTAAAGGTCTCTTGGCTTTAAATGAACGACCATGTGCCAATCCCTATGCCGCTCGTCCTCGACATAATAAACCTGATGTGCCTCTGAAGCTAGAATATACGGCTCATCATCTTGAGAAATACCAGTATGAATCGGGCGTGAGAAATTGACTGATGTGATCCCTAGGTCGTCAGTTGTCAGTCCCCGAGAAGTAGTGGTATTTGCCCACAAACACTTGAACAGCGTCACGGTGAAACGGCCTTGATAATTAAGCTCGACCACATCAAGAAGCTTGCCATAGTAAGGGACGCCTCCGAACTGCATGTTGGCGTCACTGCTGCTCGCATAACTCCTTGTCCCAAATGTGCCATAAACACCTGAATTCTGTGTTTGCAATCCCTGATCCCGTGAAACCGTGCAAAACTTAAAACCATTGACATTGTATGCTGTAAACCGTTTTGCATGATCAAGAGGGCCGATTGCGAGAGCTCTGAAATCCGGTGAGTGGGGGTTGTGGTCATTTAGTATTCTGCGAGCAAACCAGCCCGGGAATTCTCTGTGGACCCTCCTATCAACTTCCGAGGATGTCTGTGTACGGATCCTGAGCTGACGCTTGACATGACTTCTGAATTCCCTGCAATTAATAATGGAAAGGCGTTAGTGAAATGAAAGTGAGAAATGTTACGAAAGATATAGATCGAATAACATACATGTGAGTGTACAATTCTTACCGTATGAAAGGCTCAACTTGAGTGCAATTAATAGAGACATGTCTATGTGCTTGGAACTTCTCAGTTGCCGTTAGTTTGAAGCTCTCAGTTGCTCCAACTGGTTTACCAACACGAGGGATAAATTCTCCTGATGTCGGCGCAGGTTCAGGACAATCGTCAACACGAGGCGGGCGGTTGAAAGCCGTCTCAAGATCATCAAAGTACCTTGAGCAAAAATATAACACCTCATCCCCTATATAGCCTTCAGCTATACAACCTTCTGGCCACGCTTTATTCCTCGCGTAAGATTTTAATTTCCCAAGGAACCTACGAAGTACATAAGAGAAAATTGATATAAAATGATAAAAAGGACGACGAGCAAACATTAAATACAGACAATAAATGAAAGCACATATATAAAATGAGTACCTCTCAATCGGATACATCCAACGATATTGTACTGGTCCAGCGAGCTTTGTTTCATGAACGAGGTGGACTGTGAGGTGAACCATCACAGTAAAAAAGGACGGAGGAAAGATCATCTCCAAGTGACAAAGCGTAAGAATGATTTTCGACTGCAGCTGATCGAGCTCCTCAACGATCAAAACCTTAGAACACAACTTCCGAAAGAAAGAACAAAGTTCCACCAAAACGATGGAAACATCGGGAGGAAGTGTATTCTTTATAGCCAGAGGGAGTAACTGCTGCATAAGAACATGTGAGTCGTGACTCTTCAGGCCAGCAACCTTTCGAGCCTGCAAGTCGACACATCGAGAAATGTTGCTTGAATACCCATCAGGAACTTTTAATTTCTTCAAGGTCGCGAGGAACACATCCTTGTTCGGTTTTGTGAGGGTAAACTTTGCCGGTGTAAATCTATCATTCTCATCTGCCCAAGCGTCTTCACAAACTCCCATGTCGCGTAAATCTTTCCTAGCTTGAAGGTGATCTTTTGTCTTGCCGGGTTCGTTAAGCAGCGTATACAGCACATTGTCGCAAACATTCTTTTCAATGTGCATTACATCAAGACTGTGGCGAAGTAAATTAGATCTCCAATGCAGAAGCGTGAAGAAGATACTTATCTTCTTCCACTGCTGAGGCGCCGAAGTCCTGCGCGTCTTTTGGCGAGTTTGTGCTGAACCGTCGCTTTTTCCAAACTCGACGTCAACATGCTCAAGCTGCTGTAAGATATCTGTACCGGACAAATCCTGTGGTGGTCCTCTTTTCTCTGGTTTCCCATTGAAGCGATTCCGTTGCAATCTGAACTTATGCATTCCATCGAGAAACCTCCGATGCCCCATAAAGCACCACTTTCGGCTGTAGGGAAGGCGCAGTGCGTCAGAGTCGAAATTGCAAGCCGGGCACGCCGACCCAGTGTGCACGTTCCAACCAGATAATGTGCCAAGGCCAGGAAAGTCACTGATCGTCCACATCAAGGCTGCACGCATGTTGAACAAAGTCTTGCTGTGAGCGTCGTACGTCTCCAAGCCGACATTCCACAGGTCAAGCAATTCCGCAATAAGCGGTTGGAGATACACATCGATGTCATTGCCCGGTGCCTTTTTGCCTGGAATGATCATAGACATAATGAAAGAGCTTTGTTTCATACACATCCAGGGGGGTAAGTTGTAGGGAACTAAGACTACCGGCCAAATGCTGTAACTTGTGCTAAGATTCCCGAAAGGATTGAAACCGTCGGTCGCCAACGCAAGCCGGACATTTCTGGGGTCAGTCGCAAAATCTGGAAAGTCGTTGTCAAACGTTTTCCAAGCAGCTGCATCCCGCGGATGTCTTAATTTACCGTCTTCGTTTTTATTAACGGCATGCCACCTCATGTGCTCAGCAGTTTTAGAGGACATAAATAATCTTTGTAGACGAGGTTTCAAAGGGAAGTACCTGAGAATCTTTGCAGGTTTCTTCTTCTGCTTTTTCCCCTTCCGAATTGTCTTGTACCTCGATGTGTGACATCTCTTGCACGTCTCCCTGCTGGAATCGTCTCCCCAATACAGCATACAATCATTTGGGCACGCATCAATCTTTTGATAATTCAACCCCAACCTGTTGATGATCTTCTTGGCCTCGTAGAAGGTTGTGGGAATCTCGGCGTCGGGGAATGCATCTTGTAATAAGTCGAGCAACATCGACATTCCCTTATCCGTGATCCCACACAAGCACTTGATATGATACAATTTGATCAAGAAAGATAATTTAGAATATTTGCGACAACCTTGATATAAAGGACGATCTGCCTCATCCATCAAGCTGAAAAAATCCCGAGCTGCTTCATTCCCCATAAAAGCCGGCTCAGAGCCGTGCACTTCTTCGTTGAAGTTGTCGCCTTGAAATCCAAACGCATCACGCACAGCATCATTCACAGGATCATCTTCATCTACTTGAACGCCTACTTGAGAACTTTGAGGAAGAGCCTCGTCATATCTAACGCCGGCTTTCTCACCGTGAACTGCCCAGAACGTATAGTCCTCAGGGAAAGGCTTCACAAGCAAATGTTCCTTCACAACATTTCGTGGATGCCACTTCTTGAACTTGCATTTCCGACACGGACAGACGATCTTGCCGTTACAGCTGGCGTGAGTGAATGCGAAATCTAAGAAACTGTTTAATCCGTACAAATATTCAGGAGAATTGCGCGGCAACCTTATCCATGATTTATCCATAGCTACAAGTGAGAGAGAAGAAAGTATAGAGAAGAAGATGAGTGAGAAGATAATTACGAATGCCTAGAACCTTATATTCTGAAAATCCAACGTTTATCATTTTGTAGCGGTTATTCAACCGCTACACCAACCGCTACAGAAATTCCAACGTTTATAATTTTGTAGCGGTTACATATATAAAACCGCTACTAATATTCAAGCCGTTAATTGGTGGGAAATTCAAAATGTACTTGTTGAGTATTAGTAGCGGTTATATATATAAAACCGCTACTAATGTTCAACGAATTAGTAGCGGTTATTTATATTAAACCGCTACTAATATTAAAGCTGTTGGACATTAAATATAAAAATAATTTTCTAATTTGTAGCGGTTATACATAAGGTAACCGCTACAAATGTGCACAAAGGCGGCAAATTTCAAAATTCAAATGATTTGAGTGTTTGTAGCGGTTCTTAGTGTATAACCGCTACAAATATATAAGTAAATTTGTAGCGGTTATATGTTAAAAACCGCTACAAATATACATTTATAAATTATTTATAAATGTATATATAATTTATTTTTTTTAAAATATATTAAAAAAAAATAAATTAGATATATATTTAATTTATAAAATTATTATATATTTGTAGCGGTTATGTACTAATAACCGCTACAAATATATACATTTGTAGCGGTTTTACCCAAAAACCGCTACAAATATATCCATTTGTAGCGGTTTTAACCTAAAACCGCTACAAATATATATATATAATTTTTTTTTTAAATTTAGATTTAAATCATTTATAAATTATTTCAATGCGATATAATAATATAAATATAATTATATAAAACACAATAAGAAAATTCTTAAATAAAATCTCATAAATATTTACAAATGTTTAAAAGAAAAGAAAATGTCCTAAACTAAGCAGCTGGGGGCTGATCCTCTGGTGCTCCCTCAGGTGGGGCTCCCGCAGATGCCGCTGGATCGGGCCGCTGCGTAGACTGAACCGCACCATCCTCATCAGCAGGAGGAGGAGCTGTAGGAGGAGGAGTCGTGCCCGGGACGACGTAGTGAGGGACAGGAGGGACCGCTGGATGCTGCTCGTCCGGGAACAG
This sequence comes from Inga leiocalycina, assembly GCA_963242795.1. Classification (NCBI taxonomy): domain Eukaryota; kingdom Viridiplantae; phylum Streptophyta; class Magnoliopsida; order Fabales; family Fabaceae; genus Inga; species Inga leiocalycina. The sequence continues at coordinate 70,959,103 of OY725325.1, forward strand.
CCGACCCCATGCTCCCTCGAGCATAGTGTTCGCGATCTCACGCCACTGCGTCTGCTGCGCGTATATAGCGTCTGCGTGGATTTGCAGCTGCTGCTGCTGCTGCACCTGCATCTGCTGCATCTGCTGCGCCATCTGCTGCTGCAAATCTGACCGCAGCTGGTCAATCGACTCGTCCCTCCGACGTCTGACCCCTCTAGAGCTGCCAGCCTCAGACGCGGCGCTCCTGCCGTAGATCATGCTGGGTCTGGCGCCTATCCCCATCCCCCGCACTCGTCCGGGGTGCTCAGGCTGACTAAGGCCCGCCTTCAGAGGAGCCGTCGGGTCCACTGACCCCTGTGACTCCTCAGGCTGGGTCTGTCGCAGCTCAGCCTGCGACTGCTGCATCCGCTCCTGCCATTTTATGAAACAATTAATAATTACAATTTTTCATTATTAACTTGGTATTATAAAAAATATAATATTAAATTAACTTACAATCGCCGCCTCTGCCTGCTGAGAGGTCGCAGTCCCGTCACGGTGTCTGTGTGTGATAGCGTACAGCTCCGCATAGTCCGTCTGACGGTTCTCCTGCTGTGCCCTCGTCTCCTGAAACAATTACAAAACAATAATTAGTGTTATGAATTAATCAGCTAAAAGTAAGTGAAGTACTTGAAAAGTTACCAGCTCGCTGTAGGTCACAGCAAAGGTCTTCGATCCTGCTGTGTGGTGGATCGTCTGCTGCGCCCGGTTCGCGGCGTTCCTCCGAGCAAGCTCCTGGAAAAAAAAATTAAATGTATTATAATTTAAAATTAAATACAAAATAAATTGATATTATAATTTAATATTTAACAATTACAAAATTATATATCAAAAATCTAATAAATACATTACCTGCGCCTCAGGGCTCCTCCTGAACTGGACGAAACGTGCCCAGTCGTTCGGCGGCACGCCGTCCGGTACGCTCTCCTGCAGCTGCTCCAGAGGCATCGTCCCGTCCCCATCCACACTGTGGAAGAGACGGTTCCTCCTGTTCCTCCAGGCGTCGCCTATCTTCACGAGGGCGTACCTCTTCCGGTTGGCCCGGACGGCAAACCGCAGCTGAAAAAAATACATTTAAATATCAATAATACTAAAAATCATAATTTAAAAAAGATAATTAAATAGAATTAATTAAAAAAATATTAATTGAATAGTTTTAATTACCTGAATCACCTCCTCCCAAGCCTGATCCTTCGGCCCCTTCGGAATGTGCCTCCATGTCGGGAAGTGAACGGGGAACCGCATCCAATTCGATCCCAGATCGCTCAGGCAGCGGTTGAGCAGGTGACCCCCATTGTGGATCGGCTGGTCAGTGCCCTCGTTCCACGGCACTACAACTCGCAGGGACCGGTCCATGCTGTTCAGACCGGCCACATCCAGCCTCCTCGTCGACACGTTCCCCTGCTCATCTGCACAGTTGACCGCACGTTAGATAAATTATAATTCAAAGTTAAAAAGTTAAAAAATTAAAAAATTAAATAATTTACCTTCGACCTGCACCTCAAACCCAGTGGACCGCGAAGACGACCCTCGTGGGTTGTTCTGCTCCCGAGCCTCTTCCTCATCGAGGAACTGCTCCATCTCCCTGAACCCACTAATCGGGATCTCGAACTCCTCCTCGTTGAGGAAGTCCTCAACGCTAATCTCTGGCACCTCCACCTCAGGCACCTCAGCTGCGGTCGTCGCCTGTGGGATCGTATGTGGATCCTGTGGGGGGATGGGCTGAGATGCCTCGGTAGCCCTGCCTGCGCGCTGCCCCCTCCCTCTGCCCCCTGCCTGGCTGCTGCCACCCCGTAAAGTCGGTCTGGGGGGCACAGGGGCCTTCCCCTTATCCTGTCCTGAAGCCATATCAACTGTACAAATTAAAAAAAAAATTAGTCCATTATTCTACACAAATATAATAAAATACAAATATAAATAAAAATACGTGTTATATACGTACCTCAAGTGTAAATACTACGGAATACTGACCAAAAACTCCTATAGAGCCGTCTGAACGCTCAAATCTCGAAGAAATCACTCAGAGAAACCTCAGGAAACAAAATGAGCAAACGGAGAAATGAAGGAGGTGGGGGGTTTAAATAGGCCAGTAATTAGTAGCGGTTATTAAAAATAACCGCTACCCTAACCGCTACAAATAATTAAATTTGTAGCGGTTCTAAAATAACCGCTACAAATCTTCACAACGTTTGAAATTTTGTAGCGGTTATTGCCCAGAACCGCTACAAATTTGGAGTCTCTTGAAATTCTGTAGCGGTTTTGGGCAAGAACCGCTACAAAATTATGACCTTTGGTATTTTGTAGCGGTTATTGTGCATTAACCGCTACAAAATAACCGCTACAAGTTTTGGCGGGAATTTCGCGCCAAATTTGTAGCGGTTTTTTGTAGGAAACCGCTACAAATATTCTTGCCGCTACAAATTTGTAGCGGTTTAGGTAAGAACCGCTACAAATGTCATAATTTGTAGCGGTTTAATATAACCGCTACTAGTCCACCGCTACAAAATACCTTTTTTTTTGTAGTGTATTAAAATATTATAATTTAATTAAAATAATGTAATTCAATTAGCATGAATAAAATTATTCATACTTTAATTATAAAAGATAATATTGTTAAATATATCCCATGTTTTATAAAATCTTTATCCCTATAAAATTTTTTCCTAACTTTATTTTATTTCCTTTCCCTTTCTTTCTTATTTTTCCTCCCCTTTTTCTATTCCGTTTTCTTCTCTCTCCCACATGAAGTTCCTTTTTTCTCTCAACAATCAAGACGCACATGACTGATAAGACAATTCTCTCTTCCCTCTCTTTACTTGAGCATAGTTTACAGGGTTAGGGAGACATAATGTTAATAGGCTCAGGTGAGGACAAGATTTTTTAAAAACTACTAACTATCCATCTGACCGATGAACACCAAAATCAGACCAGTGAGTTTTACAAAACCAAGGGCGTCGATTTTGAGCTTAACAGAGCAAACACTAACCGACTGTGGAGATTGGCAAGATCCAGATGGTCGAGATAAGCAAGCTCCACTTCCCAAGTTCTCTAGACTCTACCGAATCAGGGAGCTAAATCATATTTCTTCCATCAGCATCTCTTCCTTTCTTACACTCTTCATCTTCTTCTCCACCTTTCTCATCGTTTTTCTGGTGGCTTGTTTCTTTTTCCTTTTTTTTTTCATTTTTCCAAGAAGATGTCAAGATCCATAGATGATTTAGACTTCTCTTCTCATTCGGTTGTTTCGATCTGTGAACTTCTTGCTAGATGAGGAAAAAAGTGAAAAACCGTTCAAATCGCCTCACCCAATGGTTTTCCCGGTTTATGGCCGGTTTAGTCTGATTCATACCAATTCACTCACCCTCCAGTTATAACACCAAACCAAACCAGACAAGTTGTCGGTTCACTGGATTTCCAATTGAACTGGCCGGTCCGGTCCGGTTTGATTTTTTTTGTACCATGGTTTTTATGGTTAGCAAGGATATAATGGACATTTCACAGATTTACGGAAACAAATCTTTCCACTGCACTATTTTGGACCGGAATATTCCAGCAAGACTTTTTATTTTATCAATGCATATTGGTCCATAAAGAATAGGCGTTGTCAGCTTTTGTGCCTTGGTAACCTCTTTAAAAATTAAATTAAGAATTGCAATATATAGTGCAATCCCGGATCATCTCTCGAAGAGCCTTTTATTAATTACCTAGAAACTAAATGTAATGATTGGTATAAAATGAGTTAAAAATGATGTTAGAGCTTTTTATCTAACTAAAGTCCAATTAAACTAAAGTGCTTTAAAAACTAATATTTTTGGATTTTTAGAATAAAAGTGAAATGGAATGAAAATTGGTTTTGAAAGTATGATAAAAACCTCCTAGAAAAATTAATTTCATTTATCATTTGCTTCAAAATATTTTTAGGAGTGTGCTAGTTTGATAAAACATGCTCAAAAGACCTTTGAGCTAGTTTGAGTTAGATGAATTAAATCTCCCATATTGGGCAAGACTTAATCCCTCTAACTGAAACTCAATATAAAACATAAGCAATTACAATCAAAGTCCCTCAAAATACCAAACCTCAAACATCGTTGAGTCTAGTGCATTAATCAGTGATTAATCCTAGGCCAAGAAAATAATCACTTCTTAAAACACTATTAGAAACCACTTTGTATGCAATTTATGAAAGTACTAAGTTTTCTAAAATACTAAATCCCATCAACCGATGAGTCTAATATCAAAAGAGAGGAACCCCTACTCTAAAGATGCTATTAAGCACTCTTAGTGTATGATTTGAATTAATTAATGCAATTGGTTCAATATAACTCCAAAATCAACTCAATATCTAAACAATACCATGCAAGACAATAGAGAATTAATGGAATTACATTTGAACATATATGTAACTATATATATTGATGAGCACAAAGCTCAACATCAACTAATCCAAATCACAAATTAATCCAAACTAAGTACTTAACCAAATAACAAAGGTCTAGCAATATAAATACAATCTCCAACACAGAAAATCATAACTACAGAGCCAAACAAATGGATTAAAATAAAAAAAAAACTCCCCTTTATAGTACTTACAACTCAAACCCTTAGCTTCCATCATCAAGAGAATAATCTTCTAGCCACTGCAATTAGTCATCACAAATTCCCCAAACATATTCACAGTTTCAGCCATGCAACACATTGAATCAATTACCAATTAGCTATAAACAATGAAATTAGGGGCTGAAATTGTGACATAGAGAATCAGAGGAAGTCACAGTTGAAATGAATCAGAACAGAGGAAGATACTACAGTCTGTGAAGGTCGGAGGGGAAAAATCAGTGAAGGTCGCTAGTGAGGTCGATGGTGAATGAAAGTGGAGAAGGAAGGTTAAGGTGAAGGTGATTCAAACTCCCAGCTCTCGATAGCCTCTGATTCCTCGCCGCAATTCCCAACTCTCTCCAAACTCAGTTCGGTCTCCTCCTCCCACACGGCAGCTCGAACTTGGATGGTGGAATGGCTGTAGGTCACCGGCTGTGATGGTGATGAGGGTGAAGGCCACCGGTGACTATGAAGAAGAAGGTGAAAAATCAAAGCAGGATGAAGGTGATGATATCCCCAGCTTGTGATGCTTTATATTTGTTCTCGCCTCCCTCTGCAATATTAAAGTCTTCCATTTTGTTTGGATCAACCTAAGTTAGGTTAAGTGAGGTTTATTTAAGTTAGATTAGTGGAGGTTATAATGTTGTTTGGTTCAAGAAGAGGGTAGGTGAGGTTTGGTATCTTGTTTGGTTTAGGAGATTATGTTAGGTGAATTAATTATAAGTGGACAAAAATGCCCTTCTACATGTTTTCCTTCTTTTTTTATAATGTATTTATTAATAATAGTTATTTGTAAAATTATTATTTATAAAATAATTATTCTAACAATTATATACACTTCTTTCATAATATATTTATTAACAATAATTATTTATAAAATTATTATTTATAAAATAATTATTCTAACAATGATATACACTTATTTCACATATTCTTCTCTTTTTATAATACATAAAAAGATAAGTTATAATAAAAAATTGGATTTAAATTAATTACATACCATAAATATATAAAAAGAATATACTTACTTTTAAAAAAATATCCTTGTTTATAGAAAAAAAAAGTGAGAAAATAATTATTTAATGCAATGAAAATAACTATTAATTAATGGTAGTAGAAATGATAAATAATAAAACAAATTTTAGACAGAATATAAATTATTCATCCAATCCCTAAAAATATTCTCCACTTTGGATTTATTTTATTCTTTTCTTCTATGCTTCCTCCATGATTCAACCTTTACATGCAAAGAATCAAGTCCTTGTTTTGGGTTGTATACATTTTGCTTAGCAAATTCATGGTCAATAACATAGAAAATCCCATCAATTGTTAAAGAAGCCTCAGCAATATTAGTTGCCACAACCACTTTTCTCTTCCCATGAGGCGCAGGATCAAATATCCTAGATTGCATTTCACTAAGAAGAGCACTATAGACAGGTAGAATAATCAACTCTGGAACATTCTTACATAATCCTTTCATTCTCTCATAAAGAGATTGGCAAGCAAGATCAATTTCCTCTTGAAGCTGTTTTTTAAACAAAAGTAGAGTTCAAAAGAGGGAAAGAAAACGGGCCACCATGATAAATTTTAATTATGTGGATCATTAGATTCCCAACTTCATTGTTAACATAACTAAATATTGTAAACATGGAGATGGACAACAAGGCTTTTAGTAAAGTTTAATTAAGATACAGAAATAGTTTTTCACCAACTCCTTTCGCTACTGCATTCTCAATATAAGTTATTGGTACAAAGAAGCCTTTTGCTTTTAGCAATTTCAATAGAAATACTAGAAAATTCAATTTCAAAACTTGGCTCATTCTTGCACTCTCCATTCTGCAAAAAAAAAATATAACAAAAAAGGAACATGGACTTTTGGCCAAAAAAACCCCTATTCTTTCATCATAGCAAAACAGAAATCATGCATAGTAAAGGATCCACAATAGAATCCAGGAGATATACTTAAACAAAAGAGAGCATTCTGAATAATGTATGGCTACTGATACACAGTCAACAGAAAGTTGTATCATCTTATTTAGTACCAGAAAACATGACGCACAGTGTACACTGCAGACAAAACATTGAGTACAAACAAGCAAACACTACAAGTCTCCGTTAGTTTCTCATAAATGATCCAACATAAATCATTGATCTCACATCAACACTTCCCAAAATAACAGAGTTAATAAACTTAATGGGCTTGAACTGTTTTCACAACGCCCAAACAGAATCTACAAAAGGCATTGATTTACATGTAATCAAAAGGCACCAAATCAGTAAACTGTAGGACAATGATTAATTCTTGTACAATCCTATGTTGCTAATTCATTCAAAATATATATATGGTGAACTAGTCTCTAAAAGGTTATCAAACTATATTGCTAACATCAAAAGTCTACAAATGGTTAGCAAACTTAGCAAACTAAATCACTTTAAGTCCTTTATAATATCCATAAGTAAGTCCTTATGGGCAAGAAGGGGACATTCAACAAATGTCCTTAGTAGGTTACCATCACCCATAAGAACTCTATAAATCTTGGTGACAGTGGTTGTTGAGAAGCCACAATCTTGAATCAGTTTCCAGATTTCTTCCCTAACCAATTGAGGAAGCTTTCTTGATGTTTCTCTAGCTATTTGCATTCTTTGTCTAGTTATTTCATTTGCTTCTTTCATTACTTCATTTCCAGCAATCATGGCTTGATTTCCAACATTAATGGCTTGTGCAAATTCATACATGACATCCTTAATCTCAGCCAAGTTAGAATCTTTCTATTTATTGCGATTCACTTTTTGCTTCTTCCTTGAGGAACCACTTGCAACTCGAGGTGAGTTCTCTTGAGTAGTGCTATTATCAAGAGCTTTAAAGTTGTCTACATTTATATCATGTTGGGAACCAACATTATCAGTGTTGTTGGCTGCATCAAGTAAGTCTGCCTTATTAAGTGTGTGGCACCTCTTTTGCATCTCACCAAGTGTATGGGTGCCCTCCCCTGAAGCTCTATCTTTACCATATAAAAGCACCATTTTGTCATAGTTTGGGTAAGGGACATTTTTCCAATTTGCAGCTTGTGGCTTGGACTTCAAAAGGAAAAATTTAAACAATGGTTAAGTGCATTAATCACAGAAGGTTGTCACAGAACTCAAAAAAATAATGCTATTGCATAATTCAAAATGTAACAGAAGGTTTAAGTGCCAATTGGAGAAATTCTCCTTGTCACATTTTGAATTCTCCTTGTCACAGAAGGCAAATGGAAAATACACAGCAACTACACAACAGGGCTAATTGCAGAATTTTAGAATGGGACAGCAATAAGGGCCTATTGCAGAGTTTCAAAATTGGACATCAACAGGGCCTATTGCATAATTTCGTATGCAATATATATAAATATTGGAAAATTGTAGAACTAGACACAACATAATTAATACAATTCAGGAAATGTAACATAATTAATGGTGATGTGGATGAGGCAATTACTACACAAGTGTAACATGTAACATTGAAGGGTACCCTTGCTGTCATCGGAAAAAATTAAAAGGAAAGGACAGATACTATAATAAAATGATTGAGTTAGAACAATGAGGAAGGGCCATTAAGAATCTGAGATAGGGGATAGAGTTTGTATGACTAATGAGGGAAGCGGTTTGACCTACATTGATTTGATTTAATCTGATGGGTAAGGCTTGTTGGAATTTATTGGTATCGGATTTGATGAGATGCAAAGATGGGTTGGACAGGAAGGCATGTCAGGTGCTGTTATTAATAATTTACTATATTTTAAAACAATTAAATAAATATGATTATAGTATATAAAAAAATAACTTTTTTGGTCCTAAATGTGAGCATGTGGTAAGTGGGTCAGATTGAGTCTCATCCTCATACAATGGTTCTTGCAAGCAGTGGAATTGATAATGACATCAATTATGAACTCCCAAGGCACTGGAGAAAGCTACTTACCACATGCTCACATTTAGAGAGCTACTCCCAATGCAACCATTTTCTAGAAATTATTATTTTCAAATAAACACAAGTAGCCGAATAAATGGTGAGATGTATTCTGCTGTTAGAATCTAGAGTTATATATAAATATTGGAGAATAGTAGAACTGGACACAACAGGCCCTATTGCATAATTGGAAATAACAGAAGAGCAAAATTGGAAATGTAATAGAATTGCAATTCAGGAAATGTAACATAATTAATGGAAAATACTAACCTCTATAAGTTGGTCCCAAACTTCATCCTCAGCCTCCTATGTATGTGATGATGCATTCCAACCAAACCCACTCAATCCATTTTTAAAAATATCAAAAACTTCAGAGAAATTCTTTTCAATGTTTCCCACCTGTTCTTAATTCTATCTTTGTCCAATTCAATTTCAAGCAAGGCACTCATCTCTTTCACAATATTATCATATGCTGTGCAATTGAATTGTCCATTAAGCTTGTTGCCGCATTTATATTGTTCCCAGAAAGCATTAACAAGGTAGTCATCCATAGCATTTGTCCAATTCAAACATGGCTTCTGATTGGTTGATTTTGGCGGCATACTATTAAAAAAGTATTAAAAGTAAATATTCATACTTGAAATAACAATACATAAAGATCCAAACTTAAAATAACAATACATAAAGATCCAAACTTGAAATAAGAATACATAAAGATCCAAACTTCCAACTTCAAACTTATTTGACTCCATGACATACTAAAACACATGACATACTAAAATTGAAATAAACTTGGAACAAGTTCATCATAGGATAAACTTCAATGTCTCATTATCCTATTTTGATCATCTATCAACATCTTATTTGCTATAGTCTCCCTAATTACTTGTCCCCTGGCAGCCTCGTCATTGTCACCTTGTCGATCACGACTATTATCAGTAGACTCAGATTGAGTTGCAAGTTCAAGATCTACTTCTTCTATGAGATCTTCGTTAGGGTCAACGCTCATCAAGTAGTTATGAAGAATGCCACATGTTCCAATGATAAATGTTTGAGCTTTCACTGTGTACGTAGGCTCAGATGAATTGGCTAAAATGTCAAATCTTTTTTTCAAAACACCAAAAGTTCTTTCAATCACATTACATAGTGATGAATGCCTCAAATTGAACAATTCTTTATAGTTTTGGGGGGATTTCTTTCTGAATATTCCTTCAAGTGAAAACGGACTCCTCTATAAGGTGTAATCAATCTACTAGTTAGCATGAAGCCAACATCCACAAGGTAATATTTACCTTCAAGAATTATGAGCTTATCTTCTCGTGCCAATGCATTTTTAATAATCCTAGAATCAGATGCCGTGCCTTCCCATCCAGTGAGCACATACGTGAATTTTAAATCAAACGAGCAAGCTGCTAACACATTTTTTGTGGGGAAGTCTTTCCTACCACGATATCGAGGAGCATCCTTATCAGATACTTTCACATGTATATGTGTTCCATCAATGGCACCAACACAGTCCTTAAAAAAGGGGTAGAACCTATCATTTGCATGAATTTCAGGAGAAACTGTTGTCCCATCAGGTTGTACAACAAACTTATCTCCTACTTCAATGATAGCTCTTAACACATTATGAAGATGACGACTAGTTGTCTCACCAGATCGTCGAAAGAAGAAATTGACCACACGATTTTTATCTCTATGGGATAATATGTAAAGAGTTTTTGCCACTTGTTCTTCCATAGTAGACCATCTTGTGGCTTTTAATCCCCCCTCTCTTTCTAGCAAAGCACATAATGTAAGGAAAGCTCTAAGACTTATACGGATAGTATTGCGGCTCCTTTCATTAGTACTTATTTGACTCATTATTTCTTCACACACCCTTTCCCTTTCTGAACTCATGCTATAAGTTATTCTTCTTTTATGGCTCCTTCGAATAACTAGGTAGACAAAGACACACATGAGTAGTGCTATAGCTTTGTGATGCAAATCCAACCATCGACGACGCAAGACTAAATTGTTTTGAAATGCTGACTTCATCTAACACACCAATGCAACATGCACCTAGTTAATACTAGACCACTTGAGACATATCACAATGACAATTGGCATGAATCTTACAAACTGGACACAACAGGGTAGTAGCTTTTATTGGATTAATTAAATGAAAGAAACAGTTATAGAAAGAAACCAAGATGCGACAACCAAACATTCACACTGTAAAGTAAATTTGTTTCTAAATCATAATCATCTGGCCTTTATTGTGTCCACCATTTACCATCTTAGCAGCAGAGACTTTTTCTTCTATGAGAATTGAAATAGCAATTTTTTAAGACAATGACTTTTAGTTGATCATATTCAATTCAATAATGGAGCAAAAGTCTAAAGCCTGGGCCCTCATAGTCGGTAATAACATCAATGCAAAGAAATAAAGATAACTCTAACATTCATCAAGAAAAAAAAAGGATAACTCTAACCCACAAGATCCTGCCCCTATCAATTGTTGAACATATCCAATACAAAACCCAATACCAAAAGCATTTAAGACTTGACAAGCAACAATATATAGAACTCATCAATAGTCAGATCGATTCTACATGAAAAACTCTTTATGCATCTTACAAGTAAATGGGCGCAACACAAGTGATGATGGCAGAAACTATAATTTAATAATAAAAGGCATAAAGGCCTCAAATGATGGAACAAATTTTGACTGAAGCAACAAAAAAAAAATCAAATCTGAACAACACTTGAGTATGGTGTGCAAGAAACAGAAAGCAGTAGAAAAGGAGTAAAAAGAGTGAGAAGGATCATACATGGCGCAGAAAGAAGCAACCCACTGAAGGAAGGAGGTGCCGAAGCCAACTGCATAGCGCACGAAGCAAGAGAGGGAAAATTCGATTTCGAGCGGGAGAGAGGATCAAAAAAAGGAAATGGCGTGGGCAATAGGTTTTCACTGACGAGGGCAGTGGTAGCATTTTGAATAATTGCCATGGGCAATTTAGTCATAGTTTGACATAAATATTCTCTCCCTCTGAAAAAAACCCCAATTTTAGAGGGTTTACAATTGAAGTTAGGTGACTACTAGAAGACAAAAAAACATTCCTCTCCTCACCTCCCCTCCTTCTAACCAAACACCCATTTTTAATCCCCAACCCTCCCCCAACCTAACCTAACTTACTAAAACTTCCAACCAAACAAAGCCATCAGCTCATTTCAGATCTGACCTACAGTGTCAAAAGCGCTGAGTTTTGCTAGACTACAATGTCATTTTCCAAATTCATGGGACCAAAATGTTATTCTTGAATTTCAAAACCCAATTTGCTATTTTCAGATTTAGTCCAAATTTTCAAGGATTTTCAATTAAAAAATATTTAAACCAACATCAAATACTTTCAGAAAAATCAATGATTAAGAGTAATTATATTTATTTTGACAATTTTGCCCTTTTTACTTATAATTTAATATATTTACTCTTAATCTCAATTAAGTACAAATAAGGTATTTGAGGCTCAGTTATTGTGACAAAATCCCTTAATAAAATATGAAAATATGTAATAAAATTAGGAATTTGTCAGTCACTAACCAAGAACTTTAAGATGCAAGGTCATAATGGACATTCAACACAAAGCTTATGATAATCTTCCTAGGAATAGAAAAGCCCAAAATGGTTTTTCCCCTTGAAAAATACAAGCCCAACATGCTTTTTGATTGAAGAACTCTACTATTATCCAATGTTTTCATAACTTGAGGGATTCAACCCACCAAAACCCTAATTCAAAAACTGTGAACGATTGGACCGGGGTAATTAAATTGATATATTTTTTTGAAAAAGAAAACCTAAACAATATTTATTTATATATTTGTACCGTTAATCATACTAACATTACAATAAAAGTATTTATTATCTGTTATAAATTACCAAAATTATCAAATATACTAGACTAATTGTCCAACTAAATTTGCAAAAGCTACTATAAATAACCAAAACTACCAATTAATCATCAAATATGCCTTTAAAATACACAAACCAGAAAACTCAAAATAGCATATTTTGGGGTTATTGGAAACTGACTTAGTTTTTATCGGTTCACTTTTCAGTTGACTTTGGAGTATTCTGAATCAGACATGATCAGTTCCTAGTCCGACACCCGTTCTATTTGATTTTGACAACACTGCTATTAACTATGATTGTGATTTAATTTTAGCCAAGGTATTAAACTTAAACCAATTGCCTATGAAACCTACACCAAATTCTAAAAATATACTTGCGCTAAAATAGGCTTCTCTACTAATTTAATTACTATGCTCAATCCAAAGAGTTTTGAGTAGCAACATTTACAAAAGGAATTTATGGATAACATAAATACAACTTATACTAAATTAGGCTTGATTAGCTTCTTCATGTTTTTCCCATTTGATTCAGCCGTTCAATCTAAGAGGAAGCAGTATTGACTGGGAATTCATGAATATCATCATTCCATGCATTCTTCAATGAACCTGCATCAACATTTTCCAAAGCAACCCACACACAGCACTGTTACACTTGAATCCTGACCTAAATGCCAATTGCCAGATTCTGTCACCTTTCTTGATTCTTCCTTTGGCTTCACAATGAGCCAACTCATACCATACTGAACTCGAAGATGTGTTCCCAAATCTATTAAGTGTCATTCTAGAAGGTTCCATGTCCCAATCTTGAAGCTCAAGCCTCTTCTGCATTGTGTCCAACACAGGCCTCCCTCCAACATGAGTACAAAAACGCTCAAAAGCCAACTTGAAGTTGGGAACATAATTAGCTTTCATCTTCAACCTCAAAACCATACTTCCCACAAAAGTTACAACAAATTTAAGTGTTTTTGATATTGGAAGGACAGGTGGGGCCAGAGATGTTATGTGCGGTGTTGGCCTGAAACATTCATGAGGTCTTTTGTGATGGCAAAACCAATGTGTTAGTTGTTGCTTATCTTCTTGTTGTTGGACACAGTTGTAGCTTTTGTCATCAGAAGCCATGACCGTACGAAGTGTGTGGATGGTTTGGTACTTTGAACGGTGACAATCTGAAGGATGGTTGGACAGGAGAGAAGCAGAACCACCCATGCGAAACGGACAATTAACGAGGAGCATTGAGGGGTTGTTGCCTAAGTATGGGCTTGAGATTTCACTTTCGGTGCTCAGCATGGCCTACAAGTTAGGATGTGACTGTGATCGATCACATATAATGAAGTGTATTTGAGTGTACATGTTAAACTTTTATGGAAATGCATTGAGTTTTTATATTTCGCCCGCCCCACATAGTATATTTGATGTTAACCATAGTGTTCAGAGAGAAATACTAAGAAAGAAGAAAAAGCATATGTATAAAACTAATAAACTCAAAATTGAGATATTGATTTTGAACCCCTTATATATATCCAAATTCTCACATGACTTGTATTAAAAAAAAGTTTATATATTATAATAAACTATATGTGTAATATCCCAAAATATGATTAAGGGTTAAATGTAATAGATAATGAAATAAAAGGATTAAATGGCACACTAATTAATTTTGCCATGATCAAAAGTTAATTGCTACTTGATCTTGAGGATAGATTTAGGACACAAAATGAAGGGCCAAGATTGCTCTTATAAAGTAGAAGTAATAAGGAAGATAATTAAAGCAATTTCCTTATCTTTTCCTCTTATGTGGACAAAAGGCACATGCAAGACCAAGTGTAAGACTAAGTCAACACACTTTTTTTTTTTTTTCCTACAAGAAAACCGTTCCCTCCTTGCTCTAGGCTTTTGCAAGATTAAAATAATATATATGTATTCCTTTGCTCCCATATTTCATTCAAGCTTTGAGAAAGGAAAGGAAGAGAATTTAATTGATATATTCTTACATTTAGAGTCAACAAAAGTGGCTAGGATTTAATCAATATAATTTCTTGACCTTATGCATATGTTGGACGTTCAATCATAAGGGAAAGAGAAAGAGAAGTTGATCAAAGGATATTCTCACCTTTTTGCCCAAGCATAAGTTGGTCAAGCATTTCAAGAAAGAAGAAAGAAGGAAAGAGAAAAGCTCACTCTTCTTGTGCCAATTACACCTAGACAATTTACTAAAAAAAATGTATGACCAAGGAATTAATATTAGCCACAATTTTCTCTCCATTTGGTCCAACTTTTCGGCCAGCTCTTAAGGGATAATGGAAGCCAAAAATCTGATTATTCATCACTCTCTCTATCACTCTCCAAGTCGGTGCTGCAGCTCCAACGAAAGAGAAGGAAGAGCAAGGAAAAGGTGAGACTTTCCACCTTGATTTTCACCTCCTTAACCTCATCTATGGCTCAAGAGTCCTTCATGAAACTTGTTCCTCTCTTCCTTAGCTTCATTTCTATGGTTTTTTTTTTTGAAGAAGAGGAGTTTTCAGCCACCTTGCAAGAAAAAAAGCTGAAGAATCAAAGAAAGAACTTAAGGAGAAGCAAGAGGTGAGTATTAGCATCAATTTGAGCTATTGGTTGTGTTGGTTGAATGAGAATTTTGGCATGTGTAAATCTGCCTTGATTTTGTCTAAACAAGGGTTTGGGTAATTCATGATGTTTTGGTTATGTTATTGGTGGTTTATGATGATTGGAAACCATTTGACATAAGTTTGATGCTGAAATTAGAAGTTGGTAATTGTTGGGATTTATTTTGAATTTTCTGTCAAAACAGGACATGGAGAATGAGTGGGAATTTGTTAATTTTGATGTTACCATTGTGTTCTACACGAAAAATTATATGGGAATAGCCCTGGGTTGTGAATTTTGGGTCATTGAAACTCAAAGTGTAAATTTGAGTTTTCAGCCTGAACAGGATTCCAATGAAGTACTCTACTTGTGTGGTGTTTTTGGATAACCAAATAATCTCTAAAAATTATGAAACTTTCCAGTCTTAAATTTCACACTCTAAGCTTCAAATTGGACATATAATTTGTGTCATTTCATTTTTTGAGCTGTGAGTTCTGGTTGCCCAAAGTTTGATGTCGAAACTGGACTTAATTCTGGAGCAGTGTGGGATTTTGTGTAATTCTGGAATTGTGTGGTGATTTCCAGTAATGATTCATATTTTTCCTATGAAGAGGACTTCAATAGCTTTCCATAGGACTTGGGATCATCTCATTTCAATTTTTTTAGAATTAGTTATGATTTTTCAAAGTCTGGAGAAAATTCTGGCAGATTTGGTCCCTTATGCGAAAATTGAAAATGTAATGGCATAATGTAATATTGTTGAACTTTGAGGTTAGGAATTGGTCTTTTAGGTTAATTGACCACTTTAACTCCTTAGTTGATTTGATTAAATGTCCCTAATGATAACCAACTTGAGTGTTTGACTTAAAGAATTGGATTAAGTAATAACCTGTCGCCCGTAATTCTAATTATAGGATTTGACATTTGCCCTGCAAGTGATAAACCAGTGCTAGTACACGAGTGGAAAGAACAAGGTAGTGACTCTCTCTCTTATTCTGTGTATGATGCCTTGCATGTATGTCATTTCATTGAATATGCCGTGATGTAACATTACCGTTGTGAAATATCGTTGTTGTGCTGATGTGAGACATGCTGTTGTGAAATATGCCGTTGTGAATGCAGCGAAAGCTGTTGTAGAAATGTCGTTGTGTTGTTGTTGTTGTGATTTGCGTACATGCTTTGTGATTGTACATGTTATAAGTGAATTGTTACTACTGGGATTCTTTTGAATCTCATTCTTTCCAATGCTTAACCTACAGCAAGGGCAAGTGGTTCAAAGGAAAAGCAAGTGACAAAGGGCGGTTAGAGCTCCTAGCTAGGAGTTTTAATTTTGGTAGTTGGTTGTCATATTTTGTTGGGGATTAGTTGCACATGTTGTATATATTGAATCGTGTTGTGTAATCCCCTGTATGGGAAACTAAGCGTTGTAAACCCTTTATTAAGTAACGAAACCTGAGCGTTGTCAAGAATTTTTGGTTGCACTCTGATATGTATAAATGAAACCGAACTCAAACCAATTATATTCGAGATGTGAACGTGAGATCATACTAAACAAGTTTTGGAAAAGTTTTAAGTTAACCACTAGTCTCTATTTCAACTTAATGACGCATTCTCGAACTATAAATATGGTTATTAAGATAGGGGGTTACAATATGTATTATCTTATTCTCATCTCTCTTTCTTGCCAGCATTTTCTTATTCGTATCCAAAACACAACATTATTCAAATAAGCTCACCTAGACTAATTAATTGAAGATACCTCACATCATCACAAGACCCACAAGCAATTAAGTGGTGGCCACTCAATCGGCTGCCTTCATTCTTTTTCAAGCAATAAATTTAAAATATTGAGATCATATATTAATGTATACAAAAATATATTGAAGGACAGAATTTGATTACAAAAATTATTAATTAAAAATAATTTAATTTAAAATATGATTCCCTTATATATTTCTTATGATTTTTGTTATAATTTCAGTAAGGATGACGATTAAGTGGCATACTATGTGGCATGAAATCTAACGTGGCAAAGCCAACCTAGTAAAATTAGTCAAATTAATAGTTGACCATTTGGTTGTATTAAAAAAGGGCAATATTGCTACAAAATTAAAACTTCTGGGGCTACATTGCGAGGCTAAAAACTTTCGGGTGCCCAGTAGTCCTCCTCAAAAACTTTCAAGACAAAAATGTCCCTTAACTGTTAACTCTCAGAAATTGATAATATTCCAGCATAATTTTTTTTTTTATTTTTAACTATTTTTTTGGATTCAAACTGAGTACAGAAAGAGTTAATAGAAGAAAATATGCATATCAGAGTAACAAGCTAAAGTTGAAATACAACAATATATTTGTGGGCTTTAGTTTAAAGGAAAAGTCAGAACTTATGCATCCTCTCTTTTATAGGAGGATAGAGACAAGTTTGGAAGCTTTTAAAGAATTGAAGAACAAGAGGGTGGAAGATGACAAGTCATAAAAGCTAGCTCATGGGCTAGGAGGAAGTTCCTGTGTTGTTGGCTTCAGCCAACAATACATGTGCTGAAGCCAATGGACTTTTGGACTTTCTGTGCTATATGCTTCAGCACTTGGCGCTTGGCTGAAGCCAATGAGGACCAGAACCTACTTTGTCGGTGTGTGCTGAAGCACTGACCATAAATGCAACCATGTGTTTTGCTTGCTGAAATCCACGTGGAAAGTATTTAAGTAAGGTATAGGTCAAAATTAGGCCATTCTTTAGTTTTCAAGTGTTCCTAGGAGTTGGATGTGTTAGGGTTTTGCTTCCTTGAAGAGTATTGAGCTTGGGTTGAAGTCTAGAAGAGATTTGAGGCTCCAAACCTTGGTTTTTCTCATTCTTCTTCTCTTTCTTTGTTAAGTTTTTGATATAGCTATAATTATTCTGCATAGTTATAGCTCTTTTCATGACTATGTGTAGCTAGGCATCTTATTTTAGGGTTGTTTGGAACCCTTGTATGGATTAAATACTCATTTTCCCCTTTATATTTGTGATAAATGATGAGATTATGCTGATTTCACTCTTTACTTAATGCTTCTTGTTGATTGGCCACCAACAAGATTGTTGGGTTCACTTGATTAATGCTTGAGAGAGCTAGATTGAGTGTAGAACTTGAGTTAAATCATGTAAGAGCTTGAAATTTACTAATTGAATGGATAGTTTTATTAATGAGGTAGAGATACACTTATTAGCCTCACATAGCTAAATAGGATTTGCAATGGAAATCAGGGTTTAATTAGTTAATTAAGATATTAATGAATTAATTGAATTAAACACCTATTTGGAGACTCAAGAGAGCATTTATAGGTAATTTAGTATCCTTTTTTTTTTATATAATCTCACATTAATTAGTATATATTGGAGGGATTTAAGAGAGTGCTTTTAAAATAAAAGGGGGATAAATAATCCTAAGTTCCATTACATACTTGAAATTCTAAGAATCATTCACTTTTATAAATTTCTAGTCTGAAAATATTTTAAAATTTCTCTTTCACCTCAACATGTTTTGGCTCAACTTAATTGAATTAAATCTATTGCTTGACCAATTTATTACGCAAATCCTCGGGGAAACAATCTTTACTTATCACTTTATTACTAGACGCGATCCGTGCACTTGCGGTAGCGAACATTAACCCAAAATTTTTATACAAAGCTACAAGTTCTTCTCTGATAAATTCCCAAGCTTCTTTGCTCTTTCCAGCAACATGTCCATTGTGACAACACATGAATCGTCTGGTTTGTGGCATGAGAAGTCCTCTAGGTGTACTTTCGTTGGTTGTCTCTTGGAGAAGTACTAATGGAAAATATTGGATAGGGTTAGGAGGAATATTATTGCAGCGAAGTAAGAAGACATTGGAGTTATTGGAGGAAGATATTAGAATTTATTATGATGAACACAAGCTGAAGTTGAAGCTGCTACTAGAAAGGAAATGAGCAGTACGTTCATCATGTTGAACGAAGAAGACTAAGAAGTGTAGTGGTAGTTGAGAATTCTCTATATGCTTGTTTGAGCTTTATACTAAAAAATTATGACAAATTATTTCTTTTTTCTTTCCCTGGCTAGACTAAAGTTTTATTTCAATGTATAACCAGATATTTCCTCTGATCCTTATTCTATTAAGGTTTTAGGTACAAATTTTCTCTGAAAGTTTTCACTTGATGAGTATTAATTAATCTTTTTCAATGTCAACCCTATTTAAAAAAATTAATTATGATTCCGAGAAGCGCACTTGTTAGGAGAAAAGAAAATGCATTTACGAACTAAAACTTGAAAAGGATTATATGTTTGATCAAATTTTTAAAAAAAAAAAGCTATGAGAGCAAAATATTTTCCATCTTGACATGGATAAAATTGAAAATCTATTTTATTTTCAAGTAAAGTTAATCACTTAACCATATATATATATATATATCATTGATGATTCTGATGAGATGGTTGTTAGAGGTGCTTTATTATAATAGGAATCCAAGGGTACAATCTCTCTGCATAAATAACTTAAACAATGTGTGGTTAGATCTTTATTAGGTGTTAGCATTATTTTTCTCTTGAACTGACAATAATAAATGAGAATTCATCTAATGCAGGTGGCCGGTGTCCAATTGGTGGGGTGTAAAATACTAATTCACATTAATTAGTTTACACATCTTATCGATGGTAGACTGTACCGGCCACCCTTTGTGTTTGTAAGGGAAATCTTTTTTAGAATTTGTATATTTTTTTCGGTCAAAAGTGATTAGTACATCAAACGATCAACATAACTAGAAAAAAAGTACGTACCCACACAAATGACGTCTTTGATTATGATTACTAAAAATATAATCTTTAGTTTTTAAATTGATAGTATATTAATAATTTTTCTGAAATTAAAAAAAAAATAGAGAGGTCATAATATATAAGTCCTCTATCTCTTTTGTTTTTTATTTTTTGTTTTTTGTTTTTTTGTCAATCTCTTTTATGTGAAGGAGCAGGAGAGTCATCTTTCACTACTCTATTATGATGCTTTTAGCGGGAGGGATATAGTTTAAAAATTATAACAAGTAAAAATTCCTAGAAAAATCTTTCATATATTTTTTTATATTTTATTTGTTTTGTATAATTTATGTTAGTAGTGGAAAAATGACGTCCTTCTCTTTTTTCAAGAAAATATGAATTTAATAGTTTTAACCGTTAGAAGGAAGAGATAAAGGATTTTAAAGGAATAAAGGTTTGTAAAGTTTTTCAAAGAAAATAAGAAATACACTACATACATATAAAATACTTACATAATTAGGAGAAATTAACGTAATACTAATTTCTTTAGAAAATTATATATGTGGATGATATGGATATATATTAATATTATAATACTAACACCAATTTGCAGAACTGTCGTAACATCATGTAAGCATTGTGAGGATGCAATAGTGAATTAGTGGGTATTATATCCTTTTCTGTGTTAAGAATAGTTATATTTTGTGTTTTACATCATTTTATTTAACTAGAGGGAATGAATTCATATAATCACATGTTGAAATTGCACATGATTACAAGGGTCATCCAAACATAAATAAGTATCCACACTACAAGAATAAGTTGCAAAGTAAGGTTGCTTAATGGGTAATGTGACTCAATCCACACTACCAGAACCGGGACGTAGCATTCGGTTTCATATGGAACATGGGATTTAGCTTGCAGGAATAAGTTGATCACTGTTGAAATTATGCAAGTAGATATATATGATGTCATGATTTGGTTTGAAAAAATTACTAATGGGATGTTCACAGTTAAAGTGCATACTTCTTAATAGAAGAAAATCCTACATCATTTAAAAGGGTTATATATATATATATATATATGTACTTCATTCCGTCTTTTTTATAAGCAACTTTTTTCTTGATTATGCAAAACGAATTAGTAGTTAAAATTAATTAAAAACAATAAATTTGTAAAAAATAAAATGTTTTTTCTCAAATATGCCCCTATTATATGACAAGAGTATAAGAGAGAGAATGAGTAATAAATAATTAAATGAAAGAAAATTAGTGGTTGATCATAAAGACATGTAATTAATAGGGGGTAGAAAAGGAAAAAATAATTTAAAGTGTTAATATAACTTTTGGTCCTTGAAGTTTGATCCAATTTTGGTTTTGGTCCCTAAAGTTTCACCCGATTTTGGTTTTGGTCCCTCAAGTTTGAAATCGATGGTTTTGGTCCCTGAAGTTTCACCCGATTTTGATTTTAGTCCCTCAAGTTTGAAAAGAACTTGGTTTTTTTAGGGTCGGGTTGGGTTTCATAACTGAGTCACCAAGTCATTTTCAAACTTGAGGGACCAAAACCAAAATCGGGTGAAACTTCAGGGACCAAAACCATTGATTTCAAACTTGAAGGACCAAAACCAAAATTGGATCAAACTTCAGTGACTAAAAGTTATATTAACCCAAATTTAAATTTTGAGATAAAAAAAGTTGTATATATTAAGGACCAACTTTAAGAAAAAGAAAGTTACTTATAAATAGGACATGACGGAATATACAAAGGTGTTTGGAAATATATGGAAAGCCTTGGAGGGAACAAGAAAAACCAACTTGAGATTGCAAGATTGTTTACAAGGGTTTTAAACAAACACCACTATCGATGATTGATCATTTAAACAAGGGATTAAACTAACAAATGACCCATATATGTCAAATTAAAAATTGTACTTGTTCTAAAATCGGCATTCACTTATTCTTTATTATATCACGTGGCTCAATCTAATTAGAGCTAGCTAGTTTGAGAAGAAACATCAACAGGGAATTCATGAATATCATCCCTCCATGGATTCTTCAATGAACCTCCTTCAACATTGTCCAAAGCAACCCAAACTACACTATTACACTTGAAACCTGACCCAAATGCTAATTGCCAGATTCTGTCACCTTTCTTGATTCTTCCTTTGGCTTCACAATAAGCCAACTCATACCACACTGAACTCGAAGATATATTCCAAACCTATAAAGTGTCATTCTCGAAGGTTCCATGTCCCAATCTTGAAGCTCAAGACTCTTCTGCATTATATCTAACACAGCCCTTCCTCCAGCATGAATACAAAAGTGGTCAAAAGAGCATAAGCTTCAACCTTCAAGCTCAAAACCTTGCTTCCCACAAAAGTTAAAACAAACTTGAGTTTTTCTGAGAGAGGAGAGGCCAGTGGGGCGAGAGATGTGATGTGAGACTTGAGAACTTCACTTGCAACATTCATGAGGCCTTTTCATATGGAAACACCAGTTTGTTGTTGGTCATCGTCTTGTTGAAACACATAGTTGTAGCTTCTGTCATCGTAAGCCATGTGGGTACGAAGTGTGTGGATGATTTGGTACTTTGATCGGTGACGATCTGAAAGATGGTTGGAGAGAAGAGAAGCAGAACCACCCATACAAAAGAGACAATTTGTGAGGATCATTGATGGGGTGTTGCCCGTATACGTTCCTGAGGTTGAATTTTCAGTGCTCAGCACCATGGCGTATGAGTTGAGATGTGACTATTTTATATGAAAATAATGAAGCTCATGTGAGTAAGTATATATGATAACTTTATGTCATAATTTAGACTCCAACAACATTGAATTTAAGAAAATTTATATCTTTTTATAATTATAATTTTCAGTAGATGCAACTCATTTGCTATAATGTTGACTCATTTGCACCTCAATCACCAAACTGTAACTTGATATGTAGTCAGTTCTTATAGTTTAACTATTTAAAATATTACTTCTACCTCTAGTCTTAAATGGAAGATATAATTGGAGAGTTGATCTTGGTTCTAAATGAAAGATGTAGTTTCCATGTTTGTCATGCATTTTCAAAATTACCCCTATTGATGCTCTCTCAGCAATAATAAAGAAAGTGATATGGGGAGTTAAGGAAGATGATTTTGGATGGTTTACAAAAAGAATTTGTCATATTAACTAACTTGCCTAACTTCCTTATTTTAATCAAATTTGATAAAAAGATCCTACATTAAAGACCAAAGGAGTAATTCACTATATTTTAGAAAATAAAAAATATATATATTTCATAACACATAGGAACTAAAGTTTAAAATGGTTAAAACTGTATGAACTTAGTTCCAGTGAGTTAAAGCTTTAAGGATCGAGTTTCAATTGGGTCAAAAATATAGGAAGCTTGTGTTGCACTGAGTCAAAGTTTAAGAAGTTAATTACAATCAAGTCAAGAATATAAGGGTTAAAAGATTAATTTTCCCTGAATTTAAAATAAGAGAAAATATATATACCTGGAGGAGGCGTCTGGCAAAGTCAATAGCAAGAAGCCCAGCACTACACCCCATGCCACTAAGATTATAGCACAATATATATGTTATTTCTTTTCTTTTTTTTTGATACAAAGGCAAGCAAAGCTTGAAGATGACAACCACTATAGGCTAGGTCCTACAGGATGTTCTTGAGCTAATAAGCCACAATCCAAAGCAAAAAAATGAAAACATTCAATTGGGGAAATCCCAAGTTCCTCGTGGTCCTGCGGAATCATGTGTGCCCTTCTCGCAAGATAATCCGCACATCGAAGGCTTTCCCTGTGAGCGTGGGAAATCTCTACCTCCTAGTCATTATAGACGAGAGATCTGGTTTCCAAGATAACATCATATAATGGATGATCCGAATCACAATGAGTGGATAGTAGATGGACTGCCTGTAGTGAGTCAGTGAATATCCTGATTTTCTTTAGCCCCAACTGTTTACACAGAAGGAGGCCACAACGGATTGCATGGATTTCCGCAGCAGTTGGGAAAGTATGTCCTAACTTTTGTTGAAATCCACGTATCCAATTACCCTGGTAATCACGGATAACACCTCCACAAGCAGCCTGGCCGTCTCTGACAACTGAACCATCAACATCTAAACGATGAACACCCTGGTCAGGAGGTTGCCAGTGAAGTACTCCTCATTCTAGGATTTGGAATATCTGATGCCGAAACTTGCCGTTCAGCACACCTTTTGAGAGATGATAAATACATCTGTGAACTATCTCTTTCGGGCTATATGATGACCCTTCAAAAGCTTGGCAACAACGGTTTTTCCATAGTATCCAACATGCGGTACTGAAGCCATCTTGCCAAGGCCATCTAGCCATCTTATTGTTTCCTGGTGAGTTCTGTAAGTTCCAATTGAGCCAATCCTACAAATTACCAGAGAAAAATATACTATAATATAGAGGGTTAGTTAAAGCAGACCACACTCTCTGAGCTTGCTCACAATCTCTCAAAATATGTAGGACGCTCTCCACACTATCACACTGAAAAGGACTGGTGTTTAAGGCTCCTGGATTGTGTCTCGCTCTAATCTCATTAGTAGGAAGCCTATCATGGAATACTTGCCAAAGAAAGAATTTGACACGTTTAGGAATTCCCCAGCGCCATAGTGACTGCTAGTGACGTTGGTGACGATGGATATGCTGATGAAAGATTGTGTCATAAGCTGATTTTACACTGAAGTTCCCATCAGGAGCATTTCGCCAACAAATAGTATCCTCATCAATGCCCGAAGGTGGCGGTATCAACATTATTTTATCCACCATCCAATTTGGAAGGAAGGATTCCCATTTAGCTCTATCCCAATGTCCCGAATGAGTCCTAAAGGAGCGAACATTAGCACTCAAATCAACTAGGTGGCTGTTTTTGTCAATAAAGAATTTAAGGGGCTTGTCCACTGAAGTCCAACATTCCTGCCAAGCAAGCGTATTTCGGCTACTTCTAAGGCATTTGCCAAGACCCCTTATGAAGTCCTCCCAAACGGTCACTATTCCACACCAAACCGCCGACTGGTTACGCCACTTTTGAACATGCGGAACA
This sequence comes from Inga leiocalycina, assembly GCA_963242795.1. Taxonomy (NCBI): domain Eukaryota; kingdom Viridiplantae; phylum Streptophyta; class Magnoliopsida; order Fabales; family Fabaceae; genus Inga; species Inga leiocalycina. The sequence goes on from OY725325.1 coordinate 70,983,988, forward strand.
ACAGAAGATCCGCAAGAGTATTTCACTCGAAGACATTTCACCCAAAAGGCATCCGGTTTTTTGATAAAACCCCAGCACAATTTCATGAGAAAAGCTTTATTTTGACAGTGCAAATCTTTTATTCCCAAACCACCTTCGCACTTTCTCCTTTTAAGAACGTCCCATGAAAGCAGGTGCAGTTTCTTGGATTCATCATGCTGGTTCCAAAAGAAATCACGGCTTAGCTTTTCAATCATAGCTAACACCCCTTTAGGGACAAGAGTTGATTGCATCTGGTATTGAGGCATCGCCGATAGGACAGACTTGATGAGAGTTGATCGACCCACCATACTTAGGTATTTACCTTTCTAGTTAGCCAGTTTCAATCTCACCTTTTGGAGGAGAGGCGCAAATGTCCTCTTAACCATCCGTTTGTGAAGGAGAGGAACGCCCAAATATTTCCCAAGGTCAGCAGTCAGACCAATCCCTACAGTCTGACTCAACTCATAAGCCCTATTAAAATGAACATTCTTAGAGACGAACATTTTAGATTTATTCAGATTAATCTTGTGACCAGAGATACAGCAGAAAAGAGCCATGACATAGCGGATCTCAGTCATCTGCTCAATTGAAGCCTCTCCGAAAAGGACAAGGTCATCCGCAAAGAAAAGGTGGGATAGCTTAGGGCCATTAGAGCTCAATTTAAGAGGACGCCAATTTCCCAATTCAACTTCATGGTGGATTAGTTGGCCTAGTATTTCCATACATAGGACGAATAGATAAGGGATCAAAGGGTCACCTTGTCTCACCCCTCTAGAAGGCCGGAATCGCTCAGAGGCAATTCCATTCCAAATAATACTCATGGAAGGGGACGAAACACATGACATAATCAGCTTGACAAAATCAGGGCCCAAACCCAAGCTGTTAAGAGTGAATTCAAGAAAACACCAGTCAAGACAGTCAAAAGCCTTTTCCATATCAACTTCACGGCAATATAACCATTTTTACCTCTCTTGTATCTCATGGAATGGATAGCCTCCTAGGCAATAATGATATTATCCACACCCTGTCTACCTGCAATAAAGCTACATTGGTTTTCAGCAACCAGATGGTTCATGACTCTCTTAAAGCGGTTGGCAATAATTTTGCTGACGATTTTGTAGCTAACATTGCAAAGGGATATAGGTCTAAAATCTTTCAGGGAAGTCGGATGGTCGACCTTATGGATAAGGGCGATGTTCGTATGATTAATGTCTTGGATGACCTCTGGATTTTCAAAGATCTTGGTCACCAGGTCTCCCATCTTTTGGCCAATAACACTCCACTGGGTATGAAAAAAGTGGGGATTTAAACCATTCGGTCCTGGAGCTTTAAAAGCTCCCATCTCGAAAGCAGCATTTTTAATCTCAGTGGGTGAAACAGACCTTTGAAGAAGATCAAGTTGAATATCGTCAAGAGGAGGGAAACTTGCCCTCCAAGGAGAGAAAGGCAAGGGAGAAGTCTCAGCCGAATAGAGATTCCGAAAAAAATCAAGGGCCATGTCTCTTAACTGAGACTCAACAGACACCCAGTTACCATTTTTATCCTGCAAAGCCTCAATTTTACTTCTCTTCCTAGTCGCAGAAACACTTGCATGAAAGAATTTCGTATTTCTATCACCACCACTAATCCACTTACACCTTGATTTCTGGAACCAGATCAATTCCTCTTGTAAGGCAATTTTATGATACATGTCCCAGAGTTGTCTTTCAATCTTAAAAAGTCCATTGGGATCGCCCTCTCTACTCCTGGCCCGATCAATCCCTTCCAGCCTTCAAATGAGCTCTCTTTTCTTTTTGGCAATATTTCCCACCACTCTAGAGTTCTACACCGAGGCGTCCTTTGTGAACTACTCTTGCCCTTGAATCCAATTTTTCCCCTGCCAAGCATCTTTGACAACATCATGAAAACCTTCTTCTATGCACCAAGCTGCCTGGTATAGGAATTTTCTCCCCCTATTAATGCTTTTAGTCTTAGTTTTGTCCGCAACAACAATCACTCGATGGTCAGACTTGAATCTAAGATTGTGATAAACCTTGACCTGAGGATTAATAATATCCCTATCGAAATTGTAGAACACCCAGTCAAGTCTCTCCTTAACACCGGTTTTTCCCCAGGTAAATTTGTCACCAAAAAATGGAACCTCAATAAGATCGCAGCGGTCAATACAGTCCTGAAAGTCCTTCATAGAACTACGAATAGGAGCTACACCACCCTCTTTATTACTAGGAGAGAGGAAGGCATTAAAGTCCCCTAAGACCAACCAAGGGATAGTCACCGTTTGCTTGATAGCATACAGCGATTCCCACAGGTTCCTCCTCGTCAAAATACTAGTGTCTCCATAAACAAAAGTAACTAACGAAGGGTTGGGATTGATCTTGGGGGAAATTTTACAGTGGAGGAGTTGGGTATTAGAGAATAAATAATCAATCTGAAACTCCCAATGGTTCCATAAAACCCAAATACCCCCAGCATATCCAGTGGCTTCAACTCTCAACCAATCATTGAAACCCAATTTCCTAACAACCTTGTCCGCTCTACTACCACTAATCCTGGGCTCAACTAAGCACAACACATTGATGCCATACGTAAGGACCACATCTTTCAAAATACGCGGGAACGTGCGACCACCCGCCCCGCGCCAATTCCAGGAAGATATAATCATAAAATAAAATGGGGACAAAAGGGACTTACTTGTCCGGTGGTTTGTCTTCCATCAAAACAACAACTTCTAATTGGGACACAGACTGCATCCTCGGTTCTGAGTCATCAACTTCCCCAACCGTGGCTGCATTCTTCCGAGAAGGCAAGACCAAGTTCAATGACTCAGGAGCAAAGGTGGTATCTTGAAACTCTAAGACTTTCTCATGCATTGCCTCGTTATGCATTGGCTTGTCACAAATCTTAACCTTCCTGCACGAGTTTGGAGTTTGAATTGAAGAATTGGACCTAAGTGCCTCCACAGTATCATTAGATGGCCCACCCATTTGAATACATCCTTTGATAAAGTTATGAGACCTTTGAGACTTATTATTTGTGGGCTTCAGAAGCTTAGATTCGCCCAAATCACTTGTACCCCTTAGGCCCATTCCAAATCTATGAGCTTCCTCTTTATTTCCATGCAAGTTGATTCTGCTGGTGACTTTGGGCTTCTTCACTTTAGCCCAACGTTTAGTACCCACGTGAAACCCTTTGGAGCCCTTTCTTTGCCCAGTTTTAATCAACGGCTGCACAACCCGATCCACAGGTCCTCCCTTAGCTAGCTTCTGTCTATCAACAACAGCTGTGCTTTTCCCTAATCTGTGGTTCAAATTCAAAACACTCTCGTGGACCACACCATCTTCTGGAGCCATATCAGCTAGGACTGCATATTTAGACTGGATAGCTCTGCCATAGTCGACACCTTCTGCTGAAACGGTATGGCTCTTGCCACCCACTCTGGCTCTATCCTCATGCCTTCTTGATTTTTGTGCTTTAACTGGCTTCCTAATGAGCATCCATGGCCCGAAAGGATCTTCCTTGGTGGAAGGAAGCTTTACTGGTATCAACTCAGCCTGCTTCAGTTTATCCAGAGGCAACGAATCCATTGTCGATGGAGTAGGTTGGCACGAAGAAGTGTGAGAAGTACCAGCAACAGCAATATCCTTTGCCGGACATAGCTCTTTCCTGTGACCAAACTTACCACAGGAAAAACAAATAGAACCCAAACCCTCATATTCTATGGTAAAAACCGATGAAGCAGAGATGATCTTAAGGACCAATTTTTTCTGTAAATCCACTTCAATGCAAATTCTGGAAAATCTACCTCTGTGAATTTTGGCTTCCTCTTCCTCAGGATTTTTGATTGTGTTCATGTCAACCTTGAGAGTTTTTCCAACCATATCTCCCAACCTCTATAGGCATTCTTTGTTGTAGCATAATAGAGGTATATGAGGGATTCTAATCCAAGTAGCCACTCTACCAAGAGGATTGTGGAAAGGATCAAAATATGGAGTCCACCTTTGAACTAAGATGGTGTGCTGCATTATAGTCCAAGGCCAGCCTAGGAGTATTTTTTTGTAATGCTGATCCCACATCTCATGGGTTTTGAATTTAACAACATAGTAGTTGTTAGGAATGTCAATAAAATCAAAATCCCTTGTTTGCCAGATTCTGGAAAGATGGCCTTTCAATCTGTGGAAATTAAATTTTGCACCTAGGACAGTGATGATGAGGGACTTGTTCCATGGTCTAGCCCATCGGTTATATTCATCTTTAGACATTTCCATGATTGGATAAATGTCCATAAGCTGCTTGATCTCACCAGATGGTTCAAGCAGCTCCCATGAATGATTAAAGAGATCATCCATGTTAGCTTCCTCCTCCAGATTATACCTTCCATGGGCAATCCCATTAAACTCAGAACCCTTGAAGCCCGTAAGTGAATCTTTATAGGAGAGAACCTTCTCAGATTTACTTTGAGTGCTATTCGAGCAAGACCCAACCAGCTCAGATCCAACTCTCGGTAGGACAGCCAAGAGCGTGTTGGCTAGATGTCCAGCTGGAGACTTCTCGGCAATCTCAGCAATCCCAATCAAATCAGCAGCCCCATTAGAGACCAACATTTTCCCTGGCGATGAACCCAGGACATCGGAGTCCTCCATCTGGAGTCAAAGACCACACCAGCGCGTATTCCAAAACACAGCTTCTCTCACTAAACTTAGAGCAATAATATATATGTTATTTCTGAGCTTATAACGATTCACAATCATGTCACACAGAGATGGTTTTGGACAAAATAGACAACAGTTCACAACAAGAATTCCTATATCCTTAGGTTTGACACATGTTTTCCCCAAAAGTTCATCAATGGCATTGAAAACTACAGCTTCTGTCTCCTTTATTGCTTCAACTAGAGACATCTTTGGTGGGATCTCCAACAAACACCGAGGAAAGTGTGTCTTAGGTCCCATACCAGACTTATCTAAAATCTTCTTCATTAGCTTCAATTTTTGTTCTGGAAAGTTCAAAACTCTCTTAGCTCTTTCCACTGTCTCTTCCTTGGTGATAGCACAAGAATCATTTGGTTTGTAGCATGCAAAGTCTACTAAGTATACTTGGTTTTCTCTCAAATGATAAATAATGGTGGCTAGGGTTAGGAGGAGTAATGTTGCAGAGAAGCAAAAAACCTTTAAAGATGGTTGAAGATAATTGAACTCATGAATGACAGCGAAAACTGAAACTGCTACCAGAAACGACATGAACAAAGGGTTCATCATGTTAAAGAGTGAAGGCTAATTAACCAGTGATGGCACTTGAGAATTCTCCATTTGTTTGAGATTATATAGAGCAAAGTAAGATGAGTTTACATTTTTTTTTTTTGGCACCTAGCTATCTAGGAGCTAGAGACTCCGTACGTATCATTTTTTGTAAATTAAAAGTTTCGTTAAATCAAACTAGATTATGGGATTACGTTTTTATAAGTTTTAAGGCGATTTACACTTTTCATGATTTATAAGTAGTAATATGATTAACCTCAACGTGTAACCAAATATTTTTACGTAGACATTATAACTGTCGTTAAATAGTTGTCAAAATGTAATGCCCCCCTTATTTACTAAATTTAATGGGTAATTAAAAGACATATATGCAAACACATATAATTACAATATATGCATTTTTTAAAATATTTCTTAAATTGATATATAAGAATAACAAATTATTAAAATTAGTGATGACGATTTGATAATAAAAAAATTAAATAAAAAAATATAACAATCGAAGTAGATACGATTGTTTTGCACCTACATATACATATAGAGTAATAATATATGTCATAGTACTCAGAATCTAACATTTTTTAACATCGTCATACTCTGATAATTGAATGGAATTTTTTCCATGATTCTTATTAAAAGGATCTTTGCAAGCTTCTTTTTAATACAATCTAAACTTCCAATGTAAATGTTTTAAGTGAGTAGCGCTAACTCTTAATTGCAGAACTGCAGTACATCTTCTTTTTTTTTTAAGTACTAAGGCAAGCAAAGCTTGAAGTTTACAAAGGAGGTGCTAGGAAATATGCATCGAACATTGACCCGGTAGTATACCACCACACTCTAACACAAAAAGCGCATTGCAATCCGCTGGCGAAGTGTCGAACACCGAGAACATATGATTGCTCCTCTGAGCCCTTCGTGCTAGGTGATCAGCACATCTGACACTCTCCCGATAAGCATGCAGGATCTCTAGATCCCAATCCAAGAGGATAAGAGATCTAGTGTCTAATATGATGTCATACAGAGGGAACTGCAGTACATCTTTGTGTGCACATTCATCGCAAGTAATATAGAATTAAAGATTGTTAAAATGTAGGTTGCGATGTTTTATTTTGCATTTTCGTAAGGTGAGCATTACTTAATACATTGACTAATGATGTTAAAAATATAATAAATATCATACATGTATAGTGTGATACTATATATAGTCCAATGTAGCATTCAATGGTTGTTGAAGTGTCCATAAAATTAGTTGTTAAAGGGCATATATCAATCATGAATTTAAATATTCATTCTCATCCTACTTATATAACTCATTTTTAATTCATTCTTATAAATAAAAAATTAATTAACATAAATTAAAATTACATTATCTTTTAAAAAATCATAATTAAATGCAATAAATTCAAACTCATTCTTATTCAATTTTGTTAATAATTCTCTTCAACCATAGCCATTCAACAATATTTATGTCAATGGTGCTATTGGGAAAAAATTTGATTTATAGCTTTTATAAAATAACTTATAAATGTGGATATAAAATAAGGAAAAACATTTGGTCAAATTACTTATATCTATTATATCAGTTTTACAATCACATATGCTCATATGTCTTATTTATTTATGTAGATTTAGAATTAAATAATAATATTTCAAAAATATGACACATAATTATGTGTGGTTGAAGAACTTGAAATAATGGATATAAGGAGTATGATCTAAGTATTGGCGATAAAAAATAAAAAAAAATTCTATGACATCTCTCGTAAAGAACCATAGCTTCCACAATAGAGGTAACGGGGGAGAGTGAAGAAACCCAGCTCGTCCTATATTATACACCACCGATCGTCGGATCCTAATCATATGTAGCTCTTATATTATGTATTATATTCGTAATTCCCCCAAATGAATTACTTTTTTAAAAATCATGTTGCTCACATTTTAAATGACTTATCCACCATAAAAACAACGTTTAAACTCACTTTGTAACATGAATAGCCATCCCAAACATATCCTTCATGTGTGGAAATAATATTTTATTAGAATAGTAGTGTACTTATTAAGTTTAGAACTTAAATAATCTAAAGAAAAATATGTGAGAAAAAAGCTAATATCTTGATAGTATATATTAAGGAACTATTAACATATTGATATTGTTAACTGAAAATTTGTTTACTTCACCCTTTCATGTCATTGCAAATTCAAATATGTTACTATATATCATATTTATAATCGAGACTCCATCTTATATTTTCATTCTAAAATCTCCTCTCAAGCATATTGAAATTCCTCCCAGGTGATTACATTTATTTCTCCATTTGCATCTTCATTAGACATACAACCAAGAAATGAGAAAGTGAACATTAAAAATAAATACCATAATCATAATTTATATTTTTATATTATTTTTTGTTGAAAAATGTATGGTAAAAATATAGAATGACTTGATAGATTTATATCAAAAGGTAAAGAAATTAAAAATAAAAAATGATGAAAGAACAAAGTTCGCTCGATTTCCAATACTAGTATATGAAACTTTTTGTAACACTCCAAATTTTATATTCACCAAATATATTGTAATTGATTGAGAAATTCAATAAAATGGTGAATATTCATGAATTTGGAATTTATAAATTTTATAAATGTTCATATTCATGAGAAAATGGGCAAAATAATTATGTAATTAATCTGGATAATTTAAAAGGCCAATATCAGGGTCCAAAAATGGAGAAATATCAGAGAAAATAATTGGTCAAAAAATATATGGGAATTGGCCAAAGAAAAGTGAGAAAAGAAATTGGATTAAAAAAGTAATGGCAAAATCGTAATTTTGCTAAATTATCACAAAATTAATTATTTTCTGATTAATTGAAGTTAATTTCAATTAATTAATAAAAATAAAAGGGAAAAACATATTTAGAATATTTTGGTCAATTTAATATGAATTTACGAAAAATTTGAGCAAAAATTGCAATTTTGACTAAAATTGAGACTTTACTTGTATACGTAACCGAAACAAGTTGTGAAACCAATTGAGACTATAGGGAGGGACCCCTAGGTGTCTCCTACATGTGACATGGAGAAGGAAATATTGGTTTGGCTTAATAAGTAAAGTTATATGCACATAGGTTTATGTACACAAAATTGGTTTTTGTAATATTTGGAAATTTGGTAAATGAATAAACTAATATAAAGTAACATGATAAAACATCATCCACCTCCTTGTTCAGCCCCATTTCTGTCATGAACCAGTAGCAGCTAAGAGAGAGAATGTGTGGAATTTTTAGAGAGAGAAAGGAGAAAAAAAATCACAAGGTAAGCCAATTCCTCTGATGATTTAGCTCCTATCGCGTATAACTCCATTCTTAAGCTACTCTTCTATGTAATTTAACATTTGAAAGCTCCATTTCTTGTGTTGAAGTGAGCTAGGGTTCAATCACTCTTGAGAAAAGCTAGTGGGAGTTTGAGGTAACTTCTAAACTCTTGTATATTGACTATTCTAGCTGCTGTGGACAATTTAATCGGTGAAATTTCATCAGATTATCTATGTTTGCAAAAATGGAAAATGGGTGTGTGGCTGTTATGCTGCCCAAATTGGTGCTAAATGGTAGTTATAACCTAATGGAATAGTCAATAAAGTCATTAAGAATAGAAAGAAACGCTTTTACAGAGCTGAAATTGCAAAACCCCGATTTTCTTTGGAAAACCCATATATTTTGGTCAGAACAGTAAATGGGTCTTAGAGTTGGATTTTCAATGATTTGATGGTTCCATTAAGTTCAGAAGGAAAAATTAGGTAGGGTTACAGTTGGTCACTTTTTCGGAAAAGCCCAGAAAAGGATCATTACAAAAATGCTCCTAAAACCCTTAAAGCAGGATGTCAAGGGTATTTTCATAATTTGATATTGAATTTGATAATTTTGAGTCTGGAAATGGATTTATTGGGCGAAAATACATCAAAATAGCCTATGTCAAAATTTCGGAAAAAGTACAGTCGGACCAGATACGGCGGGGCGGGGGCGAATCCTGGGGTATTTTAGTAAGTTTTCAATATAGACTCATATAAGCCCCAGAAACACTATGAAGGTGTTTAAACTGTACATTTGGCATTGTAGGATCAAATATGGGGCCTAAGCTATTTGCACGTAGATCAAGGAACTATTTATGTTTAGCAAAAAGCACATAAGTTAGGAAACTTATCTTATTTGCATGTATTTTATATCTCTGCTTATGTAGTGATGTATGTGATTGCTTTACTTAATTGTGTAGAGCATATTTGAATAAATGAAGCTTTGTTTCTGTTTCTGCTGTGGCCATAGTTTTGTTACACGAAACATTGAGCATGCAGAAATGTCATTATGGGGCATACATCTAGTTAAAGCTAACATGTTATACACTTATCATCTATCTTGCATGCATTATAGTATCTGTTTCCTATTGAGATTCTCTTGAATCTCACCCTCCCATACCAACAATTTAGACAGGAGACAGAAGATATGCTGAGAACAAAAAAAGAACCATATGAGCGAATTGTAGTGGTGGAACGAAGATAGGAAGATATCTCCATTTCACTAGGATGGGTTTAGATATCCTAGAGGCCTATTTGGCTACAAGGTTTATAATTATTATGTATGAACCCATATGGGGAATTTTTATAATCATGCATATATTATCAGTATATTTATGTTATTCATGTGTTGCCCACTGATTGAACTGTATTTTTACTTGATTTTCATGATTAATTTGAGATTTTTAATGCATTTTCTAGATATTATTGCATGATTAAGCATTATTTTTAATTAGGGATGTTTGTATTGAATTAATTGTAAAAAGGGGCAAAATGGTCATAAATTTATTAATTAGTCATACAAATGTTTTCATGGACTTTTGATGTTATATTATACTTAATTTTGCATTATAGGTGTTTTAGAAGAAAATGGGATATTTTGGGGTTTCAGAATTAATATTTTGAAGATTGGGGAAAAGTATAGAAAGGACCTCATAATTTCTGAAAATTACAGAAAAGTACCCAAATTTTCAGGAAATGTTATATCCCAAAATATTTCAAAACGTTTTACTTTAGTCCCTCCTCAAAACTTTTTAATCTTTCAAGGCGGTCCCTAGTCAAAACTTGCGTTTTGACCAGGAACCATTAGGTTTGCTTGAGACAGGCGAGAGTTGAAAAAGAGGACCCGTGATTGGAGACCCGGGAGAGACGAAGGGAGCTGAGGGAATCAGAGGGAGTGCAGCGCCGCAAGAGAGAACCTCCACCTTCCTCTAACCTCGCCGGCGACCTTGACTACTTTCACTATCCTTTCCATCGCCGGCGAGTGATTCAGAGAACCAGAGGAGAAAGCCACAGCGGCAGGGATTTGGACTGGAGTTGCAGAAAGCTTGAAAGACGGAGGGAGATCGGGGAAGGAGAGGAGAGACCATCGATCCTTCACCGCAACGCCATTGCCACCACCGTTGACGGCATCTTCCTCTGTTCGTCGTCCTTGTCTCTTAGACCACTACCACCGCCGGCGGAGAGGGAAGCTCAGAACCATCACTCACCACCGCCGGGGAGAGTTCAGAAGCAAAGCGCTGTTCCTCCGCAAACCCCCACCATCTTCGGATTCACCTCCGGCGCGTTTCATTTCACCACCACCACCGTGCTCAGCTCTCTAACCACCATCGACCTTGAGCTCTGTTTTTTCCTTCTCTGCCGTTTGCTTACACCAGAGACTTCTAACCACCATCTCTCTCTACCGTCATCCCCTGTTTAGACCGTTGCTCTGTTCTCTCCACCATTTCGTCCTTCTCTTTCTCTCTCACCACCGTCCACACTACCATCAAGCTTCGCCACCGTCCTTCTTCCAGTGCAGTTGACACACTGTTCCATTTCCCTCTTCCATTTATTCTGTTTCTCCATCATAACCACTGACCTCCGTTCTCACTCCCTCTACTTTCTTCTCTTTCACCACTCCATCACCACCATTCTCTCTCTGTCTGTCTTCTTCCTCCCTTAAACACCATCATATTCAGCTTCTCGTCCTAGAGCTCTGATTCAAGATTCCAGCAAGGTTCTGCAATTTCCAGTGAAAAGCTTGAGTTTTCCAGCGACATTTCCAGATTCCGGCGAGTGCTAGAATTACAATCTGCGATTATTTAAAGCCAATGAGAGGCTGATTCCTTCGCTTCTTAGTGGTGAAGAGTTGCTTGAGCTTAATGACTATAAAGGGAAGTTTTATTATTATTACATTAGTCTAGAATTATATATTTAAATTGTTTAGTTTTATGAATTATTGTATATGATTCTAGAATTGAGATTAATGTTAATTATCTCTGTTGGTTTGATATTTATAGTTGAGATTTGATTTTGTAGTGTGAAAATTATATATGTTTGAATTTATTTATGGTTGCAATGATATTATGTTAATTAACGTGTTATTGTCTGATTAATGTGATTGTGTTGTACCTTTAAGGGGCTGTTTAGCACTGAATTTCAAGAAGACTCATGTTGCATTATTTTAATTTCAATTGCACATTAAGTAGTTTTTAACAATATCTTAAGAGGTAGTAGTTAGCTATGTTCATAGGAGTTATTATTAATTGGGAATATTGGACTCAAGTGTTTTCTTGGGGTTTTTCTTAAAACTTGATGAGCTTTAATTCCTATAATCTTTTTGAGTAAGGATTGTCATTTCTTCATTACCAAGAGCATTCTTTATTGATATTTTCCACTTCAAACCATTCCATTCACTCATTTTCCATTTCTTATAAAAAGACCAAAAATAGTAACTTAGCATTTAATTAAATTGCATCTTTCTTTTAGTTATTAATTTGAAAAATTCAAAAACTCATTTCCCCTTGTTTTGTTGCATTTGCATAATATTTAGGTTACTTAGGAATCAATAAAAGACTCATCAAAAAGAGAGAACGATCCTAAGTTTGTCTATGTGCAATCCTTGATATATTTTTTATTATGGACCCCAAGACTAACTAATGTGAACTATAGATTAATATTCTGTTGTAAGTCAAAATAAGTAAGGGGTGTGACACTTTTTAGAAAACTTTTATAAATTTAAAATATATTTATAACTAAACTGTTATTCCTTAGTATGTCATAATTAGTTAAAACATACTTACAATAAATAAAGTGCTATATGATATATACTAGTAAATTATCTATGAGCTTATAGCCGATTCACAATGGTGTCCCACAAAGACGCTGTGGGACCAAACAGACAACAGTTCACAACAACAATTATCCTGTATCCTTAAGTTGGACCCATACGTTTTCTCCACAAGTTCATCAATGGCTCCGAAAAGTCTACTAAGTATACTTTGCTTGCTATTCTCTTCAAGTGAGGAAACATAATGGCTAGGGTTAGGAGGGAGAATTAATGCAGAGAAGCAAGAAAACATTAGGGCCTGTTTGGTATGAGGAAGATTTGAGGAGGGAAAGGAATTTAAGGGAGGGAAGGGAAGATTTTGAGGGGTGAGGGATTATGGGTTGGGGAAGATGAGTTGTTTGATAGCAAGAAAATTGAGGTGTGGCAGTTGAGTAAGAATTGAGAAATACTTGTTTTAATCTTAAAAGCAATTTCTTAAAAATGAAAAGGAAAAATGTTATTTTTGGTTGAGTTAAGGAAAATAAAAGCTACAACAAAAAATGATGTTGACTAAATGGTTAAAAAATTAAATAAAAATAA